>CM061557.1:129596489-132042739 GCA_030864225.1 Capsicum baccatum var. pendulum
AGTGTGGGAGTTTGATGCTTTATACACCATTATAGTATCTTTGATCAAACCTAAAGGTGTTAGGGATATATTACAACCCCAGTCAGAGAAGATATTGGTGAGAGAAGTGTAGGTGGATATTTCAGCGGTAGCCATCCACCAAGTTTTATATAAAATAGACTTTATATCTTCTGTATTAACTGTAGAGTGTGATTTTAGTTTAAGAATTTTGCAAGATAGACGTTCTATGAGTGAGGCTGAGCATAGGAGATAAAGGGTAGATTTTGTAAGATAGACTACCAATCACATTTTAGACCTTGGTAATGATGGCCCCTAGATTGAGTAAAAGGGGGAAACTAAGAAGTCCACTAAATTTTGCCGCAAAGATTTGGTTGATGGTGGTTCTTTAACGATTATGTTTGAATACTGTAGATATCTAGCTGATTTAGGATGGTGTTGCATTGATCGTAAGTATTATAGATGGGTAAGATATATACATTGTAACCATTATCAGGTACGAGCTACATGAGTGAGCCTTTGGTGATATGACTACACTGTCATTCCCATACATTATCCAGTAGTTGGCCTATCAAGTTTGTATACCTGAGGTTACAAGTGTTAAGCCAAGTGTTAAGGAGAGAAGGGTAGCCTAGATGAGTTTGATCAAGTGTCCGGCAAACCTGGTCCTTTCTTAAAGTACTTGTATGCCTCCAACATTGATTCTGGCCCAGTCTGAAGACCTATCAGTTCTTGCAAAGCATAGTGATGATAGGGTGGTAATGTTGATACAAGTATGAATTTTTAGAATTGTGAGCATCGATATACACCTGAGATAAGTACTCAATAGAAGGTTTCCCCAGCCATATTTACTTCAGCCTTGGCCTCTACTTTGGAGCTAGTTGGGGCATATTTTGTTCCCCCTCGCCCATTTACTATAGTGATTGCCATATATTTGATAAAAGTACAATGGGATTTTTTTACAACACTTAGTTGAGTGCCAAGATATTACTACCACTTGATTTAAGCATGTTAAGATAGAGTTTACATCCCTATATAACCAGATCTAACCTTGGGTTCGAATAATACTAAAGATTAATGAGGCTATGCTATAGGCTGCACTTTGATATGAGATTTTAGAGTTCACTATTATGTAGCTCATCGATATAGATGCTTTTTATAGATGTGTTACTGCTCAGTTTAGTGACATAGAGACACCTGACTTAGGTGAGATTTGGGAGAGTGTGATCACATTCCGAGCAGAGGTACTCTTTCTTATCAAGAGCTAGATAACAACCATCCATTCTGTTATCCCTTCATTTGCTCAATAGGTGGATCAATGTGGCCCTAGATATTTTTATTCATTTGTGAAGGATGAGGGAGAGGTCCCATTTGTTGGGACTAAGAAATATGGAATAGAGGACCTACATTACCCCTCTATTCTATTTTATTAGTCCATGAGATGGGCCACATAAGATTTTAGGATGTCCATGGTAGTTAATGAGGTGTCTTGATCTTAAACTTCTACAGGTGCGTATTCTTGCTATGCCCTACCACCACCACCACCACTACATCAGCTAGTTGACATACCCTTAGAAGGGGACAAACATGACACGGGCTCCTAGTGCGTCTGAGTCATGTCCTTATTCCTTTACTTTATATTATTACCACATAACTGGGATAATGCATAGTCTTTTATTTAAGGTGGGGTATACCATAGCTGACACAGGTTTTTGTTATCATTCTTCTTTTTCTTTCGGGTATGGTATACTTGTAGAACCAAAATATCTTGGGATATATGGCGTTGTATCATGTTTTGTTTTGTATCATTTTGTTTTTTTGTGTAACTAGGAGATTTTTTTGAGTATCTAGGATATTTGATGTATTTTGTTTTTGATTATTGAAAAAAATGATACCCCTCCAGGAATTTGGTTTGAATTATGTGATGTGTATATATGTGTGACTATAATGAATCATGTTAAGGCATTAGAATTAGGTACATAATAATCATAGATAAGATTTTCATGACCGAATAGGTAGTGGTTTGTAATGCAACACTATGCTATGTGTGTGTGATATAATACGTTATTTTCTTTGTGTGTTAAACAAGAACTTTCTCGGTTAGTTTTGTCTAGGTTTAAGATAGTTGATTTGGAAAGGATCATAGGCCGCTATTGATATTAGTCCACTTTTAGCCTAAATGGCCTTCAAAATATGAATAGGTCTCCCTTGATCCCTAGCTGCACCTGTACAGATTATATTTCTTATTTCACCTTTCACCTTTCCATTTTTATTACAATGAACCTATTTTGGCCCTGGTCCACCTTGAACATTGTGCTTTTACCTCTTCATCACTACCCATGAGAAAAACAAATTATGTCAGTGTGCATGGAGGTAATATGTAAACTATCTAGGGTATGATTGACGGAGTAACTGCAATAGGGCTCTGCTTGAATGAGCTTACCTTTGCTCATAATACATCAAACTCCTTCCTTATTTAGGCCAAATCTAGTGCAGCTGTCACTATATATGGGGATATAACTTGTATCTTAAATTGATCGAGCCATGTGTGAAAGTTATCACGTAGCTCGGATAGTGTAGTACTCAATACGGCCTCTTATCGGTCTTGTTCCCACTTACATCTTGTCCTAATCCCTAATCTCATCTTCTCGTATAGGGTAGTCATCTTTGTTGCAACAACTCTCACTTTAGCATCTGTGGCCCTCTGGCTGTCCAATATGCTCTCCAAAAAACTCACTAGATATAGTAATCATATCTATTGCAAGAGCTATAGTGGATGGGCGAGTAGGCTCTGTATATTCATCCTTTGGATCTGAGGTCTCATTCAGGGATAAAGAAGAAGTAGCATTTGTCCACTCGCCCTATGTACTATAATCTATAGCCTCTCTGTACTCCTCCATATCTATGTCAAAACTAGCCCCCGCATCATCTCACTATGCCTCAGTAGGCTCCATGAAAATTGTTGGGCCCTTAGACTGGGCTCGTGGTACTTCTACCTATTGTCTCGATCTCCTATAAGTATCTGGACGTGCTAGAACCTTTCGGTTCCTCATCTGTACAATCACCATAGTTGGTACCCTTTCTTCTATACCAAGTTTCTCAGGCATATCTATCTCATTGAACAGCCTCTAAATCATGCTCGAGAAGGGAAGATTAGTCAACTTGTCAAATACACTGTCATGTAACTCAAGGCAAAGATAGCAGCAAAATCAATATCATATCCAGCCAACAAATAGACAACCAGTGTTACTCCTTCCCATGTCAATATATTATCCGAAGCAGTGGGAATTAGTTGGTATCTATTCAACAACCACCAAAACATGGTCTCTAATGTCAAGAGGCCCTTTTTTACCGCAGATTAACCCTCGATATATGGGGTCATATAAGCATGTAGTGAAATATTACTAGCTATCCACCTAGCTATCTCGATACTCTCACATTGGTTCTCATCCTGCTGCATGATATTTCAATCACGTATAATCCTTAATATGTGGTCACGCTCAGTTGTAGATGTAGGATTAATGTAATTAGGTTCGAAGATAACTCTACTAATTAACTCTTCTTAATAACAACGTCGCAAAATTTTTAATGACATACAAACAAAACGTCCTCTATAAAATCCACTTTAACCACTCTAACCAGTGTGTGGTCAAGTTATGGCTACCTAGCAAATATTATTAGGCCTAGATGATGGCTCATAGGAAGAACTATGGTAGCTTTGTACGGTGCATAACATTCCCCATACCATAACCGAGCTGTAAGAATCGAGTGGCCTAGTCATCCACTCTAGTTGGTATCTATCAAATGCTTCCCACAGCTATGGTACTCAATATAGCCCTAATAAGTCAATCCAATGCTCATCTTGGGCCTCTAGCTCAGTGATGCTGACATCTACCTGAAATAGTGTTCCAACGGCTTGATAGCATTGGCATGTGACTCGACCTTTTGGGTAAATCATAAAATATCAGCATTTATCTCCTTAAGGCTGATCTCTGGATTTTCCTGACCCTTTACTAGCTTAGACATCATCTCTTCTTTTTCTTATTTTGCATCTCTTGTACTAGGTGGATGGTATCTATCTGATAATGCCCAAACTACAGCTCTCGTAAGAGTGTAAGCGGTCGCTGTCAAATATAGAACCCAACTGGGTTAGGTGTCGAATCCCACAGGGAATACTTGGTCACTAAGTGTTGCAACTATTAGTAGACTGTTGGTCAAAAATTCTATGGAAAGAAGGGATTGGATTATGGCGTGAATTAATGCTATCAAAGTAACAATGGAATGCTTTGTTTGGTAAGATTTAATCACAGAGAATAATAAGTTAGGGTTATGTCCACCTTATGAGTTCTACGTATCTATTAGCTATGAGGAATGCGGAATTTAGACATGCATGCACTAATAGAGATTCATATTGTAATGGTAAATCCTAGTGTTTCTCAACCAGCTAGGATTATTTCACTTTAACTCTCTCGAGCTTAAAGTGTATAACTAACGGTACAAACTCTCCAAGAGGTTAATCCGGTTAAGGAATTAATGTGTAAACAGGGGTTGGTAGCCCTATTTCCTTGTCACACTCTCTTTTCCAAACATGTAACTTTTCTCTCAAACAAGTTAATGCTATACTGGCATATTCCTACATTTGCAACCATAAGAATTCAATTAAAACAAAGAGACTAATGATATAAGTAGCATACACATCAAGAATTCACAAACTCATAGCAATAGATAGTATCTCACAAGGTTTCCATAACCCTAACAGAGAAGTTTAGCTCCTCATGGGTGCAACGGAAATCAAAGTAGACATCATCATCATACCAAAACTAAAAGAATCAACATGATGAAGATGGTGTGGCATCAAGAAGGGGATGACGTTTTCCCTCTTTTGCTGTTGCCCCCACTCTAGCGTGTTTTCCCTGTGTTAGACTTACAGAATCTGTAAACTGAATAATACTTGAAAGAATTCTGAAAAATTCAGCAAATAAGGTTTTTATAACTTCCTTGTCCTAGTCCTACTAAGTTACTGTTGCACCCCTAGGTATTTAAAAATACTGCTTTTGCCCGGGATAAATTCTCCATGCGTCACATTCGATCCACAAGCTTTCAAAAGCTGCCTTCCCTCTTATGTGAAGTTTTCCTTTGCTGCCCAAAGGTCTACAAAGTGCTGAAATCTTCATCATTAATACCTGAAAACATGCTAATCACATAGGTTAGCTCACTTACAGGAAAATGGACTAAAAGTGCAGGAATTATATATTTTATCCTCCAAACTTAGCCTAAAATATGGGTAAATCATGGTGTTTAGGCATGTAAATACGCCCAACATCAACACCCCACACTTAAAGCTTTGTTTGTCCTCGAACAAAATATTACGTCCATGCAAACATCTAACTAGGATATCACAGTACCAACACAAAATGCTCAACAAGACATGCACGACAGTCATTATCAAAGAGTAGTTTTCTTGATCACTACTTGAAACAATTCAACCTCCAACATAGACTCATGATGATGGTTAATTCGTATGCACAAGTTAAGGCACAAAGAATCATACAAAACTACCCAAAAATCATCAACCATGTGTGTCTCACAAAAGATATCACCCATAATCACTCACAAGTTTTGCATTTTTTGAAATATGGGTACAAGATTCTCCTTGCTCTCACTCTCACAAAGAATTCATATATTGCAAATGATGACCATAGGCTTGCCCTTAGTGTAATGCTCAACTAATATCAGAATGCTAAGCTTCGGATCAAATATGTCTTTACAGGTTGTAATGTAGGCTAAGGGACAGGTAGGACTATTTTGGCCAGAAATAGTGACTATGTTCCCTAAGCGCTTTAATACACTACGTTATGTCATTAACACTTTCTTTTAAACAACCCCTCTACTTTCCTTTCATCTACCACCCTTTTTCATCTATTTTGTTATTCAATTAAAAACAGAACTAACTTTTTATATTTCTTTTTTCTTTTTTCTTTTTTTTCTTTTTATTTGATTTATTTATTTATTTATTTTTTTCTTTTCTTTTTTATAAAACACCTTTTCACAACAATTTCAAGTACCAATACACTCTGAGGTATCACTCTCACCTAATTTTCTCTTATTTTGTCACATGACTCTACAATTTAAAGCTCTTAGGAATTTGGATCAAATTATGGTCTTGAAAAAAAATGGATTAGGCTACATATGAGGCTGTCAAAGAAAATAGCTAAAGGATCAAAGGGGGTTAACTAGGATAATGTACAAAGGTAGGTAAGAAGAAGGTAAAAAATTACAGGCTACCAAAGAAATGCCTAAATCATCTCCTAAACTCACACTCTTTATTTCGCTTTACACACATACCAGGCAAGTTCTTGCATCAGTCACAACACAGAATATACTATAACCTCACACACACAAGGCACATGGTCAACTTTACTGGGAGCAGTGTAGACTCTTGAACCAATAGATGAATGAATTAAACCACACACTTACCACACAGTGAGTCACACTTAGAGCCTAAACATCTCAATAGTAATGATTTTAGCACAAACTCTTGTCATAATACCATGCTGCCTATCAGAACAATTTCATGCAAAATCTAAAAAAAATTAACTAACTAACTATGACTAATTCAAACAAACAAGAATAAATGTAGGCAAAGAAGTATAATACAGCATACAAATACCAGCACCCTACATTTAGACGAGACACACTGCCCTCAGTGGAAAATAAATAAGGAAAAACTGATTAGTCGGACTCCTCCTCTATGTCTGGGGTCATACCCCCTTCGTCGAAATCATCATCAGAGTCTTTGTTATTAGAGTTGTCCTCCACATCTGAGTCTGGCAGTCAGCGATCATCATCAGTCGGCATGTCATCAGCGAGAGGTTCCTCAAAATGTACCCCAACTCCATACATGGCCCGCGCATGCTCATTCATCGGGTAGTCATAATCCAACTGTTGAAGCTCTGCATCAGTTGGAATACGACCTCCAATCATCATTCTAAACCTATTCATGCCATATAGATGGCGAAAGAAACTTTCGTTGCGAGCATGTCTTTCTGCAGTAGTCAGGTTGATGCCATACCCAGTTTCAGGATCCTTAACCTTCCTAAGATCAACCTTCTTTGGGTTGTGTAGAAGATTATGATCTGTAGGTTCCTCTTCAATTTGCTCCTTCCTTAATATCACAGTCAACAAATTGCCAAAGCTGAAATGGGACCTCTTGTGCAGCCTAGCCTTACGCATTGACGATCGTATCACCGCACCAATGTTGATGGGAATATTAGTCATCAGAGCATACACCAAGCATACTCTATCACATGTGATATTTGTGTACTGTGTCCCAGGAATCAGGCAAGAGCTGACTATCCTCAACCATATCCGCGCTTCTCTGTTCAAGGAAGCATACGAGAAGGTATTGTGCCGACCGGTATCCTTGTGATAAATCCACCATGCCATTGACGTTGTTTCGCACAGTGTGTGTCTGATTGCCCTGTATGGAGGTCTATGATAAGGCTTCTTGAGCGGTGATGGATCTACAGATGGAAAACCCAGAAAAGCGTTGAAAAACTCCGCATTCAGTTGCAAGACTTGGCCCCGAATCTTCACTTCACTTCTGGTAGTCTTTGGGGACCAATTGGCATAGAACTCTCGCGTTAGATCAAGATTGCATTCTCCCATATCTCGAAAAATGAAATCAAGATGTAGCACCATGATTTTAGCCAAAATGCGAGGTTCTCTCTTCGCTAGACTCTCCTTTTGTATCAAATCCACGTGAACATATTTTTTCACTTTGTTGTTCTTGTAACAATCCTTTCCTTCCTCCTCTAAGACCCACTTTATCCTAAAATTACGTCGAGGTAGTTGCAGAGAGGAGGATTCAGCTTGCTCTTTTTTTCCCCTTTTCTGACCTTTCTGTGAGGTGGACGCTTTTTCTTTTCCTTGTTGTCCTTTTGGTGCAATTCTACCTGAGATTAAAATAGATTCATGTTAGATCATCTCGGCAGATATAATCGACAAACAAACAATAGTGGGACCACCCCACACTTAATTTGTAGGCACAAACTAATTAAGTGATTGATGTCGATTACTCAAACTTCATCGACGTACATATAGGCGATATATTCCAACAATATGTTTAGCATAGTCATACTTTCATGTCATCTTAACTATCCTTTCCAACTCTATTTCATGTAATCTTGACTATACTATCACGTTTGGATTAATGCACCTTTTGAACAACACTACTACATAGAGATCGTATCAAGTTATGGCATAGAAAGAATCACAACATCTCATGTTTGTATTCAATCATGATCTTTATCTCGATGAACGACTCATTCAAACATTCAAGCTTTCAACTTTGAAGATTATGCAATTAACTTTACCATTTTGATTCCTCAAAAAGATGACATTGTATAACAATCAAATACAAGTCGGAACCAAGTCAAGAACGCCCACACTTATTCTTTCACTCAACTAGATGTATCATAACAAATCAACCACATTAGAATCACCAACACCACTTAAAAATCTAAAATACCATTATAAGCATAATATTGTAACAACTTAGAAAATATAAAAGAAGAACTTACTTGGTGATGGACTCAGAAGATGATCTTGCAAGGTTAGATGAGCAAAAAGAAAAGTTTTGAGAGATTTGGGAAGGTTAGGCGGCGCCTAGGTTGAGGAAACAAGTGCATTTTGTCTTAAGGTTGAAGTTCTATTTATAGACCAAGGC
This sequence comes from Capsicum baccatum var. pendulum, assembly GCA_030864225.1. NCBI lineage: Eukaryota > Viridiplantae > Streptophyta > Magnoliopsida > Solanales > Solanaceae > Capsicum > Capsicum baccatum. The sequence goes on from CM061557.1 coordinate 129,605,215, forward strand.
TTGGGTCAATTTTGATCCATGAAAAATTGGGTTAGGGGCCAAAAATAATAAGTAGGCGGCGCCTAATGCTTTGCCTATGCTTGGCATAGGTGGCGCCAAATGCTTTGCCTAGTTGGGCATAGGCGGTGCCTATGCTATTGCCTAGTTGAGCATAGGTGGCGCCTATGCTATAGCTTTGTCGATTCAGAGAGCATAGGCAATGGCATAGGCGGCGCCTATGCTATTGCCTAGTTGGGCATAGGCGGCGCCTAATGCTTTGCCATATTTACATAGGCCTTGCCTTGTTCGTTGCCTAGTTGAGGCAGTGAGCATAGGCAATTACATAGGCCTTGCCTTGTTCATTGCCTAGATTTTTATAGGCCTTGCCTTTACCATTGCCTAGTTGAGGCAGTGAGCATAGGCAATTATATAGGCCTTGCCTTGTTCATTGCCTAGATTTGCATAGGCAATGCCTAACCGATAGCCTTTGCTACTTCATTCCTAACTTACCACCTTTAACATGGAACACTTTCAAATAAAAATTTTTGGGATTAATCCCCTCCTTTGTACACCTTGCACCTACACTTAATCAAAAACAACAAAAACAATTAGAAAGATGGGTTGCCTCCCACCAAGTGCCGTAGTTTTGGTCGTGGCTCGACTCTTCTTTTTGGATTTTTATTTAAACAAAACAACGTCTAGTAAAAAAATGATTAAAAACAATGGGTTGCCTCCCATGTAGCGCTTGATTTATTGTCGTGGCACGACATAGTTATCTCGATTACTTAGACTTCATCGAGATATATGGTGCATCATTTTCAGAATGGATTCAGACGACGCTGATGCTTAATTGTGGGCACGCAATCTTCCTCAAGATGAATCTTGTGCATACCTTTGCCAGGAGGGATACCAATTATATCATCAATAGTCCAACTGATGGCTCTCTTGTACCTCTTTGGAACAGAGATAAGAGCCGCTACTTGTTGTTCACCTGAACCAGCCGTAACAATAACCGGAAGTGTCTCAACACTTCCCAAAAATACATACTTCAGATGACTAGGTAGCTCTTTCAATTCTAGTACTGGTGGCTCTTCAATGGATGGTTTTGCTGGTGATGAAGGTCGATTCTTAAGATCGAGGTCCAGCTTCTTAGGAGCATGAGAATATGACCCCAATCCTGTTGGAGCATAAATAGTTTCTTCATATTCTTTAACTTCCTCGCGCTCAAAGTTCAAAAGCATAGCAGCCAATGGCTCAACAGTAAGTTTCTTCTCTACAGATAATTCTTTCTCATCCTCATAATAAACATCATCTACAGAGAACACATTCATATCTCTAGGCAGCTTCATCGATTTGCATACATCAAAATGGACCACTTCGTCATTCAACCAAAATAAAAGCTCATTAGCTCTTAAATCAATGAGCACACTTCCAGTTGAAAGAAAAGGGCATCCCAAGATTATGGGAACTTTAGAATCCACCTCACAGTCCAAAATAACAAAGTCTGCGGGAAAAATGAAGGTAGACACCTTCACCAATACATCATATAAGATACCAACAGGTCATTTTACTAACCTATCCGCCATCACGAGCCGCATATTGGTTGGTGTAGGATCGCCCAACCCCAACTTCCTATAGATGGATAGCGGCATCAAATTGATGCTAGATCCTAAATCGCACAACGCCTTAGCAAACTTTATTGATCCAACCGTGCAAGGAATAGTGAAAGCACCATGATCTGCTTTCTTCTGTACTAAAGACCTCGTGGCAATTGCACTACAATAATGAACATTGTCTGCCAACTCATAGCTTCCTGCCCGCTTCTTTGTCAAAAGGTCCTTCATGAATTTAGCGTACCCAGGCATCTGTTCCAGCACCTCCATCAAAGGAACATTAATAGTCAGCTGCTTCAACATAGTCATAAATTTACTGAACCTGGTGTCATCAGCTTTCTTCTTCAGTCTCTGAGGAAAAGGTGGTGGTGGAAGGGGAATAGTTTTCTCCACCACTTTCTTTTTATTTTTCTTCCGATTATCAACCTTTTCAGGAGTGTCATCAACCTTTTTCTTCAGTCTCTAAGGAAAAAGTGGTGGTGGAAAGGGAATAGTTTTCTCATGAACGCTCTTATTCTGATTTTCATCTTCTACATCATCACAATCTGCTTCAATAACATTCTCTGCTATATCATCAACCACCTGCTTGCCTTTGGATGGATTTTCCAACACCTTACCACTCCTAGTAGTAATAGCCATACATGATCCATCATTCCTTGGATTTTGCACAGTATCACTAGGTAAAATGCCATCCTTCCTTTGATTGAATGCTGCTGAAAGTTGACTCAATTATTGCTCCAGCTGTTTTATTGCAGTGGAATACGAGTCAACCAATCGATTTATTAAGGACAAATCATTTTTAACCTCAGTTACTCCCATGTTTGTTGCTACCACTCCTTTCAACAGCTTAGCCATCATATCTTCCATGGACATCTTTCCAGAGCCAGACGCCACATCCTCACAATTTCTAGGAGGAACATACAAACCACTCTTGTTAGTCTTATTCTTCCAACTCTCTTGATCGCGGTCCTTGTATCCAGATTTATCACAATAGTTCCAACCTTGGTTTCCTTGGGCATTGCCTCGGAAACCCTCCTGATTATTCAAGTAATTTGCTTCTTCTTCAAAATCGGAATCATCTCTTCCCTGCGACACAACAGCCTTGACTTTTTCAGTCTTTCCTAATAATAAATGCTTGGTAAGAAGATCCATCTGCTTTTTCATGTGAGCCATATCCTGGTCATGTTACTCTTCTCTTCGCCTCTATTCTGTAGTTATACCAATAGATATAATAGATCTTGCTACCTCAGAATCCCTGGTATGCCAAGCTCTACTCTGCTTTGTCATACGATCTAGCATACCACTTGCCTCATTAAAAGTAAGGTCCATGAATGACCCACCCGCAGCATGATCAACCACTGGCTTAGTCACCGAATTCAAAGCCCTATATAATATCTCCATCAAGTGGACATTGTTCATCAGATGATTTGGGCACCTCATAAGCTTCTTCTTGAACCTCTCCCATGTTTCGTGGAGAGCTTCAGTTGGAAGCTGTCGAAAATTACTTATCTCATCTCTTAATTGTGCTCTCTTAGATGGCGGATATAATATTTCTAAGAAAGCGTCTTTCATTTGCCTCCAATTAGTAATAGAGTCAGGATTTAGCCCATTCAACCATAGAGTTGCCTCTCCAGATAGAGACAATGGAAATAAGTGCAGGCAGATCACATTCTGTCCAACCCCTAGATTGTCAAACGCCTTGCATGTTGAGATAAAATTTATCAGATGCATATTTGGATCATCGCCTGCAAGTCCACCAAATAACCCCTTGAGCTGCAATAACTGAATCATGGTGCTAGTGATATTGAACTTGGATCCAAGTGCCAAGGGTGGAGGAATAATAGCCCCTGTGGCACCAGCTCCATCCAGATCGTCATCATCATCATCAAAAGGAATCTGCACAGCTCTGCATTTAGGTCTCATTCTAGCTTGGTGATCTCTCCTGTTCACAGGTGCTGCCACCTCATCTGCACGCCTTGGATTTAGTAACTCATTATCACCCAGGTCATCTTCATCAGGAATTATTGCCCGACCTGGGTTATCAATATTCTATTGATGCACTTGAGCAGCTGCTAACACAGCTAATCTAGCCTGCTCCTGTTGAGCAGCCCTTCTTTCAATGTCTCGTTGTGCATCCATTCTGCCAATAAGTTGTGGTTTAGGATTTATGGGTAATAATGGCTGACCAGAACTTCGTGTATTTGGCATGCACTCCACTAAACCTGAACAAAACAAAAACAACAAACAAAAAGTAATATTCGAGAATCTTTGACCAAAGGGTCTATTAACTATTACAAACTTAGTTGACAACCGTATTCCCCGGCAATAGCGCCAATATTTGATAACGCCCAAACTACAGCTCTTGTAAGAATTTAAGCGGTCGCTGTCAAATATAGAACCCAAATGGGTTGGGTATCGAATCCCACAGGGAATACTAGGTCACTAAGTGTTGCAACTATTAGTAGACTGTTGGTCGAAAATTCTACGGAAAGGGGGGATTGGATTATGGCGTGAATTAATGTTATCAAAGTAACAATGGAATGCTTTGTTTAGTATGATTTAATCACAGAGAATAATAAGTTAGGGTTATGTCCACCTTATGAGTTCTATGTAACTATTAGCTATGAGGAATGCGGAATTTAGACATGCATGCACTTATAGAGATTCGTATTGTAATGTTAAATCCTAGTGTTTCTCAACCAGCAAGAATTATTTAACTTTAACTCTCTCGAGCTTAAAGTGTATAACTAAAGGTACAAACTCTCCAAGAGGTTAATCCGGTTAAGGCATTAACATGTAAACAGGGGTTGGTAGCCCTATTTCCTTGTCACACTCTCTTTTCCAAACATGTATCTTTTCTCTCGAACAAGTTAATACTATACTGGCATATTCCTACGTTTGCAACCATAAGAATTCAATTAAAACGAAAAGAGTAATGATATAAGTAGCATACACATCAAGAATTCACAAACTCATAGCAATAGATAGTATCTCACAAGGTTTCCATAACCCTAACAGAGAAGTTTAGCTACTCATGGTTGCAACGGAAATCAAAGTAGACATCATCATCATACCAAAACTAGAAGAATAAACACGATGAATATGGTATGGCGTCAAGAAGGGGATGACGTTTTCTCTCTTTTGCCGTTGCCCCCACTCTAGCGTGTTTTCCCTGTGTTAGACTTACAAAATTTGTAAACTGAATAATACTTGAAAGAATGCTGAAAAATTCAGAAAATAAGATTTTTATAACATCCTTGTCCTAGTCCTACTAAGTTACTGCTGCACTCCTAGGTATTTGAAAATACTGCCTTTGCCCGGGACAAATTCTCCATGCGTCACATTCAGTCCACAAGCTTCCAAAAGCTGCCTTCCCTCTTATGTGAAGTTTTCCTTTGCTGCCCAAAGGTCCACAAAGTGCTGAAATCTTCATCATTAATACCTGAAAACATGCTAATCACATAGGTTAGCTCACTTATAGGAAAATGGACTAAAAGTGCAGGAATTATATATTTTATCCTCCAAACTTAGCCTAAAATATGGGTCAATCATGGTGTTTAGGCGTGTAAATACGCCCAACATCACTATCCCTCTTCTCTCTCTAGTCATTATTTTTAATATAGTCCCCATCTTTCTCTCTACTATAGTCTTTGTATCTATCATAATAGTTTTGACCTTAGTTCCCTGGCCCTTGGGCTCAGAAACCTGCCAACTGACGATATAAACAATTCACTTTCTCTTTTAATTTTGACTTTTATGCTTTGAAATTTTACCCCTATGCTGCTACCGCATTTACCTTTTCTTAAGAGATTATTGTAAGTAACTTTGTAAGTACCCTAAGACCAGTCCTTAGCAGTACAATCTCTTGTGCTACTGTGTGATCAACTACTTTATGGTCACAAGAGGCACTAATAGCATAAGTTCCAGGCCCCTTCTTAGATTTTTGAGTTCACCTCAATCGATTAGTAAGCGAAATCTAATCTAACATTCCGAAGCTGCCTCCTAGCAAAGTCTCATAAAAGAGCCTCTAGATATGGTGTCTTCTATGTCTTTGGAGATGATGGTTAGGTATTGGTAGAATATCTCTAATAAGATCTTCCCTGACAATCGATGATTCAGAACTATGCTCATCTTTTTCTTGAACCTAAACCATGCCTTGTACATAGACTCTATTTGCAACTGCCTAAAGTTATAAATCTCATGCTTGAGTTGTAATATCTTCGATAGAGGAAAGAATTTGTTAAAAAACTATTTGTCTAACTCGTTCTATGTAGTGATAGAAGCTCTTGGTAATTTTCCTAACAATAAAGATGCTTCTCCTATTAGTGAGAAAGGGAATAGCCTCACTCTACGTGCTTCCTAATTTACCCTTGGATTTGTATATGAACTGCAGATCCCGAGAAAATTAGCATGGTACAGGTTTACCTCATTTATAAGTATATCTAAAAACACACCCTACAGATTCAAGAGTTGGATCATTGTGCTTGTTATATCTAACTTGATGCCTGAGGGAAAAATAGAAGGAAGTATGGCTCCAGTCTCTGTTGGTTCAGCATATCCAAGGTTTCTTCATCATCTATATATGGTTGCACATATTGATATGCTAGTATTACTTGAACAAGGGCATCTCTAGATCTTTTCTGGTTTCCACCGATTGTTGTTCGACAGTCTACTATTTATCTCTGCTCAGCTAATTTTGACTCTCTAGCTACCCTCTAAGATTCTTCCATTTCCCTCCACTTGGCTTCAGCTTAAGATAATATCTTACTAGTCTGTCGATCAGCAATATCCTATACTCCTTTGGGAGAAGGTAAAGGTACAATATCACAAAACCTTTAAGGAGGTTCATTTTTTTATGCTCAAACATCCTACCCTATGTTTTTAGGATTCTCTATGGATTTAGATTCAATAGGAGTAAGGGATTGCCTCTACTTTATGTACTAGGCATACATCGGTGTATGACCATCTAAGAATGAAAATAAAAACCAAAAAACTTTAACAACTTCAAATCATAAATCAACATCGTGTGTCCCTCCAACGACGCTAAAATTTTTATGACTTCAAAACAGCACCTTCTATTAGATCCTGATACGGTCACTGTAAAAATATAGTAACCCAATATTAGCTGGGGTGAAATCCTAAGCGAACATGTGGCTTTGCAGGTCTCAATAGTTGTAGTCAATGGGCAAAACAAGAAAAGTAAATAGGGGTTTTGATATAGTAATCTCAAGCAAATAATTGTACTAACTTTGGTTTTAATAAGTGTAGGCGAATAGTAGAACTGTGTTTCCCTGGCTTCTCAACTCCGTAGGCTTATTGTGTTTCGCTAAACTAGCCCAATACTTTACATGCAGAATCAATAAGTTATGTACCTTTTGCAGTCTTTTTGGACAAGCAAAACAATTTCACCCTTTACTTTTTAAGTCTTAGGATATTGTGTTACTAACCTTTATATTGATCCTAGTTAACTATAACCTTTTGTGTCTCTAGTTATTAGAAGAAACCTAACAATCTTACTAATATAAAACACCAACACATGGATCGATAGGTAAACTCTAAATTACTATTGTCTTTATCTTTTCCTAGTCACTGTTCCTCTTATGGAGTAAGCAACATCATCTAGGTGATATCCTAATGTGTTCACCCATTAAGAAAATGATCACAACAAAGACAAAGCAATACATGCATTGGTATTGATTTAGAACGACGAAACCACTTCCCCTACTTTGTCAATCCTCTAGGATTTCCATAATCCTAGTCAAATATTTTAGTCGCTCACGCTTGTTAAGAAATCAATAACACTCATATTTGAAATCATAGATGAAATCACAATAATAAGAGGAAATAAAACCCACAACCGTAACTAAATTAATGAACCAAAGTCAATACTAGGAAATTCCAATATCAAAATCAGATCTTGGAATTAAAATATGTTTGTGAATATAAAACGTCCATAACTCTGACAAAAAAGTACATAAAGGGTATTTATAGTACAAGAGAAAACCCTAAAACCAAAGCTTGAATAAAATAGGAGAAAATCGGGTTTGTGGCCATTTATTCTCTGAACCTGCGATCTTATACAAGGTGCAGGTAGTACCTCTGGTCCTAATACTAGGCGCAGGTACAAAATGAAAGCACCAAGAACAAAAGTCCTGGAATTTCAACTCTCAATATTTTGGACTTTTTGAACTTGCTTTGCCTACATGCTGTCTGTAGAGAAATCTATAGCATTTTATCCACAATATCTCTGATTTCTTGTTAGAATTCTTGTCCTTTATCTAAATTATGACACCTATATTTATTGTTATGAAAGGGAAGAGTTAAAGTAAGTGCAAACTATTTGTGGTCAATCAGATCAAAGTTACATGATCATATTTGATTGGGTGGAACATGTCAACTTGTATATCTGTTGCATTTTCATAGGCTTGTGATTTGGTTGGGCATACTACATCGTTTGACATGTGGCATTATACTATTAACTTCTTTCCTTGACTTGACATGCCATATCATTTCACACTTGGCACCAAATTAGGCCTCTAGTATAAGATGACGCATTGGGCTTAGCAAAGTATGATCATCATTCGTAACCCAAATTAATGGACTATCCCAATAAAATTTAAACTTTAATTAAATCTAAATTCATTGTTCTTAGATCATTAATCCAATTATGTTGATAAGCTATTTTTATTTAGACTAATATATTTAAATTTGTTATGATCATAAATGCCCTCACTTCAAAGCTTATCGAGATATTTAATCTTTCAAAGACTAGGCTTGAAATATTAAATTGATCCTTCACTAATATTTGTGTATAATATAAAACATCATAGACCAAGTTTCTCTTTTTCTGCTTGGCATCACGCGCAGAATAAAAAAAAGGAATTTACTTTTATTCCTTTTCCAACAATCAATGTTGCAAACTTTAGCGTGTATTATTTATTTATTTTTTATTGACTCAAGTGGGATTCCTTTATCTTGACCACTATTTTGGTATTTTGCTTAGTATTTTCCTATTAGAATTATGATACAATTTACCCAATTTTCATCAAATTAGAAGGATGTTTGCTGCCTTAAATTCCTATAAATACCAATGCATTAATTTTTGAAATTTAGAATCAGCTACTGCAACATACATCCGCCTATGGTTGGTGAGACATAGTTGTTTCATAAGCATTGAATGTAAATTTCTTGCTCATTCCTTATTTGTTTTCTTTTTATTTATTCATTATTTTTCAATCCTTTTTTTAAGAATATTCCCTTTCTCCTTTCTTTTTTTTCTTTCTTTCTTTGTTTTTTGTTCTTGAGAACCAAGGGCAGGCGTGCATACATATATATAATAACATATATAATAGAAATATTCTAAAAAGAAAGATTGAATTGTGATCCTCTTTCAAGTAATAATAGATCTTCCCCACCAACTCCACCAACATGTTTTTTTAGAAGCAAGCAAAAGGACTCTAGGGAACAATTTAATGTATTTTTGCATTGAGATATTTTCATACTTAGGTAAGCATCCTTTTTGTATCTTTGAATTTTTTCTTTTCTTTTCTCTTTTTTGGTAGGGTTAAAACAAATAACATTCATGAAGGGTCAGCTTAAAATGTGAGAATTTAACTTCACCTCCGACACTTTGAGACCTGAGAAATTCAGCTTCAATTTTTGCTTTTTTCAGTGATGTACTTATGTAACTTTCATCTTAAGGTGAGAAAGTTTAACTTCACCTCTATCACCTTGAGACCTAAAAATTTTGACTTTAAGTTGGGATGTTTTCAGTTATGTTCTTATGTAAAAGTTAGCTTAAAGTGTGAGAATTTGACTTTGCCTATATCACAAAGAGACCTGACATGTTTGGCTTCAAGTTTGGATTTTTTTCATGATGTACTTATTTAGTAGTCTGCTTAAGGCACAAGAATTTAACTTTGTCTCCATCACCTTTAGACCTAACAAGTTCGACATTAATTTTGGCTCCTTGTATTCATGATAAATTCATGAAAGGAAACATTATGGTGCAAACTGACATATTTTGTCCACCTTAAGGCATGCAAATTTAAATATCCCTCTTAAATACAAAACCATGAAAGATTAGTTTAAGGTGAAAAGGGATAAATTTCGTCCACAGAGGCATGTAAAGTTAGTGATTCTAAGGATAAATTCGTGAAAAGGCCATTTTAATTTGCAAAGTGACAAATATTGACCACCTCATGGTTTTAAATTTATAAGGCTTTAATTTGAATACTGGGAGGTTTTGACGACCTCAACTTACAAACTTAACTAATTTGAAAACTTTAACCAAAAAACTTGATAGATTTAGTGACTTCAAACTTTCAAACTTGGCAAATTTTTTGACTTTAACTTGCAACTTGGTGGGTTTGATGACTTTAACTTGTACGTAACATAATGAATTGAACTTGAAGACTTAATGTCTTTGAAGACTTCAACTAGTGGAGTTGAGGTATTTAAAAATTTCATCTCATTTACATGGTAGACTATTGTCTTCAATTAGTAGGTTTGATAGATTTTTGTCTTTAACTCATATATTATGTATATTTTGCAACTTTAACTTTCAAATATGAGGAAATTGATCAATTTAAATCTTTTTGAAGCCCATCTTTTATGGAGGTTTGCCCCCCTGATGTGTTGGATTCTCGACAACATATTTAAGGATTTTAACTTAGAATAAGTGTAAGTGCTTAAGTAACTTTTGTTGTTTTTGATAGTATTTCATTTGATTTTACAAGAAAATTCAAGATGTTGGAAAACCAAAAAAACAAGAATAAATAGACATTTTTTGGTAAAGTGTAGATGAAAAATTAGGAAGTAGTATGTTGGAGAATTTAGTTGATGACTTGGATGACAAGTCATCACTTGGTTGATAAGCTGTCATGGTAGTCATCACCCATGTACTGATTGTAGCTACTAGAAAACTTAGTTGACGAATTGGGTGAAAATTCATCAAGGTCGTTGTCACTCATAGACAGATTGTAGCTGTTGAAGACTGAAGTTGATGAGTTGGCTGTCAAGCTGTCAAAAAGTTTATGAGCTGTCAGCCTTGTTGTGAACTATTATGTGAAAATTTTGGAATTTCAAATTTTGAAATTTGAAAGTTATGGATGTTAAAAGTAGCTTTTAGTTTTTCACTGGGCATCTCAAACTTCGTTCCAAAAACACTACTTTACATGTGTGGCTTGAAGTTTTTAATTCAGTTTTTAGTTTTTGATTTAGTTTTGGGAAATTCTGGTGAAACTTGAAACATAAAAAAATTGGATTACATCCTTTATGAGTATAATCATTTTGAATTATGGATTAATTTGCTACTATTTCTTTTAATTTTATGTGGAACTAAACCCCACAACTAGAGTTATGGGAACTATGATTATATATTATTGATTCAATAGTTGGATTAGATTCAAATGCCTGTGGGATTCATTTTGATAATTCTGGTGCATTATTTGTTTTATATTGGTTGTAAACAATAGAACTTGCCTTGTATTAGTTTGCTTGAAGTAAGAAATCAATTGGAGGTAGAAAATTATCAACGGGTATTTGGAAAGATAAATTGTCCATTAAATGGTTAATGATGTAACGTGATTAATCAACTTGAGATAAAATCAGTTTAAATAAAAGGTTTTCCCTAATTTCAAAGAATTAGGAAGCTTAACATCTAACTAGGTTGAAAAACACTTAGATTAATTGTCGATATTGACAATTTAGTGTTTCCCACAAGTCACTAGAATCAAATACCATAATTATGACTGAACTAAGTTACAAATCACAGCGATCACAACTCTAGTTCAATTACATCATTGATTTGAAATACTGCAGAATAACCTTTGAATTTCTTAATCAAGTTGAAACTTTAACGATAGTTTACTTTGATAAGAACCCCATTTAACAAAAACTATTGACTATTTATTGGTTAAATCACAAATCAAATTAATTAACATCATATTCCCTATGGGATTCGACCCTAACCTAGTTGGGTTATATATTTGGCGACGACTGCCTATGCTCCCATAAGTGAGTTGCAGTTTGGGCGCATCAAATTTTTGCATAGTTGCCGGGGAATACGGTTGTCAATTAAGTATACTTGTGTTACTTTATTCTTAGTAAAGTTTCCTAATTTTACTGTTATTTATTATTTTTGATATTTGTAGGCTAGTTATTGTGTATGTCACAAACCTGAAGATATGGAGGGCCATTTTTACCTTTCAACCCAAAACCTTACAGAATCGGGAGTATGGCAAAACAATAAGAGGCAGCATAATTGGATTCTTTTGTGAATGTTCAAGTTATCCAACAGAATGATGGGCTACCAGGGAATGTACACAATTCAGATAATAAGGATTTGGGTGAGCATGAGCTGGTTTTTTCTATAAATAGGTGACATGTTGAAAATATTACACCAGCAAATTTGAATCAGCAAGCAAGAGGTAGGATATACCAACATCCTGTGGTGCATTTTGACCTAGATAATGAGGACAATTCTAATTTGGATGGATATGGAGCTATTGGAGCAATCATTCCTTCACCACTGGCTCCTGGGGTAAAATTTAATATCACCAGAACTATGATCCAAATGCTTAACTTGAAAGGACTGTTTGGTGGATTGCCTGGTGATGATCTAAAACTGCATTTGGTGAATTTCATCAATATTTGTCAGTCATTTGATAATCTTGGAGTGGGATAGAAATCCATTTGGTTGAGGTTGTTTTCAATATCACTGTCTGAAATGTAACTCTGTGGTTGAATGAGTTGGTATCCGATTCTATAACAAACTGGAGGCAGCTGAAAGAAGATTTCCTAAAAAGGTTCTTTCTACCTTCCCAAATGCTACAGTTGAGGAATGAGATCAGTAGCTATAGGCAACTTCCTAATGAAGCTCAGTATGATACATGGATGAGTTTCAAAAAGAAGTTGACGCAATGCCAATTCATAAGATGACAGATGAGCATTTGATGGTAATATTCTATAGGGCTTTGAATTCAATTATAATGAAAATTGTAGATAATGTTGCATGAGGAGCTTCCATGAAGCTTACTTTTACTGAGGTTGCATAGATGTTAGAGAAAATGTCTAAGACAAGAATGACTAAGATAAGTAGAGCTTGGCATTCCAAGAACTTTGAGGTAACAATAAAAAGTTATTCTAGTCTGATATTGGCTGAGCAACGCTGGAAAGAAGAAGAACTAGACCAAGATATGGCTCATTTGAAGACATTAATGGATTTTGTCAAAGTGCACTTGCTCGCCGCTAGTGTAGAGAAAGTGAAAGTTGTTGGGTCACATAGTAGAGAAGCTGAATCTAATTCTAAGAAGAAGGAAAATTATTTGAATAACTAGGGTGTTTTAGGGCCGAGTGACAAAGAAATAAAGGTCATACATATTATGATAAAGTGGGTTATAGAGATCCTGACCAAAGAAGTTGGAAGAATAAGAATGATAGGATTGGATTATTATCTCCTAGAAATCATGATATTGCTACAAATAGTTCTTGAAAGATGTCAATAAAGGACATGATGGACAAATTATTAAAATGAGTGGACTCAATAGATGATGGAGTTAGGGAAATAAAGGGTGACTTATCGTTGATGAGTCAATTAGTTGACTCACTTTCAACATCTATTAAGAAGCTAGAGCAGCAGATGAATTAGTTGTCAGCAACATTCAATCAAAGAAAAAGTTGGACTCTACCAGGTGATACATTCCAAAATCCTAGGAATGATGGCTCGTGTATGTATATTACCACTATAAATGGTAAGGTATTACCTTGTCTATGTAAGGGAGTACCTTCTCATATTGATAATGTAGAGTTGGAAGAGGAGGTACATGAGGAAAATCTTATAGTGTCTAAGAAGTTGAAAATTTTAGAAAAGAAAAGTGCAGAGTTAGATAAATTATATGAGTCAAAGCAGGTTAATGATTCAGAGAAAAGCAAAGGAAAGAAGGTAGAGACAACATTAAAAATAATCCTAAATCCATTACCTCCATTACCACATAGACTGGAGAAGAAAGCAGATAAGGTTAAATTTAGCAAATTTCTCGATATACTGATGTAGTTGATGGTGAATATGCCTTTAGTTTAATTGTTTGAACTAAAGGTAAGCGATCTGATACACAACTACACAGAATTTTAAGAAGATGGTGAAACAAGGTAGGCGATCTGATGCACAATTAAAACTATTTGCTAAATAGTTTTAACTATTTTTTATGAAGAAAATCAAAGAGGTTGTTGTACCTTAGGATAATCTTTTTGGGTGCATTAATGATATGGAGCATAGGATGAATAATAGATTAAGAGAGATACCGGTACCTGATCTTTCCATATTCAAGGCGGCATTAGAGATAGCTAGGGCTGATATTATGGCTTTGCAAAGTGGGCAAACTTTGACATTTTTAGTACCAATTAAGGTGGAATTGGAAGAAGAAGATTAGGTATTGTATGATATCACTGGGAAGCCAGTGGATCCAAAAGGTAGAGGGAAGTGGAAAAAAAGTGAAAGTGAAGTTACGAAGATTCTTGAAAAGAAAAAGAAAAAGAAAGAGAGAAAAGAATTGAAAGAAGCAATAATAAAGTTGAAGGAACCAACAGAACCAATAGGAGAAGCGTTGAGAGCTAGAGCTATGGGAGGTTTTACCAATGGACAACCCAAATAATTGGGTACTTCTGAGAATGTTGGGGATTACTTTACTCCAACAACCACCACTGATGATATTCCTACCGGTGATGATGTAATAGGATATTCAGTGGCACATGACACAAGTGCTTAAGACATTGTAGGTAGGTCTTCACCCTGGTTGTTAAGTTTAAACAATAATACATTAAGGACAATGCTTGCTTTTATTCCTGGGGGTAGGGATACTTGCAACCTAAAGGGTTTATTGCCTATTGTTTAAGCCCTTGTATGCTATCTAGAGAACCGATTTTTTTAAGAGTTGTTCAGGAGTTTTTGTTTTATTTATGGTTCATATGTTAGGAGTTTATGTTTTGTTTTTGGTTTATGATGTGTTATGTATGAAAGAAGGGTAGATATGACTGAGTAACAACTGTTGTGTTAAATGCTCTGAAAGTTTAAAAAAATTATGGACCCTTCAAAATATTTATTTTGTGAGATTGATGCTTGGTACATAGGCAAACCATTTTTGTCTGTGGAAGGATGCAAATATGGTAATCCCTACTTAAGTTGAGTATTGATGGAATTGTTGGTGTTTATTCCATACCTTGAGAGTGTGGGGTCTTTTACATATTTTTTTATTGTGTGCTTGAGCTTGCATCTAGAACTTGCTCAAGTCATTCTGTTAGGTTACAAATAGTCATCTGAGAAATGAACATAGGCCATTGTTGATAGGAAATCCACTTAGACAAAATAAAAAAACCTAAAGCATGTAGTAAATCCCCTTTTTGAGCCCCATTTGAGCCATTAGATCTTTCCTTATTTCACAACCTGACCACCTTGCAATAATTACATAATTAAACCTTTATTTTAGTCCCAGTCCTTTCTTTGGACATTTTACACCTTAAATTAGGTAAATCGCCTAAGTTGATGGTAGCTACAGTAGAGGAGACAATGGTAGGAAGGTGTAAATTACGTTGTAAAGGTTAGAATTAATTTTTATATAAAAAATAATAAAAAATAAAATATAAGTAGTAATAATAATAAAGTGTAAGTGGTTTACCCCAAGAAAAAATGGTGTTGATTGAGAGTGTTAAGTGTGACATCAAATCACAAAAGTGCATTGTTAGAAGAATGCAAATAAATAAGCATGGTCGTAGATAAAGTAGTGTAAATGAAAAAAAGGAGGCTAAGTCCCTAATCCTAAATTGACTGTTCTAGCACTTAAGCCTTCGTTACAAGCAAAGAAAACCCTGTAGTGATCTTAGTTTAACTACTTGATAACCCAAACGGAATGACAAAGGCAAGCCTATGGCATATTAGGTGCATAATTTTAATCTTCATTTTAAGAGTGAGAGATTTGATGTTCAGTTCCTAAAAATAAAAGTAATATCAAGAATAAGGAACTTCATTCTTCTATGTGAGGGCATGAGAATGGTATTTGTAGTTGTTGACCATTTGATTAAATACTCTGAGTTTAGGTAGCGTTTTTTCTATTGGAACTTTAATGATAAGTATTGAATCTTGTGGTCACTTGGCAGAAAAGATCATATTGATCCTAATGGGTTTGAATTAAATAAGAGAAATGCTACTCGATTCATTAATACTCTAATGTTGTGCATAGTACTATATTAGATAGTTGCTTGAGGATAGGTTAGTGTTTTAAGTTGAGGGTGTTGATGTGTTTACTTCTCGACAACACATTTAAGACTTTTAACATAGAATACTTGTAAGTTCTTAAGTAACTTTTGTTGCTTTTGATCATATTTCATTTGATTTTCCAGGAGAAGTCAAGATGTTAGAAAACCAAAGTAAACAAGAACAAAAAGACTTTTTTTGGGGGAAAGGGAGATGAAAAATCAGGAAGTAGTATGTTGGAGAATTTAGTTGATGACTTGGATGACAAGTTGTCACTTGGTTGATAAGTTGTCAAGGTAGTCGTCACCCATGTACATATTGTAGCTGTTGGATAGCTTAGTTGATGACTTGTATGACAAGTCATAAATATGTTGACAAATCGTCAACTTACTGATAAGTTGTCAAGAAGGTTGTGACTCATACATAGATTGTAGCTGTTGAACACTCAAGTTAACGACTTTGTTGACAAGCTATCAACCTTGTCTTCAACTATTATGTGAAAAATTTGGTATTTCAAATTATGAATTTGAAAGTTACGGATATTAAAAACAACTTTTATGTTTTCAATGGACATCTTGAACTTAATTCCAAAAATACTAGTTTATATATGTGGCTTGAAGTTTTGAATTCAGTTTTCAATTTTTATTTAGTTTTGGGGAATTCTAGTGATACTTGAAGGACAACAACATTTTGTTACATCCTTTGTGAGAATAATCATTTTGAATTATGGATTCACTAACTGCAATCTCTTTTAATTTAATGTGGAACTAAACCCCACAACTAGGGTTGTGGGATCTATGATTATTATATTATTGATTCAATAGTTGGGTTAGATTAAACTGCCTATGGGATTTATTTTTATAATGTTGTTGCATTATTTGTTTTCTATTGGTTGCAAACAATAGATCTTGCCATGTATTGTTCTGCTTCAAGTATGAATTCAATTAGAGGTAGTGAATTATCAAAGAGGATTTGGAAAGATAAATTGTCCATCAAATGGGTAATGTTGTAACAAGATTAATCAAATCAAGATAAAATCAGTAAAGATAGAAGGTTTACCTAAGTTTGAAACAAATAGGAAACTTAACATCTAAGTTGGTTGAAAAACACTTAGATTAATTATCGATATTGATAATTTAGTGTTCCCCACAAGTCATGGGAATTAAATACCACAACTATAATTCAACTAATTTACAAATCATAGTGATCACAACTATAGTTCAATTATATCATTGATTTAAAAATTTTCCAAATTAACTTTGAGTTTCTAAATCAACTTGTAACTTCAATGATAGATTGCTTTGATAAGAACACCCATTTAACAAAAATTGTTGAATATTACTCAGTTGAATCAGAAATCATATTAATTAAGACCATATTCCCTATGGAATTCGACCCCAACCAAGTTGGCTTTGATATCTAATAACGACTACTTACGCTCTTATAAGAGAGGTATGATTTAGGCGTATCACCCTCTTAAGTCACAAATGTTGGGGGTAAGTTCAAATATCGGTTAACGTATTTGAAGACCCAAATTCTATGTGATATATCATTTGGGAACAAGTATTTTATTTACAATCATGAAATTGGTCTCAAAATAAAACTCCAAGCACCTATGTACCTCAGTGATAAGGTTAAGTCATAATGTAGTTTGGAAGATTTATCTCAAATTTGAAGTGCTTCATAATTCTAAGATTTGGCTAAAATTTAAAGAGCTTTGCAACCTGAAGTACACAAGTTCCATTAGTCATAGTTTTAGCTCAAATTTGAAGAGTTTTTGACATACAATTTACACTCATATTTTAAGGAGCCTTTCAACTTAGACATTTGAGCTTAATTTTGAAGAGCTTTATGACAGAAAGTTTAGGGTCATGTTTCAAGAGGAAATTTATGTTGAGAATTTATTTGTATTTAAGGAGTCACTACTTCAATATTTAGCTTGAATTTTCGAAACCCTATGATATGCATTTTTGGCTCATGCATCAAGGAGAAGTATACTTGAAAGTTTAGCTCAAATTTAAAAAGCTTTACAATTTGAAAATTTTAGATAGTAGTTTGGTGAGCATTGTGACTTATAAATTTATCTTTAATCTGAAGGCTTCTTTAGTTGAAGGTTTGGCTCATATTTTAAGAGCTTTACAACTTGGAAATATTAGCTCAAATATAAAGAGCTTTACATCTTAGAGATTAACTCAAACTTTAAGACTTCTCCAACATGAATAATTGGTTTAAATTTAAAGAGCTTTATCATATGCATTTTAGGCTCATGCATCTCAGGAGTTTCATAACTTATAGTTTAGCTCGTGAAATAAAGACCATTGTAACTTATAATCTTAAGCTCATTCATTTAGGAGCTCCTAGACATAATAGAATCTTCAAATTTATCTTCAGATGTAGAATTTCCCCTATTATGAAATTCTTTTATATCTTCATCTTTGTGAGTCTTACAAGTAGGTAATCATTGTTCTCCTCTTGAAGTGATGTTTAAATCCATATCATGAAAATGAGTTGCCAAATCTTCAAATATATTGAGATTTAACCCTTGTAAGATATAGTGAAGACCCAATTCATTCCATAAATGCATATCTTAATTCTAGACATTTCACTAAATTGATCTTTGCACCTGATGCTTAAATTTCTCTAGTGATTGATAAAGTCAACAACTAGCTGATCTTTACCAGTATCAACAATTGGCTCATCTTTAAATTAGTGAGTCTTTGTAAGAGCAATAATACTAATGACATGTACTGTACTATAGAAAAAAATGAGGAACTATTAATCCAAATACTTTCAACTAACTATAAAACCAGGTTCAAAATCTGCGTACCAATCAAAAGAATTTCCTTGGATATATTAAATAGAATTACTAATGATATAATCATCGTAAGTCCCAATATTTTTTCATGTCTTGATAAAGTATGTTATATGTTCTTTAGGATTCTCTTTTCCATCAAATTATTAAAATTTAAGGGGTTGATAATGATTTGAGGTGATTTTATACACTTCGGTATCATTATTCTAGTTTATTTTGCCTTGTTTTGAGAGTAATGTGTCTTATTAACGTGTTGATATTGATATAAATTATCATTTAAGTGTCCATGTGTATGATTACAATGTTCAAAGTATTTTTCAAACAAGTTTGTACTGAATTGAGTCATTTAGAGTTCAACCCGGAAAACTAGTTTTACTAGCTTCAGCTAGGTGTGTGTCTAGTTGGTTTTGGAGGATTATAATGTGTTTAATTTGTTCCAAATTGTTTATATGTGTAATTATGAGTGGAATAAATTTTTTGTAATGTGCAAAGCTCAATTTCATTAAGTCAAGAAGTGCAATAAAAAGTGAAGATCATTGCAAATTTGCCTTATCTTAACTTTTGTTTTGTTGTATTGTTGAGGTTATTGTGTTTTTTAGATCTCTAATTTGTGGTTTGTCATTATGTAGGAGGATTTGTGAGGTGAATATGGTGATATATTATTTTTAAATGGCCAGAAATTCATTGTAAATACACTACAAAAGGCATGAAAAAAAGAGGAATGTTCAACACTTCACAAGAATTTTGGAAGCAAATTCCAATAAGTCAATGCAATATCGTCGTGTCACATCGACCATCAATGTGGCCAGCATCACATCACTCACTCTAATTAAACACTACAAAATCAAGTTGCACCAACATAGTGGATGCTTTTCCCATTATTGATAGAATTGCATGGCACGTGATTGGGCAGGAGGGAATGTTTTTCATCCCATCCTTTAAATTCCACCAGAATGAGGATTATTAAAATATATATGTACATAGATGGATATCATTATTCTCTTGGTAAACTTTGAAATTTGGTGAAAAATTTAACAACAAAAACAATTGTGACAATTCACTGGACACATGGACAACTAGGATGGATTCTTGGATTATTTAAGTTGGACAAAACTTTGGAAAATACACGGACACATTATTAAACACCTGGAATGGTTTGGAATGAAAGGTGGGCGATGCTACACATATTTTGAGGTTTTTAATTTTTTATTTAACTTTTAATTTTCTATATCATGTATTCAATTATTTGGATCATGATTATGAATATTATAAGTTAAAACACTCTTTTCGGGGTTAAAGCCAAGAACATGAGTACTATTGTTTTGGATAAATTTTGATTAGTTTTGCTTATCATATTTAGTTGTTTGTTTATTCTTGTTTTAAGAATTCACGACCCTTAGAATACATATATTGTCGACCTTTTGATCTCAGGAGAGGGAATAGGGAGATAGAGCATGGGAATGAACAAAGTTTGGGTTTTCATTCTTTAATAAAATGATGAATTAAACTTAGTGTCTAGGACATGGATGTACTTAGATGCCTTACTTGATTCAAATGTAGGAGGATAACTTTAATTCTCTTAATTAGATTATTACACCCCCGCTCAACAATGTACTTGTAATGTACATATTAGGTAAAAGATTAGAGGTTGGGAAACCATGATCATTCCATTAACCCTATGAATCAAAAACCACGATAAGCAAGTTAACGAATGAAATTCAATAACATAGTATGATTGTTCAGAGTGCTTTAACCCTAGGTTTTACTCCATTAATTGTTCCAAGTAATTTATTTTACACATTATTTACTTTATTTTTAATTTACAAAATTACAAACTCTTTTTTTTGTTACCTTTGCATCAAATTAATCATTGAAGTAAACTAAAATTAACTGGTTATTAAATCAAGTCCTTGTGGGATCGATAACTCAGCTTTCTTGAAGACCACTATATTACTTGATAAGACCACATACACTTGCATGTGCGCTCGGGCTCTGTTAAGTTTTTAGGGCCGTTGTCGGGGACTTGCATTTTGGAAATCATTTATTTTAGTTTTACTTTTACATTTATTTGGTGTTTTTACGCTTGATATTGGTTTTGTTCTTGCAGGAAATATGTTTTTAAGTTGATAGACTGGAAAGAGAATGAGAGATGGTAGAACCAAGCCCCAAACCAAAGAAAGACTTTCACCAATGTAGGAGAGAAGTAATCCTTCTCCTTAGAATTCCTCAAATCCAAGAAGACGAAGATACTACTGCTCAAATGGCTGAAGAACAAGCAACTCGTAGGATAGTTAGGGATATGGTAGTCACACTTCCGACAAACTTGACTTCCCCAATTCAAAGCCCAGCAACTGGGGGGAATTTTGTGTTGAAACACAATATGGTGCATCTTCTTATCAGTAGTTGATAGTTTACAGGGCTTTCATATGAGGATCCACAAGTCTAGTTAAAGACCTTTATTGAGCTTACTGGTACATTCACTCCAACTGGGGTAACTTCACATTATGTGAGTCTGGAACTATTTCCCCATTCACTTTTGGAGGAATCTAAAAGGTGGTTCTATGTGGATCCGGCTAATTCAATTACTTCAGAGGATAACTTAGCCAAAAAATTCTTCATTAGATTTTTTCCATTAGGCAAGACTGCGAGACTTCGCAGTAAGATAGTGAGCTTTATATAAAGGCCTAATTAAAACCTTTATCATGCTTGGGAATACTTCAAGGATTTTTTTCGGGAGTTTCCACACTACCAACAATCGAATGAAGTTCTTGCTTATACTTTTATAGAATCTCTTAATCACAATATAAATATTTTGCTAGATTTAGCTGTAGGTGGTCAAGCACTGGAGTTGACTTATGAAGAGTTGTACTCATTATTGAACCACGTAGCATAAGGAAATCCAGAGTTGTATTCATATTCTATAAGTTCCACCAAATAAATTGCAGAAGTATTAGAGGTGGACCAATTCATAGCCTGATCCGCAAAGATATCAACCTTACAAAATTTGATCAACACTTATTTCAGTGGAATAAAGTTGGGAGCAGCACAACCTCCAGCCATAGTCAATGCTATTCAACAAGCTGCAGATTGGTGTGAGGTATGTGGAAATAGTGGTCATGCAGCGACCATATGTGCTTTAAATCCAGAATTTGTGATGTATGGAGGTAATACTCAACGGCTAAATTATGGTAAGGCCTACAACATGAAGTGGACTACTCAGCCACCAAATCAGCCATGGAATACCCCAAGCCACAGAATTAATCAAATCAGTGAACGACCAACGTGGAAGATATGTTGAAATAACTCTTAACTAATCAAGCACAATTGGTTGTGGATATGAAAACTCAAAAGGTAGATTTATAAAATCAGCAAGTGGCTACAAGAAGTTTAGAGTTAGAAGTAGGCCAATTATCACAGGTACTGAATACAAGACCATAAGGTGGATTGCCAGCAGATACAAAAAAACCAAAGCAGGTTATGGCAATTACCTTAAGAAGTGGTAAAGAGCTTTAAAGAGGACCTCCCAAGGCAACAAAGGAGGTAGATGCTAATATGGTGACCCAACAAGTAAGTGACAACATTGTTGAAAATTCAATAAAGTTTGAGTACTTGAAGGAAAAATTTGCTGAATTAGAAGTGAAAAAGACACTGCGATCACCCTTCCCTCAAAGGAAAAAAAAGCAAAGAAGGATTCCCTATTCAAAAAGTTCATTGATACATTCAAAGAGATTTATATTAACTTACCTTTGCTAGATGTTTTGTATAGTATGCCTAAGTATGGAAATTACTTAAGGGATGTGGTAGAAAAGAAGGTGAAATTGCAAGATATAGGAGCAATAACAATCACTAAAGAGTGTACCACGATAATAATATAGAAAATCCCCAAGAAATTAAAATATCAAGGGAAGTTTGCTATCCTTATTCAAATTGGGAGTAAAGGGGTCCACACATTGGGTGACTTAGGGGTGAGCATAAATATGATGCCCCTATCATTGTTCAAAACATTGGTCTTGGGAGAGCGTAGATCGACACCCATGGTGGTGCAAGTTGCAAACAAATCCATAACATTTCTGGAAAGAATAATAGAGGATGTCCTCATAATGGTTGGTAAATTCATTATACCTGTTGACTTTTTTATTCTTGATTTTAGGGCAGAAGAATCGGTACCAATCATCTTGGGGCATCCATTCTTAGCAACTGGAGGGGCCTTGATTAATGTTAGAGAAAGCACACTCAAATATAGGGTAGATAATAAAGAGGTGATATTTGATATTTACAAAACACCTATCATAAATTCCCAAATTAAAGATTTATATGTGATCAATGTTATTGGAGGAAAAAAATGTGGGGTGTTTAATCCACCAAAGACCTCTTTGATTTACCTAATTGAGTCGTCCAAGTTGAATCCACTACTTCCCAACATAATGAAGGTTGAAGTGAAGAGAGATGTTGACCTTGAGAGTGCAAACTCAAGAGGTTAGAAACAAATAAAATAATGGCTCCCAAAAGGGAGTAAAATAGTAAAGGTATATGGTTGAGTGGAGTTGGGCCATGCCGTGACACTAAATTAGGTGTTGCTTAGGAGGCAACCCAAGTTAAAGTAGGTATGTTTTTTTTTTCATTTTTTAGCTTTTATTTCACATAGTTTTTGTTTTTGGTATAGCCACAGGTTAATGGGAAGTTTGACTACCATAAACTTGAGCTTGAAGCACGGTAAAGAATGAGTGTGTGGTCCCATGGATCTCCTTTAAGTGTAAAGATACTACTAGCTAGGCCTAGAGGCCTCAAAAAGTATTTTTGTCTTTTACTTTAAAATTCACTTTAGGGACAAAGTAGATTTTTAACTGTGGGTGGGGAAATTTCCAAATTTTGACTCAATTTAAGAAAAAAATTATGTGAGATATTTTTGTTGGTGCTATTTTTTATTATATGATGCAAGTGGGTTTGTTTGTAAAAACATGTGATTGAATGAATTGCATTTTTTAAGAATCCTAGGATCATGAGTGTGACTCTTGTATTTGTTGGCTTAAAATTGAATTCATGTTATTGTTTGATTGGGAGTCTATGATCATCCTATTGAGTCGAGCATGTGCCATTTGTATGTGATTTTTTGTTATATTTCTTATTGAATGTGATGTCTAGAACTTGCCCTGTGTGTGTGAGAAGCAAAATAAAGAGTATGAGTTTAGGAGATGATATAGGCATTTCTTTGATAGCCTCATTTTATATCTTCTTTTTACCTACCTTTGTGCATTATCCTAGTTAAACCCCATTGAGCCTTTAGTCTTTTCTTTGGTAGCCTCATATGTAGCCTAATTTCCTTATTGATAGACCATAATTTTATCCAAAAATCTCCTAAGTTCTTTAATGAAAGAAAAAATAAAATTGGTAAAAAGTTTGAGAAATTGAAGAAGAAAAAGGTGAAATTGATGCCTCAAGGTAATAGTTATAGGTGTATAATTGTTCTGTGGTGGATGCTTGTGATAAAATTTATGCTAAAAATATTTCTATGATTGTGAAAAAAGAGAAAAAAATATTCGTGTGGTAGTAAACTATGTGTCCACCAAGTGTTTGTGAGAATGCTTAAAAGAGATGGGGCAAAAACAATAGGTATGACTGAATGAATAAGTGTAATTTAGTAGTTGACGATAGGTTTTAAATATATAATGTAGTGTATTAAAGCGCTTAGAGATATAAGTAACTATTCCCAAATAGTTCCTACCCATCCCTTAGCCTACATTACAACTCGAAAAAGACCTAATTGATACTAAGCTTTATATTCGAATATTAGTAGAGCACTACACTAAAGGCAAGCTTATGGTTCATTATGTGTAACCTGTGAATTCTTTGTGAGAGTGAGCATAATTTTATTCTTGTATCCAGTATGTTATAAATTGCATTATTGTGAGTGATTATGGGTAACTCTCTTACTATGAGGGTACATGTTTAATGAATATGGGTAATTTTTATGTGAGTGTTGATTGATAAATATGCATGATTTTGCAAACTAGGTGATCCAATTCTTGAGGCTAGGATGTTTTGGAGTAGAATATTTGAGCTTTCAATTGTGTAAATAACGCGCTTTGTGTAGAAACTTGCATTCCGTGTAGTCATTATAGTACTAGCTTGAGTGTCTTTGTTTTAGTCGAAGTGCAGCATCACCTCACATTTTTATTCTTAGAGTAAAGAATTGTTCGAGGAGGAACAAGAGTTTAAGTGTGGGTTGATAATCTAAGGTAATTTTATACACTTGGGTATCATTATTCTAGCTTATTTCATCTTTTTTGAGATAAATTTGTGTTCTTAACGTGTTGATATTGATATCAATAAGCATTTAAGTGTCCAAGTGTGTGATTACAATGTTCAAAGTATTTTTCAAACAAGTTTGTACTTAATTGAGTCATTTAGAGTTAAACTCAGAAAACTAGTTTTACTAGCTTGAGCTAGGTATATGTCTAGTTGTTTTGGTGGATTCTAATGTGGTTAATTTGTTCCAAATATTTTAGATGTATAATTATGAGTGGAATAACATATTTTTAATGTGCAAAGATCAATTTGATCAAGTCAAGAGTTGGAGTAAAAAGTGAAGATCATTGCAAATTTGCCTTATCTTAGTGTTTGTTTTTATGTATCATTAAGTTTATTGTGTTGTTTGGATCTCTAATTTGTGTTGTGTTATTATGTATAAGGCTTTGTGAGGTGAATATGGGGATATAGTATTGATAAAAAGGTCTGAAATTCATTGAAAATACACTAAAAAGGCATGGAAAAAACAAGGGATGTTTAACACTTAATTGGAATTTTGAATGGAAATTCTAGTAAATTAACGCGATATCATCACGTTGTGTTGACCATCAGCGCAGAAAGCATCATGTTGCATTTCTCTAATTAAAAACTTCAAGGTCAAGTTACACCGACACGGTGGATGTTTTTCCCATTATTGATATAATTGCTTGGCACGTGATTGCGGAGGAGGGAATCTTTTTCATCCCATCCTTTAAATCCCACCAGAATGAGAATTATCAAAAATATATGTATACACAGCTGGACATCATTATTCTCTTGGTAAACTTTGAACATTGGTGGACAATTTAACACCAAAAACAATTGTGACAATTCACTGGACACGTGGGAAGCTAGGGGAAATTTATGGATTATTTAAATTAGGCAAAACTTAGGAAAACTACTAGGAAACGTTATTAAACAGTGGAATGGTTTGGGATGAAAAATGGGAGATGCTACATGGATTTTGAGATTTTTTATTATTTTTATTTAGCTTTTAATTTTTCATATCATGTATTCACTTATTTGGATCATAATTATGAATATTATCAGCTAAAAATCCTCTTTCCGAAGTTAAAGACAAGAATATGAGTACTATTGCTTTGTATTAATTTTGATTAATTTTACTTATCATATTTGGTTATTTGTTTATTCTTGTTTTAATTATTTTAAGGATTTGCAACCCTTAGAATATATATATTGTCGACCTTTTTATCTCGGGAGAGTGAATAGGGAGATACAACATCGAATAAATCAAATTTGAATTTTTATTCTTTTATAAAATAAAGAATTAAATATAGCTTCTAGGATAGGGATGTACTTAGATACCTTAATTTATTTAAACGTAGGAGGATAGCTTTAATTCACTTAATTGGATTATTATATCCCTACACAAATATGTAGTTGTAATGTCCATATTAGGTAAAATATTAGAGGTTAGGAAACCATGATCATGCAATTAACCCTACGAATCAACAACCAAGATAAGCAAGTTAACGAATAAAATTCAATAACATAGTATGATTGTTCAAATATCATGAACCCTTGATTTTACTCCATTGATTGTTCCAAGTACTTTATTTTATGCATTATTTACTTTATTTTTAATGTACAAAATTACAAACATTTTTTGGTTACCTTTGTATCAAATTAATCCTCGAAGTACACTAAAATTAAATTGTCGTTAAATCAAGTCCCTATGGGATCGATAAATCGGCTTTCTTGAAGGCCACTACTTGATAAGACCATATACACTTGCGTGTTCACTCAGGAGATATGAAGTGTCCAACTCAGCCACCAAATTGGCCATGGAACATCCCACACCCCAGACCCAATAAAATCAGTTAACGAGCAACTGATAACCATCCAGTATCTTCAACTTTATTAATTCTTTGTATATACAACTTTAAATATGTAAGAGAAAATTTGGATAAAGACTAAAATTTATCTTTGATAGCCTATATAATGAAGTCCTTCAACCGATCCATGTGAATCAAACCTTTAGTAGAGACTTAGAACTCTTTAATAATTGTTGTTTACTTCATAAAAGACTCTTCTTTCTCCTAAATTTTAGGAAGATTTATAATTATTTGACTTGATTCAGTCACAGTAATTGCTACATATCTTATTTGTCAGCGTGAAAAATATAGGATTTTTTTCTTGCACATACTTTGTCAAGACTTCCATTTCTTTAGTAAAGCTTTGTAGTTGATATTTTATAGTGAAATTCATTTTGATTTTCTTTAATTTTGATATTGTAAATAATAAGATAAGAAGTAGAGATCGTCCCACTAGGTGTACGGAAAATTTAGTGATAGTAAAATTTCTAACTAAGAAAATAATAGTCAGGACAACACAATATTGCAACAATCATCTTATTTAATTTCAAAAAGTAAGTGTTACAATCTCTATGTAACCTCCGATTCTTCTTTTGAAATATAAATTCTAGGGTTTTCAAGAGCTTTTGAGTTGGATCTTGGATCTAGTATTTTTTATATTGACTTGTACTTTGAATCCAATGCCTTTTATTCTTTATCTTGGATATCATCATGATGTTGAGTTGTATTTAGACTTAAATGTTTGAATTCTTGAATTTGTAGGTTGTAGAGAAATCTATAGTATCTGATCCATACACTATCTCTTGCTTCTTATTAGAACTCATCTTTTACCTCAATTATGAGACCTATCTTTATAGTTGTAGAAAGAAGGAGTCATGGTAAGTACAAACTCTTTCCAGCCAACTAGATCAAAGTGGCATGACCATATTTGATTTGTTAAAACATGTCAACTTGTATAGATGAATAATTCTATACAACTTCAGATAGATGCAGTGATATTGTTGTAAATGATAAGATTTGTAATTTTAGATAGTTACAATCAGAGGCACTCTATGAGACATGGTTGACTTTCAAAAAGAAGTTGATTAATGTTATAAACCACAAAATTACCAAAAGAAACTTATTGAAGATAATTTCCAGAGCCTTGAATACAAAACCCAAGGTTGTGGTAGATACTATTACAGATGGGGGTTTCATAAGTCTTCATTGAGAGAAAGATATAGAAATCATATATTGGATCACTAAAACTAGCTAAGAGTGGCGTACTCAGGAGGCAGATAGGTCAATCTATCTTATGCTATTGGTGCTTTAGTGAGCAAAAAGCCTTATATGAGATAGTGTCTTAAGAGGTAACACATCTAAAGATTGAGATTAGGTTACTTACTAATAAATCTTCCACTGTCAGAGCAGAAAAGGTGAATGTTGTAGGAGCACGAGGAAAATCTTCTTGAACTGAAAAGTCTAACTTTAAGGAGGAGGTAAAGTACTTGTATAGAGAGATGGCAGGTTTCTAAGCCAAGGGCCAAGGGACTATTCAAGACACTTGGAACTTGAGGCAAGATAATCAAGGACAGATCTACTACAGAGATAATTACAGGGAAAAATAGAGAGTAATAGTGAATAAAGGATAAAGGATGATTACAAGGAGAAAAATGGTCTTTATGCTTTACTGAGGAACTATAATGCTGACTTGAGAATAGAAGCATTGGTTGCTAAAATGGTTAAGGGTTTAGAGAACCAAAAGAGCTGCCTTAAGAATATTAAGGCAGATATATCAGGGTTGAACCAGAAAGTAAAATCTTATGCCACCACAATTAAGCAGCTTGTCGGCTACTTTGAATCAGTGTCAATTAGGCACTCTTCATAGCAATACAATTCAGAATAATAATAGTCACTGACTAGATATAACTATTCATAGTGGTAAGTATGCTATTTTTCCACTAACTATATGGTTGATAAGGTGAGGAATGATACTGTAGATAATAATGATCCACATAAAACTAAAACTGATAAGTTGGTGTTTAATAGTGAGACGTTATAGAAATTTATGAGTGTAGAGAAATGAGTTGATAATGATAAAGGCAAGGGAAAGGAGGTCACACAAGTATTAAAGCCTATTCTACTTCCTCCACCACCTTTCTATCTAAGGATGAAGAAGAAATTGAAAGATGGGAAATATTAGAAGTCCATGTCAATGTTGAAGGATTGTCTGTGAATATCCCTCTTATGGTAGTTTTTGAGAAGATGCCTTGTTATGGGGAATCAACGGAGGATGGTATGACTAAGTAGCAGATAGTGAGTTTTTTTCCAACTGATAATATGCACCACCGTAGTACTATTTTCTCATGATCTTTGGTTGAGAAGAAGGAGGATCCCAGAGCTTTCACTATTCCTTGTACTATTAGGTCTTTAAATTTTTCATAAGAATTATGTGATTTGGGAGCTATTGTAAATATTATGCCACTAGTTGCATACAAGCAGTTGGGGTTAGGGCCACCTAATCTTACCCCTATGAGACTATTGATGGTCCATCGTACTATGAAGAAGTTTGTTGGTATATTATGTGATGTTTTGATGAAGGTGGCTTCTTTTATATTCCCATCTGAATGTGTAATTCTCAATTGTTAGGTAGATTTTTATGTTTCTATTATCTTGGGAAGGCCCTTCCTAGCTATGGGTAGGTTATTAGTTGATCTAGTGATGGGATAGATGAAATTTAGAATGAATGATAACCAAGTCACTTTCAATATTTGTCAGTCAATTAGGTAGCTAAAAGACATATGGGTAGCATTAGTGATAGACATTACATATGAAGATTCTTTGGTTGCACCTCTTGAGGAGAGACTTAGTGTTTAGGCATTACGACATTTGTAGTGACCCTTTCAGTCATTTTTCATATTTTTGCATATCATCACCATCTAATCTTATTCATAGATGCCCCAAGTTAATTATGACTTACTGGGACCGATGATTTTTTACCGAGCAGTTATTTTTCTTAGAGCCAATTCCCTATTTTGAATTCTTCATTTATTACGAATGGATACTAGGAAAACAATTAATGAAACGATCTCGAATGCAAGTTCCAATTGCATAAACATATCTGAAATATTGATTTTAGGCTAGGTAGACCTCTATTTTGGGTCCCAATGCACCCGAGATCATTTTGACCTATTGGTCAAAAAATTAGAAAATCAAAATATAGGTATGGGTCCCACATTTTGTTAGGGGGACCCTTCGTTTAGGTTCCAAGGCTTCCAAACTTAATTTGGGCTATTGAGCACATTTGATGAAAAATGGAACCATAGGTATGGGCCCCACTTATGGCCTAAACTATATCTGATGAAAGTTTTGATGATTCTAATGGATTTGATAAGTGGTTTTCACTCAAAATTAATTATTGGAAAATGTTCTTTGGATTACGAATGAGTTCTGAGGATAAAAATCAAGATTTTGATTTTGTTGTCATCTGGTTCCCAAGGGAGCAACCCCGATCACAACAAATTGTATGGCGATTGTGATAGCGTGATCGTGGCCATTAGAATCGTGATAATATCATATCCTTAACTATAGGGGCTATATATATACCCCATGACAGGTTTGAGGCATTTTTCCTTTATTTTTTAGACCTAGAAATGCCAAAATGAGTGTAATAACTCAAATTGATCATTGTGTGTGACTTTAAAGCTTGCTAAATATTTGTTATCATGATTTTCACTTGAATAATGGTAAGATTTCATCACTTTATTTATGAATTTCTGGGTTTTTGACCCCAAACCCCAAATTCACCTAGGACTTGATTTTAGATCAAAATTAGCTTAGTTTTGACCTATTTCTTGAAGGATATGATTCCTTGATTATGTATGATCTTTATATCATGTTGGGTTAATGTGGGACCCGCTTGGGGTTTTTTTGATGTTATTTTTGCACCCAAAGCACAATGGGGCAATATGGGTATCATTAGACTCATGTTGATGAGTATATTATGATTGTGATATCATGATGGCATTTTGGAATTATAAAGTGAAGATGATTGTTGGTGAATGAAGTGAGGTTTTGCGGTTCGACTTTGAGGTAGGTTCATGTGCACTTTCTTCATAGAGGATGTGTGATGTATATATATAGTCCACGTGAATTTGGTTGTTAGGCTTGAGTATGAGTAGAATAACTTATCCTTGATTATTTATGTTTGGAGATTAAATGAGGGTTTTGGACCCATAAGATGGTATGTTTATAACCTTTTAGAATCCTATGCCTTATCCCTTGTTTGAACTAATTTGTAGCAGGGATATGATAAATGCTAGGTTTGAGATGTGGTTTTAGAGTTGGAAGCATGATTAGTATATTTAATCTTATTGGGCTAGTGTGAGAGTACTGAAATCATAATTTGGGTAGAGTTAACTTGAATGTCCTTGTTCTAGATGAAGTTCCTATCTTAGGCTTGAGTATGCCTTACTTGACATCTAGAAGTTGAACCAGATACCTTAGATTTGCTTAGGCATAGTGTGTCTAATTATGAAAATTGTGGATTTGAAGTGGGATTTTTCGGGCCACTTAGGCCAAGACTTGAGTTAGACTTGTGGAATCAGCTGGGAATGTTAGGCATAGTTGAGGTTAGTAAACCTTAGTATAAGGTTACTTCATGGCTTATCGAATGATGAGGTATTTTTATCGAATAATGATATTTGGGCCTATAGAGTTGTTACTTCATTTTTTATATGATGTTTGGCTTATAGAGATGCTATTTCCTCTTAGACTTTCTATTTGGCCCATAGAGATGCGAATTCCTCTTAGAATTAATATTTGGACCATAGAGATGCTATTTACTCTTACATTTGATATTTGGCCCATAGAGATGCTATTTCCACTTAGACATGACGTTGGGTCCTTAGAGATGATTTTTCTCTTAATAATGATTTTATGACTATAGAGATGAGATTTCTCTTCGATATGACAATTGTCCTAGAGAGATGACATTCCTCATAGTCATGATGTTTGACCTATAGATAAGAGATATATTATAGATGTTATATTCTTATTGATATTATAATGTGCACCGCATGTAATTCCCATGGTTTCCACTAGAAAAACTATAGGATCACCGATGAGATTATTAACTATGCAAGATGGAATTAGTTGTTCTTTTCCTGCACTGATGTTTGGGAGCTTCTTAATCCTCAGGTATTGCTCAATTCATGAGGAGGAAGAGGAAGCTAGCTTAGACTCAGACTCACCGACCTTGATCCATCTTCAAAACTTTTGCTCCACTTGGTCGAATAGGAGATTATAATTTTTAGGGCAAGCACCTCTTCCCCAGCAACCAGTTAAGAAGGAACACTCTGAAAATCACACAATAGGTAAAGGTAAAACCCTATCTTATGTTCCACCTAATGCTAGAGATGGTAAAATCTTTGTAACTATAGAATAGGAAGATTTAAAAGAACAATCAGACTACTGGCAAAATGCCCTAATTGGATTTGTGGTAGGGGCTACCTCATACCAAAAATCCATTGAGAATTTTGTGACTAATGTGTGGAACTTCATCTAGAAGCGACAGACCTTGGGTCACGATGCCAGCTACTATTTTTTCCAATTTAACTCTACTGCAGACAAGGATAAGTTCCTTCTTATTGGACCTTATGCATTTCATAATAAGCCCTTCATATTTCAATCGTGGGAGATTAACTTTGAATTTGACCCTAATTGTATCACTACTATTATACTACGGATTACGCTATTGGGACTACCTGTGGGATATTGGTCTAGTGAATCATTGAATAAGATAGAAAGTGGAATTGGCAAATCACTGCATACAGACCATTTAACTACTAGTATAGAGAGTATATCTTATGCTCGAGTATGTGTTAAAGTTGATGCTTTGCAACCGCTAATTGGTTCTGTGGAATTGGTGACCCCAAACAGTATATTCTATCAACCTATAGAGTATGACTGGAAGCCCAGATTCTATAGCTATTTTCTTCAGTTTGGACAATCTACTGATGATTGTTGGATGCATAACAAAAATATAGATTAGGAGAATGGATGTCAAGAAAAAACAAAAAGGAAAAGAATGATTTGAAGAAAAAGAAGGACCATACGCCAAGAATGGCGAGCAAAAGAAGTAAGAAATGAGGAAAATGAGGAAACTGCCAACCCACAACATCAAGATGAGCAAGAAAAGCCTCAAAATAATGAGCTACTAGTGCAAAGTCCGCATACTCAGCAAGAACCTTAGGATGGTGGAATGCCCTCAAAAGAAACTGCTAGCTCTAATGGGGGAGGGAACAGATTTGCAGCTTTAGAAAACTTGGTGAGCATGAAGGTGATCTAGGAGACACTGGCAAACCACCCAGCATCATATAATCCTAACAACATGGAATCTGAGGGGATTCATCCAACCCCTCAAACAGAAAGAGCTAAAACTCTTTCTAGCAAAACATAAGATAGATGTAATGGGATGCTTAGAAATAAGGGTGAAGCACCATAAAAGATCCAACATACTGACAAAGATTTCAAATGGATGGAATGTTAGCTGTAAATACTCAGTGGCTCCAAATAGTCGTATTTGGCTACTTTGAAGAAACCATGTGAAGGTGAAGGTATTGTTAGTTCATGAACAATTTATAAATTGTTATATTGAGAGCTTAGTAAGATCCTTTGATGCTTATGTTACCATTAAATATGCAAAAAATATTGTTTCTGAGTGAATTACATTATGGACTGCTTTGAAGAGAGTGAGTCCAACCATCCAGGATCCTTGGCTCCTAATTAGAGATTTTAATACTATACTGAGTTCTAGTGATAGATTAGGATCTCCTGTTACTCCTGCTGAAATACAAGATTTTAAAGACTTTATGGATGATATACAACTTACTTCTCTAAGATCTAGAGGTTGCTACTATTATTTTTGTAATAAGCATGAGAAAAATTAGAGTGTTTATTCCATAATTGATTGGTCAATGGATAACTATCATTGGTTGCTAGGACATGGAGCAGTAGAGGCTGATTATTTACTACTAGGAGTTTCTAACCATTCCCTAATCCTATTGCAATGTAAACCTCTACTGAATAATAAATCAAAGTCATTTAATCTTTTCAACATAGTCATGTAGCACCACCAGTTCCCTGGAATTGTTGCAAGTACCTGGGCACAAAGCTATACTAGGACCAAAATGTATCAACTATCCCAAAAGTTGAAAGCTCTAAGATCTAATTTTAAGAGTCTCAACTCTCACCTAGTATCTTGTGAGAGTTAGTTGCATACAACCAGACAACAGCTAGCAGTTGTGCATGATAGCATGGTCACTGATCTACTAAACCAAAACTTGATAGAGGAGGAAAAAATACTAATGCAGAAACTACACCAATGGATCCTAGTGGAAGAACAAGCCCTAAGACAAAAATCCAGGGCCACCTTGATATCTTGTGGAGACACTAACTCTAAATTTTTCTATGCACAATGCAGGATAAGAGCAAGCAGGAATGCTATTACTTCCATTTATACAAACCATGGATTAAAGATTGTAAAGTCAATCCTTGTGCAGTAAGAATTTATTTGTTTCTTCACCAACTTACTAGGAACAACATTTGCTGAGGTTACTCTGCCAAATCCAAAAGTCATCAAGAAAGGTCCTTGCTTAATAACTTCACAAAAATTAAAACTCATACAACAAGAGTAGTGAATGCGGCCCTGAACTCTTCATAAGAAATATGATCGCGCAGTGGATCTTCGGGCTGAGGGGCTGACTGATTTCCTTTTCTTCTTTTAGGAGGCATGTTCTGTAGAAGAAAGGGAGAAATAAATTAGACTGAGAGATTGAATTGAGATTATTCTCACTGGCATGACATGAATACCAAAAGAAGCAAAACTATTCCAGAAACATCTTATAGCCTCTTGCACATAAATGTGGCGCGCAACGCACCCATGTACCTGACTTTACTAGATATGGCTTTCATACTTCCTAGGACTCTATTGAACCTTAGGCTCTGATACCAAGTTTGTAACGCCCCAAATCTGGTACCTAAAATGCTACATGGTGCTTATGACCCCGAAGGACCATAAACTAACCCATGACTGATATCCGTACCTGTATACAACATAAAATACTGAATAATGCAGAAACATAAACTAAAAGGCCATAAGTCTCATATATCTAAAGTAAAACATAACGTCTAAACGGGGTATAAAAAACCTAAAACAAAACTAAATATACTTAAGTCTGAAACATGATTGTCTAGAGAGCCTCTAACTGACTGAACTATCTGAGTAAGGAGTTGATCGGACATGTCCCCAACAAACTCTAATTAATAAACTGATTAATGAGATACTAGGGAAATAATCATGTCCTCAAAAGATAAGGACTCACTTCTAACTCTGTTTGCAAATATCTGGAATCTACTGTTGCTCTAGAGCTCATGTATCTGAACCTATGGTATAATAAACCTTAGCGCAAATGCGTTAGTACTTTGAATGTACTGGTATACATGTGAGGTAGGTTGAACGCATAGGGTTCATATGCATGAACAATAATAATAACTGACTAACTATCATGAGCATGAGAATACATGCATGATACGTAACAACTAACACTAATACTGTGATAACATGATTACTGAATCTGAATATAACTGATAACATGAGTAGCTGTATCTGACAGTCCTAAATCTAATGGAACTATCTGAGTTTTGTACTATATCTAAGTTGATTGTATTTGACAGTCTTGAAATTTGAAGAACTATCTGAGTTCTATTACTGAGACTTATTGACTGTATCTGACAATCCTAATTCTATAACATAATACTATGGGAATTAGGTATCTAACAGACATGCCCCTAATATTCCATTATGGCTTAGTTAGGGTCCAACCTGTAGCCCGAATTGGAAGGGTGTCAATACCATGCCACTGGTAAGGATAAGTTGTGGGCGACCCTCATCTGATAGTGTCCCCTATATGAGAATGGTGTAACCCTTATCTGACAGTGCTTATCCACCTCATCAACCCTCATCGAAAATTGTTGATGTCTCAACCTATGCTGGCTACATAGTTCAGGAATGCAAAGATGACTTCTAAGAATCACACCATTATCTGATAGTATGTTTTCCTATCCTTGGCTTCACTCGGTGCTAATTCGTACTCCCATCTGAATAGACTCTGAAAATGATTTACTAAACTTAACATGGGATGAGTTACTGAATTTTGTTGACTAACGGAATACTACTGATATCTGAAAAATGACTAGTTCATGAGATCATAGAGATTTCCTGAGTCATAAGACTATCTGAAGTCTAAGGATTCATAGCTTTACTAAGAGTATCGTTAAAACATAACATGGCTCTTGGCACACAACTAATGTTTTGGGTACGAGTACCCCCAGGACTCGATAGAAGGAAACTCACCAAGCATATCTTACTTGAATATATAACTAACATCATAATCCATAATACATTTATAGAAGCATTTCATCAAAACATATGATTTATCATTCAAGGGTGTAGTCATAGGTTTGAATGAATCTATATCTATAATAATTTATCACCCAACATGGAGTAGAATTCAATTTCTCATTATCCATATGAAAAAGAGCAGACTAATCATGAAATTCATAAGAAAATTCATAAACTTGAATTTAGAAAAGGGATTCTTGGGCTTCATAGATGAAAGGAATCTATGAATGAACACTACACATACCTTAGTTCGTGATTTCATGAGGATTAACGGTGAAATCTTCTGGAATTCGTATTCTCAATAGAAACCCTAGCTTGATCTTGAGAGTAACAAGTATATTTTGGGTGAATAATAGCTAAATCATGTGTTATTGGGTTTAAATATGGGTAGAAAATTGACCCTTTAACCCTTTGATGCATCTTTTAAAATTGTAAAAATTCCCCAAACTGGACCTTTAGTGCGACGCGGTGCTATCGCATCATGTCACTGGAATTTGACATTTGGGAAATTGAGGGATGGTGTGACATCGATCCATCGCGTTTCCCCTTATTTTGTGACCTGTAACTTTAGCATGACGTGGGGGAAATCATGCTGAGACATTGAAAATGGATAATTCTAAATTTGAGCCCTAGCGTGATGCGCCATAATTGCGGACCCCTACAGGAATTTCCAAAATGCCATTTCCTCTTGTGGCGCAATACGCCACTGACTAATATGGCACTATTTTCTGACAAAAAATTAAAATAGTCGTAACTTCTGATACAATTATCGGATTTGGGCTAGTCTTATATCAATGGAAAGCTTATTGAATTTCCCCACATGAAAAAAAAGTGAAAATCTGATAAATTCCTTATGTAATTACCATTATTTAATTTATAATCTAATACTAGACATTCTTGAGATGATATTAGCTAGGAAAGAGTACGGTGTATTACAGTATGCTTGCAGAATTGGGATTTTCTCAAAAAATTATTGGATGGATTATGGAGTGTGTCATAACTATCTCTTATTCACTAGTACTCAATGGTGGAATCACTGAACCTTTTAAAGTAAAAGGAGGGATAAGGCAAGGTGACCCCATGTCACCTTATCTTTGTATGATTGCTATGGAATAACTACATAGAGAATTAGCTTTGATCTCCTCAAATCCGAGGTTCCAGTATCACCCAAGATACGAAAATCTTGGTCTTGTCCATATTTTATTTATAGATGACTTACTGATGTTTTGTAAAGTAGAACCTATATCCATAGAGCTACTACAACAAGCATTCAACAGGTTCTCTAAAGCATCAGGACTTCAAGATAATCAAGATAAGAACTCAATCGACAGTAGACCAATGCTACCCCTTGGAAAAGAAAGTACTACAGAGAATAAAGTATTGGTCAATAAAGTTACTAGTATATACTGGAAAGCTCTAGTTAATCAAATACATAGTCTTTGGCATGCAGTAATATTGGACATAAATAATTGTTTTACCAAAAAAGATTATGAAGCTTATTAACTCTCATTTTATGATATTCTTATGGACACGGCAAACCTGTCCTTCAAAGAGAGCTTTAGTATCTTGGGAGAAACTCTATATGCCGAAGGTAGTAGGGGGGACAAAACATCTGAATCTATGCAACTAGAAAAAAGTTGTTGTTGCAAAGCAACTGTGAGCCTTAGTTACTAAGGCTGACAACATATGGATAAAATGGGATGCATACCTACTATATAAAAGATTCATCTGTTAAGGAATGTTGCGTCCTAAAAAAGGCCACTTAGGTTATAAAGAAAGTTATAGACTCAAAGAAGGTTATAATACTAGCACTAAGACTACAAGGCAACATATAGGTAAGACTGAGCCAACTGACAGTGAAAGGTAAATTCTCTATCAAAAAGTTGTATCTAGCCATGATGCCTAACCTGCCTAAAGTACCCTGGAAGAACATCATCCTACACACAAGCTTCACCCAAGGCACAACTTCATCTTATGTCTTGTATTGTGGAAAAAATTGGCTACAGTAGATAGACTAACAAAATTTGGAATTACAGTTGATACAACCTGTGTATTCTGCCATAATGCTATAGAAAGACAAGATCATTTATACTTTGCTTGTCCAGCAACAAACATTTTATGGCACAGATTGCTTTCAAAGATGTGAATCCTCAGAACCACAGGTGCTTGGCAACAAAAAATAGAATGGATAACTAGTTGGGCAAAAGGAAGATCAGAAAAAAGGATTATCCTATGTTGTGTATTCACTATTGTAGTCAGATTAATCTGGAGGGAAAGAAACCAACTCAAATTAAAATAGGGAAGCTTCATGCCAGCTAATATCTACAAAGTGATAGCTCTGCATATACATATCCAAGGGAAGCAGCAAAAGAAATAGGCAGCATACTTATAGCAACTGAATGTCATGTCTTGAAGACTACCGCCTTGAACTAGATAAGATAGATAGAATAATATTTATTCTTAATACACAGTAATGACTCTACAGGATTGTTAGTGGAGTCCTACTGGTTTTGATTTTCCTGTTTATAAAACTCTTAGAGATAGATGATTAGCAGTGTCTAAATGTTTAAATATTTGTTACTTAGTGAAATAAAATTCCTTTATTTACCAAAAATGGATATTATACCTCCTAGATGTTAGATGTCTCCTATATATAAGATGGTTTATATACATGGTTATTAATACGAGTTCTATTTACCTATGTGGGCCTAAAGGTATGATTATAATGTTATGATTATTTTGGACACATATTAGGACAAACGTTATGTTATGATATAGGTTGGACATTCAAGAAATTTTTATACTTATAAGGGATATGGTTATTTAATGAATATATATATATATATATATGTTTAACTACACATCTCTCCAGTATGGGACAAAGGAAGACGTTCTATGACTCTTATTATTTCACTAATTGAATATTGGTGATGGCGTGCATAGAATTATTACATTCTTTATTATTATATTTGTAATTGATGTGATTCCAACTAAATTATGATCTTATGACTATTCTTCCTGAATAAGGTTTAGGCTATTTGGGAACTAGTTGTCTATTTAGTGACTATTATACTTGATGGCTAGAAATCTAATGCACTAGTTAATGTACCTTATCTATTTAAAGAATGGCAGCTAGCGATTACAGATGATACGTGGCTAATGATGATGACAAGTTTAGCATTGGTAAAGATTAGTATTATTGATGACTAAGTTTAAGATGTCGATTAGTTGTTAAACGAGGATTTTTGTAGTAATAATGCTTGATAATAAGAGATGTTAAAGGATAGTTAAATAAAATGTCTAAATGATGACTAGTGCTCTTTGCTAGATGGTGACTAGTGAGATTATAATGGTAAGAAATGAACATTGGTTAATTGGCAATTATGGTCTAGCGGTGAATGTTAACTAGGTGCTAGATATTGGCTATTTAGTGAATAATGATTATGTGGAGAAATAGTTAGGCTAATAATCAGAAGTCATTTCTATGATTCAACCCTATCACTTACTTAACTCATGAGATATTCTAACCCTTTCTACACTTTTATATTGATTTAGTCCCAAAGATTACTCCAAGTAACAGGCTTGTAGATTTACCCTCATTTTAGCCACATCTTAAGCTCATGCATCTATTATATGTCTATAAATATATGTGTATTAATTTTTATGATTATATTGATATCCATCAATGTCGAAGGATACTAAGATGATACATTGATACCCAGCATGGCCAGAAGATACTGTGTTGATATTCTAATACCTAGTAAGGACCGAGGAATACTGTGATAATATATTGATACCCAACAAGGCCGAAAGATACTGTGATGATATATTGATACATGGAAAGGCCGAAGGATACTATAATAAAATATTGATACCCGACAAGGCTAGATAATACTGTGATGATATATTTGTACCTGTCAAGGATGGAGGATACTGTGAAGGTATATTGATAGTCGGCAAGGCCTGAGGTTGATTATGCTGATGATAGACATGATGATGAAAATTATGACAGAGATCATTATGATGATGAAATTGGGATATTGACTGTGTACCTTTCATATATTCCTACATATGCATCGCCTATCGCCAGTATTGAAATATCTTCGCTTTTGACCCTTAGAAAATTTTCTAGAATTCTGCTCTTTAGACCCAATAAGAATCATGGGTATGAGCCAATGTTGGGGTAAAAATGGTATGGTCCTTATCATATGCTTATGAATTTTAGTTAGTGGGGATGGTTTTGGTCACTGGAATGGGTACGACTTTGATGTTATGGCTTTTGACAAAACATTTTAGGCATTTTTCTTTGGATAAATATGTGTTTTCAAGCAACGATTGTCATATTTAACATGGTGTTTAAGTGTTTTTGGAATAAGAACTAAGAATGAAGAATAAATTGGATAAACTGGACAAAACAAAGGAAAAATAATCAGTGACGGATCAGGCAACGGCCCATCGACCTAAACCATTACCAGGAAATAGAATACAAAACTAATGAAAGTCATGAGATGGTCCAGGCGATAAACCATCGATATTGCGATGAACCGCTGGCCTAAACCATCACTAGGAAATAGAATACAGGACCACTGGAAGTTATACGACGTACTAGACAATGTACCATAGGTATTTCGATGAATCATCTCCCTACACATCACCCAGGAGTAGAACATAGACTCACTAAAGCTCCAGCAATGGTCTAAGCGATGTACCGTCACCTCGGCGATGAACCGTTGCTTGACCCGCAAGCATGAAGCGGCAACTTCGAGTTTGAATTTTAAAATCCCAATTTTGGAAGCATATAAATACCAAGTATTAGGGTTTATTTCATATCTTTTGATAAGAGTTTCATACTTTCTACTCTATTGAGAGTTGTGTAAAAATTTTTATTGTGATTTAAAGCTAGAAATTTAGATTTGATTATTATTTTTCTATTGTTTATTTGAAGATTGAGAAGAACAATATTGTAAATTTTGTAAGTAATCTATTGAAGTTACTTATGAACATCAATATATCTTTGATATCTTATATGAAAATGAGTAGCTAAATGTAAAACCTCATAAAATTCCTAGCTTAATTCAGTTCTTTAAGCTTGTCAAGGGGTCCCAAGCTTAGAAGATTCTAGCTAAGTTTTCAGACATATTTTATTTTTAGCCTTCAAAAGTTGGTAATCTCATTTTGTGACCTTAATTTCCTTTAGTGGTATATATTTTTCTTAATTCATGATCAGGAAGGTCAATAGGTGTTCCCGAACAAGTTTTGGATTTTTTAGACCGCGTTTAGACCACGTTTGGAACCCCAAAACAGTCAAATAATGTGATCTTTGGGCACCGCATCGCTATCACATTGGTTAATATTGTTTCAGGTTGCCAGAGTCAAACACCTAAGACACGGTTCGATCATGGCACAACGCATCGAGTATCACATCGATGTCATTAATTCGCCGCGTCGACAACCGCATCGATGCCCAGTTTTTAGTCATTAAATGACCGCGTCCTTAAGGGTAATTAGGTATTTTTCTCCCGACTTTCAGCCCTCATAACACAAAACTTAGCCCCTTTTTGGATAAATACATTCACTATTTGACAAATTCTAAAGAATAAGAAAACCCTAGGTGATTAATTTCAAATCAAGAACTCAATCTTTCCTCCACTAATCTTCAAGAAATCATCAACCAAGTTATGTAAAGTGTTCATCCAAGGGTCCCTTCCACCCTTGGAGCTCAAGAAACACTTTTCAAAATATGAATTTTGAATTCCATGTTGTGGGCTTGATTGTACACATGTTAATGTTCCGATATGACTTCCAAGATTGAATCTTTATTAAATTTTCATGACTTTTTGTTAGTATGTGGATTGAAATACTTAAATTTGAAGTGCTTGATATAGCCATGATGTATTAGTTGTTGATTTATGCCCTAGAAAAGTTTATGTCTTCCATGTGTTTGTTAAAATGCCAAAGTGAATAAGAATTGTGCATTATGACCTATTTGTGATCTAAATGATGAACCCATGATGTACCCACATGTTCAAAATGACTCCTATGATTAAGCTATGTCTTGTAATGATTTGGAAAAATGCTCATATGTATGGATTTGTGAAATTATGTTATGTTAGCATGCATTCCTATTCATGTGTAAGCTTATCACCTACAAATACTTCATGAAATCCCTCAATGGTTGTATTATGAATTGTTGACTATGTTCATGTGTTCAAGAAGTGTCATGTTATATTTATATTCATGCTATCGAGTCTTGGGGGTATTAAATATACATCAATTTAGTTGTGTGCCTAGAGCCAGTGCCAGTTTTCAAGATAACCTCAGTCAAGCCATGATCAATTGTACTCTCGGTCAAGTTTGACTCATTCATTTACACGACTTAGGAGATCACAGTAGATCCAATATCAGTTTAGTCCCATTTAGTATTCAGTTCAGTTTTCAAAAAATTTAATTAGTTAATAGAACTCAGTAGTATTCTGTCAATTAACAAAACTCAATAAACTAAGTTAAGTTAAACTGTACAATCAATAACAACTCAGTCAAGCCTAGTGTGATCTAGAAAATCAGTTCAGTGTCTATTCAGTTAGGAGTAGGATTCACCACCGAGTAAACCCAAGGATGAGGGATCACCTGTCAGTCAGTAGAGGGTATGATCCTTAAAAGCAATCCTTGCATTCCAAAACTACATAGACAGTGTAGGTTGAGATATATCCCTACGAGTCTAGGTTTAATATATCTCATTTGATTTCTCCTACTAGTGAGGGGTTAACGGAAGAACTCCCTCAGCAGAGGCTTAACTCACAACTTGTCTTTTCCCGTGGCACTATATTGACACCATTCCAACTAGGGTCATAGGTTGGACCCCACCAGTTCTATTATAGGGCATGTTAGTTAGATAATTACCTCCCCCATTCTCAATCTTCAGTAAGGAACTTTGATAGTTCCTTAGATTTCAGGACTGTCAGATATAGTCACTTAGCTTAGTATGGAACTCAGCTTGTTCCATCAAAATTTGGACTGTCAGAAATAGTCATTTAGTTAATAGTACATTAGTTATCAGTAATCTATGTTATTAGTAAACTCAGCATAGTTTCAGAAATTTAGAACTATCAAATACAGTCATTCAATAACTAGTTATCCAGTATCCATTGACTTAAACATTTGTTAATCAGTATTCAAATTCAGTATTCAACATTATCACAACCTTAGTTATAGTCCATGTATTCATGAATGTATTCTTACACAGTCATGTTCATGTTATTCAGTTAGTTATAGATCATGCATATGAACCCTTGCATTCAGCCTACCTCACTTTGTATACGAGTAAATTCTCATGTACTGACGCATACTTTTATCTTATGCTATGGTGTTTTATACCATAGGTTCGGATGCTCAGGTTCCCGATCACACCTAGCAGTTTAGATTCCAGCAATCAAAGTCAGTGGTGAGTCCTTATAGTTTGAGGATGTGATTATTTCATTATTTCAGTGCTTCAGTACTTATCTTATTTCAGTAGGTGGATTTATTTTGGGACATGTCCCATCAACTCTTTATTCAGACAGTTTAGAGTCTTTTTTTAGACTATAGCATGTTCAGACAATTATTTTAGTTTTAGTATTGTTATACCCTATTTCAGATTTATTATAGAATTGAACCTTATGGTAGTTCAACCCATTAGTCAGCATATTTTAGTATTATTTTAAAGTTATTGAAGCAGGTACCAGTCTTGGGTTAGATTGTGATCCTTCGAGATTATATGCACCGTGTAGCATCTGGGTTACCATACTCGGGGCGTTACACTAATCTCTCATAACTAGGGTTATGGGAGCCTTGATGTAGAGAGCTATTTGAAAGTTATGAATCTATTTGATTTCTAACATCTATCTAAATTGCATGAATCTCTCTTCATTATAATGACATCTCTTGGTTGCAAACTTGAGAACTGAGCCCATGAACACCATTTGTCTGATAAGAAAGTGGATGTTGGGAAAAGAGGTGATTCACATGAAAACCATAGGTTTACCCTTTGGGTCAAGGGTTGATGCCCTAACGGGATTAACCCTCATAAGATTTCTATTGAATAATACATGGATCCTTTAAGTTCAAAAGAAAAAAATGTAAAATACCCATTAGGTTGAGAAACAAGTGGGTAATTCTTAGAATTCTATAATTCTTGCAATTGAAATTATAAGTTAGAATTCAAGCAAAAATTTACAACCCTAACTTCGAATATCTAGGTGAGCATAACTATAGTTAAATCATTTTCATTCAAATTATACATGCATTAGCTCTCATTAGCTGGACCACTATGTGATACAAGAATGAAAGATCATTATTAACACATCAAAAAACCCCTTTTACTCTATCTCTAGCAGTAGGAGATAAATTTAATATTACCAATATGATGATTCAACTCCTTCATCTTAAGGGATTATTCGGTGGTCTTTCTGGAGATAATCCAAACATGTATTTGGTAAATTTTGTCACCATTTGCAAGTCTTTTGATAATTCCGGAATTGATCAGAATGTTATTCGCCTGTATTTGTTTCTGTTGTCTCTGTTTGGGAAGGCGATATTATGGATAAATAAACTGACTCCCAATTGTACAACCAACTAGAGGAAGATGAAAAAGGCTTTCCTAGAAAGGTTCTTTCCACCCTCCAGAAGGGTTTAGTTGAGGGATGAAATTATTAACTTCCAA
The DNA here is from genome assembly GCA_030864225.1 of Capsicum baccatum var. pendulum. Classification (NCBI taxonomy): domain Eukaryota; kingdom Viridiplantae; phylum Streptophyta; class Magnoliopsida; order Solanales; family Solanaceae; genus Capsicum; species Capsicum baccatum. The sequence goes on from CM061557.1 coordinate 129,650,127, forward strand.
GAGCTTCCTACTGAAGCTCTACATGAGACCTAGGGGAGGTTTAAAAAAAAGCTGATGCAATGCCTGAACCATAATATGATGGATATTCATTTGATGGAGACTCTTTATTGGGCTTTGAACTCTATCACAAAGCCAATCATGGAAAATGATGCAGGGGGGTCGTTTGTTGACCTTACTTTTGTAGAGGATTTGGAGATGCTTTATCGGATGACCAAGCAGAGCTGAGCTTGGAATACCAGGGATTCTGTGGTACTAAGCCCTACTGTGTCTGGTAGTATAACTGTAGAGCAATATAAGAAGGAGGATGAACGTGACAAGAATATGGCACATTTAAAGACACAAATGGATTTGCTGACTAAGCATCTATTGTCTGGAAAATAGAGAAGGTGAAGGTAGTTGCATCCCAAGGAAGATCTAATTCTAATTCAGAAGAAGAGGCAAACTATCTAAATAATCAGGGGGGTTTCCAAGGCAATAACCAAAAAAAATCAAGGTTGGAAATATTACAATAAAGTTGGTTACAAGGATAGAGATCAAGGGAACTAGAAGAGCAAAAATGATAGGAGTGAACTATATGTACCTACTGGAAGAAGAAATAATTTTGCAACTGGCTCTGGCAAGATATCCATGGAGGACATGATGGAGAAATTATTAAAAGTAGTTGAGACTACCAACTCTGGGGTGACTACTATGAAGAGTGATTTGTCTTCCATGTGTTAGTTGGTACAGTCACCACACTCTACTTATATCAAATATTTAGAACAGCAAATGAGCCAACTCTCAGCAGCAATGAATCAGAGAAAGAGCAGAACTTTACTGAGTGATACAGTTTAAAATCCTCGAAATGATGGTTCCTGGATGGTAATTACCACACGGAGTGGTAACGTTTTACCAGGCCTATCGATGGGCAAAGCTGTGATTACATAGGATATTGAGCACATAAAAATTTATCTAGTGGAGTTAGGGAAACTCGCTCTATCCTGTGCACTATTGGGCCTTTTAAGTTCAAAAGCTCTATATTTATTGGGAGCTAGTATAAATTTGATGCCGCTTGCTGTTTATAAGAAACTAGGTTTGGGGAATCCTACTCCAACGAATATGAGATTAGTTATAGAAGATAGGTTTGTGAAGCAACCCATGGGGATTGTATATGATGTATTAGTGAAGGTGGCAAATTCTATATTTCCAGCTGATTTTTTCATTCTCAATTATGAGGTGAACTTCGAGGTGCCCATAATCTTGGGTAGACCTTTCCTCACAACTGGGAGTGTACTTATTGATCTAAAGGAAAATGAGCTTCTATTCAGGCTGAATGATGAAGCAGTTTGATTCGATATATTCCATTCCATGAAACAACATAAAGATATGAGCGTGGATTTTTATTATGATAAGTAGCAGGAAGTACCTATTGAAAAAGTTTTTGTGAATACTTTAGTTGCTTTATTAATGAATTTTGATAAAGACGGCATTGAAGATTATGGGGAAACTGTGTGTGCCTTGATAGGCATAGGGTCTTATTCTTATGCACCACTGCCATGCCTCTTTTTTTGGGCACACACTAAATAGGTCTTACTCTGAGCTCATTTGCTAGGAACCAAGGTGGTGGTCCACACTGACCATGCATCCTTGAGATATTTGATGGCGAAAAAGGATACAAAACCAAGGTTGATTAGATGGGTGCTGCTTCTTCAAGAATTTAACTTTGAAGTAAAGATAGAATGCTTGCGAAAACGAAGTTGCGGATCATATGTCCTGGCTAGAAAGTGAACAAATAGTTAGAGATAAATTTGAGATCAATGATGCATTTCCTGATGAGGAAATCTTTGTTGCTGTTATAGAGAATATACCTTAGTATTCTAACTTCACAAATTATGTGGTGAGTGAGGTTATACTAGAGAATCTTTTCTTTCATCAAAGGAAAATGTTTCTCCATGATATGACCCATTACTTCTGGGATGAGCCATATTTTTTTGGCGATGTGTGGATGGTATTATTAGATGTTGTATCCGAGAAGAAGATATGTTGAGTATAATACAAGCGAGTCATGCTTCCCTAGTTTGAGGAGACTATACAGGTGATCGGAATGCAAGGAAAATCCTTCAGAGTGTCTACTACAGGCCCACTTTGTTCAATGATTCCTACGAGTTAGTGAATAGGTGTGACTAATGTCAAAGGCAAGGGTCCATCTCAAAGCACCATGAGATGCCAATGTTAAAAATACTGGAGGTAGAATTATTTGATGTTTTGGACATTGATTTCATGGCGCCCTTTGTGAGCTCATTTGGGATGAAGTACATATTATTGGCTGTTGACTATGTGTCGAACTGGGTTGAGGTAGTGGCTCTAGCAGATAACGAAGGTAAGAGAGTTATTGCATTCTTAAGGAAAAACATCTTCTCTCGCTTTGGGGTACCACGTATCATTATCAACAATAGAGGATCATAGTTTTGCAACAAAATATTTAGAGCTACCTTGGTAAAATATAAAGTTAAGCAGTATAAAGTGGCTACACTATACCACCCACAAACCAGTGGGCAGGTAGAAATCGCTAATTGGGAAATCAAAAATATCCTTGCCAAGAATGTAAATTCTAGAAGGAAGGATTGGTCTACGAGGTTGGACGATGCCTTATGGGCTTATCAAATGGCTTTCAAGATACCAATTGGCATGTCCCTATACCAATTGGTTTATGGAAAGGCGTTTCATTTTCCAATTGAATTGGAACATAAAGTATTGTGGGCACTGAAGCGGCTTAATCTTAACTAGAATGAGGTAGCAGATATGAGACTGGGATAACTGAATGAGATGGAGGAGTTCCATCTTGGAGCTTATGAAAGAGATGACTTATGCAAAGAGACAATGAGGAAGCACCATGACCATGGAATTGAACAGCCGGATTTTCAGAAAAGTGACTTGGTGCTCCTCTTCAACTCTAGACTGAATCTCTTTCTAGGTAAACTTAAGTTAAAATGGTCTGGCCCATTTAAAGTTAACCAAGTCTACTCATCTGGAGTAGTCAAACTTGAAAATAAAGATGGAAGTGTCTTCAAAGTTAATGGGCAATGAGTCAAACTATATTTTGGTCTAATAGGCTCGATAATAAGTATTGATACTATCTATTTCAATGAAGTCTGAGTAATAGAGATAGTTGAGTCATGCCGCGATGATAAATCAGGCGCTAGTGGGAGGCAACCCATGGTGTGTTGTTGTATAGTATGATTTGATGTTATTTTGGTGTTTGTTTTGTTATTTTGTACAATCTGAAGGGTTTGTGTAAATGTGCAGGTGTGATAGTACAGGAAAATAGAAGCTAAGAAAGTTTTGGGTGACCGACGGGTAACACGATGGACCATCGGTGACTCGATGTACCAATGTTGTAACCATCACAACAAAGTGCAGAAACCAAATTACTGAAAAAGTAGCGACGGGTTTATCGATGGACAATTGCACATGCGATGGACCGTCGCTTCAACCATCGCCAGTATGTATCCAGGTAAGTTTAGAGGAATAGAATAATGGTATTGACCAACGTAACACGCACATGCAACAGACCGTCACTTGAACTATCGCATAAACCCTATTTCAGCGGGTCTGGTCAAATTAATTTAAATAGATGAATTTTTCATTCTTATCCAAATCAAACGGGTTTAAATGATAATTTGAAGTGGTTAAGTAACTCCCCAACTATTCAACACACCTGATCACTTTCATTCTCTCTTATAACTCTCCATCTCCCCTTTTCTAGCTATTTAAAGTCCATTTCTCCTTTTTTTTGTTCATCACAAGCTAGCTATGTTCTTTTCACTAAAATAAATAATCATCTGTTGTTCAGTGTTCGTTGTGCAAAGTCAGAGAAGTGAACCAATACTAAAATAACAAGGTATGAATTTCCTTTCACTCCCTATTTTTCTTCAACATAATGAGAAATAACATAGGTGAATACAATCAAGAGAACTAATTCTCTTCTACTTTGGGTACTGTATGGTAATGATTTGAGTAGAAACCTAGAATGCACTATCCGGGGGGGGGGGAGTCTGAGTAACCCACGGACAAAAAATGGCAAAATGTGGTGATGTATTATTGATAATTATTCCATGAAAATAATCCTTAAGTGAAATATATGCAAGGTGTTCGACATTATGCCAGAATAAGGCTTGAATTTGAAAAGTGCAGGTGACGGCTTGAGCGACAGACCGCCGAACACCTGACGATCCATCGCCTGAAGCCATCATAACTTTCTCAGAAATGTGATTACTGGAACGAACCTGACGTTTGGGGTCGATGGACCATCGCAGACCAGATGAACCATCGCCCAATCCATAGTTGGTTGGAAAATTTTCTTTCTTCTGATTTGAGTTTGCAAGTTGATTAATGCTACACTTTCAGGTACTATGAAAACCAAATTACCTCAGACTAGGGGAAGGGGTAGAGTCCAAAGAACCAGGAAAGGGCCATCCCAAAGTTTGGATGCACCGGCATGCAACACCCGACATAATCGTCAGATGATTTCTTCATGATCCCGATCTGAAGAGGAGGGTGAAAGTAGCAGCAACAGCAACTCAAGTTCGATACCAGTTGAGGAAGTGGTTGAAGTATCCAACCCTATCTAAGGAGAGGCTCCAGAATAGGAGGACCCAAATATGGTTCAGTGCAAAAACCCGCAAATGCGAGTAGGTATCAAATGGCAGGTTGAGGGGGCTCGGGAGCATTTCTACAAATGGCTCACACCAACAGAATAGTTGAACACAAAGAGACCTATTTTTGATGAGTATCAAATTCTTACAACAACCTTGCATGAGTACCCAGAACTTGAGCACTGTTTCAATGAATATGAGTTGGCATGGAAAAGTAGGCCACTTGGATCCTATCAACTGAACTTAGTACGTGAGTTTTTCACCAATTACTTGGCTTTGTTGGAGAAGAACCATCACCTAAGCACATCAGTAGCTGACATGAACAAGCTAGAAATAGTTTTTATTCACGAAGTTGATATAGATATCTCAGAGCACACATTTAATAGATTCTTTTTCGGGCCTGAATACCAGATACCAGGTGCAATCCCAGAATTAAAACATTGACTATTCACAGTAAAGGCACAAAGTTTGTGACTGGATAGAGTATTGATAGGTGAAGGAGAGCCTGCGGGGTTGCACAACCCACGCGAACGGATATCTAAATCATCCCTGAGCTTTAGGGCCAAGTTCTGGTGGGCAATTGTGAGATTGGGGCTGATGTCGACAGGAGGTGAAAACCGCTTGGAGATCACTAGAGCTATAATCATTATTGCATTAATTGAGGGATTAACTATAGATTTCAGCCACCTTATTGCTAATGAGTTGTTCTTACGAACTATCAAGACCACGACTGCGCTTCTATATTCATGTCATATCACTGAGTTGTGTAAGAAAACAAATGTTCCTTTGATTAGTGGACTTGATAAGAAGGTTTGGGAAGTACATAGGAAGGATACTGAAAAGACATGGGATAACTCAAAGTTAGATATGTGAGTCAACAGGCCCCCAGCTCAGCAAACTCAATCGGCGCCAATTCCTGAATCATCTGAGGTTCCTTCAGGTATGCCATTGCCTCTTGCTACGTATATTCCTCCTACCGCCTCTGCAGGGTCAGCTTTGATTCCCATGGGTGGGACTAGAAATTCTGCATCATTTTCACCCAATATTCAGAATACAGGCTGAACCAGAAGAACTTTACAAAGGTAGTTTAGGCATAGAAAAGGGTTGAAAAGTAGTTATCAATATGGGGGCAGATTTTAAACCTTTTGTTGAAAGAATTATAGGGGAAGTGATATGTCCTTTTAGGAATATCCAACTAATAATTGACAATTGGAAGAGCGAATCAATAAGAAGTTTTAAGCCATATCCATTTTGGATTTTGAAAAATTGATTGAGTAGGTTAGAAAAATCTAGGCAGATGTAGACGGGATGAATCAGTAGCCACATCAGGCCATATTTGATCTAATCCAAGTTTCAAGTGATTAAGACGAAGGTCTTGTTGATTTAATTGGACGACTGATCATAGATAAGGACAAGAAGGTAGCGAAGACTGATGAAAATCTATACAAAAAGTTGCTAAAAAAAAGAGATTCAAAGCCATCTCACCAGAGGAGCGAGAGCAACATGATATAAAGAAGAAAATCATGGATAGATAAGGAAAGAAGAAGGAAAAGATCATAGGATGAAGTAGCTGAAGTGTCTACCTGTTCTGCCCCAGTTAGGAGGCAAGTTATAGATCCAACCAGAGATGTTGTGCCTCCTATTCCAGAGGAAAAGATACTGAGAACTCCCACCACAATGGGGGTCAACATTGCAGCTAGTGATAACACTACAACCTCACCATATTTCACAGATACCTCAGATAAATAAAAGGCACTATAAGTATTTCTCCTCCTATGTACTTAATTTATATGCATTGTGAAGATAGGATGTGCTTGTACCATAGAGGGTTGTGTTTCCAATATTCTTAACCCTACCATGTGATATATAGGATAATCGATATGTCTACAATTATGTTACATATCTAGGTTTAATCTGGAGAATCGGCATGTTAAGGATTATGTCACATGTCTAGGTTTAATTTTAGATTTGCATTTTTATTATTTTTAAGTCTTGTTAGGCTGCTGTTTTTGATGATGAATGATGTTGGCATCAAGCTATAACTATTTACATTTTTCTCCTACGATATGTTATCAACTATTAGTGAATCTATAGTTGGCATTAATTTGTAAATTCTCATGATATGTGATGCACATCATAATAACAGTAGAATGAGTGCGACTCTGTTGCCACTGTGTGTGAGTATTTTGTATTAGTTTTTACATAATATATTACCTAGAACTTGCCTGGTTTAATTGATGTTGTTCTATAGTATATAGGATGAGAAGTGATGGCAGGATACCTTGTGCTTTTAGTCCACTTAGCCTAAAATTAACCCCACAAAAAATAATTTTCCATGTTTGAACCTTTCTTTGATCCTTTGTAAATCATTCTTCATCACTAATTATTCTAGTTAATGATCTTTTAGCTGTTGACTCCTAGCTCTAGCCCTGGCCTAGTAATAGGCAATATGTACCTAAACTTAGGCAAAACACCTATGTTGAGGGTGGCTATTATGTGGATTTTAACTGCTTAATGGACAGTTGGTCTAGTATTTGAATTAGAGCATTTGGCCTTGGTCTAGTTAAGACAATATGCACCTTGACTTATGGCATAAACCTAAGTTGAGGGCGGTTGATGCTTGTTTGTATACATAAAAAGGGTAATAAGAAAAAAATAGTTTTTACTATGGTAAAGCATAAATGAATGAGAAAAGGGTAAGTGAGCTAGCATAGTAATGGTCTTAGTAAGAAGAATTTAAAGGAAAAAAGAGTTAGAGCCTAGTTCTTAGTCACTTTTACCCAAAATTCCTTCCTGACCCAGTCGGATACCTCATTACTAACCTAGAAAAGACTTGCTTGATCTTAGAACTTAACTATAAAGAGGGTGTTAGATGATAAAGGCAAGCCTAGGGGTACATGTGCTATGTTAGTAACTTCTTTAATGAGTGAGAGGGTTTTCATTTGTATCCAAAAAATATTCTGAGTGGTGGATCTCCTTGATTGTGATGGCAACCTGAGTTACACTTAATTTGGATGATTTCTATAGATTCTTGTATCTATGCTTGTGTAGATGAATTGAATTGGAAATAATGTCGGTTATGGACTCTGACATGTTAAAGCATATGATTTTGATGACAAGTGAATGTTTTGTGCAAACTTGTTCAGTAGCAAATGTCTCTCATTAAGTTGTTCACATTTGTAACTTGATGCTGAGTTGCTTGAGGATAAGCAATTGATTTAAGTTGAGGGTGTTGATGTTACGGCTTTTGACGTAACATTTAGGCCTTTTTAAAGGATAATTGTGTGTTTTCAAGAAATGATTATCATATTTAACATGGTGTTTAAGTGTTTTAAGAATAAGAACTGAGTATGAAGAATAACTTCGCTAAACTGGACAAAACAAGGAAAAATGATCAGTGACGGCCTATAAACCTTTAGACAAACCATCAGCCTAAATCGTTGCCAGGACATAGAATACAGAACCATTGAAAGTCATGCGATGGTCCAGGTGATGGACCATCGGTATTTCGATGAACCATCAGCCTAAACCATCGGCAGGAAAGAGAATGCAAGACCACTGGAAGTCATGAGATGGACCAGGCATTGTACCATTGGTATTGTGATGAATTGTCACCCTACCCATCATCCAAAAGCAGAACATAAACTCATTGGAGCTCCAATGATGGTCTAAGCAACGAACTGTCACCTCGGGGATGAAAAATCGCTTGACCCATTGACATGAAGTGGCAACTGTGAGTTTAAATTTTAAAATCCCAGTTCTAGAAACATATAAATACCAAGTATTAGGGTTTATTCTACATCTTTTGACAATAGTTTCATACTTTCTTCTCTATTGAGAACTGTGTAATAATTTTCATTAAGATTTGAATTTAGAAATTTAGATCTGATTATTATTCTTTATTGTTTATTTGAAGATTTAGTAGAACAAGATTGTAACTTTTGTAACTACTCTCTTGAAGTTATTTACGAATATCAATATATCTTTGATATCTTATATGGAAATGAGTAGCTAAACTCCCATAACTAGGATTATGAGAACCTTGATGTAGACAGTTGTTTGGGAGTTTTCAATCCATTCGATTTCTAACATCTATTTAAATTTCATGAATCTCTCTTCATTATAATTACATCTATTGGTTGCAAACTTGAGAAGTGATCCCATGAACACCATTTGTCTGATAAGAAAGTGGATGTTAGGAAAAGAAGTAATTCACATGAAATCCATAGGTTAGGTCAAGAGTTTATGACCTAATGGGATCAACCCTCATGAGAGTTCTATTGAATAATACATGGATCCTTTAAGATTGAAAGAAGAAAAGGGAAAAATACCCATTAGATTGAGAAACAAGTGGGTAATTATTAGAATTCAATACTTCTTGCAATTGAAATTATAAGTTAGAATTCAATCACAAATTTACAACCCTAACTTCAAACATCTAGGTGAGCATAACTCTAGTTAACTCATTTTCATTAAAATGACACTTTCATTAACTCTCATTAGCTAGACCACTGTGTGATACAAGAACGAAAGATCATTATTAACACATCAAAAAAACCCCTTTACTCCAAAATCGTAGATCAATGGTCTAATAATAGTCAAAATACTTAGAGAACACAATATTCCCGATGGAATTCGACAACCAACCCAGTAGTGTTCTATATTTTATAGCAATTGCTCACACTTTTATAAGAAAGTTGTAATTTGGGTGCATGAGACTTAGTGGTATGAGTCGTAATGTCTTGGTACAAATCATATCAGGGACTTGTATCCTGATGGTACTAGAGTTCCTTCTATTCTAGCTAGTTCTCCTTAGGTCTCTCAGAGAAATGTGATGAATATGGAAATTGATCAGTCCATTCATGTTATTGCCTAACTAGTTGTTGGTCAGGCTGAGCGGGGTACAACTGGTGTTTTTTCTACTGAGTCCAAAAGGGTTGGTAAATTTATAATGATAGGTCCTCTATCTTTTACTGGAGTAAAGGTGGAGGACAATCCACAAGTCTTCTTGGATGAGATGGAAAAAGATCTTTTGGGTGATGTAGGCTACTAATATAGAAGGGGTTAACTTTGCAACTTATCAGCTCAAGGATGTTGCCTATCAGTGGTATGGGGAGTGGGAATGGTATAGAGGTGATATGGAAGAGCAAGGGTTATGCAAGTCTTTTTTAATTCCTTATTAAACCGGTTCTTTCCTAAAGAGTTGAGGGAAGCTAAGATGGAGGAGTATGAGAACCTCAGGCAGGGGAGGATGTCAGGAAAGGAATATGCTTTGAAGTTCCATTAGCCATCAAGGTATGCTCCTAAATTGGTGGCTGATATGAGGTCGAGAATGACAAAGTTCATTTCTGGGTTGAATAGAGAATTCATTCTGGAGAGGAATGCAGCTTTGCTCATTAAAGATATGGACATCGCGAGGTTGATTGTTCATATGCAGCAGGTTGATGGTGAGAAGAGGAGGCAGGAAGTGTTTGGGGATAGGCAGGAAAAGAGGATCAAGTGTTATAATTAGGGAGGTGCTTAGTCTCAGGGTGGTAGAGATGGTTGCAAGTGGCAGAAAAAGGAGTTAGGGAGTTCTGGCTCCTTTTCTGCTAGTGCTCCTTATCAGTTGGGAGACAAGTGTCATCAAGGTGATGACAATTCTCGAGCATAAGTTGCTTAACCTCAGGCGAGCGGAGGTCAGTTAGTTTCTTCGTGTCCCCTTGTAGATTTTGTTTTCATCCTCATTGGGGTTATTGCGAGGATGAAAGGGATAAATGCTTCATGTATTTCCAGGTAGGCCATTGACTCATGGATTTATCGGTTAACAAAGTTGCTACGGGGGTGAATAAGATTCATGTACCTTCATATTCTTTTCCTATACTTAGTTGTGCGGCATCTTCTTCTATTACTACTCTTGGTTCTCGTGTTGGTCAAAACAAGTTTTATTCTTTGGCATTCTGCGTGAATCCAAGGCATCAACTGATGTCGTTACAGTTATGTTACAGCTTTTCTCCTATGATGTCTATTGTTTGCTAGATTCGGGGTCCACTCTTTCTTATGTGACTCCATATGTGGCTGTGTCTTTTGGTTTCAATCCATAAGTTATTTCAGATCCTTTTTCTATATCTACCCTAGTAGGTGACTCGATTATTGCTAAGAGAGTCTATAGGGGTGTGGTATCTAGTGGTTGCAAGAAGACCTTGGCGAATCTCTTTGAGTTGGATATGGTAGATTTTGATGTAATCCTAGGTATGGATAGGTTGCATTCTTATTTCGTGTCTTTGGATTGTTGGACCCGCAAGGCTATCTTTAAGTTCCCCGGTGAACCGGATATAGAATAGGATAGTTCCTTAGCTCCTTGGGGGAGGTTTATTTCTTATCTTTGATTTCAAAGGTTTATCTCCAAGGGTTGTCTTTATCACTTGGTCCGGGTTAAAGATTGTCACAACCCAAATTCCTCATGTCATGATGGCGCCTACCATAACACACAAGTAGGCAAGCCAACCCGTAGTTCGGAACGGCTAGTAACGGACTACTCAATAATATAAGGAAAAACATGCGGAATATATGAAATTAAGATCAATACATAGAAGAATCACAATACCTAGTGGTATTAGTACAAGAGTTTCTAATGTAAAAAGAGTACAAAAGTGAAATATCAAGAGAAATACAATGATACAAATTATCTCTAAATACAACTTAGAGACTATTCTAATACATAAGAGAGAGTTAAGTAAAACTCCAAACTTCAGGAGCTCACTCTATCTCTCTGAACTAGGACTACTCTGCACGATGCACATATCAACGGCTATAACACGTACTATGATCTGCAGACTGCAGATGTGTAGTATGAGTACCATAGCTTCATATAGCTATATATATATATATATATATATATATATAGGTAAGTACATGTACACATGAGGTCATCTCAATGCGTTACCTATATCATCATATTCTCATTCTAAGACCTCATTATAATACTATCATGATTTAAATACTATCATACGCAGGGATTCTAATCCACATGGCTAGACATGAAATAATCTTGCATAATAATGCAATCATAAGATAAGAGAGGCCAAAGACAAACCTTAAATCCCAATACCGAATCAATGACCAATCTGTCATAAGCCAACCATAATAATGATCATAACAATGATAACAACAATATCAATAACAACGTGAATAACCGACTACTCTGGACAACTAAATACCTAGTCGAGCCTATGCATACCCTCACCGCCCCAGGCTAGGATTGTTCAATCAATATACAACTACAGAAGATATATCCTTCACCCATTTTATGCAACCGTCCTATACCGGCCAATAAATATAGGTGCATAATGGTTATAGGATATGCAAATGTAGGAATGAATGCAAAGTATACCATAAATATCATAACTTATCATAACTTTCCTCATCAGGACCATCATCATCGTAACCAACCTTCGACCTCGCCAGGTATCAATATCATCTCAGTAGTAACTTATGGACTCGAACTAGTTATAAATATCATCACATTATCCTCCAGCCTTTTGGGGCATCAATATAATCTAAATAGTATCTTCCAGACTCAAACTGGGTATCAATATCAACATAATATCCTCTGGCCTTGTCAGGTATCAATATCATCTTAATAGTATCCTCCAAACTCCAACCGAGTATCAATACCATCATAATATCATCCGACCTTGCAAGGTATCAATATGTCAAGACAATATCCTCCAGCCTTGCTGGGTATCAATATATCTTCATAACTATCAACACATAAATAAAGACATATAATAGGTGCACAGACGCAAGCCAATCTTCTCATAACCATACAGATATCTATCTAGTCAATACATTCCAACTACTCGTTATTAGCTAACCAACACCTAGAATTATTAAACCGCTAATTAGCTATTCATTACAGGACCATAATCACCATTTATCCACAATTCATTATTATCAACTAATAATCATATACCCGATAATCAACATTAGCCCACAAATTACCAATTATCGTTTAACCATCTTTTATTTACTAAGACCAATCATTAACTGACTATTGTTTACCAACTAATCCTTATAATTCAACTAATCCTTATTATTAGCTAGTCAAAATTATTAACTCGGTATTATATTCATCTAGGCAAAATTATTAACTAGGAATCGTTATCAAAACTTCCTTTATCATCTAGCAATATTAAGCCACATTATCCTTAATTAAAAACTAATCAGCATCATAACTTTGTTGTCAATAGCTACGAATCATTATCATACATAAACCCATTTTCATGGCCATGTATCGACTCTAATCGTTAGCTACTATATTTCAACTAAGAAAGGTTCATTAACTAGTACATTAGGTTTGTAGCCGTCAAGTACTATAGCCACCTAAATGATAGCTAGATACCACCTAGTTTAACCCTCAATTAGGAAGAATAGTCATAAGATCATATTTTAACTAGAATCACATCAATTTCTGATATTATAATAATGAATGTACCAAATCTATGCATGCCATCACTAGCATTCAATAAGTGGAATAGTAAGCATCATACCGCATCTTTCTCCGCCCCATACCAGAGAGATGTGTATACAACTATATACATATTCATATTCATAAACAGTAGTCATATAATTTACAATGGTAAAAACTTCTTAGAAATTGAGTTAATATCGTAACATGTCCCTTGGCCTATCAATTTATTCGAAATAATCACAAGATCACAATCACTACCTTAGGCCCATACATATATTCGAGAATCATATCAGTAATCATATTCATAAGTTGCAGGATATCTCTAATCAAATCACATATACGAGGCATCTCACATATAGGAGGCATAATATCAATAAGTATGTAGTCATCTCTCACAAAGAAGGCATCTCACATTGAGGAGCATAATATAGATAGACATGTCATTGTATATAGTATAGCGTATATCAATAGGTCATACATAATTACATAGAGAAATATCACTTCTCTAGGCAATTTATGTATCCGAGAGGAACATCATCCCTATAGGTCTAACAATCATGACTAAACGAAATAGCAACTCTACAGGACAATCATCAAGACTAAGTGGAAATAGCCTCTCTATAGGCCACATAACATATCTAGAAGGAATATCATCTCCAAATGCCCAATATAACTTCCACAAGGAGTATCATCACCATAACTCAAAATCCATAAACTGAAAACATCAATACAAGTTACCAAGTTATGAAGTTACCTTATTCTAAGGTTTACTAGCCTCATCTATGTCTAACATCTGCACTAAGTCCACAAGACTTAACACAAGCTTAGGCTTAATAGGCTGAATGATCCCACATCTAATATACAATTTCCATAATTAGGTACAATATGACCCAAACTAGGCTAAGGAATCTAATTCATCTTCTAGATGTCAAGTAAGCCATATTCAAGCATAAGATTGCAACTTCAACTAGAAACAAGGGGACTCAAGTCAACTCTACCTAATTTACTATTTCAAGACTACCACACTAGGCTTATAAGGCTAAATATACGAATCATGCTTCAAATGTTAAAACCATATTCCAAACATACCATTACCTCATATCCATATTATAACTAATCTAAACTAAAGAGGGAAGGCAGTAGCATACAAAAGGGTTATAAACATGCCATCTTATGGGTCTAAAACCCTCATTTATTCCCTCGACAATTATGTTATCCTACTCATAATCAAGCCTAGCTTCAATATTCAAATGCAAAATATATCACACATCATCTATGAGAAAAGTATACAGAGGCCTACCTCAACGTCAAACTGTAAGACCTCACTTCAAGCAACGCATGCTCGTCTTTACATTGCAATACTGAAAATGCCATCACACTATCAAAACAATAATATACTCATCAATACGAGTCAAATGATACCTATATTGCAGTATTGTACTTTGGGTCCAAAAACCACACCAAAACCCCAAGTTGGTCCCACATATGAAAAATAAATTTTTGAGGCTAACGCAATGTTCACATATGAACAAGGAAACATAACCCTTAAGAAATGGGTGAAAACTAAGCCTACTTTGGACTAAAATCAAGGTGTAAGATAAATTGGTGTTTTGGGTCCAAACTAACAAATTCAAGCATAAAATCAAGGAATTCTTACCTTAAATTTAAAGATAATCATGATACAAGATGATGGTCAAGCTCCCAAGTCACTCCTCATTACTAATTTTGAGTTATTACCCTCAATTTGGGGTTTAAATGCCCCAAAAGTATCTTGGGGCCAATATATATCCCCTACAGGTACTCTGGTGTCACAATCACGGTCCTATAGGTTGCGATCGCGGTTGCACTAGATGACAACAAACTAAAAAATAAGTTTTTGACCCCCAAAACTCATATGGATTCCAAATACATGATCTAATAGTGAATTTTGAGTGTGAACCATATTTCAATCCATTGGAATCATCAAAACTTTCATAGGTGACTGTTTAGGCAAAAAGTGGGGCCGATACCTATAGTTTCATTACTTTTCATAAAATCCACCCAGTAGGTTGAAATAAGCTCGGGTTCATTAGGACCTAAACAATAGGTCTACCTAGACTAAAATCAACATTCCGAATCTACTAGCTTAGTTAGAATTTGCATCCAAGATTGTTTCACTAAAATTTTCACCTAGTGAACATTTGGAACCAGCTAAGACTTCTAAATAGGGAATTGGCTCTAAAAATCAAAGGAATTGCCTGGTAACTGAGATGTGGGTCCCAGCAAGTCATAAATAATTTGGGGAAGCTCTAGAGAAGCTTGAACAGTGAAGATAAGCATACATATGGAGAATAAAATGAAGGGTCATTATAATATTCACTACTAAAAAGACTTTCGTTCCCAAAAGTCAATAGATAGAAGGAATCTCAAAAGCTCGAAAGGATAAGGTATTAGGCCCGCATGCTCCAAGCATGACTTTCCAGGTAACCTCAACGGAGAGAAAATACTTCTAAGGGATTTTGCCATAGGTATCTCTTTTTGAACCAACACTCTCATTTACTTCTAAAATTTTGAAAACTCTACTTTGACTGCTAAATTGCCTCCAACTGAACTGAAAGGGCTAATACATGCAAATCTAAATCACATCATGATAATACCATCTCTATATTTGTATAAATCAACAAAGGCTCACCTAATACAAAACAAACGAAGACGTGAGTCATAAAACCAACTCTTAATCCAAATATAACTTTCCTTTATAATTTAGCACATGCTATCTACTCCAAGAAAGGAGGAAAATCACTTGAGTCTTATCTATACGGTCTCATAATTGAGAACTCAAAGAACTAAAGCTAATCCACTAAATTCCATAAGGAAAACATGAGAATTAACTCATAAGGCACTAACGGGGCATACAAATAGAGATAATCAAAGAATGATATCCACGCCAATACTATAACCAATCTAGATAAAAATCAAACTAAAATCTCAAAATCCATGGTATAACTACTCATCACTAAATATTCCACTCCAGGATGTCTCACCCTCTCAGAATGAAGACATATTGAATCCAACTCGAGAATATTAGTCCCAATGAGTAAATCTTCTGAAATTCCCAGAGAAAACATAAACTCGAGGTCAAAACTAAAGTAACTAATATTGAGCCCATGGGTTATCATCTGAACACTATCAACTATAATCCAACCGAAGTCTAGAAGATCAAATAGGCAACCAAAGAGTAGGCTTAATCAACCTCCAAATGAAATCTGAACAAAGAGAAGACTAAAATAAAAGTTGCACACAAGCTCTACAATATCAAGGATTAATCTCTCAATCTCAAATATCTAAATTAAAACTATAAATCGGTAGGCATTAATGCTTCAAATCTATCATACTTCCAAATCTCCATTCCAAGGAGTCAAAAAAACTGGGCCAATAAGGCTATATCAATGTCAACTATCTCAAATCGGCTCTGGTATCCAAATCTAACATATCCGAGTTAAATCATACTAGCCACATGCAAGACATATATTAAGAGCAATATCACCATAGGGATAAATACTGACTGATAACACTAGAAACCAACTCTATATCAGCTAGAGGGAATGAAATATAGCCACAAAAAGGAGTTATGCCAAAGGATAAATCACTGGCTAAAAATACATATAACCCACTTCATATCCACTTGAGGGGATGAACTATCCAAACATACTCAAAGCTTCTCAAGGCTGAAAACCACACCAGTGAAGGAAAAAAAACTTTAGCAACTCAAAAAAATGCAACTTAAGCTAGGAACTAACCAATATAATAATATATATAGGCAAAAAAATTGCCACATACTTATATTATTGTGGAGAATCACTCTACCAAGCCTCACTAGGCCAAACAAATACTAAAATTAGGATTTCCTAAATCCACCCAAGAATCACATCATCGAAGAAGAAATATCAATCTCAAAACCAAGGTCAAGGTCGAGACCACCACCAGAGTACCAACAACTTGAGCTAAAGAGGTTCTAATTTGCTATCATATAAAATAATCACAAGAAAGGATATCTACCTCAAAATTTCAAACTCTACTAGACAAAACCTTATCACAGTGACAAAGAAGTATCAAATCTCCATATTAATAACAAGGCAATCCATCACGAGGGAATGAACCCAATGGACCTATGAAATAAATCCATGATATCTTAACATCAACATCAAATTGCTATCGAATGATGAAATAGGCACAAACAAAGAACAAACCTTAAAATGGTCCATCTCACAAATAGGTTATTCCAGAAAGGATAAACAAAACAAAATCCTTCAAAAAAATAGGAGGCAAGTCTAAGGATCTTAAACTCAAAAATAGGAAACATAATGAAATTGCCGACTTAAAAACCACAAAGTACCATGGAAAGTCAACTTACCTTCGATACCACAAAACATTTCTAAATCAATCTAATACAGCTAACCAAGAAGGAACATAGTCAACCTCGCCACGCTATGGGAAAGAAATCATCAAGTTGGGCTATATCTACTCAAGCCACCAATTATTATCACATGAAAATAAAAGTCTAACTAGATAACAATAGTTTATACAGCTACCCAGTGAGAATCAAATTCATCACGTAACAACATCTAGTAATAATACCAAGTAATATCAATCAAATAATATCAACAACCTCACAAAGTGGTATCAATATCAATATCAACATACTGAACAGGCAGTACAAAAATGAATATCAATATCATGTACTACTCAAGGGCCACAATAGGGCTAATATGCCAAGATAAATGGGACTCAAACCCAAAACCACTCCCATAGGTGAAAAAATATCCATATATATCTACTCCATCCAATACTAAAAGAAATAAACCATGAAGTAGTACCATAATCATGAATTCAACAATGAGGGACATAATGGCCGATATAAATTCATCAAGGCATATAATCATCAATAGGTATGAAAACCCTAATAAACATAATAAGAGATAAATGCGAGAAATAAAAGCACACTAGTTATGGTAACACCTACAATCACATGCCTAACAGGCATAGGAAAAATAAATCTAAATGGATCTAAATCGGATCAATCAATTGAATCATCAACTGAGGTGCCAAGCGCACCATCTCTAACTAAAGATGTCACAATATGAGAAGTTGATCTTAATAAGCTAAATGGTTGTAGTATCATGTCAGGGACACTCTCTAGGCTGGTAGTCAGTCTTTCAACAGTCATAGCAATTCTTGAAGTATTAATATAGAGAAAATAGAAACAAAGCCCAAATAGTTGGCCAACTGACGCTGATGGAAATTCATAAAATTATGTCCAAGCTTCTGATATCATAGCCTATCTTAGGAACTCTAGGCTGGTGGGTAATACATTCTAACTCTAGCTGATTATCTATCTAATACCAGGGGCATTCTCTAAACCAATGTATCATAATAACATAGCCAAACAAGATCCTAGAATACTTTAAGATGTTGCCTCTTATAATTCAAAATAGTCATCATGGCCTGAAGAACCATACCACATCCGCAAGTCTGATAGGGCCTCTTCCCAAATCCTATATGGCTTCTACATAAAATCTCTGATATCCATCTCTACCTGTCTAGTTTAAAGCTATGATAAAATTCTAGAATTGTGTATTTGAGTCTTATCTGCATATGTCAACAATATCGCATTGTCCTTTTACGATAGAGTAGAGTCAAAGAATATGTTCAAAGTTCATACAAATGTAGATACACGATAAGGAGTCATGAACTAAATTTCCTAAAATATCATTGTAGCCTTCCAAAGATAGGTTACAGACATCTCCGCACTGATCCACAAGGCTCTACTATCACTCAGCTTTTATAATAACACATCGATGAAACCTATGATTTAATACCAATTTATCATGACCTAATTTCCTCAGGTCATAATGGCACCTACCATATCCCACCAGTATGCAAGTCAACCTATAGTTCAGAACAGCTATAAATGAACTACTCAATAATATAAGAAAAAAATACAGACTATATGAAATAAAGATCATACATAAAAGAATCCCAAAACCTAGTGGTATTAGTACAAGAGCTTCTAATATAAAAAGGATACAAAGGTGAAATATCAAGAGAAACACAATGATACAAATTATCCCTGAATACAACTTAGAGACTATTCTAATACATAAGAGAAAGATAAGTAATACTCCAAATGTCAGAAGCTCACTCTAAGTCTCTAACTAGGGCTGCTCCACATGATGCACACATCAATGACATTAACATGTACTATGTTTTGTAGGCTGCAGAAGTGTAGTATGAGTACCAAATGAATGGTACTCATAAGACTACTGCCAACTAAGCTCCAAAGATAAAGCAGATATACACAATATATAGAAAGAATGGAAACTATACCTAAGAGTCCAGAAATCATATGTAAGTCAATGACAATAGTAAGGGAAAACTATCCTATTTATGTCCAAGAGTCTAACACAGTAAGACTAAGGAAATATCATAGTAAGCTATCCTATTCCAACTATATTTAATATACATCAATGATATACCATATATTCTGGGTCAATATATAAATAAAGACTAAAAGAATGATATATTATTATATACAAGGAGAAGTAACTACTATACAAAATAAACAACAAGGAAGGGATATATCATAGTGTCATAGATTCATATAGATTTATGTATATATAGGTATAAGTACAAATAAATACGAGGTTATAATACCTCACATGTTTCTAATCCTTTTATTCTAACTTGAGTACATCACTTGCAATGAATATCCTAGTGATAGGATAGCTTATGATGTATTAAGCATGTTCATATGAGTCACTTAAGGTAATACAACCTAAGAGTTTTTGAATCCATCAAGTTCAAGTGTTTGATTTTTCAAGGTTCATCTTTGAACGGGTATAACTCGATGTTAATGTGGTATTTTTGCTGATTTAGACCCACCAAATTGTAGATAATTGAATTAGCTTTCCAACGATACCAATTTTTTAGGCGCCGCCTAACCCAAGCAAAGGCGATTGGTTAGGAGCCGCCCAACCCAAGCATAGATGATTACTTGGGCGCCGCCTAAGCCAATTCCAGGTGTCAAAAACACTCCGTATTGAGTTATTTTAAAGGTAATTAGGTATTTAAAAACTCCTTACACATCCTTGAACTTAACCCTACAAAATATATAGCTTCTAAACATACTGCAACCCTATTTTCATAATTAAGCTTGAAGATCCGATGTCAAAGAAATTCCTCCATGAATCATCAAGAATCTTCCTTCTAAGGTATGTGTAGTGTTCATCTATGGATACCTTTTGTTCGTGGAGTTCATGAATAAATCTTTAAAATACAAAAGTTGGGTTGATTGTGGTGATATGATCATACCCATGTTGATTCTTGATTATTTTTCTCTTTTTAATTATAAAGTATGATTTCTATATTGTTGGGTGTTGATGATCATGTTGTTGATATTGGGTCATTCCCAAGAAGGAATCTTTATATGTTTTTGTGAATTCATGATATCATATGAGTTGGAAACATGTAAATTTGGTTGTTCATGATGTATAATTTGATGAATTCAACTATGTTTAAGATGTGCATGTGAGGTGTTTGATAAAATGCCTAAGGAACTAGACATCATACAATATAGCTAAATTGTGACTATGTAAAAGATTCATGATATGCCCTTATGTTCCAATGACTTCTATGTTGTTAATGTGCCTTGTAAATATTGTTGGAATACTCATGTACTATTCTTATGAGATTATGATATGTTTACTTGCAAATCCTGCTTATGAACAAGATGTATGATAACCATGCAATCCACATGAATTTCCATGCTATTAGTATGTGTTGCCAATATGATTATGCAACGAACATGATATTAAGATTGTGCAAGTACTTCCATGTGATATAAAATACTTTCCATGCAATACATTATTGATAACCATGCATAGTATGAGATCCCTACTTATGATATTATATATTATGGACTCTACTCTTATGATCAAGTCAGTCATGTGTGTCAGTTTCCTTCCATCGAGTCCTGGGGGTACTTTTACCTGAAAACTTTAGTTGTGTGCCTAGATCCATGTCATATTTCATGATATTCGAACTCAAGCTATGATTCCATAGACTTCAGTCAGTCATGTGACTCAGGAGAATCTCATGATCTTAGTCAGTTGTCAGATATCAGTAACATTTCGCCAGTGAATAAAATTGAGTAAGATCAAGTCTTGTACAGTCAGTTATTCATGTCTAGTCCCTCCAAATGGGAGTATAGGTTAGAAACAAGTGAACCCAAGGATGGAAACTCACCTGCTAATTCAGGGTGTGATTCTTAGTAGCAATCCTTGTGTTCCAGAACTACATAGCCATCACAAGTTGAGACATCTTAACCCATCAGATTATGGTTAATGAGGTGTCTTAACCCGTCAGTTTTAGGTTCCCACCGTTCTCATTGAGACCCGCCAAATAAGGGTCACTCACAGCTGCCCTTACCAGTGGCATGGTATTGACACCCCTCCAGTCGGGGCAGAGATTGGACCCCATCTTAGCAATAACGATATACACGGGGCATGTCGGTTAAACACTACCTCCCACAGTTTTACTAACAGTCTAAGTAAAAAAACTCAGGGCGCTCTTCAGATTTTAGTAGATACAGGACTGTCAGATACAGTCATCTATGTTATCAATTTCATTATTAGTCTCAGTAAAAGAAATCAGAGCATTCTTCAGATTTTAGTATATACATGACTGTCAGATACAGTCATCCATTTATCAATTTTAGTAACAGTCTAAGTAAAAGAACTTAGAGCGTTCATTAGATTCCAGTATATACAGGACTGTCAGATACAATCATCCATGTTATCAATTTCAGTATCAGTCATGACAGTTATCAGTAAACCATGTATTAGCTTACAGGTCATGCTATCATATATTCATGGTCCTAGTTTCTATATATGTGTGTTTGCACTTCCACGTTCATATTAGTCAGTTAGTGTTGTTCATGCATGAAACCCTTTATGTTCAGCCTACCTTCCTTGTATACTCAGTACTCCTGTTGTACTGATGCATTTGTGCTATGGTGCTTTTTTTTATGTTACACCATAGGTTTCGAGACACGAGCTCCAGCTCAGCAGTAGTGGTAGTGTTCGAGTCGCAGAGACACGATGCGTCCTCATTGATTGGAAGAAAATATAATTTGATTCATTTATTTTTCATTTCAATTTTATGGAGTTAGTTGGAGACATGTTCCTTCAAATCCTTATTCAGACAGTTTAGAGGCTTTCGGATTTACTTTCAGATTTACATCCAGATTTAGTTGTTTTGGGTATTTTCACCCACATGATTGTATTCAGTTAAACCTTATGGCCTTATAGTTCCATGTATTCCGTATTATTATGTTATGATTTGTAGTATATAGGTACAGATATCATTCATGGGTTATTTTGTGGTCCCTCGGGGTCATGAGCACCGTGTAGCATTCAGGTTCAGTAAATTAGGGTGTTACAAACTTGGTATCAGAGCCTAAGGTTCAATAGAGTCCTAGGAAGTCTGAAAGCTGCATCTAGTAAAGTATTGTACATGGGTGTGTTGCGCGCCACATTTATGTGCGGGAGGCTATAAGATGTTTTAGGAATAGTCCCCTTTGTTCATTATTCATGTCATGCTAGTGAGCATATTCCCAAGTTAAACTCTCAGTCTAATCCATTCTTCTCTTATTCCAGACCATGGCCCCAAAGAGAAGAAACCATCCAGCTCCTCAGCCTAATGATCCTTTGGGCGAACATGTTTCCCATGTGGATTTTTGAGCTGCATTTACCACACTTGCTCAGTCTATGGCTGTACAGAATGAATGGCCACCAGTCATTCCGGCCAATCCAGTGGCCACTCCCAAATCAGCTAAGGTTTGGGACTTCACCCGGATGAACCCTCCATCTTTCCATGGGTCTAAGTCTAACCCTCAGAAGTTCATTAACCAAGTACAGAAGGTCATTGACATCATGGGTGTTACTTCTATTGAGAGTGTTGAGTTAGCCGCCTACCAATTATAGGATGTTGCTCATGATTGGCACAAATAGTGCAAGTCTAAGAGGTTAGATGATACAGACCCTATCGAGTGGGAGGAATTTGTCATGGCCTTCTTAAACAGTTTCTTTCCCTAAGAGCTAAGGGAATCCAAAGTTCTTGAGTTCATCAACCTCAGGTAAGGAAATATGATATTTAGGGAGTATTCTCTCAGATTCACTCAGCTAGCCAGGTATGCTCCTCATGTGGTTGCATAGAATAGAGCTAAGATGAGCAAGTTTGTATCAGGGGTCAATGATAGTGTGGTAAATGAGTGTAGGTCTACGATGCTGATCGGTGATATGACCTAAGAAAGACTCATGACCCATGCCCAGCAAGTAGAAGAGCAGAAGTTTAAGACTAGGGAGAGATAGAACAAGTGAGAAAGGTCAGGTAACTTTAACAAATCGTTTACAGTTTTACTCCAAGTCAGCCGTTCTAGCTCCTTCCTCTGCCAGCGCTCCAGTGCCGGAGTTCAGAGATGGCAATAGAAATAAAACGCCAGGCTCTAAATCTTAGGGCAGTGTTAGCAGTGCCCGAACGAATCCCTTTTGTCAGACTTGTGGTAAGAACCACAAGGGCATTTGCAGAGCTGGCAGTGATGTCTGTTTTGGTTATGGCAAGCCAAGCCACAGGATTAGGGAGTGTTTACAGTCAAGTCTTCAGGGTCAGCAAAATTATTCTACAGCTCAATCCAGTCGCCCAAACTAGCAGGGTGCCATTTTTAGTTCTACCAGTGGGCAACGCCCAAATAGACTCTATGCTCTTTAGTCTCGGTAGGATTAGGAAAATTCTCCTGATGTATTAACTGGTACGTTATAGATTTTCCATGTTCATGTTTATGCTTTGCTAGACCCAGGTGTATCTTTGTCTTTTATTACTCCATACATAGCAAGTAATTTCGAAATCAGTCCCAAAGTCCTAGCAGAGCCCTTCTCAGTCTCTACCCCAGTGGGTAAAACCATCATAGCTTGGCGGATATACAGGAGCTGCCCGGTTATGATATCTCAAAAATCCATGTCAGTAGATTTAGTAGAGTAGAGATGATTGATTTTGACGTCATTCATGGCATAGATTGGCTTCATTGCTGCTATGCCACAGTTGACTGCAAAAACAGGATAGTTTAGTTTCAGTTCCTGAATGAGCCCGTCCTAAAGTGGAAGGGTGGCATTTCAGTGTTCAGGGGTCAACTTATTTCCTAGCTTCGGGCAAGGAAAATGATTTCTATGGGGTATGTGTATTATCTTGTGCATGTTAAAGATTCTAGTTCTGAATCTCCCAACCTCAAAACAATCCCTGTTGTTAATGAATACTCAGATGTCTTTCTCGAAGATCTTCCAGGCATTCCTCCCAAAAGGGAAATAGACTTTGGCATAGACCTTCTTTTGGATACTCAACCTATTTCTATTCTACCATATAGAATGGCACCGCAGAACTCAAGGAACTGAAAGATCAGTTGAAGGATCTCTTAAATAAGGGATTCATCAGACCCAGCATTTCCCTACGGGGTGCGCCAATATTATTTGTGTGCAAGAAAGATGGTTCTCTGAGGATGTGTATTGATTATTGTCAACTCAACAAGTTCATGGTCAAGAACAGATATCCTCTTCCCAGGATTGATGATCAATTCGACCAATGTCAGGGTTCCAGTTACTTCCCCAAGATAGACCTCAGATCAGGCTATCATCAGCTCAGAGTTAGAGAATGTGACATTCCGAAGACAGTTTTTCGTACTCAGTATGGTCACTTTGAATTTTTAGTCATGTCATTTGGTCTTACCAATGCCACAGCAGCTTTTATGGATTTGATGAATCGTGTCTTCAAGCAGTACTTAGATATGTTTGTAATAGTCTTTATAGATGATATTCTGATCTATTCTCACACAGAGTGTGATCATGCAGACCATCTCAGGATTATTCGTCAGACTCTCTGGGATCACCAGTTATTCGCTAAGTTTATCAAGTGCAAATTTTTGGCTAAGATCAGTAGCATTCCTTGGCCATATTATTTTCGGTGATGGTATTAGAGTAGATCCTTAGAAAACTGAGGTAGTAAGAAACTAGCCCAGACTCGTATCTCCATCAGATATTAGGAGTTTCTTGGGTTTGGCTAGCTATTATAGATGGGTTGTCAAGGGATTTTTTTCTATTACATCTCCCATGTCCAGATTGACTCAGAAAAATATTAAGCTTCAGTGGTCAGATTCATGTGAGAAGAGCTTTCATGAGTTGAAGACTCGACTTACTTCAGCTCCAGTTCCAGCTATTCCAAATAGTTCAGACGATTTTGTAGTCTATTATGATACATCTAGAGTTGGTTAGGTTGTATCCTCATGCAGCATGGTAAGGTCATAGCCTATGCCTCCAGACAGTTAAAGCCACATGAGAAGAATTATCCTACTCATGATCTTGAGTTAGCAGCAATAGTTTTTGCCTTGAAGATTTGGAGGCATTATCTCTATGAAGTTCATGTAGATGTTTTCACAGACTATAAAATCCTCCAGTATGTCTTTTCCCAAAAATATCTCAATCTTCGCCAGAGAAGGTGGTTAGAGCTCTTGAAGGATTACGACATGAGTGTTCATTATCAAACAGGCAAGGTCAATGTTGTGGCCGACGCTCTTAGTCGACTCTCCATGTGTAGTAGTTCTCACATTGAGGATAGTAAGAAAAAGATGGTTCAGAAGATCAATCATCTTGCCAAACTAGGCGTTCGCTTAGTTGATTCTTCAGAGGGTGGTGTATGTGTTCATAGTAGTTCAGAGTCATCTCTAGGTTCCGAGGTGAAAGAGAAACAAGACAGGGATCCTAGCCTTGTCAAGCTCAAAGAGACTGTTCAAAATCAGAAAGTCAAGGTTTTCTCCTAAGGAGGAGATGGTGTTCTTCATTTCTAAGGTCGTCTATGTGTTCCAGGTGTAGACGAATTGAGGCAGAAAATTCTTACAGAAGAGAATGGTGCACGATACTCTATTCATCCAGGGACCACTAAGATGTACCGCAACATGCGGGAGATCTATTGGTGGAGTGGGATGAAGAAAGATATTGCAGAGTTTATGGCTAAGTGCTCTACATGTCAGCGGGTTAAGATAGAGCATCACAAACCTAGTGGTTCCATGCAAGAGTTCACCATTCCTACTTGGTAGTGGGAAGAAGTTAACATAGACTTCATGACAGATTTGCCTAGAACTCATCATCAGCATGATTCAGTCTAGGTCATTATAGATAGAATGACCAAGTTAGCTTATTTTCCTCCTATTCGTACTTCTTATTCCGCCTAGGATTATGCCAAACTCTATATCTGGGAGCTAGTCAGATTACACGGTGTTCCACTATCTATCATCTCAAATAGAGGTACCAGTTCACTTCTCACTTTTGGAAAGCATTCCAAAAGAGTCTCGGTACCCAAGTCCATCTCAGCATAACATTTCATCCTCAGATAGATGGTCAAGCAGAGAGGACCATTTAGACTCTTGAAGTTATGCTAAGGGCGTGTGCAATTGACTTCAAGGGATGTTGGGATGACCACTTGCCTTTGATTGGGTTTGCATACAACAATAGCTATCATTCTAGTATTCAGATTGATCCATTTGAAGCTCTCTATGGTAGGAGTGTAGATCTCTGATTGGTTGGTTTGAAGTTACTGAGGTCTTAGTTGTAGGTCCTAACTTAGTATTCGACGCCTTAGAGAAAGTTCAGTTGATCAGAGAGAGACTTCGGGCTGCTCAGAGCCGACAGAAGTCCTATGCAGATATTCGTAGAAAGGATCTCAAGTTCGAGTTCAATGACTATGTCTATCTTAAGATCTCTCCCATGAAAGGAGTGAAGAGGTTCAACAAGAAAGGGAAACTCAGTCCCCGGTATGCCGGTCCCTTCAGAATTCTTTGTCACTTCGGCATAGTAGCTTATGATCTTTAATTACCTTCATATATAACCTCAGTCCATCCATTCTTCCATGTCTCTTTGCTAAAGAAGTGCATTGGTGACCCAGCAGTTGTTTTCCCTATTCAGAGCATCGATATTCAGAACAGCATCTCTTATGAAGAGATTCCAGTCAAAATCTTAGATGATCAGACTCATAGATTGAGGAACAAAGAAGTCCCTCTAGTCAAGATTCTTTGGCGAAATCAGTCTCATGATGGAGCTACTTGGGAAGTCGAAGAAGATATACGTACCAAGTATCCTCACCTCTTCCTCTCCAATTTAGATCAAGCTCAAGGTAACAGTTCTCCTTAAGCTTATTAAGTTTCATGTTCATGTTTCCAGTATAAACTTGGTACCTATTAGCCATTTCATACTCAGTCATGCATTCATGTATTAGTTTTTTGTGCATCAGATATGCACGAGTTCAGTATGTTTATCATGTCAGTCATGAGATCAAGTTTCAGTTCTTCATGTTCAGTTCAGATTCTATAGTGTTGTATCCCTTCTCAGTAAATTCTCATTCGAGGATGAATATTCCCAAAGGGGAGATATTATAATACCCCGCATGTTTCTAATCTTATGACTCATACTTGAGTACATGACTTGCAATGAATATCCTAGTGATAGGATAGCTTATGATGCATTAAGCATGTTTATTTGAGTCACTTAAGGTAATATAAGTTAAGAGTTTTTGAATCCATCAAGTTTTAGTGTTTGATTTTGCAAGAGTCATCTTTGAATGAGAATAACTCGATGTTAATATGGTATTTTGGCTAATTTAGACCCACCAAATTGTATAGAATCGAATTAGCTTTCCAACGATACCAATTTCGCCTTAATCCAATACCCGAGCGAAAATTTATGCCCATTTTTGTGAGAGACAATAAGCATAGGAGATTGGTTAGGTGCCGCCTAACCCAAGCATAGGCGCTTCGTTAGGCGCCGCCCAACCCAAGCGTAGACTATTACTTGGGCACCACCTAAGCCAATTCCAGATGTCAAAAACACTCCGTATTGAGTTATTTTAAAGGTAATTAAGTCTTTAAATATGCCTTAAACGTCCCTAAACTTAACCCTACGAAATATATAGCTTCTAAACATACTGCAACCCTATTTTCGTCTCAAAGCTCATCATCGAAGAGTTTATCCTATGCATAGTGTTTATCCACGAATTTCTTTTATTCGTGGAGTTCAAGAAACAATCTTTAAAATACAAAAG
Organism: Capsicum baccatum var. pendulum; assembly: GCA_030864225.1. Lineage (NCBI taxonomy): Eukaryota > Viridiplantae > Streptophyta > Magnoliopsida > Solanales > Solanaceae > Capsicum > Capsicum baccatum. The sequence continues at coordinate 129,678,387 of CM061557.1, forward strand.
CTTTGTTGATTGTGGTGATATGATCATACCCATGTTGATTCTATATTATTTTCCTCTTTTTCATTATAAAGTATGATTTCTATATTGTTGGGTGTTGATGATCATGTTGTTGATATTAGGCGATTCCCAAGAAGGAATCTTTATATGTTTTTGTGAATTCATGATATCATATGAGTTGGAAACATGTAAATTTGGTTGTTCATGATGTATAATTTGATGAATTCACCTATGCTTAAGATGTGCATGTAAGGTGTTTGATAAAATGCCTAAGGAACTAGAAATCATACAATATAGCTAAATTGTGACTAAGTGAAGGATTCATGATATGCCCTTACGTTCCAATGACTTCTATGTTGTTAATGTGCCTTACAAATGTTGTTGGAATACTCATGAACTATTCTTATGAGATTATGCTATGTTTACTTGCAAATACTACTTATGAACAAGATGAATGATAACCATGCAATCCACATAAATTTCCATGCTATTAGTATGTGTTGCCAATATGTTTATGCAACGAACATGATATTAAGATTGTGCAAGTACTTCCATGTGATATGAAATCCTTTCCATGCAATACATTGTTGATAACCATGCATAGTATGAGATCCCTACTTATGATATTATATATTATGGACTCTACTCTTATGATCAAGTCAGTCATGTGAGTCAGTTTCCTTCCATCGAGTCCTGGGGGTACTTGTACCTGAAAACTATAGTTGTGTGCCTAGATCCATGTCATGTTTCATGATTTCCTAACTCAAGCTATGATTCCATAAACTTCAGTCAGTCATTTGAATCAGGAAAATCTCATGATCTTAGTCAGTTGTCAGATATCAGTAACATTTCGCCAGTCAATGGAATTCAGTAAGATCAAGTCATGTACAGTCAGTTATTCATGTACAATCCCTCCAGATGGGAGAAGAGGTTAGCACCGAGTGAAACCAAGGATGGGAACTCACCCGCCAGTTCAGGGTGTGATTCTTAATAGCAATCCTTGTATTCCAGAATGACGTAGCCAGCGTAGGTTGAGATATCTTAACACGTAAGATTAGGGTTGATGAGGTGGCTTAACCCGTCAGTTTAGGGTTCCCACCGTTGTCATTGAGTACCCGCCTGATAAGGGTCACTCACAGCTGTCCTTACCAGTAGCGCGGTATTGAAACTCCTCTAGTTGGGGCGGAGATTGGACCCTATCTTAGCCATAACGGCATAGACGGGGCATGTCAGTTAAACACTACCTCCCACTATTTCAGTAACAGTCTCAGTAAAAGAAATCAGGGCTTTCTTCATATTTCAGTATATACAGGACTGTAAAATACAGTCATCCATATTATCAGTTTCAGTATCAGTCTCAGTAAAAGAACTGAGAGTGTTCTTCAAATTTCTGTATATACAGGACTGTCAGATACAGGCATCCATGTTATCAGTTTTAGTATCAGTCTCAGTAAAAGAATCAGAGTTTTCTTCAAATTCCAGTACATACAGGATTGTCAGATACAGTCGTTCATGTTATAAGTTTTAGTATCAGTCATGATAGTTATCAGTAAACCATGTATTAGCTTACAGGTCATGCTATCAAGTATTCACGGTCTCAGTTTCTATATATGTGTGTTTGCACTCCCACGTTCATATCAGTCAGTCAGTGTTGTTCATGCATGAAACCATTTATGTTCAGCCTACCTTCCTCGTATACTTAGTACTCCAGCTGTGCTGACGCATTTATGCTATGGTGCTTTCTTTTTATGTTACACCATAGGTTCCAGGACACGAGCTCTAACCCAGCAGTAGCGATAGCGTTCCAGTCGCAGAGACACAGTGAGTCCTCATTGATTTGAGGACAATATGATTTGATTCATTTATTCTTCAGTTTAATTTTTACAAAGTTAGTTGGAGACATGTTCCTTCAACTCCTTATTCAGAAGTTTAGAGGCTTTCAGATTTACTTTCAGATTTATGTCCAGATTTATTTGTTTTGGGTATTTTCACCCACATGATTGTATTCAGTTGAACCTTATGGCCATATAGTTCTATATATTCTACATTATTATGTTATGATTTGCATTATACAGGTACAGATATTAGTTATGGGTTAGCTTGTGGTCCCTCGGGGTCATGAGCACCGTGTACATTTTGGTTCAGCAAATTGGGGTGTTACAGAGGTCATATCGATGGATAACCTATATCATCATAATCTCATTCTAAGACCTCATTATAATACTATCATGATTTAAATACTACCATACTCGGGGATTCTAATCCACATGGCTAGACATAAAATAATCTTTCATAATATTGCAATCATAAAATAGGATAGGCCAAAGACATACCTCAAATCCCGATACTAGACTAATCACAAATCTACCATAAGCTAGTCGTAATAATGATTCATAATAATGATATTAACAATATCAATAACAACATGAATAACCGGCTACTCCGGACATCCAAATACCTATCCGAGCATATGCGTACCCCCACAACCTCAGGCTTGGAACATTCAATAAACATACTGCAACACAAGACATATCCTTCACCCATATCTATGCAACTGTCCCATACCGGCTGATAAATATAGGTGCATACTAGTGATAAGAAATGTTTAGGAAGGAATGAATGTAAAGTATACCAAAAATATCACAACTCATCATAATTGTACTTATGAGGACCATCATCATTGTAACCAACCTCCGACCCCATTAGATATCAATATTATCTTAATAGTAACCTCCGTACTCGAACTGAGTATAAATATTATCACAATATCCTCCGGCTTGTTGGGTATCAATATCATCTCAATAGTATCCTCTGGACTAAAAATGTGTATAATATCATAATAATATCCGCCGGCCTTGCCGGGTATCAATATCATCTTAATAGTATCCTCTGGACTTGAACCGGGTATCAATATCATCATAATATCCTCCGGACTTGCAGGGTAGCAATATGTCATGACAATATCCTCCGGCATTGCCGGGTATCAATATATAATAATAACTACCAGCACATAAATATAGACATATACAATAGGTTCACAAACACAACCTAATATACTTATAACCCTAAAGATATCTATCTAGTCAACACATCCCAACTACTCATTATTAGCTAACCAATGCTTATGATTATTAAACCGCTAATTTGCTATTCATCACAGGATCATAATCACCATTTATCCATAATTAATTATTATAAACTAATTATCATATATCCGATAATCAACATTAACCAACAAATTATCCATTATCATCTAACCATCTTTTATTAACTAGCACCAATCATTAACTAACTATTATTTACCAACTAATCCTCGTTATTCAAATAATCCTCATTATTAGCTAGTCAATATTATTAACTCGATAGTATATTCATATAGTTATCGTTATTAACTTGGCGTCATTATCACTAACTTCCTTTATCATCTAGCAATATTAAGCCACATTATCCTTAACAACAAATCGGCATCACAACTTCGTTATCAATAGAAACTAATCATTATCATAGACAAACCCATTTTCAAGGCCACATATCGACTCTAATCGTTAGCTACCATATTTCAACTAGGCAAGGTTCATTAACTAGTACATTAGATTTATAGACATCAAGTACTATAGCCACCTAAAATACATCTACCTACCACTTAGCTTAACCATCAATTAGGAAGAATTGTCATAATATTATATTTTAACTAGAATCACATCAATTACCAATATAATTATCATGAATTTAAAAAATTTATGCATGCGTTCACCAGCATTCCATTAGAGGAATAGTAAGAATCATACTGCATCTTTCTCTATCCCATACTAAAGATATGTGTATACAACCATATACATAAACTATAGTCATATCACATACAATGAAAAACATATCTCATCTATTGATTCAATATCAAAACATGGCCCTTGGCCCATCGATTTATCAAAAATAATCATAATATCATAATCATGGCCTTAGTCCTATACACATATCTGGGACTCATATTATTAATCATATTCGTAAGTTGTAGCATATCTCTAAGAATTTCTCATATAGGAGGCATCTCACATATAGGAGGCATAATATCAATAAGTATGTAATCAACTCTTACACAGGAGGAATCTCTCATCGAGAGGCATAATATAGATAGACATGTAATTTACTATAGTATATTGTAAATCAATAGTTCATACAACATGATATAAAGGAATAACACTTCTCTAGACCTATTTACGTATCCGAGAGTAACATTGTTTTTATAGGTCTAACAATCATGACTAAAGAAAATAGCAACTCTATAAACCAATCATCAAGTCTAAGAGAAAAAAGCATCTCTATAGTCCACATAACGTATCTAGAAGGAATATCATCTCTAAATGTCGAATATAACTTCCACAAGGAGTATCATAACCATAACTCAAAAGCCACAATACAAAAACATTAATACAAGTTAACAAGTTATGAATTAACCTTATTCTAAGGTTTACTAGCCTCAAATATGTCTAACGTCCACGCTAAGTCCATAATACTTAACACCAGTTTAGGCCCAAGTGGGTCGAACGATCCCACTTCTAATCCACAATTTTCATAATTAGGCACACTATGCCGAAACTAGGATAAGGCATCTAGTTCATCAATTGATTGGGCCAAACGATCCTACTTCTAATCTACAATTTTCATAATTAGGCACACTATGCCCCAAACTAGGATAAGGCATCTAGTTCATCATATTGATGTAAAGTAATCCATATTGAAGCTTACGATAGACACTTTGACTAGAAACAAGGGGACTCAAGTCAACTCTACTGATATACAAATCATGCTTCAAATACTAAAACCATATTCTAAACATACCATTATACCATATCCATATTATAAAAAGAAAAGGCATGATTTCACCCCTGAACTTTTCCCCTCAACTCACTTTAGCTCTTAAACTAAACTTATGTTTATTTACCCCCCTTAACATCTTTAAAGTGTATTAATTTCACCCCTCCAGAAGGAATTCCACTCTCACAATGGTGAGTGTGTTACACTTGCACACACATCACCGCCATGTCAACGCCACGTTGGAGCCACATCATTGTCACGTAAGAAATTACTATTGTTCTAAAACAAATTAATCCTCTACATATTATTTTTATATATTTTTTAAAAAATAATATATATATATATATACTATTTTATTTATATAAATATTTGTATATATATAGATATATTTATTCATTTATATATATATATAATTATATATATATATATATTTTTAGATATGTTAAATAAAAAATACACCCCCACTCCTATTTTCTTTCTTTTACATACCCCACCCCTACCCTACAATTAACGTAGCCCTTTACCCCCTGCGCCCCCTCTCCTACGCTCTTCTTCTTCAAATTCCCCCCTTCATCTTCCTCCAGCATCCCCCACCCCACCCCACCTATTTTTTCTTTACTATTTCCCTTCACTCGTTCCCCCTACCTTCTCTATTAATGGACCTATACATAATAAAAACTCAAAAATACACCACACAATGGGGAGTTAACCAACAAGCACATGCTACATTGATTCTCTCCTATTTTTGTGGATTCACGAAGAACCTCTCACCATCAGTACACAAGTCATGCATCAATAAGATCGAGGGAGAGAGATTTGAGAGGGGGAGAGATCAAAGACAACAAATAAGAGAGAGTTGAGAAAACACTGTGAAAAAAGAGAGAGAGATAGGAATTGGATGCTTAGGAAAGTTCTCATCGGAAAATAGACAGCTGGAAAATGACAAAATGGTTGTCCATTTTCCCTGATATTCATCATTACCGAGCTCACCTGAACTTCGGTAAAACAAAATAGTATCTCCAACTCTAATCCAATCAAAATTGAATAGTTTTGACATTTTGGTAATTGATAAAGAAAATAGGTATTGCTATTTGATGATGTATAACAGAAGAAAAGGGTATGGGGTATGGGTATAGGTATGAGGTATGGGTATGGGTATGGGGTGCAGGGTAGGGATGAGAGGTGAGAGAGGGTGGGGGAATTGAAGAAGAAAAGGTTTGTTTTTTTAATATATATATATATATATGTGTGTGTGTGTGTGTGTATGTGTGTGTAAAATAAGTGCGACCATATAATTTTGTAAATAATTAATGCGTCCCTTTTTAAAAAAAAGTTTCGTGTCAATATTAGGGGTAACAAAATACAATTTAAAGATGTTAAGTGGGGTAAATAAAGAAAAGCTTAGTTTAAGTGCTAAAGTGAGTTGAGGCGACAAGTTTAGGGGTTTATAAACATACCATCTTAAGGGTCCAAAACACTCGTATATTCTGCAAGCATCAATAATTAAGGCCAAGTTATCCTACTCATAATCAAGACTAACATCCATATTCACATGTAACATATATCACACATCATCTATGAAAAAAGTAGATAGAAGCCTACCTCAAGGTCAAACCATAAAAACTCACTTCATGCACCACATACTCATCTTCACTTTAGAATCATCAAAATGTCATCACACTATCAAAACCATAATATATTAAACAATACGAGTCTAATGATACCCATATTGCACTAATGTTCCTTGGGTCAAAAAATCACACCAAAATCCCATGTTGGTCCTACATATGGAAAATTATTTTTTGAGGCCAACCCAATGTTCACACTTGAACAAGGAATCAGAACCAAGAAATGGGTGAAAACTAAGCATACTTTGGGCTAAAATCAAGGCCTAAGCTAAATTAGGATTTTGGGACCAAACTAAGAAATTAAAGCATGAGTTCAAGAACTTCTTACATTAAACTTGAAGATAACCATGATACAAGATGATGGTCAAGCTCCCAAGTAACCCCCCATGACCAATTTTGAGTTATTACCCTCATTTTGGGGGTTTTTTGGTCGCAATTATGGCCCTATGGGCCATGATCTCACTCCCACGATCTCACACTTTTGGCCACGATCGCAGTTGCACCAAATGACATTAAATTGAAAAATAAGTTTTTGACCCTCAGAACACATACGTATTCCAAATAACATGATACAATAGTGAATTTTGGGTGTAAAAAATCTTGAAAATCCATTGGAATCATCAAAATTTTCATATCAAATCATTTAAGAAAAAAATAGGGCCCTTACCTATATTTGCATCACTTTTCATAAAATCTACCAAATAGATCAAAATGAGCCTAGTTCATTAGGACCCAAACAAAAGGTCTACCTAGACTAAAATAGACATTCTAGATCTACTGGAACAATCTAAAATTCCATGATGAAATCATTTCACTGATGTATATGCCCGATGGCTATTTGGAACCAATGAAGACTTTGAAATAGGGAATTGGCTCTAAAAACCAAACAAACTACCCGATAACAGAACCATTGGTCCCTGCAAGTCATAAATAACTCAGGGAAGCTCTGTTGAATCTCGAACAGTGAAGATATGCATAAATATGGAAAATAACCTTAAAGGTCATTACAAATATTCTAACTCAGAAGGTTCTTCTTTGTATTTGTTCCCTGTGGTTAATGAGTTTCAAGATGTCTTTTTATTTGATCTTCCTGGTGTTCCTCCGGATAAGGAAATAAAGTTTGGTATTGATTTTCTTTCGAACACTATCTATTATCTATTCCTTTGTATAGAATGGATCTAGCTTAGTTGAGGGAACTCAAGGAGCAACTTAAGGATCTTCTGGATAAATTGTTATTCATCCTAGTTTTTCTCCATTGGCCATGTTAGTGTTGTTTATGAATAATAAAGATTGTTCCCTTCAGATGTACAATGACTACAGGCACTTGAACAAGGTAACAGTCAAGAAAAAGTATCCTCTTCCTCGAATAGATGACTTGTTTAACCAGTTATAAGGTGACAATTTTGTTATCTAAGATATATCTTTGATCTGAGTACTATCAACCTATGATTATGAAGGTGGACATCCCTAAGAAGGATTTTTATACTCTATATGGGCATTTTGAGTTCTTGGTGATGTCATTTGGGTTGAATAATGCTCCAACAGCATTTATAGACTTGATGAATATAGTGTTCAGGTAGTATTTGTATCTTCTTATCATTATGTTTATTGATGGCATTCTAGTTTATTCAAAGAGTGGGGTGGATAATGCTAACCACTTTCGTACGGTATTGCATACCATAGAGGAACAATGGTTGTATGCCAAGTTCTCTAAGAGTGAGTTTTGATTGAATACTGTGACTTTCTTGGGACATATAATTTCTATTGAAGGGATCATGGTGGATCCGCTAAAGATTGTTTCGGTGAATGGGTGGCCTAGGCCCACGGCTCTATCCTATATTTTGAGGTTCTTGGGTTTAGCTAGTTATTATATTTAGTTTTTGGAAAGATTTTTTTTAATAGTGGATCCTTTGACTAAGTTGACTTACAAAAAGGTTAAATTTTCATGGTCGGATGCTTGTAAAGGTAGTTTTAAGAAGTTGAAGGCTAAGTTGACTTTAAATCCAATCCTTAATTTATCGGAGGGCAATGATGGGTACATGGTTTACTGTGGTACATCTTGGGTAGGTCTATGTTGTGTTTTGATGCAGCATAGGAAGGTAATTGCCTATGTTTCCAGGCGATTGATGGTAAATGAGAGGAATTATCCTACTCATGATTTAGAGTTATTGGCGATTATGTTTTCTTTACAAATATTATAGCATTATTTCTATGGTGTTCACGTGGATATATTTTCTAATCAAAAGAGTCTTTAGTATGTATTCACTCCAAAAGAGTTAAATCTTAGGCAAAGAAGATTGTTTTAGCTTCTTAAAGATTATAATATAAGTCTTTAATACTACACCAGTAAGGCTAATATAGTTGTTGATGCTCTGAGCAGGTTATCCATGGGTAGTATGGCTTATGTGGAGGAAGAAAAGTAGGAATCGGTGAAGGATATTCATCTCTGTGCTAATCTTGGAGTTCATTTCTTAGAATCTAAGGATGGTAGTGTGATGGTTCAAGAAGTTGTTCGGTCGTCCCTTAGTTCAGAGATTAAGAAGAAGAAAGTGTTGAATCCTGTCTTAATGAAAATCAAGAGTGGTGTTGATGGGCAAAAGATGGCGGTGTTTGAGATCAGTGGTGATCGTACTTTATGGTAAAAAGGGAGATTATGTATTCCTAGTGTTGATGGGTTATGACAAAAGGTTTTGGCTGAGGGCTATGAGTCATGCTATATTGTTTATCCCAGCTCGATGAGGATGTATCATGATCTCAAGAAGATATATTGGTGGAATGGTATGAAAAGGGACGTAGTTGATTTTATAGCCAAATGCATGGTGTGTCAATAGGATTGGAAGTGGGAGATGATTAATATAGATATTATTACTGGTCTTTCTCTGTCTCAGAACTAATTTTATTCAATTTGGGTCATCACGGATAGGATAACTAAGTCTGTGTAATTCTTGCCAGTGCACACTACATTTTTGGTAAAGGATTATGTGAAGCTGTATCTTCAGGAGATTGTGAAGCTACATGCGGTACTTGTCTCAATTATTTTTTATCATGGTATGCAGTTTATATCTCACTTTTGGCCATTTTCGCAAAAAGGGTTAGGGATCAAGGTTAGTCTGAGTATTGCTTTTCATCCACAGTCAGATGGACAAATGGTGAGAACTATTCAAACATTAGAGGATATTCTTCGAGACTGTGTGATTGACTATAGCAACAATTGGGTTGAGCATCTACCTTTGGTGGAGTTTTCTTACAACAATAGCTATCATTTGAGTATTGGTATGGCACCTTTATAGGCATTGAATTGTAAGAGGTGTAAATCTCCAATTGGTTGGTTTGATCTTAGGAAGGCAGATGTGTTTTGCTTAGATTTGGTTTATCAAGTGATGGAAAAGGTCAAGGTGATTTGGGATAGGCTTAAAGCTTCCCAAAGTCGCCAAAAGTCCTATACAGATATTAGGCATATAGGTTTAGAGTTTGTGGTTGGGGATAAGGTTTTCCTCAAAGTGACTCCAATGAAACGCAGTCCTCGGTTTGCAAAATAGGGAAACTCAGTCCTCGGTTCATTTTTCCTTATGTGATTTTGCGATAGGTTTGCAATGTTGCTTATAAGTTGGAGTTTTCATCTATCTTAAGTTTGGTTCATTTTTGTACTTTATGTTTCTATGTTGAAGAAGTACATTGGTGATCCTTCTTTGATTATTCCTTTAGAGGGATAAGGTATTTCAGATTCTCTACCTTATAAAGAGGTCCCGGTAAAGATATTAGATAGGAAAGTTTATTAATTGTGAACCAAGGATGTGGCTTAGGTTAAGGTTCTATGGCGGAACTATAAGGTAGAAGAAGATACTTGGGAAGCAAAAGAAGACATGAAGTCCAATTATCCGCATCTATTTTCTGCTCCTAGAATTTATGCGAAAGGTATGTGTTCTTCAACAAATCTTTATTTATGAGTTTGTTAAAGGAAAGATTAACATCTTTGCTTCTTTATTTACAAACTTTGTTAAAAAGATGTTTGATAATGCAAATAAATCTGTGTGTGGTTACCCCTACCTTCACTATTATTCGTGGATGCATGTTTCTACTAGGGGAGACTGAAACATCATTGGTTTAGATCCTTAGAAAATTTCCTTGAATTCCATTCTCTAGAACTAATACGACTCATTGGTTTGAGCCATATGTTGGGTTACGAGTGGTATGGTCCTATCATATTCTCACTAGTGTTAGTTGGTAGGATGGTTTTGGTCACTGGAATGGTATGACTTAGGGATATGAGTCGCAAGGTCTTGGTACAATTTGTATTAGGGACTTTTAAGGTTGGGAGTGTTTGATCCTTCTAGTATTTTATTCTGCCAAGAATACGGGTCATTGGTATGAATCATCCATTATGGTTACAGCTTGGATGTATGAGTTGTATATGGGACAGTGTCTGATTCAAGGTTGAGGCTTGAATACAAGTGGGGGGTACCAATCATATTAGAAGGGTACCACTCGTATGGGTTAGTCGTATCACTTTAATGGGATTTTTAAGTGACTTAAATAGGGTATTCTGGACATTTCCCTACTTACCTTAATTAGGACCCATGACTTCTAATATACTTAGTAGGTTATTTACCCTATTATTCTATTCATTAATACTTAGAAACTATTCCAAAAACACTCAACACTTCTCTCAAGCGCTTTAGGGAAAGAAGGCTAGGGTTTCATCTTTTGGATTGTTTTGAGGCTTTTCTTGTGATTTATTTCCATCAATTCTTCGGAGTAAGGCATGAGTATCTTCCCTCATTGTAATTTCAATGAAAAGTATTATTTATATGATTGATACCATGGTTTTACTATTTCATGATAATGGCTTTCAACTATTATTTGGGTGTTTTGATATTAAATGCTTAGTTATGGTTCCCAATGGTTTTAATTATGCTTTTATATTCATTAATGGTGGTTTTCGATAGTTGGGTTGCTGGTAATGCTTTAATGGTCTTTGGAATTGGTTTTTGTTATATTATGCCTCTAATGTGTTTGATAAAATGCTTACAAGGATATGTTTATTGTATTGGCTTGTTTTAATGGAACTTTTACATGTTTTAAACTTGGTAAAGGAACTTTGCATGGTTTAAATGGCTTGAAATGGATAAAATCTAAATAGTTATGCTTATAGAGAACATGGAAGTCTCCCAAGTGGTTTAATGTGGTATATGGAAGGGTACTAAAAAGTCCCCTTAACCTAAATGGTTTGGCTATGGATTTTACTTCCAAGTAAAAGGTGGTATGACGATACCACTAATATTGGCCTTGGTCAATAAAATGATAAATAGATTTTGTTGGTTATTTGAAAATGGTTTTCATTAAGCATTAATGGCGAGGTGTGTAGCAAAGTCATGGAAGGTGGTACTCCTGGGGGGACCAAAACTAGAAACTCATATTTTATGATATGAGGATTGGTCTTAGTGGACCATGTGCATGATTTCATACTAGTGGGAATGTACTAGTCATCCCAAGGGATAATTTCCTGGTCGTGCAGCTACACGTATTGGTCCCTTTCAGTAGGGGATCTACACAACCCAGGTAAAGGTTTTCAGTTCATGATAAACTTGATTCCCTTTCTTGGAACTTATATATATATATATATATGGTTGTATGCATTATGGATGGTTTATCTTGGTTTTATAACTGGCACTATTTTGTCCTTATCCTGAGATTCTTGCTAGCGGTCACTCACTAAGCTCGTCTGTTGGTGGTTGTATACCTACGATATGCCGGAACTAACTATTTGAATCCTCTTACATAGTTATTTACTAACATTTGGACTAAAGTGGTGACCTTTCATTCTTTCAAAAGACATCATTTCATGTTATAGATTTATTTTAACACTTTTCTTTAATTTTGGATATTGGTTTTGTTCATAGTTAGGGACATTGCCCAAAAAGATTTTTTATTCTTTTGGATAGAGAATTTATGGTACTTTTGGGTATTGGTATGGGCGGGATTGGTATTTATGTCAACCTTGGCATTTGAATAGGAAGGTAGGTTGACACCGCATCACAGGATTTCTCACTGTTCCATCGTATTACATTTTGGGATTAATCATATTATATTTTGGTATTCTATTTGGTTATGGCCTAGTTTATGGCCTATGTTTTGGTTTGGTGTGGTTGGGTGGTTGGTATGATAGTGTTGGACTTTGTAGGGTCAGTCATGGTTGCGACCCTATCATAGAGTCTTGATGAGAACATTTACGCTATCTCGCTATATGTTAAAAATTCAGCCCATCTAAGGCTGGATTTAGGTGGTTGGATTGGGTAACGGGGGCGGTCTCTGATCCTTGTTTGACTTGGGATGCCTATTACGACAAGGATTGAGGTCGGGTCGTATCAAGTATACACCTATATTGATCAATCGATATGGGATAGTTTCATAGATATAGGTATATAATATACCTCATGTTATTGTATGTTTAATGAACCTTCCAATCCTGGGGCAGTAGTGGTACGTATAGGCTCATCTTGGTGTTTGGTTGTCCAGAGTAACTGGTTATTCACATTGTTATTAATACTATTATTATCATTTTTATGATCTTATTATGGCTAGCTTATGACAGATTGACCATTGATACAGTATTGAGATTTAAGGTATGTCTATGGCCTATTCTATTGTTATATCCTGGGCTTTGGCCTTAAAAAAATTTTTTTGAATCTGTTCTCCAGATCCAATACGACTCAAGGGTATGAGCCGTATGCAAGGGTACGAGTGGAATGGTCCAGTTATAAGTTGGCCAGTGTTAGTTGGTGGGATGGTTTTGATCACTTGAATGGTCACAACTTAGGGGTTTGAGTCGTAAGGATTGATACGAGTCATATCGGTGACTCATATGGTGGAAAGTATTTGATCCTCCTTGTAATTCATTCTACCAGGGATACGGATCATGGGTATAGGTCGTATACTGAGGATACGATTTAGTTAGATAAGTCGTATACTGCACAGTGTCTGATACAAAGGTTAAGGCCTGGGAACAACTAGTGGAAACCAATCATAAATAAGGGTACGACTCGTAAGAGGGTCCGTTGTATACCTGTGATAGGTTTTTAAGGGACTTAAGTTGAGGTATTTTTGACATTTCCCTACTTACCCTAATTATGATCCACGAGTTTACACTTAGGAGGTTATTTACTCTGTTATTCTATTCATTAACACTTAGAAAACTATTTCAAAATACATCAAAATTCTCTCAAGAGCTTTTATGGCAAGAAAGCTAGGGTTTCAACTTAGGGATTGCTTTGGGGCTTGCTTTTGTGATTTTGTTCCATCATCTTTCTTAGTTTAAGGTATGTGTCTCTTCCCTACTTCTTACTTCTAATAAGGCATAGATTTTATGGATGTTTTTATGGTTTCAATGTTGCATGGTTTATAGTTTTAAAATATTAATTGGGGATTTTATTTATAATGGATTGGTTATGGTTTCCTATGGTTTAATTAAGTTTTTAAATGCATCAATGATGGTTTTGGGAAATTGGATTACATGGTAATGGTTTAATGGTCTTTGGAATTAGTTTTGATTATATTATGCCCCTAAGGTGTTTGATAAAATGCTTATAAACATATGTTCATTACATTGACTTCTTTAAATGGAACTCTTTCTGGTTTTCAGCTTATATATGAAACTATAAATGGTTTAAATGGCGTACAAAGGTTAAAGGGTAATTGGTTATTCTTGTGGAGAACATAGTAGTCTCCCAAGATATTAATATGGTAAACAGAAAAGGAACTTGAGAGTCCCCTTAACCTAAATGATTTGTCAAAGGATAAATCTTGCAAGTAATGTTGGTATGACGATACCACTAATAATTGGCCTTGGTTAATAAATGGTAATTAGATTGTTTGGACATGGTTTTTAATCTTGGCATTAATGGTGGATATGTAACTAAGCCGTGGAAGGTGGAGGTTCAGGGGGAACCCAAATTGGAAACTCATATTTGTCGATATGAGGGGTCTTCAATAACCAAGTGTGATTAACACATTTTATATTTGAGGGATGTACTATTTATCCTATAGGATATTTCCTATTCATGCGGCTACACGTACTAGGACTCTTTCAGTAGGAGGAGCTGAACCAATACGACCCATGGGTGTGGTTAAACGACAAGGTTACATAGTTCAGTTTAATGGTTTTTAAATGCATGCTAAATGTGGATTCCCTTTCCCAGCCCTTATATATATATATATATATATATATATATATATATATGGGGTTGTATGCATTATGGATGGTTTTACTTGATTGTTTAACTGGAATTACTTTATCATTTTCATGATATACATGCTAGCGATCACTCTCCAACCTATCTACTGGTGGTTTTATACCCATGTTATGCAGGAACCGTCTGTTCAACTCTTCCTACATAGTGATTGACTTGGGAACAACATTTGGATTGAAGTGGTGAGCTTCTATCTTTTTGGAAGGCTCCATTTCATGATATTGACATTCTTAAACATTTTGCTTTTGTTTTGGACATTGAGTTTGGTCATGGTTGAGGGATGTCCCAACTGGATATTTGTATTCTTTTGGATAAAGGCTTTGTGGTATTTCTGGGGGTTGGTATGGGCGGGATCGATATTGGTGTTGGCCTTGGTATTAGAATAAGCTGGGAGGTTGGTATTACATTTTGATTTTGATTATCATATTATGTTCTTATATTCTCTTTGGTTTAGTATGGTATGGATGGTTGGTTGGGTGTGGGTAGACCCATTGGGTCAATCACTATTGTGACCCTATCCCAAAGTCTTCATAAGAGAATTTACGCAATCTCGTTATATGCTCGAAATTTAGCTCATCTAAGGTTGCGAAAGGTGGTTGGGTTGGGTTAAGAGGGCGGTCCCCGGTCCTTGGTGGACTCAGGATGCCCATTTAGTTTAGGCTCTGGTTCACGTCATGACATCTATCTTATGATGTCATTATTATACATGATTATTTTATTTCTAGCCATATGGATTAGAAACCCTAAGCATGATAGTGTTAAATTTTGGTAGTGATATAATGAGGTATTAGAATGAGGATATGATCATATAGGTTATTCTTTGAGATGAACTCATGTTTACATGTATTTATATATATATATATATATATATATATATATATATATATATATATACATATATATATATATATATATGTATATACTATATGAAGTTATGGAACTACCATATATACCTTTCTTTGTTTTTGATATTGTATATTTATATCTTGGCCTTATATATTGGTATGTATCTTTCTTTTGCTCTTTATTCGTATATTGGCCTGGGATATATGGCATATATTGACATTTATTGATTTTTGCTGAAATAGGATAGTTCACCCTGATACTTCTTTAACCTTACTATGTAGGTCTATTAGACATGAACAAAATAGTTGTCCCTTATTATTCTCATTCACTTGTTATATGATTTCTGGACTTTTAGGTGTAGTTTACATTCTATTTATATGATTTATAAAATTGTTTTATCTTTGGATCTAAGTTGGAAGTTGCCTACTGATTACCATTCCTTTGGTACTCATGCTATACTTCTGCAGCTTAGAGATCATAGTACGGGTTATCACCATTGATGTGTGCATCGTCCAAAGTATCCATGGTTCAAAGACTTTGAGATGTAATACCTCGGGGTTACACCCTAGACGCCACACGGTGATAGGAACCACAAGTGATCCTAAACAAACCCATGAACTGGCATACTGTTAAGCAACTTATTATAATATATTAATAGTTGTCCTGCTTTGTGGAAATATAGTCATGACAAAATATGAGAGAAATTATATTACTGATACAATTTACAATTTGATAAGAACTAAGGAGAAAACTGAAATTACATGACATTCTATGACTGACATTTATGAAGCCTCTACTATACTGACTAATGATAGCTGAGACATGCCTCCAGCTACCACAAATCAAAACATTTTAATATTAAAAATAAAGTACATGAATAACATCTAACTAGAGTGCCTGAAATAGGAGAACTCATCACCTGCTGACTAGAAACTACAATTGTCAGATCATGATGTGCAGGCTACAAATAGTACCTACATTATGAAACAATGTAGCCACACAAACATATATGTGGATCAGTACTTCTGGAGTGTACTGATTAAGTGGGGGTGAATGCAATAAGTAAAACTGGTTTCATACATAATCTTAAAACATGTATGACTAGCTGTAAGTAGACTCACCAAGTGACCGAAATAAACGAAAAGCTAAAATATCTCAAAACATGAGTAACAACCATAATCTGATAAGTTGGTGAATCACTACACTTAGTTTCTTAAAACTTTACTCTTATAAAATACGTAGAACTAAAGATGGAAAATAGTAAAACATGGGTACTGTACGAATACTGGGCCTGAAACAACGTGATGGAGACTGGCATAACTTGAGGACCAAAATGTACAATTATACAGCATGAATGCATAAACATACAAAACCAAACATAAAATATACTAAGCTTCTCTGATTAACCAAATGACTGATAGCTGAATAGTGATCATGTAAGACTAAACTATACTTAGTCTAAACAACTGGAATAAAACTGTGGAGTACTATACATATGAGGTAAGGACTATCTGAATAACATTAGATAACTAAAAATGAATGCGTGAAAACTGCAATATCTTAGAATGCAAGACTAAGTGTATATTTGTTATGTTACTAAGATAAATCTAAAATCAGAAAGGCTGAAAGTTATAAATGGAGTATCTGCAAGTCTGTACACTTAGTAAAGCAAACCTGAACTGGACAAACTGAATAGTGACTGAAACTGTGGGAGATATCATCTAACCGAAATAAACTATGTGAGCTATAATGGAGTCCAACGTCTAACCCAAGTTGAGGAGGTTTGTTATATCCTTGCCATCGGAATGAGCCTAAACTATAGTGATCACTTATCAGAGCCCATATTGGGCAAGGGAAAACACTCTCTAACAAGGTCCCAAAACCTGTACTGGCACGTAGTTTTAGAAGAAGCAGGATGCGCTGAACCCATACTTCCCACTCGGTGCTAAATGCTACTCCCAACTAAAGGACACTAAAAATACAAACTGGAGCTGCTAAGATAAGCTCAGGTCATGGTGTTTTGAAAATAGAAATGCATATGAATTCTAGGGTAATTATTAATATTTAAATTGATTATAATGACTAACTGGATGACAAGACTCATGATTTATCTGAAAATATTCTGAAAATACTAAAACTAAGTAAACAACTAAATTTTAGGTATTCATAACCCATAGGAATCGATTACAATAACAATAGGACATACTAAATCTTTGGGACATAATAAGTAGTCAATATTCAAAACCCAATCATTTGGGCATTTCGTCAAACACTTGGGAATCACTTGATCATGGAAATGACTTAAACATGGGAGCATAGCATGATTAAAACCATGAATTAGGGGATTTGGATAATATTATCTTGGAATAGGACATGGGATTTCCATTAAAACATGTAAAGATCATAGATTGAACACACGGATGTCTTAAACATGAGGGGACAATGGAGCTTCATGGCAAAATTCATAACATGGTGATTAATCTCGAAATTAATTAAACATGATATGGGAATTTCATCAAACATATGGATACTCTAAACTTGTAAATGGGAATGAGCAAGCATGCTCAAATATCATGGCTACACGAATAAATACACAACCTAGGGATTTTATATGAAGATTATAACATCCAACATATGTATTGGCTCATTCCACTTGAAAACACATATACTCTTAACTTGAAATTAAACACATGAGGATCATGAGTTAAAACTTAGGAGTTGATAAACCATGAAAATCACATAATTTTAGATATTATAAACATGGGTTAATGATTTAATATGTGAAAATAACCAATTCAACATATCAAGGCAATATCATCTAAAACTATTTGTAAACATGATACATAATCGAAATTCATGAAATTTCAATGATATATTTTGTATTAACATGTAAAGATCATAACTTTGAACTTGAAAATAGGATTTTGGGCTCCATGGATGAAAAGGCACCCATGGATAAACTCCCACATATCTCAATTAGATGAATTGTTGAAGAAATTATGAATTTGATGTAGAAAGCTTGACTTGGAAGCCTTGGGAATGTTCTTGAATTCTTTTCTTGAACTTCTTGGATTAGGAACCTTAATTTATTGATTGTCTTAAAGAAAATTTGATGAAGTTCTTGGTATTCTTAAGGGGGCTATGGTTTTCTTGGAATGAAAAATATAAATAAGAATGTATCTAATGTTTTTGGGGGCTGAAATTAAGTGTTATGGATGGATTTGGGTTAGGGGAAGTGATCAAAGTGACCCTAGACCCTTTGGTAACTTAAGCAGAGTATGAAATAGCTCTGTATTTCTTTGGCTATTGCGTTGAGGACAGCAATTCATTGCATCGCTCATTGCATCAGGGAGACCGGCGGGCCGTTCTCCAATCATATTGACTTACTGCCTCACACAAAAATTTCATTAGTTTTAACTCAAGTTTCTGATTAAGGCAAAATTGGTATAGTTGGAAAGCTGACTTAATTATCTACAATTTGGTGGTTCTTTTTATGTAAAAGTCTTCATATATAAAAAGTTATACATGTTTATATTAGACCCTTGTAGAATTGATTACTAAACATTGGACGAATGGCTCTAAGCTTATCTTTGTTCTAAGTGATTCGTATGAATATTTTTCTCCTCTAAAGCACATAAAATATGAGGATAAAGATCATGAAACTTATATTCACATGGGAATTATTTGGATTATATCGTATACACATAGGAACAATGGTTCAAAGACTATCCTGAAAATGTGAGGTCTTATAGGAGACAAGTTTTATCAATGTATTTCTTTTGAAATTTCACTTTTGTACTCTTATTGTATTAGAAACTCTTGTACTAAATCCACCATATTTTGTGATTGTATTATGTATTTATATTTATATTTATTTATACCATATTTTTTTCTTATATTATTAAGTAGTCTTTTACCATCCCTTCTATACTATGGGCTGTCAAGCCTACAGGTGGGTTATGGTAGGCACCATCATGACCTAAGAAATTCGGTGGTGATAACAGTGATCATGAATTTTGGCACCAATGGTATATATAAGTATGATGAGATGGTGAGCGCACTTGTTGGCATAGATTCTTATACTTATGCCCAGAATATTTAAAATCTATTATGCAAATTATTATAGAAAGAGGTGAAGTTTGTTTTGATGATGCTTGTCTCAAGCCATTTCAGTGCCTAAAGAGAGGTTGATCTCAACTCCTCTTATTGTGTCTTCGGATTAGACCCTTCTATTTTAGGTGATGTGTGATGCTAGTGGTATGGACCTAGAAACGGTCCTAGACTAAAGATGTGAGAAGATATTTCATACCATTTATTATGCTAACAAATTACGCAACCCTGCATGGAAAAATTACACAATTACTAAATAGGAATTACTTGCAGTAATATTTTATTTCGAGATGTTTTGGTCCCATTTTATTGGTACCAAAGTTATTGTGCAATGTCGCTCTTAGGCACCTTATAGGAAAGAAGAATGCTAAGCCTAAATTGATTCGATGGGTACTATTGATGAAAGAATTTTACTTTGAGGTTAAGGATTTAAAGGGTACAAAAAATCAAGCTACAAACTATCTATCTTACCAAAAAGAGTAAATGATGCTTAAATTAGAGTATGTTATTGAGATTGATGATACTTTTCTAGATAAGCATGTCTTGGCAGCATCACAAGATTTAATACCTTGGTGTGGTAACTTTGCAAAATATTTGGCAAGCAACCTCATCCTAAAAGATATGTTATTTCAGCAGTGAACCAAATTTATGCATGAGGTATGAAAATTCTTTTGGGATGAACCTTACTTATTTTGGGTATGTGCAGATGGTGTGATTTAGAGGTATATTCCTGAAGTTGAGATGATAAGTATTTTAGAGGCCTATTATTTATCTCTCATTGGGGGTCACCATGCAGGTACACTTACTGCCCACAAAATTCTAAAATATGGTTTTTATTGACTAATTATCTTCAAAGATACACATGACTATGCTTGGGCCTATAACAATTTCCAGAGGTAGGGCAATATCTCACGAAAGCATAAGCTCCCAAAACACCTATTCTTGAGCTTAAAATATTTGATGTGTGGGGTATTGACTTCAAGGGTCCATTTGTGAGTTCACATGGTATGATGCACATCTTGGTGGTAGTCGACTATGTGTCTAAGTGGGTGAAAGTCATTGATCTTTTTGATAATAAAGGTTGAAGTGTCACAATATTCTTGAAGAAAAATATTTTCTCTAGATTTTGTAATCTACCAGCAGTATTGAGTGATGGTGAGTCCCATTTTGTTCAATCATCTACTTAAAACCCCACTTAAGAAATATAGTTTGAAATATAAAGTGGCAATACCTTACCATCTGCAAACCAGTGGGGAAGTTGAGGTCTCCAACTCGGAGATCAAGTCCATCTAAGCGAAGACTATGAATGCCAATCGGAATGACTTGTCCAAAAATTAGATGATGCATTTTGGGCCAACTGGAAACCTTACAAAACTCCCTAAGGTGCCTCACCTTATCATCTTATGCACGGAAATACATGCCACTTGTTTTCTGAATTGAGCATAAGGCACTATAGGTATTGAAGAAGCTGAATTTTTAGTGGAGTGATGTTGCATAGTAGAGATTGGACAAGATGAATAAGTTAGAGTTTTGTGTCTCTGTGCATATGAAAGTTCATCCTTGTATAAGGAGAATATGCAGTTGTATCATGATAAGAAAAATGAGAAAAAGGTTTTCCAACCTAGTGGTGTAGTGTTGTTGTATAATTCGAGACTATGCTTATTTCCAATCAAGTTAAAGTCTAGGTGGTTTGGACCATTCATCGTGGTAAGTGTATTTTCACATGGTGAAATTAAGTTACAGTAGTATGGGAATTCCCCATTCAAGGTGAACGAGCATCGTTAATCATTACATGGAAAACATGGAGAGGTTGAAAGTGTATGACAATTTTAGCCTAAGCAAAGTTTGAGTAGCCAAGGGAAAAGAGTTGTGTCATAAGGGAAAAGAGTAGTGTCGCAATGTTAAATAAAGTGCTACAAGGGAGACAACCTATGAACTTGTAGTCGAATTTTGAGTACCTAATAATGCTACGTCATTTCGTGATGTCAAATCAATAGTTATTTGAGAGCCAACCAAAGGTTTTAGTGATCTTTATGTTTTCGTTTTGTAGGTTAGGAATCATTAAGAAATACCTAGAAAATGGTAAAAATTGGAAATTTTCAGACAAGTCTAGGTATGTGGACCACGACTCAACCTATGAATCAGAAGTCCAACCCACGACATGTAAGTTGAGTTATGGGAATTTGAAAAAAAATTTGGGTCGCGGAACTTCAGCCTTCAACCCCTAACTACGGCCCGTAGATATAACCTGTGACCTCATAGGTTGGGTCTTAGAAATCAGAACGAAAAAGGGGTTGCAGAAGTCTACCTAAAGCCCCTACCTATAGACCATAGGTACAAACTATGGCTGGTAAGTTGGGTCATTGGTAGGGTGCCAATAAAATTTTAAAATGTTATTGGTTTGGCCCGTACAACCCGACCCAAAGAGGATCACTTATGCAATAAACCAAACCATAGCCTAGAACTATAGGTAATAGAATAATTGGTGGAAAATAGCTTAAATGCCAGAACTATGCAAGTAATTAAATTACAAGCCATAAATCATAAGAATAATAGCATGACTAAAGAGAAATAAGTAAAAGAGTAATAATATCTCACAACATAGTAAGGTTAATAATAGAGGCTCTAGAAATAGAATGAGAGTAATATCAGTAGAAAAGATACAACGGTCTTAAAATAGAAAGACCATACAAAAATAAGAAGGACAAAGAGTCAGCGTTGGCTCTAAAAGCTCATCCTATCTTCAAACTCTAACAGACATTTACACAGAATCAATAGCGGCTACTAGTACTCAGATCTGCACCAGAAAAGGGTACAAAAGTATAGTATGAGTATCATAGTAATGGATACTCGGTAGGCACCATCGGCCAACTGAGATAATCATAATATAAGAATAATAAGATACGAGTTACTAAACTAAGTCATGGGAAAAGGGAAACTCTGAAGTAATACCCCAAACACTAAGAGTAAATAACCAAGTAAATAATAGCAAGAGAAATGTAATTATCTATAGCATAATTGGGTCCTTAAGTGTAACATCCTATATTTTTGTTCCTAAAAATTTTTGGGTCTTTGAACTTATTACCTTGACTATGACTCTTCCTACGAGTCGTAGTGTGTCATTACAGGTTTTAAAGACCCAATCTTAGTCAGACTATCATGCTAGCCTGATGTTTCTATTGTGGCTATGATTGGGGGTCACGAGTTATAAGGATTCCATACGATTTGTAAGGTGCCAATCATAGGGTGACTAGTGTGATTATGTAATTATTCAATATTGAGTACGACTAGGACCCTACGAGTCGTAGGGTCACTTGATGAGTCATATAGTGGACTCATAGGGTTAATATTTTGGGTTCCTTGGGACACTTTCTTGACTTAAGGTAATGAATATAGCCAGTCGTAGGGTCGTCCGTAATGACAGGGCGGTAAAATTCTCAACTTTTAGTAAGGGCATCTCGGTAATTTCCCTCCATCCTCACTTAGACTGCACATTCATATAGCATAAAAGAGGGGTTATTTTCAATACTTTAACATATCAACCACTCTCTTTACTCTCAAATTCCTCTTTTCAAGTCAAGACTAGGGTTTCAAGGAAAGTGGACATCTAGGTTCTAAGGATGGCTTTTTCTTAAAATTTCCTGGTGATTAAGGCATATATATCTCTCTTTTCCTACACTAGTATTTTCTTAATGGCATGAAATTGGTTTATTATTCACATGGTTTCAATGTTGGGTTTTGAATGATGGGTTGAGGGTTTTGGATATAAATTGTTTAAATGTTTTTCCCATGATTACTATTTATTTATTATGCATTGAATTGTTGGTTTGTACAATAATTTGGGTACATGGGAATGGTAAATGAATTTAGGGGTACAAGGATTCCTTAAACTTGTAAATAATGTAATTAGGGGCATAAGGATACCCTGAATAATTGGATTTTGGTATTGAAATTGGTAAGAACCCCAGCCCACTTACATAATTGGTTTTGGAATGTGATTATTCAATTGGATTGACTTATTCTTTAAAACTAATGCAAGGCATAAATGGAAAATGATTAAGGATTTCTCTAAAAACTTTGTGGGGAACAAGGATTTCCCCAAGTAGATAATAATTATCTTGAAAACCTATGACGTATAAGCATTCCTCTAAGTGAATGATTTTTTTGAAAACCTTGTGTGGTAAAAGGATTACCCCAAGTGAATGATTTTCTTGAAAACCTTTTAGGGTACAAGGAATCCCCCAAGAGATTTAATGGAGTCTGTGGGGTACTAGAATTCCCTAAAGTGATGGCTTAATGATATATTCTTGCAAGCTATAGTCAGTATAATGATACTACTTAAAGATACCTTAATGATTGAATCCTTGAATTAATAGATGAGTTATGTATTAAATGTTTTAAATGGGCTTAAAGGGGTTTTTTTTGCTAGTCGTAAAGGTGGAAATTTTGAGGAGCTGACACTTGAAACTCATATTCGTTGATGTATGGTTGGTCTTGATGATCATGTACTTATGTCATAATATATATATATATATACTTATATCATGGATGGCGTAGGGTACAAGAAATCCTCAGCCTTTTATGATATATCGGGTATATATGGCTAACATACACTGGGGTCCGACCAGGGAAAGATAACTAGACCCATATATCCCATGGGTAGCTTTATGACTGTCAAGCTACACAATCTAGATTAATGTTTTACTTCATGGTAAGCCTTGTTCCCTATTCTGACATTTGATATATACATATATATTTCATATATATATATATATATATATTGGATTATGTGCATTGTATTTTACTGATTTTGAAATATTGAGCATGACATTATTTTATTTCCTTATCCCTCATTTACAAGCTAGCGCTCACCAGCTAATCATCTCCAGACATTGTATCCCCACGTGATGCATACACTGGAAATACTTTTACTTTTGTTGCGTGGTGATAGGTGATCATTGGATAGCTCATGAGTCATTTTGAAGTGGTGAGCTTCCATTTTTATGAAGACCTCATTGCATGATTTGGTTTCCTTATGTCATATATTTTTCTTTGGTCTAGTTTTTGCTATAGTTGGGGCATGTCCTGACTTAGATTGATTATCGGTTAGGTTCAGTTTAGAGGCTTTGTGGATTACTGTGGATTGGGCATTGTTGTTGATATTATTAGACTCCTTTAAACTTATATTTAATCTATCTTATAATATGTTCGGAATTCATCTGCTACTAGTTGTATTTTATTTTTTATGGCCATGCAAAGTGGGTGGGTTCCATTCCACGATTGACTTAAGATGCCCATCATGGCCGGGCCCTTATTCATGTCGTGACAAAGATGGTATCAAATCCTAGGTTTATGGTCAATAGGGTGTCCATAAATTTATGTCAAGCAGTGATACAAACCAAAATTGATCCATGTAGTATGGGCATCTCTAGCCTAACTTGGACCTGAGATCACCTCGTTAACCCAACCTAGCCATCGCATCAAATCACAAATGTCAAATGAACTTCGACCATATATCAAAGTATCAGAATATAAGACTAATAGTCATAACTTAAAAAATATCTACAGATTTCATTTATGTCAACATTCTAACCAACATACCCAAGTCCATAGTCATTCATAATGCCTCTAAGAAAATCCAAAGTCTAAATAAGTATATGTCAGGACATGCCCCCCACAATAGCAAAAATTAAATTCGAGACAAGTATATAATCATAAGTTAATTATTATGAAATATATGACTCCCAAAGTATGGAAGTTCACCACTTCAATGTCAATTACCCGATCTTCTCGAATAATTGTCACTAGGTAGGAAGAGAAAAAAATGCTCCAGACCCTATGTCGCACGGGGACATAGCATCCAATGATGGTTAGCGGTTGGAGTGCTAGCATTTAACTTTAGTATAAGGATAAAATATCATCATCATTCAATAACTAATCAAGATATCATATTCTACCACATTTCATAACCTATCCATACATATCAGTAATCACATGCCAAACAAGGGAACAAGCCTTATCAACACTCTTGAATCATTCATTCATTAGACATGAAAAGGAGGAATCTAACCTTTCATATTTATAGATTCAAACAATTCTTATTACGCAGAGGACTTCAACCATATTCATATTCCATTAGATAAGGGACTCTAACCATATACATACTCATTAAGCTAGGGACTCTAACCCTATGCACTTCCATTAGGATAGGGACTCTAACCTCAAGGCATATTAGATAAGGGACTTTAATCTGAGTCAGCATCTTAGATTAGGCAAGGGACTTTAACCACAAACAGTTTCATTTAAATGAGGGACTTCAACCATAAGCCGCTTTAGTAGGCAAGGGGCTTTAACCACAAGCTGTTATGACTATCATATTCGATATTGGGACTTTAAAACTTCATCCATATACCAACATTCATTCAATCCTTAATTAAGGAATTAAAGCCATTTAACCAATTTCAGCACTATACATAATGCGAGGCCTTTATGGGAGCATTTGTTAGACAAATATTTCTATAGGACAATGCCTTAATTCAATTGATCATACAATTTAATTTATGGGAACCCAGACCCTTTCAAACCATTCATTCCTCATTAGCAATCTTATACCACACTTTAGCTCAAGCACAATTCAAGTTCAATTTCATGTTTAGTGACTTTAACCTACTATTATCCATCAAACTAACAATATCCTCAATTACACAATACATGGCTCACAATACCTTTACAATATCATTTACCAACTCTCCATACTCATTGAGCCATTTCCCTAGTTCAAAACACCATCAACATATGACTCAATAATTCACTTAGATATTTTCACAAACACCTTGTATACTTGCCTTTATCAAGGCCAAATTTCAAATTAGAAATCATAACTATTAGGTTCACTCAATACCCACATGTTAAAACACCAACAACTAGAACCTATATGTGCAAATCATCACCAAAGTTATGCATAAACACAAGTCTTAGCAAGAACACACAGTAGTCAACACTAGGATTCAAATTCCTTTCCATTTGATTTCAAAACATTAATTTATAAATCATAATCCATGTCTAAAACATATTTAATTTGAGTTAAAAAAAAAAGGGATAGAGTCACATGGCTTAGACCACTTGCTTTACCAAGAGAGCTTGACTTCACTTTGCCTCTAGAAGAACACCCTTGGAAACCTAACCTTTAATTCTTCAAAAATATGATTGAGAGAGTATTTAGGATGTTTGATCCATTCAAAATATGTTTTAACAAGCCACACTTACTTATATAGTAAGGGGACTTAGGGTTTTGAGGGTAGTAAATAACCATAGGGTCCTCAAATAAAAGCTGGAAAATGACCCCGAGTTAGGGTATGACTCACTTAAGTCAACTATACCCTAGGGTATGACTGGTAGCCTAACTCATATCCTTGGCATAACCTTGGACTCATACATTGGTTAGGGTACGACTATACCTCCTAGACTCCTATCCAAAATATACAAATTGCACACTAAATCATACCCCTAGATTATACCAAAAGTAGTTTACTTTTGGTCAATTTTAACACTCTATATGATTATGTTGTGTATGAATCTTACAGTAGGATACAACCATGAAAGGCCAAGTAATATTGTGGATAGCACGCTACCCTCCTAGGATATTCAATGCACGAGAAAGAAGGGTAGAGTGGGCACAACACATATACTAGTATAACAAGTGACATGCCTAAGTCGTATAATGGTCAGAATGCTCACATTAAGAGATTTTCCTAAGGGTCCAAACCTTAGGTGTTTTAATAAGGGTCTCTTTAATAAATATGTAGTGAACCATACTTATAAGGAACAGTCTACGAGGAATTTAGAAATGTTTTCTTTTCTTTTGTTTTATTATCAGGCTATAGAATTTAAGGTCCTTACAACTCTCTAACTTTTGGTTAATTGCATTTCACATCATGCCTCCCCAAAGATCTGATGCTCATAGAGACTCTTCCATCCTTCTTAAGGATAATATGGATGGAACTTGTCTTACTTATGGCATACAGAGTAAGTTTAGGGTCTCCACTTTTGAATGCCCTTGTGGAGTTCCACCTGCCCCTACTGATACTTCTTCAACTGGTGACACTTATGCTAAGTTACCTCAAGGAGATATTTCTAATATCGAGTTCTACCATTTTATTCATCTGTTAACCTAGATAGTATCCTCTTTATCACGCCAGTCCAGTCTTACTAGTGGAAGAATTAATCAAGCAAAGGTGAGAGATAGGCATAGCAGGAAGTTTGGATAGTCAGAGCAGGTTGGGGGTCAACAAAATAATGGTATACATAGGAAACAATGGACTAAGAAAGGAATTAGGGGATTTACCATGTCACATTGGTGCTCCTTGTCCCAGGTTTTCTGGTGATCATCGTTATTGGGCCAATAGTGGGTTTGAGGCACAAGGTTCCCAGTCCTATGCCAGTAGAGCTTAGTCAGTCTCCTCTTATCCTTCTTGTAGGTTTTATGATCAGTTCTATCATGGTTTCTATAGTAAGGGGAGGAATTAGTGCTTTAAGTATGGTCAGCTTAGTCACATATAGTGAAAGTGTACTTTGAGGGTTGCTACTGGGGATAATAAGGTACTTATTACTATGTTGATATCTTCTGCACCCTAGGGTGCTACTTCTGGTACCGAAACTTGCTGAATCATTTTTATACTCTTGACACTCATCAAGTATATGAGGCATCTCTAGATATTGTCACTTGTATATTACAACTCTTTTCTCATGATTTGTATTGTGTTTTTGATCCGGGGTCTACTCTTTTTTATGTGACCCCATATATGATTTTTTATTTTTTTTGGTCCTAAGAGTATTTTGAATGCTTTTTAGCTGTCCACCCCAGTGGGTGATTATGTAGTTGTTAGAAGAGTGTATAAGGGTTGTTTGGTATCTATCTGTGGCAAGGAGACCTTGGTAGACTTGATAGAATTGGATATAGTCTATGTTAACATTAACCTAGGGATTGATTAGCTCCATTTGTTTTATGCCTCTCTAGAATGTCAAACCCAAAGAGTTAATTAATGATTCCCAAATAAGCTGGTGATTGAGTGGGAAGGTAGTACCATAGTTCCTAAGGGAAGGTTCATTTTGTGTCTTAGAACCTGGAGGTTGATCTCCAATGGTTGTTTATACCTTTTAGTGCATGTTAAAGATTCTAGTTCAGAAGATCCTTCATTGCAATCTATCCCTGTAGTTTGTGAGATTCCCAAAGTATTTCTTAATGATCTTCCTATTGTTCTTCTCGATAGGGTAAGTAATTTTAGGATTGATCTTATTTTATATACTCATCCTATATCTATCCCTATTTATAGAATAGCTCCGGCTGAGTTGAAAGAACTTAACGAGAAGTTGAAAGATCTTCTTGACAAGGGTTTTATCCACCCTAGTATTAGAGTGATGAATTGGAGTTATGTCATTTGGTATTTAAAAGTATTATGTTTATAAGAATATGTTGGACCCCAGGTAGTATCTCATTAGATGAGGTTTTATGTATGCATGTTCCTAGTGTACCTAGTATATATGCATAGTGATACCCCTTAGAGCGGAGTGTTGTTCTCATAGGTTTAGTGAGAGTGTATGTTTGCAAGTATAGGATGGTAAAATTAAGTTGATCATATATTTTTCTCCTGGTGGCGATCTACAGGGAGGATTCATGGTAAATTACTCGTATTCTAGCGATTTCCTCTTATTTTAGTTAACAAGGCATTCTACCAATATGTGTATTCTATAGTACCTATGCCTAAGGTCCACTTTCTCTAAGCCGCAAATGTCTGTGCTCCAACTCCTGAACTTGAATCAATAATGGTTCTTCAGAATCCAAGCTTACAAATGTTCAAGCTCTATGTTATGACTCTCATGATCCACAAACTCATGTCTTACATTATGCTTAGTTTAGAAAAGCAATAGATTCAAGTGGAAACCCTTTCCTTCTTTCTTGAAAATATAAAAATCTCGACTTTCTATTATATCACCCATAATATATGCGTTCACATTCATCACCATGCTCGGTCCAAAGGACTCATGCTATGTTATGTTTACGCAAGAGCGACCCTCTGTTTATGATCGTTATGGTTGCCATAAAATATGCTTATGATGTAGTATCTCTTTTAATGAGCCTTACCTTGAGTAATACGATTGATAGGGGTCATAATTAAGAAGTAACCCTCCCATCCTTGATGATTGTAAGCTAGTTCCATAGTGACCCTCCTTCTGGTAGTATGGTAATGGCTATGGAAGTGTATTTGTTCTATAGATAGGGGAGTGAATGTTCTTAGATGTGAAAATTTTGGGTGTGACTACTTGGGTTAACGCCATAGATGAAGATAGAATAATAAGATAAACTTTCATTATGTGAGATAGTTAAGAAGGGGAGATATGGTGAAAACCTTGTGATAGTAAGAAAAGTTAGGGTAGTACAATTGGAGGAGTGTGAAGTATAGGGTCCTATAGCCTATACTAGCACTTTCTATTCTGAGTGAGGTTTTATGATAGAATGAATATACGGCTATACTCTGGCCCTCATAGTTATGTGTTTTGCAGGAGAATTAGGAGATTTAAATGGTGAAATATTATGTTTATAACTAAAAGCATAGTGGCAAAGCGTGATTATATGTATGGGTTACTAGAAGATTTATTTGGAGTGCAGAAACTTTGTCGGATGCGGGAAAGTACATATGGTCCAGTTATTCATTCTGTTTTCCTGAATTTAGAATAATTGTTCTTAAAGTATGTGTATTCCTTAACATCTTTGTTTTTTGTCATTGTTAAAGGTAGGTTTGGTTGTGTTCTATGTTAAATTTTGCTAATAAATGTCTTGGATCATCATTCAAGGATGAGTGATCCTAAGGGAGAGAATGTAACACCCCGAATTTCAGCCCTAAAAATTTCAGGTTCTTTGAACTCTTGCCTTGACTACGACTCTCCCTACGAGTCATAGGGTTTCACTATGGGTCTTAAAGACCCAATCGTAGTTAGACCAGCGTTCTATCCTGATGTTTCTGTTGTGTCTATAACTGGGGTCATGAGTTGTAAGGATTCCATATGAGTCATAAGGTACCAATCGTAGTGGGACCTGTCTGATTACCCAATTATTCTATCTTAAGTAAAACAAAGACCCTACGAGTCATAGGTTCACTTGACGAGTCGTATCGTGGACTCGTAGGTTAAAACTTTGGGTACCTTGGGACACTGCCTTGACTATGAGTTAAGGTAAGGATGCGTGGCCAGTCGTAGGGTAACCCGTAACTACTGGGCAGTAAAATTCTCAACTTTTAGTAAGGGCATCTTGGTAATTTCCCTCCTTCCTCACTAAGACCCCACATCTATAAAACACCAAATAGGGGTTATTTTCAACACTTTAACATATCAAACACTCTCTTTACTCTCTCAAATTCCCTTTTTTAATACAAGACTAGGGTTTCAAGGGAAGTGGTAACATAGGGTTTTAAAGGTGGCTTCTTCTTCAAGTTTCTTGGTCATTAAGGCATGTATATCTCTCACTACACTGGTATTTTCTTAATGATGTGAAATTTGTTTATTATTCACATGGTTTCAGTGTTAGGTTTTGAATGATGGGATGAGGGTTTTGGATATAAATTATTTGAATGTTTTTCCCATTATTACTATATATTTATTATCCATTGAATTGTTGGTTTGCACACAAATTGGGGCACATGAGAATAGTGAATGAATTTAGGGGGACAAGGATTCCCCAAACTTGTGAACAATGTAATTAGTGTTATAAGGATTCCCCAAATACTTGGATTTTGGTATTGAAATTGGTAAGAACCCCAACCCATTTGCATAATTTCTTTTGGAATGTGATCTATCAATTTTCTTGACTTATTCTTTAAAACTAATGCATGGCATAAATGGCAAAATTGTTAGGGATGGCGTTGAAAACCTAGTGGGGTATAAGGATTTCCCCAAGTGGATAATAATAATCTTTAAAACCTTATGGGGGATTCCCCCAAGTGAATCATTTTCTTGAACACCTTGTAGGGTATAAGGATTTCCCCAAGTGAGTGATTTTCTTGAAAACCTTGTGGGGTACAAGGAATCCCCCAAGTGATTTAATAGAGTTCGCGGGGTACAAGGATTTCCCAAAGTAATGACTTATTTATATATGCTTACAAGATAGAGTTCGTATGACGATGCCACTTAATGATTGAATCCTCAAATTAATAGATGGGTTATATGTTAAATGTTTTAATTAGGCTTAAAGAAGGTTTTGTCGCTAGCCATGAAGGTGGAGGTCTCTACAAGCCGACATTGGAAACTTATGTTTGCTGACATGAGGGTTGATCTTGATGAGCGTGTACTTATGTCACACTATATATACCTGTATCATGGATGGCATAGGGCACAAGGAATCCCTCTAGTACGTGCAGCTAACATACATTAGGGCCCAAAGAAGTGGAGACAACTAGACCTATATAGCCTATGGGTAGCTTTATGACGGTAAAGCTACACAATCTAGATTAATGTTTTACTCCATGATAATCCTTGTTCCCTGTCCCAACATATGATATATATATATATATATACATATGTATATGCATTGGATTATGTGCATTGGGTTGTACTAATTTTGAACTATTAAGCATGGTATTATTTTATTTCCTTATTCCCGAGTTCCATCCTAGCACTCAACCATCTAACCATCTTCGAATGGTGTATCCATAAATGTTGTATCCACACTAGATGCAGGCACCAAAAGCACTTCTACTTTTCCTATGCAGCGATTGGTGATCGTTGGATAGATTGTTTGTCACCTTGAAGTAGTGAGCTTCTTTAATTCAAAAGACCTCATTTCATGATTTGGTTTCCTTATATACTTTTATTTTGGTCTAGTTTTGGCTATTGTCGAGGGCATATCACGAATTAGATTGATTATTGGTTCGGTCTAGTTTTGTGGCTTTGTGGATTACTGTGGATTAGGAATTGTTATTGACATTCTTAGACTCCATTGAGATTATATTTATTCTATCTTGTTATTTGTTCAGAATTCATCCACTACTAGCTATATTTTGTTCTGTTTGGCTAGGCAAAGGGGGTGGTCTCCGGTCCTCGGTGGACTTGAGATACCCGTCTGGCTAGGCCCTAGTTTAGGTCGTGACAATAGTCTAAAAGATACAAATAAAATTAAATAATCTAACGTGTGCTCCCACAAGACTTGTGGATGCAATCGAGAAGAAGTAATGACTGTACACTCATAAAACATTCAAATCTCAAAATCGTAACCGTGAATTTATACATACCACAAATACCGGACTCAAACCAATTCCATGCCCATCACAACTGGCCTCTTAATGACAAACTTGAATGGGAAATAGTATCTCACATGTCAAACTTGAACCAAAAATAATATCATAAATACTGAATTGAACTTGAATAATATCTCATATTTCGGACTTGAAACAAATATAATATCATGAATATTGAACTAAAATAGGGAATAATATCATCATAATTGGTGAACTTAAACCGATCTTAATATTGTAATTGTCGAACTTGAACCGGTATTACAACTCGAAGGCATAAGCCTTGTCAAAGCCAAACTATATCTAATTCCCCCTCGGGCTTAAGAATGATAATAGGATAATGTGGGAAGGACAATTGGGTCCATTAGAAGCTAATAGAGATCTTGACCTAAAGTGGGTTAGAGGGGCCCACCTGTAACCCCAAAATGTCCATTCTAAGGCAGTTACTACCCCAACTAAATTAAGGCCCTAAATTTCGATAATGAGGTAGTAACTAGTCTCAATAAGTCCTAAGATCAAAATTTAACATAGGGAACGGGTAGTTAGGCTAATCCACCAATGTATGGTTCACTAACTGGCTAAATAATTTAGTCTTCATAAACTATCTAAACATGTCGCCATTCCCAACCTATAACTAGCATAAAATCATGCCTATACCATAATAAAGCTCAATCTAATAAGATATTAAGCCTACCTTACTTGGGCACCAAAGAATGCTTAGTAAAATCCTCTAACTTAGAGATTTCCCCTTTCGAGAAGCCTCTGCATAGGGAAACACTAACAAAATATGGATCTACACATTAATATGAGAGTAATGATACCCATATTGCATTTATATACTACGGTTCAAAAATAAAGACAAAATCTCATGTGGGCCCTACGTACGGAATCACACTTTCAAAATTGTCAACAAGTCCCTCTATGCTCAAGGATTATTTATAAAAGTGCCCAAGTGCACACGCAAGTTCACGTGGTCTCCCAAGTAGTAAAGTGGCCTTCAATAAAGCTGAATATCGATCCCATAGGGACTTGGTTTCGCCAACTATCTAATTCTAGTTTAACGATTGAGAAAAAAGTAAACAATAAAGTTTTGGAATTGTAAACTAAAAATTAAAGTATAGAATGCATAAAGAAAAAGTCTTGGAACAATCATTGGATTGAATCCGAGGGTTAAAGCAGTTCGAACAATCATACTATGTTATTGGACTTACTTTGTTAATTCACTTATCTTGGTTATTGATTCGTACGGTTAGTTCCATGATTATGGTTTCCCAACCTCTAATCCTTTACCTAAGTTGAACCTTACAACTATATCATTGAGCGGGGATGTAATGTTCCAGTTAAGTTCTCTAAGTGATCATCCTATATTTGAATCAAGTAAGGCATCTAAGTACATCCCTGTCCTAGATACTAATTTGAATTCCTTATTTCATATTGAAATACAAACCATACTTTGTTTATTCCCATGTTCTATCTCCCTATTCCCTCTACCGAGGTCAAAAGGTCGACAATATATGTATTCTAGGGGTTATCAATCATCAAAATAATTAAATCAAGAATAAACAAACAATCAATAATGATAAGCGAATTAAACAAATTAATCCAAAACAATAATACTCATGTTCTTGGCTTTAACTAGGAAAAGAGTGTTTTTAGCCACTCATAGTCATAATCAACATCCAGTTAATTGTATGAATGATTAAAATAATAAATAAATCTAAATTAAAGAAATAAAAACATAAAAAGAAATTATGGTTTCCTCCAATGTTGTTCCAAGCGATCTAGGGGTTCCAAGATGTCCAAAACATGTTTTAAGACGTTAAATTTAGAGTACACAAGTCATAACCCCACTTGGATTAGGTTTCCACGTCATTTTCCTTCATCTGGGCAGAATTATTCCACTTTGTCACATCCACATGTCGTTGAATAGAGTCAAATGGCATCATTGGGCACCAAATGCCATAAACGGGTACTTTTTCCCAATTTGGGTCCTCACCGTGAAGCAGTGGAATCGCATTGAGCCACTATTTTTTGATAATTTCAAATTGAATAGACACCATGATATAGTGTGTTACCATTTTGGGACCCTTATGAATCAAATTGAATGAATCACGTGCCCATTGGCCAATCACACACTCTACACACACCAAATTTATTTCAGGGGTCCAAATTGTGTCCAGCTTGCGTCTTGTACTTCTGTGGTCATTTATGAGCCTTTTTGAGTTGTTTCCACTTGATTTGAAGCTTTTATATCCTTAATATATCATAATAATCCATTAAAAAGGCATCCTATATCATTAAACACAACAATTTAGAGCTCAAAAAAACACAACATCCTCAACAGTGAACTAGAAACACGAGCTAAGCACAAGCTAATTTCACTATTATCTTTAACTCATTGTTTTGACCCTATGCTTGGTCCAATTGACACTTCAACATTACCAATAATTTTTTTCACATAGAAATACATAATAAAAACCTTATTAACTCATTAAAACATATTAGAACCCATCACGATAGACTAGACAAACACCTAGCTCAAGCTAGTAACACTAGTTTTCTCGGTTGAACTCTAAATGCTCAAATTGAATCAAAACTAATGTGAAAGCACCCATAAAAATTGTAAGAACATAATTGGATACATAAATGCTCATTTATATTAGTATAAACATATATAGCATAATAATGGTCCTCAAAATAAGGCTAAAAAGGCTAGAATAGTAACGCTAGAATGCATAAATGCACCCAACATCAATTTACCTTAAGGAATTGGTAAATTCCAAGCTCAAACGTATCAAAATCAAATCATCAAGAAACTAGGGACTTATGACTAAATGGAGAATTAATTCAATAATTAGATGGAAAATTACAAGTGCTACGATGAGGAAATGACTATTTCAAGCTCACAAGCACCCCAAGATCACCCAAGGATAAGTCTCATAATTTTGTACACTCTCTAAGGCTTTATGGTTCTTGAGTAAACATGGGGGGAAAATGGGTGAAGGTTTGAATTAAATGACCTTCTAGGTTTCGCTAAATTGGTCAACTAATCACTTAAGAGGTCACCGCTAAAAAGGCAAGGTACCTCTAAAGCAGTCCATGGCATGGTTTGTCATTGCTAAAGCAAACAAGATATTCCTTAACTGACATCCATATTAGCTTCCAGGCTTCCCCTTTTTCGATGATGGGTGGACTGGCCTTGGCTTCTACGAGACCAATTTGCCGCTAAAGTGCCTCAGCTTAAATGGATGCCCCAGTTGAGTCCATGCACTCGCAAAACTGGGTTTTGCCAGGTTTTTATCGACCTTTTGAGATTTATTCGGAATCTCGTGAATGCAAATTAAATGTTCTAACTTATCAAATTCAATACTTTAGACTCAATGGCATCATCAAAATTTAAATTTGGAGTCATTTCGATGTAATGTGGGCCACACACCTAAGGGTCACTTTTACCAAAATCCATCCAGTAGTCCAAAATGAGTTTTGGAGCCTTGGGGCCCTAAATAGAGGTCCCCCTAGCCTAAAATCAGCATTCTAGAGCTAATGTAACTATCAAATTAGTCATATGAGGCTTTTAAACTAAGGTTTTCACCCTATAGTCAATCCTTACCAATGAAGAAAATAGGTAATTAGCTCTAAAAAATAAACAAACTGCCTGATAACTAAACTGTCAGCTCTAGTAAGTCGCATATGAATTGGGGAGGCTATGGAAAATCATTAAACATAAAAAAAGTGTGGAATAGTAGAAAATAATATAGAGGGTCATTATAATATCCATAACTAAAACAATTTTTGTCCATGAAAGCAATAGGTTAAGATGTACTTGAATCCCAAATGGGTAGAGATATTGGGCCTGCATCTTACTTTCTATCTCCCAAGTAGCCTTCTAAAATACCTTGTATATCCTTAGCTTGAATCACTACATCTTAATAACAGAATATACGTCATTTTTTTATGTCCTTAGGTTAAACCACTACAGGATCCAATATAATTGTAATGCCTTGGGTTTTTGGTCCTTGAAATTTTTGAAATTTTATCCACACTGTCCAGACTAAGACTTACTCTATGAGTCGTAGGGAGTCTTGATGAGTCATTGGAACCAATCATAACCTAAATAGTATGTGAATAAGTTCTGCTTTAAGTACGAGTGGTTCACTAAGATTCATAAAGACTCATTATGAGTTATTGGGAGAAAATTGCAGGATGTCTTGTATATACCCCAAGTGGGTTCTATGTTGACTACGACTAGACCCTATGAGTCTTGGGGTTCCATTACAAGTCATATTAATTTATTCACAGGGTTAGAAGAGTGTGAGTGACATGGAAACTATCTTGGTTATGACTCATGGTGATGAGTCGTAATGAGCCCTTATGTGTCGTATAGTGACCTTTAGTCACTGATGACTAAATTTTATCATTTAATTAGAGGGTACTTTAGACAATTCCCTTCTTACCCAATTAAAACCCCACATTCATAAATAATTCAAGGGGGTCATTTCTCATTCTTAATATAGTCGAACACTCTTAGAACTCACTTAAGTCTCTCACGCAACATACATAGGGTTTCTAGGAAGTAGATCATCCAAGGGATCAAGGGTTGAATTATTTTTGTGAAACTTGGTATTTTTAGTATGTTACTCTTCCCTAATTTCTAATTTATCAAAATCATATATTTTAAAGTATTGTTCATATGATACTGATGTTGGTTTTGAAAAAAAGTTGAGGGTTTTGAATAACTATTATTTATGTGATGTTTCATGTTTTCACCGCATGGGTTACATTTAAATTGTAGTTTTAAAATCAATTCAATGCATGGGTATGGTGAATAAACTTGGAGATTATGATTTCCCTTAATTCATGAATATTAACAATTAAATTGGTAATGACTTCAACCCCATATTGTTAAATTGGTTGAGTATGAAAAGTATGCATATTGAAACACTCTTGAACTATTGCATAATATGAAAATTCAATGAAGCGTAATGATTTTAATTGAACCTTATGGGGTTGCATAATTCCCTATGCTAATGCATATTTGAACTAAGGGGCTATGAATTTCCCTAAACAATGAAAGTATTTTGGCATGTTGTTGTTACCTTGTAAGTGTAGTTAGTATGATGATACCAACAATGTATGCCTAGATATGTATTATGGTTCAATGAATGAGAATATATGATAAATGATTCAATTGTTCTTTAATATGGGTTGTGTAGTTGAGTCATGAAAGTGGGGGGTCCCGAGGGACCAATACTTGAAACCGAGGTTGTTGATATGGGGTCTTAATGAACAGGTGGTTCAAGTCCCCTTTATTATTATCATATGATTGAGAGGTTTGAGTCCCCCATATTACATCTCATTATTGTGTGCTTGTGTTGCCTTGATATGCCAAGAGGTTCGAGTCCCCTATAGTGCATATGTATACCTCTAGTTCATGCGGCCATATACACTAAGGCCCTACCAGCAGGGGGAGATTTTGGGCCCATATATCTCATGGATGCCTTCTTATGTTGTGATGGTTGAGCTACATAATCCAGGCAAAGTTTTAAAATACATTCTAAGCCTTGTTCCCTATCTCAATATATTACTTATATATCTATTATGATGCGATTTGTATGGTATTAAAATAACTAGACTTGAAATTATTTTATCCCATATCTCTGAGTTACATGCTAGTGTTCACCTCACTAACCATATTTTGACATTGTATCCCCATGCGATGTAGGAATTGAAAATACTTCTACTTTTTTATGTAGAGTTAGATTGATCAGCTCAGTTCATCGGTTCATTTTGGTGAAGTGGTGAGATTCCATTCTTCAGAATACTTAGACATTTCATTAGTTCTTATCATAGATTAGGATTGGGAGTTTTCATTATCATTGTCATTGTCAGAGTCAGAGACATGTCCCGACCAAGACTGGGTTTTGGTTCTTTTTACATAGAGGCTTTGTTGGATTACTGTAGACTTGGGTGATATTGGTTGGATGTGTTTGGTTAGGTTTTGGTTATCTGTTATAGATATATCTTTTTTCTTCGAACTTATCTTATGTTATCATGTTATATGTTCAGAATTCTACCATTATTTAATCAATTCATTTGCTTACCCAATTGGTGGCCTCTTAGACTAAGCATTTTACTTCTATTGCTCTATTTTCTAAGGTCACTAGAGTTATCTAATTTATGAGGTTGAGTCCATCGACTTTCATCGGTGCTAAAGTTAAGGAAGATCCTCAAAATTTTATTAATGAGATGGAAAAAAAAATTCCTGTGATCATGTTACTACTATGAAAGGTGTAGAGTTCCTGCCTATTAGTTGAAGGCTATAGTGTATCTATAGTATGAGGAATGGGATCAGTCTAAGAGTATTGATGTTGAGTCCTCTTTGTGGTATGACTTCGCTCATGCTTTTTTTATTCACTTCTTTCCTCAAGAGTTGATGAAGATGAAGGATAAAGAATTCTTAACTTGAAATAAGGCTGGATTATAGTAAGGAAGTATGCCTTGAAGTTTCATCAGTTGTCATGATTTTCTCCAAAATTGGTGTCTATCATGATGTTTAGAATGAGGAAGTTTGCTTCTAAGTTGTCACATGAGTTGATTTTGGAGAGAAAAGCCAGCATTTGAATAAGAACATAGACATCTCTAGACTTGTGGTGTATAAGCAACAAGTGGAAGATGATAAGAAGAAGCAAGTAGAGATGAGTGAAAGGTAGAGTAAGAATTTTAGGTAATTAGATCAGGGTATAGGTCAGAAGCGGAGTGGTACAGATAGTGGGAAGTGGTTTAAGAAGAAGTGGGGCAATTTTGATTCCTAATCTACAGCTGCTGCTCCTTATTTGAAGCTGTCTGGTGAGCACTATTATAGGAATAGTGTTGGTCCCAGGGCACAGAGTCCCCAGCCTCAGACTAGTGGGGCTCAGTCAACTCTATCATATCCCCTGGGTAAATTTTATTGTCAGGTGCATCCTGGTGTTTCTAAAGAGGGGAGGAATAAGTGCTTTAAATATGGTCAGATTGGACATATATTGATTTTGGAGAAAATAAATCTCTATTTCTACTTCATCAGCTTCTGCACTAAAGGGTTGTATTTTTGCTTTTGGCTCCATCAGTGGATGGAACCATTTGTACACTCTTACCACATTTTAGGATTCTGAGGCATCCCCTAATGTTGTTACTGGTATTCTTAAACAACTCTTGTGATATATATTAACTACTTGTTTCTGATTCTACCCTCTCTTATGTGACCCCTTATGTCGCTATCCATTTTGGCTTTTCTCCTAAGTGTATTCCGAATACCTTTTTATGTCCACCCCGGTAGGTGAACTCCATTGTCGATAGAAGGTTCTATAGGAGTTGCGTAATATTTGCCAGTGGTTGGAAGACCTTGGTGGATCTGATAGAGTTATACATGTTAGACTTTGATATGATTTTAGGGATAGATTGGTTACATTCGTACAAAGCACCTCATGATTGTCGAACTCAAAGGGTCAGTTTCCATTTCCCTAATGATTCGATGGTTGAGTGGGAAGGTAGTCCTCTAGTACAAAAGGAAAGGTTCATTTCGTATCATAGATTCAAAAATTAGTTTCTAAAGGGTTCCTCTATCACTTAGTGCATGTTAATGATTCTAGATTCGAAGGTCCTTCTTTGCATTCTGTCCCTATGGTTTGTGAGTTTCTTGAGGTGTTCCCTAGTTATTTTCCAAGTCTTCCTCCCAATAGGGAAATTGATTTTGGAATTGATCTTCTACTGGACACTCGTCCTATTTCTATCCCTCCGTATAGAATGGTTCGGCTGAGTTGAAAGAACTCAAGGAGTAGTTGAAAGATCTTCTAGATAAGGGTTTCATTCACCCTAGTATGTCTCTGTGGGGTGCTCTAATTCTTATTGTGTGTAAGATTGATGGATCCTTTTGAATATGTATTGATTAATTCCAGTTAAATAAGGTGACCGTGAAGAATAAGTATCAACTTTCTATGATCGATGATCTCTTTGATCAGCTTCAGGGTGCCAAGTGCTTCTCCAAGATTAATCGTTGTTCTGGGTACCATCAGTTAAAGATTAAGGAGGATATCCATAATACTACTTTTTGAACCTGGTATGCTCATTTTGAGTTTTTGGGGATATTCTTTGGTTTGACTATTGCCCCACGACCTTTATAGATCTTATAAATAAGGTATTCTATTAGTTTTAATTTGTTCATGGTTGTGTTTATCAATGATATTTTGGGCTATTCCAAGAGTGAGGTAGATCATACCCATCACCTTTGCCTTATGTTGCAAACCTCAAAAGATCAACAGTTGTATGCCAAGTTCTCAAAGTATGAGTTCTGGTTAAATGTTGTGACTTATTTGGGTCATATTGTTTCAAGTGAAAGGATCATGGTGGATTCACAAAAAGTTGTAGTTGTTAAGAAGTGGCCTAGACCCACATCTCCAATCGATATTTGGAGCTTTTTGGGTTTAGTCAGTTATTATAAAAGGTTTGTGGAAAGTTTCTCTTCTATTTCTTCCCTATTGACTAATTCGACTCAAAAAAAGGTGATGGTTTTCAAGATTGGTGGTGATGGTATCATGAGGTACCAAGGTAGATTATGTGTTCTTGATGTTGATGGGTTGCGAGAAAGAATTTTGGCCGATGCTCATGAGTTGTGTTATACGGTTCATCTTGGATTGACAAAAATATATCATGATCTTAAGGAAAATTATTAGTGGAATAACATAAAGAAAGATGTGGCCAATTTTATGGCTAAGTAAATAATGTGTCAGCAAGTGAAGGAGGAGTAACTGACAATTAGTAGGTTGACTCAAGAGATTAAGCTGTCCGTATGGAAATGGGAAATAATTAATATTGATTTTGATACCGGACTTTTTCGGTCTCACTAGCAGTTTGATTCTATTTGGGTCATCGTGGATAGGATGACTAAGTCTACTCATTTATTGCTTGTAAGGACAAATTTCTCTTCCAAGGATTTTGCCAAGTTGTTCATTGAGGAGATCGTGAAGTTTCATGGTGCTCTAGTTTCTATCTTTTCTAATCGAGGTACTCAATTCTCGTCTCACTTTTAGAGGTCGTTCCAGTAAGGTTTGGGGACTAAGGTAACCCTTAGTGTCGTTTATCACCTGCAGAAAGATGGACAAGTGGAAAGGATAATTTAGGCCTTGAAAGATATGTTTCAGGCTGGTGTATTAGATTATGGTGGTGATTGAGTTGACCATTTGCCTCTCATAGAATTTGCCTACAACAACAGTTATCACTCTAGTAATTGTATGGCTCTACTTAAGGTCTTGTAGGGTAGGAGGTGTAGGTATCCTATTGGGTGGTTTGAGGTTGGTGAAAA
The DNA here is from genome assembly GCA_030864225.1 of Capsicum baccatum var. pendulum. Taxonomy (NCBI): domain Eukaryota; kingdom Viridiplantae; phylum Streptophyta; class Magnoliopsida; order Solanales; family Solanaceae; genus Capsicum; species Capsicum baccatum. The sequence goes on from CM061557.1 coordinate 129,720,646, forward strand.
TAAGTTATTTGGTCCTGATTTGGTTCACCAAGCTTTGGAGAAGATGAAGGTGATTCGGTATAGTCTTAAGGCCACCCAAAGTCACCAAAAGTCCTATGCAGACCTGAGGTGAAAAGAGTCATAATTTTATGTCTGTGATTGGGTACTCATTAAGGTGTCTCCCATGAAGAAAGTGATGCAGTATGGAAAGAAGAGGAATCTCATCCCCATTATGTCAGTCTAAAACTTAGTTTTGAAGGGGGTTGGTAATGTTGCATATTAATTGGAGTTTTCTTCTAGTTGGAGCACCATTTATCTAGTGTTTCGTGTTTGATATTGAGAAAGTGTGTGGGTGATCCTTAAACAGTCATTCCCTTGTAAAAGGTGGGCATTTTGGATTCCTTGTCTTGTGATGAGGTCCCAATTGAGATTTTGGACTGGTAAGTAAGTCAGTTATGGACTAATGATGTGGCTTTAGTAAAGGTTCTTTTGAGAAACCAGAAGGTTGAGGAAGCTACTTGGGAAGCTGAGGAGGACATGAAGTCCAACTATCTATTCTTTTTCCCTGCTCTAAAATATCGTGCTTGAGGTATGTGTATTCCTGAACATCATTGTTTTCTGACTTTATTAAAAGAAATTGTAATTTCCTTAGTTTGTTTTCTGTCTTAGTTCAAGGTAAGTGTAGTTGTTTTTGGGGTCAAATCATGCTAATAATGTCTTGCCATATCATTCAAGGATGAATGATCCTCAGGAGGGGAATATTTAATACCCTGGGTTTTTGGTCCTTGAAAATATTTGAAATTTTCATCCTCATTGTCCAGACTACGACTTATCTTATGAGTCATAAGGAGTCCTTACGAGTCATTGGATCTAATCATAACCTAAACTGCTTGTGTTTTACTAAGTTCTTCTTTAAGTATGAGTGGCTCACTAAAAGTCATAAAGACACATTACGAGTCGTTAGGAGAAAATCATAGGATGTCCAGTATATATCCCAAGTTGTTTCTATGTTGACTACAACTAGACACTTGAATTAGTTAAGTTGTATGGTAAGCAAGTATGAGTTCCCTTGAGACTATCTTGGCTATGACTCGTGTTAACGCATCGTTAAGATCCCCTAGGAGTCGTATAATGACCTGTAATCAGTGACGACTAAATTTATGCTTTTTGTTTTAGTTTAATTTGGACAATTTCCTTCTTACCCAATTAAACCCCATATTCTTACAGAACTCAAGTGTTTGTTTCTCATTAATAACGTAATGAAATACTCTCAGAGCCCTCTCAGGTCTCTCAAGCAAGATACTTAGGGTTTCCTAGATGTAGGTCATCCAACGGCTCAAGGGTTGAATTATTTCCATGAAACTTGGTATTTCAGGCATGTTTCTCTTACCTAATTTCTAATTTATTAAAATCATAAGTTTTAAAGTGTTGTTGATATGATATTGATATTAGTTTTCAAACTTGGGTTGAGGTTCTGAAAAAATGTTATTTATGTGATGCTTCATGCTTGTCCCTACATGAGATATATTTAAATTATGGTTTTAAAATCAATTTGATGCATAGGTATGGTGAATAAACTAGTTAATTGTGATTTCCCCCAATTTGTGAATATTGACAATTGAATTGGTAATGACCTCAACCGCATATTGTGAAATTGTTTTTTAGAATGAAAAGTGTGCATATTGAACTACTCTTGAAATATTGGATAATGTGAAAAGTCAATTAAGAATAATGATTTTAATTGAACCTTAAGGGGTTGTGTAACTCAAGGGTCTAAGTGATCGGGTGATTTGAGCCCCCCTTATTATTATCATTTGATTAGGAGGTTCAAGTCCCCAATATTATATTACATGATTGGGTTCTTGTATCACCTTGATATGCCAAGAGGTTTGAGTCCCCCATAGTGCATATATATACCCTCTGGTTCATACAGCCACACGCACAAGGGCCATACCAGCTAGGGGAGAGTTGGGCCCATATAGCCCGTGGGTGCCTTCTTATGTTATGACGATTGAGCTTCACAATCTAGGCTAGATTTTAAAGTGCATGCTAAGCCTTGTTAGATAGCCCGGCATATTATTATATATGTATTATGATATTATTCATATGGTATTGAAATGACTAGACTTGACATTAATTTATCCTCTATCCTTGAGTTACATGCTAGTGCTCACCCCACCAACCATCTTCAGACGTTGTATCCCCATGCGATGTAGGAACCTAAGATACTTCTACTTTTCCTGCACAGAGTTCGGTGGATCGACTTGGTTTATCAGTTTATTGTGGTGAAGTGGTGAGCTTCCATTCTTCGAATGACTTAGACATTTCATCAGTTCTTGTCATAGATTAGGATTGAAAGTTTTTGTTATCATTACCATTATCATAGTCATGGTCAGAGTCGGGTACATGTCCCGACCAAGACTGGTTTTTAGTTCTTTTTACATAGAGGCTTTGTTGGATTACTGTGGACTTGGGTGACGTTGATTATTTATGTTTTGTTGATTGTCGTTTATCAACTATTGACATATCATTTACTTCAAACTTATCTTGTGCTATCTTGTTATATGTTCGAAATTCAACCATTGTTGGGTGGTGTATGGTATTTGGTTATGTTCAGGAGGTGGTCTCCGGTCCACGATGGATTGGAGATGCCCATCATGGTCAGGCCCTAGTTTAGGTCATGACTGTAATCAATAACAATAATAATAAAATAATAATAATCATGAAAAATTGGACACTAAATAAACCATTATACTCACCAATACCTTGTACACACATGCTAAGAGTCCTATGGTCACCCACTAGCCATGAGCTGCTGATGATAGGCGAATTTACACGCCTAAAGTGCTATATTTTACCCATATTTTAGCTAAGTTTTGAGGACAAATTATATAATTCATGCACTTTTAGTCCTTTTTTCTGTAAGTGAGCTAACAAACGTGATTAAAAAGTTTTCAGGTATAAATGATGCAGATTTCAGCATTTTATGGATGACTTGACGCCAAAGAAAGCTTCACGAAAGAAGGAAGGGAAAGCTTGGATGCCAAGGACCAAAAGTGACCATGGAAAACCTGTCTCGGGCAAAAACAACATTTCTGAAGACTTTGGGGATCAGCAGTAACTTAGTAGGATTAGGATAAGGAATGCAGTATCCTAGTAGGATTGGGATAAGTAATGCAGTAGCTTAGTAGGAATAGGATATGGGTGTTATAAATACCCTATTTTGCTAGAGATTTTAATTCATTCCTCACAATTCCTCACAATTCTCCCATTCCATCAATTCCCATCCATCCACTATCCATCCATCCATCAAAACAATTCTCTTTATTAATTCATTGTTGACATTATTTTTCATCTATTCGACTTTTAATTTTACAACAAGAGAATAGCTATTTTGCAAGGAATTCACGCCTAAAGCCATACCACACCATACTACACGTGAGATCTTTTATAGTGGTATAATGATAATGTCTATTGTGATTTCCATCACACTCATGAATAGCTAAACCTCTCTGTTGGGGTTATGGAAGCCTTATGAGATACTATCTAAGGCTATGAGTTTGTGAATTCGTGACATGTGTGTTGCTTATATCATTATTCTCTTCATCTTAATCCAAATTCTTGTTGCTGCAGACGCATAGAATAACGCCAGTATAGCATTAACTTGTTCGAAAGAAAAGTTATATGTCTGGAAAAGAGATAATGTCAAGGTAATAGGGTCCCATCCCCTATTAAAAAGTTAGTGCCGTAACTGGATTAACCTCTTGGAGAATTTGTACCGTTAGATACGCTTTAAGCTCGAAAGAGTTAAAGTGAAATAGTCCTTGTTGAGGTCGAAAGACGCTTGGATTTACCATCGACTACAATTCTCTATAAGCACATGCATGTCTGAATTCCGCAAAAATCATAGCCAATAGAGACGTACAACTCATAAGGTGGACATAACCCCAACTCCTCAATTCTCATTGTTTTACATCTTACCAAACATTCTTACTTTTTACTTTGCTATTTTCCGTTTTTACCTTATTACTTTGGTTACATTACTTGCACGACAAGACTCCCCCCTTTTTATGAGACTTGCACTAAAAGTCTAGTAATGGGATCGATACCCAACCCAGTTGGGTTATATATTTGACAACGACCATTTTACACTCCTACGAGAGCTGTAGATTGAGCGTTATCAAAAACTGGAGCCATTGCCGGGGAATACGAGTGTCAACTAAGTTTGTGATAATTACTAGACCCTTTGGTCAAAGATTCTCGTACTTTTACTTTTAGTTTTTGTTTTTGTTCTATTCAGGTTCTGTTGACAGAATGGATGCACAACGTGACATAGAAAGAATGGCTGCTCAATAGGAGAAGGCTAGGTTAGCTGCATTGGCAGCTGCTCAAGTGCATCAACAGGATATTGATCACCCAGGTCGTGCAACAAATCCTGATGATAAGGACCTGGGCGATGAGGAGCTACTAAACCCATGACATACTACTGAGGTGGTGATACCCATGCAGAGGAGAGATCGTCAAGCTCGATTGAGGCCTGATCGCCTAGCTGTGTAGATTCCTTTTGATGACGATGATGACGATTTGGATGAAGCTGGTGCCACAGGAGCCATTATTCTACCACCCTTGGAACCTGGAGCAAAGTTCAATATCACTAGCACCATGATTCAGCTTTTGCAACTCAAGGGATTATTTGGTGGACTATCAGGCGATGATCCGAATATGCATCTGATCAACTTTATTTCTACAAACAAGTCATTTGACAATCCCGGCGTTGGTCAGAATGCAATTCGATTACGTTTATTTCTATTGTCTCTGTCTGGGGAGGCAACTCTATGGTTGAATGGGTTAACTCCTGATTCTATTACTAATTGGAGGCAATTGAAAGACGCTTTCCTATAAAGATTCTTTCCGCCATCCAAAAGAGCACAGCTGAGAGATGAGATCACCAATTTTTGAAAGCTTCCAACTGAAGCTCTCCACGAAACATGGGAGAAGTTCAAGACGAAGCTTATGCGGTGCCCAAATCACCATATGACCAATGTCCACTTGATGGAGATACTATACAGAGCCTTGAATTCAATAACTAAACCAGTGGTGGATAATGTGGCTGGAGGATCATTTATGGACCTCACCTTTGGGCAGGCAAGCAATATGCTAGATCGGATGGCGAAGCAAAGTAGAGCTTGGCATACCAGGGATTCTGAGGTAGCAAGCCCTACTATATCTATTGGCATGACTGCTGAACAAATGAGAAGAGAAAAAGAACGTGATCAAGATATGGCGCACATGAAAACACAAGTGGATCTTCTTACAAAGCATCTATTATTAGGGAAGACCGAAAAAGTCAAAGTTGTTGCGTTAAAAGGAAGAGACGAATCTGATTCAGAAGAAGAAGCCAACTACTTGAACAATCAGGGGGGTTTCCGAGGTAATACCCAAGAAAAACAAGGTCGGAACTATTATGAGAAATCTGGAAACAAGGACCAAAGTAGTTGGAAGAACAAGAATGAAAAGAGTGGTTTATATGTTCCCCCAGGAAGACGTGACACCACCACATCTAGTTCTGGAAGTATGGAAGACATGATGGCTAAACTATTGAAAGGAGTGGAAGAAACTAGCGCAGGAGTAACCGAGGTCTTAAATGATTTGTCTTTAATGAAGCAATTAGTTGATTCACATTCCACTTTAATCAAGCAAATAGAGCAGCAATTGAGCCAACTTTCAGCAGCACTCAATCAAAGAAAGGCTGGCACTTTACCTAGCGACACTGTGCGAAATCCAAGGAACGACGGATCATGCATGGCTATTACTACCAGGAGTGGTAAGGTGCTGGAAAATTCATCCCAAAGCAAGCAAGTGGCCGAAAATAAGGAAGATGATGACGCCATAGAAGATGACCAAGACGTCCATGACGTCACCGCTAGAAGGTTGTAGCCTGAAACTACCAAAATTCGAAAGCAAGAGGAGAAGAGCGTCGTGGAGAAAACAATTTCATATCCACCACCACCTTTTCCTCAAAGACTGAAGAAGTAGGCGGATGATACAAGGTTCAGCAAATTCATGACGATGTTAAAACAGCTAACTATTAATGTTCCATTGGTGGAGGCACTAGAACAAATTCCTGTGTATGCAAAATGTATGAAGGATCTTTTGACAAAGAAGCGGGCGGTAAGCTATGAGCTATCAGATAAGGTTCTCCATTGCAGTGCAATCGCTACAAGATCGCTAGTTCAGAAAAAGGCCGACCCTGGTGCCTTCACTATTCCTTGCACGGTTGGATCTATGAATTTCGCTAAAGCATTATGCGATTTAGGAGCCAGCATTAATTTGATGCCACTATCCGTCTATAGAAAGTTGGGGTTGGGTGACCCTACACCAACCAATATGCGGCTCGTGATGGCAGATAGCTCAGTAAAACGACCTGTGGGTATCTTGAATGATGTGTTGGTGAAGGTTTCTACCTTCATTTTTCCTGCAAACATTGTGATTTTGGATTGCGAGGTGGATTCTGAAGTTTCCATAATCTTGGGGCGTCCTTTCCTTGCAACAGGAAGTGTGCTTATTGACATGAGAGCTAATGAGCTTTTATTTCGGTTGAATGACGAAGTGGTCCGCTTTGATATATGCAAAGCAATAAAGCAGCCCAGCAATATGAATGTGTTCTCTATAGCTGATGTTCATTATGAGGATAAGAAAGAAATATCTGTAGAGAAACAGCTTACTGTTTAGCCATTATCTGCTGCGCTGCTGAATGTTGAGCATGAGGACGATGGAGATTATAAAGAAACTATGTGTGCTCTAAAAGAAATAGGGTCATATTCTCATGCTCCTAATAAGTTGGACCTTGATCTTACAAATCAACCTTCACAAACAGCAAAGACTTCCATTGTAGAGCCACCAATGCTAGAATCAAAAGAGCTCCCCAATTACCTAAGGTATACGTTCTTGGGATATGGAAATACACTTCCGGAGAGTATTGCGGATGATTTAAGTAAACATCATGTAGAGTCTCTCATCTCTGCTCTGATGACGTACAAGAGAGCTATGGGTAGGAAGATTGATGATATAATTGGTATCCCTCTTGGGATATGTATGCACAAGAGTCATCTCGAACAAGATTACATGCCTACAAGTAAGTATCAACGTCGTCTGAATCCATTCAGAAAAAGATGCCCCATCTATCTCGATGAAGTCTAAGTAATCGAGGTAACTATGTCGTGCCGTGACAATAAATCAAGTGCTACATGGGAGGCAACCCATGGTTTTTAATCGTTTATTTTTTTTGGAGTTTGTTTTTGTAGTCGAGCCATGACCAAAACTAAGGCGCTTGATGGGAGGCAACCCATCGTTCTAATCGTTTTTATTGGTTTTGAGCAAATGTAGGTGCAAGAGGTATAAAATGAGGAGATCGGTTTAAAATTTTGATTTAGACGTATTGCATGTTAAAGGTGGTAAGTTAGGAATGAAGAAGCAAAAGGCTATGGATTGAGCATTGCTTATGAAAATATAGGCATCGAACAAGGCTCGGCCTAAGTAAAACTAGGCCACAAACAAGGCAAGGCCTATACTATGGCCTAAGGTCTCGGAATCTAGTGTGCTATAGCATAGCTGCCACCCATGCCTAAGTATGCCATAGCATAGGCGGCGCCTATACTAATGCCTTTTGTCTCTGAATCTCATATGCCATGATAAAGGTGCTGCCTATTCCTAGGAATGCCATGGCATAGGCGCCGCCTATGCTAGACAATGCTTTGCAAAAGGCGCCACCTATGCCAAGCATAGGCAAAGCAAAAGGCGCTGCCTATGGTCACTTCTTGTCTCCAAAATCGATTTTAAATGGGTCAAAACCCGACCCAACCTTGTCCTATAAATAAGAGACTTAGTCGTGAACCAAAATCACATTGGAAACCTAGCATAAGCGCCGCCTATAGTCTCCAAATCCTCTCCAAAACTTTTTTTTGCTCTTTTACTTTGCAAGAACATCATCCGAGGTCATCAACCAAGTACTACTTTGTTCTTCATTTATATTCCGTAAGTACTACACTACTACGCATATTATGAATTGCTAAATCTTGAAGTAGTATTGGTGATTTGAATATGATTGAATTGTTGTGACACAACTAAGTGAGTAAACGAATACGTAAGGATGATCTTAACTTGTTTCCAACTTGTATTTGATTTTGATGCACTGCCATACTTTTGCGGAATTGACATGGTCAAGAAAATTGCATAATCTTGTCATTATAAAGTTTACATGTTGGAATTACTTGTTCATCGAGATGAGAATCATGATTGACTATCAACATATGAGGTTGTGATTACTTCTAGATGCTATAACTTGATTAAATCTCTATGTAGTAGTCTTGATATATCAAACATGAACGTATTGCCAAGATTTCATGAAGTATGACTGCACTGATTATATGGTTGGAACATATCACATAAACGTATGTCGATGAAGTCTGAGTAATCGACATCGTTCACTTCACTAGTTTGTACCAACAAATTAAGTGTAGGGTGGTGCCACTACTGCTTGTTTATTGATTATATCCACCGAGATGAAGCTAACATGACTTTATTGAGATCTCAGGTAGAATGGCACAAAAAGGACGACAAGGAACAGAAAAAGCGCCCACCACTCAGAAAGGTAAGAAAAGAGGAAGAAAAGAGCAAACTGAATCCTCCTCGCTACAAATACCTCAAACGCACTTTTGGATCAAGTGGGGTATAATTTGAGGAAAATCTGAGGATGACGACTCTGATGATGATTCCGATGCAGGGGGTATGACCCCAGACATAGAGGAGGAGTCCGACTAATCCAGGTTCTTCTTGTTTATTTTCCACTGAGGACAGTGTGTCCCATCTAAGTGTGGGGTGCTGGTATTTGTATGCTATACTTCTTTATCTGCATTTGCTTATTTATTTATTTTTTTTTAGTAGTTAAATTTTTTTTAGTTAAAGTTTTTTTAGTTAAATTTTTAATTTTGCAAGAAATTGTTCTGATAGGCAGCATGGTATTGTGACAAGAGTCTGTGATAAAGTCATTACTATTGAGACGTTTAGGCTCTAATTGTGACTCACTATGTGATATTTATATGGTTTAATTCCTTCAACTGTTGGGACAAGAGTCTATACTACTCCCAATAAAGTCAACCATGTGCCTTGTGTGTGTGAGCATATAGTATATTCTATGTTTGTGGCTGATGCTAGAACTTGCCTGGTATGTATTTAAAGCGAAAATAAGGAGTGCAAGTCTAGGAGATGATTTAGGCATTTCTTTGACAACCTATACTTGTTTACCTTCTTTTTACCTACCCATGGACATTATCCTAGTTAACCCCTTTGAGCCTTTAGCCTATTTTCTTTGACAACCTCATATGTAAGCCTAATCCATTTTTTCAAGACCATAATTTGATCCAAATTCCTAAGTGCTTTAAAGTGTAAAGTCATGTGACAAAATAAGAGGAAATTGGGTGAGTATGATGCTTTAGAATGTAATGGTGCTTGAATTTGTTATGAAAAAGAATTGCTATCATAAGAGGTGTTATGAAAAAGAAAAAAAAGGGAAAGGAAAACTGAAAAGTTAGTTATGTTTAAAATCGAAAAACAAAGGTAGAAAAAAGGGGTGGTAGAATAAAAAAAAGTATAAAGGTTGTTTGAAAGAAAGGTATTAATGGCATAATGTGATGTATTAAAGCGCTTAGGAACATAGTCACTATTTTTGGACAAAATAGTCCTACCCGTCCCTTAGCCTACATTACAACCTGTAAAAGACCTATTTGATCCTAAGCTTAGCATTCTGACATTTAGTGGAGCATTACACTAAGGGCAAGCCTATGGTCATCAGTTGCAGCATATGAATTCTTTGTGAGAGTGAGAGCAAGGATAATTCTATACCCATGTTCGAAATATACAATACTTGTGAGTGATTATGGGTAATATATTGTGAGACACACATGGTTGATGAGTTTTGGGTAGTTGTGTATGATTCTCTATGCCTTAACTTTTTGAATACGAATTGACCATCATCACGAGTCTATATTGGAGGTTGAATTGTTTCTACTAATGATCAGAAAACTACTCTTTGTTAATGATTGACGTGCTTGTCTTGATGAATATTTTGTGTTGTTACTGTGACATCCCAAGTAGATGTTTAGATGGACATTATAGTTTGTTCGAGGACGAATAAAGCTTTAAGTGTGGGGTGTTGATGATAGGCGAATTTACACGCCTAAAGTGCTATATTTTACCCATATTTTAGCTGAGTTTTGAGGACAAATTATATAATTCATGCACTTTTAGTCCTTTTTCCTGTAAGTGAGCTAACAAACGTGATTAACAAGTTTTCAGGTATAAATGATGCAGATTTCAGCATTTTATGGATGACTTGACGCCAAAGAAAGCTTCACGAAAGAAGGAAGGGAAAGCTTGGATGCCAAGGACCAAAAGTGACGCATGGAAAACCTGTCCCGGGCAAAAACAACACTTCTGAAGACTTTGGGGATCAGCAGTAACTTAGTAGGATTAGGATAAGGAATGCAGTATCCTAGTAGGATTGGGATAAGTAATGCAGTAGCTTAGTAGGAATAGGATATGGATGTTATAAATACCCTATTTTGCTAGAGATTTTAATTCATTCCTCACAATTCCTCACAATTCCCCCATTCCATCAATTCCCATCCATCCACCATCCATCCATCCATCAAAATAATTCTCTTTATTAATTCATTGTTGACATTATTTTTCATCTATTCGACTTTTAATTTTACAACAAGAGAATAGCTATTTTCCAAGGAATTCACGCCTAAAGACATACCACACCATACTACACGTGAGATCTTTTATTGTGGTATAATGATAATGTCTATTGTGATTTCCATCGCACTCATGAATAGCTAAACCTCTCTGTTGGGGTTATGGAAGCCTTATGAGATACTATCTAAGGCTATGAGTTTGTGAATTCGTGACACGTGTGTTTCTTATATCATTATTCTCTTCATCTTATTGCAAATTCTTGTGGCTGCAGACGCATAGAATAATGCCAGTATAGCATTAACTTGTTCGAAAGAAAAGTTATATGTCTGGAAAAGAGATAATGTCAAGGTAATAGGGTCCCATCCCCTATTAAAAAGTTAGTGACGTAACTGGATTAACCTCTTGGAGAATTTGTACCGTTAGATACGCTTTAAGCTCGAAAGAGTTAAAGTGAAATAGTCCTTGTTGAGGTCGAAAGACGCTTGGATTTACCATCGAATACAATTCTCTATAAGCACATGCATGTTTGAATTCCGCAAAAATCATAGCCAATAGAGACGTACAACTCATAAGGTGGACATAACCCCAACTCCTCAATTCTCATTGTTTTACATCTTACCAAACATTCTTACTTTTTACTTTTCTATTTTCCGTTTTTACCTTATTACTTTGGTTACATTACTTGCACGACAAAACTCCCCCCTTTTTATGAGACTTGCACTAAAAGTCTAGTAATGGGATCGATACCCAACCCAATTGGGTTATATATTTGACAACGACCGTTTTACACTCCTACGAGAGCTGTAGATTGAGCGTTATCAGCTGTAGGGGATGAGCTATTGTCCATGTACCAAAAATACCAAAGATCTTATGTTTACTAGCCTTATATAAACTAATGTACTTGTTGTTTTTATGATTTATCAAACCTACTGAAGGACCAGATAAGGGATCAGATACATACTTGATCTCTCTCATAAGCAATAAGGGCTCAGGTTTAACAAGTTATGTAATGTTCATTCAATAGAAACTAGTTTATTAGAGAGATTCTTTTTTTATAGGATCAGAATAAGGGACCAGGTCCATTGGTCATTGAACTTTTTGCTAGTCAACAATACAACTATTAGTTATATATTTGGTGAAGAGTTAGCGGTATAGTAGTAGAGGAGAAATAGGTTTTCCAACCTCGATCAATGAGAAATATTCAAGTTTTCCCTCTTATTTAATATATATATATATATATATAAATCTTTATGTGGAATTAATTGGGAATAGAGTCAGGAGAAACATGGTGAAAGAGTGAACTTCTAGTATGTTGTATGCTGATAAAAGGATGTGTGAGTCTGTGGTTGTCATCATCAAAGCCCATCTATTATGTTCATATGTTGATGATTGAAAAATCTTTTTGAAGTACTAGGTACGTCAACTAGTATACCATTATGAATTTTTGCAATTGTATATATTTATCTTCTATGCCCATTTTTGACAATATCAGTATATTAGTGGAACAAATTTTTAGTGTTTCTTCTTCAGCATCTAATGAAAAAGATTCACTGCCAATGCTCATCCTATATATTAATCATCTTTAGGTGTGAAGTTTAGTTTTTGTAAATACTCAAAGTACCAATCTTTATAGCAAAACCGCCACTTCTCTTCAAACTCAAAGCTCTTACAATAAAGGACTTGCTCTTAGTCAAGATAGCATTATTAGTCCGTTATAGTTTGACTCTTTGTGATTGTGCCAAATTTTAAGAATAACACAATTATGAGAAGAAATTATAGGTGTCATTATTTGACCTTTTTCGTGTGAAAAAGTGTATCAACTAGAGGTTGTTCATAGTTGGGCTAGAGTTAGCCAAGGTGTAACAACTAGAGTTAGTTGACTGTAGGTTATAGTTGGTATACTATAGCGTGGATCGAGGTAGTAATTTGATCAAGAGTATGTGGTTAAGATGTTAACCATAATATTATGATAGAGAGTCTATAATCCAAAATTTTCTTTTGTTTTACTTATATTTGTGGCTTAAATCCTACTAGGTAAGTCAGTTTTCTCTCTTGAGAAAGAGTTTCCACGTAAAAATCCCTTATTGGTAATTTCCTACAAATTTATTTTTGTGTTCTTACTGCTCAACATTCTCCTTATATAAAGTCCAGGTATCAAATCAGGTCTTTGTTGTTGTGGTCGACTCTCACCAGATAATGATCAATATTAGAGTAAGTTCCTCCTAAAAGGTTGACACCTAAGAAGGATCCTTTAAAAATGGATACTCCTTCAAATCCTAGAGAATACGAAAGCCTTCGTGATATCAAAAGAAATCTTAAAAACTACGCTGAGAAGGAGTTGAGGTCTTCGATTAGTGTCCTAATTGATGCATATCATGAGCTTCTTATTGAGAGGGAGTCGATGAATAATAATCTTGCAAAAATGGATTTGGAAAAATTGTTCTGTCTAACAATTTTCATAAATTAGAAGAAAAGATTATTTTTGTTTTATGAAAAAATGATGATTTTAGTAAAACGTTTAAGGTTCTCTCTCTTAATGGTCCGAAAGTAAAAAGAGAAGGTAGTAAGCTAAAGTTTGAACTTGAAGAAAAATTGAACAAATACAAGCTTGACCTTGATGCCTCTTTTGTAAAAAATAAGGAAATAGAGAGGGGCCTGGGAAAGATCAAGGTAGACCTTGAGAAGTCACTGAAATGAATATTATCCTTAAAAGATCTGGACAGCTAAATTGATGAGAGACCCATCAATCATCAAGTTCATGGTTATTAGAAGAAAAATAAGATGAAGAATGCTCTTTATGACTTCACAAAAGAATTGCATCATATTCAACAAATTGACTCTATATGCATCATGGTAATAATGACCACAGAAAGGATGCAAGTGCAGTAAAATGTCATGGTAAGAGAAAACATCAAGAGTACAAGGAATCACAGGCAAAAAATAAGGTACCTAGTCTCATTTCTAATAAGCTTAAGTTTCTAGTATGGACAAAGAAAAGTTTATTTCTTCTTCCATCCCCTCTATGGGAACCCAAGTTAAAATGGGTTCTCAAATCCAACCCATGAATTGTCATAAAGGAAAAAGTGAGAGAAGGTATCCAAAACATGCTCATAGATAGTGGCTACTCAAGGAACATAAATGGAAGAACAAAAGATATTCTCTCACTCAAGGAAATTCAAGGGGGAAGTGCTTTCTTTGGACATAGAAAGAAATGAAATAATCTTGGCATTGGAAGGATGGAAACACCTTTGGTAATTAAATTGATAAATATATACTATGTAAATGAGTTGAAATAAAACTACTTAATGGGTCTTGGATATGTGGCAATGAAAGTAAAGTGTTCTAGAATACTTAAGAAACAAGAATATTTTCTCTCCTATAGTAACAAATCTCAAAGGACCTAGTCTATGGGAAACCTAAGTAGAAGTATGTAAACAACAAGACTTGCTACCATGTGTGAAGATAAAGAAAATCAGGCCACCTATCAAGTATAAGAATTGGGGACTATTTTGAAAAGAATTATTTGGAGCTTGGGCAAATAAAATGGAATTGACTTCCCATAATACTTGGACATCTCCTAATTGGAAATAAAATTGATTACAATTATCCAGGTGAAAGAATTATTTATTAGGTCTAAATCAGTCTTATACCTTTGCGTTATACCATCATGGTAGAAAGGGAAAAGCAATAAGAGAAAGAAGGAATGATTAAATACAATGCAGGAATAAGGACTCCATCGAGGCACATGGTTCCTTCAAAGGGTAGTCATTCTTACATTACCTATGAGAGTTCAAAATATTACTTGCACTACCATGTAAGATATTTATTATTCCCTTCACTTTATATCTCCCTATTTATTCGTAAATCCTAGTTGCTCCCTCTAATTTCAAAATTTCTAAATCTATTAATTCATCTTTTTTCAAACCATCATTAATTGTTCTTACTAATAACTTCATCCTTATAAATTCCTTACACAAATATCCATAATAGTCTCTATTGAAGAATCGAAAGGCACTACTATTGATTTGAAAAGAGCTCTAGTAAAAAAATTCAAGGTGGGGATGCAATGATTTTAAAAAAATTGATTGAAAATTTGTGTGATGAAGGGATACATGTTGATACATTAAATTTATCGAACATCTTTGTGGAAAATGTTAACAAGAAAAGTAAATGTTCACTATTACCACCCCAGAAGAATGTGAAATCATTAAGAAGAAAGGTAGTGTGACACATCACTCTATGGTATTAGATCTAATTTCTACCTAAGAACAAGAAAATGCAAATGTGGATTTAGTGACTGCTCTAATTATAAAAATAGATGCAAAGATCGCTCAACTGAAGTTAGTCTTATAACAAGCTTTCTTGAGAATAAGTGAGGGGCCTGGTATCTAGATAAGCTCCTCAAAGCTCTTGTTGATGTTGATGATCACTTGACTATGGTTCTCAAGTCTCTCCTAAGTCCTCTATCCTCTTTTTTTTTTAATTTTAGTTCCTTAAAATCTGTGTTAATTAGTTGTGGCATGTTCTTGGATATATTTTATGAGTTAATTCATATCGTTTGCTTGACTATCTCTTTATTGCATGTTGTATTTCCTAGTGTTTGCCTTCTTGTTCCAGTGCTATTAACCTTCTATTCATATTATTGTTGCCTTATCGGCAATGAGTTAACCTTGAATGATGTACTTCAACTTGGTTTGCTGTTAATTTTTTAGATGATGCGAAAAGGGGGAAAATTCATGTGAATAAGGAATTGTTTGAGAACTATAGCTATAGTGATACGGGGAATAGATAGGGAAAATAGGTACAGCGATAATGGAAACTTAAATAAGTGTTGGTGTCGGGGGAACTTTCTAATCTAGTTCCACAACTGGCTAAAGTTTGTCATCATCAAAAAGGGGAAAATGTCTTATCTTTGTTTTGATGATTGGCAAAACTATTGTTTATTATGATGATTGAAAAAGTCGTAAAAGAACTAGATAAGTAATAAGATAATTTTCACCTAGAGATGTTGATGATAGGGGCAACCAATAAGGAATCTTTTGGTGATAGGAATGAGGGACCTAATCCTCCTAGATGGTAGGAGAAATTGAAGAAGGGATAAATGTTGATAAAGGAAAACTCTCTGAATATTTTGCTATATTGGTTATCGGGTTTTTATCATCTAAAAAGGAGAAATTGGTGTACTTATTGTTTTGATGATTTGGCAAACCTACTAAAGGGCCAGATATAGGACCACACACACATCAAGTCTCTCTCAGAAGCAGCAACGACTCAAGGGTAACATGTTTTATAATACTTATTCATGAGAAATTACTTTTACAAATATGTCTTATTTTATATGGATCATAATAAGGGACAAGGTCCATCGATCGTTGAACTTTTTGATGGTCAATAATAAAGCCATCAATTTTATATTTTGAAAACTTTAGTAGGGATTATGCTCACCTATATCATAGTTTGATATAGGGCGATCTTTGTTAATAAAGCTCAACTTACGTTGAGGTCGAATCCTCGATAAATGAGTCCAACCTTCAAACCCTATAGATGTTGATAGCATCTAAGTGTATCCTCATAGTGTAAACAAAAAGATTTTCTTGAATTAAAATAGGGAGTTGATTTGGGATGTTATTATACCAAAGTCTATTCAAACTAGCAAATAAAGGCAACAATTGTGGTTAAGATTTCAATATGGAAAAATCTTGGGATTATATCTTCCTAGGGGCAAATAATGCAGGGGTTCATGATAATTGGGTTCAAATTATAGTCTTCAAGTACATGGGTAGGCTAGGTTTTGAATTATTGAGGCTAACCTTTCAACCAATCCTCAAGATTATTACCCAGGGATCCTTTCGGATACCCCATGGATACGACAAGCAAAATCACCTAATACCTCAAATGGCTAATTCTGAACTCACCCTTATTTTTAAGATGATGAAAAGAGCATAAACTAAATCTAATTACTATCCACCAATGCCTTATCATTCACATCCCTCTTTCAAGGATTATGTAAGAGTTTAAGAATTTGGGGTCTTCACCCACAAATCCATTTTGGGAATTTGGGGTTTTCACCCAAAAATTCCAACTGAATCAAGCAAGCATTAGTGAAACCCATAATCAATGAGCAAGAATCTTCACTAACAAATCACAACCCACACGTAATTACACCCTAGTTCAACATAATCTATAGATAAATTGGTTTAGCTACTCATAAAGTTTGGGAAAGAAAATATACCCAATTGATCATCCAAGGTTTCCATTGAACATACAAAATAAGAATATTCTTGAATTTCACTCCTCTTACAACTAATGAAACTTGGAAAAAATTAAACACAAGAATCTTTCCCAAAATTTGTAGGATTTTCCAAAGTTTAAAACTCTCAATTCTAGTTCATGATACAACAAAGAGAAGGGATTTTCGCGCAATTTATAATTTGACCTAGCTGTGCCTAATTACATTTCTTCCCCTGAGCCATAATACATATCATCGTGATTGATAGATTTTGATTGCAATCACGTCTCTCTCAATCACAATAAGACTATCGCAATCAGTATACTACTCATAACTTGTCGCGATTGCGACCTTCTGGCCGCAATCACGGTAATTGAGGGTAACTTCCTGATCATGATTTTTCTAGCTTCTGCACTAATCTTCCCTTTTTGATCCTTTTTCAACTAACTTCCACTTCTTTTCTCTTCATCAACTATATACCTATATAATGTGGGAATTACTGCATTCAACTAACAAAATAGTCTAATTCGTACCATTAAATCATAGTAGTGTGCCCAAATTTGGATGTAAATGAGTGGTGAATTTAACACTCATCAATACCCCAAACTTAAAAATTTACTTGTCCTCAAGCAACACTACTTCTTACTCAATGAGACAATGCAACTTTAAGCTCAAACATGACTTAATGATTGTAATGACTTCAAACTTTACTAGCACTAACAAGTAGCTCTTACGCATGGAAAAGCTTTTCTCATGACTCCCCTCGACATGAAATATACTATCAAATATGAAAAGGACTTTAAATAACTATAATTCAATAATTACTAACTCTTTATAACCTACTCCCTATCAATAGTGACTCCACGATACTCCCTTGCCTTATTTTTTGGAAGATGACAATTTCACCCCACCCCCCTTAGTTAGTCTACCTCATCACAAGAAGGAAATCCCACATACCAAATTATCTACTATGCAATAAGGGATTTAAGTGAAACCACTCACTCTCACAAAGACTCCCTCAATTCTAACAAGTGTCATACCATAGGCTTGCGCTTATTTACAATAGCCACTACAACAAATACACTTGGTTGGAGATCTCAAAGTAATTTTTAACCTTATAATGTAGGTTTGGGGAAAGGGTACGATATCATTTAGGAACAAAGTGAATACACCCTCCTTGAACACCTTCATCACACTATTTTAACCAGACTTATGACAATGGACCACTTTATTTGTATCCAAAATTTACACATACCTACTTTTTCTACCTTGATTTACCCAATTCTTTGAAAGCATTTTCTTTTGGCTATTTCTTTTTTCACTCCATGCTAATTCTTCTTTTGATGATTCCTTTTTTTTTCACTTTTTTTAACTTCTCTCTTTGCTTAGCATCACAGGCATCCACCTACATTATCATGGCCCAAGGTAATCTCTTCCAAACTTACCACCCCCAACTTAGGCATTTTACCTCAAGTTTCTTTTTCCAAGTTCAAGGAGCGAAGGGTTCTAAAGAGGGAAAACTTTGAATAGTTCAAGGCTTGTAATGTGGATTTTCAAAGGAAAGGCTTGAAGGCTCAAAATGGGTAACTAAGGGTACTATTCTATGTTATTTAGGCTAAAGTGAGCTCCTAATACTCAATAAGGAGGCCTAAGATCATTTCACAAACCAAGTATAATCACAAGTAGCCTTGAGATACTAACGAGGGATGTTTTGGATGATACAAGTATACATAAGAGATAGACAAATATGCTCCCCATACATGGTATGCAAACTTTTCAAGGAGGCTCAATTGCACTTCTAATTAGAGACAAAAATGGAGTATTTACCAACTTCTACAAGCTAGCAAAGTTGGACTCGCAAAAAGATGTAATGTATAGTTATGAATTTATTCACGTCCATGTCCTTTATTTTCAAAAAAATTTGGATGGAGGGGGTGTTTGCTTCGCATTTGTGTCACACATAATTTGCTATTTATGGTACAAAACCAAGTCGTCATCTTATATTTCACCTTTTATGAGGGCAAACCATATGGCTACTAAGACTTTACCAGAGGTATAAGGGCTATCCCAAATCCAAAATTCCACAGGTAATTTTATTTCCCTTTTATTTATAGCTTTGATGCTACGGGTACTCAGATTTTCTCTGCATCCATAGCTCAAAATCCAATCACGGTGATTTTCCCTTAAGAATGTCATCACTCAATCCATCATAGGGAAATGCTCATCCGAATCAATCACAAAAAACACAACAAATTTGATGATTGAGGTAAGACTTTTAAATTATAAGGCCCGAACACAAATGTAGCCCGCTCCCCCAACTTAAAGACTTCAAGTGTCCTCACTGCAGCAAATAAAAGAAGTACAAGGGTTAAGTGGGACTCTCTTAAGAAACTACATGATTTGTCCTTGGATATTATGATTGTGATGGGATGTACCGTGATCACGAGACCACGATCTCATCCCTCAAACTACAATCGCGGTATCGGAGGCCGATTTCCCCTGTTTTTGCTTTTTTTCTCTACATAACTGCCATTTTCCAACTCTGTTTTCCCATATTTTTATGGACTATTAACTTGTGTCAAAACACCTACAAAACATTAAAAAATGTAACAAGTATGTAAAGGATGGGTTTCCTCCCAACAAATTCCTAATTAAATGTCATGGCATGACTTTCTTTCTTACCATGTAGGATCTTTGAAATGTACCAACTACACCTTAGCCACCCTAAGAACTCCCACATTATAGTGTTTCACCCTTTGTCCATTTACTATAAACCTCTTTTTATGATTTTCCAATTTAATGGCACCACTAGGGTAAACATTTGAAATCATAAAGGGGCCTAGCCATTTAGAATGAAGCTTACCCCCAAAGAGTTTCAAATGACAATTGTACAGGATTACATTGTCACCAACACAAAATTCTCACCTTAGTATTTTAGAATCATACCATTTATTCATTTTCTAATAATACAATGTGGAACTCTCATAGGCCTTGAGTTGGAAATCCTCCAACTCGTGAAGTTTAGTGACTCTTGACTTGAAATTCTCTTCCCAATTTATGTATAACCACTTCAAGGTCCACAAGGTTGTATTCTAAATCTCGACTAGCAAGTGACATGCCTTCCCAAACACCAACAGGTAGGGAGAAATACCAATTAGGGTTTTGTAGTCCGTTCTATAAGCCTAAAGTTCCTTATCAAACTGTCTAGCCCAATTAGTTCGGCCTATATTCACGGTCTTCTTGAGTATGGCTTTGATTTCTTGATTGGAAACTTTGACTTGGCCACTTTTTTGGGGGTGGTATGGGGTATTAACTTTTTTCTTCACCCCATATTTGTCTAGAAGGGCCCCAAATATCCGATTGCAAAAATGTGAGCCTCTATCGCAAATAATGGCAAACGGCATTCTGAAGCGTCTAAACCTGTATTTCTTCAATAAGAAAGTGATGCTTTTTCTCTCATTATTAAGAAGTGCCATATATTCCACCCATTTAGAAACATAATCAACTGTCATCAATTTACATTTTTTCTAAAGGTGCTCACAAAAGGGCGACAAAGAATTCAACTTTAAGATTTGGTCTAAGGGGTATTTCATGTTTTCTCGAGATGCCACCTTGCCTTTGACATTGATGATATGTTTTTCCCACTCAATGGAATCCCTATGAATGGTGGGCTAATAATACCCATAATGAATAATTTTGGTGGTGGATCGGATTCCCCCATGGTGACCGCCGTAAGGTAAGGAGTAACATGCTTTAAGAATATCCTTCATTTCAAATTCTATTACAAAATGCCTAATCACACCATCCGCACACTCCCAAAATAGGAAGGGTTTGTCCTACAAATATTTTTTTACATCGAACAAGAACCACTTCTTCTTATGATAGCTAAGCACCTCAGGGAGTACAACACTCGCACCATAATTAGCATAGTCAGCATACCACAGTGCGTCTTTTCCCAAGATTGACATAACTAACTCCTCGGGAAAAGTATTGTCAATCTCAAATTCCCCATACATTTTATGATTATCCTCAATACGTGAAAGATGGTAGCAACTTGGTTTTTGCAACCCTTTTGATCCTTTACCTTGAAATCAAATTCTTGAAAAAGCAAGATCCATATAATTAGGCATGTCTTAGCTTTCTTGTTTGCCATAAAGTATCTATGGGTGGCATGATCCATGTAAACTACAACTTTTATGCCTAACAAGTAGGTTTTAAATTTATCAAAAGCATATACAATCGCCAAAACTTCTTACTCTGTAACGGTGTAGTTATGTTGAGCATCATTCAAGGTCTTGATCACTTAATAGAAAGGATGAAATAATGTTTCCTTGTGTTAACCCAAAAACGCACTTAATGCAATCCTGCTTGCCCCATACATTACTTCAAATAGGGATGACCAATATGGGGCCACAATAATGGGAGCCGATATAAGCAACTGATTGAGACAATTAAAGGACTTCAAGAATGCATCATCAAAATTGAATTTTGACTCTTTTTCAAGGATCTTGCACATTGGATGAGTTATTTTGGAGAAATCCCTAATAAATCATCGATAGAACCCGACATGCCCAAGGAAACTCCAAAATTCCTTTACGAAAATAGGGGTTGTAACTTGGCAATTACCTCTACCTTAGATTGATCAACTTATATACCCTTTACAAAGATCTTGTAGCCCATAACTATACAATCCTTAATCATGTAATAAAATTTCTTACAATTGAGGCCAGGTTGATTTCCACACATCTCTGAAGTACCTTGCTTATATGCTCAAGACATGACTCAAATGATTTCCTCACCACCGATAAATTATCCATGAAGACTTGAATCGAATCTTCAACCATAAAATGTTGATAACATATAATGTTTAAAAGTTTTCAGTGCATTGCATAAATCAAAGGGCATCCGCTTGAATGCAAATGTACCATAGGGTCAAGTGAAGTTTTCTTCTCCTTGTCTTCTAGGGCAATACAAATTTGATTGTACCCGAATAACTATCTAGAAAGCAATACCACCCAGAACAACTAACAAATCTAGCATTTGGTCAATAAAGGGCATAGGGAAGTGGACATTTTTGGTCTAAGAATTCAACTTTTGGTAGTTCATGCATACCTGCCACCCTACTACCGATTGGATAGGAATAAGGTCATTGTTTCATTCTCAACTAGAATAATTCCACATTTATTTGGAACACATTGCACCAGACTTATCCAAGTGCTATTGGAGATTGGATAGATTACTCCCGCGTCAATCTATTTCATAATTTCCTTCTTCACCACCTCTTGTATGGGTTGATTTAGCCTCTTTTGGTATTCCACACTTGGAACATGATGTTTTTCTACCTTGATATTATGGGGACAAATGTGTGGGCTATTTATATGATATTCGCAATTGTCTATCTAATGGATCGAATGAACGTTTTTGCTACCAACTTCAAAGCATCCACATGATAGGGCTCTAGATCACTTGCAATGATGTTAGGTAAACTGTCATCATTCCCCAAGAATACATTTAAGATGGGGCAGCAATGGCTTCAATTAAATTTTAGGTGGCTCAATAATGGATAGCTTTGCGGGTGGCTATCACGGTTTTAAGATCAAGGTTCAACTTTATTGGGTTCTTATAATAACATCCAAGTCCATTTAAAGATGCAACCACTTTATCAAATGCTTCCACTTCCTCTCTTTCACAATTCCACAAAATGCCTACCAATGGGTCATCCTCCAAACTCACATCAACATAGTTCATCACCTCACCATTAATGGCATCAATCACCAAAATTATTTATAAGTCCATTAGTTGCATCTTGGACTTGCATACATTGAATGAAACCTCTTCATTATTTAGGAAGAACTTTATCTCACCACACTTCAATCCACCAATTCTCTCCTAGTGGCCAAGAATGTCCTTCCGTGACTAATAGGAACTTCATGATCCAAAGAATAATCAAGGATCAGAAAGTCAATTGAGAAGATGAATCAGTCAACTTTAACTAGCACATCATGAAGTATTCCCATAGGCTTCATAATGGATCGATTGGATATGAGAAATTTCATTGTGGTAGGTTGTGCTTTTCCCAATCCGATCTTGTGAAATATGGCATATGGCATTAAATTTACACTTGCCCCGAGGTCACACAAGGCTTTTGCAAACTTTAATATTCTGATGGTACACAAAATTGTGAAAGCACTGGGGCCTTTTTTGTTTTTTGCATTGTGCTTGACATAAGGCCACTTTAATGATGAGTTATTTCTATTGTCTCATCCTACACAAGCCGATTCTTAGAGACCAAATCCTTCATAAATTTAGCATGCCCCCACATATCTTGCAAGTCTTCTATTAAAGGAATATTGATGGAAAGGTTGCTAAATTTATCAAGGAACTTTTTGAACTTTACATTTTCCCCTTTTTCATGAACTATTGAGGGAAAGGGGGAGGAATCTTGATTGGTGGCATGGAGACAATTTGACATTCTTTCATCTTTGAATTTCTAACTATAACCTCACATGGACTTGGATCATCATTATTAGACCTCTTTCTCTTTGTATTTGTTTGTTATTATTTTCTATTTTACCAGGATCATCATCAAGCTCTATGCCATTGTCAAGACTTCTTCCATTTTGAGCAAAAATAGCATTTGTTACTATCCCGCTTGGCATTTCTTCATTTTGTCTCTCCATGAGATGCACTTATATTTGATTTAATTTTGCCTCTACTTGTTGGATAGAGATCAAATGATCCAGATGTAACTTGGTGAAATCATTCCTCATTTCCTTTACTATTTTGTCGGTCCCCTCAAAACTAATCAATATTCAAGCCAAAATATCTTCATTAATGCACCCCTATTTTTGCATTACGGCATGCCTTTATTTTCATTGTTCTGACCTTGATTACCTCCTGTACCTTGAGAGGCAATGTCAAAACCCTTCGAAAACTTAGCCAACAAACTCATCTTGTCATCAAGTATCTCTTCTTCCATATTTTCACATGCCTTAGCATTTGTTGCATCTATAATATTGACTCTTTCAATTGAGGCTCCCAATGATAACTCTCAACTTACACGTCAATTTAAGTACAAGTCGGTCATTATCAATATAATTACCTGTAATACCCCAGAAAATTTTTTGTTGAAATTTTGTACGTAAACGTGTTGGGTTCTATCTTCTAGAATGAATTATAATTTTTTCGTGTGGAATGTCTTATATTATGACCCACCATTGCGTAGATTATCAAATAATATTTCCAACGATATGTGGTTCATCCAAAAAGGACACTCGATCGATGAGTTATGAACATTTCGATCGAACCATGAATAGTAGTGAACAGTAAAACGTGCAGGAAATAGTACTGAGGCTTGGCGTATTTTTTCTCCAACTTTAAATGATCATAACTCCTTATACATAATGATCTGGGTTACATACTATATATCAATGGAAAGCTCTGCGAGTCCTCTTTCCAATGAAATTGGTTTCATCCAATTTTTCTATCGGAGCAAAAGGTTATGGTCGATCTATTTTAGCCTATCAAAAGTAAATTTTTGGGTCAACTTCAAACAATCATAACTCCTCGTACACAATAATATGGGTGAGATACTATATATTAATGGAAATATATAAGAGTCCTCTTTCTAATGAAATTGGTTTCATCCAATTTGGATATCGGAGTAAAACGTTATGGTTGATCTACTTCAGACTAGCAAAATAGTCCACCAAAGGACAGATTCGAGAATTTTTTGATTTTTAGGGACATTTTGGTCATCCCTCCTCACCCAAAATCCATCCAAACCCTATATTAAATCCTATTAGAAGCATTATATGTTATATTTCATCAAATTCCCTCAACAAGAAAAACCTAAGCTCCTACATCCAACTTCAAGAACCTCCAAAGTTCACCATTAATTCTTCAAATTTATTCAAGATTCCAAGTTCCTAGTTCAAGAACTTCAATAACCTCCAAAGTTCACCATTAATTCTGTAAATTTATACATGATTCCAAGTTCCTAGTTCAAGAACTTCAAAAACCTCCAAAGTTCACCATTAATTTTGTAAATTTATTCAAGATTCCAAGTTCCTAGGTCAAGAACTCCAAGAACCATCATTCAATGGCACGATTAATATCTCAAAAATGATTATCGATCAAAATTTCATCATTCAAGGTATGTGGGGGTTTTCAACAAGAACTCTTTTTCATTCTTGTGCACAAAAGTAATTTTCTTTACAAAGGCATGATTTTTATTTAATTTTTATGAATTTGAAGCATGAACCCATATCTTATAATAATTATTATAAAATCTTGATGTTTATGATTTTGAAAGATGAATTTATATGTGTGGAGATATAAAGCATGAATCTTGAATGATATTTATCATGATTTTGATATTTGGGTCGTGAATCTCCATTAAAAATTGTATTTTTTTGAGAAAGTGTGTGTTATAAGCACGTTGATGTTGAATATTTGAGATATTTTGAATGATTTGACCTTTGGATCTTAATGGAGTTATTTTGAACTTGAGTGTGAAAGAAATCTACAACGTGGTTGATTTTGATAGATGTGAAGCATAATGGCTCCCGATGTATATTTATATATTACTAAAATTGTTTTGTTATGGATTATCTTTGAAATGATCTGAGCTAAGTCCAGGAGAAATCTTTAGCACCGAGTGGGAGGTATAAAGCGACCTTACTTCCCTTGAACTACGTACCACCGTGGGAGTGAGCCTGCAGCTGATTTATATAGTGATCACTAGTTTGTGTGAATTTAATATCGATAGTCCTACTCCGATGGAAAGGATAGGATGGCTCTCCCCAATGTGGGTTGGACATTGGACTCCATGTGGCTCACATGGTTTATGTCGATTATAGTATCTCCCAATGTGTGTGTTTCCTTGTGTCTATGGTGAATGGTGAAGTGATTTGAAAGTGGAATTGTGAAAGTTATTCTTTCGAAAGATTTAAATGATATTTACATTATGATAATTGATATTCTTGATGAACTGAAAGTGATTGAAAAATTATATGATGACTCACAAATGTTATTGTACTTATTTCATCCTCTCATGATTATGATGATTTTCTTCGATCTATGTGAGGCTTTCATACATCTTGCATATTTCTTATAAATATTTATGATGATGATATTTATACAACTGCATACACCCCCATATACTCGGTTCCTTTCTATGGTACTGACCCACATTTTCGGATGTGGGCTGTATTTTCTTGGAATATAGGTTCAGGTGCTCAGTTCCAGGTTCGACAGTGATTCTTTAGGCACGCTGTTCTACATCCTCTATTGTGGTGAGTCCTCATGTTCCGAGGATGTGATCTCTGATGTTGGTTTCACAGAATTGTTTACATTTGATAACTGAGTATGAGTCAGTTGGATCATGTATCAATGGCTCACTGGTTTTATTGATTTTCTTAGAGGCTTTTCAGACTAGTATAGATGTTGGGAGTTGACTAATAAGTCATATTTTGTTATCTTTCTAAAATTCTTTTATTCTTGGATGATGATTACTCTGTTGATATTTGAGGGTTATTTATGGAAACCCCGTTGATTTGTGTTGAACTGAATAAAAATGGCTCAAAGGGTTAGCTTGGGGCTACTCGTAGCCTCAAGCACCGTGTGACGCTTCGGGGCCCATTTTCTGGGGCGTTACATTACCCAACTTTGAGTCGGGGTAGAATCCACGAGGAACAATGTTAGTGACGATTAAATAAGTTTAAAATTAAAGTTACTTGCTAAATTCAAATATATTATACAAAAATTTTTTGAGGATTTTGAATATTTTCAAAAGTGTAAGACAATTCTTGGGATTCTAAAGGACTAATTCGAGCTAAGAGTAATTAGAGCATAATAAATTAGGAACGAATCTTGGGGATATGCTTTACTAGAGGCAACTAGTGTGTGGGTACATGAAACTCAACTTAGAATCTTAGCTAAAGCATGCCTAGGTAGGCTCGTTTAGGGATTTTGATACTTGTCTTTAAACAAAGCACCAAACTATCACCCAAATATTCTTTCAAATACCTCATTGGTGAGGTTAACCATTCATCACAAAGCCTCAATTTTGGCATCCCTATTTCTAGGAGGATGCCTAAGATATAGTAGTTCCACAATTTATTCTTATCTCTAAGATGATAAAAAAGAAACAACTATTATCTATCTTATTGTTCACAAATATCCATGTCACCTACAACCCTCTTTCAAGGATAATGTAGGATCTAGACTACTCACATCCCATTTTCAAGGATGATATGGGGATTTAGTGAATTTGAGGTTTTCACCAGCAAATATCCTTTTACAATCAAGCATTTGAAAAAACAAAAAACATGAACCAATAATTAAAGGTAACAATCATTACCCACACACATTTGTACCCTATTCTAACATAACCCCAAGAGGAATAAATAGCAACTCATAAAGACAATAAACAAAAATATACTAAAATCTCTATAAAATTGATTCATGAATAATAAAGAGAATGCAAATCACACTTTAAATTCAAATGAATCCTCAATTAGATTTGCTAATTTTTTACTTATGAGAGACTCTAATATCGTCTTATCTCAATATTAGTACAAATTTTTCTCCAAGCCTCAAGTGATAAAACCCTAGAAAACTAAGATAAAGATGAAAAGATAATCCTATGAATAAGGGTTTTGAGCCTTCTTTGAGAACTGGGGTCGGATATGTGCATTTACATTTCTGCCCCTGGGTTGTATTCCCATTAGGACGTGATCACTAGCACTTTTCCGTGATCACCACGATCACAGTAAGAACTCCACGGTCGTAGACCTTTAACCTGGCTTGACTTACGGTAACTGAGGTTGATTTTCTACTTCAAGCCTTCCAACAGCATTTCTCTTCTCCTTTTTAATCCTTTTCACCTCAAATCCACATCTTCCTTCTCAATACATGTATGCCTGAAAAATATGGAAATCAGTATAGTAAACCACAGATTTATCTTAGTTATATGTTTAAATCATAGTAGTGTGCATGAATGTTGAGTGCCAATGAGTGGTAAATTCACCACTCATCACCCAATATATGTTGAGTAAGAAGTGTAGGGTATGACATTACCTTGATCATGTTTGAATTTCTTTCCTCCTCTAGACATGTTCCATCTTAACATACAAAGGATTAAAAGGGAGCCCCCACGGACACCTCGATATCCTTCATGTGCCAACCCCTAGCCAAACTAGACACTTGATCTAACACCTTTGATGTAACCTCATACGACGATTTAATAAGTGATCCACTGGATGCATTATTCACTATGACTTTTTTTATTTGGTCCAATGCCCTATAGACAATTTAGAGAAGCATTTTCTTTGGTATCTCGTTGTTGGGGAATTTCAAAAACTTGTCCTTGAATCTTCCCCAAGCTTCATACCACGACTCCCTATGAAATTGATGAAAATTAATAATTTTGTCCTACAATTGTAACATCTTTAAAGGTAGGAAGTAGTGATTCAAGAAAGCCTCTATAAGCTTCACCCATAGGGTGATGGACTCAATAGGTAGAGATCTTATCCGTAACACCACCTTACAATTAGAGATAATGGGAATAGGTGCAATCATATGGACTCCTATGATATGTGAGCAATTTCAAAAAGAGCACACATACTTCTATGAAATTTTTCAAGTGAAAATTTGGGTATTCATGAGCTTGACCCCCAAACCAACCCTTCATATGAAGCAATTATAGAATCACGTTTTTGACATAAAACACTTTATTCCCTCATTGGGGGGAGGGATACGGATGGCACTATCATGCTCTTCGGTGCCAAGATAATCCATGGTTTCAACATATTTTCATGATGGATTGTTAATGACTCCCTTTGGACTCATGGTTATTTGGATGAAGTAGTGATTACCTCATAAAGAATCAAAAACAACAAAGAAAATAAAATGTGAAACTACTGGTAAACTCAAAGTTACAAACAACACCTAATAAGTGAAAACTAAGTTTCATTCCCCGGCATCGGTGTCTTTTTTATCACGCTCACCTATACTGTGGTATTGATATAGGATGATCGTAGTCAATAAATCTCAACTCATGTTGAGGTCGAATCATCGACAAACGAATCTAGCTTTCAAACCCTATAGATGCTAATAGCGTCTATGTATATCCCCATAGTGTAAACAAAAATAAATGCATGAATTAAAATAGAGGGATTGGTTTGGAAGTTTATTCTACCAAAGTCTATTCAAACAAGCAAATAAAGGCAACAATTGTGTATAAGATTTCAATATGGAATAAATTTTGGGATTATGTCTTCCTAGGGGAAAATAATGGATGGGTTCATGATAATTTGGTGTAAATTCTAGTCACCAAATACATGGGTAGGCTAGGTTGTGAATTCTTAAGGCTAATCTTTCAACCAAGCCTCAAGATTATTACCCATGGATCCTTTCGGATACCTCATGGATGCAGCAAGCAAAATCACCTAATGTATAAAATGGGCATCCTTATTCCAAGGAAGATGCCCAAAAATTAGCTAATTCATAACTAACCCTAATTTTGAAGAAGATGAAAAGAGCATAAACTAAATCTAATAATTGTCCACTAATACCTTATCATTCATATCCCTTTTTCAATGATGATGTTGAAGTTTAAGAATTTGGGGTCTTCACCCGCAAATCCATTTTGGTAATTTAGGGTTTTCACCCACAAATCCCAACTAAATCAAGCAAGCATTAGTGCAACCTTCAATCAATGACTAAGAATCTACATTAACAAATCACAATCCACACAAAATTGCACCCTACTTCAACATATTCCCAAGATAAATTTATTTAGCTACTCCTAAATTTAGGGAATGAGAATATACCAAATTTATCATCCAAGGTTTCCATTGAAGATTCAAAATAAGAATATTCTTCTATTTCACTCCAATTACAACTAAACACACTTGGACAAAATTAAACACTAGATTCTTTCCCAAAACTTGTAGGATTTTTCAAAGTTTAAAACTCTCAATTCTAGTTCATAATACACTAAAGTGAAGCAATTTTTTCCCCATTTAGAATTTTACCCAGTTGTACGCAATTGCATTTCTACCCCTGAGGCATATTACACATCATCACGATCACTGGATTTTGATCGCGATTGCATCTCCCAATTACGATAAGATCATCTCATAATTATGGTAAGACCATTGTGATAACTATCTTAATTATTCACATATTTCCATGATCACGGCCCTCAAAGTGTGATTGCGGTAACTGTGGGTCATTTCCTTCTCATGATTTTTCCAGCTTCTGCACTAATCTTTTCTTTGTGATCCTTTCTAAGCTCACTTCCACTTTTTTTCTTCTCATCAACTATATACTTGCATAATGTGTGAATTAGTGCATTCAAATAACAAAATAGTCTTATTCGTACTATTAAATCATAGTAGTGTACCCAAATTTGGATGTAAATGAGTGGTGAATTTACCACTCATCAGTGGCATGGCAGTAAAGAAAAAGAAGGATTTCTAACCTCTATAAATAAGAAATATTTAGGGTTCTCTCTCTTATTTTCTTTATATATATATAGGTTACTATGTGGAATAAATTGGGAATGAAGTCAGACGAAACATGGTTAAAGGGGGAAATTTTGGTATATTCTATACTAATGAAAGAAAATTTGTGAGTCTATGATTATCATCAACAAAGCCTATGTTATTTGTTCATGTTTGGGTGATTGACAAATCTAGTGAAAAAGTACGCCAACTGGTGTCCCAATGTCCAGTTTTGTAGTTGTACAGATTTACCTTATGTGCCAGCTATCTTGTACTTTTATGGATAATATTAGCATATTAATGGGATGAATTTTTTGATGGTTTTCTTCAGCATCTAGCAAAAAAGCCTCTCTCCTAATGCTCATGCTATATATTCATTTTCTTGAGAATAGAAGTCAAGTGTTTGTAAATACTCAATAAGAATCAATCTTTACAGTGAAAACCACCATTTCTTTTCAAGCTCAAAGCTCCTACAATGAGTGACCTGCTCTCAGTCAAGATAGTCATTCTTAGTCCGTTATTGTTTAAGTCTTTGTGATTGTGCTAAATTGTAAACCTACTCCTCCTATGAGAAGAAATTTTAGGTGTCATTATTGGATGTTTTTCTTATGAAGAAGTGTATCAACTAGAGGTAGTTGATAGTTAGGCTAGAGTTTGACAAGGTGCATAAACTAAAGATAGTTTAATATCGGCTATAGTAAGTATACAGTAGCATGGCACGATGTTGACATTAGATCAATAGAATAGGGTAAATAGGTTAGCCATAGGATTTATGAGAGAGATAGTAATCCAACCATTGCTCTTGTTTTAGTGATATTAGTTGGTGAAATCCTACTAAGGGTGGGTCATGTTTTTTCTTCCTTAAGCAATTAGTTTCCAGATAAAAATCCCTTGTTATTGCTTTCTTGCAAATTTACTTTTGTATTCTTATTGTTCAGAATTTTACTCATATAAAGGTATCGAGTAATTTCTTTATTATTATGGTGGACTCACATAAGCTAACATCAACAAATCCTGTGAAGATGTCTAAATATTGGTATATCCCACAATAATAAATATAAATCCCATGAAGATTTCCAAATAAAAATATATCCCACAATATTAATATATATCACAACAATCACAATAACAATGAGAATAAGCAATCATACATGTACCGATAACAATCTTTTAATATAACCACATTATATGTGATTAACTCTTAAGATATCATTCAAAAATTACTTTCTTGAACATGGATTCCAACAAGTAGACAAGCACTCCAAACACTTGGTTAAACTCTAGTTAATCATTTCACGTTAACAACAATTATTATTTAACATATGAAATCATAATTACACCCAAAATCTAGCGAACAACTTATAATTCAGGCATTACAGTTCATATTCATCAATTACAACATGCCCAAAACTAATCCACAGCCTATTCAAGTAAGCACTATCAAGTCATAACCATCAAATTCAAGTTTTTATTTTAGGAGTGCATGTCCAAATAGAGTAACACTCTAGTTAAATATTTAAAAATTCATTCACTAATCCAATTTAATCACTCTATCGATACCATTTAACTCCGTTAATATCTAATAACCCTTACATAAAGCCATTTCTAGGTTCAAGAACCTACTCTATTAGCCAAACATTCAACTTACAATTCTAACTTTAGTCATATACCTTTATACATCTTACTTAATAACCTTTATCCTAACTTGACTTTAGGATCTTATGTTATAATACCGCATTTTTCTAAAAGAAAAAAACACTCCTACTATTGTTACAAAAGGAATATTACACCTTCAAGCCATGCCCAACCTATGTTTCACCCTTTTTATGGTATTTTGGCCAAATCACTACATTATAAGCTTACACAACCTCCTTATCATTATCTATATCATGTAATTCACATTACAATCCACCATGGAGTTAAAAAGACATAAAACACCCATCAAGAACTCATACATTAATATAACCACACACTATTAGTTCGTTATTACTATAATTCCATGTTTTATCCCTCCATACTCTGTGCCCGCAAGCCTAAGCATGACTTTTCCCATCAAATCTATATTCTGAATATGATTTCTAACCAAATTCTACTACTCATAAAACCATAACCTACATGAGCGCCAAGTTGTTGCAATAAGCATGTTATACTATGGGTGATTTTCCTTTCTCTTCATAGTTTAGAATGCTAAATCATCCAATAATAATAGTTATACGAGTAATTAATCAGCTACTCTTCAAAAAAATAATTTGGGAAATCACGCCCAGTTGTTCTACCTTTTAATCTACAAATCTCTATATTTGGAATAGTTAAATCAATTTCTAGTCCCAAGGACATAATCTATTAATGCTAACTCAAATTCAAGAGATTTTAAACTATTAATTCAATTTAAACAATAAAATTTTGACTAAGTTAAATTTGTACCACTATCATAATAAATCTAATTCTACTCTAAAGATTTTAGAATCAAATGAGTGTTAGATTGATGGAAAAACATATCTAGAAATAGGAAATTCTAAGAAAATTGAAGAAATTGCCTCTTTAGGGCTAGAAATGAATATTTTGAGTTTTGGAACTGAAACCTATAAAATAAGATTATAAACTACCTATATCCCACTATAGCGGCCTGATCTCGTTACAGCAGCCTCCGTTTTTTAGCATAGACAATCTTCAGTAAAATGATCATAATTATTTACTCTGATTCTTGATTAATAAATGATCATGGGCGTTGGCAAGAAAACTCAAAGATTTTAAATTTTGTTAGTATTGGGACCCATAAATATTTATCTTATAGGATGACTTCTTGTTTAAAGTTGACCCTAGTTTAAATTGAGCCCAAAACTAAATCAGGAAGGACACTTTCAGCTTAACTTTATTTTAGGGATATTCTTTGACCTTAATTCAGAACTAATGCACTTATATACCAAGGTATTGATCCTAAAATATATGAAAAATAAGATCAGAAACCTACCACAGATATTTTCAATAATGATGGAATGGGTCGTTACAACCATATTCACTAATAAGGAATTGGAACCATTATGAACTACCACACCACCATCATCTAAATCTGTAAGACAAAATCCTAGTCATTTAAGTCAATCAATATGATTTGCAAGCTCATTTATATTCCTCTACATGGCAACATATCCTATAGGGTACATTCTAAGAGCATCAACAACAATGCATACTAATATCATAATCCTGCATAATCTCTAGACATATTTTCTATCAAATATAGAACATTTTCTCACTAAAAATATACTAAAAGACCTTATGATCTATGAAAACATCAATATACACACTATAGAGATAATGATGCTAATTCTTAATTCAAACACAATCGTTGCCAACTCAAGATCATGGTTGGGATGATTCTTCTCTTTAGTTGAAAGTTGTCGAGAGGTATAATCAATTTCCTTACCATTTTTCATCAACACACAACCAAGGCCTATTCTTGAAGCATTACATAAAACCACAAAATCATTTGTACCCACTAGCAATGACAAAATTGAAGCTAAAGTCAATAGAGCTTTCAACTCCTGAAAACTCTTTTAACAAGCATCAAACCACCAATTTTATTTTCTAAATCAACTTGGTCAAAAGAGAAATAATAAATGAAAATCCCTCTATGAATTGTCTGTATTAACAAGCTAAACCTAAGAAGTTCCTTATGTCTGATAGGGACGTAGGTCCAGACCAATTCTTAATAGTTTTGATCTTCTACGAATCAACTAGAATACCCTTACTAGAAAAAACATGCCCAATAAAAGCTATGGACTTCAACCAAAACTCATATTTAGAAAAGTTTACATCGAATTATTTATCTATAAGAGTCTGAAAAAAATAATTCTGACGTAGTTGTCATTCTCTTTATCGACATCAATCATAATATCATTTATAAACACATTAATGAACATGTCAAGGTACAACTTGGAAACCCTACTTGTGAGATTTATAAAGGTTGTAAGAGCAATGGTTCGCCTAAAGTACAAGACATAACTCATAGTGACAATACCAAGTACGAAAAGCCTTCTTTGGAATATCACACTCCATCACCTTCAATTGATGGTAACCCAATATAAGATTAACCTTAGAAAAGCAAAAAACACCTTAAAGTTGGTAAAATAAGTCATCAACTTTGGGAATGGGATACTTGTTCTTAATGGTCACCTTTTTCAACTGGCAATGATCCATATACATTACAATCTATCTTATGTACCAAGAAAAATGGGGCACCCTATAGAAAAACATTAGGCCTAATGAATTCCTTATCTAGAAGATTTTCAATTCAATCTATATAGTATTATAGAAATAGGTTGTGTATCAAGAAGAATGTTTATACCAAAATCTATCTCACTCTCGGGAAGGACTCTAATATTATCTAAAAAGACCTCAAGAAACTCTTTAACTATAGGGACTAACTAAAGGAAGGGGTATCAACACTAGAATAATTAACTCAAACTAGGTTGTAGATACACCTCTTTGAAATCATTTTTAATAGCCCTAAGATGAGAGATAAAATAATCTTTTGGCACGTTATACTACCCTTCCACTCTAAGACAAGTTTATTTGTAAACTAAAATTTCACACTTTGGGTTCTACAATCAGCTAAAGCATAACAAGAATATAACCAGTACATACCTAATATGACATCGAATTCTACCATGTCTAACCCTACTAGATAAGTTGTGATATCTTTGTGAAAAATGAATATGGTGAAATTTCTATAAATTCACATAACTAAGACAGACTCTCCAACTTGAGTTGAAATAGACAGAGGCTCTAGAAGTTGTTTGGACAAATTTTAAATTTCATCGAAACATAAGTAGTCATGAATAGTAAGGTAGCTCCTGCATCTAACAATATGTAATTATCAAGGGAGAAAACTTTCAACATACTAGTAATGACAGTGTGAGAATTGTCTCCTAATCCTAATGGATGGATAAAGTATTAAAGCAGTTTTGAATACTATCGTGACTTAATGCATTACCTTTTTGATAATTATGACTCTCTGCAGCTAATGGGGTAATTTGAGATCTATTACCACTATTTCCCAATATAGAAAAGGATAATACTTCACCATGTGACCCTGTTATCTATATTTAAGACATAAAATCCTATAGTATAGATACTCACCTAGATGGTTTTTCCCATACTTATTCCAAAAGAAAGGTATGAGTGTCCCCTCACAATATTGCTCTCCTTCAAGTTATCCTCTTCGACCTTCTAAAAATGAATCATAAATTGAGTTATATCTAGGTATCCAATAAAAATTATCATCTTACCTAGATAGCCCCAACATGAATAAGCTTATCTAATTTCTCATATCGGATGCCATATCTTGAGCATAGCAAGATA
The DNA here is from genome assembly GCA_030864225.1 of Capsicum baccatum var. pendulum. Taxonomy (NCBI): domain Eukaryota; kingdom Viridiplantae; phylum Streptophyta; class Magnoliopsida; order Solanales; family Solanaceae; genus Capsicum; species Capsicum baccatum. The sequence continues at coordinate 129,756,484 of CM061557.1, forward strand.
ACTATGTGAACCTAAGACTGTACTTTTTATCACTTATAAAATCTTGCCTCAAATTTAAGAATTCTCTAACCTTCACTACACTAGGAAAGAAATGCCCCAAGAAAACATCCTCAAACTTATCTCACTATACAGGTACCACATTTTCTCCTTGGATATTTTCCAACTGCTTATACCATATGTCGGCAATATCCTTAAGTTGATAAGATCTAAGATTAACCTAATCTATTGCTAAAAACACATTACCTAAATAATTTTCTAAACTTCATCAATGAATTTTTGGAGATCCTCACTAATATTTGACCCCTTAACTCTTGAGGGCTAACTCTGAGAAAATCACAAACCTTAAGGCGACTTGAGAACTGGATTTGGTTGAGGCTAAAAGGTTAATATAAGTAGCATCTGCATAAAATCATGCATCTAAATGCATATATTTAAAATATATAATTCATAATTTATAAAAAAAAAACTTAAATCATGAGTTTCAAGGCATAACTAAAAGTTTTATAGTAAATAATGAAATCATGGAAAACCCCATTCATAGAAATCAAGTAAAGCATGTAAAAAAAAACTTGAATTATTTGGGCATAAACCCTAGTTTTAAACATAGTTTCATATAATATTAAAAGTAATTGGAAGTGATGATAAAAGGAATTCATCAATGAAATCTTTCAAAACTGAAGAAGACAACTAAACTTAAAGATGAATTTGAAAAGCTTTCTGAAACTAAAACAATAGATCGCTTGATTTTCATTACACTTTTTCTTATATTATTTTTAAGAAGATGAAGGAAAATAGACCTTAGGATGTGATTTTTATACATTTTGGTAGTCAAAACTCCATGAATAGGGTAAGAAAGAGTAGAAGTTACCTTTTTAAAACATTACAAAAATTTCTGAGATAGGCCTTTATGACTCACTTCATAACTCGTGGACCATACCATGACTCATGGGCAGTGGAAAGCTCAAGTGACCACCTATTAGAACTATGGGAATTACCCATCTACTAATCGACCTTAAGTTACTACAATTAGGAGGATCCATTAAATACATTAATGACTTCCATGGGTCATCTGAGAGGTAAGGCCTCCTCAGATTGGCCCTAACTTTTAACATTGAGCTAAAAGAGTTCCTTAGCCCTTCAAGTTTGTAAAATTCTACCCTTATACACATGTACATGATATTTCATATATTTTTTAAGCAAATATGGATAAATTGTTAATTGTAAGGGCACATGGTTGACAAAAGACAGTTAAAGTGTATAATCTCTTATTAAGGTGACTTACAAGTATTTATTAATATCATAGAGTTAGTCCATAATAGTAGGTGGAATTGAAGTAGTTTTTTAATCATTTTGAAAGTGTGAATGATCAAGGTATGTTGTAATAAAAACTTGTCATCTACTGTAGTCATTGAAGCATGAGCTTGAGTTAACTCATTTAGTTGGTGTAGTTTGTGGTTAAAGTCTAAGTTGTAAGTGTATAGCTTACTTGAGGATGAGCAAAAGTTTAAGTATGTAGCCTTTGTTGACAATCATGTATGTGTTCCACCACTTCTTGGCTTGCCCAACCATATGAAATGTGGTACAGTCAACCCCATACAACTCAACTAACCCAAAATTATGCAACATTTCCAAAAACCTCACCAAAAAATTATACACGTCCTCCGTAGGAGCAGAAGTACATTATGAGGTCCCAATCAATAAACCTTTTAAACATATTTTTCTCCTCTATAGACATCACTATTCTAGCTACAATAAGTTAAGTGAAGACCAGTACTAGAAGAACCTCTAAATAAGAAGACGTAAAATCAAGTTGCACCTCTAGAATCTAAACACTCTATGAGGTTACTAGGCTGAATTTTAGGCCTTGTATCAGACTTGAGAACCATATGGAGTACCAGTAAAAACCCTACCTATGACATGCCCCCTAGAAACTCAATATCCCTACAATCATATCCAAGAGTACTTGCATGGCTACAAATCTTATTGGACCTTCGGCAGGCCCTAGACCCTCTGGTTGATATGGTAGGAACTCTAGCTCAACCTCTAGATCTAGTGATGATTCTTTATCTTAAACCTAAGATTTTAAAGCAACCCATGCCTTGACTTGACCTTTAGGCTGAACTATTCATTGACCCCGAGTTGAGGCCCTACTAATAGGTGTAGATGTCTCATCATCATTATAGCCGACCTCATCCTAACCATTTAAGAAAGAATGAATTAAATAAAACTCAGAAGTTGATAGACATAATAACAAACAATAAGGAATCAAAGGACAAAATCTTTCCTAATAATTCCTTATAGCTTTCCAAAAATAGAATATAGATGTTATCGTACTAATTCATAAGACTCTACTAGGAACTTACTCTTTAACACATAAGACTAGTAAATTAAAAGATTTGATACCATTCTATCATGACCCAAAATGATGCCAGAATAACGCTTATAACAACCCTGAATTATTAAGCTAGATTCCATAGCCAGATATGATAAGTAATAGACTAATGAACAACAAAGAAAGTATAACATAATAAATAGTCCAACTATATATATATATATATATGCAAATAGGCCCATAAGTAGCAGAAAAGAAACCAAATATATAAAAATGATCATCCCTAGACTCGACATCTCTAGTAAAAGAGCTACTAATATACAAGAGTAGGAGCTATTCTAATACATATCTATCCAAAAGTACAAAAATATAGATAGTTTATATAGAATAAAATAGACAAGTCTTTGGACCCCAAGAAATCAAATAAATCCAATCGGTATGTCACTCCAAATAAGTGGAATTAGTGAGGGCAGTTAGTACTAGGCTCTATATTAGACAAAAATGTATAAGTGCAGCATGAGTACAAAACACAATTATTCAGTAGGCATTATAGGCCTACTAAGCTCCAGAGACAAATATGCAATAAAAAATACATGTAAATTAACCCTACACTTAGAAAATTCCCAGTAGACTATAGCACAACATGATAAAAATAGTATATACACAGTTAACATTTAAATATTTATATATATATATATATTATGTGTGTGTAAGTGTATGAATATACGAATGATGCAATGCGATATGTTGTGCATGTGTGTGTATATGAATGATGCGATGCAATATATTTCCAGTTATGTGAAACCCTAAATCACCCAATGCCTAAAATATTACCTTGGATGTGATTACAATAAGACCCAGAACTTTAAATCACCCAATGCTTGAAATCTCATCTTGGATGTAATAACAGTGAGACCCAAAATCTTTTCTCTAGCCATCTTGAATCTTCAACTTGGATGTAATAATAGTGAAACCTAAAATCTTACCTCGGGCTACCAGAAATCTCACCTCGAATGTAAAAATAAAGTGAACAAGTAGAAAAGGACCATAATATTACCTTGGTCTGTGTAAAGGTAGAAGGATCCAAAGTACTACCTTAGATAGAAAAAAAGGTGGCACAATCTAAAGTTTTAGTTTAGATTTAGTAAAATGTGGTACAATCACTTTCTAAAATAAAAAGATGTATATTTAATTAAAACCAAGCTAAATTCTATGCAAATTAGTATATGAGTATGTAATGTAGGCATAAAATATATTCTACATATGCACAGAATAGATAAATATATCCAGATGATAAATATAATTCATTGGATAACTCAATATAACATAAGCTCAAGCCATAAGACCTACAATCTCAATAGGAGATATAATACCAAGGAAATCTCCTCACAAATAGTTTTACCACTCCCAAACCCATACTACTATGAGATTCTACCCTATTAGTAACCTAAGAAACCCTTATCTAAGTATAGTACTATGCAAGCATCCTAAAACTAAGTTAAAATATCTAGGTTTTGACCCTTAGAAAATTTGCTGGAATTTTTGTCTCTGGACCCAATATGACTCGAGGTTACAATACGTATGTTAGGGTATGGATGGTGTGATCTAATTGTATACTAACCAGTGTTGGTAGATGGGATGGATTTTGGTTATTGGAATGGATACAACTTAGGGGTACAAGTCATATTGGTGGCCACGAATTATTTGGTTTCTTAACTTAATCTTAGACTTGAATACTTAGGTTAGATATTAGTATGAGTGGGTCAGTATGAGCTGTAAGACAGGTTAAAAATCATACTAGGGACTCGTATGGTAGACAGTGTTCAATTCTTTAAGTATTTTATTCTGCTAGAGATACCGGTCATGGATATGGATCGCATATTATAGTTATGACTTGGATGGATGAGTCATATACTGTACAGTGTACGGTCCAAGGGTGGAGGTTTACAGTAAGTGTGGTGGATACCAATCATATTTGGAGGGTACGACTGATGAGGGTCTATCGTATCCCTGTGATGGGATTTTGGAGCAACTTAAGTGGGGGTATTCTAGATATTTTCCCACTTATTCTAATAGGGTTCCATATCTTCTTACCTATTTTGAAGGTTATTTACCCTATTATTCTATTCATTAACACTTCAAAACTCTTCCTAAACACTTTGTAATTCTCTCAAAAGCTTTTTGGAAAGGGGAGCTAAGGTTTCAACTAGAGGGTTGATTTGGGGCTTGTCTTGGTGATTTCTTTTTGTCATCATCTTGTTTTGAGGTATGTTCTCTTCCCTCATTGTTAATTTCCCTTAAAGGCGTGATTTATATAAATGTTTTCATGGTTTTACTATTACATAATTTTAGTTTTCAAATATAATTTGGGGGTTTTGATATAAAATGGTTGGTTATGGTTTTCTATGGTTTTAATTATGCTTTTATATGCATTAATGGTTGTTTTGGATAATTGTATTACATGGTAATAGTTTAATGATAATTGGAAATTATTTTGTTCATTTTATTCCCCCAATGTGTTTGACAAAATGCTAAAAAAGATATGTTTATTGCATGGACTACTTTTAATGGAATTCTTACTTCTTTTAAAACTTAGTAAAAGAATTATGCATGGTTTAAATGGTTTGGAATGGTAAAAGTCTAATTGGTTATGCTTGTGGGGAATATAGAAATCTCATAAATGGTTTAATATGGTAAATGGAAGGGCACTTAAAACTCCCCTCGAACCTATATATGGTTAGCTATGGATAATACTTGTAAGTAAGGATTTGTATGACAATACCGATATTAATGTCCTTGGTTAATAAATGGATAATGTTTTGGTCATTTGGAAATTAATTTTAATTGGGAAATAATGGTGGGATGTGTAGCAAAGTCGTGGAATGTGGAGGTCCCGAGGGACCAAAACTAGTAACTCGTATTTGTCGATATGAGGTTAGTCCTAGTGACCATGTGCATGATGTCACATTTTATATGGGAGATGTACTAGTTATCCCATGTGATACTTCCCTAATCATGCAGCTACATGCATTGGGACACTTTCAGCAGGGGGAGCTAATAATTGTTTGGCTATATAAAAACTGGTTTTAATTGGGCATTAATAGAGGGGTGTGTAGCAAAGTTGTGGAAGGTGGTGGTCCTGGGGGAAAACACAACTGGAAACTCATATTTGCCGATATGAAGATTGGTCTTAGTGGACCATGTGTGTTTGTCACACTATTTATTGGGGTATGTACTAGTCATCCCATGGAATATTTCCTGATTGTGCGGCTACACGTATTGGAGCCCTTTCAGTAGGGGGAGCTAAACCCATATAGCTCGTGGGTGGTTTAGGACAGCCAAGCTACAGAGCCTAGGTATTAAGGTTTTAAATACATGCTAAATTTAATTTATTTTATTTGCACTTATATATGTATGGTTGTATGCATTATTGATGGTTTTACTTGGTTTTATAACTGACATTATTTTATTCTTATCTTGACATTCATGCTAGCGGTCACTCGCTAACCTCATCTACTGGTGGCTCTATACCCATGCTATGTAAGAATCAGCCATTTTACAGCTCTTGTTTAGCACACAAATTTGGTATCAGTATTTGGACTGAAGTGGTGAGTTTTTATCCTTTTGGGAGGTAATATTTCATATTATAGATTTTTTTAGACACTTTTCTTTTAATTTGGATATTAGTTTTGGCCATGGGTAGGGGCATCTCCCAACTATATTTGTTTACTCTTTTGGATAGAGACTTCGTGGTACTTTTGAGGGTTTGTATGGGCGGGATCGGCATTAGTGTTTGCCTTGGCATCGATATTGGTATTGGCACTTACACCCTTGGATGATATTGTTGGTTGTTGCATCCTATTATATTTTGGGATTAATCATATTATGCTTTGGTATTCTCTATGGTTTATTTCCTATGGTTTGGTTTGGTGTGGTTAGACAGTTGGTGTGGTATGGTTAGACTCGGTTGGGTCAAATATAGTTGTAACCTTATCTCTTAATATTAATGAGAACAATAATGCTATTTTGTTATATGTTCAAAATTCATCCCACCTAAGGTTGGATATAGGTGGTTGGGTTGGGTAACAGAGGGCGATCCCTGATCCTGATTGGACTTGAGATGTTCACTAAGAAAAAGCCTGAGGTTGGGTCGTGTGAAGTTACTATCAGATCCTAGGTTCATGGTCAACTAGGAAGTCCACAAAGCCGTGTTGAGTAGAGTCTCTTTTAAGGGTGTGAAGCACGCCAAACTCATAAGAGAAAGCCTGCAAGACATTTAGCAATATTTCACTTTCTTGGTATTCTATCTTCAAACTTGAGTTTTCAATCCTGGAATCTCCTCTAATCTTTGTTTGTTTGCCTTTCAGATAATGCCTCCTAGATCTGGAACACAAAGAAATTCTTTTGTCCTATCTAAGGATAATGCTTAAGGGGTACGTACTATGCCTGGAGTACATCTTTGATCTTATGGTCCTATTCCTGATGGTGTTGGAGTTCTTCCTATTCTAACTAGTTCTCCTCGGGTCCCTCAAGACAACATGATGAATGCAGTATTTCATCAGTCTATCTATGTTATTACCCAATTGGTTGTTGCTCAGGCTGAACGAGGTGCGGCTAGGGTTGGTCAATTTATAAAGATAGGTCCTCCAATTTTTACTAGGGTGAAGGTGTAGAAGGATCCATAGGGCTTCTTGGATGAGAGAGAAAAGATATTTTGGGTGGTGCAGGATACTAATTTAGATGAGGTTAATTTTACAGCTTATCAGCTTAAGGATGTTTCTTATTAGTAGTATGAGGAGTAGGATAGTGATAGAGGTGATCTGGAAGATGAAGGGTTGTGGGAGGCCTTTTCTAATGACTTCTTAGATCGATTCTTTCCTCTAGAGTTGAGGGAAGCTAAGATGGAGGAGTTTGTGAACCTCAGGTAGGGAAGGATATTATTAAAGGAATATGCTTTGAAGTTCCATCTGCTAGCAAGGTATTCTCCTAATTTGATGGCTAATATGAGGTCGAGAATGAGTAAGTTCACTTCTGGGTTGAATAGGGATTTGATTCTAGAGAGAAAGACTGTCTTGCTGATTAAAGATATGGATATCTTAATATTGACTGTTCATATGCAGAGGTTAAGAATGAGAAGAGAAAGCTGGCGGAGTTTGGGAATAGGCAGGGAAAGAGGGGCAGGTTCTCTGATCAGGGAGGTACTCAGACTCAGGGTGGTACAGATGGTGGAAAGTGGCAGAAAAAGAAGTGGGGGAGTTCTGGCTCCTTTTCTGCTAGTGCTCCTTACTAGTCGGGAGACAAGCATCATTAAGGTAGTGATAATTCTCGAGCACATTTTGTCCAATCTAAGGCAAGCAAAGGTCAGTCAGTTTTTTTGTGTCCTCCTTATCAATTTTGTGGTCATCCTCATCAAGGTTATTGTGAGGAAGAAAGGTACAAATGCTTTAAGTGTGGCTAGGTAGGCCATCAACCCAGGGATTATCCGGTCAACAAGGTAGCTACGGGGGTGAATAAAATTCTTGTGGCTTCATCTTCTGTTCTTACACCTAGTGGTATGGAATTTACTTCTATTAGTGCTCCTGGTTCTAGTATTGGTTAGAATAGGTTGTATGCTTAGGCATCCCAATAGGAATTTGAGGCATCACCTGATGTTATTACTAGTATATTACAGTTTTTCTCTTGTGATGTATATTGTTTGCTTGATATAGGGCCCATTTTTTTATGTGAATCCATATGTGGCTGTCTTTTGGTTTTGGTCCAGAATTTATCTAAGATCTTTTTCTGTTGCTACCCTGGTAGGTGATTCAGTTATTACTAAGAGAGTCTATAAGGGATGTGTGGTATTTGTTGGTAGCAAGCAGACCTTGGAGGATCTATTTAAGTTGGATATGGTAGATTTTGATGTAATTCTTGGTATGGATTGGTTGTATTCTTTTTACGAATCTTTGGATTGTCGGACCCGTAAGGTTATCTTTAAGTTCCCTGGTGAATTGGTTGTTGAATAGGGAGGTAGTTCCTTAGCTCCTAAAGGGGGGTTTATTTCTTATCTTAGAGATCGGAGGTTAATCTCTGAGGGTTGTCTTTATCACTTTATCCGTGTTAAAGATTCTAACTCAGAAGGTCCTTCTTTGTCTTCGGTCCCTCTAGTTAATGATTTTTCAGATGTCTTTTTGGATGATCTTCTTAGTGTTCCTCCAGATAGGGAAATAGAGTTTGGTAATGATTTGCTTTCGGACACTCATCTAATATCTATTTCTCCATATAGAATGGCTCCAGTTGAGTTGATAGAACTCAAGGAGCAACTTAAGGATCTTCTAGAAAAGGGGTTTATTCATCCTAGCATTTCTCCGTAGGGTGCACCGATATTGTTTGTGCACAAGAAGGATAGTTTCCTTTGGATATGCATTGACTACAGGCAGTTGAACAAGGTGACAGTTAAGAACAAGTATCCTCTCCCGAGGGTAGATCATTTGTTTGACCAGTTTTAAGGTGCCAAGTTCTTTTCTAGGATAGATCTTCGATCTAGGTACCATCAGCTTAAGATCAGGGAGGTGGATATTCCTAATATAGTTTTTCATACTTGGTATGGGTATTTTGAGTTCTTGGTAATGTTATTTGGATTGACTAACGCTCCATATTTATGGACTTGATGAATAGGGTATTCGACAGTAATTAGATCTCTTTATCATTGTATTTATTGATGACATTCTGGTTTATTCAAAGAGTGAGGTGGATCATGCTAATCACTTCTGTGTCATGTTGTAGACCTTAAAGGAGCAATAATTGTATGTCAAGTTCTCTAAGTGTGAGTTTTGATTGAATGTTGTGACTTTCTTGGGTCATATTACTAGTGAAGGGATCATGGTGGATTCATAGATAGTTGTTCTAGTGAAGAGGTGGCCTAAGCTTATGACTCTTTCTAATATTAAGAGCTTCTTAGGTTTAGCCGTGTATTATAGGCGATTTATGGAAAGATTTTCTTTGATAGTTGCTCCTTTGACTAAGTTGACTTAGAAGAAGGTTAAGTTTTCTTGGTCGGATACTTGTGAAGGGAGTTTTGAGAAGTTGAAGGATAAGTTGACTTCAGCTACGATCCTAACTTTGCCGAAAGGCAATAATGGGTTTGTGGTCTATTGTGATGCATCTCGGGTAGGGCTTGGTTGTGTTTTTATTCAGTATGGGAAGGTGATTTCCTATGCTTCCAAGAAGTTGAAGGTATATGAGAGGAATTATCCTACTCAAGATTTGGAGTTGTTGGCGGTTGTGTTTTCTTTAAAATTATGGTGGCATTATTTATATGGGGTTCACGTGGATATATTTTCTGATCACAAGAGTTTTCAGTACGTGTTCACTTAAATAGAGCTTAATCTTAGGCAGAGGAGTTGGAACTTCTCAAGGATTATGATATGAGTCTTCATTACCACCCAGGTAAGGTTAATGTGGTTGCTAATACTCTTAGCAGGTTATTCATGGGGAGTTTGTCTCATGTAGTGGAAGGTAAGCGGGAATTAGTGAAGGATATTCACCGCTTAGCTAATCTTAGAGTCTGTCTCTTAGACTCTAAGGAGGGTGGTGTGATAGTGAAAGAGGTGGTTCAATCATCTCTTGGTGCAGAGATTAAAGAAAAGCATGTGTTGGATCCTTTCTTAATGAGAATCAAGGGTGATGTTGGGGGGGGAGGGGGGAAGTAGCGCTGTTTGATATCAGTAGTAATGATTCTTTATGGTACCAAGGGAGGTTGTGTGTTCCTGATATCAACGGGCAGCGGCAAAGAGTTTTGGCTGAGGCAATGAGTCGAGCTATGTTGTTTATCCCGGCTCAACTAAGATGTATCATGATCTTAAGGAGATCTACCGATGAAATGGAATGAAGGGAGATGTGGCTAATTTCATGGCCAAATGTATGGTATGTCAACAAGTTAATGTTGATCACATGAAGCAAGGAGGGTTGTATTAAGAAATTGATTTGCCTAAATGGAAGTGGGAAGTGATCAATATGGACTTCATTATCGGTCTTCCTCGGTCTCGGAATTAGTATGATTTGATTTGGGTCATTATGAATAGGATGACCAAGTCTGCGTATTTCTTACTAATGCGGACTACCTTTTTGGCGTAGGATTATGTGAGGTTGTATCTTCAGAAGATTGTTAATTTGCATGGGGTGCCTGTTTTGATTATGTCTTATCGTGGTACGCAGTTTGCATCTCATTTTTGGCGGTCTTTCCAGAAAGGGTTGGAGACTAAGGTTAGTCTGATTATTGCTTTTCATACACAGCCGGATGGGCAAGTGGAGAGAACTATTCAGACATTAGAGGATATGCTTCAGGCCTGTGTGAGTGACTATGGTGGAAACTAGGTTGAGCATGTACCTTTGGTGGATTTGTTTAAAACAATAGCTATCATTCGAGTATTGGTATGGCTTCTTTTGATGCGTTGTATGGTAGGAGGTGTAGATCTCCTACTGGTTGGTTTGATCTTGGTAAGGCGGACATGTTCGGCCTGGATTTAGTTTACCAAGCGATGGAAAAGGTAAAAGTGATTCAGGATAGGATTAAAGCTTCCCAAATTCGCCAATATTCATATGCGGATGTTAGGAATAGAGACTTGGAGTTTGAGGTCAGGGATAGAGTATTCCTTAAGGTATCTCCCATGAAGGAAGTGGTGTGGTTTGGCAAAATGGGGAAACTTAGTCCTCGGTATGTTGGTCTTTATGTGATTTTGTAGAAAGTTGGCAGTGTTTCTTATGAGTTGAAGTTGCCATCTAGCTTGAGTTTGGTTCATCTGGTCTTTCATGTTTCTATGTTGAGGAAGTGTCTTGGTGATCCTTCTTTAATTGTTCCATTGGAAGGATTGGGTATTTCAAATTCCTTGTCTTATGAAGAAGTCCCAGTTGAGGTATTGGATAGGCAAGTTCGTCGTTTATGGAACAAGGATGTGACTTCGATTAAGGTTCTATGGCAGAACCATAAGATGGAAGAAGCTACTTGGGAAGCGGAAGAGGCCATGAAGTCCAAGTATCCGCGTTTGTTTCCTACTCCTGGGATTCGTGCGGAAGGTATGTGTTCTTGAACACATCTTTATTTTTTGAGCTTGTTAAAGGAAAGATCTCCATATTTGCCTCTTTGTTTTCAAACTTTCTTAAAGGGATATTTGGTAATGTAAAGGACACTAGGTGTGGTTACCCCTACCTTGTCCGTCATTCAGGGACGAATGTTCCTAGTAGGGGAAACTGAAACATCCTGGGTTTTTACTCTTAAAAAATTTCCTGGAATTCTACTAGCCGGACCCAATAATACTCATTGGTACAAGCCGTATAATGGGGTACGAGTGGAATGGTCCTGTAGTATACTGACCAGTGTTAGTTGGTAGGATGGTTTTGGTCACTGGAATGGGTATGACTTATGGGTATGAGTCGTAGGGTTTGGTATGAGTCATATCAAGGGCTCGTATGGTGGGCAGTGTTTGATCCTCCTGGTATTTAATTCTGCCAAGATACGAGTTATGGTTACAGATCGTATGTTGTGGTTACGACATGGTTGGGTGAGTCATATACTGGATAGTCTTAGATCCAAGGGTTTAGGCTTGGATACAAGTGGTTGGTACCAATCGTATAGAAGGGTACAACTCATACGGGGCAGTCGCATCCCTGCGATGAGTTTTTAAGGGATTTAAGTAGGGGTATTCTGGACATTTCCCTACTTACCCTAACTAGGACCCACGACTTCTAATACACTTTGGAGGATATTTACCCAATAATTCTATTCATTAACACTTATAAACTATTCCAAAACACTCCATAATTCTCTCAAGAGCTTTTGGGGCAAGAAGGCTAGGGTTTCAACAAAAAAATTGCTTTTGGGGCTTGTATTGGTGATTTCCTTCCATCAATTCTTCGGTATAAGGCATGATTCTCTTCTGTCGTTGTAATTTCAACTAAAGGCATGTTTTATATGAATTTACTCAACTTTCTCTTAATAGATTTGAATTCAAATAATAACAATGTGCTTTCCCACGTGAATTATGATCTTACATGCTTTATAATCTCAGTCACCTATATCATGTTCAATTGACACCATGTTAATTATCAAATTATGGATTGTTCATCTCATGACTTATCCACCATCATTGTTCTTAGTCATGTTAACTTATGCTAGAGAGTTATGAACACTTGATACCTAGATAGTCATGCATGTTTCATATTTTCAAGATTACAAGTTATTCAGACTATGTTTGCATTATGATATTCAAATTATAAATGCACTGTTATTCTCAGCATACCCTATTTAAGCAAATAAGTTATTAGTACATGTTTTAGTCCATGTTTATGTGTTAGTTTAGTTTGGAGTAGAACTTAGTACTGAGTGAATTTAGGGATAAAGGCTTTCCTGTCAGTCGATGGTGAGACCTTTAGTAGCAATTCCTACGTTCCAGAACTACATAGCCAGCATAGGTATGAGAGTTCTTCCTGGTAGTAGAGACTTGATACTCTTGTAAGGGAACCTGCTAGTCGAAGGTGACACCCTAGTCTTTTGGGACACCATTTTATTGGCTCAACACAACCAGTGTTAGTACTCATGGCAAGGTACCAACACCCTTCCAACTGGGTTTATAGGTTGGACCGTGATTAGCTCGGATTAGGGAATGTCAGTTAAATATAAGCACTCACAGTATCAGTTCAATATTCAGACCATATCAGCTCAGTTATCCATGTCTCATGTACCAGTACATTCAAAGTACTGATCGCATACTCTCTTTTGTGCTATGTTATTTTATAACATAGGTTCAGACTCTCAGTTCCCCTATCGCTCTTAGTCAGTTTAGTGCTAGTCAACAACAGTTGTGGTGAGTCCTTATCCATCAAGGACCAGTTATTTGTAGTTATTTTTAGTACTTCCTTTATTTAAACCAGTGGGATTTAGTTAGGGGTTTGTTCGATCAACTCCTCATATTTAAGAGACTTTCAGATAATCAGATTTGTTTTTAGTTTTAATCAGTAATTCAGACATGTTGGGTATTGTTTTTAGTATTTCATCTTAACAGAATTTCTCATCAATTTAGCTTCTGCATATGATGTTTTATTACTACTTTGTTTAGTGCTTGATGAGTGGTGAATTTACCTCTCATTCGCACTTGTCATTCATGCACACTACTATGACTTGAAAAAATAAATGAGACAACATTATGATTAAATGCACTAATTTCTACATTTTGCAGGCATACAGGTGCATAAGAAAAGAAAAGTGCACAGCTGAAGGACCATGATTGTACAGAACGAGGATCAGTTATCGTGATCACAAACTGAGGGTCGCGAATGCAGCTAGTCAAGAAGGTCAGAAACAGTGATCGCATGGATCTACATGCAGTCGTAGTAGCCGCGATTACAGCAAATCTGGTGCAATCACGACAATGCGGAATTAGGCCTAGGGGAAGTTTTGTAATTTTCAGCACCCAACCCCAAATCCCTTAAAAGCTTAATACCCTTTCCCTTTTTGGGCATTCTAGAGACTAGCAATATTTTGAATTTAAATTTGAAACCCTAAATTAGGAAAGAATTGTAATTTGATTTGCAAACTTTGAATTTAGTAATTTATTGAAGAATGGATTATTTACACAACCCTCATGGTATATTTTTCTCTACTTTTATCATGAATATCTAAATTTCATTATCTTGGGATTATGTTGAATTAAGGTGAAATTAGTTGTGGGTTGTGATGTATTGGTGTATATGCTAGTTGGTTGATGACGGGTTATACTATTGTTTGATTAAATTGGTTGGGATTGGTGGGGGGAAAGCCCCAAAAACCCATAATGGGTTTGTGGTTGAAAACCCCAAACTCTTGAAAGCTCGAAGCATCCTTGAAAGAGGGGTTTGGGTGAACTTTTGGAACTCAAATCATCCTCGAAAGAGGGATGTAACAACCCAGGCAATAGTAGACAATTAATGAGTTTAGTTTACTAATTCTCACTATCTTAGACATAAGATTATTTATGAATATGACTATATCTTAGGTATTTCCTATAAATAAGGTGTAACAACCCAAAATCACCCCTCGGGACGCCACACGGTGCCTAGGGTCACAAGTGACCCCAAGCTAACCCTTCTATTGGCATAACTCATAAGTAACTGAACAAAGTGCATAAATCTGAAAGAATAAGGAGAAAATAACTCTATTATGAATTGGCTCAATACAAAACTGAAGTCAGTGGGTTACAACTCTGCTTTTACAATAAAACTGAAACTCAATGCATCAACTCCTACTGACTGTCTATGAAGCCTCAACTAGTATAGAATATAGGTAGCTGGGTCATGATTCCTAACCACCACAACTCAATACGGCAGAATAAAAAAAATATGACACGATTCAACTATATCACGGCTCGAGCCGTTGAACAAAAAGGGGACCCATCACCTGCTGACTGGAAGCTATGAACTGACTGGATATGACATTTTGAGACAATGTAGGACATAGACATACATGTGGATCAGTACTTCGGAATGTACTGAGTATTTGGGGGTGAATGTATATGTATAAAATAGTGTCAATCTTCTTCAATCAAATCATGCATGCAATATGGGATGACTCACATGGCTTGAACAAGTATAAAATGTAAAGCTCATAAGTCATGCAAGATGAAGCATGTAACACAAATCTCATGAGTCATCATACTTTAATTTTGAAATCAAAAATCCTCTCTTATTCTCAATCCTCAATGCTAAAGGAACTTTAAACAGTACGTTCAAATCATTCATATATTTCATGGAGAGTAGAACTTATTTAACGCTCAAAATCTCATAACTCTTTTAAACGCAAATACTTCGAATTCGGAATCATATAACTTTGAAACATACTTGAAGACATTTTGTTTACTTTAGAAAAGGATCTCATTTCAAGCTTTAGAAAAATCATTAAATCTCAATGAAAAGATACTTTAGTTTAAGGAAATAACTTATCTCAAAGCTTCTTGGAAAATAACATATCAAGGAATAATACTTTCGTTTAGAGAAACAACTCATATAAAGGAAATGCTTTAGTTAAGGAACCATTTTGCAACTTTACCATTAGGAAAATAGCTCATAGGAAGGGAAAATACTTTAGTTTTCAAGGAAGTACTGATCTTGAAGTTTAAAGGGCAAGGGAAGTTCTCGTAACCGACATAAACCATGCGAGCTACATGGAGTCCAATGTTTTGTCCTCCTAAGGAGGAGACCCCATGTTAGGGAGGAGCTCCATACTCTTTCCAGGGAGTATAACCTAGGTCTAGTGATCACTAAATGAAACTCGGCCTCGGGCCCAATCATAATCATCATAAACTCGGCCTCAGGACCAACCTATGGTGGCACATAGTTTTGGGGTAAGAAACCATAGTGACTTACCCGCTCAATGCTAAGTACTACTCCTTTTAGATTATCTGCGCTCATCTCACAAAAATCCACTTTTAGAATAATCTCATGGTTCACTACGAACCCAATAATCAAATCTGTAATCTCATGTAAGAAGTCAATTTCAACAGATCTCAAAATACTCAAATCATGGGTGCTTATAGCACAAGAGTTCGTAAAATTGAAAGTCTCAAGTAGGGCTTACTAACCCACAATTCAATCTCAAGATAAAACTCATCAAAAGCATAATAGATGGCATATAGATTCATAACTCATGTAGAAATCTGGAAATTTCAGCAATATGTCTCAAAATCTCAACATACTCATATACTTCAATATCTCAAACATTTCAACTATTGACTTCTCAAAGATTAAAATCATGGGGTATAGACCCAGCTATAATTTCTTAAGAAAACATGGAGAAATCATTCCATTTAACTCTCAATTCATGGGAAATATCAAGATAATTCAGGAAAATCATGATTTAAATAAACCTTTGGGAACAAGGGTGAAAGGGTTAACCTCGTTCAAAACCCCACATACCTTGAATTAGAAGCTTTGGATGAACTCTCACTTTTGGAACTCTATTCGTACTCTTGAATGAGGGTTTTTGAGGCCCTTGACTTGGGAACATTGAATCATGACTCAATTTAGAAAATCGATGGTGGATTCTTGAGATTCTTGGAAGAGGTTTTGGATACTTAGGATTTTTTATAAGAGAAAACTTGAGAAAAACCTTATAGGATGCTTGGAAATAACTTTGATTTGGTGTTTGCATGGTTTAAGAGGTTTGGAAAAGGTCTAAAGTGCCCTTTTTAACTTCTGTACGAAGGTGGAAAAATTTAACTGGGAACCCAATTTCATAGGCCACCACGACGCGCCACTTATCACGGTGGCTCACTAGAATTGATAATTGTGAAATTGGGAGTCCCCGTGATGCGGAGAGATCACATTGTCCCACTAGTTGGGACCTGGACCTTCATTTCGACGCACCACTATCGCAAAGTTCCACTATAATTTGACAATTGTCAAATAGACCCTCTCCGCGACGCGTCAAGCACTAAAATGATGCTATTTTACGAATAGGACTTAAATTAGCCGTAACAACTTACTCGGGTATCGTATTTGGGTGAATCTTATGTCGACAGAAATCTTATCAAATTTCCCATGTGATAAAAAGTTGAAATTAGGTAGATTCTATTTGGTTAACACGATACTTACTTGGAAAGTCACTTCTCAATCTTTTAGGGTTGGAATCACGCCTCACTTGACACGTCCTAAGGCTCATTCTATGAGAGAATTTTTTGGGGTCTTACAATATCTCTCCCTGGAAACATTCATCCTCAAATGTCACTATCTAGACTAAGAACACTGGAAAAATTAAGTATACATAGCCAAAGCAATTTGCTAAACGGGCTCAAAATCTTTCTAAACTCTTAAATGCCTCGAAAATTGTAAGAACTCATTTAATAATAGATACATAGCTGAACTTTAGATTAGAAGGAGTGAGTTCTGAGAATCATTTGTTGACTGAGATTATCGCGAAAGCTTACACGGCTCTAGAAGGTAGCTAAATTATCGGGTATAAATACCCCCAGGACTCGATAACATAAAAGTAAAACATAACCAGTCTTGAATAATCAAGACCATGGACAATCATTCACCATCACAATCACTAAGGAATCACTTCAAGAATTCAGGAATCCTAAACATGTAATAACATAGGGGGACATGCTATTGGATCATACTCCATTCAACAAGGCCTTGCATCAAGCACTTCACACATATTTAATTCTTGGCATGTACCGAAGAACAAATAATTGGAGAACTTCATGCTATCATGTTAAAATTCATTCATCAAACACTTAGCATGTATTAAAGTCTTAGAATGTATCAAAGAGCACATAATTGGGGAATTTCATGCTATCATGCCACAATTCATTCACTAAGGCTTTTCAACAACCACTTGGCATGCATGGGCTTACACATAATTGGGGATTCCTGATCAACATGCCATAATGGCTCTAATTCCCTCATTAAGCATTTTATCAAACTTATGGGGAGCATGCTTTGCTTATTTAACAATTTATACACTTAATTTACATCAACACACCACTTAACAAGCAACTGAAAGAGGGCTTATCATGAACATCACATGAATACCACACACTAGGGTCAAAGCTTGAAAACCTTGTAAATAAACATGAATCACAACTCAATAATAGCATGAACATCTATTTCAACACACATGAATCATGAAAACTCATAAACATAAAAGCTTTGAAATTTAGAAATGGGTTCTTGAGCTTCTTGGATAAGAGGGACCCAAGAATAAATACCTACATACGACTATCCTCTCCATCATGACCCATTTACTATCTCCTACCGTGTCACGCCTCAAATCCCATTAGGGCAGACTGGCATTCGTAACCGAGGAGGCCCGAGAGAACCAGCTCATAAGCTTATACTTCCCATGCATACCTCTATGACAACCCAAAATTCAGACAGTATCATGTCGCATATAAAAGGAAAAAATCACCTTTATAAGCTCAAGCACACATATATATGTATATACAATACTTGGTCATTGGAGCCATCACATCTATTAACAAAACACCACCTTGACTGTATATTAGGTCTACAAAGCCTCTAGATAATACACAGAGTTTAACTAAGGTCGGGACATACCCCGCCATATAACTAACTTTTATAAAATACCAAAACTGACTGGATATGACATGGAAAGCCCCGAAGCAAACTAGAGCTCACCAAAAATAGCTGGATATCCTGGATCCTACTTGTGCGGTGTATGAGCTGAGGTACCTGTGCCTGTAGCATGAAATGTAGGTCCCCCATGGGGGACGTCAGTACAAAATATGTACTGAGTATATAAAGCTGTAGATAATCACATATGATATAGGAGCTCAATAGAAATCAGAAATAAGTAAATAAATAGTAATAGGAGTGGACCACACTTATTAGAACTTGTGACAACTTATACATTGTATTTATTCAATCACTTTACCTTCATTTTTATCATCTTTGTAATCATTACTGTACTGTACTATGACCATTAGGCTGCCTCCAGTACATATCAATTAGGATTGACCCATGATAGTCTTATGCCCCTGGGAAACCACTCATAAACACATAAATAGGGATCAACCGATGATAGGCTTATGCCCCTGGGATACCACCCGATAAGAGAGAACTTCCCTCACTTAGTTCAATTAATCTTTGAGATTGTTATTTCGGTTGCCACCGCATTTTTGATATTTTGAAACAATGATACATCAATAAGAGACATATAAATAGACCATCAATGCAATAACAATAAAGTAAGAACTCATTGGCACATCAATGAAGTGTTTTGGAGTCATCAATGCCATAACAATGAAGTAGGAACTTATTGGTATATCAATGAAACGTTTTGGAGTCATTAATAGCACATGGATCTTGTTTGAGTAATCGGATACCTTCTGTCATTCATTAGTGCAATAAACATGTAAGATTTGGAAAACAAGTAAGTATTGAAATGTCTTGACATCTTGTAGGGTGGAAACAAGTTCATTGGTAACGTAGGACATCATACAAAACCATTATGGATCACATATTGCTGAATAACTTTGGAAACTTTCTAAATAGAACAATTGTTCACTTTCATGCCAAAGATATAGTATAGAGTATGCTTTACATACCTGACTGTTAACCTTCAATACTAGTCCCAAATGGACTTCCCATCTTTTTGGATTACTTATCTACAATGAACATATATAGCAATCTAGTATTAGCAACCAAACATCACAATTTAATTATTTAAATTCACCAAACTAGTGGTTAAGTAGTAAGCCCTAATTACACCATAAAGGGTGTCACTTTAACCCTCTTATACTCCAATTACATTCACATGTCATGCATATTCATACAACATCCTCCAATATCAAGTTTGGATTTATTTATCCTTCCAACCAATCCATTAAATCAAATTGAGTCATAGACATAAATAATCATCAATTCAATAATATATCACTAAATCCACCTTCCATAACTCAATTACCATATCCACCTTCCACAATTCAATAAAACCAAACCATGAAAAATAGTCCATAACCCTATTTCCATCACCTTTCAATAACAACCAATACATATAATCCTCTATCACACATATACATATGGAAAAGAACAAAGGCAAACAACATTCATACCTTAGAATTCACCTCTTGATTATGCAATCCTATTCGCACAAATAATAGGTTCCGTTCGAAGCTCTCGAGATGACAAACGCAGTTATCGGATTACTTTGGAATTTCTACGGTTGAATCAAAAGTAATTTAAAGGTCAAATTTGGATAAGGTTTGTTCTTTCTCAATGATTGATGATGAAAATGAGTTTTTGAACTCATATACATGTATATATACATATATTCCCGTCCATAATATAATAGGAAATGACCAAAATGCCTTTAAAATTTAAATAATGTAAAATCTGTCCTTTGGTGGACTGTTTTGGTAAGCTAAAGTAGATCGACCATAACTCTTTGCTCGGATATCGAATTTGGGTGAAATTGGTATAGTTGGAAGTATAATTCAAAGGGCTTTCATTTCATATAAAGTAGGCCACCCAGTTCGTCCTGTACAAGGAGTTATGGCCGTTTGAAGTTGACCCTAAAAATTTGTTTTGATAGGCTGAAGTAAAATGAGTATAACTCCTTACTCAGACATTGGATTTGGCTGAAACCAATTGCATTGGAAAGAAGACTCAAAGATCTTTCTTTTCATAGGTGGAAGATCTCTCAGTTTATTATATTAAGGGAGTTATGATCGTTCGAAGTTGACCTAAAAATTTTGCTGGCCCCAGTAGTTTGTATGCAGGAAATTTTCCTGCACATTTACTATTCCCAAATATCCCAGCCACCGTTTTATAGTTTCGAATGTGCTCGATTATATCTGAAACCTATCCATTTTTGGAAATCTTTATATCTTTTGAAATCTTATTCAATAACCTTCGCATGGAACCATCGACGGGCAAATTCCAGTATAAATAAAATAAAAAAATTAATTCCATAAAAATAAGACCAATACACATACTTAAATACGCCAATACACGTATACTTGAATACGGGGTGTTACATAACGGCACCACTGTTCATTATATCTATCGCGACCTAAGGAAGAGTTCGTTAAAAATTTAAAACATAAGAACCTGGAGCATGAAGGGACATTGTACCTACCTAGCACTCAACTGAGGCTTAAGGTATTCAACATCATGAAGTTATCAAAGCGTTCTAACCCAAGGACATATATGATATAAATCTGGACTTCACGAAACACTAAAAGCATTGCTCGAGTACTTAAGTCACGAGTTACATGACCTAAATTTGGAGTTCAAAATTTATGGGATATGATCCCGACTACCGAATGAACCCGAACTCCTCATGTTAGGAACTAGGAGAGTGCATGATTCTCTATCATATGGATGAACATGAATTAAGATCATGGAACAGAAGCGTAAAACATGAGAAGGTAATAGGACAACTAAAAGTGCTGAAATAAGATTGGGTCAAGCATCAATCTTACTCAAAGTTATTCTAAAGCTCACTGGTACATCTACTAGAGTCTTAAGGTTTGACTCGGTTACCGGTTCTATCATCTCCCCCTTACACTTAAGCCATCACCCCAAGGGCGTGAACCACCACATGAATTCTACTCTAGCTGTAATCACTTTGCTCTAGAGTCGGGGATATAACAATACATATAAACAGAAGAACTTGACCCGAATGACTACACTTCCAAGCGTAAAACATCAATAACAACAACAACAACAATAACAACAAACCCAGTATATTACCATATAAGTGGGGCCTGGGGAGGGTAGATTGTACGCAGTCCATACCACTACCTCTAGAAAAGTAGAGAGGCCACTTCCAATAGGCCTCCAGCTCAAGAAAAAGGTAGTATACCAAAAACATCGAAAGTATTACACACCATATAAATGACATAGGTACAACATCCACAACAAATTGCACATTGCCAAGCCGAGGACACCAAAGTTCACTCAATTACTGACTATGACTCATCCACACCCTTAGCCCTCTATCCTAATGTTTTCCTCAAAATCTTCCTATCCAGGATCATGTCCTCAGTCAACTGTAACTGCTCTATGTCACGTTTAATTACTTCACTCCTGAGACACACATCATCCTTCTGTGGCCCCAATAGTCATCATTTAATACTTAACGCTTAGAACGGGTACCTCCAATCCTATTAATGGTCCATACAACTGATGTCATAGTCTACTACTACATCGCCTATAAACTTATATTTCTAAACCATGAGAATCAAAATCATACTCACCATCTTCATTCACAACTCCTTAACTCAGCTATCAAGGACATCATTCATTATCTCACTAGCCCCACCTAGCAACTTAACATTACTACTAACCAAACAACATGTAGTAATCCTCAAAAATAATATCCCCATAGCACCTTGGGCACACTTCTACATCATGCATACCACATCAAACTTGATTAAGAATCAAACAAACTTAAGTTTTTACATACATTGTTCAAACCTATTAGATCACTCCCATATAACTAGTACTATTAAACAAGAAATTGTCGCCTCCACTTTCACGACCACCAATCATTCAAACTTAGAGTTTAGCATTAATCTCACTCAGAAGCTATGAAATAAAACATCAACAATAATCAAAATTTCACATGGCCAACTCAAACTTCGTAATCAACAATAACCGATCATAATCGCATGCCCCATCTATTCCCAATTACTTAACACATCCTCTTTCTACACGTCATTACTATCCACCAACTTATACAGCGCCAACTTAGCTCATAGCTCTATAAGTTTCGACTAAACTCCATCTTACAAATCTCAAGGACACCTAACTTAACAACACCCACACACCGAGTACTTCTATCAATAACCTATACTTTCCAACACAACAATTGTCATCAAAAACTTTTCATACTTCAAACAAATAATATTTCCCTCAACTAATGACCCCTTCTCCACCTCTCACTAACAAACAAGAAAGGACATAACACTTCATTACTAGCCCAAATATGTACAACAAAATTTGGCTATACATGTATGCATATAAATTCAATAAATGGACCTTACCACCTTTCTTGTCACTACAACTCTAAACCTCTAGTTTCAACCAACATAAGGACAACAGGATGCACAACAAGTTGCTAGTGAATACAAATAGTCCTTATACAGCTCCACTAGACTTTGGTTTTGTGTTTTGAATAAGAAAATGAGATGAATAATAAATCAACTATGCTAGTGAATCGAAAGAGACCCACACAGCTTCACTAAACTTTGATTTTTCTTTTCAAAAACACAATGATAAAAAGGTTACATATTGCAAGAGATAAAAACTTAACACGCAATATTCAATGATCTAAGAATACGCATCTCACTCTGTATCACTCACGTGACTCATAAGAGTGAGGCATAACTTTAAACATGAGGTACTCATGACACACCAGAAGGCTCATGTCGAGCCACTTTGTGTGACTTCTAAAGTTTTTTGCTAGCCAATCTGAGAACATTATCAGGGAAGGAACTAGAACTTACTAATCATGATATCTCAAAAATAATACATGGGTAAGAAAGCATAGCTTCACATTATGGATTCTAAGGAGGAATCTAAAAGTACCTCAAACTTAGGCTTAGTGCCCGACTTTCATGAATCATAAATAAAGCACTTCAATCATCGGAACACAAAAGCACTGATGGGATACTTTTTAGCTTGATTATAATCCCACTACTATCTATAAATATTCAAGCTAGACTATATCTGATACATTGAAACTAAGGTAGAGATGGCCTTAATAGAAGAAGTTGAGGATCAGCGTAGGCGCATAGAGAATCTTTCTGTAGCACAAGCTAAGACTCAAAAGAATAGAAACATTTCCTAAATTCCTTGTAGCCTATCAAACAAAACTACAGACGTCTATGTACCATTCTGCAAGACTCTACTAGACACAGCTTCATAGACACCCTAGGACACTTGAACCTTAAGCTCTGATACCAAGTTTGTAATGACCCGAAATCACCCCTCGGGACACCACATGGTGCCTAGGGTCATAAGTGACCCCAAGCTAACCCTTATTTTGGCATAACTTATAAGCAATTGAACAAGGTGCAAAAATCTGAAAGAATAAGGCGAAAATAATTCTATTATGAATTGGCTAAATACAAAAGTAAAGTCACAAGGTTACAACTCTGCTTTTACAATAAAACTAAAATTCAATACATCAACTCCTACTGACTGTCTATGAAGCCTCTACTAGTAATGACTATAGGTAGCTGGGTCATGACTCCCAACCACCCCAACTAAATATGATAGAATAAAGAAAATATGACATTATTCAACTATATCATTGACTCGAGCCCTTGAATAAAGACGGGACTCATCACCTGCTGACTGAAAGCTACGAAATAACTGGATATGGTGCATATGCTACAAATCGGTGCACCTACATTTTGAGACAATGTAGCACATATACGTATATGTGGATCAGCAATTAGGAATCTACTAAGTATATGGGGGTTAATAGATATGTATAAAACAGTATCAATCTTCTTCAATTAAATCATGCATGCAATATGGGATGACTTATATGGCTTGAACAAGTATAAAATGTAAAGCTCATAAGTCATCCAAGATGACGCATGTAACACAAATCTTGTGAGCCATCATACTTTAATGTTGAAATTGGAAATCTTCTCTTATTCTCAATCTTCAATGCTAAAGAAACTTTAAACTGTACTTTTAAATTATTCATATATCTCATGAAGAGTAGAACTACTTTAACTCTCAAGATCTCATAACTCTTTTAAACTCAAATACTTAGAATTCAAAATCATATAACTTTGAAATATACTTGAAGGCATTTCGTTCACTTTAGGAAAGGATCTCATTTCAAGCTTTAGAAAAATCATTCAATCTCAATGGAAAGATACTCTAGTTTAAGGGAATAACTTATCTCAAAGCTTCGTGGAAAATACAATATCAAAGAAGAATACTTTCGTTTAGAGAAACAACTCACATCAAGGAAATACTTTAGTTAGGGAACCATTTTGCAACTTTACCATAGGAAAATAGCTCATAGGAAGGGAAAATACTTTAGTTTTCAAGGAAGTACTGATCTTGAAGTTTAAAGGGTAAGGGAGGTTCTCGTAACTGATATACATCATGTGAGCTACATGGAGTCCAGCATTTCATCCTCCTAAGGAAGAGACCCCACGTTGGGGGAGCGTCATACTCTTTCTAGGGAGTATAACCTGGGTCTAGTGATCACTAAATGAAACTCATCCTCGGGCCCAATCATAATCATCATAAACTCAGCCTCAATACCAACCTACGGTGGCACATAGTTTTGGGGTAACAAACCGTAGTAACTTACCCGCTTGGTGCTAAGTACTACTCCCTTTAGATTATCTACACTCATCACATAAATATCCACTTTTAGAATAATCTCAAAATTTATCACAAACCCAATAATCAAATCTATAATCTCAAGTAGGAAGTCGATTTCAAAAATTTATGACCATTAGGTCAAATCATTTCTCAACAGATCTCAAAATACTCAAATCATGGGTGCTTATAGCACAAGAGTTCGTAAAATTGAAAGTCTCAAGTAGGGCTTACTAACCCATAATTCAATCTCAAGATAAAACTCATCAAAAGAATAATAGATGGTATATAGATTCATAACTCATGTAGAAATCTGGAAATTTCAGCAATATGTCTCAAAATCTCAACATACTCATATACTTCAATATCTCAAAAATTTCAACTATTGACTTCTCAAGGATTAAAATCATGGGATATAGACCTAGCTGTAATTTCTTAAGAAAACATGCAGAAATCATGTCATTTAACTACCAATTCATGGGAAATATTAAGATAATTCATTCAATAATAATGGGTGAAAAAACCTAGTTCAAATTCATGTAAAACCTCATAGATTTCAGGAAAATCATGATTTAAATAAGCCTTTGGGAACAAGGGTGAAAGGGTTACCCTTGTTCAAAACCCCACATACCTTGAATTAGAAGCTTTGGAAAAACTCACTTTTGGAACTCTATTCGTACTCTTGAATGAGGGTTCTTGAGGCCCTTGCCTTGGGAACCTTGAATCTTGACTCAATTTAGAAAATCCATGGTGGATTCTTGAGATTCTTGGAAGACGTTTTTGATACTTAAGGATTTTGATGAGAGAAAAATTGAGAAAACCTCATAGGATGCTTGCAAATGACTTTGATTTGGTGTTTGCTCGGTTTAAGAGGCTTGGAAAAAGTCCAAAGTGACCTTTTTAACTTCTGTACGAAGCTAGAAAAATTGAACTGGGAACCCGATTTCATAGGCCACCACAACACTCCACTTATCACAGTGGCTCACAGGAATTAACAATTGGGAAACTGGGAGTCCCCACGATGCGGAGCCATCATGTTGTCCCACTAGTTGGGACCTGGACCTTCAATGTGATGTGCCACTATAGTAAAGTTCCACTGGAATTTGACAATTGTCAAATAGACCCTCTCCGCGACGTGTCAAGCACTAAAATGACGTTGTTTTACGACTAGGACTTAAATTAGCCATAACTTCTTACTCGGGTATCGGATTTGGGCGAATCTTATATCAACGGAAAGCTTATCAAATTTTCCATATGACTAAAAGTCTAAATTAGGCAAATTCTATTTGGTTAAAATGATACTCACTTAGGAAGTCACTTCTCAATCTTTTAGGGCCAGAATTATGCCTCATTTGACACGCCCTAAGGCTCATTCTACGAGAGAATTTTATAGGGTCTTACATACGGATACCCAATTGAGGTAATAGGTGAATATAATTAACACACTTGTTATCTATCCGAAAGGTTCAATAAGTGAAATTCTTGAGGTTTGGTTGATAAGCTAGCCTCAAGGATCCTAGACCTAGCCTACCATATTGTTAACAACTAGTATGTACACATACACATACCTAATTTTCCTTAGGTAGACATAATCCCAAGATTCTCTTTATATCAAAATTAAATTACAATAGTTGTGTAGTTTGTGGAATTGGGTTACTATTGACACACACACACTCCTAAAACCAACTAACCCCCTATTATCAATCATGATTTTTACATTATTTGCACTTTTGGTGGTTTCTTAGTAAGTGTTAAGACCTATATGACTAGAACTCTAATTTTCACTCCTTGTGGATTTGACCTCAACAAAATTTGAGATATTAACAACAACCATCCTTTACCAAATTACATGGTATAGGTGAGTGTTATCAAATGGCGCCATTGTAGAGAAGTGAAATTTAGTTTTCACTTATGCGGTATTGATTCTTACTTAGGTCATACCTATAGTGGCGTGTATTTATTTATGTTGTAGTTTTTGTTTCCTTCTAGGTGATCTCTGTAGCTTAAGCAGAACCATGAGTGTCAATGCTAGTTAAGCCAGGTCTTTTGATGGCCCTCTAGATTACGAGGAGCAACTCAATGACATTGGTTGATCAAGTGATATCTTTATCTCACCTACTCATAGGAATGGTGTCTTTCATGTCATAAGCGTCATGTGGCATAAGCTACAAATGAAGGGAATTTTTGGGTGATAAGCCTATGAGGGACCCCAATTTTCATTTAAAGAACTTCATCAAAGTATGTGCATCATTTGTTATTGAACACATAACCCAAACGTCCATCTGACTTCATCTCTTCTCGTTTAATAAAAAGGGAGAGGTGGTATTTTGACTTTGATCTCTTCCAGCTGGATCTATCACTCAATGGGATGAACTCACCCCTGCCTTCCTTAGCCAGTATTTCCCACTTTCCAAAATACTCTAATTGATGGATGAGATCATCAACTTTAGGCAATTGAATGGAGAGCCTTTGTATGAAGTGTGGGAAAGATTCAATGAAAAACTAATGCAATGTCCAAATCATGAGGTACCAGAGAAGATGCTTCTCCAAATATTCTAATAAGCTCTTGATCCGCTCAATAAAATCATGGTAGACAATGCAGCGGAGGGATTTCTTGTAAAGTTAATTATTATTTTGCTTCAAATTTACTTGAGGAAGTTACCAAGCAAAATCGGGGATGGCATACCCAATATGATTAAGTGCCAAAAGGGTCTCGTATACCTCCGTGGTTAATAAGGAACAAAGAAAGAGGGATAAGGAAATAGAGGAGAATATAGAAAAAATGATGACACTTTTGAAAAAATATCTGATGGGCGCACCTACAAAGGCGGTAAATGTCATGGAATCTGAGGTCTACGATAAAGATGAGGAAAAGAATCTTGATGAGGAGATTCAGTTTTTGGCAAATTATTCGGGGGGTTCCTGCCCAGCCTATAAAAGGCAAAGTTAGAATCAAGGTTGGATGGACTGTGAATGTGATCGTTATTGGAGGGATAGAGATCATGATTATGAATGGTATGTGACCCCTCATGATCGAGCGAAGAATAAATATGGTAAAACCATCAACCATGATAAATATAAAATCAATGATGTCTTGGAAAGGATTTTGATGAGAGTAGAAGGAATGGACAAAATGGTTCGTGAAATAAAAAATGATTTTTTGCTACTTAATCAAATCATAGTGTAGCACTCTGCCTCCATTAAATAATTAGAGACTAAAATTGGTAAAATTTCCACCTAATTAAATGTTACGCCAAAGGGTGGTCTTCCTAGTTACACTATTGTGAACTCAAAGAATGAAGCTCAAGTTTTAGCAATAGTAACTAGGAGTAGGAATACCCTTGACGATCACTTGAAAGAAAATTTGGGTGAAAAGATGCCTAAGGTTAAGTCAAAAGAAGTGCCACCACAATATCAAGAAGAAGATCAAAAAAGGAACCAATAGAAGTTGATGAAGAGGTAGTGGAAAATGAGAATCCATAAAGTGATGTGATGCCTACAATAAAAGTCCCTTCCTTGTTTCCTCAACGGCTTTAAAGAAAAGAGGAGGGTGATAAACTCAAGAAATTTATGGCTAATCTTAGCAACCTCTCTATCAATATCCCATTGCTTCAAAAAATCCAAGAGATCCCGGGATATGCTAAGATTATGAAGAAGTTGATGTCATAAAAGAAGCTCATTGAGGGTGATACAATCCAACTCACCCATGGTTGTAATGTTATCATAAGTAGCAAATATGCAGAAAAAAGAATACCCCTGGGATTTTATCATCCCTTGTACCTTTAGAATGCATATGTTTGCAAAAGCTTTATGCGACCGCGATACGAGTATAAACCTCATGCCTTTTGTAATTTACAAAAACCTCAGATTAGACACCCCAACTCCAACATCTATGAGACTTTTAATGGTTGATTGGTCTATTAAGAGACTGGTCGGGATTTTGTTTAATGTTTTCGTCAAAGTAGACAAATTTATACTTCTCATGGACTTCGTGGCTTTAGATTGTAAAATGGACCAAGAGGTTCCCATCATTCTTGGTCAAACTTTCTTAGACACTGTAAGAGCCATTGTTGACTTAGAGTTGGGTGAAATGAGGTTTAGAGTTCATAATGATGAGGACTCTTTTCTAGTATGCAAAACAAACAAATAACTCGTGGAACTTTAAGTGATATCAATGAATGATGTTCTAATCAAAGAAGTGAATAAGGTGCCCTTGAGGATCCAACTTGAGAATGAAGAAAGACGTCATTCCATGACGTAAATAAAGGTGCTATGTGGGAGGCAACCCATAAATGCCACGAGAGTGGCTCGTATCCCTTATTTTCATTTTTGTAGAGTAGATTTTGGTTTTTTTCAATTGAGTAAACCATGCATTTATGGTTATATAGAGTGTTTTGGATGAGGTTGGAAGGAGAGTAAAATTTTTACATGCTAAATTGAACAGGGGAAAATTTGTCCAAATGTGAAGTAAGATGAACAGGGAAAAATCTGTCCAAAAATGAAATAAGCTGAATAGGGAAAAGTAAGTTGAACAGAGGAAAATAGGGGAGCATGAATTCCCCCAGTTATCACGATCACGGGACATTGGCCATTATTGCGGTCACCCGTGTGTCCACGATCGTGGAACATTGACCGCTATCACGGTCACATTAGTCAGATAACTATCCAAACCCTATTTTCTCCAACACTCCCTTCTCAACATTCCTCTCTAATTAGACCTAGTTTTGGCCAAATTATGAGCATTCTAATAGCATCCTTGCATCACTTATCCAGTAGGTGCCTCAAATCTATGACTTCACAATGGGAAAATAGCCATAGAATGCATGTTATAGAGAAGGCATGAAATAATTTTTTTCAAGCTTAAATGCCTTACAAATTGTACTTGTGTAGAGTTTAGATTCTAGAATATGGTGTGCACATGAGTGGGGAAGTCTTGAGTACCCAAATTGTGTGTAAAATTGAGGAAAAAAAAAGAGTACACACCAAGATCTTGATAGGTTTCCCATATAAGTATTGACAAATGGTTCTTGCATTCTAGGGGCATAATCGAGTACCTAGTGGTATTGTTCAACACTTTTAGTGTAAATCCTTTTTGTAAAATATTTTTTATGCTTCAAATTTGAATTATTGGACCTTAAAAAAATTGGTTAAAGCTGGTCTCAGATACCATGGTCGCGGTCCTGATGACTGTGATCGCGGTAACCAAGGTTGATTTTCTGCCTATGTCAAAAAATTTGCACTTCTTTAGGAGAATGTCATGGAGAAATATGATCACATTCAATTCATGGCACCCGAGTGCCACACTCACTTCTATGATGATCTTACAAGGATAAAGATAATCTCAGAGATACGAAAATGCTTGGAGAATGTGCCAAGAAAATATCTAGCATTTTATGACAGGCTTGTGGCCACAGGGTGGTGGTGTTTTGCCCCGAATCCTTGAAAGCCTAATGAGCAATAGGTCTACGAATTCTACACCAACCTTAGCATAGTGTCTTTATCGGATCATCGTACATGACTATCAGGATTTGGGGAAAAGAGGTGGACTTTGGGGAAGAGTGAATCATGCTATCTATGGGCTCCCAAATGCAGACAAGGGTGTTTTTGAAGAAAACAGGTGCAAACCAAAAAGTTAGTTGCAAAAATTCTGTGCCCCGGGAAGAAAGTTTCATGGGCGGCAACCAAGAGTAACATCCAAATAAATGACTTCAGTACCGAGGCTCGGATTTGGTTGAACATCATATGTAATTAAGTCTCCCCTTGAACCCACATGACAGCAGTCCCTGATTTGTGGGCTCAGATAGTTGCTTACATTTTAGACAGCATTCCTTTAGATATTGGCCAGCTGTGGTTTCTGAGATACAATTCTTCAAGAACCAAGGTGGGATGCATCTATTTTTTCCCTCTTTGATTATTGAGATTTAGATAAGTGCTAAGGTTGATAAATACTCTAGGGATACTTGGGTGTTCCCTGGCACTTCTATCTATCCTTTGAAAAATTGAGAAGAAAATGAACGAGCAAAAGCAAGAAAAGAAAAATTGATTTGGGAAATTCGACATGAGAGAAGACTGAGTTTTGTAGGCCATCCACCACTGGGACTCTTAAGGATATTGGAGTTGATATTACAGCCATCAAGGAGCTCATGTCAATTCTACCTCAAGGTTCGGGGGAGCCCTCCACCATACGTTATTCATATGTGTCCCGATCTATTTATGAAGAGTATTGAGAGGACCAAAAAAATCAAGGAGCTACCATTGCTAGTCTTGAGAGAGCCTATTCATTCTTGGCAAAGTCATATCTTGACATACGGATTGCACATGAGAATATGGTGAAAAGAGAGAAGAACAGAGATAAGTCATTTAAAAAGATATGGAAGGTGAAGGGCCTATGGAAGATACTAAACCCCCATGATAGACTCCCTTCCTATTAAGTGGAGAGTGACGACGAGGCACTAGCCGAGTGGTCTAATCCTAAGGATGCCGATGATGATACAGAGTCTACAGATGAGAGCAGTTCTTGATTATGATTTGCATGGATTAATCATTTTGTTTTGTTGTTAGATTTTTGCATTATCTTTATTTTGTTTGTGATGATTTTCGATGAGTATTTCTATATGATAGATTGAGTGATGACATTCTTAAAGAAAAAGCATCGTGATTGGGTTTTGAGCCACAGATGTAGGGGAAGTCTGAGTACCCGTAGAATCAAGGTCATAAATGCAAGGGAAATTTGAGTACCTGGGCCATTTTGGGATTTTGGATTGCACTTGTACCTATGGCAAAGTCTGAGTAACCATATGTTTTTCCAGTGTAAAAGCTAAAATTTGAGAGGAAGGATTATGTTGGTACTATATTTAGCAAATTGCGTGTGGTGCAAATGTCAAGCAAACATCCCTCTCTATCCAAAAAGTTTTCAACAAAAAATTGAGGGCACGGATGTGAGCAATATTGTATCGACATTTTTTCTCTTTTTGTGACTCCAAAATTTTTGGTTTGTAAAAATTGATAGATATTTCATTTTGTCTCTAGTGGAAGGGGCAATTGAGCCTCCTTGGAGAATTTTTCATGCCATGTGTGGTGAGCTTATTTGTCCGAATCTCATATGTACTTGTATCATCTAGAGCTTGTCCCATTAGTCTCTCAAGGATAAGATTGATTGTACTTGGTTGGGGAGATGATCTTAGGCCATCTTTGTAATATTGGAAGTCCACTTTAGCCTAATAAGCCTACCCTTGAATAGATGTTATCCCTAGTCACCCACTTTGAGCCTTTAGACCTTTCTTTGGCAAACACATTGCAAGCCATGAGCCTTTTAATTTTGATCCCTCTTTTGAACCCTACCCTCCTTGAACTTAAAATTTCAACTTGGCTAAAAGCTTAAGTTGGGGTAGTGATGATTGAAAGAGGTAACTTTAGGCCACAAAGTTGTAAGTGAGTGCCTATGATCTTAAGTATTGACAACAAATGAATAAGAAAAAGGGAAGGATCTAATAAAGGAAAGGGAACCACAAAGGGTGAAAAAAAAAAGAAATGAAAAAAATATGGGTGAACCAAGGAAATAAAAAGTAGGCACATGTGTAAAGAGTAAAAACAAAAGAAGTGGCCCATAATCAAATGTTGGATGGAATAGTGTGTTGTAGATGTTCAATGAGGGTATATCCATGTTATTCCTAAAAGATATCCTACCCTACCCTGAACCTACGTTACAAGCTCAAAAAGCACTTCGTGATTTCCAACCAAGTATTTTCATTGTTGTGGTGATTGAAAATAAGGGAAATCCTATGGCTTGATACTTGTTATCATCGAGAGTTCTTGAGAGAGAGTGTGTTTTACACTTAAATTCCTTGTTGCATAATTGATAACTTGGTGTGTGGAATTTTCTTTCTTGTGAGGAGGCATGTAAATGAGTTGAGGTGGGTAATTTTGGCATCTCTCGCAAAATAAGGCAAAAAAGAGTATATTATATTTGAGGTCAAAAGATAATCATTTCTAGAGTATTAGTGATTGTTGCATGGTTCCTATTTAAAGTCTCTTCCATCCTAGAAAAATCATATTTTATGTTGAGGGGTGTCATAAAAATAGTTTTGCCCATGTTTGAATAGCTAAATTGTGGTATTAACTAATCTTGAAGTCATTAGGATCGTCGGGTCATTCAATTTGGGCATAAATATGCATAGTCTCATGGTAAGAAGTAGTGTTGCTTGAGGACAAGCAAAGCTTTAAGTTGGTGGTGTTGATGAGTGGTGAATTTACCGTTCATTTGCACTTATCATTCATGCGCACTAGTATGATTTGAAGACATAAATGAGAAAACATTGTGATTAAATACACTAATTTCCATATTTTGCAGGCATGCAGGTGATGAGATAGAAAGATGTGGAATTGAGTTGAAAAGGAACTAATAGAAGAATAAAAGTCCAGAGCTAAAGGACCATGTACAGAACGAGGCTCAGTTACTGCGATCGCGGTGTGAGGGTTCGTGATCGCAGATAGTCAAGAAGGTCAGTAACCACGATTGATTGGATCTAGTCGCAGTCACGGTAGCTACAATTGCAGCAAATCTGGTGCGATCGCAGCAATGCGAGATTATGCCCAGGGTAAATTTTGTAATTTTCAACAGCCGCCCCTAAAACCCTTAAAAACTTAATACCCTTTCCCTATTGGGCATTCCAAAGACTTGCAATATTTGGATTTGAAGTTGAAACCCTAAATTGGGCAAGAATTGTAATTTGATTTGGAGACTTTGAATTTAGTAATTTCTCTAAGAATGAATGATTTGCACAACCATTATGGTATATTTTTCTCACCTATCATCATGAGTAGCTAAATTTCATTGTCTTGAGATTATGTTGAACTAACGTGTAATTGGTTGTGGGTTTTAATGTATTTATGTATATGCTAGTTGTTTGATGATGGGTTCTACTATTGTTTGATTAAATTGGTATGGATTTATGGGTGAAAGCCCCAAATACTCAAAATGGGTTTGTGGGTGAAAACCCCAAACCCTTGGAAGCTCAAACCATCCTTCAAAAAGGGGTTTGGGTGAATTTTTTGAACCCAAATCATCCTTGAAAGAGGGTTATGGGAACCAATGTAATAGTAGACAATTAATGGGTTCAGTTTGCTAATTCTCACTATTATTAACATATGAGTGATTATGAACTTGACTATATCTTGGGTATTTTCCTAAAAATAGGGAAACCCAATTGAGGTAATAGGTGAATATAATTAACACACTTGTTGGGTATCTGAAAGGTTCAATAAGTGAAATTTTTAAGGTTTGGTTGACAAGTTAGCCTCAAGGATCCTATACCTAGCCAACTATATTGTTAACAACTAGTATGTACACCAAATCTACACATACCTATACCTAATTTGCCCTTAGGTAGACATAATCCCAAGATTCTCTTCGAAGTTAAATTACAATTATTGAGTAGTTTTTAGAATGGAATTACTATTGACACACACACATTCTCCCATAACCAACCAACCCCCTATTTCCAATCATGTTTTCTTACTTTATTTGCACTTCGGGTGTTTTCTTTGTAAGTGTTAAGACACATAAGACTAGAACTTTAATTTTCACTCCTTGTAGATTCAACCTCAAAAAAAGTTCAGATATTGACAATGACCATCCTCGACTAGAACCTTATCAGAGCTCACCGTGTGTACCAGATTCATGAGTTAGTTTGGGGTTACTTGTGCCCTTAAGCACCGTGTTACGACTAGGAGGTAGCCTTAGGTCGTGAAAAACTTGGTATCAAAGCCTATGGTTTTAAAGTGTCCTAGGGTATTTTAAAGTCGCATTGGGTAGAGTCTTATGCATGAGTGTAAAGCGTGACACCCTTATGGGCAAGAGGCCATGAGACATTTCAGGAAATTTTCCCTTCTTACAATATTCATGTCATGCAAAAGAGGATAAGCTCTATTGGATTACCTTCTCTAACTCACCCTTCATATGTTTATATAAAATGCCACCTAGAAGAAGGAACAGGGATCAAACTACACCACCACTTATTCAGAAAGACCCACTGAACGAACATGTTTTCCAGGCCGAATTCAGGACCACTTTTACCATTTTGGCTCAGACTATGACTACTCGAAATAACCAGCAGGCTATTTCCCCAACCAATCCTATAGTGAGAACGGTAGCATCTAGGATCCGAGACTTTACTCAAATGAATCCTACATTATTTTCTGGATCCAAGTCTAAGGATGATCCATAAGAGTTTTTAGATAGTGTTTAGAAAGTGACAGATATCATGGGTTTTACTGCTAGTGAGAGTGTTGATTTAGCTATTTACCAATTCCAATAAGTGGCTCATACATGTTCAAGCAGTAGATGGAGGATAGAGGTATTAAGTAGGGCCTATAGAGTGGAATAAGTTTTGTATAGCTTTCTTACAGAGATTCTTTCCACTCGAGTTGATGAAGGCCAAGGTCCAGGTGTTTACAAATCTGAAGCAAGTTAATATGAGTGTGAAGAAGTACTTACTCAAGTTTACCCAGTTAGCTAGGTATGCTCTGACTATGGAGCCCAATACTAAGGCAAGAATAAGTAAGTTTGTGTCTGGTGTGTCATGTGCAATAGCCAAGGAGTGTAAAATGGCTATGTTGCTTAAGAAGATGGACCTTTATAGGCTGATGGTTCATGCTTAGCAGATTAAGGAGAAGAAGCTCAAAAAGAACAAAAGGGAGGATAAGAGGGACAAAACCGGTAGCTTCAACTTCTCACAACAAAGGTCTTGTGGTGGGAATCATTCTCAGTTCCTCCAGAAATTTTTAGCATTAGCCCCATATTCAGCCAGTATGCAAGTGACTAAGTTCAGGCAGGACAATCAGGACAAGGTACCAGGCTCTAAGTTCTAGGGTATCATCAATAATGGTCACACCAACTCGCTTTGTAGGAATTATGGTAAGAACTGTTAAGGATAATATAGCGTTGGTAGTGATGTGTGTTTTAGATGTGGCAAGTCAGGCCACGGATCAAGGATTGCCGGTAGTGGGCTAGAAGAGTAAAGATTTTCATCAATAGGGCCAGTAAAATTTCTCCTCAGCTCCAGCAGGTCGCCCGACTCAGCAGGGCACCACCTCTAGTGCCATTAGTAGGCAGCATCAAAATAGACTTCAGACTCAGCAAGATTAGGATAGTTCCCCTGATGTGGCTACAGGTAGGTTAAAAGTCTTCTACTTTTATGTTTATGCATTATTAGACCCCAGTGCTTCATATTTTTGTGATAGGTTGTATACTTCAGTGTCAGTCTCGATATAGTAGCAGAGCCCTTCTTAGTATCTACCCCAATGGGTAGTTCCATTGTATCCAGATGGGTATACAGTAATTGTCCTATCACAGTTTCTTAGAAAGTCACTTTAGTTAACTTGGTAGAGTTAGAGATGACTAATTTTGATGTCATTCTCGGCATGGATTGGCTTCTATTATGCTTTCTTAATTGACTGTAGAAAAAGAATAGTTAAGTTCCAGTTTCCTAATGAGCCTATTATTGAATGGAAGGGTGGTACTTCACTGCCTATAGGTCAGTTTGTCTCCTATCTTTAGGCAAGGAAGATAATACCCAAGAGATGTATTTACCATATCATCCAGTCAAGGATATAAATTTAGAAATTGTGAGTCTTGATTCAGTTTCAGTAGTGAATGAGTTTCCAAAATTTTCCCTGAAGATCTTCCCGAAATTCCTCCCGAGAGGGAAATTGACTTCAAATAGATCTTCTTCTAGATACCCAACCTATCTGAATTCCACCTTACAGAATCTATCCAACTGAGCTTAAGGAATGAAAGAAATAGTTAGAGTCCTCTTAGATAAGGGTTTCATCAGGCCTAGTGTCTCTCCTTAGGGGGCTCCAGTTCTTCTCATATGCTATAAAGATAGTTTTCTTCAAATGTGCATCAACTGCCATCAGTTGAAAAAAGTCACAATCAAGAATAAGTATCTTCACCCTAGGATTGATGACTTATTTGATCAATTTCAAGGTGTAAGGTATTTCTCTAAGATAGACCTCGCATGCGGCTATCATCAACTTAAAGTCGGAGAATGTGACATCCCAAAGATAGCCTTCAAAACTTGGTAGGGTCACTTTGAATTTTTAGTTATGTTTATTGGACTAATAAATGTTATTGCATCTTTTATGAACTTAATGAACAGGGTGTTCAAGCAGCACTTGGATATGTTCTTATAGTCTTCATAGATGGTATCCTCATCTATTCTCGTAGTGAAGGTGATCATGCAGACTATTTGAGGATTGTATTACAGACTCTTAAATATTACCAGTTATTATCTAAGTTCAGCAAGAGTGAATTTTGGTTAAGATCAGTAGATTTCCTTGGTCATATTATTTAGCGTGATGGCATTTGAGTTGATCCTCAAAAGATCAAAGTAGTAAAAAACTGGCCTAGGCCTATCTCTCTATCAGATATTAGGAGTTTCTTGGGTTTAGCTGGTTACTACAGATGGTTTGTTGAAGGATTTTCTTCTATTGCTTCCCCCATGTCTCGACTAACCCAAAACAAAGTCAAATTTTAGTGGTTAGATTCCTACTAGAAGAGTTTTTGGGAGTTGAAGACTTTCCCAAGTATTGACCTACTAGAGGGTTCAGACGGGTTTGTAGTTTATTGTGATGCTTCTAGAGTGGGTCTTAGTTGTGTAGTGATGCAATGAGGTAAGGTCATAGCCTGCACCTCTAGGCGGCTTAAACCCAAGATAAGAATTACCCAACCCATGATATTGAGTTGGCAACAGTTGTCTTTTTCTTAATGATTTAGATGCATTATCTTTATGGGGTTCATGTTGACGTATTCACAGATCATAAGAGTTTACAGTATGTGTTAACTTAGAAGGATCTAAATCTTTATTACAAAAAATAGCTTTAATTGTTGAAAGACTATGATATATGTGTGTCGTATAACCCGGGTAAGGCCAATATAGTGGTCGATGACCTTAGTAGATTGTCTATGAGAAGTATTGCACATATTGAAGAGGATAAGAAGGAGTTAGACCGTGAGGTTCATCAGCTTGCTAGATAGGGTTATTCAGCTGGTTGATTCGATCGAAGGTAGTATATGGATTTAGAATGGTTCAAAATAATCATTGGTGGTCGAAGTGAATGAAAAGCAAGCTAGGGATCTTATTTTGGTCAAGTTGAAGAAGACAGTTCGATATCAGAAGGTTGAGGTTTCCTTCTAAGGGTGAGATGTTGTACTTTGATGTTAGGGTAGGCAATGTGTTTCGAGTGTGGATGATTTAAGGCAGAGAATATTAGCAGAGGCTCATGGTGCTTGATATTCTATTCACTTAGGAGCCACTAATATGTATCGTGATTTGCAGGAAATCTATTGATGGAATGCTATAAAGAAAGATATTGTGGAATTCGTGGCTAAGTTTTCAAATTATCAGCAGGTTAAGGTTGAGCACCAAAGGCCTAGTGGCACACGTCAAGAGATCAGCATCCCCAGTTAGAAGTGGGAGGCGGTGAAGATGGGTTTTATGACAGGGTTACCTCGTACGCGTCGTCATCATGATTTAATTTGGGTTATTCTATATAGAATGACATAGTCAGCCCATTTCTTACCAACTCATACTTCTTATTCAGCCGAGGATTATGCTAGATGCTATCTCAGGGAGTTGGTAAAGTTGTATGGGGTTCCGTTGACCATTATTTTAGATAGAGGTACTCAATTTATCTCTCACTATTAGAAGGCTTTTCAGAAGGGCCTTGGTACCTAAGTCCATCTCAGTACAGCTTTTCATCCTCAGACTTATGGTCAGGCAGAAAGGACCATTCATACCTTAGAGAATATGTTAAGATCCTATGTTATTGAATTCAAGGGTAATTGGGATGACCATATACCTTTGATTGAGTTTTCCTACAATAATAGTTATCACTCCAGTATTCAGATGGCTCCATTTGAGGCTTTCGATAGAAAGAGGTGTAGATCTCCTATTGGTTGGTTTAAAGTAGGTGAGGCTATCTTAATAGGGTCAGATTCAGTACATGAGGCAATGGAGAAAGTTTAGTTGATTAGATAAAGGCTGAAGACAACCCAGAGCCGACAGAAATTCTATGTTGATGTGAGAAGAAGAGATCTTGATTTTGATTTTGGTGACTTGGTTTATTTGAAAGTTCCACCCATGAAAGGGGTGAAGAGGTTTGGTAAGAAAGAGAAGCACAATCCCCGCTATGTTGTCCCATGTAGGATGTTGTGCCATTTTGCGAAGGTAGATTATGAGTTAGAATTCCCTGCAGAATTGACATCAGTGCATCCAGTGTTTCATGTCTTTTTTCTAAAGAAATTCATTTGTGACCCATCTTTTGTCGTTCTGTTAGAGAGTATGGGTGTGAA
This sequence comes from Capsicum baccatum var. pendulum, assembly GCA_030864225.1. Classification (NCBI taxonomy): domain Eukaryota; kingdom Viridiplantae; phylum Streptophyta; class Magnoliopsida; order Solanales; family Solanaceae; genus Capsicum; species Capsicum baccatum. The sequence goes on from CM061557.1 coordinate 129,796,002, forward strand.
AGATAGCCTTTCCTATGAAGAAGTCCCAGTTGAAATCCTTAACTGTCAGATTCCTAGGTTGAGAAATAAGAAAGTTAACTTGGTAAAGGATTTATGAAGGAATCAATCTGTTGAGAGAGCTACGTGGGAAGCAAAAATCGACATGCGAGACATCTATCCCTATCTTTTCTCTATGCATTCAGATTCAATTTAAGGTAGTGGTTTCCCTTTAATTGATTCTCTCATTTTCTATCTCAGCTATCCAACCTTTCTCATGTCACAACATGCATTCATAAATTAAGTTCAATCTATGCGTCATGTTTCAGATTTAGCTATTAAATCATGATTTAGCTCACGAGTATTCAGTACATGATCTCAGTCATCCTTGTATCTCAGCTCAAATAGTTTCATTAGGGGATGAATAATCCTAAGGGGAGATATTATAATACCCTGCAAGATCCTAGACAAGTTTCTAGCTATTCGTCACATGTTTAGAGGTCACAAAGTAATTATTTCACACAAAGTACAAGTGACATGGCCATTTTAAAACCCTAATATTTCAAATATTTTATTTTTGGCCTACCCAAGTTCCAAACATTGATTTATGAGTTGAAATGTGTTTAGGAATGTTAAAAGGGTCGTCCAGGATAGTTTCAGAATTTTTGGAGAAGGTTCGGAGTGATTTTTTACCACAGAGACAGTAAGCCTCCACAATTTTAATGTGTCATGGAGGATAGTCTCCGCGAGATGCAGCGTGTCATAGAGGATAGTCTCTGCGATACACAGCGTGTCACGGAGGCTAGACTCTGCGATAGCCACCGTACCATATTGTAATGTAAAATCCTGTATTTTTTCCTCTCTCTAAGCACCCAACTCTGGACTAAAAACCCAAGAGGGGAATTATTTGCCCCATTCATCATTAGTTATCAACATTTACTCTCCTCTCATTCTCAATAGCACAAAGAATAAAAAGTTTCTACCAAGAATTCACTCATCCAAGGTCTCATCCAACTTTTCTTCAAGAATTCAAGAAAAAGTCAGGTATGTGGGGTATTTATCAATGGGTTCCTTCCACCCATTGAGTCCCAAAAAAATCCCTTATTATTCAAGTATAAGCCCTTTTCATTCTTTTGATGAAATTTTAATGTTAAGTATGAATTCACTCAACTTTATCTTAATAGTTTTGAATTCAAACCATAACAATGTTTTTCCCCACGTTAATTATAATCTTACATACTTTATAATCTCAGTCACCCATATCATGTTTAGTTGATGATAACGCTCACCTATACTATGTAAAATAGTAGAGGATGGTCATTATCAATATCCCAACTCGCGTTGAGGTTGAATCCACGAGGAGTGAAAGATAGAGTTCTAGTAATGTGGGTAATTAAGTCCTACTAAGATAATACCTGAAGTGTTAGTGAAGTAAACGACATAATTAAATTTTTATTTTTATTTTTGAGGGGGGAGGTCTTAATTAAGGAAGAGTGTATATCGATAGTAACTTGATTTCACAAACTAAGCAACAAACTTTGATTTAAATTTGATATTTGAAGGATCTTGGGATCATGTCAACCTAAGGGAAACTTAGGTATGGGTGTGTGAGATTTGATGCACGTGTTAGTAAACTTCTAAGGTGGTAGGATAGGTCTAGGGCCATTGAGGATAATTTCTCAATAAAACCTCAAGGATTTCAATTCCTGACCCTTTCAAGTACCTAACAAGTGTGACAATCATATTCACCCACTACCTCAATTAGGGCATCCCTATTTCTAGGATAATACCCAAGGAAAAATCAACCACAAAATCATCTTTATGGCGAAGATAGTGAAAATAAGTAAATTAAACCCAATAATTGTATACTATTATCTTGGTTCCCGCATCCTTCTTTCAAGAATGATGAGGGTCCCAATAGTTCACCCAAACCCCTCTTTTAAAAATGGTTTGGGCTTTCAATAGCATGGATTTTTCACTCACAAACCCATGTGGATATTTGGGGTTTTCACCCACAAATCCCAACCAATTTAATCAAGCAATAGTATAACCCATTATCATCTAACTAGCATGTACAGAAATACATCACAACCCATAACTAATTTGGAACTTAGTTCAACATAATCCCTAGACTAAACGATTTAGCTACTCATGAAGAAAAGAGAGAAATATATACCAAATGGGTTGTTCAAAGCATCCATTCTTCAAAAATATAAAAATCAAAGTCCCCAAATCAACTTTATGATTCCCGTACAATTTAGGATTTTAATTTTAAATTCAAAGTATTGCTAGTCTCTAGAATACCCAAAATGGGTAAGGGTTTTAAGATTGTAAAGGATTTAGGGTCAGCTGCTGAAAATTATTAAACTGCACCTGAGCTAAGTCCCATGCGACCGCGATCGCACCAGATTCGTTGTGATCGCAGTTGCTGACCGTCTTGACTAGCTGCGACTGTGGTAACTGAGGCATGTTTCTTCTCCAGGACTTCAAGCTGCACTTTTGTTCTCTTCCTTTGATCCTTATTAGCTCATGTTCACATCTTTTCATCTCATAACATGTATGCCTGCAAAATGTGGATATTGGTGCATTTAATCATATGTAGGACTCTTTTTTTTATTCAAAACATGGTAATGTGCGTGAATGTCGAGCATAATGAGCGGTAAATTCATTGCTCATAAACACCCCCTACTTAAAGATTTGCTTGTCCTCAAGCAACACTACCCCTTACCATGAGATTATGCACATTCATTCCCACATTGAATGACCCAAATGATCATACTGACTTCAAGCTAAGTTAATACCAGAATTTATCTCTTCAAACATGGGCAAAACTATTTCCACAACACCCCTCAACATAAAATGTGATTTTTCAAGGATGCAAGAGACTTTAAAGAGAAATTATGCACAATTACTAATACTCTAAAATTGACTCCTTATTGACCCCAACTACATTATACTCTTTTTGCCCCATTTTTGGGAGATGAGAAAATTACCCACCTCGACTTATTTACATGCCTCCTCACAAAAAAGAAAATTTCACATACTAAGTCATCAATTATGCAACAAGGAATTTAAGTGTAGAACACTCTCGAAAGAGAGAGAGAGAGAGAACTCTAACGCTAACAAGTACCATCCCATAAGCTTGACCCTATTTTTAATCACCACTACAATGAAAATACTAGGTTGGAAATCATGAAGGGCTTTTTGTGATTATAATGTAGGTTCGGGGTAGGGTAGGATATCTTTTAGGAACAACATGGCTAAACCCTCCTTGAACATATACATCACACTATTTCATCCAACTTTTGGTCATGGGCTACTTATTTTGTTTTCACTATTTACATATGTACCTACTTTTTATATTCATGGTTCACCCATTTCCCTTTTTATTTCTTTTTCTTGCACCTTTAGTGATTCTCTTTCCTTTGTCGGGTTCCTTCTTCTTTTTTTTAATTGTTTTTAATACTTAAACTCATAGGAACTTACTTATAACTTTGTGTCCCAAAGTTACCTCTTTCAATCATCACCCCCCCAACATAGGCTTTTAGCCTTAAGTTATAGTTTTAAGTTCAAGGAGGGTAGAGTTCAAAAGAAGGATAAAGATTAAAAGGCTTCCGGTCTGTAATATGTTTTCCAAAGAAAGTTCTAAAGGCTAAAAGTGGGGACTAGGGATAACAACTATGCAAGGGTATGTATTTTAGTCTAAAGTGGACATCTAATATCGCAAAGAAGGCCTAAGATCATCTCCCCAACCAAGTAGAATCAAAATTAGCCTTGAGAGACTAATGGGGCAAGTTCTAGATGGTACAAGTACACATGATATTTGGACAAATAAGCTCACCACATACAGTATATAAAATTCGCCAAGGAGGTTAAATTTCCCCTTCCGCTAGAGACAAAAAGTGATTCTGAAATTTTGACTTGTGAAAATTGGGAAATTAAGATAGAGTTAGACATGGTAGATTGTGATGTTATTCTGGGTATGGACTGGCTTCACTCTTGCTATGCATCCATAGACTGTCGTACTCGTGTAGTCAAGTTTCAGTTCCCTATTGAGTCTGTTATCGAATGGTCTTGTAATTCCGCATCTCCTAAGAGTCATTTTATCTCATATCTCAAGGCTAGAAAGCTTATTTCCAAAGGGTGCATTTATTACCTAGTCAGAGTTAAAGACACTAAGTTTGAGACTCCAACTCTCCAATCAGTTGACGTTGTAAATGAGTTTCCCGATGTCTTTCCGAAAGATCTTCTAGGGGTACCTCCCAATAGAGAGAAAGAATTCGGGATTGATCTTCTTCTCGATACTCAGCCCATTTTCATTCCTCCATATCGTATGGCACTCGCAGAACTTTAGGAGTTGAAAGAGTAACTCAAAGATCTCTTGTATAAAGGTTTTATAAGACCAAGTGTGTCTCCTTGGGTTGCACCTGTCCTAGTCGTGCGAAAGAAAGATGGCTCTTTGCACATGTGCATTGACTATCACCAGCTTAACAAAGTCACTATCAAAAACAAGTATCCCCTTCCAAGAATAGATGATTTGTTTGATCAATTGCAAGGTGCAAGTTACTTCTCAAAGATAGACCTTCGCTCTGGACATCATGAACTCAGAGTTAGGGAATGTGATATCCTGAAAACAGCCTTCCGAACATATTATGGTCATTTTGAGTTTCTTGTTATGTCCTTAAGGCTAACTAATGCCCCAACAGCTTTCATGGACCTCATTAATCGAGTGTTCATGCCATATCCTTATATGTTTGTGATAGTGTTTACAGACGACATTCTGGTATACTCTCGTAGTGAGAATAAACATGCAGATCATCTCTGTATCATCTTTCAAACCCTTAGAGATCATCACTTGTTCACCGAATTTAGCAAGTGTAAATTTTGGCTAAGGTCATTTGCTTTTCTGGGTCATATTATTTCTTCCAAACGTGTTAGAGTTGATCCCTAGAAAATAGAAGTTGTTAGAAACTAGCCTAGACCTGTCTCTCGGTCTGACATTAGAAGTTTCTTGGGTCTAGCTAGCTATTATCGCTGTTTTGTTGAAGGTTTCTCCTCTATAGAATCTCCTATGACCCGGTTGACCCAAAAGAAAGTGAATTTCTTATGGTCCAATTATTGTGAGAATAGATTTTGGGAGTTGAAGACTCGACTCACTACAGCCCCTGTTTTGACTCTGCCCGATGGCATTGATGGTTTTAGGGTATATTGTGATACTTCTAGAGTTGGTTTAGGTTGTGTACTGATGCAGAGAGGTAAGGTTATAGCCTATGACTCTAGACAGCTGAAACCCCATGAGGAGAATTACCCCACCCATGATCTTAAGTTAGCTATTGTTGTGTTTACTCTGAAAATCTGGAGGCACTACTTGTATGGTGTTCATGTTGATGTTTTCACTGATCATAAGAGTCTGCAGTATGTTTTTACCCAGAGAGAGTTAAATCATAGGCAGAGAAGGTGGTTAGAGTTATCAAAAGACTATGATATGAGTGTATTGTATCACCCGGGAAAGGCCAATATAGTGGCGGAGGCCCTTAGTACGATGTCTATAGGTAGTGTTTCGCATATTGGAGAGGGTAAGAAGGAGTTGGCTCGTGATGTGCATCGGTTAGCTAGGTTGGGAGTTAGGTTGCTTGACTACGCTGAAGAGAGTATGTTAGTACAGAGCAGCTCCGAATCTTTCTTGGTTTCGAAAGTAAAGGAGAAGCAAAACTTAGATGTTGTTTGGTCAGACTGAAAGAATCAGTCAAGGACCAAGAGGTGGAGGTTTTCTCCCAAGAAGGGGGATGGTGTGTTGAGATTGTAGGATAGATTATATGTTTCGGATGTCGAGGATCTGAGACAAGAATTATGGCTGAAGCGCACGGTGCGCGATATTCTATTTATCCTGGTGCCACCAAGATGTACCGCAACTTATGGGAAATCTATTGGTGGAGTGTCATGAAGAAGGATATAACAGCATTTATGGTTAAGTGTGCGACGTGCAAACAGGTTAAGATAAAACACCAAAGACCTGGTGGTATGATGCAGGAGTTTGGTATTTCCATTTGGAAGTGGGAAGAGATAAACATAGATTTTGTGACTGTTTTACCTCTTTCCAGACGCCATCATGAGTCCATTTGGGTTGTTGTGGATAGATTGACTGAGTCTGCATACTTCTTGCCTGTGCATACTTCTTATACTGTTGAGGATTACGCTAGATTGTACATCCGAAATTAGTTAGATTGCATGGAGTTTCCTTGTCCATCATTTCAGATACTGGTACTAGTTCACTTCGCAGTTTTGGAGAGATTTTCAGAAGGGTCTTAGTACCCAAGTGCATTTGAGTTCTGCTTTCCATCCGCAGACAGATGGTTAGGCTGAGAGGACCATCCAGACCTTAGAGAATATGTTGAGAGGGTGTGCTCTTTAATTTAAGGGGAGTTGGGATGAGCATTTACCGTTGATAGAGTTTGCTTACAATAATAGTTTTCACTCTAGCATTGGTATGGCTCCATTTGAGGCTTTGTATGAGAGGAAATGTAGGTCACCCATAGGTTGGTTTGAAGTGGGTGAAGCGGCCGTGAGTGGTCCTGATTCAGTCTTTGAAGCTATGTAAAATGTAAAAGTGATTAGAGAAAGATTAAAATCGTACAGAGTTGTCAGAAATCGTATGCTGATGTGAGGAGAAGAGACCTTGAATTTGAAGTTGGTGACTTGGTGTATTTGAAGATTTCACCCATGAAGGGAGTGAAGAGATTCGGAAAGAAGGGGAAACTTAGTCCCTGTTATGTTGGCCCCTACAGAGTTCTTAGCCGTGTTGGTAAGGTAGCGTATAAAGTTGAGTTGCCTTCAGAGTTATCTTCCGTTCACTCTGTCTTCCATGTATCCATGCTTAGGAAACACGTTGGTGATTGTATTTTTGTAGATCCTTCAGAAAACCCTGATGTGCAAGATAGTCTTTCTTTTGAGGAAGTTCCTGTTGAGATTTTCGATCACCAAGTCTGAAGACTAAGGAACAAAGAAGTTCCCTTGGTCAAGGTCTTGTGGCGAAACCAATCCATTGAGGGTGCAACATGGCAAGCTGAGGTGGATATGTGATCCAAGTACCCGCACCTATTTTTCATAAGCTCTGACAATGCCGAAGATACCATTCTACTTTAAATCATTCTTTTTCTATGCAGAATTACAGTAGTTCAGTAGTTATTTTATATTATTCAGCTGTGATTTCATGAGTAATGCACCCCTTGTTGTGTCCAAAATGTAAAATGAAATAGAGCGAAGATTAGCAAGTTGCTTCAGCTGTGTACCCTTCATTTTCTCTTTACTCTTAGTATACCCAGCGTTATTCGAGGATGAATGTCCCCAAGGGGGAGATATTGTAATGCCCCGCACTTTCCTAAGCTAGAAATGAACCGTTGTTCATATATGTGAAAACCCCAATTTTTTAAGCCATATTTGGGCACCTAAATTACTAAGAGTACCCTAGTTGTAAGAGAGCTTATGATGTGTTAAGTGTGGTTATATGAGTCACTTAAGGTAGTACAAGCTAAGAGTTTCAAAATCCATCAAGTTTTAGTGTTTGAATTCGCAAGGGTCATCTTTGAATGAGTATAACTTGAAAAATATGTGGTATTTCTGTATATTTCTACCCAAAATTATAGAGAATCGAATTAGCTTTCCAACGATACCAATTTCACCAAAATCCAACACCCGAGCAAGGAGTTATGGGCTTTGCGAAGTAGAGTGCATCGCCTAACCAATCGAACATGTCCACTGGAAAGCATATACGATAGCAAATGCGGCGCCTATGTAAATATAGGAGAGAGCATATGCGGCACCTATGTAAATATAGGCGATATCATATGCGGCGCCTATGTAAATATATGCGATATCATATGCGGCGCATATCTTATAGTTTCAAGTGACTTAAACACTCCGTTTTTGGGTTATTTTGAGGGCAATTAAGTCTTTTGGCACTCCATACACACCCCTAAACTTAACCTTACGAATTTAATAGATTTTAAACACATCATAACCCTATTATCAGTCTAAGTTCATCATCCAAGAGCACTAAAGGATAAAAACAACTAGGGTTACACAATCAACATTCAGGGTCTAATCTTTCAACGAATCCGTTACCATAAAAGTATGTAGGGTTATGAACAAGAACACCCTTTCGTTCTTGTGCCCAAAGTTTGCATTATTTTACAAAGATACATGAGTTTTACATGTTTTATCATGAATTTGAAGTGATAAATCTTATTCTATGTTGTTGTTCAAGATACTATTATTATTTTGAATGTTTAGAAAATAAACTGCATGAGTTTGAGATTATTGTTATGATTAAAGGCTGAAATTTTTCAGATTTCCGTATAAATTATGCATGCTTGTGATATAAAGCATAAATGTTGAAATGTTTTGATTAAGTATCGCTATAAGGGTCATTAACCCCCATTGAGATTGTTGTTTGAGAATTTATGTCTTACATGCACCCATGTTTAGACTATTTTTGATGAAGTATAGAAATATTTGACCTTTTGGTCACAACAGAGTTAAAATCCACTTTATAAAACGAGTTATGGATTTTATCATTTATTTAACTTAAGAAATATGAGATTACCCTCAAAGTGGATTTTTCTTGAAATTTTTTAGCATAGTATTGGGAGTAGTATTTAGCACCGAGTTGGGTATGTTACTACGGTTTCATACCCCAGAACTACGAGCCACCGTAGGTTGAGACATTGACTTCCACTATATGTGAAAAATTGAGATAGTGATCACTGAGATGAGATTGTTCTACACCGATGTCAAGGGTAGGACAGCCCTAACCTTACAAGGGCAAGTCTTGGGACATTATGGGTGCTCACATGGTGTATATGTCGGTTAGAAGAACCTCCCAAAGAGTCGTCCCTAATTCTTAGATTGATTTTAATGATTTAAAAGAGATTTGAAATGCAGATTTATGATGTATTTAATATTCCAGATTTCACTAAGATTGCTTGATGAGAGAATAAGAAAAGAATCTTGATAATTGGATTAAGTGTAATGGCTCATGATATCCAGATTGGCATGTTTTACCATTTATTGTGTATGATTTCAGATTTTAGATTTCTTTCAAGCTTTATGAGCCATTTACAAATGTCCTGCATGATTTGGAAAGAAAACTTATGACATGATCATTAAATATATATATATATATGCATATAAATATGTTTATTTCATGCACCCCATGTACTCGGTACATATTCCATGGTACCGACCCATATGTTCGCATGTGGGCTACATTTTCCCTATAATGTAGGTTCAGGTGCTCATTCCCAGGTTTGACCGTGATTATCCGAGCACGTTGATCTACATCCTCTGCAGTGGTGAGTCCTCATGGTCTGAGGACTAGTTATTCAGATTTCCTCATTACTTTGAGTTGTTCAGTTTATTTCCTGAGTTCGGATCAGTTGGGGTTTATCCCAATGGCTCATGGATATACAGTTTGGTGGAGGCTTGTTGGACTAGATGGATAGATTGATCAAATTTGTTAGAGATGTCATATTTTGTTACTTTCCATATTTCATTCATATTGCAGTATGATAATATGAAGGATGTTTAGATGTTTTGATTATGATGACTTTGATTATAAGTGTTGAATGGTAGAAAAATAGCTAAAAGGGTTAGCTTGGGGCTATTGTAGCCTTAAGCACCGTGTGACGCCTCAGGACCCGTTTTTAAGGCGTTACAAACTTTGTATGAAAGCATAAGGTTATTGGAGTCCTAGAGAGTCTGACAAGCCACGTTAAGTAGAGTCTTGATCATCGATGTGTAGCACGCTACATGTATGAGCTAGAGGCTACAAAACATTTTAGAAAAAAAATGGGTTGTTTCATTCTTTCTGAGTCTATCGTGCTTATAGTTGTTCGCTTTCAACTATTAATTCGTTCTCTCTTCTTCCAGAATATGCCTCCTCGTCCAGCTAGAAGAAATAACACGGGTCAGCAACCTCATCCTTCTGATCCCCTGAATGAGAATGTATCCCATGCTGAGTTCAGGGTAGCCTTTCAGGTATTTGCCCAAGCTGTTACCGCCAACGTTCAGGCCAACCAGGCCCCGGCTCCCCAACAATAGGGAGGTGACTTAGCTGCCGTAAGAATCCGTGACCTTATGCGGATGAATCTGCCAGAGTTTTGGGTCCAAGGTAGGTGAGGATCCGCAGTTGTATCTAGAGGAGATAAGGAAGATCACACAGGTAATGCACGTGTCTGAGAAGGAGAGCATTGAGTTAGCATCCTATAGATTGAAAGACCTTACGTATGACTAGGTAGTTGCATGGAGAAAGGGTATAGTAGAGGGTGTTGCTCCTATGACTTGGCAGGAGTTCCAGGATGCATTCCTGGATAAATTCTTTCCACTAAAGTTGAGAGAGACGAAAGTAGAGGAGTTCATGAACTTACGATAAGGCTCCATGACTGTTAAGGAGTATTGCTTGAAGTTCAATCAATTATCAAAATATGCCCCAAATTAATAGCCGACAACCGAGCCAGATGGGTAAGTTCTTGACACGGGTGTCTAGCTATGTGGTTAAGGAGTGTAGACCAGCTATGCTTAATAGTGAGATGAATCTTTCCAGAATGATGACCTATGCCCAACAGATCGAATCAGATAAGATAAAAGAGAGGTATAGAGTAAGGAAGAATAAGAGAGCCAGATCAGAGCAACCTACTTATGGTCAGAAAAGATCGCAAGAAGGGAATCGCCCTCAGTTTTAGAGCCGCTCATCTATGCCAGCACCATCATCAACTAAGAGTAACCGGATCTCAAAATACTATGAGTAACCAGCCTAACCGTCTACCATGCACCAGGTGTGGTAGGGATTATGGGGGTAAGTGTTTTTGGAGTCAGAAGGGCTGCTATGGATGTGGCTAGGAGGGCCACAATTTTAGAGACTGTCCTCATACCAGACAGAGGAACCATGATGTTCGGCCCTAGGCTCAGACTACTAGTGCTCCAGCTCTTGTAGCTCGTCCAGCTCCTACTCATGGTGATTCTTCCAGCACTGCTGGCGGTCAGCGCCAGAATAAATTCTATGCTTTGCCTTCCCGTCACGAGCAGGAGGACTCCCCCGATGTTGTTACTGGTATGCTATGTGTGTTTCAGTTTGATGTTTATGCGTTGTTGGACCCTGGGTCCAGTTTTTCATATGTGACACCTCTGTTTACTGTAAATTTTGAAGTGAGTCCCGAGATTTTCTCTGAGCCCATCCTAGTTTCTACCCCTGTGGGTAAGTCCATTGTTGCCTGAAAAGTGTACAAAAAGTATCCTGTTTCTATTCTTCATAGAGTTATGTTTGCTGATCTGATAGATTTAGACATGGCAGATTTTGATGTTATTCTGGGTATGGACTGGCTTCACTCTTGCTATGCATCCATAGACTGTCGTACCCGTGTAGTCAAGTTTCAGTTCCCTGTTGAGTCTGTTATCGAATGGTCTTGTAATTCCGCATCTCCCAAGAGTCATTTTATCTCATATATCAAGGCTAGAAAGCTTATTTCCAAAGGGTGCATTTATCACCTAGTCAGAGTTAAAGACACTAAGTCTGAGACTCCAACTCTCCTGTCAGTTGACATTGTAAATGAGTTTACCGATGTCTTTCCGAAAGATCTTCTAGGGGTACCTCCCAATAGAGAGAAAGAATTCGGGATTGATCTTCTTCTCGATACTCAGCCCATTTCCATTCCTTCATATTGTATGGCACTCGCAGAACTTTAGGAGTTGAAAGAGCAACTCAAAGATCTCTTGGATAAAGGTTTTATAAGACCAAGTGTGTCTCCTTGGGGTACACCTGTCCTAGTCGTGCGAAAGAAAGATGGCTCTTTGCACATGTGCATTGACTATCACCAGCTTAACAAAGTCACTATCAAAAACAAGTATCCCCTTCCAAGTATAGATGATTTGTTTGATCAATTTCAAGGTGCAAGTTACTTCTCAAAGATAGACCTTCGCTCTGGACATCATGAACTCAGAGTTAGGGAATGTGATATCCCAAAAACAACCTTCCGAACATATTATGGTCATTTTGAGTTTCTTGTAATGTCCTTCAGGCTAACTAATGCCCCAACAGCTTTCATGGACCTCATGAATCGAGTGTTCATGCCATATCTTGATATGTTTGTCATAGTGTTTACAGACGACATTCTGGTATACTCTCGTAGTGAGAATGAACATGCAGATCATCTCCGTATCGTCTTTCAAACCCTTAGAGATCATCACATGTTCACCGAATTTAGCAAGTGTAAATTTTGGCTAAGGTCATTTGCTTTTCGAGGTCATATTATTTCTTCCAAACATGTTAGAGTTGATCCCTAGAAAATAGAAGTTGTTAGAAACTAGCCTAGACCTGTCTCTCCATCTGACATTAGAAGTTTCTTAGGTCTAGCTGGCTATTATCGCCGTTTTGTTGAAGGTTTCTCCTCTATAGCATCTCCTATGACCCAGTTGACCCAAAAGAAAGTGAATTTCTTGTGGTCCGATTCTTGTGATAATAGATTTTGGGAGTCGAAGACTCGACTCACTACAGCCCCTGTTTTGACTCTGCCTGATGGCATTGATGGTTTTGTGGTATATTGTGATACTTCTAGAGTTGGTTTAGGTTGTGTACTGATGCAGAGAGGTAAGGTTATAGCCTATGACTCTAGACAGCTGAAACCCCATGAGGAGAATTACCCCACCCATGATCTTAAGTTAGCTGCTGTTGTGTTTACTCTGAAAATCTAGAGACACTACTTGTATGGTGTTCATGTTGATGTTTTCACTGATCATAAGAGTCTGCAGTATGTTTTTACCCAGAGAGAGTTAAATCATAGGCAGAGAAGGTAGTTAGAGTCATCGAAAGACTACGATATGAGTGTATTGTATCACCCGGGAAAGGCCAATATAGTGGCGGAGGCCCTTAGCAGGATGTCTATAGGTAGTGTTTCGCATATTGGAGAGGGTAAGAAGGAGTTGGCTCGTGATGTGCATCGGTTAGCTAGGTTGGGAGTTAGGTTGCTTGACTACGCTGAAGGGAGTATGTTAGTACAGAGCAGCTCCGAATCTTTCTTGGTTTCGAAAGTAAAGGAGAAGCAAAACTTAGATGTTGTTTGGTCAGACTGAAAAAATCAGTCAAGGACCAAGAGGTGGAGGTTTTCTCCCAAGAAGGGGGATGGTGTGTTGAGATTGTAGGATAGATTATATGTTTCGGATGTCGAGGATCTGAGACAGAGAATTATGGCTGAAGCGCACGGTGCGCGATATTCTATTTATCCTGGTGCCACCAAGATGTACCGCAACTTATGGGAAATCTATTGGTGGAGTGGCATGAAGAAGGATATAACAGCATTTGTGGTTAAGTGTGCGACGTGCAAACAGGTTAAGATAAAACACCAAAGACCTGGTGGTATGATGCAGGAGTTTGGTATTTCCATTTGGAAGTGGGAAGAGATAAACATAGATTTTGTGACTGTTTTACCTCTTTCCAGACGCCATCATGAGTCCATTTGGGTTGTTGTGGATAGATTGACTGAGTCTGCATACTTCTTGCCTGTGCATACTTCTTATACTGTTGAGGATTACGCTAGATTGTACATCCGAAATTAGTTAGATTGCATGGAGTTTCCTTGTCCATCATTTCAGATAGTGGTACTAGTTCACTTCGCAGTTTTGGAGAGATTTTCAGAAGGGTCTTAGTACCCAAGTGCATTTGAGTTCTGCTTTCCATCCGCAGACAGATGGTTAGGCTGAGAGGACCATCCAGACCTTAGAGAATATGTTGAGAGGGTGTGCTCTTTAATTTAAGGGGAGTTGGGATGAGCATTTACCATTGATAGAGTTTGCTTACAATAATAGTTTTCACTCTAGCATTGGTATGGCTCCATTTGAGGCTTTGTATGAGAGGAAATGTAGGTCACCCATAGGTTGGTTTGAAGTGGGTGAAGCGGCCGTGAGTGGTCCTGATTCAGTCTTTGAAGCTATGGAAAAAGTAAAAGTGATTAGAGAAAGATTAAAATCGTACAGAGTCGTCAGAATTCGTATGCTGATTTGAGGAGAAGAGACCTTGAATTTGAAGTTGGTGACTTGGTGTATTTGAAGATTTCACCCATGAAGGGAGTGAAGAGATTCGGAACGAAGGGGAAACTTAGTCCCTGTTATGTTGGCCCCTACAGAGTTCTTAGCCGTGTTGGTAAGGTAGCTTATGAGGTTGATTTGCCTTCAGAGTTATCTTCCGTTCACTCTGTCTTCCATGTATCCATGCTTAGGAAACATGTTGGTGATTGAATTTTTGTAGATCCTTCAGAAAACCCTGATGTTCAAGATAGTCTTTCTTTTGAGGAAGTTCCTGTTGAGATTTTCGATCACCAAGTCTGAAGACTAAGGAACAAAGAAGTTCCCTTGGTCAAGGTCTTGTGGCGAAACCAATCCATTGAGGGTGCAACATGGCAAGCTGAGGTGGATATGTGATCCAAGTACCCGCACCTATTTTTCATAAGCTCCGATAAAGCCGAAGATACCATTCTACTTTAAATCATTCTTTTTCTATGCAGAATTACAGTAGTTCAGTAGTTATTTTATACTATTCAGCTGTGATTTCATGAGTAATGCACTTGTTGTGTCCGAAATGTAAAATGAAATAGAGTGAAGATTAGCAAGTTGCTTCAGCTGTGTACCCTTCATTTTCTCTTTACTCTTAGTATACCCAGCGTCATTCGAGGACGAATGTCCCCAAGTGGGAGATATTGTAATGCCCCACACTTTCCTAAGTTAGAAATGAACCGTTGTTCGTATATGTGAAAACCTCAATTTTTTAAGCCATATTTGGGCAACTAAATTACCAAGAGTACCCTAGTTGTAAGAGAGCTTATGATGTGTTAAGTGTGGTTATATGAGTCACTTAAAGTAGTACAAGCTAAGAGTTTCGAAATCCATCAAGTTTTAGTGTTTGAATTTGCAAGGGTCATATTTGAATGAGTATAACTTGATAAATATGTGCTATTTCTGTATATTTCTACCCAAAAAATTATAGAGAATCGAATTAGCTTTCCAACGATACCAATTTCACCAAAATCCAACACCCGAGCTAGGAGTTATGGGCTTTGCGAAGTAGAGTGCATCTACTAACCAATCGCACATGGCCACTGGAAAGTGTATGCGATAGCAAATGTGGCACCTATGTAAATATAGGAGATAGAATATGCGGCTCCTATGTAAATATTGGCGATATCATATGCGGCGCCTATGTAAATATAGGTGATATCATATGCGGCGCATATCTTATAGTTTCAAGTGACTTAAACACTCCATTTTTGGGTTATTTTGAGGGCAATTAAGTCTTTTGGCACTCCATACACACCCCTAAGCTTAACCTTACGAATTTAATAGATTTTAAACACATCATAACCCTATTATCAGTCTAAGTTCATCATCCAAGAGCACTAAAGGATAAAAACAACTAGGGTTACACAATCAACATTCAGGGTCTAATCTTTCAACGAATCCGTTACCATAAAGGTATGTGGGTTTATGAAAAAGAACACTCTTTCGTTCTTGTGCCCAAAGTTTGCATTATTTTACAAAGATACATGAGTTTTACATGTTTTATCATGAATTTGAAGTGATAAATCTTATCCTATGTTGTTGTTCAAGATACTATTATTATTTTGAATGCTTAGAAAATAAACTCCATGAGTTTGAGATTATTGTTATGATTAAAGGCTGAAATTTTTCAGATTTCCGTATAAATTAGGCATGTTTGTGATATAAAGCATAAATGTTGAAATGTTTTGATTAAGTATCGCTATAAGGGTCATTAACCCCCATTGAGATTGTTGTTTGAGAATTTATGTCTTACATGCACCCATGTTTAGACTATTTTTGATGAAGTATAGAAATATTTGACCTTTTGGTCACAACAGAGTTAAAATCCACTTTTTGAAACGAGTTATGGATTGTATCATTTATTTAACTTAAGAAATATGAGATTACCCTCAAAGTGGATTTTTCTTGAGATCTTTTAGCATAGTATTGGGAGTAGTATTTAGCACCGAGTTGGGTATGTTACTACGGTTTCATACCCCAGAACTACGAGCCACCGTAGGTTGAAACATTGACTTCCACTATTTGTGGAAAATTGAGATAGTGATCACTGAGATGAGATTGTTCTACACCGATGGCAAGGGTAGGACAGCCCTAACCTTACGGGGACAAGTCTTGGGACATCATGGGTGCTCACATGGTGTATATGTCGGTTAGAAGAACCTCCCAAAGAGTCATCCCTCATTCTTAGATTGATTTTAATGATTTAAAAGAGATTTGAAATGCAGATTTATGATGTATTTAATATTCCAGATTCCACTAAGATTGCTTGATGAGAGAATAAGAAAAGAATCTTGATATTTGGATTAAGTGTAATGGCTCATGATATCCAGATTGGCATGTTTTACCATTCATTGTGTATGATTTCAGATTTTAGATTTCTTTCAAGCTTTATGAGTCATTTACAAATGTCCTGCATGATTTGGAAAGAAAACTTATGACATGATCGTTAAATATATATATATATATATATGCATATAAATATGTTTATTTCATGCACCCCCATGTACTCGGTACATATTCCATGGTACTGACCCATATGTTCGCATGTGGGCTACATTTTACCTAAAATGTAGGTTTAGGTGCTCATTACCAAGTTTGACCGTGATTATCCGAGCATGTTGATCTACATCCTCTGCACTGGTGAGTCCTCATGGTCCGAGGACTAGTTATTCAGATTTCCTAATATACTTTGAGTCGTTCAGTTTATTCCTGAGTTTGGGTCAGTTAGGGTTTGTCCCAATGGCTCATGGATATACAATTTAGTAGAGGCTTGTCAGACTAGATGGATAGATTGATTACATTTGTCAGAGATGTCGTATTTTGTTACTTTCCGTATTTCATTCGTATTGCAGTATGAAATTATGGAGGATGTTTAGATGTTTTGATTATGATGACTTTGATTATAAGTGTTGGATGGTAGAAAAATGGCTAAAAGGGTTAGCTTGGGGCTACTTGTAGTCTTAAGCACCGTGTGACGCGTCGGGGCCCATTTTTGGGGCGTTACAAAAGAAAAACTCAGCTACATATTATTTCAGCCAAATTCTTGCCTTGAAAGTAAAGTCATTCATGTGGATGTTACTCTTGGTTTCCGCTCATGAGACCTCCTTTCTGGGACACAATCTTTCTGCCAACCATATTCCCAGCTTACACTCTTTTTCTTTGAACTCACCCATTTTGCATTTGGGAGCCCATAGATATCATTAATTTGCTCTGCCCCAAAGTTCAACATTTTTCCCTGGATTTTGATAGTTATGTTGGATGGATCCAAGAAAGACACTATGCTAAGGTTGACATAAAATTTACGAGCCCATTTCTCATTTGCCTAACACGGATTCAAGGCAAAACACCACCATCCTATAGCCTCTATCCTATCATGAAATGCCGAAAGCTTTTCCCATAAATTATCCAAACATATTTCTCTCTCTGAGAGTAGTTTTGTCCTCGAAAGATCACCATAGTAGTGAGTGTCGCAGTCGAAGTCCATGATTTGAATATGGTCATATTTGTCCATTAGATTATCCTGAAAATAGGCAAACAACACACATAACAATGATTATAATTTTTATGCACAAGTATGTTATATTGCTAACCAAATCCCATTAGATAGTTGTTTGGCGTTGTTTATGCAAAAATTTGAAGTACAAGATATTTGTGCAGGGCAGCAAATTGGACTCGGTTACCGCAACTACGGTAACTAAGACCAGTTTTAGACCCATTCTCCATGTTCCAAATTTTAAAATGTAAGGCCACAAGCATGCTCTACAAAGAGAATCCACATTAACAACGTAGAACAAGCCTACTAGGTACTCGATTATGCCCTTAAAATGTGAAACCATTATTGAGTAATCATTTGGGCGTTATATCAAGCACTTGGTGTACACTCCTCATTTGTCTCTATTGCCACACATATTTTGGTTACTCAAGACTTCCACGCTTATGTGCACACCATAATCTAGCATCTAAACATTACACAAGCACAATTTATGAAACAATTAAGCATGAAAATCAAAGATTCAGGCCCTCTCTACAACATGCATTCTATGACCTATTTTTAATAATTAAAGCATTGATTCATGAGACCTACCAGTTATGTGATGCAAAAGGAATACAAGGGTGTTGTTGGAGAGCTCACAATCTTCGATAGAAATGGGTCCAATTAGAGAGTAAAGTTAAAAAAGGAGTGTGAGGGAAATAGGGGAATCAGATGGCTATATAGCTGAGATGACCGCGATCGTAGCCAGTTCTTACAATCGTGGACATATGAGTGACAGCGATTGCGGGAGTAACTGAGGGCATTTCTTCACCCCTATTTTCCCTTATTCAGCCTATTTCATAATTTGATAGATTTTTCCTTGTTCAGTTCATTGTGTAAAAATGTCACACTTTCCCCTTTTTAAGCTCCTTTAATGCATTCAATAGTGCCATAAATGCATGGGTTATTCAATTTTCAAAATTAAAATTTAAACTATGAAAGCAAAAGCAAAGGATACGAGCCACTTTCATGGCATTTGTGGGTTGCTTCCTACATAGTGCCTTAGTTATCATCGTGGCACGATATTATCCTTCTTTCTTTCTTAAGGTGGATCCTCAAATCCCCATTCATTCACCTCTTCAATTTTAACATCAACCACGAATATCACTTGAATTTCTGCGGGTTGTTTTCTTGCCTTGCAAACCTTAAAGGAAACCTCGTCCTCATGCACTCAGAACTTCATCTCCCTCATTTCTAAGTCAACAATGGCTCTTCCGATGGCTAAGAAAGGTCACCCAAGGATAATACTACCAATATGTGTGATTATACTGATACTAGATTTACTATACCTCCTTTTGGGGTATAACCATGTTACAGGTCATTTGGAGTTTCTATAGAAGTGATGGTGATCACTCTCCAACAACTCCTGTCCTTTCATTCTCATATGGATGTTAGGTCCTGGATTTTTTTGTTCCTCATTTAGTATTTTGGACCAAATTAGATTAGGCTTTGAAAATGCTTTGTTAATGATTTTCCACATTGTTTTTATCTACTAAATGTACTACATAGAGGTGTTTTATGTTTAAAGAAATTTTTCTCTTTCAAGACATTTTTATTTAACTTTCGCATTCAATAAATGGTAGTGAGGTAAAGTTTCTCCTATCTAGGATAAATTTGGGTAGGTGTTCGCACGATAGGTGATTTGGATCGTGACACTTGAATCATTAGAATTATGAAAAGGGAGAAAGGAAAAAATATGAAAATATTATATTCCCTCCATCCCAAATTGTGTTGCCATTTGCTTTTTAGTCCGTCCCAAAATAAATGTCACCTTTCCTTATTTGGTAACTTCTTAAAGACACAATCACAGTTTTACCCTTATTGGTCCCACTTGATTTTTCCTTTTTTATTTTTTCAAGTAAAAGCCGTATCACTTTAACCAAAATTTAAACTTTCAACTTTTTATTTTACAGTACCAAAATTGTTTTAAAAATTGCAACAATTTCAATGTTTTTTTCTTGAGACAATGAGCTACCCAACAATGCCATTTCAAGAAATAATGAAAATTATGTCACCGGCCTTTTCTCCTAAGTCAGTGTTTCCATGAATCGTATCTACCCCTAGGAGAGCACCCCAAGTTGCAGTATCTGGTTCACAATGCATTTCCTTCATTAGGTTTTGAGCATCATCTAGTCGCCCAGATCGACCCAGAAGGTCAATTATGCAAGTAGATTGCTTGAGATTTGTAGCTATTCCATAATCTCGACCCATTGAGTAAAGGTATTCCATGCTCTTGTTAATCAAGCATGTATGGCCACACGCAGATAATGCACCAACCTATAGAAACACAAATGAAAAATGAAGCCTAAATAATTGTATATTTATAAAAGATGAACACATATAAGAGGGAAGTACTGAGCTATGTTGCTTGAACTCTCCAAAAATATTGCCGTACCCATGTCGGATCCCTAAAAAATACACTATTTTTAGAGAATCCAACATGCACCACGTAGATATTTTTGAAGAGTTCGAGCAACTTAGGTACTGAGAATACACAACTAAGTCAAAACCCTATATCAAATGATGGTTGGTCTCAGTAGTGTATAACTTCATGGTTGTTCAACAAGAAATAATGAAAAACACATAGAAAAGACATAATGTATGGAAGCAATCTTTACGTACAATTGCATTAGCAATTAGAGATAGAGTAATTTTGAATGGATTCATTAATGAAGAAATTTTACAATAACCTTGAATAATTAAAAATATATCTACATTTACTATGGTAACATCAACAAGTCTGATACCCGTTTCTTTCATTGATTCGAATTGGCTAAGAGCTTATTTGCAAAAACTATGCCTTGAATAACCAATGATCATTCTGTTCCAAGAGACAGCATCCTTCTCCACTATTTTCTCGAACATATTATATGCCTCATCAATACTTCACACTCATAGTACATTGATAGGAGTACATTTCTAACATAGCACCCGATATAATATCTTGCATTGACAAGTCTTCCATGTATTTGCTTTCCAAACTCGAATGCAACAACGTCAGTAGATGTCCTCAAAATACAAGTAAATGCCCACCTATTTATCCTCCCACTATCTCTCTTCATTTGAACAAACATGTGTAATTCCTCCTCACTATTTCCACTTTGAGCATACCTAGCAGTAATTGCTGCCCAAAAGATGCAATCACAATTAGGCATATAGTTAAATAAATTTT
Organism: Capsicum baccatum var. pendulum; assembly: GCA_030864225.1. NCBI lineage: Eukaryota > Viridiplantae > Streptophyta > Magnoliopsida > Solanales > Solanaceae > Capsicum > Capsicum baccatum. The sequence goes on from CM061557.1 coordinate 129,816,782, forward strand.
TGGCATAAGTTATATCCCTATTTTGAGAATAACATGTTATTTGCCATGTTGAGCATTCTCATAAGTTTACGTCAAACTACCTTACACCTTTTAAAGTACCTACTCAATTGAGACAAGAAGCTTGGAATCTTGCAAATAACAGTTAACACACAACACTTTGTGTAAGATTCAAGAGTGAAGTTGTGGCCTGTGGAGTTATATATGCTGCAACCGTATATTTCAAGTGCCCCTCCCAGAGGATCCTTCTTGGTGGAGAGCATTTGATGCAGACAAGGCTGGTTTAGATGAAGTTTGCAGAGTTCTTGCTCATCTTTACAGCCTTCCAAAAGCACAATACATCTTTTGTGCAAGGGGGAGGTTCGTTTGCTACATCAAATAAATCAAGGGATGTGTCATTGCCCCCTGTATCTAAGAAACATTTGTTGGATGTTCGACCAGTGAATGAAGATATTGAGGAAGTTGCTAAGGATGCAGTAACAAAAGCTATCCTTGATAAGTTGAAAAAATATAAAAAAGACGAAAATAACTCTAAAAGCATACCTTTAGAAGAGATGTCAAAAGAAAACCCTGGAAGAACTGATCATAGAATAGAAACAGGTAGAGAAAAAAATAAGGAGAGAGAGCGGGATAGGGACAGAGATAGGGAGAGAGAGAGGGATAAGAAATGACTAAAGTCTCATGAATGTGATAAAATAAGGAAATCTAATAGGGAAAGGGAGTGAGATAGCTTTGAAAGAGACAAGGAAAAATCCAAGAAAAGGAGTCATCATTCAAAAGATAAAGGTCACTCAGAGAAACCAAAACATCACTCTTATTGAGATCGTGATTACCTGTCTTATTCATCATAGGAAAAGGACTGTCATAGACACCATTAGCTTGGACCAGCTTGACAAAATATTAGCATACCAAATATGTTTTGTCTTTATGGAGCATAGTTGTTGTTCTTTGCATATTAGCTGAGAGTGTCACCTTCTTGGTGAAATTGTACCACACCCTTTTGTTTAAACTAGGGTCTCCTATAATCGTGACATTGGTTTCAACTATTTTTATTTAGTTCCCCTAAACAATTGACATACCTGTGTTGTCCAAATATATTCGGTCTGCACGAACTCCTTAACATTCAATTGATTGTTCTCTAAACAGACTTCCTCCTTTCAAAATAAAACCCATACAAATATGATGGTATGACTCCAACTGTCCTTTTCTCCTTCTTTTCATTTATGCAGCCCTCTATTATGTGACAAGAAAGTAAAAAACAACTACAAAATAGAAGTATAAAAGATTAAGAAAGCTAGAAAAAGACTTGTAAGTCTATACAAGCTGGTGGGGACTTACATTATGTACATAGAGTTATTCATACTTAGAAAGGCATTATCAAATGGATCCATGAAAAGCAAATTTTCTGCCATTGCAGAAATTCTTTGAGAAACTATAAATATTAGACGCTGGTCGACAAAAGCTTTATTTCCCATCTTATGCATCAAATGTTGGATATAGAACTTAACAATTTTTATATTAGCTATGTTATTCAAACTCATCAAAAATGTCAACAAGTGTGTCATTTGTATTGCAGAGTAGTCTGGCTTTCTCATTAAGGAGAAAATGCCAAAACTATCAAATTACATGACTTTCAAGAGCTACTTGAAAAGCTTACATTCTAAATGTGTAGCATGACAATATTGATAGCTCGCTAGGAGAAAAGAAACCTTAGAAAACTAAGAAAGATAGAGAAGGTACAAAGATTTACTATCCACTTAGGCACAGCTTACATAAATGCAACCAGATATACACCATATTACAAGAATTAAAACTTGCATTTTAACTCCTTGGATGATAATCATGAGTACAAAACTTACATTATGATCATCATATATATACACAAAAATAGTACGACTAACATATTTGACAAAACATCATTATAAAAGTTACACGATCATCACTATACACAAAAGTAGTACTTTTAACATACTTGACAAAACATCATTTCGTCTTCAAAATAGATAGCTTTACCATAATAACAACCCATATCATTGTTGAAGTAAAGCTGAAGCTTTATTGAAGATATCTATATCACAATGAAGTTGGAGATGAAGATTTTCTTCTCTTTCTAGTCCATTTTGTTCAAATGAGGCACTTTGTAGTTAATGTTGCCACCATCTTTCATTACCTTAATCATACAAGATTGTAAAGTAATAAATACATGATTGAGTTATTCCTCTTTTATTTCATCAAAAGATCTTTCCACTACTTTCACTAATTTATCAATATTTTTAGAGGCCTTTTAATATTAAAGAGATTGGATTGCTCTAAAAAAACCAAGATCTAAAATATTTAAATCTGGACTGTTCGATGGTTGAAAACATAGTCTAATGTCGAATCCATCTTGTTAGGCAACTTCAATAAATTTCAAATCATTGCTGCCAATATTTGGCCTTGTGTTATCTTGTTGTACAAAGATAGGATTTTTTGAATAAGAAGCTAGCCATTTTTCTCTAATAGTTGGAAGAACTTTCTCTATCAAGCAAGCTCTAGTGATATCTATAGTTACTAGTTGGATAGGTTTTGTTTCCATAGTTTCTGTTATTTGACTTTTGTTATTCCGCTTAGCTGGTTCCTTAACTACAAATGGGAAAATACCTATTTTTCTAGAAAATAACTCAATTTTATTTTCATCAAATCGAGGACGTGCCACAACAGCCATAAACATAACCTTTGGGATAAAAGTTTTACTTTTGAAAGAACGATACAGATATGGCTCATGTTCTTCAGTACCTTTCACTTTTGTTTGGACAAAAAAATCATTTTTCGTTGATATGAACATAATTAAAAATATTCATAAACATGAATTTTATGTGGATTGTATTTTGATAAATCATTGAGAGGCAGTACTGAAGTCGTACCTTTTTGTTTTCTTCAGTTACCCGAAGCTTGATAGAATTAGAATATGCTCAAATAGTTTTATCTTTCACATGCCGAAAGATGGTTGATTTTGTCATGTTCATCACAAAAGCCAGAGATCGAATATTTGTTCGATGATAAAGTGAAATTTCTTTGACTTGATTAATATCGACTTCAATTCGTTTTCTTCTAACTCTGCCTATAAGTATTAAGGACACATCTAAAAATATACCATTATCATCTGATGATTTACATTGTTTCCAAATGCATTGAATAGTTCTTATTAATTTCTTGAACAAGATAGCAACTTGTGTTATAGATCTATATTTAAGACTTTCTTTCTTGCTTTCTTTCAAAAAGAAACTTTGTAATTGCTCGACGTTCTTCTAATTTCAATTATTTATTTCTAGTGGTTGAATCTATAGGTATGATAAACCTCATTTTTGGAGTCATGACAAAAATAAGAGAGAAGATAAAGGAAGAATCCAAAAATTATCCTAAAAAAAAGAAAAAAAGTAGTAACCAAAAGATACAAGACATTTTTCTATTTATACTACCACTTGCTAAAAGTTCAAATGAAAAGAAGGTTTGACGCCCCAAACATGAAATCAAATCGAATTAAAAAAGTAACTTTTCGCGGCAAATCCGTACATGACTGCAAATTGATCCTACTTTCTGAGAAATGAATTTTGCATAACAATTTTTTCTTAATTGTTGATAGAGAAAATGAAAAGTGATAAATTTTCAAATTAGAACGAGACACATATCTGGAAAACTTTACTTTTTGAAAAAAATAAAGTACATCTCTTAGTAAAAGAGAGAGAAAGATGTGTAAGTGGTGTACTTTTTTAGACTTTTTTAATATTGTACTCTCTTTTGCATTTTTGAATAAGGGTAATTTTGTAACTTTAACAAAGTCAATACTTATTTCTTAAATATCGTGCCCGGCTAAATAACAATAAATAATTTGGAACGGAGGGAGTAATTTACCAATGAGGAAGAATTTTTAGAAAGTCGGAGAAAATAATCAACACATTAAGATTTAAATCATGTCCAACTTGGATTAGATTCTCGCAAAATTTTGGACGAATTCATGTTGAACCAGAAAAACAAGAAACGACTATCTACTCCTATATAAAGCATCATCTTGATGTTGTAAAAGATGGAAGAAAATAGAGACCAAAAAAGATATAGTTAGATCAAGATCTTAACAATGAGTATTCTTTCCATTGTAAGAATCAACTAAGAAAATAAATAACTTGTTCTTATCAGATACATTTATGACAGTTCTTATATTTGAAATTCAATTTATTATAATATTTTACTTTTCTTAGTTGATTTATATTAAGTGTTGTTTTGAGTTATAAAGGCTTACAACTAGGTAAAGTTATTTAGAGAGAATTGTAGAAAGGGAAAATGCATTATATATAGTGGTTAGCACTTTAGGTGCCACAATGGTTAGCTCCTTAAACTTGTGTAAATTCAAATTTAGTAGCAATTTGTTTTAAAAAAAAAAAAAAAAGAGAGAGAGAGAAAGTTACCTGCGAAAGGAGTTTTTTCCACGTAAAATACTTGAGTTGATTATCTTTTAGTTTTGCACATACTTCTTGTTTAAGTTGTTGAAGAACTTTCTTCGGGATATATAGGATAACATAAAGTAACAAGTCTGATGTCATTTACATAATACACTTATCATTTTATTCCCTCACTCACATTTTCTGTGAAATATTTTTGCTAGAGACATAATTTAAGAAATTAAAGAATTTTTTGACATGTAAATTAAATACATGTAAAGTACAAAAATTATCCTTACAAATGAGTAATAGTAAAATTTCTATATGTGTGTTCATTTCTCTCTCCTTGTAAAGATTGGAGTTTTATCATGTGGATCCCATCAAACATATCATCAGAGCTACAATGAGATACTAAAAATAAATAATTGTCAAAGGAGAAATGTGTAATTCTTGTTTAATATAAACTAAAAAGAAAAGATTGTCACGTAAAAAAAAGACAACTTACATAAATTATGAATGTTTAAGTGTTATTACATTTTATCCCAACTATTTAGTTAATTACATCATATTTCGATTTTTCAAAATTATGATACATCTGTATTAATGTGATACATAGAAAAAGTGATACATTTAAAACTGACTGGATATTTATTTACGGAAGTAATAGATTCTCTTTTATTCTATGGAGCAAATCACGCACAATCATTTACACAGTGAATTAATGAGATTCATAAAATCAGCAATACCCCCAATCAACTTTCAAATTTCAAGTGAACAATCGAGTCAAATTGAGTTTCTTCCTTCTTCTATGTGATACATTTGGTAAAAGTTCTTTCTTTTACCACCGTTAGAACTTTCCTCATTCTCCGCCGCCAGTCAATTCCCCCTGAAGATTTCTTCATACATAAATGTTAGAAATTTGTAGAAAGTTTCTGTGTCTAAGTATGTACATAGGGGTGCTATGGTTAGAGTTTGTTCAAAATTGAAGGATTTATAGGAATTTCTGACTTTGAATTTAGAGAATAATTTAGGGATTTATGCACAGTTCTCTGCCCATATGTAGACTAGTACGACATCATCGACGGAAGTAAATGAAGAAGAGAAGGAGGAGAAGAGGAATTATTATTTGAATACATCATACATCTGAAATATAAATTATTATTTGGTGACGAAGGATTACTATGTGATACATCTGAAATATGTGTGATACATTTGGTTGTATTTCTATGAATTTTTTTTAAAAATTAGATATTCAATATATATGATACATTTAGCATACTTGACATATAAGTTGAAGTTTGAAATTTATGATTCATATTTAAAGAGTGTGAGTTTGAAATTAATATGATTCATATTAAGTATTTATGAAAAGTTTTGTGATTCATATTAATATTGTCTACATTAGTTTTAAGAGGTTATCTATTATATTAGTGATACATTTTTATAGTTGAAATAAATGTGTTGGGAAAAATACAATTTAAAAGATGATTCATTTATTCATACGTTAAATGCATCACCCATTTATAAATGAATAAAAAAATATAATAGATATAGAAACATTTAGGACATATGTATCACTAATAATCTGACTGCAAATGTATCACTCATATATTGTCAGTAAAATGTATCACCAATAATCTAACAATAAAATGTATCACTCATACACTGTCAACAAATATATCATCCATATACTGATAACAAAAGTATCATTCATATGAATCACCGTTATACTATGAAAAATTTATCCAGAAAATTAATATTTTTATAAATGTATCTAGCGGATTAACAAAATCCATGCACAACTTGTATCTGCGTTGGATTAATGAAAATTAATATTTTTATATATGTATCTGCATTGTTTAATATTAACTTAAAATCCATTTAAACAATTAAATCACCTTTTTGAAATAACTTGAAAAAATTATAATTTCATGTAGTACATTGACGACTTAAAGTAGATGGATTAACGAAGATGGAAGATGTTTTAACTAATGATAATTTGGGGGAGATTTTAGGAAAGTAAATCTTTGAAAAAAAAGGGCTTGGAGATGGAAGATGTTTTAATTGATTATAATTTGGGAAAGATCTTAGGGAAGGAAATATTTTTTAAAAAAAAAATAGCTTGCATGAATTAATGGTGGAGTAAAAATAGGATGCGAGATTTTGTTAATATGTATCAAGAGTAAAGTTGAAAACAAAGATTTTATGTAAATTTTAAAAAGGTAAAAAATATTGGGTAATATAGTCTCTTAAGTTTGGATTTTGTGTAATTTATCAAAAAATAAGTAGAATCATGTTATAAATATATTTACATTACAGTGAATGTCTATATAGATAAGATCTAATAAGATCTATTAAGATCTAATTGATATCTATCAGGATTTGAAGTATCTGTCTTTTAGTCATAAAGTAAGAGTAAATTTTCCCTATAAATAGAATCAGAAACTACGAGTAATTTCTCTTATAAATAGAAGACTTCCTTCATTGTAAATTATCCTTAAGGATCTCAATAGAATAGCTCAAGAGAAATAAGAATTAATATTTATTCTCTCTCTACTCTTCTTCTTTATTATTTTATAACACGTTACCGGCAGGATACTCTACTCTTTTTGAGTCTAGTTTTGTATTTCATATGAGATTTTCAAAGTTACATGAGTTAAAGATAAGTATTTTATTTTAATAATCTTTCATTATATTAAAATTAAATTATGTTGATATTTGTAAAAATTACTATTACTCGAAGATATCATGTCTCCATAACTGTATCAATAGAGATTCTCTTTGCCTACTTATTGGTAAATAAAAGACTGTAAATTGATGTTGTACATATTAGTGGAGCATGGTAAAAAGTTTATCATATAAACTTATTACTATACTATTGCAAGTTTATCATATAAAAATTTATTATTATTGTTATGTCCAGTGTGTTATATCATGGGCTTTCTTTTTTTTCATGTGTTTGGTAATACGTAGCTCTTTGTTTTATGCACTTATTTTTACCATCAACTTATATGTTGGTAGCATCCTCAACCAATCAAGGTCCTCATTGCAGATATGAATTCAAGTCGTATCGCACCCAAAAAGTAAGATTTTGAGTTAAAGTCTTGATGTACCATGATGTAAATAAGATATTGGATTCAAGTCCCATCAATTTATGCCTAAGATGTATTTATATGGATAAGACGTTGAGTTTGAATCTCCATGCACCATATTGATGATATTATGGTGGCTAAGGAAAAATAATGTATTTTTTATGAAGAGTCATGAAACTTGTTCATTGAATATGCTTCATTCTATAAAGTGAATGTGGTAGCAATATATGATAGGTCTGAAAATTTTTCTATATTCTTGAAGTGAATGTGGTAGCAATTTAAGGATATGTATGCCTCGATGTGCTCTGAAGTAGCAATATCATGAGAGAGATTATAAGCTGTCAGAATTTGATAGGCTTAAGGAACATTTATATTCCATTCCTGGGAAATGAGAACCTTATTAATGCAAATGTGCAGTTGATTATGATGGTATCACAACTCACCCCCGAATGAGGTAGAATAACTGAGAAGAGTTATTTGAAATCTACTTCTAAAGTAGTAAATCTAAAATTTATTCATATAATAGTAAATCTGAAATTTACTAAAGAAAAAAGTACATGTCATGGTAAACTTGGAGTTTACTAGAATAAAAGTTCATGTGCATATTAAGTATTAGACATGTATTGAAGAATTAGAAGATTCTTCAAGAATTTCTTGTCATTTGTTCTCATGATAAGTTAGTAGGACCAACTATTTTTGGGATTGGATCCCTTAAATTCTGAAAAGCATAAAAGGTGAATAACGGCCCCTTCACCTATCATGTGATATATTGAAAAGATAAATCAATAAGATAATCATATGTACATTTATTATCAACCCGCAGTTTGAAATTCATAAAGTTGCTTGCTCAATAAAATTGAGTTAAAAGCATAATTTTCAGATTGTGCAATCAAGACAATTTATCTTGATAATGATGGTTTGGCATTGAATGCCTTCAATAAATAGCTAAACCATTGTTAATGAGAACAAACTTCATGTGTTGGTCTGAAATATGATGTATTGCATACAATAGCACTTGTATGCATTAGACCAATAAATTATGATTATTTCTTCTATCTCAATTGGTTCAAGGTCAAGAACCAACTATTCCATCTAATAGTTTTGATGTGCGGTATGCAATTAATAAATATATCATGATGCACAAAGATGGATTCGTCCAAGAAAATGGAGGATGTATGTTTGTTTTCCTAACATAAGGGGGAGATTATAAACGACTATGAAATATGTGAGGAATTATCACCAAATCCTCATTTAAAAGATAATTCAAGTCAAATCCCGAAAGCATCTCATATTTAAGCTGCAAGTACTCCTATTTTGTATCCATGAAAGACAAAGTCTATGCATGCGTGAAGCGTGGTAGATCAATTGATTCCAAATAAAATAATCTTTGAAAAGAATACGGAAATAACACTTCATGAAACCTTATGAGAGGTTCAATTACCTGAAAATAACGAAGTGCTGAGAATTCAAAATGTTATGTCACATTGTGAACCGATACAAAATGAAATATCATCAATGGTATCTTTGATACAATATTTGCTCAATATTGTAAAAGATTCTGAGGATTTGAATGCTATGTTTATTTAAGCATGTTGACGTAGGAACATTTATCAAGTGACATGAAATGATGTATCTTGGTAAGTGTAAAACTTAGTTGTTTGCAATCCAGACCCTTGAAGATGTGACATATGAAATATTGAATATTGTCACTTGACAAAATTTATATGAAACTTTCTAAGGATTCAAAATGTTTGAGGCATATAAAAGTTTCTCGAAAACTTATTTAGAATCCTTATATTTGTATAAGCTTATAGCTTGAAAATTATTGAAAATCTTGGAGAGTTTTCAAAAGCAATAGATTATTTACTGAAATAAGAAATATACCAATTTGAATTGGTTATGAAGTACCATACCTTAGTGCAATTGATGCACTCATGTATCTTGTAAATACTAAAAGGCCTGATATAATCTTTTCAATTAATTTGTTAGCAAGATTGCAATGCCAGCTGGAAAGATAAGATAAGAAGCAATAATGGAGATATAACAGATACGACAACATCAACGGAGACAAGATATTGAATTATTGTATAGATTTTTTAGTCTTTACGTAAAAGAATTGTAATTATTGTAAGTTCCTATTATGTAGACTTTTCTAGGCTTGTAGAATTTTTAAGGCTATGTAGACTTTAGACTTTTTAGGGTACTAGCCTTTTTGACTTATAAGTTAGCATTTAAGAAACGTGTAAAGATGATTGTAAAGTTTTTTCGTTCTATAAATGAAGGAAACTGAAGGCATTGCAAAGCAAGCCTTCATGCGTTGAAGCAAATACTCTCTCCATTCCACAAATATTTTGCTCAGTTAATTAAAAAACAGACATACTTCAATCGAAAAAGCTATGGAGGAACAAACTTTAGAAATATCAAAACTACCCGAACAGGTATATTTATTTATGATTATGAATAGCTAAATTCATAATTCCCAACAATCATGATATGATAAAATAAATTCATATTAGTTACTTTATAGTAGAATTATTCGAAGAATAATATGTTAAGAAGTTTATTAGCAAAGTGGAAACGGAGAAAAATCCCTAAGAACTATGCCATCCTAAAGGTGAAATCAATGAGGCAAGAAGCCGTGGCGGGGAGTAACCAGAGTAGAGGCGCTGTTTAAGGGAAAAAGTATCCAAATTACCATGCTAATAGTGACCGAAGAACATGTTATTTAAGAATAATCTAATATATAGTAATCTAAGATGACCATATTTTGTTATGTACATGGTTGAAGGAAATATTTTGAAAAAAGCAATTTTATGAAAATGAATGATAATTTATCTGATGTGATGGTAGATAAATTTAAAATACTTATTTTGTATGCACTTAAAGATATAAAAGTAGTAGACATAAGAAAAATCATATTAGAAAAAACATTTGGTGAATATTACATGACTAGAATAAATTATATACCATACCTACCTAATTACTCTTACAAATAATTATCATGATAAATTACATAGAATTTTTAGAAAAATATATGCGAAATATATAGTTACTAGAAAAACAGATGAAAACAAATATAGACAAATACATGGAAAATAAAAACAAAAAATATATAGAATTTCTTAATAAAAATATGCAAAAAACTACTAAGGCTAAAACAAATAACTACAAAATATTATAGTAAAATCAATTTTAAAAGATAGATCATCTAGATTATCTTAAAGTTTTAATCCTATATATACTTAAAGATATAGAAATTATAGATATTAAGAAAATAATATTAGAAAAAGTAATAGACTATGAAATTGAAACCATAAATTGGCTAGAACAGTTATACCAAGAAATTTACCCAGAAGGATATTATTCAGATTAAGGGATGTTAGAATATATTAGAAAAACTAGAGAAAATCAAGATAATCTAAATAATGAAATTAATTATAGAAACCAAATTAGAAAAATAATGGAAAATCTAAAAGAAAAATTAATATGGATAGAAGAAACCTTAGAAAATTTAGAAAAAAATACATGTGACAGTTTATATAATTTAAAAAACTCACTACGAGAAGAACAACACAAGATAATAAATAATATTGAAAATCTAGAATTAGATATATACTACAGTACAGATAGGATAAATTATTATACAGAAATTTGTAACTCTGCAATTACTACAGGATAAAATAATAAATCAAACAAATTAATGAATACTTCTTACAAAGAGAATAAATCATTAAAAGATATTGAAACAAAATTTAAGAAATATCCACGCATAAAGAAAAATAGATTCATTACACATATAATAAATCTATTTCATATAATAAATTTATTCCTTAAGTTAGTTATAGCCACTTTATTGAACCATGACGAGATAATAACTACTCATGAAGCTAGCCGAAAATGTGTATTGTTGAGGTCAATGATACATGTCATTCGAGAAAAATATGGTTTGAAATGTGATAATGTACCCATAATTTTATACATAGATAATGCAACATGCATAGCACATCTTAATAAAGGATTCATAAAAGGAGATAGAACGAAGCACACTTCATGGTCATATTAACGTGCAACTGATTCGTTTGACTGACAATGTGACTGATTTATTCACCAAGTCTCCTCCAATTGCAACTTTCAAGTAGATAGTGCACAAGATCGAGATGCAAAGGTTCACTGATGTTCTCATTAGGGGGAGTTAATACGCGCTGTACTCTTTTTTCCTTACGAGGTTTTGTCCCAATAGGCTTTTCTTGTAAGGTTTTTAATGAGGCAGCCTATATGCGTATTGTTAGAGATGTGTACTCTTTTTCCTTCACTGGATTTTTTTTCCACTGAATTTTTTCTAGTAAGGTTTTAACGAAACACATTATCTATCAATTAGACATTCAAGAGGGAGTGTTATAAATGTATTTATATTATAGTGAACGTCTATATAGATAAGATCTATCAAGATCTAATTGATATCTATCAGAATTTAAAGTATCTGTCTTTTAGTCAGAAACTAGGATTAAATTTTCCCTATAAATAGAATCAGAAACTAGGAGTAAATTTCTCCTATAAATAGAAGACTTTCTTCATTGTAAAAGAATCTCAATTGAATCCCTCAAGAGAAATAAGAATTACTATCTATTCTTTCTCTACTTTTCTTCTATTCTTTATTATTTTATAACAAATCAAATCTATTGTGGGCTAGAACTAAACTCTTGAATTATATTTGAAACCCAAAATTATGAATGGGCCAAAGTGAGGTAACATATAATGTGTGCCCAACCCAACCCAATTCAAGCTTGTACCGTAGGAAAAAACCTAACCTCTAGATTGCTCCCCATCCGTTTGGGGAAATAGCACAAAGAGAGTTAGATTTTTGGGGGAAATGAAATTTCAGAATTCTGGGTCTCTCCCCGCTTCCTGAAATTTTCACTTTCACTCTCCCGCGATTCTCTTCCCTCCTTTTACTATTCGTACACTCTCAAATTCCTATAAGATTTATCTCTTTCTGTAGTCAAAGCTTTGGAGGTTCCTTTTCATCCACCAGGTATGCATATTTTCTTATGCACATTTATGGTTACTTTATATGATTTTCTTAAACCTTATTGTGCTTTTTGATTTTGTATGGATTTTTAACTTTGAAGCTTTTGGATTCAGAGTCTCAAACTATTTAGGGTTTTGCACGGATCAGTGTTCGTTTCATTTGCTTATCCGCAATTTGCTCTAATTTTAGGGTTTATGTAGATTTAGTGTATGTTGATATACGCATTCTGGTTTCATCAGCATGTTAAAGTTGTGGTGGTTTTATAATGCTTTATACAACACATTCCTTGGACTTTGTTGTCTCAGTAGCCCTTCCCATACTTCGATCAAATGCTACGCTTCATTCACATTTTTGTAAAATGTAAGTTTTCTCTGTTTTATAGATCTCAAGTTAAATATTCATGTATGATAGCAACTCGGTAACTTGTGTGACAGCAAAATATAATTAAAACATATTTTGCTTTCGTGGTGATTTTAGTGTTAATAGTTCTAGTTTTGTTATTGTTAGTTGCATACAAGCTACAATATGTGGATTAATGACTAGTAATCAGTTAAATCAATTTTGATAGCTCATAAGTTGTAACTGAAGGTGAATTTCCTTTCTCTTTTCTTTTAGGTGTGCATGACAGCTCTAGAACTGTTACTACATGAGTAGTAATTAGTAAAAACAATTGTTGATCGGCATGTTGTTGCAAAGAAGATAGAAGTTTTCCCTGCTAGCGGTTGATCTGTCTTGCTTTGCTGCAAGAATTGACAGACGTTTTCCTTTTTGTTGGGACAGGAATGCAGTGTGGAGCATGAGAATATACATTGGAGATTTCTGTATACATGTCTAGTGCATCTCACTGGTTAATATATTGATTGGGATTATGATGGAGTGCAACAAAGATGAAGCCCTAAGGGCTAAAGAGCTGGCTGAGAAGAAAATGCACGGTAATGACTTTTTAGGGGCTCAAAAGGTTGCATTGAAAGCTGAACGGCTTTACCCTCAGCTAGAGAATATATCGCAGCTACTTGCTGTTTGTAATGTTCACTGTTCAGCTCAGAGCAGTACAGTGGGGTCAGAAAAGGACTGGTATGGGATCCTCCAAATTGATATGGTTGCTGATGAAGTGACCATCAAGAAACAATACCGGAGACTTGCACTTGTGCTTCATCCTGACAAGAACAAGTTTCCAGGTGCAGAAGCAGCTTTCAAGCTAATTGGGGAAGCAAATATGGTGCTTTCTGACCCGACGAAAAGGGCTTTGTATGATAGTAAGTACAGGGTTTTATTTAAAGGTGCAGCAGCAAGGCGACCATCTCATCAGGTTAATCGAAATCCTTCGGCTAGACAAAATAATACTCCAAATGGTTTTGGTACTCAGTTCAGTAATCTGGATAATATTCAGAAAACACAGCCGACTCCATCAGCAATGCCGGAAACATTCTGGACTGGATGTCCTTTTTGCAATATTAGGTACCAGTACTACCGGAGTTTTGTGAACAGAGCTTTACGCTGCCAGAAATGCTCAAAACCTTTCATTGCTTATGATTTAGGTTCTCAAGGTGCTCCTCTTGGACCTAAATGGAGTCATCCTGGCAGTCAGGATGTGCCCCTTAGGTCGGCCACGGGCCCGCCTTATCAGCAGAAAGAGGTTTCAAACCAGGGAACCTCAAGAATGGCAGAAGGAGTTGGCAAAATGGGATCTCAACGGGGTCCTAGCAGTAGAACAATGGGGTCACAACCAGAGGTAAGACGAGAAAAGACTGCTCAGGTAAATAAGAATTTAAAGGCTAAATGGAAGGCTGAAAAGTATGACAAGGAAATGGGCGATACAAATGAAGGGGCGTCTGTGCCAAAGGTTAATAAAAATAACAGGAAAAGGAGTAGGAAGCAGACAGTTGAATCAAGTGAGAGCATTGATACTTCCAGCAGCACCGAGCCTGAAACCGAGGACGTTGAGTCTGGTAGCTGTGGCCCTAGGAGGTCTTCTCGCCTACGGCAGCATGTCTCCTATAATGAAGGCGCAAGTGATGATGAGACTGATTTGGCAAACCATCTGAAGAAGGTACAGGCAAACCAACCAGCTGGAGATGATACGTCAAAGCAGGAAGAAACGGTGTGTGGCGATGACTTAACGAATGCCAAATCAACTGGTTTTCATGGTAATTCCAAGGCAAAGTCTACTCAAAATGGAACAGCCCCTCCTAAAGAAAAAGGGCAAGATAAAAGTGCGAACAGTAGTAAATTTGACAAAAAGGCTGCTGGGCCTCCGTCAAGCGGGGTAGAAAAAGCTGAAGTCATTGATTCTGATTCCGAACCAGATAGTGAACCTTTTGATGATCCTCCAGAGTTATACGAGTGTCCTGATCCAGAGTTTTGTGATTTTGATAAGCATAGGGAAGAAAGTTGCTTTGCTGTTAACCAAATCTGGGCTTGTTATGATACAGCTGATGGAATGCCAAGATACTACTGTCAGATTAGGAAAGTTTTGTCTCCTGAATTTGAGCTACTGTTCACTTGGCTCGAGGCTAATCCAGAGGATCAAGGAGATATGGAATGGGTAGAGGCAGAGTTACCAGCTGGTTGTGGGAAATTTAGACGTGGGAGGTCTCAAAACTCTAATGATCGTCTTACATTCTCTCATCTAGTGCACTGCGAAAAGGGTAAGAGAGGTGCATTCATTGTATATCCTAGGGAAGGGGAGACATGGGCTCTCTTTAAAAATTGGGATATCGGTTGGAGTTCAGATCCAGAAAAACATATAAAGTACAAATATGAAATTGTGGAGGTTCTTACTGATTTTGTCGAGGATGTTGGTATAAAAGTAAATTACCTGGATAAAGTGAGTGGATTTGGTAGCCTTTTCCAGCCCACCAGCCAGACTAAGGGTGGCTCATTTTTCGTGAAGCCAAATGAACTTTACAAGTTCTCTCATCGAATCCCAGCATTCAGAATGACTGGAACTGAAAAAGAGGGTGTACCTGTGGGATCGTTTGAACTTGATCCTGCTGCTTTACCTCTTAATCCAGATGACATTTGGTACCCTGGGAAACTGAGCAGAAATGCAAAATCTGAACTGGAGAATTTGACAACACCTAAGAATTCTGTGGACTTGAAAGGAATGTGTGCTACTGGTGGAGAGTCATCTAAGGTTCGGAGATCTCCTAGGAGTCTGACTATCTCCATGACTAGAAAATTGTAGACATGACAGATTCTTTTCTTCTGTTTTGCTTGCTCAGTGGAGCTGTCATTGGGCTAGACTTGTGTATTTTGTCATCAGTATAACTTGTAGGGAAACCATTAGGATTAAGAGCATAGTTGTCGCTGGCCTGAACTCTTTTTTTGACTGCAGTATGTGTTCCAACAATTATTATTGCCAGTGTATGTCCTTTGTGTAGTGTTTGCTGAATCAAATTGTATTTTCAGATCATTTTGTGAGATGGATCAAGGACATTGAGATTGTTCTTGGAAAGATACTGTAGTTTTTACTAATATTTTGCAAGGGAAACAGAAAGTTCCAAAGTTTTTAGTCCACTTGTGTTCTTGATTAGAGGCTTCTGTTGGTTCTCTTGCAGTTTCAAGTCATTGTTAGAATTAGGCCCTTGAAAAGAACAGTTCAGTGCATAGAAAACCCATACACCGATGCCAATCTCCATGCGCCCTATGGGGGGATATGCTTGTGAACCAGAACATTTTGAGGGTAGACTCAGTAAAATGTCAATTGGATATGCTTGTAAGTGTTGAGGGTAGACTCAACCAAGACCATTCAAAGAATTATTTGTTGCTTGTGAACCAGAACATTTTACTGCAATTGACCAGTGACTCAAAATGCCTGGCAGGATCATAAGTCATAACGAGTCGAAGTGCTAGTATTCAAACTACGACATTTTATATATAAAGTAATTTTGACCAGACATTTGAAATTCCACATTACGCTGAATTTATATCTTTGATGACTGAATTTAGTTGAAATGTTTCTTTTTATGTTTGGATCGGAACAAGTAGTAGTAATAGGCAAGTTTAGTTGGACTTTGTACGAGTTAGAAAATAGGGAATTTGGCATTGACTAGTCATTCGGAATAATATTTGGAAAAAGATGACCACACGGTTTTACTCAATTTGGCATTTTCAATAAAAAGAAATTGGCAAATTGTAGTCAATAAACGCATATGGAAAGCGTTTAACGGTGAACCCACTCTGGGGAATTTTATTAACTTAGTTGGTTACTTATGTGAACTTTCATCTTATTGTTGAGGGAAGCGTTTAACGGTGAACCCACCAAAAACTGGAAAAGCTTATTAACTTAATTGATTAGTTATGTGAACTCCCATCTCGTCGTTGAGGATACCCTCCCCCCACAATGTAATCCCTTCCCCCACTCCCCTTCTCCTAACCCCATTTTGCAGAAAAAAAGAAAACTCACCGAAACCAGTCCGATTGGACTATTCGGCTCATTGTTTCTCTTCTACAAGTTTCTCACTTTATTCACTTCCTCATTTGTTAATTGAGACCCTCTTCCATCCAAAGAACACCAACTTGTGCAGCAATACCCGTAATTTCCTGCACCAAAATAAATAAATAGGAAAGAAAAACATCTTATTCATATCTTTGCAACAAAAAGAATAATTAATAGCTTCAAAAACAGAAGATAATACCATTGAATTGAGGAGATGAAGTGATTCTGAATTTGAAACATCGTACATTTTTTTCCGAAGGTAGCGAACAGGGAATGAATAAGTAAAACACAAAAGCAACCACGAAGAAGGAAAGTGATAATGAAGAGTAGCTGATGAATCAGTAGAGCAAGAAATTGCGCTGCTAAGAACTAATCTAGGGGTACTAGAAAAGCAGCTTGCAACAACGACTTTTGAGAAAGTGAATGCAGTAACAACATAGGGTTCAGCTTCCAAAGCTTATGAGTCAGAATTGGAGGAGGAAACAAACTATCTGGATCGTCAGGTGGTGGATTTTCGAGCCCAAGGGCAAGGGAACCAAGGTCGAAACTACTATGGCAGATACGCAGACCATAGTAGAGAGTGAGATGGTGATTGGAGAAAGAAGGATGACTTCAGATAGAAGAGAGATAGGTACATTCTGTCTGGCAGACGAGATACAGAATCAAGAATAGAAGAGATGCTGACTAAGCTGGTGAAGGGTCAAGAAAATCAGGAGATCATGCTTAAGGAGATTAAGGCCGATATTTCAGGGTTGACCCAAAATGTCGAATCTCATGCAACTGCTATCAAGCAATTGGAGAACCAGTTCGACCAGATGTCAGGAATTTTGAACCATAGACAGCCAGGTACCCTTTCGAGCAACACTGTGCAGAATTTGAAAAACAACGTTCATGCTTTTGCCATTACCACGAGCAGTGGTATGACTACTATGGATCCCCCACTACCTGCTGCAGAAGCTGCTATTGATGAGACACCTGTTGTGGAGTCAAAAAAGGCAATAGGCGGTGATGATGCAGTTTCTAAGGAAAAAGGTAAGGGTTTGGTTGTTGAGCAGGTAATAAGACAAATTCCGAGACCGCCCCCACCTTTCCTCAGTGACTGAAGAAAAAAAGAGAGGAAGGAAAATTCAAGCGATCCATTGAGATGCTGAAAGAATTGAGCTTGAATATTCCTCTTCTCGAGGCGTTGGAGCAGATGCCTGGATATGCTAGGTTTATGAAGTAATTGGTCACAAAGAATAAATGAGCTACAATCAAGGATATTGATGGCTTGCACTATTGTAGTGCAGTTACTACGAGGTTTTGGCTCAGAAAAAAGTGACCTCGGAGCATTCACTATACCATATACTATTGGGTTATCCCAATTTTCCATAGTCTTATGTGACTTAGGAGCCAACATTAATTTGATGCCGCTGGCGATATTTAAGCAATTGGGTTTGAACCCTTCAGAATCAATTTCAATGCGACTATCGATAGCTGACCGCACGGTGAAGAAACTTGCTGGCATTTCATTTGATGTGACTTGAGAGTGGACAATTTCATCTTCCCGGCTGACATTATCATTCTGAACTGTGAGGTTGATACAGAAATTCCCATCATACTAGAGAGACCGTTTATGGCCACTAGTAGAGCAATAGTTGATATAGATAAAGGAGAGTTGAAATTTAGAGTCAACGGTGAGGAGGCCACATTCAACATCCGAAAATCAATGAAGCCACCTACCGATATAAGGTTGGTGTTGGTGATCGATTGTATTGATGACCCTGGAGGTTACTTATATGGGTATCTTAATGAATTCTGAGTAATCAAGATACCCGCGTCGTGCCGCAGTGTTAAATAAAGCGTTGCATGAGAGACAACCAATGAACTTGTTGGTAAAGTATGAGTAACCAACATAGCCACACCGTGCCACAACGTTAAATCAAGCCCTAAGTGGGAGGCAACCCATTATTTTAGTGTTCACATTTTTGTTGTTTTTCTTTTGTAGGTTTTAGCTTATGTACTTGCCCAGAATACGGTAAAATTGCTACATTTATTAATTTCCAGGTAAGGAGATAGTGTGATCAACCCATCATTGTCACAAGTTCCACACGGGCCAAGTAAGTTGAGCAATAAATTGAAAAGTCAAAATTTTGAGGATGAGAATGAAAAGTTGTGGACTTTGGCATATAATCATACTTATGGGACCATCATCTTAGGTTACAGGAACATAAGTAGATGGAAAAATATCAAAATGTCAAGTTCGAATTGCAGAAAAATGGGCCAAAATTTTTGGCCCTGCACTTGCGCCCTGCACATGCTGGCCGCATGTGGCATTTATGCCCCATGTGGCAGGCGCAAGTAGCTGCCGCGGCTAGGTCATAGGTTGGCCCAAATTTTAATTAAAATTTTGGGTCCACCAACACTTGTATAAGATCTAAAACAACCCCCATCTATATTTAGACATCCTTAGCCTCATCTAACTCATTCAAATCCTTAAAACTTCACTTTTCTTTTTGAATTCAAACTTCCCTCTTAAAACATAAACTAACCCCATGCTTAAGTAAATAATAAATTGACACTTGTTTGAGATACCAACTTGTCCCAACACACTTAAAACAAGTTCCAACTTTGATTTTGCTCGGGTTCTTCGTTGTTCACTTTTGGTTCATTATAAAAGAGGTAACTTTCTCGGCTCCTAATGGTTATGTATTGATTTATTTATTGTATAAACAAGTTGATATGTGTATTCTTATGCAAAATATATAGATTCTATCATGTTTGTATGTAGGAGCCTTGAAGTAGCCAAAAATCTTAATGTAAGGCCTTGTTTTGAATTAAATTCTAAGGTTAGGCCCCAACCAGAAGTTGAACTTGAATGAATAGAGTAATACCACAAGTTTAGCATGTTAGTTTTCATTGAAAATCATGATTCTTGATAGATGTGTGCACATTGGACTTGTTGGGATTTCAAATATGTTATAGGGGTGTGAAAATTGAGGAAAAATTCAAACTTTTTGAATTTTGAACTTTTCTTCAACTTTTGCAATCCCTCACTTTAAACTAGCGACTAGTTTTTCAGGTACACATGTCACCAAAGGTTGCTAAGAAGAAGAAAGATGATACCTCGAGGAGACGGGAAGAGTCTCCCAAGCCTAGTGGTTCAGTGGAGGAGTACCTGATGTAGCGAGGTCGAGACACTGCAGTTGGGGTGGCATGCAGAGTTACTAGAGAACAGATGCACCAGGGTGCTCAGGCTGTTGCATCCCGACCAAAGATGAAGTCGGCTAGGATGTTACCCCCACACACTTCTCACCAGATGATAATGATGAGGCAGATTCTGAGACTACTCCATAGGGTGCAGCTCAAGACCCCTAGTCTGAGGAGGGGTCCGAAGATTTATTCGAGGATGCAGAGTAGGAGGAGTCATGAGTGGTAACCCAGTCTGAGGAGGGTACCTTCACACATGTACCCCAGTCTAAGAATGGTATAGAGTAAGCTTTCTATGATGCACCAGTACAATATGGGTAGATTCCTGCACCCACACATACTATGGAGGTACCTCTGAGGTAGTGTGCAACGGATATGTGGGCGGTTTATGATACATAAAGTCATATATTAGATACTGTAAGGCCTAAGAGGATTATTTAAGAGGAGCACCAGATTGATCTATTTGGATTGAGGCGAGTACCACAGTGACAGACTGCATTCGATCATTACCAGTCAGAGTGGATGACCAGAACACTCAGTTTTTATAGCCCAACCATGGTACATGAGTTTTACGTATTATATCGATCTATAATAGATCTTTTTATGCACAGATTGCCAACCCCGATGAGGAATATATAGCAGCCACAACTTGATTATACACTTGTGAGAAGGGTCAGAGTTGATTTGTTACTAGAGACTATCCATCGGGTCATTTTTAGTCCTGATTATATCTCTTTTGTATCTACCGTTGATTGTGACTATAGATTGAGAGTCTCACATGATCAATATATTATGCGGGAAGCTGATCATAGACAAGAGAAGAATAAGATGGCTAGGTAGATAAACAACTATATTTTACCTTTGGGTGATGCTACCCCATGGATTGAGGGTTATGGTGTGAAAAAAAAAGGTACGTTGACCTTTGAGACTAAGTTTTGGTGATTTCTCATTAGATATCGACTATTCCTTACAGTTTCAGATAATACATTGACTTGGGAGGGAGCAACCCTAGTTGCTAATATGATGGCCCGATATGCTACTGATTTTCCAGCCATCCTCCGATATGAGATCTATGATAGAGCATTTGGGGAGATGACTATATGTTATTCCCTTATATGATTCAGAGACCGTGTGATGAGGCTGATGTACATGAGATACTAGGAGTAGATGAGAGGATACGTATGACAGCTACTACTGAGACAAAGAGTATGAAAGATCTAGCACGTCCAGGCCTTTCCAGGAGATCTAGAGAGCCTATTGCAGTACCTCAGGCCCAGGATGAGGGCCCATTAGTTTCCACAGAGCCTGGTGATACACATGAATGTGATGTGTGTGTTAGTATTGATTTGGAGATAGGGGAGCAGAGAGAGGCCCTAAATATGAGTACTTAGGGCAAGGGGACACCAACCACTTTTTTTCAGCACCGGCTTTGACCTCAGAGCCAGTTGGCGTATCTTCAGAGCCTACTCACCTATATATTACAACTCCTACCATAGGTATGATTACTATATATCAATTGTTCTTACAGAGCTTAGTAGACAGCCAGAGGGCCACTAATGCTCGATTGAGGGTTGTTGAGATGAGATGACTACCCTATACGGGTAGACAAGATCAGGGTTTTAGACTAGATTCGAGCAGGCAATGGCCAGATGGGAGGCCTCACAGAGAGATGCTCTGTCTGAGTTACGTGCTGACTTCCAATCACGTTTGATGAGTTTGAGAGATGGGTTACAACTTGATTTATAGAGATAGAGGCACCGAATCTAGCCTAGATGAGAGAGGATTTAAATATATTACAAGCAGAGATACGCTCTCTCATAGAGAGCCATGCAGCAGCCACTCCCTCAGTTATGCCTTAGTGGTCCAGATATTAACTCTGCGTGCACCAAGATAGTTTAATTTCTTTGTAGAGAATGATTAAGAGGTCCCAATAGTTGGGGCCAAAGAGGTCACATAAGAGACTTACAGAATTCTGATATGCCATATGACCAGGCTGTTAAAAAGGCCAGACATGATTCGGTGGAGACTGTAGTCCTTGACATGAAGAGGCATATAGAGATAGTTATGGGTGCATCCTCTAGTAGTACACTGCCACCACCACTGCCTTCGCTGGCTGATATGCCTCCATTTGGGGATGCTCATGACATGGGCGCCTAGTGTATCCCAGGTGTGTTCTCACTTCCTTTTATTTTTTATTATTTTTGCACATTGAGGATAGTAGACCATTTTTTAGTTGGGGGTGGGGTGTTCAATACTTGCCACAGGTTTTTGTTGCTGTGCTTCTTTTCCCATCAGGCATGGGATGGTTGTAAATCTTCATGTCTAGGATAATTTGTGTCGTATTGTGTTTTATTTTATATTGTGTTATACTTTTGTGTAATTAGGAGATTATTAAGTATTTAGAATAATAGTTATATTTTGATTGATTTTTGATACCCCTTCAAAATATGTGTTAGAACTGTGTGAATGTATATATGTGTGAATATTGTGGATCTTGTTATGGCATTAAGATTAAGGACATAATAATCACTTACTAACAATTGCATGAACCAGGTAAGTAGTAGTTGGTAATATTAACTTTGTGCCATGAGTGTTTGAGATACTACTTAGTTCCCTTTATGTGTTAAATCCAGAACTTGCTCGGTTAATCTTGCCTAGGTTGTAGGATATTTGTTAGGAATGGATTATAGGCCGTTTGAGTTTAGTCTACTTTTAGCCTAAATCACCTTCCATGCGTGAAATAGTATCCCCTGATCCCTATTTTGAGCCTTGTAGCCTATTTTTCTTGTTTCATCTATTCATCTTCCCATTTATGCTATAACGAACCTATTTTGGACCTGGTCCTCCTTGGAAATTGTACATCTCATCTCAGGCAAAATACGTAAGTTGAGAGTATCTATCATAGGGATACATAGTGTAAAATGGGTATGTAGAAGGGTAAAATAAGAGAAAAAGTTAGCACGGCTGGGTGTGGTAACAAAATAAAAAAAAAGGAAAAAGAAAGAGAAAAATAAAAATAAAAAGAAAAAGAAAAGAAAAATTGTGAAAAAATGAAAAAGAAAGAATAAAAGACCACACCGAACCTGAATGCGCAATAAATAATAAAAGGGAGAAATAAAAGTGGAACTAAAGGAAATTGGATAATAAGTGAGAACCCAAGGTTAGTGTAGCGCCAAGGAGGCTTAGCCACTTAATATCCCCATATGTACCCTACCATCCTCAAGACTACATTACAAGCCAAGAAAAGTCCTATAGCGATCCTAACTTGACTGTTTAAAAACTAAGGTAAAGAAAATAAGGGCAAGACTATGATATTTGATGCACATTGATTGGAACTTCTCTTCCGAGTGTGAGTGTCTCTTGACTGTCCCTGCATTGACATGCATGATTTTATATGAGTAAGTGGGACTTCTTTGTTATTAGGGCACATGAGTCATATTGTTAGGTATTGGCTTGTTTTAGGTGGTGTAACTTTTACATATGCGTGGTTGTCTGTTGCTAATGTAATACCATGCCTTAATCCCATTTTTTTTACCTTGTTATGCTTCATGTTCATATATACTTGGTTTTGAAAAGTGAGATTAGAAGGGGTGTATTTTCAGCTTAAAGTGTCGAGTGATTGCCTTGAATAACTTAGATTCTCCTAGTTAAGCGTCGTTTTTGTTTTGTTGTCATTTGTTGCCTAAGGACATGCAAACATTCTAAGTTGAGGGTGTTGATGTGCTATAGAAATATAGCACTTTTGATACTTAAAACTAGGAAAATATGAAAGTTTCTGAGGTTGTTTTATTAGATATGATGCGTTTTGGGTATGTTTTGTAGGAAATCATGTTTTGGATGCTAAGTTCGTGAAAATGATGAAAAAGGTAATTTTGTCTACTTATGGAAGAAAATATGGATGTTCGGGACACTTTTTAAGTTATTCGTGACCAAAGCATGTGCGGGAATTGAAGAAGAGCTGAAAAGATGACTCTCGTCACTTGTTAAGTCAACATATGGACCACATGTAGTACATGTAGACCACATGTGGGCAAAGAAAGTGTCAGAAGTCCAAGATATTGAGAGATAACCTGTACGATTTTTTAGTCCTGGCACTTGCGCCCACCTTGCAGGCCACAAGTAATACCCGCGCCCAAGGTCAGGGTGCAAGTAGGGACCACAAGTGGCCACCAACCCTTTTTTCTCCTATTTTATTTGGGCTTTGATTTTAGGGTTTCTTCATGTACTATAAATACCCTTTATGTGTTTTTATCTCCAAATTGATTTTATTTGGGCTTTGATCTTGGAACTCTCTTATATTAACTTCAGTTGATTAATTCAGTCATGGATTTAGGTTTTCTACTTATTATTATGATTTTATCTATGCTTTCAATCACGAATGTTGTTGATTACTTCACAAACATGAGTAACTAAAAACCCATAGTTAGGGTTGTGGAAACCTTGGCAGATTGACCAAGTAGGGAAAGTGCTATTGTTGCTTTGAATTGATACTCATGTATGTATTGCTTTATCTTCAGTATAATAGTTTTCTTAATGGGTGCACACATTAGAATCCCGCCTAGATTATTTCTACTTACTCCAAAAGAGGAGTAGTGATGAGGAAAAGATAAAGACAATAGTAATTTAGAGTTTAACTATGGATCCATGCTTCTAGGTTTTATCTTAGTAAGATGGTTAGATTTCATCTAATAACTAGAGACTCAAAAGGTAATAATTAACTGGGATCAAGATAAGGGTTAGTAAGGCGACATCCTGAGACTCAAAAGGTAAATGGTGAAATCCTTCTGCTCATCCAAAAAACTATAGAAGGTACATAACTTATTGATTCTGCATGCAAGGCTTTGGCTTGGTTCAACAAACACGATAAGATACGAAGTTGAGAAGCCAAGGGGAACACAATCCTAGTGTTTGCTTACGACTTATTACAACCGAAGTTGATACTTGCTACTAGTTCGATATTGTGTAATACCCCGTAATATTCCAAGCTCAATTCAACTCTTTGTTACATGCTTAAGGGGTCCAAGGCTTTAAAATTTCATGAAGTGTTAAAGATTTATTCATTTTCAAAATCCCTAAACTTTGCAGATTTTTTCGTTTAGCCTTCCCGACCCTGAAATGTTTGCTATTAAGTTGTATCATCGTTAAGGAGGGTAAAAGTATGTCTCGGGTGAGTTTTGAGATTTTTGGACGAGGTTTGAGACGCGTTTGGATAGCCAAAATAGTGAAGCAGCGTGATAAGGCTGCGACACATTGCTCTCTGCCGTGGTGAAGAGCTCCGCGATGTGTTTCTCTCTCTCCCAGAGTAAGCGATGCGGCACATTGCTCTCTCCTACGGAGACAGGCGCAACACGTGAATCTATCTCGCACAGTTAGATAGTCAGTCAGTTATTTCAGTATTAACAGTTGTTTTAGATAGAAGGTTTGGTTTATAGTATTTTATCTAATATTTTAGACATGCTTTGATACGTATTCCAGTATTCAGTTTTACAGTACCTTAGCAGTGTATCTTCCACTCATGTATTATATTACTGTTTTACTTAGTGCTCACAGCAGGTATCAGTTCATGGGTTAGCTTATGGTCATTTTTGATTGTAAGCACCATTGTTTCAACTAGGGGTTAGCCTCAGGTCGTGACACATTGATACTCAATCCCCCCATTTACTTTTCTAGTTTTGCCCATTGATTATAACAATTGAGAGCTATGATTCCATGTATTCCCTTAGGATTTGACCCCAACCTTTGTTGGGTTACTATATTGGCAGCAATCGTACCATATTCTTAGATAAGATGTATCTTGGATGTCACCACCTTACAGAGTTTAGGTAGTGGGTCTTTGGGTTCAACAACTTTGGGTGGTTATTCTAGCTCAGCCATACCTCCTCTTATTGAGTCGGTCCGCAGAGTTAGCTTTGTATGTAATAAAGTTGGCCATTTATCCAAGGACTATCTTTGCTATTTTTTAGGCCTACTCCAATATCGACAGTGAGAGGTAGAGGTTCTATTAGAGGTGCGCGAAGCAAAGGCAGTAGTGCCCATAGTGCTGGTCGTAGGGATACTCAGATGGGTGGTAGTCATGAATAGTGCTATACTATACCTGCGAGACCAGAGGCAAAGGCTTCCAACATTCTTATCACACGTATTCTCCTTGTTTGTTTTAGATCTACATTTTTGTTCTTTGATTTGAGGTTGACTTTCTTTTATGTATCTATATATTTTTCTTTGGGTTTTGATTTTGCTAGTGATCTTGTTGCCATGCCTATCGATGTATCTACCCCTATAGGAGACTTTTTAGTGGTGGATTCGATGTATAGATCTTGTGTTGTGATCTTTGCTATGTGTGAGACTAGGTAGACCTATTTATCCTAGATATGGTAGATTTTGATGTTATCTTGGGTATGGATTGGTTAACTCCTTATCATGCTGTCCTAGACTGTTATGCTAAGACCATTAACTTAGATTCACCAAGTGTGCCGAGAGTAGCTTAGATAGGTATGCTTTATTCGGGTCCTAAGAGAGTTATATCTTTCTTTAGGCTCGTCGCTTGATTGAGAGGGGATGCTTGTCTTATTTGGCTCATATTTATGATACTAGATTTGCTTCACCGCCTCCTTTCGATCCTATTTGTATTGTCTGTGAGTTCATGGATGTTTTTTCTATGGATTTTCTTGGTATGCTTTTGGATCATGATATTGACTTTGCTATTAATATTGAGTTGGGTACCAAGACCATTTTTATTCCACCTTATAGGATGGACCCAATAGACTTAAAGGAATTGAAGGATCAATCGCAGGAGTTGTTAGATAAAAGATTTATCACCTTGGGGTATGCCTATCTTATTTGTAAAGAAAAAGAATGGGTCTATGCATATGTCTATTGATTAGCAACATATAAACTAGGTGACAATTAAGAATAAGTATCATCTTCATTTTATTTATGATTTGTTCGATCAGCTTCAGGGTGCTTCAGTGTTTTCAAAGATTGATTTAAGGTTCGGGTATCACCAGTTGAGGATTAGAGATTCGAATATTCTGAAGATAGCTTTTCAAACTCGGTACGATCATTATGAAATCTTGGTTATGTCCTTTGGTTTGACCAATCCCCCAACCATATTCATGAAGTGTATGGACTAAATATTTCAATCGTATCTCAACTTTTTTGTTATTGTATTTATAGATGTATCTTGATTTACTCCAAGAGTGAGGCTAAGAACGAGGAGAATTTGTGAATTTTGCTTCAAAGATTGAGGGATGAGAAGTTGTATGCTATGTTCTCCAAGTATAAGTTTTTGTTAGAGTTTCTTTCTTTCTTGGGTCATGTGGTAACCAAGGATAATATTATGGTCGATCCAGTCAAAATTGCAGTGGTTCATAATTGGGATAGGCCTACTTCTCCCATTGAGATTCGCAGTTTTGTAGTTTACAAGGTTACTATCAGTGCTTTATTGAGGGTTTTTCATATGTTGTAGCTCCATTGACTAAATTTACTTATAAGAAGATTTCATTCCATTTGTCTGATGCTTGTGAAGCAAACTTTAAAAATCTCAAGGATTTGTTAACATCGACTTCTATATTAATTTTTCCCAAGGAAGACATGGATTTTACCATCTTTTATAGTGCTTCAGGTGTTGGGTTAGGTGCTGTGTTGATACAGGAGGATAAGGTTATTGCATATACTTTTTGTTAGTGGAAACCTATGAGAGAAATTTCCCTACCCATGGTTTGGAGTTATGCACAGTTGTTTTTTCTTTAAAGTTGGGGAGGCACTACTTATATCAAGTTCGTTGTGAGATTTTCTTAGATTATTGTAGCCTTTAATATTTCTTCACACAATAAGATATCAATATGAGATAGTACCATTGGCTTGAGTTTTTTAAGGATTACGACCTAACTATTCTTTATTATCCTGGCAAGGCTAATATGGTTGTAGATGCATTGAGTTAAAAGTCGACTAGTATGGGTAGCTTGGCACAACTTTTGACCCAAAAGAGACCTTTTGCTTAGAGGTTCAGTCTTTGGCTAACCAGAAAGTTAGGATTGATAATTCGATTCCTAGGTGTGTTTTGGCATTTGTGGAGGCTTGGTTTTCCTTAATGGAGTAGATTTGGGATTTTTAATTTTATGACGTGGGGTTAAGAGTAATTCAGGATAAGGTGTTGAGTGGAGAGGTTAAGGAAGCCTCGCTTGATTCAGATGGGGTTTTGAGAATTATAGGTTGAGTTTGTGTGCCAAGAATGGGTGATTAGATTAGATTGATTTTGGAGAAGGCTCATTATTCCCGATATTTAATGCATCCGAGAGTGACCAAGATGTATTGTAATTTGAGGTAGCACTACCGGTGGGGTGGTATGAGGAAGGATCTAGCAGATCTTATAGCTCATTGCTTATATTTCCAGCAGGTGAAGGTCGAGTATTTAAGGCTTAGTGGTTTGCTTCAGCGTTTATCCATTTCATATTAGAAATGGGAACAGATCACTATGGACTTTGTGATTGAGTTGCCTTGTACTTCTTATGATTTTGATAGTGTTTGGGTCATCGTTGATCGATTGACCGAATCTACTTATTTTATCTGGTTTAGTTTTTATTCAGTACTGAGAGGTTGGCCCGTATCTATATTTGTAAGATAGTTCATATTTATGGTGATCCAGTGTCTATCATCTCCGATAGAGGTTCAGTGTTCACATCTTACTTTTGAAATACTTTTCAGGAGGAGTTAGGTTCCCAAATTGATCTCTGTACAACATTTCACCCTAGACCATTGGTCAATTGGAGAGAACTATTTAGGTTTTGGAGGATATGCTCCATGCTTATGTTATGGACTTTAAAGGTCAGTGGAAGAAACATCTAGCTTTCATAGAGTTTGCATATAATAATAGCTACCATTCCAGTATTGAGATGTATTCTTTTGAGGCTTTCTATGGTAGGCATTCTCGCTCTTCGATTGGTTGGTTTGAGGTTTTTGATATTAGATCTCGAGGTACAGAATTGCTCTGTGGGTCTTTGGATAGAGTTTGGGTTACTGAAGATAGACTTCAAGCAACTCAGAGTAGGTAGAAGAGCTATGCGGATCGTAGAATTTATGCCTTAAGGTTTAGTATTAGTGATCGAGTCTTGCTTTATGTGTCATACATAAAGGGTGTGATGAGGTGTGGAAGGGGGGAAATCTTAGCCCCAAGTATATTAGACCTTTTGAGATTCTTCAAACTATTGGGGATATGGCCTATAAGTTAGCATTGCCCCTAGATTTGTCAGCTATTCATCTAATTTTTCATGTTTCTATGCTTTGGCGTTACATTTTGAATGAGTCTCATGTTATTCATTGGGATTTGGTACAATTTGATGATAGGTTATATTTTTTTTAAGAGCCCATCTCTATTCTAGCTGGGGATGTTAGACGACTGAGTTCTAGAGATATTCCAATGGTTAGCGTCTAGTGGATACACCGACCTGTAAATGAGGCTACTGGAGGTTGAGTCTGATATGCATGGTAGTTTTCCCCAACTTTTGGCTGATTCAAGTATTTCTCTTACCTATAGTTTGAGGACAAACTAGATTCTAGTGGTGGATGATGTAAGGACCTAATTTTTGGTAATTTTTGTGAATTATTCATTTTTGTGAGGTTTGACTATTTTACCCCTCCAGTGGTTGCTTTGTGGTATTTCTAGGGCGTGGGGATGATTGGCACGGTTCTTAATGTATTTCGGTGTGATTTGTATGAGTTTGTGGTTTTTGGTGGTTAAAAGGGTTTATAATTGACTTTGGTCAATATTTTTTGTTCTATGCACCAGATGGCATTACGAGTTGCGCCAATAGATCTGGAATAAAGATTTTAGATTTTTGACATGGTTGGAGTGGTGTTACAAATTTTATATCTCATTTTGACTCTCGATTTGGAAACTTGTAAAATTGGGTTTCGAGGGTCAATTTTGTGATAATAATTTTTTTTTTGAAAATATAATATTGCCATTGAGTCTGGAGCATCAAATTTGATTGGGTAGCATAGTTCATTTGCATTCTCGAGATTTTGGATGAATCCCGAGGGTCCCATGGAGAGTTGGAATTCGTTAAGTCTCTTGCAGATGCACCACTCAGCTGGTGTAGCTGCTTAAGCGGCTAGCTGATTGCTTAAGAGACTTGACTTGCACCAGTGAGTGTCGCTTAAGTGGCCTTAGGTCTGCTTAAGTGACTTAGGCAACCTTGGCAGGTGTTGCTTAAGCGGCACTTGGCCGCTTAAGCGATGGCTGCTTAAGCAGCCTAGTGACCGCTTAAGCAATGTCTAGGTGGGTTTTATACCCCTTTTTGCAATTTTTCACAATTATTGTCATTTGGAGCATGGAGGTTTTAGTTTTTGGGAGATTTTTTCCATTTTCGAGCTTATGTAAGCTCTAAATCCCTATTTCAATTATTTTTATTCGATCTTTGTCATTTAAATAAACTTGAATTCAAAAGTGAAATTTGGGGATTTTGGCTCGAAAGACTTAAATTAGTAATTCTTAGATTGAAACCCTAATTTCAACCCGTTTCACTTGGATTTTCTTCTACGGGTTCCTTTAATCATAGGGAATAGATTTTTAAAATAAAATTACGGTTTTACCCTTATTTTTTGAAAAACCCATTTCAAGGGTCCGTTTTGACCCCAATATTGAATTGGGAAATTGGGTATTGTTGGCTTCCTTTTAATGCGTAGATTCCATATTTGTATCATTGCCTTCATAGTTTGACCTTTTGGACCGAGATACTATCATCGAGGTAATTTATGGCTTAACTTTCTTCAGACTGAGCTAGGAGGTTAATATTGATATAAAATCATGTCATAGGTATGGGAACTAATCATAAAAATAGCTCTACTATTGTTTTGTGCCCTTGTTCGGGACTGTGATATTGTTATTTGATGGTTTTGAGACATTATTTGCTATGTGTGACCGTGTGGAGTCTTCTATGGTGTTATTGGTCATGTAATGATATAATTGGTTGGTTTCTTGGAGGAAAATGTCGAAGTAGGTATTTGTGTGATATCAAATGGCATATGTGTGTATATCTTACTCTATTAGTTTATAGACTATATTGGATTCATGGATGATTGGCATATTGAGTGAATTTTGGCTCACATGGTTGGTATATAGGTTGGATTTGAAATTTTTCATTCTTATTATTTGTGACCATTACATTCTCATATCATATACATTCATGAAATATTGGTACCACTATTGAATTATTGTCTTTTTCTGACAAAAAATATAATATCTTAAAAATCCTTTGCCGATGTATGTGCCGAAAAGGAGTTAGGGATATTGGATTGGTATGGGATATTAGATGTGTATGGATTGACGAACCCCCCATGAGTCCTACATTGGGATCATAGCTCGGTAGGTGTATACGGAAGTTCTGCGGCAACCTCATGCATCATATCATCACATTATCTTCATTGCATTTTATACATTGTTCACATTTGGTATTGTATTTTCGTTCTAGACTTGATAAATATCCATTGTGCCTCTTTCTTGTACTTGTGTTTTTGGTATATATGAATATTGTAGAATTGTTAGTGGAGATACTATTGGCTACTATTTGGTACATTTTCTAATTACAGGTGACGTTCCTATAGTGTGTATTTTATTTACTTTATTTTCTACTCTGCTCAGTTAGCCTATGACAAGCTATGATACCTATTGAGTACAAGTGGATCGTACTTACCCCTACTGTGCACTTTTGATGCAAATCCAGGTTTGAGTGTACCGCTTGGTGGTTGATTTGAGTGGTGTTTGGAGTATCTTTGTGGTAGAGGTCAGCCTACGCAGAGTTGATCCGACCTACGCTTCTAGAGTTGATCTACTACCTCTTTCTATTTATTTTTGTATTCTGAGACAAATTGTGATCTTTTTGGACTATCGGTTGTATATTTTTGTCTTTAAGATGTATTTAGTTGGTTCTTACACTATGACACCGGATTTTGGGAGATCTATGGTATCATTGTTATGTACTTTTCCACTATTATTGTATATGTGTGGTTCGACTTTATTCTAGAAACCTTAACTTGGATTATGATGTTGTTTTCCCTTTTCATTTCAGTTTGGGTGATAGACTTACTTGTCAAGTCTTGCCGTGATAAGTGCCATCATGACCCTTGGTTTTTGGGCCGTGATAGTTTGTTTTCAAATGTTGGAACAAAACCAAATCAAATAAGTTGATATTTCATAGCTTCAAGTTTGTAGTTTATCCTCTTTTTTTATACTTTCAAGCACATGTTATTGACTATATCAAACATAATCCTACCAAATTAATCACTCTTTTAACAAATAAGGAATATATGTGTAATCAACTTATATATGTTGTTTTTTTGATATAATCGTATGCTTTTTTCACGATCCAAATTCTCAGGTCATGATTACACCTACTATAATTCACTAGTAGGTAAGTTGAACCCATAGCCTGGAATAATAAGTAACAGACCAATAAGAGGAAGAGTGATATACAAGGTAAAATAACCAATATAAGGACTAAACACAAGAAATAAAACCTGCACATACATATAAAGGGAGAAAAGGAACAAAGTACACAAAACAACCCCCCAAGGCTTGGTATCAGTTGGTGTAAGAGCCACTACATATACAAGGAGTACCAAATAGATATAACATATATCAAACTGTCTTTGAATATACAAATAATACTAGCCCAAACATGGAATGAGATGGATTAACTCTAGTTGTCAAGAGTTCACCTAAGTTTCTGAGTCCAAAAGCTCCGCATTAGAAAGACCTTAGCAGCAATGACTTGTACTAGGATATACATTAGGAAAAAAGATGCAAATGTATAGTATGAGTATCAAAACAAGTGGTACTCAGTAGGCATCATAGGCCAACTGAGTTCAAATAAGATATTCATTTGTCAAAATACAAATATAACTAACGTTAGGTCAACAAGGACCAAAATAAGAATGACATGTCTAGTCTAGGAAAATAAGGGGATACAAGTAAACTATAACAAAAATTATAATAATAATAATCTAACTAAAATCTAATCGAACCCCCATAAGTCCAGAAAGGACAAACAACAATTAATGTAACCCACTCAGCCCCAATAAGCACTGTGAATGCAAACAATAAACAATGCTAACTTAAAGCAATGCATAAGAATAGATATGTGTGAATGAATGCCAAAAAATGCAATATAAAATGAATGTCATGTCATGTCATGTTCGACTATATATATACTATTCACTCTCTATCTATGGCTAGTAAAGGCAGGACCCATGGAGTACTAGAGATATCCTCATACTTTGTCCAAAGTCAAATCGAGAATTCTTAATGGTAATCAATAGTGCCATTTTACCAGACTCTAATCGGGACTAAAATAGTCCATTTAACCATTTTAAAACTTAGAATCTAGTCCTATGTTAGTGTCATTTTACCAGACTCTAAACGGGACTAAAATAGTCCATTTTACTATTTTAAAACTCAGAATCTAGTCCTATGTTCCTCAAGTCTCACTTTAAAAAAATAGTATTTTTAGGCCAAGACACTAATATAACATGCATATGAAATCAATAACAAACAAAGTAAAGTGAATAAAATCAATCAATCAACTAATATATTCTATGTATTTAGGTCATGGTAGGCATTGTAGGTCCATAAGATGTTCTCATCAGACTCTATCCAGAATGAGGTGTTATGAATATTGTAATTTTGGGCACTATTAGAAGAAGTGACCCTGACGTGAGTTTGTTAGGACGCTATATTTATGCTTCATGCCCCTAAGGCTCTATCTCTACTAATCAAATATGGTGCACTAAGTATAAGGGGTGTTTCACAAGGTACTAGATATGATTCTCACCCAAGTGGTGCAGGTGGTTATGTAAATACTTAGTTTGAGGATGAACATTATTATCTATATATTTTTCTTGGTAGAATAGGGGTTGAGGTTTTAGAGGTAGTCATCACAGGTATGATTTTGATTTTTTTTCATTCAACTTTTGTGTTATTTTATTTGAGGCTCTATGTTCATATATATTATTCTATTTTATTCTTTATTACGTTTGTCCTGTGAAATTTTACTTGCACCTATGTATGTTGCTACTACCATAATTGATTCTTTAGTATTAGATCGTGTGTATTAGCCTTGCATAGTTACCATCTTAAGGATTGCCACTTGGGTATGTCTTATCATCGTAGGATTAGTGGTTTTTAATATGGTTCTAGACATAGGGTGTTTGTCTCCTTATCACACAATTGCAGGTTGCTTTGCCTAGGTTTCTACTTTAATTATGCTTGGTATCCTTTAGATTGAAAGGCTAGGGATTGATAGCCAGTTGTCGAGAGGGATTATGTCATGTCTTCAATAAATGAGGTTGGTAGTGAAGGAATGTATAACTTTTTTACTTGTGCTTGTGATACTAACATTTACACTTCTTCACCTTAGTCAGTTTATGTGGTTGGAGTTTTTTGACATCTTTCCAACGGATTTATCAAGGTTTTTAGCCCGATAATGATTTTGACTTTGGTATTGATATTAAGATGGGCACCTACCCTATTTTTATTCCTCTGTACTAGATGGCTTCAACTATGTTAGGGAAGCTTAAAAAGCAGCTTTATGATTTTTTTAAGAAGGGTAATTGTTTGACCTAAGTGTTCCTCTATTACATGCTTATGTTCAACTTATAAAGAAGGAATATGGTTCCATACATGTGTGTATTGACTAGAGATAGCTGAAACAAGGTAACTAATAAAGTTAAGTGTACGATGCCACATATTGATGATCTGTTAGACCAACTTCTAGGTCAATCATATTTTCTAAGTTTGAATCGAGTTTAGGCTACCATCAGTTGTGGATTTTGGCAGTGGTTATACTATAGACTACATTTAGGTCTCATTGTGGATATTATGACTTCTTGACTGTGTCATTTGGTTTGACCAATGCTCCAACATTACTTATGGATTTGATGGACTATTTTTTAGGTCTTATTTTGACCTGTTTGTGATAGTATTCCTTGAATACACCTTATCTCTATCCTTATGGGATCATTACCTACATAATATGTTTCTGAGTGTGAGGTTCGATATATGTGTGTGAGATTATTGGTGCATGCAATTCCCAAGGATAGGATTATAGTAGACCGACTAAGTTTGAGACATTTAGTGTTTGAGATAGGCCTACTTCTCCTATCGTTATTCGTAGTTCTATCCAACTATGGAGTTATTACCACTAGTTTATAGCGGGGCTTTCTCCTATTGTAGTGCCATTGACTAGGCTGATTAAGGAAAATAGGAATTTTTAATGGTTTGGCGAGAGGATGTGAGATTTCTAAAGATCATGTCCTTATTGGCTCCAGCTTTTATTTTTGACTCTTTTTGTCAGTTGCTAGGGATTATAATTTATTGTGATGCTTCTTGGGTTGATTTAGGCTGTGTTGATGTACCACTCTAGATGAGAAATTGGAGGTGTTATGGGATGAAAAAGGTTATTACATACATAATATCTCAGTACGTTGTTATTAGTGGGTCAATTTAAGACCCAAAGGTTTGACTCAATGGCTACGTAGATAGCTATGGATTTTGTGAATTGTTTACCGAATACATTTAATGGGTTTACACTATTTGGGGCATTATTCATAGGTCAACTAGGCATGGTTACTGCTATAGGTTCAGTTTTCTTGCAAGTTAAGAGAGGTTGGCTCAGATTTGCATTCATAAGATAGTTTATTTGCAAGAGGTTCTAGTTTTTATTTTTTTCAATAAGGGGACTTTGTTTGCATCATGTTTTGAGAGGCTGATTTAGAGGGATTTAGGTACTTGAGTTGAGATAACATAAGTTTCTTTCCATGGGCGGATGGTTTGTCAAAGCAGACCATTCAGGTTTTGGAGAATATGGCATGGGCCTATTTATTAATTTTAAGAGTCATTGATACTAGTTCAAATCCCAAAAAGAGTCCATATATAGTGTTTATCACCATTTTAATATTCAGATGGCTCTTTTTGAGGAGTTGTATGATCGATGGTATAGTTGTCTGATGAGTTAGTTTCATGATTTGAGGTTAGGCCATGGGCATAGAGATGTTATGTGATTCTACGGATAGGGTCTAGATAGTTCAAGAGAGATTCTATACAGTCTGGAGTAGGCAAAGAGTTATATTGATCATGGGATGGAGGACTTAGAGAAAAGGGTTGGTGATCAAGTGTTTCAATAGGTGTAACCTATGAAGGGCATAGAGATATCCGAGAATGGAGGCAAGTTCAACCCAACATATATTAGTCCATTTGAGATGCTTTAGTTTGTTAGTGATATGGTATATGAGTTAGCTTTGCCTCTATCCTTTTTGGTTGTTCACTCGATACTTCATGTGTCTATGTAGTGACAATATTTTTTGGATAGGTTCCATTTGCTTCAGTGGGATTATGCTTAGTTGTGTGCATGCAATTTAACTCTCAAAGAGGAGTTGGTTTCTATTTTGGGTGGTGGGGTAATGGAGTTAAGATTGAGGGATAATCAAGTAGTTAAGGAAAATCGGAGGAATCATTAAGTTGAAGAGGCTACCTTAGACACCTCGAAGGTAATGTTGACCTAATATACCCATCTTTTTGAGATGTTAGGTTTATCATGTTCATTTACTTTCAAGGATGAAAGTTCTTTAGTAGTGGATGTTTTAATGACCCTCAAGGTTATTTTTTGAAATTTCATGCGATTTCCTTATGTTAAGCCTTCATGTAGTTGCTACATGGTATTATAACTTTCTAGGATAGGTGTTTAATTTTTAATGAGTTTGGTTAGGTTTTAAGCCAATTTTCCTATTTTAGAATATCCTTAGATGAGATTTTTAGGTTTTAAGCCGATTTTTTAGTAAACAACCTCAAATGGGATTTCTGACAATTTTGTTAGCTCCAAAATATGGATTGTCGATTAGAGTGACCTTTGGTTTGGGTCTCAATTCTTCCAATCTCATTTTGTCTGTTGGGGTGGATTTTACTGTAATTTAGGAAAGTGTTAGTCATTGTTCAATAATTTATCAGGACACCTTTATTGGTCATTTTGATGATTCTATTGAGTCTACAATTCTATTTCCAGTTAGGTAGAATATTTGGTTTGTGTTCACGGGGTTACGACCAAATATTATGGACCCCTTTACAGAATTTCTAGACATAGAGAAATTGCTAGGGAACAACACCTGGTGCATCCCTTTTCTCTTCATTGTATTCTCAAAGGTCTAATTTTACTAGCTTTCTATCGCATGTTTGTATCACATGAGGGGTTATCGCGATCATTATGAATTCATTAAGGGACCATGCTTGGATTTGTTCATCAAAATTACAGGGATATCCAATGTGATTTTGATGGATTAGACAGATTAAGGCTTACATTCATGACAGGGGTTCTGCTATTATGAATAAACTCTGTCAGGAATTATATAATATTTTATCTTCGTCTTTGGCTCATCATTATGAGTTTTTCACTATTACTAGAGCTTGGGACAACACAAATTGTGGATTTTCATCTAAGTTGTCTCAAAGAAGTTACATGTACCTCCCATAATTAGCATTCCATTAAATTTACTATAATTTCCATCTCTAATTCATCTTTGATTCTTGAGAATTTGGAACATTCCAAGATAATTTAATCGCCAAAATGAGTTCCTCTTTCACTTAACTTTTGAGCATGTATTCCCAGTGCTTTATAAAAGATAATTATAGGTTTATTTGTTTTTATTTGTGGGTCCCTAAGGTTAATTTCTTACTCGATTTTGGACTCAAATTTTGTAATTTTGATTTGGGTGTCATTTTACTCATAGTAAAGTCTTGCTTGTGATTTGATTAAACGATAAATTATTTAGGTTGAGTGGAATGAAAGGCAGCTTTTTGATGTTTCGAGGCTACTGTTTGGCTTTGAGGTAGGCTGCAATTTACTTTTTTACAACTTTAGCTCTATGAGATGATGTATTTTACGTATACCATAAGGGGTAGGGTATTTATAGGATAGGCTTAGGATTATTTCATAAATTTTGATATTATTGGCCTATTCGGGGATTAAAGTAGAATATCTGCATGAGCCTTAGATTAGGATGTTGCTATAGTGTTTGGATTAGGTTAGGAATTCTATTATCCAAACCATAGTGCTAGAATAATGTAAGGTATCGTTCATATAGGTTTGGTGTAGTATCTTATGATAAGATGAGTATTCTTCTATTAGATTCCATTTAATTATATATTTTCTCCCATATTTTTCTATATCGTGGATATGTCAACCTGAGGGCGTGATATGCTTTAGTTGGAATACAACTCAGTGTTTCCTTACTATGAAGGGTGGTTTTACCCTATTTTGTGTATACCTATATATACATGCATACACATGGATTTTGGTACGATTGCAAGGAAAAACATCCATTTTGGGCTTTTAACAAAGAGAAATTGTACCACCCTTAGTACCAGTTGAATGCATTAAAGATAAAGATGTACCATCTCTACTACCATTTTTTAAAATTTTAAAGAATCCGTATCACTTATATCATTGGATTTTCTTTCTTATTTTTGAAGGATTTATACCTATTGCGATTTGCTAATTTCTACTTTAGAAAGAAACTTAGCAACCTTAAGATTTAGGTTGAGGGATATTTCTAGTCTATTTTATTGTTTACTTTCTTTTATTTATGTTGGGGAGACGAGTGAGTCCAAATGTTATTTCTGGGCGGTAAAGGTATATGTTTTGAGTTTTACCTTATTTTTTGCCATGGTCATATGTTACATTGCATATGCTGTGAGAGAAAGAGGCTCGAGGTATTACTGAACAGGTTTACTTTTCTACATTGGCCATATGTTTCACTGTACCATCTCATATTTCACTACATCAACCGAATATATATATATTTTGTATATATTATTGCTATTAGATTCCTCTATTCTTTGTTATCCTTTAACTGCTAGATTAGTTTTGGTATAGATTTCCTTACATGTTATTATACTTTATATTCTATTTAGAGCTTGGTCATCCCATGATGCCTATGAAGACACTCAGACTGCACCCCTTGAGATGTAAATGATCGTCGTCAATATAGTAAGCCAATAAAGTTGGGTTCAAATCAATAGGGAGTGAAGACAAGGATTTCAATACTTGAGAGTGTTAGAAGTCAACAAGGAGTTGACCCATAATGCATAGTAAATAAACATGAAGGTAAAAATTAGGGTTTTGGCTGAATGATTTTGAATTTAACAATTTTGTTGTTTTGAGAATACTATCTCGAAGCTAAAAACAATTAGAGATTAAACAAGTGCAGGTGATACTTGGGGTTATGCCTTAATAGGTGTGGGTTCATGCATGGGTATTTGATTATTTGTCCAAATTCAGCTAGAAGTCATGGGTAGGTTAGATGTAGAGGTTTTAGTACTTTGTCAATCAAACACCAAATATCAAAAACAGGTTCTTTTGAACACCTCGTAAGTGTAATAATTTTTCCAATCTATGGCCTCAATTAACATCCTTATGTCTAAGAGATGCTATTAAATGAACTAATTCAAGTTATTGTTAACATCCATTCCTCACCCATATCTCCTCTGTCAAGAATGATATAGATGTCAAGGTAATTGGGTTTACAACTCCCAATTCTTAGTTAAAACATGGAATGAATGCAAGACCCATATCACATATCTAATTAGGAAGACAAATAAACAAAACCCATGCACCAATCACAACCTATTCAAGCATAACCCCAAGATGAATAATTAGCTACTCATAGAGACATAGTAGAGATATACCAATTTTTTTTCAAAGTAATCCATAGAAAGTAAAGAGAATACAATATCCAAGCTTTAATTTCAATAAATCTTTAATAAAACTACTATTTCTTCACTTAAGAGTCTCTCCGATGATACTTAGCTCAAGAAAAGTACAAAAATAGTTCAATAATGGTGGAAATGGGCAGAAAACCCCTTTTGGCCCTAATTTCATATTTTCCAAATATTACCAAAATGCCCCCACACCCTTAATCTGCTTGAGCAGAGCTAGAGCAGGTCCGTAGCAGATTGGGCATATACGCGGCATAGATGATGCTATTTTGGACACAAGCGGGTGGCCTCCTGACATGTCCATGTGAACTTTATGGCTCTTTTTCTTTTATATTTGACCTCCCATTGACTTGAATGGATTGCTTATCTTCATTTTCAACCTTTACATGCACAAATGAGAATTATACATGATATTAACACTAAACAATGGAAAAGCATGATAATTTAACCTTAAAAGGTGCTAACAATTCATCAAATTGATGACTTATTAGCCTACCAGGTACCACATGTATTGGTACTCATACTATACTTCTATATTTTTTCTATAATGCAAATCTTAGTACAAGCCTTCCTCGATGATTCTGTTCATTTGGAAGTCCTTTGCTCGGTGTTATGGTGAGAAATTATTGTTTGGATGATTATTTATCTCCTTTCAATATCCATTATCTTTGTTTTATCTCATGTATATACTTGTATTACTTTAGCCTGTATTCTAATACTTAGTGGCTCTTGTAATGGTAATACTAATGCTGGGGGTTGGATTTCCTGGTATATTCTATGTTACCTATTTCTTTTGGGACCCACTTTGAATATTATACACCTATTATGTATAGATCTATACTTGTCGGCCTTGTATCTTATTTTATCTGCTTTTATTTACTCTATTAACTATTTGTATATGGTGTGGTATTTGGCCTATCTATTGACGATTTGACTCAAAGGATATGTAGATATCTAAGGATTACATGAATTATTTTTCACATATATTTTAGAGATTGTAATCCTTTTGGGTCATTATTGATAGGTTGACTAGCATTACCCATTGCTCTAGATTTAGTTTTCTTGTAAGTTTAGAAAGGTTGTCTTTGATTTACATTAGTGAGATATTTCATTGTCATGGGGTGTGCCAGTATCTATCATTTTTTAATCTTGGTACTTAGTTTACATAATGTTTTGGTATGTTTATTTAGAGGGAGTTGTGTACCTAAGTTAAGTTTAGCATAGATTTTTTCCCAAGGGCCAATTTTCAGTCAAAGCATACCTTTCAGGTTCTGAAGGAAAAGCCTTGGACCTATGTTATTAATTTTGAGGGTTAATGAGATTAGTTCAAAGCCCTGGTACAGTTCATATACACTGAATGTTACTATAAGAGTATTCAGATGGCTCTTTTTGAGGGGTTGTATAATAGGCAGTATGGGTCTCTGATGGGTTGGTTTCATACTTTGAATTGAGGCCATGTGGCACACACCTGGTGAGTGATTCTACTGATAGGGCCCAAATAATTCAATATAGATATCATATATTTCAAAACAATCAAGAGAGTTATACTAATTTAGGGATGTGGGGCTTAGTGTTTGGGGTTAGTGACTAGGTGTTTCAGTGGGTATTGCACATGAAAGACATATTGAGCTTTGGAAAGAAAAGAAAGATTAAACCCAGGCATATGTAATAACTTTGCATGTTATTTCCTTAATTGCAAGCATTTTTTGCATTCCCACATCGGCTGTAGGTTATTTATGACTTACCAAAATTATTGGTGCGTTGATCAGACAATTTGTTTGGATTTTAAACTCGGTTTCCTATTTTGGAGTTTTGCTATTTAGGATTTTGTATCAGACCAAAACTCTTAGTAGATGATCTCAGATCAGAATTTTGACAACACCATCATCTTTAGAACATTGATGTTCAGCTAGGGGGACCCTTGGTTTAGGTACCGAGACTTCCAAACTCATTTTGGGCTATTGGGCGGATTATGTGAAAATTGGAACTATAAGTGTAGGCCCTACACTTAGTTGAAATAATATCAGATGAAAGTTTTGATGTTTCCATTGAGTCTGGAATTTGGTTTGGCACCTGATATGTCCGCTTAAGCACCTATTGGGTCTCTTTAGCGGCCATTGGCCGTTTTAGCGGTCTTGGCCCTTTGCCGGTGGTGCACGTTAGCGCCCAATGGTTGCTAAAGTAGTGCCCACTTTAGTTCTATTTAACGGCACCTACATATGTCTCCAAACCACTTTAGTGGTAGTATTGCTGCGTTAGCGGTGGGCGCTTTAGCGTCCAGGTGTCTGCTTTATTGGCACCTATAGCCTTTATATTCCCTCTTCCCCACCCAATTTTCTATCACTTCATCCACCATTTTTGCACCATATTGAGAGCTTAAAGAGAGGAAAAAGTGGGAACTCATCCACATAACTTAAGGTAATCTAACCTAACTCATCTTGTTTATTTTCCATTAATTTTCCCTTCAATTTTCATCCTAAATCTTAGTAAAGTTGTTAGAAATTAGGGATTAAATTCCTACACTTTTAGGGTACATTTGAGACCTGATTTATGCTTCGTTTGTGCTCAACTTTTTTGAGCACACATTCCTTGTCATTCGAGGGGCCTCGTGATAAGTTCAATTTTAGATTTTATTTGCGGGCCCATTCTTAACCCAAAATTTGACCCAACCCTTAATGTAGCTATATGGGTCTTGTTTTACTCCTTATGAAATTATATTACTATTTTAAAAGTGTGACGACATTTCAGGATCGTGGTGTGGATGAATGATTTATGGACGATCAAAGGATTTCAGTTCAATATCGAGGAATGCTTCTTTCTACTATTCTCTTTAGATGGTGTTTCATATATGTTGCATGTTAGATTGGGATGTTAGGATGTGATTATGGGTAGAACACCATGACTTAGACTAAATTGTGAGTTTGAGGTCTAGAAGGGTATTGGACCCTTAAGTTGCTTATTATACTTCTATAACCTTATTACCTTCTTTATAGATAGATATAATTCATGTAATGCTTATGATATGGAAAGGGATTTAGGTATTGAGGCATGATTAGTATGATCGTTCTTATTTGGACTATTTGGGCTATCGTGAAACCGTAAATTAAGAGTAAATGGCTTAGTTACTCATGTTATGGTGGAATGGGTCTTATTTGTGTGTTACTTATTCAATATCTAGAATTGAATTTAGATACCCTAGCCTATCTCGGGATACAAGCATGTCTAAAATGGATTTTGGGGATTAGAAGTAGGCCCCTCTAGCCCACCTTAGGCCAAGACCTGTGTTAGCATTTGTAGACTTATTTACACTTGTTGGCATGACTAGACTTTGTTGAGATTAATGAACCCTTAGTATGATGTTTGATACATTACTTAGTGGATTGTAGTAGTCTTTTCCCAAATTATAATATTATGGTCATTCTCTATATATTTATTGGGCCTAAGGCTGTGATTATGATGTTGGGGTTATTTGAAATATATACTGGGCCTAAGGCCATGATTTTGATGTTATGGCTATTCTGTATATATATATTGGGCCCTAGGCTGTGGTTATGATATTGGTTGGGTTTCGGGGAGTATCCTATCCTTATTAAGGAAATAGTCATAACTTACATACATATTAATGCTTATAATTGTATTTTTTGAATACAGGTGATGTCATGCATAGATTTAGTTCGATCAAGATCACATAGACGATAAATGGTACAGTTCCAACTAAAATATGATTTTGTTACTCTTTTCCTAAAAAAATACTTATTCCCACTTTTCATTTTTAAAATCGATTTCTTCATAATGGAAATCGTACCATCTTAATGAATAATTTATAAGCCTAAAAATGATGTTATAGAGATTTGATCGAGATAGATTCCAGTCCATGATTTTATTACTACTATTTACTTGACCGAGAGAGAATCTAGACCTCTCTACATTTCTATGATGATTTAGTCCTAGATTTTACTCCGAGCAATGGATTTACACTCTTCATGGTTCTAGCCATGCACTTATACATATACATACATATATTCACACATATATCTATGGTATTGAATGAATAAGTGATTACTTATGATATTGATGATATGAGTTTTGGCTCAAGCCCAATAATTGATGATACTGATGATATAAGTTTTGGCTCAAGATAGATAATTGATGATATAAATTTTAGATCATGACCGATGATTGATGGTGATATTGATGATATAAGTTTGGATTCACGTTCGACAATTGATGATGATATTGATCATATGAGTTTATAGATTGGGTTACTTTATGTCATCTAGATTGGTTGTGGTATTATAGATTATATCTTTGTATTCATTCCTACATGCGCATTGCCTATCACCAGTATGACTTATATCCAACAGCCTTATGAAGATTTCATAGGTAGAGATATGAGTATTTCTTGTAGTATATTATGTGAAGTTTGTATCTACCAGCCTTATGGAGGGTTACATAGGTATAGGATTGGACTGTTGTTTGCTGAGTATTGATTGAACCTTCTAAGCCTATGATAGTGGTGGTTTA
The DNA here is from genome assembly GCA_030864225.1 of Capsicum baccatum var. pendulum. Taxonomy (NCBI): domain Eukaryota; kingdom Viridiplantae; phylum Streptophyta; class Magnoliopsida; order Solanales; family Solanaceae; genus Capsicum; species Capsicum baccatum. The sequence continues at coordinate 129,861,228 of CM061557.1, forward strand.
TGAATGGTACAATTAGGTATTGTTTGTCTGGGCTTTCCGTTTACCTTGTATTATTATTGTTGTTGTGGTTAGTTTATGTCAGGTTTATTATTGTACTAGTATTGAGATTTGAGGTATGATTCTAATTCTTCTATCTTACAAATATATTATAATGCACGATTATCCATTGGTTAGGTAATATGGTTTCAGACCCTGATATTCTGATTCCTTTTTTACAATTGCTTTTATTATGGTAATTATCTCATGTTTAGATATACGGATTGAAGACCCTAATTATATTAGCACTAGTTCCTACTATGACTAGGAGGCCTAGAGATACTAGTGTGATTACTTAGCATGTACCCTTGAGTTACCTTTGTTATGTATATGTATCTATCTACAATGTTATGGTATTACCTTATACCCTCCATTGTTTTACTTATTCATGTTGTATATCCATTCGTTGGCCTTGTATACTACTATATATTTCCTTCTTCTATTCTTTATTTGTATAAGGACAGTGATACACAATATAGTGCTAGGGTCTCGGAGTATAGTTGGAATATGATAACTTATCCTTATTGTTCTATTAGATTATTATGTTAGTTTCTTGGGTATAAATAGAATAGTTATCCTCATTACTTCTTAGCTTTATTATGTAGTTTGCTTGATATTTTGGTGTAGTTTACATTCCTACTGGCATGATATTTATATTTTCATTATCTTTAAAGCTCAGTCGGCAGTTCCCTACTGAGTACCACCTATTTTATTAGTACTCATACTACACTTCTGCAGCCTATAGGTCATAGTATGGGTAAAACAGCTTGGTTCAGAGACATAAGGTTAGCTCCTGGGGTTCATAGTATTATTATCTTCCCTCTTATGTACTAGAGTAGTCTCTATGTTGTATTCAAAGATGGGTTGTATTAGTATCCTCATTTTGTACTTTATTTTTGTAATTTTTATCACATTATAAGCTCTTGTAGTAAGATTTTACCAAGTTTTAGGACTATCGTATGTATTCTAGTCTTTTACTTTATTTATTCCGCATTTATTCTTTATTTCTCTTGGTAGTTCGTTGCTAGTAGTTTCAGACTATGGGTTGGATTGCCTATTTATGGGTTATAGTAGGCACCATCATGGCTTGAGGATTTAGGTTATGAAAAATTGGTATCAGAGCCAGGTTTATCGTTGTGTTGATACAAGAGCTTTGTGTCTAGTAGAGTCTTGCTAATCGGGGCAAAGACGTTTGTATCCTATCTTTGGAAGGCTACAAGGCCTTCTTAGGAAATTCTATTCTTGACTCCTTGTCGTGTATCAGTGATTCTATGAGCCTCAAGTACACTCTTTGACTCTATTCTATCCTAGATAGATGATGCAAGGTTGTCGATAGATGTAGAGAATGCTTTGATGAACATTTTCAAAGCTTTGACACAACTTCGAGCCAGGAAATCAGTGATGGATATCAAAGATTTTCAGCATCAGTCGGAGTATTGGGGCCAACCCAGGCTCCAATAGAGTTTGGGACCTCTTTAGCCTTTCATGATTCAACACTGGGGATCCCTAGTCTTTCTATGGATACCTGATATATGAGTTGATGCTAGCACATTTGAGGATTTTAACTAAGAATAATTGCAAAGTCTTAAGTAACTTTTGTCGTTTTTGATTATTTTATGTTTGATTTTGCAGTAAAAGCTGATATGATAGAGAACCAACAATAATGGAAGCAAAAAGGCTGAAATCTGAAGCAACTAAAAGACAAGTACAGCTGGCGACACTAATGATAGGTCGTCAGCCCGGTCCATCATCCGCCTTAAACAGGGAATGAGTTCTAGCAGGTAGAATCGATGACATTTTGTGATAGGCTATCATAATAGTGATAAGTTATCAGGAATGCTGTCAGACTTAGGTAGGACATAAGAATTGGAGCAAAAGTGTGATGATAGTTCTGATAAGTCGTCATACTCCTGATAAACCGTCAGAAGTTGCTGTCAACCTAAGAAAGGACTAGTGCAAATTTGAAGAAGACCTAACAACATTCTTGATAAGTCGTCAGGATCTTGATAAGGCATCACCAATAGTCGTCGTCTATTCCGAGAAAAAGATGTAACCTTGATTTTATTTCCTTATTTAGGGTGAACTATTTAAAGCTTTATTTTAGGGTTTTCTAGAGAGAATGCCAGAGAGGCCCGCTCATTGAGTTTTGACAATACTTTTGATATTTTCTCTCTAATTTCTTAGCTTGAAAAAGCAAATACTTTGAAGAGTTTATTATCATTATTCTAGGATTTTCCTTTGTGATCTAATCTGAGAATCTCTAGTTTCTATTCATCTTGTGGGAAGTTTATTTTTCAAAGCATGAATTTATCTAGTTGCTTCAATTTTTACGTCATGAGTGGCTAAATTCCTTTAACTTGAATTATGGAATCTAGGGTTAGGTCTTGATAAGGTGCTAAGTGTTCACGATTTAAAAGGTGGTAGGATTTCTTGATAATTCTGAGGTTTTAATTAACGTTTGTTGGTTGCAAACAATAGAAACACCTGCTTTGGTTTGCTTGACAAAGAAATCAAATATAGTGGGAAGTGAATTATCAATAGGGACTTGGAGATACTTTATTTAATAATCAGTGCTACAACAAGGTTGGTTAACCTGAGGTAAAATCTAGGCAGTGCATATAAATTTCCTATGTCTGAGAGGATTAGGTAAATAAATGCTTAAGTAGGTCGAGAGACATTTAAGAATAACATCAATAAAGATAACTTGTTGTCCTACCAACCGTGAGAATCTTGAACCACCGTTAGCATCTGTCAAGTACCGAAAGCCCTAGTGAACATAATTCCAGTTTTTCAGAAACTCTTGATTACAAACACTGATTAAAGCAACCGATAATTACTTGTTAAAATCAAAACCCCTATTTTATCTTTTCATGCCAGTTATTTGAATTTAACTTGTAGCTGTAGTTTCAAACTAGGTTAATCACCACTTACATTGTTCGCTGTGGATTCGACCTCGACTCTAAAGTTGGGTAAATATATTGACGATGACCATCTTTCACTAAATTGAAGTGTAAGTTGAGCGTTATCAAAAATGGCGCCGTTTTTGAGGAATAATTTGGCGTATTGAGTTGGTTTGAAATTTTAGCCTACTTGTTTGAATTTAAACTTGTAAATATTTGTTTTTAGTTTTCTTTTATTTCTGGTGTTAGGTAGATTTTTATTTTAGTTTACTTATTACTATGGCATCTTGGAATGAACATGAGCTTGGTGGTTGGAAATTGTATCTTGATGGTCCATGTCCATAGTGTGATGGACCTCACTTTTGACAAGATTGTAGATATGCTCCTTGGAGAGAGATGTGTGCACCATCTCCATCCTACTGAGAGTATGATTGTTCTTTATGTGGTGGTCAAGATGGACATTGGAGTAATTACCCAAATGCCCTCTACCCCCATTGTGCTAACCTAAATTCTTGTTGTTCTTATGATTTTGATTGGTCTTATGGTCAAGAACAGAAAGAACGAAGCACCCGAAAGAGTGGAATTGAAGCTATGCTTCAATTAATGCTGGATTGTGTGGACACAATGAATGATATCATACGTGATATACATCAAGACATAAGGAAAAATTATGAGGAAAGAAGAATGATAGAGGATATGGATATAGAGGTTAAGCATTCAAATCACTTTTCTATTCCATGTGGAACTAAAACCTATAACTAGGGTTGTGGGATCTATGATAATTCCTCCATTGATTTAATAGTTGGCTAGGGTTTGAATGATTGTGGGAACATCTTGATAATTCTTTTGTATTAATTATTTTTTGTTGGTTGCAAATAATAGATCTCACCGTATGTTGATTTGCTCGAACTGAGAAATAAACGAAAGGTAGTGAATTATCAACGAGGATGTGGGAAGGTTAAGCTCCCATCTAATGGTTAATACTGCAGGAAAATTGACCAACCTGAGATAAAATTAGTATAAATAGGAGGGTTTCCTAAGTTTGAGAGAATTAGGAAGCCAAACATCTAGGTAGGTTGAGAAACACTTAGATGAACTATCGAAATTGATAATTTGGTGTTTCCCACAAGTCATGAGAGCCCAGTATTACAGTTATTATTCAATGGAGGATTAATAGTCATAGTGATCACAACCCTAATTTCTCTCTATCATTGATTTGAACCATTGAAATCTTAGTTTTGAGTACTGAAACAAGTTGAACACTTAACCATTGTCTAATTATCCCCATTTTATCTTTTCATTTGATTTGTCTGAATTTAACTTGTAGCTATAGTTTTAAATTAGTTTAATAGCCACTCACATTGTTCCCTGTGGATTTGACCTCGACTCCAAAGTTGGATAAATATATTGACGACGATCGCCTTGCACTAAATTGACGTGTAAGTTGAGCATTATCAATACCTCAAATCCAGGGATGACATTTGGTTCATCGAGCCTGATCTGAGGGGCTTTTGTACACTTTTGGGTTATTTGTTATGCCCCAAGTCTATACCCCGTCTACTAAATGTGTTGAAGTACTAAAATACTGAAAGATAACATCATCCTAAAACTTTCAGGACTTAACACTAAATCTGCTGCTGATATTCTGGGCTGCTAAGTACGGCCAGGAGCCCGTACGTTTGAACCTATGATATAAGACATCATAGCACAAAGAAAAAGTATGCGTCATTACTTTAAATGTACTGGTATGCTAAGTAAGGTAAGTTGATATTCATGGGTTTATATGCATGGACAATAACTAGCTGAGTAACATGCTCATAACTGAATGAGAGTACATGCATTAATAGATAGACTGTAACTGAGGTCATGATAACACTGGATACTGAGTTCTAAATACTGATTAACTGATATCTGAGTTTACTGATACTGTATTACTAATAGTTAAATGACTATTTCTGATAGTCCTAAGTCTGAAGAGATGATCTGAGTTCTACACTGAGCTGGGTGACTATATATGACAGTCCTGAATCTATAGAACTGCACTGAATTTTGTACTAACACTGAAACTAAAACTAAAACTAAAACTGTGGGAGGTAGTCATCTAACCGACATGCCCCTCTCCGAATAGATTGGGGTCCAACCTATAGCCCTAGTATGAAGGGTGTCAATACCGTTCCATAGGTACTGACTCTGGCTATGTGGATCCACTATACTGATGTACAATATTATCCCGAAGGACTAAGGGTGTCAAGCCTGAACTGGCGGGTGACCCCTGCTAGAAAGTCAAGCCAAAACTAATGGGTGACTTCTTATATCCTACATTGGCTATGTAGTTCTGGAATACAGGGACTACTACTAACGACTCTGCCTATCTGAAGGGGAAGCCGTCATTCCAGAACACGCTCGGTGCTGAATCCTACTCCCAACAACATAGACACTAAACTAATTTCTAGACTGCACTAGGCTTGACTGAATTGTTACTGAACATGCTGTCTAACTAAACTGAGTTCACTGGGTTCCGTTGACTGACGTAGTACTATTGAGTTCTATTAATTGACTGGGTTTACTTGAGGTCTGAACTGATTACTGAACTGAAACTAGGAATGATTACTGAGTACTACTGTTCATGACACTACTGGGACTGTTCTATAACTACTTAGCTCTAGGTAAACAACTAGATTTTTAGGTATTGAATATCCAGGACTCGATAGCATGAAAAGAAAAACACTGCATAACTTTAATAGCATAATAGTACTTGCTTATGAACAATGCATTCATTTATACATTTTTGTCAAACATTTGATATACATGGGATTGTGCATGAATGAAATCACATAATGCTTGCACTAATCAATTCACATAAGAATTTTGACAAACACTTGGGGAACATGGGCATTCCACATATCAATAAACATGTAATACTATTATGGATACTACATTCAACTTTCAATTCGAGAGTTCAACATGAAATTCACATAATTCAATCCACACGAACTAGTTTTCATGAATTTTATGATAATTCGTGGAATTGAAAACCCATTTGACATGAGAATCAAGATTACATTCAAATCCAACATGAAATCTATGAAATCAATTAACTTGTAGTTTAAAAGAGTTTCTTGAACTCCAAGGATGGAAGGAAACCCTTGGATGAACACTTCACATGCCATGGTACTTGAATTAATGAAGGTTGATGGTGAGTTCTTGAGTCTTGAATTTGAAATCAATGGCCCTAGGGTTTGTTCTTGAGAGCAATTTGTGATGAATGAATGAATTTTGCCCTAGGAATGACTTCATTTTGTGTTTTTGGGACTGAATAAGGTGGGAAAATGACCTAATTACCCTTGAGGATGTGGTTTTTTAATTACTGAAAAATGTTCCCAGCAACGCGCAGACCGACGTGCCGCATCAATGGGGCCAACGCGATGGTCGGTGTGATGCATCGAGTTCATGTCATCTCATTGGAATTTGGCTCTGGAAGCTGAGGAAAATATTTATCTACGTGATGGGTGACACGGTGCATTGAGATAGAGTCGATCCACTATTTTGGATTTCCAAACATGCCTCAAACGATGTTCAAAAATTTTGAAACTCATCCGAGGACACCTATTGACATTCCTTATCATGAATCAACCTAGAATTTGATATTTTAAGGTTGTAAGGATCATAAAATAGGATTGCCAACTTATGAAGGCTAAATAAATTCTAAGTGCAAACACATAGCTGAAATTTCTAAGTCTGGGACCTCTTTTCTAGCATTAACGGACTGAAGTAAACTTAGGATTTTGCGGGGTCTTACATCATTATTCTTGCCTTTTTATCCTTGTTTTGTGGATGAATCAAGTGCTAAATATGCTCATATTTATATAAACCATAATCTTAGTGATAAAGTGTGTATTTACGCTGTGCAAAGTGTATTTGATATAAGTTTGGGTTTAATTGGATCACTTAGAGTTCAATCGGAGAAACTAGCTTTACATGCTTGAGCTAGGTGCTTGTCTAGTCTATCTTGTTGGATTATATTATGATTAGTGTGTTACAAATGGTTTTAATATAGATATTATATGTGGAAAAACTTGTTAGTAGCATACAAAGTTCAATTGAGTCAAGGAAAGAGTTGAAACTTGAAGTTAAAGATCGTGGAAATCAACCTTGTCTAAGGTCTTGTTTTTGATTCGTCGTGATGGATGTTGTGTTATTTGAACCTCTAATTTGTGTGGTATGATCTTGTAGGATGTTTTGTGAGCTTTTTATGATGATATATAGATGATTTGGAGGCTAGAAAACCACGGGTAAGACACCACAAAGTCAAGGATGGGTGGAGGAACGACAAACACTTAACCAAAATTCAGGATGCAACTTCCAGTAGCACCGTGCGATATGTGTGCGTCGCATGCTCTATTTCTGTGCAGACAAGTGTGCATCGCATCATCCATTGCTATGGAATAGAGGGTGCGACACATTCTCACTCCACCCCTGGGCGTTTCATGCTAATTCAATTCCAACACGGACTTGGCTTACCTCTATACTATAAATACATGTTGTATCACATTTTCACATATCTTTGAACATATTTTGGGCGTCTTGGAGCATTAGTGGGCTGCTACAACCTCATATAATTATTTTTTTATTATTTCTTCAGCATTCCGTTAGATCATAACATGAATTTAACTCATTGGATCATGATTATGACTATGTGTGGCTAAGAACCCCCTTCATGGGGTTAAAGCCAAAGACATGAGTACTATTGTTTTTAATTGAATTAGTTTATTTTGATTATCATTATAGGTTGTGTTCATCTTTGATCTAACTATTGTAAGTATTTACAACCCTTAGAATACATCAATTGTCTGCCTTTTGATCTCGGGAGAGGGAATAGGGGTTAGAACATGAAGATGAACAAAGTATGGTTTGTATTCATTTATGAAATAAGGATGTCGAATTAGTGTCTAGGACAGGGATGTACTTAAATACCTTACTTGATTCATACATAGGATGATAGCTTAAATAACTTAACTTGACTGTTATATATCCGCTCAATGATGTAGTTGTAAGATTCAACTTAGGTAAAGGATTAGAGGTCGGGAGACCACAATCATGCAATTAATCCTACGAATCAACAACCAAGATAAGCAAATTAACGAATGAAGTTCAATAATATAGGATGATTGTCAAAGTGATTTAACCCTCGGTTTTCTCCTATTGATTGTTTCAAAGACTCTTATTTAAGCATTGTTTACTTTTCCTTGTTTACAAAATTACAAACTCTCTTTTTGGCTATTGTTGCATCAAATTAATCTAAACTATGAACTGAAATTGAATTGTTGGTAAATCAAGTCTCTGTGGGATCGATACTTGTCTTCTTGAAGGCCACTTTACTACTTGATAATACCACGTACACTTGCGTGTGTGCTTGGGTGCTGTCAAGTTTTTGACACCGTTGCCGGGGACTTGTTATTTGGAAATTATTTATTTTATTTTTACTTTTAAATTTATTTAGTGTTTTTATGCTTTGTCTTGGTTTTGTGATTGCAGGAAATAGGTTTTATGGTTAAGAAGCTAGCAAGGCATAGGGATTTGGTTGAACCAAGCCCCAAACCCGAACAATACTTCCAATAATAAAGGTGAAATGTAATTCGTTTCCCCTAATTTCCGCAAATAGAATAAGACCAAGTAGATCCTGCTATATTGGCTGCAAAAAAACAAGCACGTAGGATAGTTAGGGAAGTGGCAGTCCCACTTCCGATGAACTTGACTTCCCAATTCAAAGACCGGCTACTGGGGGAAATTTCAAGTTAAAGAACAATATGGTGCAACTTCTCATCAGTAGTGGAAAGTTTGTAGGGCTTTCACACGAGGATCCATAAGTCCACTTGCAGATTTTCATTGAGTTTACTGACACATTCATTCCTACTGGGGTGAATACAGATTATGTGAGGATGACACTTTTTCCCCATTCACTATTAGGGGAAGCTAAAAGGTGGTTGAATGCCGAGCTAGACAATTCGATCATATCATGGGATGACATAGCTAGAAAGATCTTCATCAGGTTCTTGCCATCAGGCAAGACTGCGAGGCTTCGCAGTGAGATAGTGAGCTTCAAACATAATCCTGATGAAAATTTATATCATGCTTGGAAACATTTCAAGGCCCTTTTCGGGATTTTACACACCATCAACAGTCCAATGAGGTACTTGCTCATACTTTTGTAGAAGCCTTTGATCATAATACAAAGATTTTTCTATATTCATCTATAGGTGGTTAAGCACTGGAGTTGACTTATGATGAGTTATACACATTGTTGAACCGTATAGCACGAGGAAATCCATAGTGGCATTCAGATCCTAAAACTACCATCAAAAGAATTACGGGTGTATTGGAGGTAAACCAATTCATGGCCTTATCAGCTCAGGTTGCAGCATTGTAGAATATCATAAACACTCAATTCAGAAGCCTAAAATTAGGAGCTCCACAACCTGCAGCCATAGTCAATTCCATTTAACAAGCTACAGGTTGGTGTGAAATATGTGGGAATAGCGGCGATGTAGCTGCCATGTGTGCTTTAAATCTGGAATCAGTGATGTATATGGGCAATGCTCAAAGGCCAAATTATGGTAATGCCTACAATATGAAGTAGTAGACTCAGTTATGGAATGCCCAACAACAACAAATTCAACAACCATAGGCACAAGGGAATCAGTCAAGTAGAAATATGGAAGAGATGTTGAAGCAACTTTTGTCTAATTATGCACAGTTGACTACAGTTTGGGCAGTTGGAGAAAGCATTGAATACTAGGCCTCAAGTTGGTTTGCTAGTAGATATATAAAATCCAAAGCAAGTTATGGAAATCATCTTGATGAGTAGTAAAGAGCTTTAATAAGGACCTCCCAAGGCAACAAAGGAGGTAGATATTGAGGTAGTGACCCAACAGGCTCCCAAAGAAGTTGCTGATAATTGAAGAAATTTTGAGTACTTGAAAATGAAAGTTATTACACCAGAAGTGGAGAAGACACTCCCATTACTCTTCCCTCAGAGAAAATTTAAAGCGGAGGATCCATTATTTAAGAAGTTCTTTGATATATTCAGAGGGCTTCATATTTACTTACCTTTGTTAGATATTTTGCATGGTATACCTAAGTATGTAAAGTACTTGAGGGATGTGGTCACTAATAAGGTAAAATTTCCAGATGTGGGAATGATAACACTCACTAAAGAGTGTTACACTATGATGACACAGAAAATCCCAAAGAAATAGAGAGATCCAGGGAAGTTTACTCTCCCTATCCAAATTGGGAGTAAAGTGGTCCATGCATTGAGTGACTTAGGGGTTAGCATAAACCTGATGCCCCTATCTTTGTTTGATATATTGGGCTTGGGAAAGCCTAAATCAACCATAGTTGTTTTGTAGCTAGCAGACAGTCCATGGCATATCTGTAAGGAATAATTGAGGATGTCCTCATAAAAGTTGGTAAATTTGTTATCTTGGTTACTTTATTGTACTTGATTTTGAGGTAGACGAACAGGTACCAATTATCTAGGGGCATCCGTTCTTAGCAACTGTCGGAGCATTGATTGATGTTAGAGAAGACACACTTAAAATGAGGGTAGAGGATGAAGAAGGGGTATTTGATGTTTACAAAGCACCCACACTAACGTCCTAATATACAAATTTATGTGTTATCAATTTTATTGAAGGGGACGAGTATAGGGTGGGTTGTCCACTAAAGACCTCTTTGTTCTACCTGACTGAGCATCCTAAGCTTCTACCACTTAAGCTTGATTTGATGCTAATTGATTAGCCTAAAAAGGCTAAAATTAAAGAACCTATTTCTATTAAAATTTCACACCAAGAAGGGTAAAAATAATAAGAAGATGGAGGCCAAGCATGAGAAAGAGAAGGAAATAAAAAGACTAAGTTGTTAAGCTGGGTCATGCTACCACACTAAATCAGGCGCTGCTTGGGAGGCAACCCAAGTTAAGTAGGTATGTTTTAATTTTAGTTTTTAGTTTTATTTCACGTAGTTTTATTTTGGTTGTGTCACAGGTTGATGAGAAGTCTGAGTACCATAAACTTGAGCTAAGTAGAATGGCAAAAATTGAGTGTGGGGTTCCATAAACCTCCTTAATGCAAAAGATGCTACTAGCTAGGCCTAGAGGCCTCAAGGAGTATTTATGTCTGTTACTTTTAAATTCACTTTGGGGACAAGTAGATTTATAAGTCCGGGGTGGGGAAATTCCTAAATTTTGGCTTAATTTAATTTTTTTTTGTGTATGATATTCTTGTTGGTGCTATTTTTTATAAGACCCCGCAAAATTCTCTCATAGTCTGAGCCTTAGAGAGAATTTAGTGAAGTGTTAATCCGCCCCTAAAATATTGAAAAGTGTCTTCCCAAGTGAGAGGTATTTTGAACCGTATAGAATTTCCCTAATATAAATTTTTTGTCATGTAGAGAATTGAATAATCTTTCCGTCGATACCGAATTCGCCAAAATCCAACACTCGGGCAAAGAGTTAGAGCTATTTTAGTGAGACAATGTGCCAGCTGGCACTTTAGCGCATTGCAGAGACTGCCAAAATGGCAATCGTCAAAATCCAGTGAGCCTCCATGATTTTGGCGAGTCGCGCCAAGGCTTAGTTTCAGAATTGTTAATTTCTAGTGCACCAATACGATTCCACTATGTTGCGCCATCAAGCAATTTCCTGATTGTCCAATTTCCAATGAGCTGGCGCAATTATGGCGCGTCATGCCAGCATGTAAAATCAGGATTTTTTAGTTTAATTTGAAGGGCGAAAAAGGTCTTTTCCCAACCCCTATATATACTCTTTAACACGGGATTTGGCCTTATTTCACCCAAAAAATCATTGTTTTCTCTCAAAGTTGTTCAAGAACAAGAGTAAGGCTTCTACAAAAATCAAAACCCTTCCTTCTTCTTCAAGAGAAATCAAGAATATCTCCAAGAGCTTTCAAGAAAGAGTTTCTCTAAGGTATGTAGATGTCGATTCTTAGGTCCCTTTAATCCAAGAAGCTCAAGAACCCTTTTCTAAATTTAAAAGCTTCTTATGTTTATGAGTTTTCATGGTTCATGTGAGTTGAAATTGATGTTCATGCTATGATTGAGCTGTGATTCATGTGTTTTTTACAAAGTTTTTAAGCTTTGACCCTAGTATGTGATATTCATGTGATGTTCATGATAAACTCTCTTCAAGTTGCTTGTTAAGTGGTGTGTTTATGTTAATTAAGTGTAGAAATTGTTGAATAAGCAAATCATGATCCTCATATGTTTGATAAAACGCTTATGTGAAGGAATTAGAGCCATTCTAGCATGCTAATTAGAAATTCCCAATTGTGTGCAAGCCCATGCATGCCAAGTGTTTGTTGAAAAGCCTTAGTGAATGAATTGTGATATAATAGCATAAAGTTCCCTAATTATGTGCTCTTCAATACATGATAAGACTTTAAGACAAGATAAGTGTTTGATGAATGAATTGTAACATGATAGCATAAAGTTCCCCAATTATGTGTTCTCCGGTATATGTCAAGACTTAAATATGTGTGAAGTGCTTGATGCAAGGCCTTATTGAATTGAGTATGATCCAATAGCATGTCTCCCTATGTTATTACATGTTTAGGATTCCTAAATGCTTGAAGTGATGCCTTAGTTATTATGATGGTAAATGATTTTCCATGGTCTTGATTATTCAAGAATGGTTATGTGTTACTTTTATGTTATCGAGTCCTGGGGGTATTTAGACCCGATAATTTAGCTGTTGTCTAGAGCCTGTGTTAGTTTTCCTGATAATTCCAATCGAGCCATGATTCTCAGAACTTAGCGAGTTATAAAACTCTGTATTCTTAGACAGATACAGAACTTAAGAAATCTCAGTAATCTCTGTAACCCTAGTAATCTAGCCTCAGTTCTGTACTCACCTTAGATCTAGTAGTATTCAAATGTTCAGTTCATTCCTTAGTAGTATTGGAGTAATATATCCTGAGATTAGTGTCGTTCAGCCAGATAACGTGATTTATTAGTATTCCATCAGATACAGAACCAAGAGAATTCAACTTAACTCAGTCAAATCATTTGAGAAACATAATCAGTATTAGATTTAGCTTAGTTTGTGTTCTATTAAGAACCAATTAAGAGTCTTTTAGTTGGACGTAGGAGCTAGCATCGAGCGAGGGTAGGGATTGTGGATCCCCATCAGAGAGGCAGAGTCGTTAGGAGCAATCCCTGAACTATTGAATTGCATAGCCAATGCAGGATGCAGGAGTCACCCGTCAGGAAAGGCTAGTCACCCGTCAGATAGGGTTGACTATTATATTACCTTAGGCATGACTTCTTGCGAGGGTCACTCATCAGATAGGCTTGACCCGAGTGGTGTTTACCCATGGCACGGTATTTAAACCCTTCCAGCTGGGGTTATAGGTTGGACCCTACCAGTTGAGATTCGAGGCAGTCAGTTAAGTGACTACTTCCCACAGTTGCAGTTTCAGTATCAATCTTTAGAAATTAGGACTGTCAGATACAATCATCTATCTTAGTGAGGAACTCAAAAAGCTCCATTAATTCATGGACCACCCATCAGATAGGCTTGGTCCCATATAAAGTTATTCTGTATCAGATCTAGAGATCACCCATTAGATAGGCTTGATCTCAGTCTCATATTTAGTTGAGTAATATCATTTTCAGATCCTGAGATCACCTATCAGATAGGCTTGATCTGAGTCTCAAATTCAGTTAAGTATTCTGGTTATCAGATCTAAAGATCACCTATCAGATATGCTTGATCTCAGTGTCAGATTCAATTGAGTATTCTCGTTATCAGATCTAGATATCACCCTTTAGATATACTTGATTTCAGTCTCATATTCAGTTGAGTATTTCTGTTATTAGATCTAGAGATCACTCGTTAGATAGGCTTGATTTCAATCTCAGATTCAGTTGAGTAATCTTATTATCAGATCTAGAGATCACCCATCAGATAGGCTTGATCTCAATTTCAGATTCAATTGAGTATTCTTTTTATCAGATCTAGAGATCACTCATCAGATAAGCTTGTTCTCAGTCTTAAATTTAGTTGAGTAATCTCATTATCAGATCTTTAGATCACCCATTAGATAGGCTTGATCTCAGTCACAGATTCAGTTAAGTATCTTATTGTTAGATTCAGAAATAATCTTTTCTTATCATTGATAGTAGACTTTGGAATCATCCGCTAGAGAGGTTTGATCTCTGATGCAGTCAGTTGAGAGTAGAAAACTCAAAATTCAGTCATTGATATGAGTAGATTTAGTTAATTAGTTTCAGTATCATTAATTTTCAAGATCACTCGCTAGATAAGACTGATCTCAACTCCAGTACTCAGTTATCAGTGTCAGATAATTCAGTATCTTAGGCATTAGTAGTAATTTTGAGTGACAGTAAACCAGTATTTGAGTTTTAGTATTTTGAGTCACGATGATTTCAGTTATGGTTCATACATTCATGCATGTGTTTTCATTCAGTACTCTCATAATTATTCAGTTAAGTAATTGTTCATGTATAAGCCCTTGTATTTGGCCTTACCTTATCTTCATACTCAGTATATTCCCGTACTGACGTATTTGCGATATGGTGTTTTATTTAACCCTATAGGTTTAGAGGCACGAGATCTAGAGTACCCTTAGCAGCTCTATCCCAGTCAGTAGCAGTAGACATAGAAGTGAGTCCACTTTAGTCGAGGATGATCCTTATTTTTATTATTATCATATCAGAATTGGTTTAATTTTAGTAAATATAGTTAGTTGGTAAAATTTCGCATCAACTCCAAAGTTTAGACAGTTTAGAGTCTTTTCGAATAGTTGTATCAGTATTCAGTTTTAAATTGTAAGTATTTTTAGTTGTTTTGAACCTTATGGATAGTTTTTGCAATTATTATCTATATTATGCAGTATTCAGATACTGATATTAGTAGAGGGTTGAATTGTGGTTTGATGATAGGCGAATTTACACGCCTATATCAATATATTTTGCCCATATTTGTGCCATGTTTTGAGAACAAATTATATATTTCATGCAATTTTAGTCCTTTTTCTGCTAGTGAGCTAACAAACATGATTAGCACAGTTTCAGGTATAAATGATGCAGAAATCAGCATTTTATGGCTTACTTGACGCCAAAGAAAGCTCACGAAGGAAGGAAAGGGAGCTTGGACGCCTAAAGGACCAAAAGTGATGCATGGAAAAGCTGTCCCGGGCTAAAACAACATTTCTGAAGACTTTGGGGACTAGCAGTAACTTATTAGGATTAGGATAATGATACATTAACCTAATACAATTGGGTTAAGTATTTCATTAGCTTATTAGGATTAGGATAATGATACATTAACCTAGTACAATTGGGTTAAGTATTTCATTAGCTTAGTAGGATTTGGTTAAGAATTTCATTAGCTTAGTAGGAATAGGATATGGATATTATAAATACCCTATCATGCTAGAGATTTTTATACATTCCTCCCTTAGTGGAGAGAGACAATCCTCCCTTAGTGGAGAGATACATTCCACTTCTCAATTACAACTCTTCTAATCTTCCCATTAATTCTATTTTTCTTCTTCTATTCATCTATTCAATTCTTAATTTCCGCAACAAGAGAAATGTTACTTTGCTAAGGAATTCACGTCTCACGCCTACCACTTGTGCTACACAAAAATCATCAATCTTATGGTATAATAACAACAATGCAAATTGTGATTTCCTTCGCATTCATGGGTAACTAAATTTCTTTGTTGGGGTTATGAAAGCCGTATGAGATACTATCTATTGCTGTGAGTTTATGAGTTGGTGAAAGTTTCTTCATTCATCTTTCCTGCAGACTTCGTTATTCTGGATTGTAAGGAGGATTCTGAAGTTCCCATAATCCTGGGACGTCCTTTCCTTGCAATCGGAAGTGTGCTTATTGACATGAAAGATAATGAGCTTTTGTTTCGAATTAATGACGAAGTAGTACGGTTTGATATATGCAAAGCCATGAAGCAGCCCAGCAATATGAATGAGTTATCTGTAGCTGATGTTCATCAAGAGGATATGAAAGCATTATCTATAGAGAAACAACCTACTGTTGAGCCATTGTCTGCTGCGCCACTGAATGTTGAGCATGAGGATAATGAAGATTATGAAGAACTTATGGGTGATCTAACAGAAATAGAGTCTTATACTCCTAAGCAACCGGATTGTGATCTCAAGAATCAACCAACAGCAAAGACTCCCATTGACGAGCCACCAATGCTAGAATCGCAAGAGCTCCCCGATTATCTAAGGTATGTGTTCTTGGAAAGTAGAAATATACTTCCAGAGAGTGCAGATGATTTAAGTGAACAACACGTAGAGGCTCTCATCTCTGCTCTGAAGAGATACAAGAGAGCTATGGGTTGGACTATTGATGATTTAATTGGTGACTTTTCGGAGAAACGTATGAGCCATCTCAAAAAAGATCGCATGCCCACAGGTAAGCCTCATTGTCGTCTTAATCCTTTCAGAAAACGATCCACCATTTACCTCGACGAAGTCTGAGTACTCGAGGTAACTATGTCGTGCCACGACAATAAATAAGGCGCTAGATGGGAGGCAACCCATCGTTTATCATTTTTCATCGTTTTGTCTTTCTTTCGTTCTAGTCTTGTTTTGTTTTTGATAAAAGAAAATCCAAAAATAAGAGTCGTGCCATGATAACGCTAAATCTACAGCTCTCGTGGGAGTGTAAAGCGGTTGTTAGCAAATATAGAACCCAACCTGGGTTGGGTAGAGATCCCACAGGGAATAGCTTGGTCAACAAGTAAGCAAAATTACTAAACTTTTGGTGCAAGTCTCGTAAGAAGGGGGGAGTCTTGTCGTGCAAGTAATGTAAATAAAGTAATGCAGTAAAAGCTGAAAATAGCAAAGTAAAAAGAGAAAGATTGTTACGTAAGTTGTAAATAATGAGAATTAAAGCGTTGGGGTTATGTCCACCTTCTGAGTTATACGTCTCTATTGGCTATGAGTATGTAGAATTCTGACATGCAACTGCTTATAGAGAATTGTATTCGATGGTAAATCCAGGCGTCTTTTGACCTATTCGAGGATAATTTCACTTTAACTCTTTCGAGCTTAAAGCGTGTCTAACGGTACGAATTCTCCAAGAGGTTAGTCCAGTTACGGCACTAGCTTTTTAATAGGAAAGGGTGTCCTACTACCTTGACACTATCTCTTTTCCAGACAAATAACCTTTCTTTCGAACAAGTTAAATGTTATACTGGCGTATTCTTGCGTTTGTAACCACAAAGAATGTAGATTAAGATGAAGAGAATAATGATATAAGCAGTATACGTTACGTGAACTCACAAACTCACAGCAATAGATAGTAGCTCATTCGGCTTCCATAACCCCAACAGAGAGGTTTAGTTACCCATGAATGCGAAGGAGATCATGATTGACATTGTTGTTATACCACAAGATTGATGATTTTCGTGTAGCACAGGTGGTAGGCGTGAGGCGTGAATTCCAAGGCAAAAGTAACGATTCTCTTGTTGCGGGTTTTAAGAATAGATGAATAGAAGAAGAAAAATAGAATTAATGGGAAGATTAGAAGAGTTGTAGAATTGTTGTGGTGGAAGAAGAGAGGGATGGAAGAAGATTAATTGTTGAATAGAAGATGAATAAAAATCTCTAGCATGAAAGGGTATTTATAATACCAATATCCTAATCCTACTAGGTAAATAAATATCTAACCAAATCCTACTAGACTAATGAAATACCTAACCCAAATGTACTAGGTTAATGTAACATTATCATAATCCAAATAAACTAATGAAATACATAACCCAATTGTACTAGGTTAATGTATCATTGTCCAAATCCAACAAAGTTACTGCAAGTCCCCAAAGTCTTCAGAAATGCTGTTTTGGCCCGGGACAGCTTTTCCATGCTGCGTTTTTGGTCCTTAGGCGTGTAAACTTCCTTTCCTTCCTTCGTGAGCTTTCTTTTGCGTCAAGTAAGCCATAAAATGCTGATTTCTGCATCATTTATACCTGAAACTTTGCTAATCATGTTCGTTAGCTCACTTATAGGAAAAAGGACTAAAAGTGCATAAAATATATAGTTTGTTCTCAAAACATGGCACAAATATGGGCAAAATATATTGATATAGGCGCATAAATTCGCCTATCATCAACACCCCACACTTGAAGCTTTGTTCGTCCTCGAACAAAATATCATGTCCCTCTAAACATCAACTTAGGGTTTTACAGCAACAATACAAAATATTCGTCAAGACAAGCACAACAATTATCAACAAAGAGTAGTTTTCCGATTATTAGTAGAAACCATTTAACCTCTAGCATAGACTCGTGATGGTGGTCAACTCATAATCAAAAGTTAAGGCATAAAGAATCATGTACAACTATCCAAAACTCATCAACCATGTGTGTCTCACAATATAGTACCCATAATCACTCACAAGTATAGCATATTTTTCAAACATGGGTATCAAAATATCGTTGCTCTCACTCTCACAAAGAGTTCGTATGTAGCAACTAATGACCATAGGCTTGCCCTTAGTGTAATACTCCACTAAATGTCAGAATGTTAAGATTAGGATCAAGTAGGTCTTTTGATGGTTGTAATGTAGGCTAAGGGACGGGTAGGATCAGCTATTTTGGCCAGAATAGTGACTATGTTCCTAAGTACTTTAATACATCACATTGTATTATTGACATTTTTTCTTTCAACCTTTCTTCTTTCTTTTATTCTACCACGCTTGTTCTCCTCTTTTGTTTTTCAATTTTAAGCATAACTCACTTTTCAGCTTTCTTTTCCTTTTTCTTTTCACAACATACCTCTTATGATAGCACTTTCTTTTTTATAACACATTCAAGCACCATTACAATTTAAAGCATCATACTCACCCAACTTCCTCTTATTTCGTCACATGACTTTTTCATTTTAAAGCACCTCAGAATTTGGATCAAATTATGGTCTTGAAAAAAAATGGATTAGGCTTACATACAAGGTTGTCAAAGAAATAGGCTGAAGGCTCAGAAAGGTTTAACTAGGATGATTTACATGGGTAGGTAAAACTGAAGGTAAACATATGTAGGTTGCCAAATAAATGCCTAAATCATCTCCTAAACTTACACTCCTTATTTTCGCTTTGCATACATACCAGGCAAGTTCTAGCATCAGCCACAAACATAGAATATACGATTATTCTCATACTCATAAGGCACATGGTCGACTTTATTGGAAGTAATATAGATTCTCGTGAACCACAAAATATCACATAATGAGTCACAACTAGAGCCTAAACGTCTCAATAGTCATAATGTTGGCACAAACTCTTGTTATAATCTCATGCTGCCTATTAGAATAATTTCGTGCGAAGCTAAGTAAAAAAATTTACGTAAAAAAAAAAATTTACTACTAAAAAAACTTAACTTAACTAAAAACTCGAAAACACACAAAAAAAAGTAAACAAACATAGATGCAAATAGAGAAGTATAGCATGCGATACCGCCACCCCACATTTCAACAGGACACTGCCCTCAGTGGAAAGTAAATACGAAGAACCTGGTCAGTAGGACTCTTTCTCAATGTCGGGGGTTATACCCCCTTCGTCGGAATCAGCATAAGAGTCGTCGTCAGAGTTCTCCTCCTCATCGGAGTCTGGCAAGCGTCGATCGTCATCGGTCGGCACGTCATCGTCTAGAGGTTCCTCAAAGTATACACCCACTCCACACATCTCCCGGGCATGCATGTTTATTGGATAATCATGGTCCAACTGTTGGAGCTCTTCAGCAGTTGGAATACGACCTCCACTCATCATTGTGAAGCGTGTCATGCCATAAAGATGACGGAAGAAACTCTCATCACGAGCATGTCTTTCCGCAGTAGTAAGGTTGACACCATGAGTTGTTTTAGCATCTTTGACCTTGGTGAGGTCAACCTTCTTCGGGTTATGTGGGAGTTTGTGATCAGCTGGTTCCTCTTTGATAGCCTCCTTCCGCAAGAGTGCTGTCAACAGATTACCAAAAGTGAAGTGGGATCTTTTGTGGAGTCTGGCCTTCCTCATGGTAGAGCGAATGATTGCCCCAAAGTTGATAGGGACATGTGTCATCAAAGCATAGACCAAACACACTCTATCTCTTGATATCTTGGTGTATTGAGTCCCAGGAATCAGGCATAAGTTGACAATACGCATCCAGATTCTTGCTTCCCTATTCAGTGGAGCATAGGGGAAGGTGTTGTGTCGGCCGGTGTCTTTATGTCTGCCCCACCTTGCCATCGATCTACTTCCACAAAGTGTGTGTCGTATTGCTCTATAAGGAGGCCTGCTGTACAGCTCTTTGAATGGTGCTGTGTCGACCGAAGGTAAGCCAAGAAAGGAGTTGATCAAATCTGCGTTGAGCTGTATTACTTGGCCCCAAATTTTGACCTCGTTGCCTGTTGTGTTAGGCGACCAGTTGGCATAAAACTCTCTTGTTAAATCAAGGTTTCATTCTCCCATATCGCGGAAGATGAAATCCAGCTTCAATGCCATTATTTGCGCCAACATACGCGGCTCCTTCTTCGCTAAGGTGTCCTTGTTGATCAAGTCGACGTGAACATATTTTCTTTCTTTGTTGTTCCGGTACCATTCTTTGGCGTCCTCATCAAGAACCCATTTTATTCCAAACATTCTGCGGTGTAGTTGTGTTGAGGATGATTCTCCTTGGTCCTTTAGACCTCTTTTCTTTCCCTTTTGTGAAGTGGTAGCCTTCTCCTTGCCTTGTCTCGCTTTAGGTGCCATTGTACCTGAGACTAGAATAGTGTTAATGGTGGCACAATCTCAATTGATACAATCTATCAACAAGCAGTTGGGGTACCACCCCACACTTAGTTTTGTTAACACAAATCAGTGAGGTTAAAGTGGTCGATTACTCAGATTTCGTCGCCATACGTTTTAGGATTATATTCCGGCAAGAAAATCAGTTTCATCGCTTACTTGCAGCCATTGCACTACTTTCATGTTAGATAAAACAACACTACTACATAGGGGGTGTGTCACGGTATGGACATTGTCAACAATTGCAACCTCCTAAGTCGGTGGGCAACTATAAGGCTTATCCCGATGAACGGGATGGTCTAACATGTAAGCATCCAAGTAACAAGATCATAACATGATAGTCGATGTTCATAACCCTAGCAATTCCACAAATAGTATAACAACGCTATTAAGACCAAATTCAAGTCGGAAACAAGTCAAGATGATTCTAACGTATATATTCCCTCACATGGTTTTGCATCAACAATCCAAACACATGATCATCACCAACAATCTTTCAAGATGTAGCAATTCATAATAGACGTAGTACTTACGAGAAATAAATGAAGAATAAGAGAGTACTTACTTGCTTGAGGCTTTTGGAGATGGTTTTGTGAATTGGAAGAGAAAAAGATAAAAATTTTGAGAGGATTTGGACGTATATGCGGCGCCCTTAGGTCAATTTCTAGTGTGGTTATATTTCAAGACTAAGTCCCCTTTATATAGGAAGAGAATGGGTCGGGTTTTGACCCATTTACAATCGGTTTTGGAGACAAAAATGCTACATATGCGGCGCATAATGCTTGGCATAGTCATGACATATGCGCCGCATAGTCTATGGCATTTAGGGACATATGCGCCGCATAGTCTATGGAATTTTGAGACATATGCGCCGCATAGTCTATGGCATATGAGATCCTGAGACCTAATGCCATAGCATAGGCGGCGCATAGTCAAAAGCACACTTAGGCATGGGCGGCGCATAGTGTATAGCACACTAGATTCCGAGACCTTAGGCTATAGGATAGGTTTGGCAATGTTCGTGGCCTATTTTTACCTAGGCCTAACCTTCCTCGATGCCTATTTTGGCGTGAGAAATGATTAATCCATAGCCTTATGCATTACCATTCCTAACTTACCACCTTTACCATGTAGCACATCCAAATTGTCAATTGAAATCAATTTCCTCGTTGAATACCTTTTGCACCTATATTTGCTCAAAACCAAATGAAAATGATTAGTACGATGGGTTGCCTCCCACCAACCGCCTTAGTTTTGGTCGTGGCACGACTCTTATTTTTGGATTTTTCATTTATCAAAACAAAACAAGTACTAGAATGAAATGAGAAACGATAAACGATAAAACGATAAAACGATGGGTTGCCTCCCATCTAGCGCCTTATTTATTGTCGTGGCTCGACGTAGTAATCTTGAGTACTTAGACTTCGTTGAGATAAGTGATGGCCATGTCATTCCTCGAGTCAAAAGGACCGATATAAGGCTTAACACGTTGGCCATTCACTTTGAAGACAACACCATTATTGTCTTCCAATTCGACTACTCCAGACGAGTAGACTTGGATAACTTTAAATGGACCAGACCACTTAGATTTTAACTTACTTGGGAAGAGCTTCAGTCTGGAGTTGAAGAGAAGTACCATATCACCCCTCCGGAAGTTTCGTTGAACAATCCGCTGATCATGATACTTTTTCATCCGCTCCTTGTATAGGTCTGATCTTTCATATGCATGGAGATGGAACTCATCTAATTCGTTCAGCTGCTCCAACCTCAGATTCTTAGCATCATCCCAATTCAAATTCAATTGCTTCAACGCCCACAATGCTTTATGTTCGAGCTCGATGGGTAAGTGACAAGCCTTCCCATAGACTAGTTGATAAGGAGACATGCCAATAGGTGTTTTGAACGCAGTCCTATACGCCCAAAGTGCATCATCAAGCTTCCTAGACCAATCCTTCCTATTTGCATTAACCGTCTTCGCAAGGATTTGCTTGATCTCGCGATTGGAAACTTCTACTTGTCCACTAGTTTGGGGATGATAAGGCGTGGCTACCTTATGTTGCTTGACACCATACTTGGCCAAAACTGATTTGAATAGCTTGTTGCAAAAGTGAGATCCTCCATCATTTATGATAGTACGTGGTACTCCAAAGCGAGAGAAGATATTCCTCTTTAAAAATGCTACAACACGCTTCCCTTCGTTGTCAGCCAATTCTACAGCTTCAACCCATTTCGACACGTAATCCACTGAAACCAAGATGTACTTCATTCCAAACGAATTCACGAATGGACCCATGAAATCTATACCCCATACGTCAAACAGTTCTACCTCAAGAATTTTGGACATGGGCATCTAATGGTGTTTTGAAATAGTACCTTGACGCTGGCATTGGTCACACCTTCTAACATAGTCGTAGGCATCTCAAAATATCGAAGGCCAATAATAACCACTTTGCAAAAATTTTCTTGCCGTCCGATTGCCTGCATGATGTCCTCCAACTTGGGATGTATGGCATGCTTCCACTATGGTGGGCACTTCTTCCTGGGATATACATCGTCGAATGATACCATCAGCGCATCTTCGAAACAAATAAGGCTCATCCCAATAGTAGTGCTGGACATCATGCATAAACTTCCTCCTTTGATGGTAAGATAATTTGGTAGGTATCACATTGCTCTCCATAAAATTTGCAAAGTCGGCATACCATGGTAGTTCCTCCATTGTTGTCGCTAATATCTCTTCGTCTGGGAATGCATCATGAATCTGAATTTCAGGTTGCGCCATATGTTCATTCTCAAGTCGAGATAGGTGATCAGCCACTTGGTTCTCGCAACCTCTTCTATCTTTGACCTCAAAATCGAACTCTTGCAGCAGCAAAACCCATCGAATTAACCTTGGTTTTGCATCCTTCTTTGTCATGAGATACCTAAGAGCTGCATGGTCTATATGAATGATCACCGTAGTACCTAATAGATAGGCATGAAACTTTTCAAACGTGTACACCACTGCTAGGAGCTCTTGTTCAGTAACAGTGTAGTTCCTTTGGGCTTCATTTAGGACCTTACTCGCATAGTAGATGGGATGAAATAATTTCCCCTTTCTTTGTCCAAGTACAGCTCCAATGGCTACACCGCTCGCATCACACATGACTTCGAACGGGAGAGTCCAATCTGGTGCTACCATGATAGGGGCTTCAATGAGTTTTCCTTTGAGGCATTCGAATGCCTTTAAGCAATCGTCATTGAAGTCAAACTTCGCATCTTTCTCCAATAGTTTTCATAATGGACTAGCAATTTTGGACAAGTCATTGATGAACCTACGATAGAAACCAGCATGGCTAAGAAAACTACGAACTCCCTTCACCGAAATTGGAGGCGGTAGCTTCTCAATAACCTCAATTTTTGCTCGATCAACCTCTATTCCTCTTTTGGAGATCTTGGGCCCAAGAACGATTCCTTCTTTTATCATGAAGTGGCATTTCTCCCAATTCAGCACAAGGTTGAACTCTACACATCTTTGTAGTGCCATGATCAAGTTTTCCAAGCACGCTTCAAAAGACTCACCAACAACTGAAAAATCATCCATGAATACCTCCAAAGTGTCTTCAACCATATCAGAGAAAATGGACATCATACAATGTAGAAAGGTGGCTGGTGCGTTACATAATCCGAATGGCATACGTTTGAAAGCAAACATACCATATGGACATGTAAATGTTGTCTTCTCTTGGTCTTCGGGAGCAATACAAATCTGATTGTATCTTGAATAACCATCAAGGAAACAAAACCATCCTTTCCCCGCTAATCGATCTAGCATTTGGTCCATGAAGGGCATTGGGAAGTGATCTTTGAGAGTCCAAGAATTTAGCTTTTGGTAGTCCATGCATACTCTCCATCCAGTGACGGGTCTGAGTGGAATAAGCTCATTCTTTGCATTCGTGACCACCGTCATGCCTCCTTTCTTGGGAACACATTGTACCGAGCTTACCCATGTACTATCAGAGATAGGATACACAACCCCTACGTCTAACCACTTGATAATTTATTTCTTCACCACTTCTTGCATAGGTGGGTTTAGACGTCTTTGACGCTCAATGGTGGGCGTGTAATTTTCTTGAAGCTGAATTTTATGTGTGCAAATCCCAGGTGGAATACCAATAATATCCACAATGGTCCATCCAATGGCTCTAATATGCTTGCTTAGAGTAGCAATAAGAGCTGCAACTTGTTGCTCACCCAAATCGGCTGCTACAATGACTGGAAGTGTGTTTCCGCTTCCTAAGAATGCGTACTTCAAATGACTTGGCAGCTTCTTCAATTCTAACGTGGGTGGCTCTTCAATAGATGGCTTAGCTGGTGGTGTGGGCCGATTCTTAAGATCAAGATCCAGCTTCTTGGGAGTATAGCGATATGTCCCTAATCCCGATAGAGCACAAATAGGTTCCTCAGAATTTTCAGCATCCTCATTCTCTCCATTCATGAGCACAATTGCCAAAGGGTTATCAATAATCTGCTCTTCTTCAAGCACTTCTTTCTCGTCATCAAAGAAAACATCAGCCACAGAGAATACACTTAGATCTTTGGGTTACTTCATTGACTTGCAAACATCAAAGCGCACTACTTCATCATTTATTTGGAATGAGAGTTCATTGGCTCTCAAGTCAATGAGCACACTTCCTGTAGCTAGGAAAGGGCGCCCCAAGATTATGGGAATTTCTGAGTCTACCTCACAATCCAAAATAACAAAGTCTGCCGGAAAGATGAATGAAGAAACCTTTACCAAGACATCACAAAGAATACCAACAGGTCGTTTTACAGACCTATCCGCCATGACGAGCTTCATATTGGTTGGAGTAGGATCAACCAACCCCAACTTCTTGTAGATCGATAATGGCATCAAATTGATGCTTTCTCCTAAGTCACATAATGCATTGGCAAAATTCAAAGATCCAACGGTGTAAGGAATCGTGAAAGCTCCGGGGTCGGCCTTCTTCTGAACTATTGATCGGGTAGCAATTGCACTACAATGATGCACATCATCCTTTAGCTCATAACTTGCTGCCCTCTTCTTTGTCAAAAGATCTTTCATAAACTTCGTATACCCAGGCATTTGTTCAAGTGCCTCCACCAATGGAACATTAATGGTCAGCTGCACTACAATGGCAGGTGTTGTAGTTTCAGCAACATGCCTTGGGTTTATCAACTCGTCATCACCTAAATCTTCATCGTCAGGATTAGTTTCTTGCCCAGGATTATCAATGTTTTGCTGGTGTACTTGGGCGGCAGCAAGAGCGGCTAATCTCGCTTGCTCGTGTTGAGCAGCCATCCTGTCGATTTCTGCTTGTGCTTCCATTCTTCTAATTCCTTGTGGTTCGGGATTGATTGGTAATAACGGTTGACCAGAACTTCTAGTATGGGTCATGCACTAAAACAAAAACCTGCTATAAAAAAAAATAAAAACTAAACGTAAAAGTACGAGAATCTTTGACCAAAGGGTCTAGTAATTATCACGAACTTGATTGACACTTGTATTCCCCAGCAACGGCGCCAATTTTTGATAACGCTCAATCTACAGCTCTCGTGGGAGTGTAAGGCGGTCATTAGCATATATAGAATCCAAACTGGGTTGGGTATCGATCCCACAGGGAATAGCTTGGTCAACAAGTAAGCAAAATTACTAAACTTTTGGTGCAAGTCTCGTAAGAAGGGGGGAGTCTTGTCGTGCAAGTAATGTAAATAAAGTAATGCAGTAAAAGCTAAAAATAGCAAAGTAAAAAGAGAAAGATTGTTACGTAAGTTGTAAACAATGAGAATTGAAGCGTTGGGGTTATGTCCACCTTCTGAGTTATACGTCTCTATTGGCTATGAGTATGTAGAATTCTGACATGCAACTGCTTATAGAAAATTGTATTCGATGGTAAATCCAGGCGTCTTTCGACCTATTCGAGGATTATTTCACTTTAACTCTTTCGAGCTTAAAGCGTGTCTAACGGTACGAATTCTCCAAGAGGTTAGTCCAGTTACGACACTAGCTTTTTAATAGGAAAGGGTGTCCTACTACCTTGACACTATCTCTTTTCCAGACAAATAACCTTTCTTTCGAACAAGTTAAATGTTATACTGGCGTATTCTTGCGTTTGTAACCACAAATAATGTAGATTAAGATGAAGAGAATAATGATATAAGCAGTATACGTGTCATGAACTCACAAACTCACAGCAATAGGTAGTAACGCATTCGGCTTCCATAACCCCAACAGAGAGGTTTAGTTACCCATGAATGCGAAGGAGATGACGATTGACATTGTTGTTATACCACAAGATTGATGATTTTCGTGTAGCACAGGTGGTAGGCATGAGGCGTGAATTCCAAGGCAAAAGTAACGATTCTCTTGTTGCGGGTTTTAAGAATAGATGAATAGAAGAAGAAAAATAGAATTAATGGGAAGATTAGAAGAGTTGTAGAATTGTTGTGGTGGAAAAAGAGAGGGATGGAAGAAGATTAATTGTTGAATAGAAGATGAATAAAAATCTCTAGCATGATAGGGTATTTATAATACCCATATCCTAATCCTACTAGGTAAATAAATATCTAACCAAATCCTACTAGACTAATGAAATACCTAACCCAAATGTACTAGGTTAATGTAACATTATCATAATCCAAATAAACTAATGAAATACATAACCCACATGTACTAGGTTAATGTATCATTGTCCAAATCCAACTAAGTTACTGCAAGTCCCCAAAGTCTTCAGAAATGCTGTTTTAGCCCGGGACAACTTTTCCATGCAGCGTTTTTGGTCCTTAGGCGTGTAAACTTCCTTTCCTTCCTTCGTGAGCTTTCTTTTGCGTCAAGTAAGCCATAAAATGCTGATTTCTGCATCATTTATACCTGAAACTTTGCTAATCATGTTCGTTAGCTCACTTATAGGAAAAAGGACTAAAAGTGCATAAAATATATAGTTTGTTCTCAAAACATGGAACAAATATGGGCAAAATATATTGATATAGGCGCGTAAATTTGCCTATCATCATGCCACGACAAAAACTAAGGCTCTTTGTGGGAGGCAACCCATCATACTAATTGTTTTCATTGGTTTTGAGCAAATATAGGTGCGAGAAGTATTCAACGAGGAGATTGGTTTCACATGACGATTTGGACGTATTGTATGGAAAAGGTGGCAAGTTAGGTATAAGGATGCATAAGGTTATGGATTGAGCATTGCTCATGCCAAAATAGGCATCGAGGAAGGCTAGGCCTAGGTAAAACTAGGCCACGAACAATGCAAAACCTATCCTATAGCCTAAGGTCTCGGAATCTAGTGTGCTATACACTATGCGCCGCCCATTCTTAAGTGTGCTTTTGACTATGCGCCGCCTATGCTATGGCATTAGGTCTCAGGATCTCATATTCCATAGACTATGCGGCGCATATGTCTCAAAATGCCATAGACTATGCGGCGCATATGTCTCAAAATGCCATAGACTATGCGGCGCATATGTCATGACTATGCCGAGCATTATGCGCCGCATATGTGGTATTTTTGTCTTCAAAACCGTTTGGAAATGGGTCAAAACCCGACCCATTCTCTTCCTATATAAAGGGGACTTAGTCTTGAAACATAACCACATTAGAAATTAACCCAAAGGCTCCGTACATCCATCCAAATCATCTCAAAATTTCTCTTTTTGCTCTTTCAATTCACAAGAACATCTCCAAAGGCTTCAATCATGTAAGTACTCTTTTGTTCTTCATCCATTTTTCGTAAGTACTACGTTGCTATGCCTATTATGAATTGCTATATCTTGAAGAAGCATTGGTGATATTCATGTGTTTGAATTGCTGATACACAACCAAGTGAGTGAACATATACGTTAGAATGCTCTTAACTTGTTTCCAACTTGAATTTGATTTTGATGTATTGTCATACTCTTGCGGAATTTCTATAGTCATTAACATTGCATAATCTTGTCACTTGAATACTTCCATGTTGGAATGAATTGTTCATTGGAATAAGACTTATAGTTGCCTACTGACATAGGCGGTTGTGATTATTGATAGATACTATACCTTGATGTAATCCCTATGTAGTAGTCTTGATATAATCTTACATGCAAGTATTGTCAAGAGTACAAGAAGTATGACTCACTGATTTTATTGTTGGAATAGAGCACCTAAAACGTATGTCGATGAAGTCTGAGTAATCGACCACTTTCACTTCACTAGTTGGTGCCAACAACCTAAGTGTGGGGTGGTACCTCCACTGCTTGTTCATAGATTGTATCCATTGAGATGATTCTAACATGACTCTATTGAGATCTCAGGTACAATGGCACCAAAAGGCAAGGCAAAGATAAGGCTACCACTTCACAAAAAGAGCAAGGAGAACCCTCCTTGATGCAAATACCTCGACTCACTCTTAGAATTAAGTGGGATACTTATGAGGAACTCCTAAGGATGACGACTCTGATGATGATTTCGATGCAAAAGGGTATGACCCCAGACATAGAGAATGAGTCCGACTAACTAGGTTCTTCTTATTTATTTTTCACTAAGGACAGTGTGTCCCGTCTAAGTGTGGGGTGCTGGTATTTGCATGCTTTACTTCTCTATCCGCATTTACATTTGTATTCATGTTTGTTTGCTTAGTTTTTCGTTTTTTTTGTTTTTTTAAGTAGTTAATTTTTTTTTTAGCTTCGCATGAAATTATTCTAATAGGCAACATGAGATTATAACAAGAGTATGTGCTACAATTATGACTGTTGAGATGTTTAGGCTCTAGTTGTGACTCATTATATGATATTGTGTGGTTCAATTCCTTCACTTGTTGGGTCGAGAGTCTATATTACTTCCAATCAAGTCGACCATGTGCCTTTTGTGTGTGAGATAATAGTATATTCTATGTTTGTGGCTGATGCTAGAACTTGCCTGGTATGTATGCAAAGCAAAAATAAGGAGTGTAAGTTTAGGAGATGATTTAGGCATTTATTTGGCAACCTACATATGTTCACCTTCGTTTTACCTACCCTTGGATATCATCCTAGTTAAACCCTTTTGAGACTTTAGCCTATTTCTTTGACAACCTCGTGTGTAAGCCTAATCCATTTTTTTCAAGACCATAATTTGATCCAAATTCCTAAGTGCTTTAAAGTGAAAAAGTCATGTGACAACATAAGAGGAAATTGGGTAAGTATGATGCTTTAAATTGTAATGGTGCTTGAATGTGTTAT
Organism: Capsicum baccatum var. pendulum; assembly: GCA_030864225.1. Lineage (NCBI taxonomy): Eukaryota > Viridiplantae > Streptophyta > Magnoliopsida > Solanales > Solanaceae > Capsicum > Capsicum baccatum. Next base: position 129,891,231 of record CM061557.1, read on the forward strand.
GAAAAAAAAGAAAAGTGCTAGTATAAGAGGTATGTTGTGAAAAGAAAAAGGAAAAGAAAGCTGAAAAGTGAGTTATGCTTAAAATTGAAAAACAAAAGAGGAGAACAAGGGTGGTAGAATAAAATAAAGAAGAAAGGTTAAAAGAAAAAAATGTCAATGATACAATGTGATGTATTAAAGTTCTTAGGAACTTAGTCACTATTTCTGGCCAAAATAGTCCTACCTGTCCCTTAGCCTACATTACAACCATCAGAAGACCTATTTGATCCTAATCTTAGCATTCTGACATTTAGTGGAGTATTACACTAAGGGCAAGCCTATGGTCATCAGTTGCTGCATACGAATTCTTTGTGAGAGCGAGAGCAAGGATATTTTGATACCCATGTTTGAAAAATATGCTATACTTGTGAGTGACCATGGGTAATATATTGTGAGACATACATGGTTGATGAGTTTTGGATAGTTGTACATGATTCTTTGTGCCTTGACTTTTGAATATGAGTTAACCACCATCACTAGTCTATGCTAGAGGTTAAATGGTTTCTACTAATGATCGGAAAACTACTCTTTATTGATAATTGTTGTGCTTGTCTTGACGAATGTTTTGTGTTGTTGCTGTGAAATCCTAAGTTGATGTTTAGAGGGACATGATATTTTGTTCGAGGACGAACAAAGCTTCAAGTGTGGGGTGTTGATGATAGGCTAATTTACACGCCTATATCAATATATTTTGCCCATATTTGTGCCATGTTTTGAGAACAAATTATATATTTCATGCACTTTTAGTCCTTTTTCCTGTTAGTGAGCTAACGAACATGATTAGCACAGTTTCAGGTATAAATGATGCAGAAATCAGCATTTTATGGCTTACTTGACGCCAAAGAAAGCTCACGAAGGAAGGAAAGGGAGCTTGGACGCCTAAAGGACCAAAAGTGATGCATGGAAAAGCTGTCCCGGGCTAAAACAACATTTCTGAAGACTTTGGGGACTAGCAGTAACTTATTAGGATTAGGATAATGATACATTAACCTAATACAATTGGGTTAAGTATTTCATTAGATTATTAGGATTAGGATAATGATACATTAACCTAGTACAATTGGGTTAAGTATTTCTTTAGCTTAGTAGGATTTGGTTAAGAATTTCATTAGCTTAGTAGGAATAGGATATGGGTATTATAAATACCCTATCATGCTAAAGATTTTTATACATTCCTCCCTTAGTGGAGAGAGACAATCCTCCCTTAGTGGAGAGATACATTCTACTTCTCAATTACAACTCTTCTAATCTTCCCATTAATTCTATTTTTCTTCTTCTATTCATCTATTCAATTCTTAATTTCTGCAACAAGAGAAACGTTACTTTGCTAAGGAATTCACGCCTCACGCCTACCACTTGTGCTACACGAAAATCATCAATCTTGTGGTATAATAACAACAATGCAAATTGTGATTTCCTTCGCATTCATGGGTAACTAAACTTCTCTGTTGGGGTTATGGAAGCCGTATGAGATACTATCTATTGCTGTGAGTTTATGAGTTCGTGACACGTATGCTGCTTATATCATTATTCTCTTCATCTTAATGCAAATTCTTGTGGCTGCAGACGCATAGAATAACGCCAGTATAATATTTAACTTGTTCGAAAGAAAGGTTATCTGTCTGGAAAAGAGATAATGTCAAGGTGGTAGGACACCCTTTCCTATTAAAAAGCTAGTGCCGTAACTGGACTAACCTCTTGGAGAATTCATACCGTTAGACACTCTTTAAGCTCGAAAGAGTTAAAGTGAAATAATCCTCGAATAGGTCGAAAGACGCCTGGATTTACCATCGAATAAAATTCTCTATAAGCACATGCATGTCACAAGTCTACACACTCATAGCCAATAGAGACGTATAACTCAGAAGGTGGACATAACCCCAACGCTTCAATTCTCATTGTTTACAACTCACGTAACATTCTTTCTTTTTATTTTCAACTTTTATTTTGATACTTTATTTAAATTACTTGCACGACAAGAATCCCCCCTTTTACGAGACTTGCACCAAAAGTTTAGTAATTTTGCTTACTTGTTGGCCAAGCTATTCCTTGTGGGATCGATACCCAACCCAGGTTGGGTTCTATATTTGCTAACGACCGCTTTACACTCCTATGAGAGCTGTAGATTGAGCGTTATCATGGTTCTTCGAGATCATGAGAACCTTGTGATTCTTCGGTTCCAGAAAAATTGGGTCAGTAAAAACTTGTTGTCAAAGCCTAAGGTTCAAAAGTGTCCTAGGGAGTATGAAAAGCCACATCTAGTAGAGTCTTATTCATGGGTGTGTTGCGTGCCATATTTATGTACAAGAGGCTATAAGATGTTTTTAGGAGTAGTTTACTTTCTTTCAGTATTCATGTCGTATGAGTGAGCATGAGCTCAAGTTGATCCTCAGTCTAATCCACCTTTTTCTTCCATATACAGAGTATGCCCCCTCATAAAGATTATGTTCGTAGGGCTGATGACCAGCCCCCTCACCCAGTAGATCCTAAGAATAAGGGTATGTCATATGCAGAGTTTCAGGCAGCTTTTTAGGTGCTAGCCCAAGCTGTGACTAATGTTTAGGGTAACCATCAGGCTGTGGCACCTCCTCAACAAGATGAGGGTTCAGCCATAGCCAGAATTAGAGATTTCATAAGAATGAGCCCACCAGAGTTCTTTGGGTTAGTAGCAGGAGAGGACCCATAGCTTTATCTTGAGGAGGTGAAGAAGATCACCTAGATTATGCATGTTTCTAAGGAGGAGAGTGTAGAGTTAGAATCATATAGGCTAAAGGATATTGCTCATGATTGGGTAGTGAAGTGGAAGAAGGGTAGACGGGAGAAACAACTCCCGTGACTTGGCAAGAGTTTTAGGATGCCTTTTTAGATAAGTTTTTCCATCTAGAGATTAGGGTAAATAAGGTAGAAGAGTTCATGAACTTAAGGCAAGGATCTATGACAGTGAAAGAGTATTGTCTTAAGTTCAACTAGTTATCTAAGTATGCTCCTGACTTAATAGCTGACCCTAGAACGAGTATGAGTAAGTTTGTGACTAGTGTATCTGGGTTATTATTGAAAGAGTGTAGGACCTCTATGCTCAATAGATATATGGATCTTTCTAGGATAATGATACATGCATAGCATATTGAGGTAGATAAGGGAAAGAAAGAGAGAGATTAAGTAAGAGAGCCAGAATAGATAGTCATGGTTTCTCTTAGGTAGAGTCCTAGGGTGGTAGCCGTCATCAACATAGACATGGATTTTCAGTCCCAGCTCCATCCTAATCTAGTGTACCCACACAAAAGTTTAGGGATGTCAGTTATGATGGGGCTCCAGGCTCCAAATCCCTGAGTAGTGCTAGTAGTGTTTGTACCAATCTACTTTTTGGAGAGTATGGCAAGAGCCACCTAGGTATGTGTAGAGTCGGTAGTGATGTGTGCTTTGGGTATGGTGAGATAGGACACAGAATACGAGAGTGTATAGTGCTAACTCAGAGGGGTAGAGAGTTTCTTTAGTAGAGTGCCCCTTTTGGTGCCAATAGTGGTCAGCGTCAGAACAGTCTCTATGCATTTCAGGCTCTCCATGATCAAGAAAGGTTCCTTGATATAGATTCAGATATGTTATTAGTCCTTCATCTTTGTGATATGCATTTCTAGATCCTTTGCTTCCATTTTGAGCTTATTTATCAGCATGAGTCATGCATTAGTTTTAGATCTCAGTCGGTCAATCATGACCCAGTTCATAGGTGCCCCGTGCACCACCCTAGTATTTCAGTAAGGTATTTATAGCGGGACATAGAGTCCCAAGGGGGAGTATCCCAAGATATTGTGATGCTTTCATGTCCTTAGACTCATTCATTTGCATTTTCAAACTCTTCATATGAAGTTAGAATCAATTGTCATTGTATAGCCAGTCATTCTTTCGAGAGTTAGTTTAGTTAGACCTTCATGCATTAGATATGCATGTTCAGTAGAAAGAGTTTAATTTTTTAGTGTATTCAATCATGAATTCATGAGATCAAATCCGTTATGAGTCCATGCATCAGATATATGCATGTCCATTATAAGAATTCAGCTTATGAGTTGCTTCAATCGAGTATTCCATACATCAGATATACATGTCCAGTATGAGAGTTCAGAATATCAATAGTTCTAGTTGCATAGTCATGTTTCAGATTCTCTTATTCCTTGAGTAAGTTCAGTTGATCAGTATTCTTAACCTATCAAGTGACATTCGAGGACAAATGTTTCCAAGGGGGAGATATTGTAAGACCCCATAAAATTCTCTCATAGTCAGAGCCTTAGAGTGTGTTCAGTGAAGTATTAATCCGACCCTAAAAGGTTAAGAAGTGTCTTCCCAAGTGAGAAGTATTTTGAACCGTATAGAATTTCCCTAATATTAACTTTTTGTCATGTAGAGAATTGAATAAGCTTTCCGTCGATACCAAATTTGTCCAAATCAAACACTTGGACAAAGAGTTAGAGCTATTTTAGTGAGATAGTGTGCCACCTAGCACTTTAGCACGTCGCGGAGCCAGCCAAAATGGCAATCATCAAAATCCAGTGAGCCTCCACAATTTTAGCATGTGGCGCCAAGGCTTAATTTCATAATTGTCAATTTCTAGTGCACCAACGCGATTCCACCGCATCGCGGTGCCTTTTCACTTTGCAACCAAGGTGGAAACGCAATTCCACTACATCGCACCATCAAGCAGTTTCCCAATTGTCCAATTTCCAGTGAGCTGACATGATTATGGCGCGTTGCGCCAGCATGTAAAATTGGGATTTTTCATTTTATTTCTAAAGGCAAAAAAGGTCTTTTCCCAACCCCTATATATACTCCTTAACATAGGATTTCTCCTTATTTCACCCAAAATATCATTGTTTTCTCTCAAAGTTGTTCAAGAACAAGAGCTAGGGTTTCTACAAAAATTAAAACCCTTCCTTCTTCTTCAACAAAAATCAACAAGTCAAGAATCTCTCCAAGAGTTTTCAAGAAAGATTTTCTTTAAGGTATGTAGATGTTGATTCTTGGGTCACTTTCATCCAAGAAGCTCAACAACCCTCTTTTAAATTTTAAAGCTTCTTATGTTTATGAGTTTTCATGATTCATGTGATTTGAAATTGTTGTTCATGCTATGATTGAGTTGTGATTCATGTTTGTTTATAAGCTTTTCAAGCTTTGACCCTAGTATGTGATAGTCATGTGATGTTCATGATAAAACCTCTTCAATTTGCTTGTTAAGTGCTATGTTTATGCCAATTAAGTTTAGAAATTGTTGAATAAGTAAAGCATGCTCCCTATATGTTTGATAAAATGCTTGTGAAGGAATTAGAGCCATTCTAGCATGTTGATTAGAAATCCTCAATTGTGTGCAAGCCCATGCATGCCAAGTGTTTGTTGAAAAGCATTAGTGAATAAATTGTGACATGATAGCGTGATATTCCCCAATTATGTGCTCTTCGATAAATGCTAAGACTTTAATACATGCTAAGTATTTGATGAATGAATTGTAGCATAATAGTATAAAGTTCCCCAATTATTTGTTCTTCGGTACATGCCAAGACTTAAATATGTGCGAAGTACTTGATGCAAGGCCTTATTGAATGGAGTATGATCCAATAGCATGTCCCCCTATGTTATACATGTTTAGGATTCCTAAATATTTGAAGTGATACGTTAGTGATTATGATGGTGAATGATTTTTCATGGTTTTGATTATTCAAGAATGGCTATGTTTTACTTTTATGTTATCGAGTCTTAGGGGTATTTATACCCGATAATTTAGTTGCTGTCTAGAGCCTGTGTCAGTTTTCACAATAATTCTAGTCGAGCCATAATTCTCAGAACTTAGTGAGTTATAGAACTCTGTGTTCTTAGATAGATAAAAAACTTAAGAAATCTCAATAATTAGGAATGGTGGCTTAAGAAAAACTTAGATAGATAATAAGAAACTTAAGGGATGGTGGCTCCCCATCAGAGAGGCAGAGTCATTAGGAGAAATCCTTGAACTCTAGAACTGCATAGCCAGTGCAGGATACAGGAGTCACCCGTTAGGAAAGGCTAGTCACCCGTCAAATAGGCTTGACTATTATATTGCCTTAGGCTTGACTTCCTGCGAGGGTCACCCATCAGATAGGCTTGACCAGAGAGGTCTTTACCCATGGAATGGTATTGACACCCTTCCAGCTGGGGTTATAGGTTGGACCCCACCAGTTGAGATTTGGGGTATGTTGGTTAAGTGACTACTTCCCACAGTTGTAATTTCAGTATCAATCTTTAGAAATCAGGACTGTCAAATACATTCATCTATCTCAGTGAGAATCTCAGATAGTTTTATTAATTTATGAACCACCCATAAGATAGGCTTGGTCCCATATAAAGTTATTCTATATCAGAACTAGACATCACCCGTCAAATAGGCTTGATCTCAATCTCATATTCAGTTGAGTAATCTCATTATCAGATCCCGGGATCACCCGTCAGATAGGCTTGATCTCAATCTCAGATTCTGTTGAGTATTCTTGTTATCAGATCTAGAGATCGCCAGTCAGATAGGCTTTCTCTCAGTCTCAGATTTAGTTGAGTATTCTTGTTATCAAATTTAGAGATCACCTATCAGATAGGCTTGATCTCACTCTCAGATTCAATTGAGTATTCTTGTTATCAGATCTAGAGATCACTCGTCAGATAGGCTTGATCTCAGTCTCCGATCTAGTTGAGTAATCTCATTATCAAATCCCAAGATCACTCATCAGATAGGCTTGATCTCAATCTTAGATTCAATTGAGTATTCTCATTGTCAGATTCGGACATGAACTTTTCTTATCATTGATAGTAGACTGTGGAATCATCTACTAGTAAGGTTTGATCTCCGATGCAGTCAGTCGAGAGTAGAAAACTCAGAATTCAGTCATTGATATGAGTAGATTTAGTTAATCAGTTTCAGTATCATCAGTTTTTGAGATCACTCGTTAGATAAGACTGATCTGAACTCCTATACTAAGTTATCAGTATCAGATGATTTAGTTGTTTAGTATCTCAGGCATTAGTAGTAAGTTTGGATAACAGTAAACCAGTATCTGAGTTTCAGTATTTTGAGTCACGATGATTTCAGTTATGGTTTGTGCATTCATGCATGTTTTCTCATTCAGTACTCTCATGATTATTCAGTTAAGTAATTTTTCATGTATAAGCCCTTGCATTTAGCCTTACCTCATCTTCATACTCAGTATATTCTCATACTGACGTATTTACGCTATGGTGCTTTATTTAACACCATAGGTTTAGAGGCACGAGATCCAGAGTACCCTTAGCAGCTCTATCCTAGTTAGCAATAGTAGACGTAGCAGTGAGTCCTCTTTAGTCAAGGATGATCTTTATTTTGATATTACTGTTTTAGATTTAGTTTAATTTTAGTAGACGGAGTTAGTTGGGGACATGTCCCATCAACACAACAGTTCGGATAGTTTAGAGGCTTTTTGGACAGATGTATCAGTATTCAGTTTTAAATTTTGAGTATTTTTAGTTGTTTTGATCCTTATGGCCAGTTTCTGCAATTATTAACTATATTATGCAGTGATTAGGTACAAATATTAGTAGAGTGTTGTCTTGTGGTCCTTCGAGATCATGAGCACCGTGTGATGTTCTGGTTCCAGAAAAATTGAGTCGTTACATTTTTTGATTACATGATGCAAGTGGGTTTATTTTTAAAAGCCTGTGTATTGTGAGAATAACTATTTTTGAGAGTCGTAGGCTCATATATGGACTCCTATACTTGATGACTTAAATTTGTATTCATGATATTATTTGGTTGAGAATTTATGATGATCATATTGAGTCAAGCATGTGCCATCAATCATTTATTTTAAGGATTCATGACCCTTAGAATACATTAATTGTCTACCTTTTGATCTCAAGAGAGGGAATAGGGATGGAACATGGAGATGAACAAGTTTAGTTTGTATTTCTTGAAATAACGATGTCAAATTAGTGTCTAGGACAGATATATACTTAGATATCTTAATTGATTCATACGTAGGATGATAGATTAAAGAACTTAAGTTGACTGTTACTTCCCCGCTCAACGATGTAGTTGAAAGGTTCAACTTAGGTAAAGGATTAGAGGTCGGAAGACCATAATCATGCAATTAACCCTACGAATCAACAACCAAGATAAGAAATTAACGAATGAAGTTCAATAACATAGGATGATTGTCAAAGTGATTTAACCCTGGGTTTTCTTCTATTAATTGTTTCAAAGGCTCTTATTTACGCATTGTTTACTTTTCCTTGTTTATAAAATTACAAACTCTCTTTTTGGCTACTGTTGCATCAAATTAATCTAAACTATGAACTAAAATTAAATTTTTGCTAAACCAAGTCTATGTGGGATGATACTTGGCTTTTTGAAGTCCACTTTACTACTTGATAAGACTACTTACACTTACGTGTGCGCTTGGGCACTATCATAGCCATTCTCGAGCCAAAGTTGGGTTTGTTGGTATTCAGTAGTGTTCTTTATCGGTTTCAGAGTATGAAATTAGTTTTTTTTAGCAGTGTAGGCATATATGTATGCTATATCCTTTGGAGCATGATATAGTGCATAATTTATTAAAGAATTAGCATTGCCACTTCATTTGTCGATGGAGCATTTAATTATAGATGAGTCTTTCTTCTCTTAAGTTGTTGATCATATGAGAGCCACAGATAAAGCATGTATGAAAACTTATGAGGTGGTAGTAAGATACCAAGTCATCAGTACGTGCTATTGATATTCTATTCGAGAGTAAGGATCCTCCTGATGGAAGTTAACTTTGCGTGTAGCCTATCAATTCTAAACATGTAGAAATTTAGACTATATGTAACTCTCAAATTAGTCATGGTGATTAGAGTGGATAGAGTTCTCATCGAATCTTGTAGATTTTTTATAATTGGTCTTTAGGCCATGATAGCTATTCTTGATCAAAAGGGGTAGTAACTTTTAGTCGAGGCTGTGATAGAGTTCTAAGAGCTTGTTTTTGTTTTGCAAGATTGGAAGTTGGTATAGAGAGTTCCCCAAACTCGAGCTGGTTGTTCAAGAAGAGTTAGCATATGTTCCTAGACAGCTTAGAGTTCCTGAGGTATGTTATGATCGCGGAGAGGTTGGCCATTTCAGTAGAGAGTGCCCTCAGTGTTAGTTGGTCAGCCAGTTGAGGTCAACTTATGTTTCTCACAAGGTTAGAGCTTTAGGGGTTTATTACAACTATAGATAGATCAGTCACTGGTCTAGAGAGTGTCCCCAATATAGGATTATTAGTCATTCATCTCATTTAGATTATACTCGTAGATATGTGATGACTTCGGTTAGAGGTAGTGTACTTGACAACTCAAGTAATGATTTAGATGATTAGTCCGAGTTTGGACCCTTTCAAATCATTTACCCTCAGGCATGTCTGGCATGTTACTTTGGATTTCACTGTGATAGGTGCATTTTTATTTCCTGCCTCTACCTTTTTATTTATGCGTATTGGGGTTTTCATACTCATCGATGGTTAAATGCCTTAGTAAATTTATATCAATGATTGTGTGCCCTGATATAGAGTTCATAATTATATGGAGACCTTCATAGATGATTTTTTTAGTAGTGATAGAGTGGATCAATATTGATATTTTGCCCTTATGGGTGTAGTATTTGGGTTCGAGTCTTATTTACCTTGGCATATTGGCTTTCTGTAACCTTAGAGTTGTACTTGCTATTGATTTTCAATTTTGGTACCTCTTATTCCTTGTGTTGATGATTATATTACTATTGTTATTACTGTCATTCTATGGTGTTAATTGATCCTCTCTTGGTACATGGATAGATTGTCAATATCTAGTTAGAATTCTATTCCTAGAGGTTCTTATTTGTTGTTTTGGGCAGCTAACTTTGTTGGATGTTTTCTCCTTTATAGAGAGGTAAGGTTTGATATTTTCCTCTTTTATTAGAGTATCATAGATCGATTATTGAGTGGATTGTGGTATTGAATGTAAGTTGTCCTTTCATGGTTCTATTATGGTTTTAGAGTTAGCAATTTGGTTATATTACCCATTCATGAGTTTGGGATTCTTAGACTTGACTCTTGGGTTGTGAAGGTCTTTGCTTTGGCTATCCCATACTATGTACCCTGTTGCTAGTATTGACCAATTTGGGGTCTATTCTTTCAATTTTGGTAGTTCAAAGCCTAATAGTGGTTTTGATTTTGATGTCTAGAAGTCTCTGATTCGTCTTTCCAATTTATTAGGCTTGTCTCCCAATGGGGGTTTTCTCTTGGTATTGGCATGTGGTTAGATACTCCGTTCGTACTGTGATGCAGTTCTTTATTAAGTGGAGTTAGAGAGTTGGAGACATGAGATTTTTCCCATGACCACTTCTTAAGTTGGCAAATTGGAAATTATTTATCTTGAGTTTCTTGGTTAATTTTTTGAGAGTCATCTTGAGCTTGGCATTGGTGTCGGTATTGGTACTTTTTCCTTAGCGATGTGATTTATGGTCAATTAAGTTAAGGTTGTCCTACTTGGGTGGATTCAAGAAATACTCATTTTGGAATTTTTTTGGCCTAATAAGTCTTGGTGGAGTATTTCTCCATAGTGATATACATCTATGGGTATTTAGTACTGAGATGAGTATTTGACTTACCAGTTTCTGGCTAAAGTTGCATTTCTCCAAGTTGCTAGAGTTTTGGTTATCTCTAGTTTGGTTTGTAGCTTTGGTGAGTTCTAGAGCATGCTTTAGTGGTTTGTTCCCTCTAGTAGATATAGAGTTGGTTGCTTGTATTTTCTATTGGTGATTTATCCTCCATTGTGATAATTGTTTTACAACTACACTTTATTCCCTGTAGTAGATATAAAATTAGTTGCTTGTGTTTTTATCCAATAATTTATCCTCTACCATGATTTTGTCCTACAACCAAGTTTTGATTATGGCTTGACATGATTCAGTAAGGATATGTCTAATTTAAATAGTAAGTTCGATTTAAGTATTTTGCCTTAACTCAAGTTTGTTGGCTCAATTTTGTATTTGATGCCTTGAATAATGATTTGGAGTATGGATGCTTACCCATATTTATGTTTGGTTTGGGTTGTTGAGATCGAGCAGTTCAACCTTAGTGTTGAGAATTTCACTTGGAGTTGCAGAGCTTGGGTACAACCTTCGTTTTTTGATTTTTCTCAATTTGGGTTTCATCTATAAGCTGGTTAAGCCTACCCCGTGGGTACCTATTTGGTTATCTTTAGTTTAGATGTATTGGTGTTGATAAGTGTTTAAATGGTAGTCCAATTGGCACAGTATTGGTTCTTTATGCTTTGACCTCGAGTTCTAGTTTTCATTGGGATTTTTGGATGATTGACTCAGCGGAAGTAGTATGCTTGAGTTGGATTCAACATAGCTTTATTCTTAGTTTATGGAACATCTTGAAGCGGAGTGTTCAGTGGTGAATAACTATGCTTTAGACTCTTAGTTTTAAATTTTGAAGGTCATTTGGACTAATTGTAGCATTGACATAGATTGTTGACCTTGGTTGTCTCCATTGGTGTGCCCAGGTAGCTCCTTATGGGCTTATTCTAATGCTTGCTTGTATTGATTTTTGGTGGGGCAATTTTCGTTCTTTGGGTTTACTATGATGGGATTACAGACACAAGACTCGGGTGATTTTCTTTTCTAGTTTGGAGTGGATAGCAGGTTTGAAAAGTCAAAAAAAGGTTGTGTTTGGATTTGGAGGTGGTTTCATGACTCATGCCTTAGTTAGCCTTTGCCTTAGATAAGCTTTTGTTTGATTGTGCTAGTATCGGTGTGGTATTAATGAGTCACATTTTGGATTTAGATGCATTAGCCTTTCTTGATTCGGTTGGAGGCTAGTTAGTGGTTGAGGTTGAGTATTGGCTGTTTGAGAGTAGTGTGTGAAAGTTTGTTAGTAAAGGGATATCTGTGACAAAATCCCTTAGAAGCATAATTTCTTTTGAGAGGTTATCTAGGAAGTCATACTCGGAGAATGCAGGCCCAGTACCTCAACCTTTCGAGCCTTTACGATCTTCCTATCCATTGACTTTCACAGACGAAATTTCTTTCAGTAGTGGATATTGTAATGAACCTCCAAGTCATTTCCTTGATTGCAAACATTTCTGGTATTTAAGCCTTCCTATAGCGGCTATAAGTTATTTATGGCTTGTAAGAACTGTCGGTGTGCATATTAGATAGTTCGTTTGGATTTTAGGCTCATTTTCTTCTTTTGGATCTTTTTGCTATTAAGGATTTGGTCTTAGACCAAAACTCCTAGTAGATGATCTTAAATTAGAATTCCAATAGCACCATAAGCTCCAGAACATTGAAGTTAGGCTAGGGGGACCCTTGCTTCAGGTCCCGAGGCTTTCGGGCTCGCTTTGGGCTATTAGATAGACTATGTGAAAAATAGAACTATAGGTGTAGACCTCACACTTAGTCGAGATGATCTCAGATTAAGGTTTTGAGGGTTCCATTGAGTTCAAAAGGTTAGGTTTGGTATGGTAATATATTATGATTGCATGCACGGGGTTTCGAATAAATCCTGAGCACTCGATTGAAGTCCATTCTGCACTAAGCAAAATCTGGTGCATGGCACTTAATATGACAACTTAATTGACTATTTGGTTTCTTTTGCGCTTATGGGCCACTTTAACTGCCCTGGCCCTTTACCGGTGGTGTCCATTAATGCCCAATGGCTACTAAAGCGGTTTTTGCTTTAGCAACACCTATAGCCTTTAAGTGCCCTCTTCCCCACCAGATTTTCTATCAGTTCTTCCACCATTTTTGAACCATATTGAGAACTTATAGAGAGGGAAAAGTGTAGAATCATCCACATAGGTTAAGGTAAGCTAACCAAACTCATCTTGGTCATTTTCCATTAATTTTTTCTCCAATTTCCATCCTAATTCTTGGTAATATTCTTAGAAATTAGGGCTTGAATTCATAAACTTTGAGGACTGATTTGAGACTCGATTTATGCTCTATTTGTGCTCAACTTTTGAGCACACATTCCATGTCCTTCGAGGGATCTTAGGATGGATTCAATTTTGGATTCCATTTGTAGGCCTTGCAGGGATATCTTGACCCAAAATTTTTTGACCTATAATATAGAAATATGGGTCTTGTTTTTTTGCCTCATAACGTTTAGATTACTATTTTGATAGTGTGATAATATTTTAGGATTTTGGAGTAAAGACAGACAATTTATGGATAATCTAAGGATTTTGATTTAGCATCGAGGTAGGCTTCTATTTACTCTTCTCTTGAGATGGTGTTCCATATATATTGTAGGATAGATAGGGATGTTAGGATATGATTGTGGGTACAACACCGTGAGTTAGAGTAAATTGTAAGTTTTGGGGCTAGAAGGGTATTTGACGACCCTTAAATTGAAATAATAATTATACTTCTATAGCCCTATTACTTTTTTTTATAAATAAGCTAATTCATGGCCTGATTATGATATGGAATGAGATTTAGGTATTGAAAGCATGAGTAGTATGACCGGTCTTATTTGGACCGTTGGGCTATCATAAAACCATAAATTAGGAGTAATTAGCTTAGTTACCCATGGTAGGATAGAATTGGTCTTATTTGCATAACTTAGAGAAAATTGCCTTAGTTAATATTATTTTAGGTGGGAATAACTTAGTTGGTCGTAATTGGGAAGAACTACTATCTAAGGGATTTGACTGGTTTATTTAACATCTAAAAGTGAATTTAGATACCTTAGCATGCGTAATGACCCTCTAGGTCATTTGTTATGTCTTCGTTCATTTTTGCTATTTATAGCTTTCCTATAGCTGCCCCAAGTTATTTATGATTTGCTAGAGCTGACAGTTTGGTTACCGAGTAGTTCATTTGTTTTTTTAGAGCCAATTCCCTATTTTTGAGCCTTCACTAGTTCAAATTTGTTACTAGGCAAACACTTTAGCTAAACGACCTTGTATATTAATTCTGATTATTCCAACAACTCCGAAATGTTAATTTAGGTTAGATGGACCCTTGGTTTGGGTCCCAAGGCTTCCAAACTCATTTTGGGCTATTGGTAGGAACTTATGAAAATGGTAAGTGGGTTTGAGACATACTTTTCATCAAAATGACCTCGGATGGGAATTTCAACTCCTCCATTGAGTCTAAAACATTGAATTTGATAGGGTAGCATAGTTTTTTGTGAATACGGTATTTTGGATGAATCTCGAGAGGTTGGTAGTGACTCAAAAAACTTTCAAGTTTCCAGCTGGTATCAATGCCCCTTAGCTTGAATTTCTCAATCTTCACTATTTCTCTAGTCTCTAAGACACTAAGAAATGGGAATTCTTGGGAGAAACATTTGCAGGTGATCTTGGAGCTTGGGATAAGTTTATTAATGCAATTCTTCATTGAATTTATGGTAAGCTTCTATTATTTTCATGATTTAATTCTCCATTCTTATCTAAAATCCTTAAAAGCTTTGTGACATAATTTTATTACCATTATAGCTCAAAATTCTCCCATTTTTAGAGAAAATATTCCTTGAGCATAGTGGGATGCTATTTTTGTTTTGAAAATGTAATTTTTATAAATGGTACCCCGCATGGGTACCATTGTTCTCATTTTGATGAGAAGATTGTGATTTTCATAGTATGGTACCTTGTGAAAGCTTCTCAAAAGTGTAAATCAGTGATTTAGCTGATTCTTTGGGCTTTTCTTCGACATCCATGTAGACTAGGTTTACGTTCTTTATAGATTTAGATATCTCATAGTATGATTACAATATCTTGCTAGATATGGGATAGGATTTAGGTGTTGGAAGTATGAATGAGAATATTTGGTTTAGCTGGAATATTTAGGCTATCTCGATACCATAAATTTAGAGTAATTAGTGTAGACATTCATGTCTTAGGTGTACTGGTCTTCATGGTTTATTTTTGGAGTGGAAATATCTTAGTTACTCAAGATAGGTGAGAGTTGCCTTAGTCGTTCATGTTTAAGGTAAAATTGGCCTTAAATACTTAAGTTAAGAAAAATTGCTTTAATTGCTATTGTTTTAGGAGGGATTGACTAGTTGTTTATGTTTGGGAAGGATTTCTATCTTAGGGCTAGTTATGGCTACTAGACATCTTGAAATAAACTTAGATACCTTATCCTAGTCTGGAATAGAATTTGTCTAAATTAGATTTTGGGGATTAGAAGTGGGCCCCTCAGGTCCACCTTATGCCACGACGTGTGTTAGCCTTGTAGACTTATTTGAGAATGATATATTCTTACTAATGGTTGGTTTGACGTCCAAGGAGATTGAATATATTTATTTAGTATATTAGTTAGATATTGAAAGATTGATGATAATTTTGGGTATTTCTAACGATAATGTCTATGTACGTGATTAATGATGTGATTTATAGATATGACTTATGATATGACTTTTATTCATATGATCATTCAGATATCTTCTAGGCAAGAGTAATGATATGCATTATAAATGTATGTATGGTGACATGAGTTGTATATATTTATATGTTTATCAATATAGCTTTTGGACATAAATAATAATATGGCTTATCGAAATGCTTAATGATATAGCTATCGATGTGACCAATAATTAATACTTTATGATATGCCTTAAAGTTATAATTTATGGCTCACAGATATGATTAATATCTTATAGCAACGATCTTTGAAATAACTTATGATTATCACTTTTGACATGGCTTATTGCCATGGTTATTAGCATGACTTGTTAGATATGATATTAGTATAGTCTATTGGGCTCATTTATTGGTATGGCTTATTGATATGGTTCATTGATACGATTTGTAAATATGAGTTTCGATTTGAGTCTGACAGTTGATAGTGATCTTGATAATATGAATTTTGATTTGAGTCCACCAATTGATAATAATCTTGATAATATGAGTTTCGGTTCAAGTCCGACATTGAGAATTATGTATGAGATATTAATTTTTGGATCGATTCTTGGTTATGTCATGATATATTGGTGGCTTACGACTATTCAATTGCTTAGTTTCCTTGATTGTACCCTACATGCTTATCGGGGACTGCATTGGATTATCTACTTTTCCCACTTATTGTCTTATGGGGACCAATGTTGCAGTTATAATGGTATGATCTTTATGTTATTATCTTGTATGCATTTATTTGTTTATGTATAGTGGAGTTGAAATTTATTTCCAGGTTTGCCCTTTTTGGCTTGACTTAGCTTATTTTATCTTTTATCTTATAGTACTTATATCATGATTTAGCTCAGTTGGCCAATGGTGCCTACTAAGTACTCGTGGTTTGGTACTCATACTACTCTTTTATACCTTTTTGGTGTAGATCTGAGTATTAGTTTTCGCCGCTAATTTAACTACCATGCAGGGTTGATTTCAAAGATTGGATGAGCTCTTGGAGTTAGAGTTACCCCTTTTCCTTCTTTTTATCTATGTGTATTCTTTTATCTTTGAGATTCATTATATTTGACTATTCAGTACTTATAGTTTATTTGTAGTAGTTCTTGTACCAGTATTACTGAGCCTTGGGATATTTGTTGACTGTCTATCTATTTATTAGACCTTTATGATTGTATTACTACAATTTAATTCTTAAATTACAATTTTTTGGGTTTTTTTTTGGCTATTTCCACTTAGTTATCCACTGCATTTAGCTCTGGCTATGGTAAGGCTTACCTATTAGCGGGATAAAGTAGGTGCCATCGTGACTAGTAAATTGGGTCCTGAAAAATTAGTATCATAGCCTAGGTTTCACCAGTATTGTTGGTACAAGAGCAAATGTCTAGTAGAGTCCCGCAACTCAAAACGATGATGTCCATTTCTTATCTTCAGGAGGCTATAGGACATTCATAGATGTTCTCCACTACTTTCACTCATTTCTTGCTAAGAGTCTGAGTTGGTTTCTAAAACATTGATGTGCTATAGAAATATAGAACTTTCAATGCTTTAAATGATAAATATATGCAAGTTTCTTAGGTTGTTTTGTTAGATATGATACATTTTGGGTATGTTTTGCAGGAAACTAAGTTTTGGATGCTAAGTCTGTGAAAAATATGAAAAGTGGAGTTTTTGGCTACTTGGTTGATAAATTTTGGGTATTCGTGACACCTTTTTTATTGTATGTGACTAAAGCATGTGATGAAAGTTGAAGATTTGAAGCTTGGTTGCAAGTATTGCAAGGCTTGACACTTACCTATGTCTACATGCGTACCACATGTAGAATATATGGTCTGTATAAGGCTAAGGTAAGTACTGAAATTAAAGATCCCGAGTGTAAAAGAGTGGAAAAAGAACTTCTAACACTTATTTATGTCAACATGTGGACCGCATGTAGCACATGTGGGCCGCATGTGGGTAAGGTAAGTGACAAAAGTCCAAAATCCCGAGAGAAGAAGCTACATGACCTTTTTTTAGCACATATAGGTGCCCACATGCATGCAACCTCAGACAGCATGTGGCACATATGTCGAAGGCCAGGCCACATGTGGACACCACATAAGTGGTCACCTACCCTTTTTTGTCCCTTTTCATCTGGGGTTTGATTTTAGGGTTTCCTTATGTACTATAATTATCCTTTATGTATTTTTAGTAGAAGTTACACATTCTTTATACTTACAAACATATTTTGATTCCGATATTGTATTTTGGTCTTGGAATTCTCTTATATTGTTTTTGGTTGATTAATTCAGTTAAAGTTTTTGGTTTTTACTTGTGATTATTGTGATTTCATCTTATGCTTTTAATTATGAATGTTGTCGAATTCTTCATAAGCATGAGCGGCTAAAAACCCTCAGCTAGGGTTGTGGAAACCCTCACAGATTGACGAAGTAGGGGAAGTGCTATTGTTGTTCTAAACTAACACCCATGCATGCACTGTATTATCTTCACTTTAATAGTTATCTTAGCGGTTGCAAATGTTAGGATCCCACTTAGATTATTGCTACTTACAGCAAAAGATAAGTGTGACTAGGAAAAGATAAGTACACTAGTAATTTGAAGTTTAACTCTCGATCCACGCTACTAGGTACTATCTAAGTAAGATGGTTAGATGTCATCTAATAACTAGAGACTCAAAAGGTAATAGTTAACTGGGATCAATAGAAGGGTTAGTAATGTGACATCCTGAGACTTAAAAGGTAAAGGGTGAGATCTATCAACTCATCTAAAAGACTGTTGATTGTACATAACTTATTAGATTCTTCATACAAGGTATTAGGTTGGTTCAACAAAGCACGATGAGCCTATGGAGTTGAGAAGCTAGGGTAACAGAATCTTAGTGTTCGCCTACAATTTATTACAGCCAAAGTTGATCTTAGCTACTTGTTTGATATTGCCACTTAAATCCACCATTTACTTTTCAAGTTTTGCCTATTGATTTCAAAAGCTGAGAGACACTATTACACATATTCCCTTGGGATTTGACCCCAACCTTTATTGGGTTACTATATTATATGACGACTGCATAATCTTTAGAGTGAAGGTATATCTTGGGCATTATAAAATTTTGACACCGTTGTTGGGGAATATGGTGTTGATTTGTGAATTAAAGTTGTTGCAGTGTACGAGTCCTTTCTGTTTTTGTTCATAGTTGGGTATATGCTGGTGTATGACTAGCATAAGAAGTATAGGTAATCCCTTACTCCCATTGAATCGAATCCAGAGAGGATCCTACAAACACCTAGTAGGATGATGGAACTGAAAAGAGATGATATTCCTGAGGTGGTTCATATTGATATGCCTCCCCCTCTTCTCGAAGAAGTATAGGATATTGTTGACAAGAAGGCAAGAATGATTTTAGCATAAGCAACTAATGGGGGGAGGTAAGTAGATGAATTTTAATGGATAGATAGGGAGGCAGAGCTAGATGATCATAGGCAAGAAGCAGACCACCGAGCAACACTCGATGGTAATCAAAACAGAGTTAGAGGAGTTAGTCCTCAAGTGATCTCTACATATCAATATGTGCAGCTATACAAGAATGATAAAGAATATCTAGGGTATGTTGAGCCAACAAAGTTTGGAGATATTATTCCTCCTGCCTTGCTCCAGGATGTCAAGTTCAATATCTTAAGTGCTATGATGAAACTCTTATACTTGAAGGGTGTGTTTACGGGATTACCGATAGACAACATAAACATGCATCTGACAAATTTTACTGGGATCTTCCCTTTAAATACTATTCTTGGGGCAGATCAGGAGGCTCTTAGACTAAGGTTGTTTCCCTTCTCGCTTACTAGAAAAGCATCATTATGGCTGGGGTAACTTCCAAGAGCATCTGTCACTACGTGAAATGAGTTATGTAGACAATTCTTTAATAGGTTCATTCCCCCATCAAAGGTGTTGCATCTCAAGGACGTGATTTGTAATTTTAGGTAACTGTAGTTATAATCTATGTACAAGGCATGGTTCAGGTTCAAGAAGAAACTTAACATGGTGCCCAACTAACAAATTTTAGGGCCAAGCTTGTTGGAGATATTATATCAAGCCCTGACCCTCAGTTCCACAACTATTGCAAACACTATCTCTGGAGAAGCCTTCATGAGATTGTGATGGGAGATAACGTCTAGTATCATGGATAGTGAAAGTAGTATTTTCTTGGTCTTCAAGATAAATCATGATTTTATTGTAACCTGAGTATCTGTCAAGAAAACAATACCAACACCTGCCTGCTAATCTATCCAGCTTTTGATTCATGAACAACATAGGGAAATGGTCATTTTGTGTTCACTTGTTCATCTTCCTATAATCCATGTAGACTCTCTAGCCAGTCACTAGACTCATGGATACTAATGTATTCTTTTTATTTGGAACCACTGTGATTCCCTCTTTATTCGGCATGCATTGAATCGGGCTTACCCACTTGCTGTCTACAATGGTGAAAACCACCCCAGCATCTAACCACTTAATTATTTCCTTTTTTACCACCCTATACATAGGATGGTTCAACCTTCTCTAATGCTCAATACTAGGAATTCTATCCAGCTCAAGCTGTATATTGTGTGTGCCTATACCTGGTGGAATCCCAATAATGTCTGCAATGGTCCACCCGATAACTCTTTTGAATTTTTTCAACACTGATATCAAAGATATCACCGATGCTCCTGCCAATTATGCCATAATAATAAACAGTAGGGTATTGTTGGCACCCCAAGAATACATACTAAAAAGAGATAGGAAGGCCTCCAATTCCAAGACCGCTGGCTCCTCGATGGATGGCTTTGCAGGAGGTGTCGTTCTATTTTAAAGTCAAGATCGAGCTTCTTAGGGGCATATTTGTAAGAACCTATGCCATGTAATTCATTAACCATCTCATCATATTCATCTATCACATCACTCTCAAAGTTCATAATTACTAGTGCTAATGTTTCTACCGCTAATATTTCCCTAATAGGAACATTCACTACAACCACATTATCATCTATAAAATCTATCATTGTCATCAATATCATATCATCTAGCTATTATACTATCATGCACATATTAAATACTATTTCTTCATCATTTACTTTGAAGGTGATCTCCTCCAAGTCATATCAATCAACACCCGACCAGTGGATAAGAAGGGTCCACTCAAGATAATCGAAGCTTGGGCATCCACTTCATAGTCTAAAATTATGAAATCTATTTGGTAGGTGCAGGATGCTACACTTACTTCTAAGTCACGGAAAATACCCACAGGCTCCTTTACAGATGAATCATCCATCAACAACCTTGCGAATGTAAGCTTGAGTTCTTTTAACCCCAACACCTTGTATATTACTAGCGTGCATTAAATTTATTCCTGCTCCCAAATCACATAGAGCCTTATTTTTATATAGAACACGGGATAGTGACTGCACCTGTATCCCCATTCTTTTCTTCTGATGGTGTATGATAAATCATGCTAAGCTGCTGCACCTCATCTTTGGGCTCATCTACGACCCAGTCGTCACCATACACACTCTTATAATCATCATCCCTACAAGTTAGCTTCTCAAACTCAACTTTAGGTATATCGTCATCGACAATATTATCCTTCTTCGGCACATTAGTAGTAAGAACATAATGATCATTAAGAGGGGCACCATTCCTAGTGTTAATATCCAGACAACAATCAAGTGTTGGAGAATTCTGCACAGTGTCACAAGGAAGGGCACCTGGCTGTCAGTGAGTTGAAGTTGCAAAGATCTGCCCATACTGCTGCTCCAACTGGTCGATAGTAGTTGCATATGACTCAACCTTTTGGTTAAATCCTGAAATATTAGCCTTAAGTTCTTTAAGGATATTTTCTTGACTCTCTTGATCCTTTATTAGTTTAGACAACATTTTTCCTATTCCGAATTACGTATCTTGTCTTCAAGGTGGAATGTAGTTGTACCCCTTATCTTTGTAATTATCTCTCCATCTCCAGTCATTATCTCTATCTTTATCATCATAACAGTTACGACCTTGGTTTTCTTTCCCTTGGTCTTGAAAACCCACCGACTGATGATCCAAATACTTTGCCTCCTCCTCTTACTCAAATTATTGAACTCTAAAGGTTGCACCTTGTGCCCCTGCTGCATTTACCTTTGAAGAATTTATTATTGTAAATTGTTTGGACAACTCACCAATATCGGTATGTAATAGTGAAATCTCCTGAGTTACTATCCTCAGCCACTCTCTGCTCACTGGAAACTCCAA
This sequence comes from Capsicum baccatum var. pendulum, assembly GCA_030864225.1. Classification (NCBI taxonomy): domain Eukaryota; kingdom Viridiplantae; phylum Streptophyta; class Magnoliopsida; order Solanales; family Solanaceae; genus Capsicum; species Capsicum baccatum. Next base: position 129,912,924 of record CM061557.1, read on the forward strand.
TAGCATAAGTGCAGAACCTCTCTCAACCTCCTAAGTTTTCCACCCTCGATCCTTATAGGACCTTTGCGTTCAAAAGGATGCCATTCAGATTATGCAATGCATCTGCCACTTTAAAAGATGTATGATTTCCATATTCTCTGATATAACGAAGGACATAATCAAAGCATTCATGTATGACTTTTTAGTGGTGGGGGACTCATTCAATAATTGTTTAGCCTATTTGGCTCAGAGATATGAAGAGTGCAATTTGGTGTTGAACTGGGAAAAATGCCACTTCATGGTAAAAGAAGGTATAGTTCTATGGCACAATATATCCACACATGGTATTGAAGTGGACAAAGTAATGATTAAGGTATTTGAAAAATTGCCACCGCATGTGTTAGTTACAAGCATACATAGCTTTTGGGGTCATGCAAGTTTTTATAAGAGGTTTATTAAGGACTTCTCTAAGATTTCAAATCCTCTATTCAAGATTTTATAAAGGGAGGTGAAATTTGTGTTTGATTAAGCATGCCTTAAGGCTTTCACATGCTTGACAGAGAGGATGATTTTGGTGCGTATTATTGTGTCTTCTAAAAGGTCTGCACCTTTTGAGGTCATGTGTGATGTAAGTGAAGTGGCCTTGGGGGATGTATTAGGCTAAAGAAGAGAAAATATCCTTCATTCCATATGCTATGCTAGAAAGGCATTAAACCCTATACAAAAAAATTATATAGTTACAGAGTAAGAGTTACTTGCGGTGGTTTTTGTCTTTGTAAAATTTTAGTCTTATTTAATTAGGACTAAGGTCATAGTTCACACTGAACATTTATCCTTAAGGAACTTGATGTTGAAAAAAGATTCCAAACCAAGATTGATTCATTGGGTTCTCTTGCTGCAAGTATTTGATTTTAAAGTAAAGGACCAGAAAGGGACATAAAATCAGGTTGCAAATCACTTATCCAGACTTGAGCATAAGGAAATGAGAGACTAGGGGATAATATTAAGATAGATAATATATTTATAGATGAGCAAGTTTTAGAAGTATCTCATGACCTAATACCCTGGCTTGCTGATTTTTCCAACTACTTGGCAAGAAATTTGGTACCAGAAGATCTATCCTTCCAGCAGTGAAGGAGATTTATGCATGAGGTGAGAAAGTTCTTTTGGGATGAACTGTACCTATTTACGGTTTATACTGATGGTCTGATTTAGAGGTGTATTCCATAGGTGGAGATGATGTGCATTATAGAAGATTGTCATTCATCACCAGTTAGGGGTCACCATAGTGGTACTTGCACAAATCACAAAATCCTGCAGTATGGGTTCTTATCCTGCCATATAGATGGCTTTCTCCGTTGACATAATAGGTGTGTGGGAAAGGAAACTGGCCTATAATCTGTAAGGATTCTCATGATTTTGCATAAGCCTGTGATCAATATCAGTGTTAAGTCAATGTTTAAAGGCGCCATAAACTCCTCATGACACCTATTCTGTAGTTGAAGTTGTTTAATATGTGGGGGTTTGATTTCATGGGAACATTTGAGAGATCCTGTGGCATGAAATATATTCTGGTAGTGGTTGACAATGTATCGAAATGGGTGTAGGAAGTTTCCCTTCAAGACAATGAAGGTAGAAGTTTCACCGCCTTTTTGAAGGGAAATATCTTTTCGCGATTTGGCACTCCACATGCAATTATTGGTGATGGTGGGTCTCACTTTTGTAACCATATATTTAGAGACCTTCTTGATAGATATGGTGTAATACATAAGGTGACAACACCTTACCATCCTCAGGCAAGTGGGTAAGTTGAGGTCTTCAATAGAGAGATAAAGTCCATCTTGGCAAAAACTGTGAATGCTAATTGAACTGACTGGACTAGAAAATTAGATGATGCATTGTGGGCATACCAAAAATCCTACAAGAACACCATAGGTTCCTTCCCATATTATCTTGTATAATTCAAGGCGTGAAATTTATCAATTCATCTTGACCATAAGACACAATGGGCATTGAAAAGGCTAAAGTTTTAGTGGTGTGATGCAACAAACTTGAGGTTGAACAAGGTAAATGATTTGGATGAGTTTTGACTCCATGAATATGAGATCCCAACCATATACAAAAAATAATAAAGCTATATCATGATATAAAAATCAAGAAAAGGGTATTTGAACTAGGTGATTTGATCCTTTTGTATAATTCAAGACTACACTTGTTTTTTGGCAAGATGAAATCTATGTGGACTAGACCATTCACTGTGGTTAAGGTGTTTCCATACGGTGATATAGGAATAAGGCATGATGGTGAAATCCCGCTCAAGTTAAACATGCTATAAGTGAAGCACTAAATGGTGAACCTGGAGTAAGTAAGAGTTTGTGTTGATCTAAACCTTGGAGAAATCTGAGTAGCCAAGGAAATTGAGTCGTTCCATGATAATAAATTAGATACTTCTTGGTAGGAAACCCAAGGTACAAGGGAACCTAGCGCATTCCAGTTATGTCCTCATTCCCTTTGTTTTATGTTATTTTAGCGCATTGGGGACAACATATAATTTTTAGTTGGGGGTAAGGTATACCATAGCTGCCGCGAGTTTTGGTTGCCGTGTTTTTTTTCCTATTAGCTGCTGTATAGTTGTAGAACTTGTATATCTAGGTTAAAATTTGTTTCATATTGTGTTTTGTTCATACTATCTTGTGTTTTTGTGTAATTTGGAGATTTTTCAGTAGTTAGGGCAGTTGTCATGTTTTGATTGATTTTTGAGAAAAATGATACCCTTCCAAAATTGTGTTTTAGAACTATGTGAATGTATATATGTGTGAACATTGCGGATCTTGTTATGGCATTAGGATTAGGGACACGATAATCACTTGTTAATAGTTACATGAACCGGATAAGTAATATCTTGTGATATTGACTCTATTCCATGTGTGTGACAGATGATACTTAGTTCCTTTTGTGTGCTGAATTCAGAACTTGCCTGGTTAGTCTTGCCTAAGTTTTAGGATAGTCGATTAGGAAAGGATCATAGGATGTTTTTGATTTTAGTTCACTTTTAAGTTAAATGACCTTCCCTATATGAAATAGTATCCATTGATCCCTGTTTTGAGCCTTATAGCCTATTGTTCTTGTTTCACTATTCTCCGTCCCATTTGTATAGCAGTAAAATTTTTGGTCCATTCGTTCTTGGAGATAATGCATCTCAACTCAGGAAAATTGCCTAAGTTGAGGGTGGCTATCATAGGGGTATGTGATGTAAAATGGGTATGTAGAAGGGTAAAATAATAGGAAAAAAATTAGTAGGGCTGAGTGTGGTAGAAAAAGAAAAAGAAAAGAAAAATAGTGAAAAAGTGAAAAAGTAAAAAAGAAAGAATAAAAGACCACACTCAACCTAAATGTTCAATAAAGAATAAAAAGGGAGAAATAAAGGTGAAATAAAAAGAAAATTGGCTAATAAGTGAGACCCTAAGGTTAGTGTAGTTCCTAGGAGGCGCTCACTTGATATGTCCATATGTACCATAACAACCCCCCGAAGCCGACAGTATAATCCGAGAAAAGTCCTAAAGTGAACTTAGCTCGACTATCTGAAAACTAAGGTAAAGGAAATAAGGGCAAGCCTATGGTATTTGATACAAATTGATTAGAACTTCTCTTCTGAGTGTGAGTGTTTCTTGACTGTCCTTGCATTGACATGAATTATTTTATAAGAGTGAGTGGGACATCTTTGTTGTGCAGGAATATAAGTCATACTATGTCACGAACCAAACCAAGGCTTGGCTGTGATGGGTATCTCAAGTCCCACGTGGACCGGAGGTCACCCCTATACCTAACCCAACCAAACCAAACATAATATCCCCAATGTCAGATGAATTACGAACATATAACAAGATAAGTTCATTGAATAATGGGTATGTCTATAACCAATGACCACCGAGCAACCAAAATAATTGACCAACATCGCCCAAGTCCACTGTAATCCAACAAAGCCTTCTAACTAAAGAGCCAAAAACCATTATTGATCGGAACATGTCCCCTACTCTGAGAGATGACAATGACAATGAAAATGATAATGTTAATGATAATGAAACTCTTAACTCTAGTCTATGATAAGAACTGATGAAATGAATCAGTCTTCTAAAGTATGGAAGCTCACCACTTCACCACAATAAACCAATGAACTGAGCCGATCCACCTAACTCTGCACTAGAAAAATAGAGGTATCTATGGTGCCTGCATCATATGGAGATATAGTATCCAGAGACGATTAGTGGGGTGAACACTAGCATGTAACTCAGGGATAAGGATAACATAATTCCGTAATCAACATTTCAAAGTCATTCAAAACCAATGCATATAATAAAATACATATACATACATACATATATATATATATATCACATATCGGGATAGGGAACAAGGATTAGCACACACTTCAAAACATTAGCCTGGATTGTATATCTCAATCTTCATAACATAAGAAGGCACCCACATGATATATGGGTCCAACTCTCCCCCAGCTGGTAGGGCCCCAGTGCATGCGATCAAATGAACCAAAGGGTATAATGTACTATAGAGGACTCGAGCCTCCCGGCATATCAAGGTGACACGAGCACCAAATCATATAATACAATGTGGGGGACTCGAACCTCCCAATCAAATAAAAATAATAAGGGGGACTCAAACCACCCGGTCATATAGACCCCCGTGTCGGCAACTACAATTTGTAGTATTGGTCCTTCAAGACCTCCACTTTCATGACTCAGCTACACAACCCTCATTAAATCCTAATTAAAACAATTAGCACCTACATTATCATTTATTGAACCACATTAAACATTAAGTCATACATCGTTGGTATCATCATACCAACTACACTTGCAAGGTAACATAAACATGCCAAACCAATTATCATCACATGGGGGAATTCACAATCCCCTTGGTTCAATTATACATTAACTTAGAGAATTAAACAATCCCTTAGGGTTCAATTCAAAATCATTGTACTTCATTGCCTTTTCATATTGTGCAATAGTTCATGAGTAGTTCAATATGCATACTTTATATATTCAAAACCGATTTCACAATATGGGGTTAGGATCATAACCAATTCAAAAGTCACAATACTAGGTTATTCCCCATTTCCATGCATCAATTTGATTTTAAAACCACCGTTTAAATGTAACCCATGTAGGGACAAACATGAAACATCACATAAATAACAATTGTTCAAGACCCTAAATCCATGTTTTCAAAACCATCCTCAATACCATATGAACAACAATTAAAAATCTCATGCTTTTAGAAAATTATTAATTAGGTAAGATTAAGATTCTCGAAATACCAAGTTTCATGAAAAGAATTCAACCCTTGAGCCCTTGGATAACCTACTTCTTAGAAACTCTAAGTGTGATTGCTTGAGAGAATTTAAGAGAGCTTTGGGAGTGTTTGAGTATATTATGTATAAGAAATAACCCTTCTTCAGTGCTTTATGAATGTGGGGTTTTAATTGGGTGAGAATAGAATTGTCCAAAGTGCCCTTAATTTAAATTTTTTAATTTAGTCATTTGTGACTACGGGTAACTATACGACTTGTATAGACTCATTATGACTGGTCACCACAAGTTGTAGCCAAGACAGTTTCCAAGGTACTCAAAATCTGTTGACCTTATAATTCAACCTATATGACTCTTAATGGGACCCTACGACTCGTAAGGTCCAATCGTAGTATACACTGGACACCCTACGATTTGCACCCAACTCATTACTATCCCTTACGACTCATAGTGAACCACTCATACTAAGAGCAGATCTCAACCATATACTTTTTAATTTGGTTATGATTTGGTCCAACGACTCGTCAAGACTCCCTATGACTCGTTAGGGGAGTCGTAGTCAGGATAGTGAGGATTAAATTATAGAATTTTTCAAGGACCAAAAACCCGAGGCATTACATACTACCCCCTTAGGATCATTCATCCTCAAATGACAGGACAAGGCATTTATTATCACAATTTGACTCCATACACAACCACATTTACCTTTAACAAAGACAAAAAAATAAGATATTAAAGAATACACATGCCTTAAGCACGATTATACGGAACTAGAATCAAGAACGAATACTTGGACTTTATGTCCTCCCGGCTTCCCAAGTGGATTTTTCAACCTTTTGGTTCCTCCAAAGAACCTTTACCAGGGCCACCTCCTTGGTCTTCAAATGATGGACTTGCCGATCCAAAATTTTGACCGGGACCTCCTCATAAGATAATGAATCCGAAATACCCAAAAGGATCACCCACGCACTTTCTCAACATTAAAACATGAAACACTGGGTGAATGGAGCTCAAACTAGAAGGGAACTCCCATTCATATGATATAGCAATGCTCTTCAAATCTAAGTTTGGACCAACAGAACGGAGACTGAGATTCCCCTTCTTACCAAACTGAATCACACCCTTTATGGGAGACACCTTGAAGAAAACCTAATTAGTCCTTCATCGAACCAGGATGAATAGTATAACACAACTCATGAGCTTTGGCAAAAATTCTTCCTTGCAACCCATCAATATCGGGAACACATAGTCTACCTTGATACCTCAAGATACCATCACCACTGATCTCGAAAATCATCACCTTTTGCCTACCTATATCATTCTTAATTTGCATCACAATGGGATCCAACATCTATTTCTCATTTACCTCACCACTAAAAGATGAGTTTGCCATCTCATACATAATTACACCACTATTTTTGGAGTCCAAAAGTCAAACTCCAAGATTAGACAAACAATGAATATCCTTCACAAAATCTCGCTTCTTCTCGTCCACACGAGATAAGCTTCCCATGGATAACCTGCTAAGAGTATCAAAAACCATGTTAGCTTTACCTCTATGATAGTGAAGACTCATGTCATAGTCCTTTAGCAACTCAAGCCATCTCCTTTGCCTGAGATTTGGCTCCGCGTGAGTGAACACATATTGCAAGATCTTTTGATCAGAATATATATCAACGTGGATTTCATACAAATAATGTTACCTTATCTTTAATGCAAACACCACAACCAATAATACAAAATTATGGGTCAGGTAATTCTTCTCATGGACTTTCAATTACCTAAATGCATAAGCAACCACCTTGCCATGTTGTATTAACACACAACCCAATCCTACTTGAGACGCATCATAATAAACAACAAAACCATCAGTTCGCTCACATAAAGTCAAGACTAAAACGAAGTCAACTTATCCTTAGGCTTCTTGAAACTACCCTCACAGGTATCAGACCACAAGAATTTCACCTTCTTCTTAGTCAACTTTGTCAATGGGGTAGCAATAGAAAAAAAACTCTCCACAAAACTTCTACAATAGGTGGATAAACCCAAGAAGCTTTGAATGTCAGATGGAGTCATGGGTTTAGGCCACTTCTTAACCACCGCAACCTTCTGTGGATCCACCATGATCCCTTCACTAGAAATAACAAGACCCAGATAGGTCACGATTCGAAAAGCAGTCTTAGGGATATCCACCTCACTAATATTCATATAATGATAACACGATCGAAGATCAATCTTAGAAAAGAACTTAGCACCCTGAAGCTAATCGCACAGATTATCAATTCTCAGAAGAGGATACTTATTCTTCCTGATTACCTTATTTAGTTAGCAGTAATCAATACACAACCAAAGGGACTTACCCTTCTTATGCATGGAAAAAAGAGGAGCACCCCACGAAGACATACTAGGAAAGATAAAACCCTTATCAAGAAGATATTTCAACTATTTCTTAAGTTCTTTCGACACAGCTGGAGCTATTTTATGATGAGGGTAAGAAATAGGGCGAGTGTTCAGAAGAAGATCAATCCCAAAATCAATTTCCCTTTCAGGAGTTCACCAAGAATATCATAAGGGAACACCTCGAGAAATTCACAAATCACAGGGATAGTATGCAAAGAAGGACCTTCAGATATAGAATCCTTAACATGTCCTAAGTGATAGAGGCACCCTTAGAAACTAATTTCTGCACTCTACAATACTAAATAAACCTTTCTTACCTTCCCATTCAATCACCGACTTATTTTGGAAATGAAAACTAAAGTTTTGGGCCTGATAATCAAGAGATGCGTCGCATAAATGCCACCAATCCATCCCAAAAATCACATCAAAGACTAACATGTACAACTCTATCAGATCCACCAAGGTCTCCCTACCACAGACTGATATCACAGAATCTTGATATACCCTTCTGGCCATAATAGAGTCACCCATCGGGGTGGACACATAAAAGGGATCTGAAATACACTCAAGGTCAAAGCCAAAATGGTTTGCCACACAAAAGGTCACATAAGAAAGAATAGATTCGGGATTAAATAGATAATATATATCACGAGAGAAAAGATTAAGTGTTCCAGTAAGGAAATTAGGACGCCTCAAAATCCTGTGGATGGCAAGAGTATATAGACGGTTTTGACTAGTGCCAGAGCCCAAAGTAGACGTAGCACCTTTTGGTGTGATTGCTGATGAAGTAGAGACAAGAATATTATTTAATCTAGAATTAACCTTAGAAGGATAATCCATCTGCATATGACCAATCTAACCATATTTAAAGCACTTATTTCTCCCTTCTTCACAAACACCACAATGCACCTAACCACAAAATCTACAAGGAGGATAAGATGGAGCTCTCTAAGCCCCACTAGCCTGAGGCTGGGCTCCTAGTGCTCTAAACCCACTATTATACTGAGAATGATGATCACCCAATGACTTTAGATAAGGAGCACTAACGATAGAGTAGGAGCTAAAATTGCTCCACTTCTTCTTAGACCATTTTCGACCATCTCTAATACTTAGCTGCTGATCTCCACCCTGATCTGAATAGCTTCGCCTTTCTCAACTCTTGAGGAAAAAAACGATCAAGGAAAGCACTATAGAAATCATCCCACAAAGCAAAATCAACATCATTACCCCTATATTGGTCCCACTCCTTATAACACTAATACACCATATCCTTTTACTGATAAAATACAAACTCTACACCCTCTACATCAGTAGCATACATCATACAGAAGATTTTTTCTATCTCATCAATGAAATTTTAAGGATCTTCCTCAACTTTAGAACCAGTGAAAATATGAGGAATCCACCTCATAAATTAGATAACTCTAGTGGCCTTGGAGGATAGAAAAACAGAAGCAACATGCTCAGGCTGGAAGGGCACCAACAGGATATGAAAATGAATTGATTAGAGAAACTCAATAGTAGACACACCATCTTGGGGTGACTGAGGAGGGATAGGGGGAACCAATGGAGCTCCCTCGACCGAGTCTAAACTCCTAGAGTAGGACGTGCTCCATCCACATTATCCTCATATAGAACAGAAGAGTTTCTATGATAATCAAATCTTCTAGAAGGCATGATCTGAAAAATAAATATATGAAAATTAGGGAAGATTCAAGACCATAGAGTCTATAGCTTGAAATAGAACAACAAGAAAGCTAAATATTCCTAAATGACTCATAGCCTCTCCCTTAAAAGAACGATGGGATACACACCCATAAATGAGACTCTAATTTACATGACTTTGTTGGACACCTATTGGAACCAAACCTAGGCTCTAATACTATCTTTGTCATAACCCAAACCAGGGATTGGCCATGATTGGTATCTCAAGTGTCATATGGAACGGAGATCACCACTTACAACAAACCAAACCAAACCAAATAGAATATCCCCAATGCCAAATAAATTTTGAACATATAATAAGATAAGTTCAATAAAGGCAAAATGATCTTCTGGAACCCTGTACTATGTCGGTTTTGTAAGTTGGACACTTTTACTTACATATTTGTCATATGGACCCTTGAACCCATTAAAAAGCAATATTTTGCACCCTTTGACCATTGACCTTGCCTATATGACATTGAAATAATGACTAGGACAAGGAGAGAGTAGTCACTCGTCTGGGGTGCAAGTAGGGATCAATTTTTGGCCAATTTTATATTTTAAAAATTTAAAAACAAAAAATATTAAAATTTAAAAATAAAATAAAAATAGGATCTTTTTTTATCTATCTTTTTTAATTTAAAAATATAAAAATAATATTTTTTTTTTAAAAAACCCTTCCCCATTCCACCCCAGCCTGTCCCCACCCCCACCCCACACTGCCCCATCCCATTCCACCCCCAGCCTCTTTTATAAAATAACTTTAAAAAAAACTTAAAAGTATTAAAATTAAAAAAAATTAAAAAGTGTTTTTTTTTTCTCCATGTTTTTTAATTTAAAAATATTTTTAAAAATTTAAAAATAATAATTTTTTTTAACTCTTCCCCACTCCACCCCATCCCGTCCCCACCCCCAACCACCTACTTAGCCCATCCCACCCTACCCCAGCCTCTTCCAGCCCCTTCACCCTACCCTAACACTCGTTCAGCCCTTCCCCACCCCACCTCAGCCCATCCTCAACCCCCATACCCCACCAGCCCCATCCAGCCTTTTCTCACCCTACCCTAGCCCGTCCCTAACCCCCCATACTCACCAGCCCTATCCAGCCCCTCCCTACCCCACCCTCAACCCCCAATCTCAATACCCCTCCCAGCCCCATCCCCACCCTACCCCCAACCCCTTTTAGCTCCCATACCCCACCCCAATAGTCTTTCAGCCCCCCATACACACGTTCACTTTTTTTAATTTTAATTTTTTCTCTCAATTCATTTTTTTTCATTTTTTAAATTAAAATTAAAATTTAAAATATTTTTACTTTTTGGGGGATTAAAATTTAAATTTAAATTGAAAGTAGGTAATAGTAAATATTGAAAAAGATTAGTGAATTTTGCTTGAAAAAAATTAAACTTTATGAGAGTTTGTTAAAAATATTCAAATTTAAAAATAAAAAATTTATCATGTTTGTATATATGAATTTATAGTTAAAAATTTAAATTATTTGGAGAAGAATTTTAATTCTTTGGAATAGATTTGATGTTTAATTTATGAGAAAAAATAAAAACATGATTATTAAATTTTTTCTACAATTTATAAATTTTATTATTTAATTAAATTAACTTTAATATTTAATTTGTTATGTAGCATTTTAAAAATGACTTGGAATTTAATGTAATACTTTTTCTTAAAAAATGACGTGGCAGACGTGTCAGGCATGGCTGATGTGGCAGCTGACATGGGGGGAGAGTGTGTTACACTCACCAAAAAAGGGTTTAAAATGTTGCTTTTTAGTGGGTTCAGGGGTCCAGATGACAAACATGTAAGTAAAAGTGTCCAACTTACAAAACCGATATAGTACAGGGGTCCACAAGGTTATTTTACCTTCAATAAATAAAGGATATCTCAATAACCGATAACCATCGATCGTCCAAAATATCCTACCAACATCGCCCAAGTCTACAGTAATCCGACAAAGTCTTCTAACATAAAAACCAAGAACCGATCTTGGTCGAGACATGTCCTTGACTCTGACAGATGATAATTGCAATAAAAATAAAAATGTTAATGATAATGAAAACTCTTAATTCTCGTCTATGATAAGAACTTATGAAATATTTAAATCTTCTGAAGTATGGAAGCTCATCATTTTGCGATAACAAATCAAAGAACTAAGTTGATCTACCTAACTCTGTGCTAAAAAAGTAGAGGTATCTCCAGTGCTTGCATCATGTAGGGATACAATGTTCAAAGATGACTAGTGTGGTAAACACTAGAATGTAACTCAAAGATAAGAATAACGTAATGTCGTAATAAATAGTTTAAAATGATTCATAACCAACATGCATAATCAAATTCATATACATATATTTAACACAGGATAGGATAGGGAACAAGGTTTAACATTCACTTTTAAACTTTAGCCTAGATTGTGTAGCTCAACCATCACAACATTATAAGGCACCTACAAGATATATGAGCCCAACTCTCCCCCGGATAGTAAGGACCCAGTGTATGTGGCCACACAAACTAGAGGGTATACGTATAATATGATGTGGGGGACTCTAAATTTATGATAAAATAATAATAATAAGTGGGACTCAAACCAGACGGTCATATAGATCCCCATATTAGCAACCGTAGTTTCTAGTATTGGTCCTTTAAGACCTTGATGAGTGGTGAATTTACCGTGCATTTTCACTTATCATACATGTACACTACTATGATTTGAAGAAATAAATAAGAAAACATTATGATTAAATGCACTAATTTTCACATTTTGCAGGCATACAGGTGATGAGATAGAAGGATGTGGAATTTAGATAAAAAGGAACAAACAAGAGAAAAAAAGGCATAGCTAAAGGACCTTGTACAAAATGAGGCTTAGTTACAACAATCGTGGTATGAGGTTCGCGATTACAACTAGTCACTGCGATCCTGTGGTTCTGTCCTAGGTACCAGAAGCTGCGATCATTGCCAATCTAGTGCAATCAAAACAATGTGGGATCAGGACTAGGGATAGTTTTATAATTTTTAGCAGCCAACCCCAAATCCCTTAAAGGCCTTAAACCCTTTCACATTTTGGGCATTCTAAAGACAAGCAATATTTTGAATTTGAAGTTAAAAACCTATATTGGCAAGAATTGTAATTTGATTTGGAGACCTTGACTTTAGTAATTTCTTAAAGAATGGATGCTTTGCCCAACCCTTATGGTATATTTTTTTCCTTCATCATGAGTAGATAAATTTTATTATCTTGGGATTATGTTGAACTAAGGTGTAATTAGTTGTGGGTTGTGATGTATTTGTGTATATGCTAGTTGGTTGATGATGGGTTCTACTATTATTTGATTAAATTGGTTTGTATTTTTAGGTGAAAGACCCAAATACTCAAAATGGGTTTGTGGGTGAAAAACCCAAACTCTAAATAGCTCAAACCATCCTTAAGAGAGGGGTTTGGGTGAACTTTTAGAACCTACATCATCTTTGAAAGAGTGATGAAGGAACCAAGGCAATGGTAGATAATTAATGGGTTTAGTTTGCTAATTCTAACTTATTAGACATAAGAGTGATTATGAAGTTGACTCTACCATGGGTATTTCCCTAGAAATTGGAATACCCAATTGAGGCATGATGAGCGGCAAATTTACCATTTATTTGCACTCGACATTTGTGCAAATTTCCATGATTTAAATGTATAAATGAGATATATGTATGATTAAATGCACCAATATCCACATTTTGTAGGCATATAGTTTATTAGATGTAAAGATGTGGACTTAAGCTAAAAAAGATCAAAAGAAGAGAAAGGAAGTACAGCTGGAAGACCTGGAGCAAAAATAGGCCCCTATTACCGTGATTGGGACTGAGGGACGCAATCACGGCCAGTAAAGAAGGTTAACAACTATTATTGCATTGATCTACCAGTAGTTGCAGTAGCCATGATCTCAACAAATTGAATGTGATCACGACAGCGTGGAATTAAGCCTAGGGGCAGTTTTGTAATTTCAACAGCCAACCCCAAATCCCTTAAAAGCTTAAAACCCTTTTTCATTTTGGGAATTGTAGAGACTAGCAATACTTTGAATTTGAAATTGAAACCCTAAATTGGGCAAGAATTGTAATTTGATTTGGAGATTTGGATTTTTGTATTTGTGAAGAATGAATGCCTTGAACAATCCCTTTGGTATATGTTTCTTTCTTTTCTTCACGAGTACCTAATATTTTAGTCTTTGGATTATGTTGAACTAACGTACAATTAGTTGTGGGTTGCGATGTATTTGTGTATATGCTAGATAGTTGATAATGGGTTCTACTATTGCTTGATTAAATTAGTTAGGATTTGTGGGTGAAAGCCCCAAATACTCAAAAAGGGTTTGTGGGTGAAAACCCCAAACCCCTGAAACCTCAAACCATCCTTGAAAGACGGATTTGGGTAAACTTTTGGAACCCACATCATCCTGAAAGAGGTATGTGGGAACCAAGGTAATAGTAGACAATTAATGGATTTAGTTTACTAATTCTCACTATCTTAGAGATAAGAGTGAGTATGAAGTTGACTACATATTGGATATCTTCTTAAAAATAGGGATACCCACTTGAGGTATTTGGTGAGCATAATTAAAACACTTGTGAGGTATCTGAAAGGTACAATAGGTAAAATTCTTGATGTTTTATTGACAAGAAAGCCTCAAGTACCCTAGACCTAGCCTACCATATTGTTAATAACTAACATGTACACCAAATCTACACTTACCCATACCTAATTTTCCCTTAGGTAGACATAGTCACAAGATTAGCTTTATATCGAAGTTAAATTACAATTGTTGTGTACTTTGTGAAATTGAGTTACTATTGTGCACACTCCCTAAACTAAACCCCCAAATTTTAAATCATGCTATTTACTCTGTTTGGACTTTGGGTGATTTCTTAGTAAGTGTTAAGACCCATAAGACTAGAATTCTACTTTTCACTCCTTCTGGATTTGACCTCAACAAGAATTAGGATATTGACAATAATTGTCTAATACTACTTCATGTGGTATGGGTGAGCATTATTAAAATAGCGACATTGTCGGAGAGTGAAATTTAGTTTTCACTTGTACGGTATTAATTCTTACCTAGCGCATACCCGTACTGGTGTATATTTATTTATGTTGTTGTTTTTGTTTCCTTGTATGTGATCTCTGTAGCATAAATTGATACATTAGTGACTATGCTAGTCAAGATGGATCTTTTATTGACCCTCTTGATAATGAGGGGAAACTCAATGACGTTGGTCGTTCAAGTGCCATCCGTATCCCACCTACTCATGGGAACAATGCCTTTTATGTCACAAGCATCACGTTGCACATATTGCAAATGAAGGGAATTTTTTTGGGGCAAGCTTATGAGGACTCCAACTTTTATTTGAAGAATTTTGTAGAGGTGTGTATGCCCTTTGATATTAAACACATAACCCAAAAGTCCAGCCAGCTTCCTCTCTTCTCTTTTTCTCTAATAGGAGAGGTGGTATTATAACTTTGATCTCTTCTGGCTGGGTCTATCACTTCATGGGATGAACTTAACACAAGCTTCCTTGAACAGTATTTCCCACCATCTAAAATTCCCTATTTGAGGGATGAGATCATGTAATACCCCGTATTTTTGTGCTAGAATTCTAACCATCATTCCTGCTCGTCTATGCTCTAATACAAGTGATTCTCACATAAATACAAGTTGCATGATCATTATCCTATTCTATGGAATAGTTTAGAGGTGGAAAATGTTTATAGCAATGACATAAAATAAGGTTGAGCTAAGACCAATTGATTCATCCAAAGTTTGACATTTAATTTGACAAGGATCAACTTTAAACGTAAATATCTCTTAATTTACATGATTTTACTTGTTTAATTATGAATTTTAGATGAAAACGATTATCCTATATTCTTGTTCAAGAAACTATGATATTTTTGTGATGTCTTAAAGATAAATTCCTTGAGTTTTGATGTTAATATCATGTTTCAAGTTGAATTTTTAGATTTTTATATGAGTTATACTTATTTGCTATACAAAGTATAAATCTTGAAATGTTTTTCTCAAGTGTTGATATATAGGATTTAAACCCTCTTTGAGATTATGATCTTTGGTGAAGGAATGTTTTATACACACCTTGATATTTGAATGATTTGACCTTTTGCTCTCAAAAGAGTTATCTTTGAGCTCGAATGAGAAAAAAATCCACATGTTGATTTATTATGAAAAAGGGGTAGCATGATAGCTCTTGATATGAATTGTTGAATTGCGTTGTTGTGGATTTTATTTTGAAATGATCTGAGCTAAGTCTGGGAGTAGTCTTTAGCATCGAGTGGGAGGTATAGCTATGATTGGTACTTCCTTAGAACTATGTGACCCCGTAGGATATGAGCCTAAGGCTGGTTGATTATTGATTACTAGTGAACAAAAGATTAAGGTCCTATTCTGATGGCAAGGATAGGATAGCTCTCCCCAACATGGGTTGGACGTTGGACTCCATGTAGCTCATATAGTTTATGTTAGTTGTAAGAGACTCCCAATGTGTGTGTGTATTCTCCTATCTAATATGAAAAGTCTTATTCTTCTATCTAAGATGAAAACATATTTGTTTTAAAGACTGAGTTTGAGAAAGTCATTGTTTTCAAAAGATTTAATGAACATGTATTCCAAAGAGAATTGTTATGAGATTTGATTGCTTTGATGATTTCGAATAGAGATGAAAGTGAATTGAGATTTATTATGATGACTCACATGTTTCATCTGATATATTTTACTCTCTTATGATTATGATGATTTTAATTCGAGCTAAGTGAGTCATTTATATCAGCATACATAATTTTATAAACTATGATGATATTAAGATATTATTTTATATATGCATTGCACCCTCATATGCCCAGTATGTTTCCATGGTACTGACCCACATATTTGTATGTGGGCTATATTTTCTTGGAATGTAGGTACAAGGTATAGTGTACATCTTCAGATCCAGTCAGTTTGTGGTATCCAGTCAATAGGTGATGAGTCCCTTTAATTCAAGGGCTTGAGTTAGTTATTCAGTTCGAGAAGTGTTGTATTTTCTTTATTTAGCCGTATTGAGTTGGGTTAGTCGGGAGTCATGACCCGGCTACCTACAGTCATTACTAGTAGAGGCTTCAGAAACAGTTAGTAGAAGTTGATGTATTTCATTTCAGTTTGGGTTGTAAAAGCAGAGTTGTAATCTGGTAAATTTAGTTTTGTATCTATCATATTCAAAAAGAGTTATTTTCCACAGATTTGTCTAGATTTATACTTTTTGTTTAGTTGCTTATGAGTTATGCCAGTAAAAGGGTTAGCTTGGGGTCACTTTTGATCCTAAGCACTGTGTGATGTCTCGGGACCTGATTTCAGGACATTACAAACTTGGTATCAGTGCACAGATTTTAAGTGTCCTAGGGTGTCAATGAAGCCGTGTCTAGTAGAGTCTTGCGAAATGGTATGAAGACGTCTGTACTTTTCTTCGAGAGGATACAAGGCATTTGGGAAATGTCTCCATTCTTTCAAGTCTTAAATCATGCTATAGAAAAGTTCTCCAAGAAACTTATACATATTCTCATCTTACTCTAGTCAGGCCATCTCTACCTTATTTCTAAGGTATAAAAAACAGTTGAGATTAATTCTCCATAGATAGTTATGGAATTGTAAGAGAGCTACAAAAGTATCCTATCAGTACTTTTGAGTTTTGAAAACTGAAAAGTGCTTTATCAGGCCTGTAGAAATTATGCACTAAGCCCGAGTCAGATATGCTTTTAAATATCTCCTTTGAATCCATACGGATAATCTATACTTCTCTATATATGTACTATTCTTGAGGTAACATGTTTGGCAAGTTCTAATTTCCTCCCCAGATAATGCTCTTATATTTGCTGGAAGAAGTTTCAGAATTTCATAAAGTGGCTTGAGAGGAGCCTTCCAATGTGTTATAAGTCCTTTAAATTTAAGTTATTCCCTCATTCTTATGAGTTATTTAATTACGACAAAGTAAGGTGTATTCTTAGATCGTTGAATGTTGTGTGTCAAGTTTCTATCTCTTGTATTATGTAATCTTGTTATCATTATGTTTGTTAAAAATCAAAGTCTAGTAAAGCCGTGTGAGGTCTATTTTAATTCACTAGCATAGTTACTTTGTTATTCATATAATTTTATTAATCAAAACACAAAACCAAAGTCTTGTGAAGTCGTGTGAGGCTTATTTCGATTCACTAGTAACTTGTTGTTTATCTTGTTGTTCTGGTGTTAGTTGAAAGTGTGGGTTTCTGTGTAGTTATAAAAGTAGTAATGTTTAGTTGAAAGTCTTGTGTTAGTTGAACTTGTGGGTTTAGAAGTGTAGTGGAAAGAATGGTGGTAAGGGCAATTTATTGAATATGTATAGCTGAATTTTTGCTTATGATTGAATTAGTAATAAAGTGATATACCCTTGTTTGTTAGTTTAGTGAAGTTAGAGAAGGAGATTATTAGTTAAGGTGGATTGTTGTTTGCTTGAAGTATGAAAAGAGTTATTGATGGTATTTGTTGTGGTAGGAAAGTATAGGTTTTGATGGAAGTACTTGGTGGTTGAGTATTGTTAATTTAGGCTTTCCTGAGATTTCAAGAGAAAGTTAGTTGAAATTTATAGAGCTATGAAAGTAATTTAGGTGTGAAGATGGGTAAATAGTAATGATGTGAAGAAGGACGATGTGTTAACAGATTGTGAATAAGATAGGTCATATGATTATGATCTATTGTCATTGTGTACTAATTTTTCTTAGTGCTATGTTCTATAGTTTTAAAGTGAAAATTGTGTGTGATATTGGGTTGTTAATCATGTTTTTCTCTAGACATTAAGTTTGAACAGTTGATAGTTCAATTGTTGATGCTAGTTATATGGAAGTGATCTAGTAGGCCTGAACAGTGTAAGCAAGAGTATAAGAGCATGTGTTTGTAATTAAGTATGGTGTAGAGGTGTGCCCAAGATGCTATGGGGCTGCATTATTTTTTGAGAATTATTACATATTGTGTGGTTAGTAGTAACGTTAGTTGCTAGGTGGAGAAAGTCTAGTTAGATAATTTATGTTATTCTTGATAACTAAGTTAAGGAGTTATGATTGAAGATGTTGAGTCTTTTTAGTATGATTTTATTCTCATGGTTTGGGAAAAATATAAGTATAGAAGTATGACCTTGTTAGGATATGATTATGTGATTAGAGATGTAGATATGGTTGCAAATGAGAGTGTAAGTCTTTGATGATGATTATTGAAGCTGGGAATTAAGGATGACATATGGATGGGTTGTTCAAGAATGAAATCGGTAAGTTCAAAATTAGTTTATTCTTGTGAGTTTAGCATTTATGTGTAGATAATGGAATGATGAAATTATGGTTTAATATCGAGGATATGGAGTAGACCATCATACTTAGAATATCATCTTTGACCTAAGGAGGAGATGGTTAGTGAAGAACCAAACTGAGTTTTGAGAATTAGATTGTGATACATGTCAATAATGAGTTATGATGAGATAGTGATTGTAATACCCCGTATGTTTCTAAGCTAGGAGACGAACCATTTTTCCTACATATGAAATCTTCTATCTTGTGATTCATACTTGAGTACATGACTTACAATGAGTATCCTAGCGATAAGATTGCTTATGATGTGTTAGACATGTTCATATGAGTCACTTAAGGTAATACAAGCTAAGAGTTTTTGAATCCATAAGTTTTAGTGTTTAATTTTGTAAGGGTCATATTTGAACAAGTATAACTTGATGTTAATGTGGTATTTCTGCATATTTCTATCCACCAAATTATAAATAATCAAATTAGCTTTCTAACAATACCAATTCCATCAAAATCCGACACCTGAGCTAGGAGTTATGGCTTTGCGAAGTAGAGTGCGTTGCCTAACCAATCGCACATGGCCACTGGAAAGCATATGCGACGGCATATGCGACGCCTATGTAAATATAGGCGATAGCATATCCGGTGCCTATATAGATATAGGCGATATCATATGCGGCGCCTATGTAAATTTAGGCGATATCATATGTGGTGCCTATGTAAATATATGTGATATCATATGCGGTGCATATCTTATGGTTTCAAGTGACTTAAACACTCCATTTTGAGTTATTTGGAGCGTAATTAAGTCTTTTAACACTCCTTACACGTCCCTAAACTTAACCCTACAAAATATATAGCTCCTAATTACATTAAAACCCTACTAACATCTTAAGTTCATTATCCAAGAGCACTAAAATAGAAAAATAACTAGGGTTGCATAATTAAGCTTTAAGATCCAATTTCAAGGAAATTCCTCCATCAATCATCAAGAATCTTCCTTTTAAGGTATGCGTGAGTTGATTCATGGACTCCTTTTGTCCATGAAGCTCAAGAACCATCTTCTAAATTATGTATTATGTGTTTATGTTGTTGGTAGTTGATGTTTATATGGTTGGAGTTTGATGATGCCTAAGATGGGATCTTTGTATGTTTTATGTGAGGATATGATGGTATTTAATGTATAAATATGTGAAATTGGTGGTTGAATATTTGTAATATTGATGAATCCACCTATGCCTAAGATGTGCATGTAAGGTGTTTGTAAAAGTACTTAAGGGAATACAAATCATGCTTTTATGACATAATAAGTCCTGAATGACTATTCCATGTTCTAAGTTTATGTTCAACATGATCCCCATGCTATTTTCTTGATTTGAAGATGTTGTATGAGATGCTCATGATATTGTTGTGATATGGAATGACCATGTTATTTAAGCCATGCAAGTATATACATGTTGCGTGCATTCCCGATCATGTGAAAGTTTGTTGAGAATCATTCTTATTATGAAATCCTTACTTATGATATTGTGAATTGTAGACTCTACTCTTATGATCAAGTCAGTCATGTGTGTCAGTTTTCTTTCATCGAGTCTTGGGGGTACTTGTACCCGAAAACTATAGATGTGTGCCTAGAGCTAGTGTCATGTTTCAAGACATCCTCAGTCAAGCTATGCTCCATAGATTTCAGTTAGTAACGTGACTCAGAAAAAATCCAAAATCTTAATAGTTCAGTAGTCCAAATAGTTTTAGTACTCTCAATTAGACCTCAGATCTCAAGTAGCTTTTCCATCAGTCAATGAAACTCAGTGAATTCAGCTTAGTTCAACTAAGAAAATATTATCAGCTCAGTTAATCAGTTTATAAATCAGTTTAGTTCAGTAAGTTAGTTCAGCGTAGTTAATCTTTTTAGAGTCTTTCAGTTGGGAGTAGGGACTAGCACCGAGCGAGTGCAGGGATGGCGATTTTTCCCGTTATAAAGGTAGAGCCATTAGCAGCAATCCCTGTACTGCAGAACTGCATAGCGAGCGCAGGATAGGATTCACCCGTCAGATTAAGGCTATACTTGACTATTATATTGCCTTAGGCTTGATTTTCTTTTTAGGGTCACCCGTCAGAGAGGCTTGACTAGAGGTCTCTACCCGTGGCACGTTATTGACACCCTTCCAATCAGGAAAAAGATTGGACCCCACCAGTAGAGTATCGGGGCATGTCGGTTAGGTTACTACCTCCCACAGTCACAGTTACAGTTACAGTTTTAGTATCAGTCTTCAGAGTAGAAATTAGGAATCAGGATTGTTAGATACAGTCATCCATGTTATCAGTCTTTCAGTATCTCAGTATCACGAAACTCATGTTGTCAGAGTTCAAACTCAAGTAGTCAGTATCTCCACGAGTTCAGTAGCAGTTATGTATATATGTATGTATGTATGTATGTATATATGTATTCTCACGTTCATATTAGTCAGCATATTCATGCATATAAACCCCATGCATTTAGCCTACCCCCACGTATACTCAGTACTTTAGTTGTACTGACGCATTTGCGCAATGGTGCTTTTTTTATGTTACACCATAGGTTCTGAGGTATAGATTCCAGATCAGCAGTAGCAGTTCAGTAAGCAGTGAGTCCTCATCTTTCGAGGACATGATCGTTACATTTATTATTCCAGTATTTCAGTTTATTTTCAGTTTACGGAGTTAGTTGGATACATGTTCCTTCAAATCCTATTAAGATAGTTTAGAGGCTTTCAGACGGTTATAGAGTTTTCAGATTTAGACTTTAGTATTTTCAATTTTGTTTTGGTACTGCGATACCACCTTATTTCAGATATTTTATTATTCAAGATTGAACCTTACACCCTCTTTGTTCATGTTTCCACATTTTATATGTATATTATGCAGTTACAGGTACAGATATCAGTCATGGGTTAGCTTGTGGTCCTTCGGGGTCATGAGCACCGTGTAGCGTTCCGGTACAAAAAATTGGGGCGTTACAATGATCCCTTATTACTCTAGAGTATTCCTTGGATTTCAGTCAATACAACACCAAATCCATTACTTGCTTGAAAAATCCATGCCACCGGCCTATGCTTATACCTATCATGTGTTCTTAAGCCCATTCTCAGCTTTTAGCAAGCATGTAACAGCTTCACTCTGTGATTCGAGTTATCTCTTATAAATCTATGAGCTCCAGTCTTATGTTGAATAGCTCATGATAAGTATAAGCTAATGTTTCAGAGTATGACTAGTTTTTAAACTCATAATACTAGTGAAGTTCGCATTATAACATGCATGTCCCCAACTTAGATTTCTTTAATGAATCCATACCTTTGATATTTTATTCCTCAGGGCAAAGATAAGTGTTAATGTTATGTATTGTAGTTTTTGTGCTTCTGGTTCATATGTGTTAGCTCTTCGGTGACCTCTTCCTATGTTAAGATAGTGGTGATGATAGTGGATAAGAAATGGTTTATATATGAGAGAGTTGATGACCCTCATTATGAAAGATTATTTATGCTTTTCTATCTAAGGATAAAGTGTGAAGTAATGGTTAGTTAGAAATTATGTGTATATTTTTAAGAATAGTGCAAGAAAATTGTTGTTGATAAAGGTTTAGAGAATATGCGAAGTATGCCTTTAGGGGTATTTTCCTTAAAGTTATATGTAATTTTTAATGATAGACTTGAATGTCATGTTGGGTGTAAGATGATGAATGCAATATGCACTAGTAAATCCATATCAAGAGTTTTAAATTAGTCGTTGAAGTGGTAAGGCATGTTATTCTTAGGGTGTGAGCTCTAAGAAGATATAGAATATTGAACCTTGTGGTTTAGACTAGTATTGTGGTTTGGTATGTTGCATCTTGTGATTTAGTGTTAAGCTTGATCATGGTGAGAGAACTTAGTTTAGTTTAGACCTTAGTAGAAAGATTTCACAGTGCCAATATGAGAATTATAAGTTGAATCAAATTAGTATGGTATTTAAGGGGAATAGTATAGTTGAGAGAGCATTTGAGAAGTGATGCTAAGCTTGAAAGTAAGAAGTTGCATTTCCTACGGCCTAGCAATCCAATCCTAGTTTATGAGTTATATAATTATATTCCATGCTATAGAGTTATATCAATGTTCAGTGAATGCCCAAAATTCTTTGCTCCCTAATGTCAATAGAATTTCGTAGAAAAGTGCTAAAGAAATAATCCATTTGAGTATGGGTAGTCAGTATGATCCTGTCCATATAGCCTGTAATCTAGTTTAGCAAGCAAGTAGATAAGCTCCTATAGATTCTTAATTTTCCAGCTAGTCTTACTATCCGCAGTTTTATACGTATGTACATTCCAAGAGGCAATGTGTTTTTTTCCAATTAAATTATGAATTCAACTCAATTCATGCATCAGTTTCAGTTTCAGGTATTAAGTCAAGATTCAGTTCGTAAGTATCCTGTGTAGTATCACAGTCTCTTCCTAGTATTTTCATCAAATTATTATCATTCGGGGATGAACGATCCCAAGACGGGGATGTTGTAATACCCCGAGTTTTCATGTCATAAACCTCTCATCCTTTCTCATGAGATCAGATCCAGTGCAAAGTAATGGTTACTCATAAGTTGATACTCTCGTTTCTATCTTAGCCATATAGTTATTTTTCTTGAGGATTCATGCACTTGCAGACCAGTTTAGTAGCTCATTATTCTTGAGATCTAGTGATTCAGTTCTACTAGTTACACATGATAGCTTGAAGACTAATATTCCTCTGTGTTTTAGGTTACATTCGAGGATGAATGTTCCCAAGGGGGAGATAATGTAATACCCCGTATTTTCGTGCTAGAATTCTAACCGTCGTTCCTGCGCGTCTAAGATATAATCCAAGTGATTCTAACATGGATAAAAGTTACATGATCATTATCCTAGTCTATGGAGTACTTTAGAGGTGGAAAATGTTTACAACAATGACATAGAATAAGGTTAAGCTAAGACCAATTGATTCATCCAAAGTTTGAAATTCGATTCTACAAGGGTTCAACTTCAAACGTGAATATATCTTAATACACATGGAATTTTTCATCCCAAGATCTATCAAATTGTAGATAATTGAATTAGCTTTCCAACGATACAAATTTCATCAAAATCCAACACCCGAGCAAGAAGTTATGGCTTTGCGAAGTAGAGTGCGTCGTCTAACCAATCGCACATGGCTCCTGGAATAGGTGTGAAATAAGCAATGCAGCGCATACTTAAATGTGTGCGATAAGAAATGCGGAGCATACTTAAATATGTGCGATAAGCAATGCGGCGCATACTTAAATCTGTGCGATAAGAAGTGCGACGCATACGTAAATGTATGTGATAAGCAAAGCGGCACATACTTGCTGTTTCAGGTAGTAAAAATACTCCATTTTAAGTTATTTTAAGGGCAATTAAGTCTTTTGGCACTCCTTACACACCCCTAAACTTAACCTTACGAATTTGATAGAATCTAAACACATCATAACCCTATTATCAATATAAGTTCATCATCCAAGAGCACTAAAGGAGAAAAACAACTAGGGTTGCACAATCAATATTGAGGGTCTAATCTTTCAACGAATCCGTCATCATACAGGTATGTGGGGTTTTCAACAAGAACATCCTTTCATTTTTGTGCCCAAAAATTTGTACTATTTTATGAAGATACATGATTTTACCTGTTTAATTATGAATTTGAGATGGAAACTATTATCCTATATTCTTGTTCAGGAAACTATGATATTTTTCTGATATCTTAAAGATAAATTCCTTGAGTTTTGATGTTAATATCATGTTTCAAGTTGAATTTCTAGATTTTCATGAGTTATACTTGTTTGCTATACAAAGTATGAATCTTGAAATGTTTTGCTCAAGTGTTGATATATGGGATTTAAACCCTCTTTGAGATTATGATCTTTGGTGAAGGAATGTGTTATGCACACCTTGATATTTGAATGATTTGACCTTTTGTTCTTGAAAGAGTTATTTTTGAGCTCTAATGACAAAATAAATCAACATGTTGATTTATTATGAAAAAGGGGTAGAATGATGGCTCCTGATATGAATTATTGAATTGCGTTGTTGTGGATTTTCTTTTGAAATGATCTGAGCTAAGCCTGGGAGTAGTCTTTAGCATAGAACGGGAGGTATAGCTGTGATTGGTACTTCCCTATAACTACATGCCCTAGTAGGATGTGATCCTAAGGCTGATTGATATAGTGATCACTAGTGAACAAAAGATTAAGGTCCTACTCCGATGGCAAAGATATGACAGCTCTCCCCAACGTGGGTTGGACATTGGACTCCATGTAGCTCACATGGTTTATGTCGGGTGTAAGATACTCCCAATGTGTGTGTGTGTATTCTCCTATCTTATATGAAAAGTGTTATTCTTATATCTGAGATGAAAACATATTTGTTTGAAAGACTGAGTTTGAGAAAGTCATTGTTTTCAAAAGATTTAATGAACATATATTCCAAAGAGAATTGTTATGCAATTTGATTTCTTTGATTATTTGGAATAAGATGGAAGTGAATTGAGATTTATTATGATGACACACATGTTTCACCCGAATATATTTTACTCTCTTATGATTATGATGATTTTAATTCGAGCTAAGTGAGTCATTTATATCAGCATGCATAATTTTATAAACTGTGATGATATTAAGATATTATTTTATATATGCATTGCACCCCTATATGCTCGGTACGTTTCCATGGTACTGACCCACATATTCGTATGTGGGCTACATTTTCTCGGAATGTAGGTACAAGGTATAGTGTATATCTTCAGATCCAGTCAGTTCGCAGCATCCAGTCAACAGGTGATGAGTCCCTTTGATTCAATGGCTTGAGTTAGTTATATAGTTTGAGAAGTGTTGTATTTTCTTTATTCAGTCATATTGAGTTGGGTTAGTCGGGAGTCATGACCCGGCTATCTACAATCAGTATTAGTGAAGGCTTCATAGACAGTCAGTAGAAGTTGATGTATTCCATTTCAGTTTTGGTTGTAAAAGTAGAGTTTTAATCTTATAAATTTAGTTTTGTATCTATCATATTCAAAAAAGAGTTATTTTTCATAGATTTGTATAGATTTATACTTTTTGTTCAGTAGCTTATGAGTTATGCCAGTAGAAGGGTTAGCTTGGGGTCACTTGTGATCCTAAGCACCGTGTGACATCTTCGGACCCGATTTTGGGGCGTTATATATCATCAACTTTAGGCAATTGAATAGAGAGCCTTTGTATAAAGTGTGGGAAAGATTCAATGGAAAACTAACGAAATGTCCAAACCAAGTGGTCCCATAGAAGATGGTTCTCAAAATCTTCTACTGTGCTCTTGATCCACTCAATAAAATCGTGGTAGATAATGAGGTGGGGGGATCTCTTCTGAAGTTGCATTATCATGCGATAATTAATTTTCTTGAAAAGGTTACCAAGCAAAAAAAAAGATGGCATACCCAAGATGCCAAGGTTCGTAAGAGTTCTTCTATTACATCCTTGGGTGACAAGGAACAAAAAAAATAAGATAAAGAAAGAGAGGAGAATATGGCTAAGATGATGATGCAATTAGAGCTTTTGATAAAGCATATGATGGTAACACCAACAAAAGTAGTAAATGCCATAGCATCGAAAGATTATATGGATGATAAAGAGGCTAAAAATCTTGATGAGAAGATTCGATACTTGGCAAACTATTCGGGGGGTTCCCGCCCCACCTATCAAAGGTAAGGTGGGAATCAAGGTTAGACTGACCAAACGTGACCATAATTGGAGGGATAGATATCGTGATTATGACCAATATATGCCCCCTCATGACCGAGCAAAAAACAAATATGGTAACACCATCGACATCGACAAATACAAAGTCAGATATTTTAGCAAAGATTTTTATGAGAGGAAGGAAACAAAAAAATGGTCCGTGAAATGAAAAGTAAATTTTTGCAACTTAATCAAATTGTGGTGTCTCACTCTGACTCAATTAAGAAATTAGAGACTCAAATCGGGAAAATTTCCACCCAATTGAATGCTAGGCCAAAGGGTGGTCTTCCTAGTGACACTATTGTAAACCCAAAGAATAAAGCTCAAGTTTTAGAAATATTCACTAGGAGTGGGAAGACCCTTGGTGATCACTTGAAAGAAGATTTACATGATAAGATGCCTAAGGTTAAGTCGAAAGAAGCGCCACCAAAACTTTAAGAAAAAGATGATGAAAAGAAATCGGTGGAAGTTGATGAAGAGGTGGTGGAAAATAAGAAACCATAAAGTGATGTAATGTGTACAATACACGTACCCCCCTCCCCATTTTCTCAAAGGCTTCTAAGAAAAAAAGAGGGTGATAAACTTACAAAATTCATGGCCAAGATTAGCAATCTCACTATCAATATCCCATTGCTTGAAGCAATTCAAGAGATCCTGGGACATGTTAAGCTCATGAAAAAGTTGATGTCAAAGAAGAAGCTCATCGAAGGTGATACAATTGAAGTCACCCATGGTTGTAGTGCTATTATGAGTAGCAAAATAATGGAAAGGAAAGAAGACCCTAGAACTTTTACCATTCCTTACACCATTAGAATGCATATGTTTGTGAAAGCTCTATGCAATATCTATGTGAGTATAAACCTCATGCTTTTTTTCATTTACAAAAAGCTTAGATTGGATAATCTAACTCCAACATCTATGAGATTGTTAATGGAGGATCGGTCTATCAAGATACCAGTCTGGATATTGTCTGATGTTCAAGTCATAATGGACAAGCTCATACTTTAGCTGGATTTCATGGTTCTAGATTGTAAAATCAACCAAGAGGTATCCATCATTTTTGTTTGACCTTTCTTATCCATGGAAGTGCCTTTATTGACTTGGAGTTGGTTGATATGAGGTTTAGAGTGCATGAAGATAAGGTCTCCTTTTGAGAATAAAAAATAAGGAAACAACCTGTGGTACTTCAAGTGATATCAGTGATTGATGTTAAAGTCAAGGAGGTGAATAAAGGGTCCTTTGATGACCCTACGTGATAACAAAGGAAGACATCGTGCCACGACGTAAACTAAGGTGCTATATGGGAGGCAACTCACAGATGTCATGAAAATGGCTAATATCCTTTATTTCTATTTGTGTAGTGTAGATTTTAGCTTTGGCAGTTGAGTAACCCATTAATTTTTATCACTATAGAGTGTATTGGAAGAGCATAAAAATTTTGAAAGTGTAGAATCTTTGCACTATAAACTGAGTAGGGGAAAATTTGTCCAAATATGAAATGGGCTAAACAGGGGAAAATAGGGGTGCATAAATGCCCTCAGTTACCACAATTGTAGGCCCTAGGCCACTATCACAGTCATGCATGTCCACGGTCACAGACCCCTGACAACGATCACAGCTGCCTCAGCTATAGGACCATCTAATTCCTCATTTCCCTCACACTCCCTTTTCAACTTCTCTCTCTAATTGGACCCATTTTTGTCCAAGTTGAGAACTCCAATAGAATCCTTGCATCCTTCTTGCATCACTTATCTGGTAGTTTTCTTGAATTTATGCTTTGATTATTGAAAATAGGTCATAAGATGAATGTTGTAGAGAAGGCCTGAAATTATGATTTTCATGCTTAAATGTTAGTCAATTGTGATTGTGTGGTGTTTCGATTCTAGAACATGGTGTGAAAATAAGTGGGGAAGTCTTGAGTACCTAAAAATATGTGTGAAATTAAGACAAATGAAGATTGCACACCAAATCTTGTGATTAGCCATATTTCAAATTCAATTATATAAGTAGGTTGATGGAAAATTTCCAAAACCAAATTCTAAACTAAAATCATCAATTTGGGGAAATTCTTTGACCTCTTTCCAATTCTTAAATCCATGCACCCAATTAGTTCAAAAACTATTAATAAAGCATTAACAATGTACATAAAATCATGGGAATTCAATTCATGTAACATTCATTCCAAAACCCTCAACCATATCAAAACTAAAATTCAAATGCATATGACCAACTATTTAAATACATACTTTAATTAAAATAACTTTAAGGGGGAGAGTTACATTCCTGAGATATCAAGAATTACAAAGAGAAATCAACCCTTTGATGCTCTAATTGCCAATTCCTCGAAAACCCTAGGTATTATTGACTTAGGGATTTGAGAGAGCTTGAGAGAGTGTATTTCATGGTTAAGTGTTAAAAATAGAGTCCCCAACATGATTTATGGTCATGGGTCTTAAGAGGGGAAAGAGGGAAATATCTAAAGTGCCCTTAAATAAAAGATGAAAAATATCCCCAGTCGTCATGGGTCAACTTATGACTCATGATTACTCCTTATGAGTCATCACCATGACTCATAGTGTAACTAGGATCTTAGGTCACCCACTCTAGTCTGATTACGAGTCGTACCCCATGACTCATGGTCAGACATAATGACTCACTTGGTCCAATCATAGGCACATCAGAAATAAAAGAACGTTATAGTGGTTTGTCTTTGGAAGGGACCATACGACTTATAAAGAGTCCATACATCTCGTTACATCCAAGTCGTACTCAAGTCAGAGACTTTGGGTAACACTGGTCACCCTATTATTGGGGTCCTATGACCCGTACTAACAGCTTATGAGTCATAGGTTTGGTAGTAAGCTCAAAGGTCATGAATTCTTTCATAGAAAAAAATTTAGGGTTTTACACCCACCTATCAGGGTAGTTCATCCCCTAGATAGAGGTGGTATACATGGTCAGAGGGGGTGGTCCCTAAGGTGTTTATGGAGGTTCTCAGGCAGGTATGATAGAAGAGTATTCCGACAACGCCATCAGCTCTAAAATATTGATTTTAGGCTAGGGGAACCCTTAGTTCAGGTCTCGAGGCTTATAGACTCATTTTGGGCTATTGGGCGAAATATGCAAAAAAATAAAACTATAGGTGTGGGCCACATATTTAGTTGAAATAATTTTGATTGAAAGTTTAGATGGTTCCATTGAGTTCAGAACATTGAATTTAGTATGGTAGCATATATTGTTTGCGTACAATAATTCTAAATGAATATAACACTCGGTCTAAGTCCATTTTGGACATAGAAAATTTGGTGCATCAAGCCACTGATATGATCATGTAAGCGATGGTCTGATTGCTTTTGCAATCATCACATATGTGACATTTTGTCTCTTAAGTAAAACTAGACATATTAGTCAGTTATTACGTATGCAATAGTTAGAGTCATAAGAAATTTTTTCCCTTCCTCTGTCAGATTGCGTAAGCGATTCCAGAGTCCCGTAACTAATAGGGGTGTCGCTTAAGTGAAATCAGGAACTATTAAACCCTTTACTTTCACCCAATTTTCTATCACTTCTTTCACTATTATTACACCAAATTTAGATCTCAAAGAGAGTAAAAAGTGGGAAATTCTTCACATAGGTTATGATAAGCTAACCTAACTTATCTTGGTTATTTACCATATATTTCCTTCAATTTCAATCCTAATTCATGGTAAAATTCTTAGAGATTAAAGCCTTAACTCCTAAACTTTGAGGGCTGATTTGAGACCCAATTTGTGCTCCGCTTGTGCTTAACTCTTGAGTACAACTTCTTTGTCCTTTGAGGGACCCCATGATGGGTTCAGTTTTGGATTCCATTTATAGGCCCCACGAGTCTTTCCTTGGTCTAAAATTTAACCTAACCCTTTATATAGAAATATGGGTCTCATTTGACTCCTAATGATGTGTAAATTATGATTTTGATAGCATTGCAATATCTTGGAATCGTGGAGTGAAGACAAATATTTTTTGGATGATTTAAGGACTTGCGATTCAACGCGAGGTAGGCTTCTATCTACATTTATTCTTAAGATTATATTTTACATATGTTTCATGTTAAATAGGGATTTATGATGTGATTATGGTAGAACTCTGTGACTTAGTCTAGATTGTGAGCTTGGGGAAGAGAAGTGTATTTGACCCTCAAGTTGAAATACTTATTATACTTCTATAATCCTATTAGCTTCCTTATAGGTGGAGATTATTCCTAGCATGATTATGATATTATTCTAGGTATGGGATGAAACATAGGAGTTGGAAGCATGGTTAGTACGATTGGCCTTATTTGGACTATTTAGGCTATCGTTAAACTGTAAGTTAGGAGTAATTGGCTTAGTTGCTCATGTCTTAGGTGAATTTGGCTTCATGACCCTGTTTGAAATGGAAATACCTTCGTAGCTTAAGATGGGTGCATTGTGTTAATCACTCATTTTAGGTAGAATTGGTCTTATTTGTGTAAGTGAAGAGAGTTTGCCTTAGTTGCTCATATTCTAGGAAGGAATGCTATCTTAGGAATATTTATGGATTATTCAACTTCTATAAGTAAATTTAGATAGCTTTGCATTGCCTGAGATAGAAGCTATGCAAAGTAATGGATTTTGGGGATTAGAAGTGGGCCCTGTCGGCTTACCTTAGGCCAAAATGTGTGTTGGCTCTTGTAGATTTATACACATGTTACCATTTTAGGAATAGTTTAGACTAATGAATCTATACTAATGTTTAACATATCACTTGGTGGATTGTGATGGGTTGTCTCTGGATTATGATGTTATGGTTATTTTGAATATACATTGGGCCTAAGGACAAAATTGTGATTTTTTAGTTATTTTGGACATATTATTGGGCCCAAGGCTGTATTTATGATATTGATTGGTTAGGTTCTAAGTAGTATTCCATCCTTGTAAAGGAAATGGTTGTAGTTTATAAATATATTTATACTTCTAATCATATTGTTTAAATACTGGTGATGGCATGCATAGATTCAATTTAACCATGATCACTTAAATGGTAAATGGTATGATTCCATCTAAAATATTGTTTTTATTACTCTTTTCCAAAAATGGGGTTATTCCCATTTTTCACTTTTAAAATGGATTTCTTCGTAACGGTATTATTCCATCTTAATGAATAACTTATGAGCCTGCGAGATTAATAGTGATGATCTTACAAATTTGACCGAGATAGATTTTAGTCCATAGTTTCACTACCACAATTTACGCTGATGATGAGAGATTTTAACCCTTTTTACACTTCTATGGTTATGTAGTCATCGAGTTTACCTTAGGCAATGAATTTATAACTTCATACTCTTTTAGCCACGGTTCTATCTATGCACTTATGGAAATATATCTATAATATATTAAAAGTGTAAAATTCCTTAGAAAAGTGATTTGAACTTTTTGCGCTTCATTAAAAGTCTTTACTTTAGACAATCATCCTTTTACTATTTTTTCTCAAATTATTATAATATTAAATATTGACTATAATTAATATATGGGGAGTTTTGATCTTCCTAAATATATAAGAAGTAAAACTCCTAAATATATGGTAAATAAAATCTAAATACATCATACATTGTAAGTTTTTTAACCATGAATTTTGTATATCTACTCCATATATATTGCATGCAGAACCATAATATTTTTTATATTATTAATGGATACTCCATTAACATAGCATAAGTCCTATGTGCCGAAACTAAGAGAAACAAGGTTTGAATTGGATTTTGAAACTGTGTGATTAAGGTAACAAATAATTGTTTGATTGTATATTACTTCCTAGACGATACTATAATTGTTGTCTAATTGCAAAACAACATGTTTTGATTTTTGTTGATGTCAACAAATTTAATATATTATATATTTTTTTATAATTTTTTTTGTTATGACCGTTCAAGGTTTCTTTATTAGCTTTGACATGTCTGTTGTTTCACTCTCAACAACATGTCATAATTTTAGTATATTCTTATTCTAGGGTAATATCAAGAGTTCGGACTCACAAGATGACATATAAATTCTCTTTTTATCACCCAATCGATAGAAATAGGTTATGCAATATGTTTTAAAAAAATAGAAATTCTCTTTTCATATATGATAATATATATGTTTTTTTTTTAAATTTATTAAGTGTGTAATTTTATAGATTAATATAATCTAAATACATTATTATTGTGAAATTCTCTCGCGTAGAAGGAGATCACGTTGATTTTCGTAACATGTTGGAAGAATGATATTGCTATTGACATAAATTTGTCTAAATCCCTATTTTCTTTATCTAGGATTCTGTTTAAACAATAAATTGAAAGGGAAAGTGGGTATAGAAACTTGCAAATAGATTTTTTTAGCTTGGTTGTCTGCAATTAAATATGTCATCTGATCCCTTCCAGAAGCCTTTTTGAAGCTAAACTTACATATATGCTTAGTTGATCTAACATCCTTATTAAATGAACAGAGGAGGAACTATTAAATACAGAACGTGCAACTAAACTTCTTCGAGCTCAGTCATTTTCTATTAATTAGTATCTTATCCATTTTGTGAATTTGTGTAAGAACTAAGTTGGGTCATATGTGCCCTATCATCTTTTCATTAAACAAACAAAATAAAAATTATCTAGCAAATAAACTTTCTTTAATTTAGATCTTTTAGCAATATGTCATCTCTTTGTGAAACTATGCATAAGAATTAAATTTGGTTTATGTTTGCCCTAACATCTTCATTAAACGAGAAAAAAGAAAAAGAAAAGAAATCGCTAAATAGACAAAATTAACCTAAATTTTTTACACACTTAATCAATGGGTACCCCTTAATCAACATATTATCAAAAACAATTTGCATCCACTGTCGTAGGATGCAACTGAAAGGAGAAAATCAGTGGGCACCCCTTACGTAGACAAGTTTTATTTTGTATTTTTGCTTTTTGATAAGGCATTTTTATTTGTAATTACTTTATGTCGACATAAATTTGATTTTTTAAAATATATATTTGATGAAGATATTAATTTAACCATTTAGATTTTAATTATTATATTTATTAATTTTTGAATGGAGGCTCTTCAATAGAATTTGAAGTAGAATTGAATTGAAGTTTAATGGTAAGTTTTTCTTGATTTGAGTAGATTTGTGATTAATTCGTATTTCATAATTTCCCCCCCTCAAGATTATAGATTTTGGCGAGATTGTTTTCCACTAAAATTTTGAATTACTTAATCAATAAGGAAAATATTTTAATAAGGTAATGATATATAGTATTTTTTTGTATTTGTTTTCATATGGTTTATGGTTGTTCTTTTTTTAATTATTAATTTGGAAGGGATGAAGGTTGGGAATATATGATGATTATCTTTTTGTGGTTAAAATTTAGAAATTAGGTTTTAAATATTTGTTGAAAAAAAAAGGTTTTAAATATTTGTTTGTATTAGTTGGTGATAAACCAAGAATTTTCTAGAAATTAAAAATTTGAAAGTCAATACAAAAATTAGAATAGAATGGAAAAAATTTAGAACAAAAGAATTAATTGATGTTTTAGGAGTAAATAAAATTGATAATTTTTATGCAGATTGTCGAAAAGAGAATGTAGCCATTTAATTTAAGTTGAAACTCTATTGAAAATAGTTTCCTTACTTTTTAAGGTAGGGATACTATATTCCTAAATCATACTTTGTGGATTACATTGAATATATTAATTATTTTTGTTTTTATTTAGAATGTCAACCTTGGACTCAAAAACTTATATAAAGTAATATTATGTTCTATAATAATTAATTAGTCATGCTTCCTTTATTTCTTATTTAGTTTTTTAATCTTAATATTATGTTCTATAATTATTAATTAGTCATTTTTCCTTTATTTCTTATTTCTTTTTTTTTAATCTTTTCTTATTTAAAATATGTTTTGGCTTTCAAGTAATGGTACTTTATTTATTCACTTTTACTTGTCATATTTAGACTCGACATGCTCATTAAAAAAATGATGTTGGCATGACTACTTTACCACACCATTCCTATTAATTAATGTTTAGTATTACATCTTGAAAAATTATTTGGATAATAAATAATTAATTTTAGGGTAAAACATAAAAACATAAGTGTCTAGTCCTGATATGTTAAAAATGAAAATCTATTTTTAAAATAATGAATAAGAAAAGTGAATGGAGGAAATATTAATGGACGATATATTTTTGTTGCCTTATCGAGTGTAATCTTTAAATTCATTGTTTTAGATAGACAAGTATGGAAAAAGAGCATGAAAAAAAGTCCTAAAAATTTTGGATGAGCAAAACTAACATCAAAAGAATTATAATTATGTTAAATTGTTCAAATCAATTGAACACAATAGCTCCTTCCGAAATTGATTGAGACATGTGTATACGTGAATTTAAGGGAACGAGAGAAGATAAAAAAATTAAGAATATTTATGAGGTTCAAAATATAATAAATATGAATAATTGAAGAGGGAACAAACTTATTTATAAAAAATAATTAAGAAAAACTCAAGCATATAGAGGGCACAAACTTATTTTTGGTCAATGAGAGATTTATACCTTATTTACCTACTTTTAATACTTTCACCGTTTTATCTTGACATACATTTTACACTTTTAAAATAACATATATATTTTTTTTGTTCTTAAATACTTGCCATATTTTATTTTGTGTATTATTTAAGTAAAACTTTAATTAGAGAGTAAATTGACTAAATTATCCTTATATTTTTTATTCACTTTAACTTAACATAGTACTTGACCCTTTTGTACAATATTCATGACGAAGGGCAAACGTAGAAATGAGCAAACTAATGATATCTTTGTTTTCTAAAATGATAAAAACCTCTCCTTTCTTTTTAGTTATCATGATAAGATTTTGCACAATTATTAAAAAAATAATTAGAAGTGTAATTTGACTCATACACCCTTTATTAATCTTTGTCTATTTATGTGTCTATTAATTCTAAAATAATTAATACTAAGGACAAAGTTAAAAAAATATAATTAATTTACTCTTAGTTTTTTAAATTGACCAGTATTAGAAACAACAATTTTCAATATAACAATTAAAACGAAACAAAGAGAGTATTATGACTCATCTATTTTTAGCAATGAAGATGTGTAGTATCTAGGAACGAAAGTCATATTATATTTTAAAAGTTTTGTACTTAATAATATAACAAATACATAACAATTTTTTTTATACGTTTATTATTAATAACGTTATATACACTTGCAAAGCACGTATATTATACTAGTATATACATATATCTCTGGTATTGAATGAATAGACGATTGATGATGATATTAATAATATGAGTTTTGATTTAAGTCTGGCAATTGATGATTCTATTGATGATATGAGTTCCTATTCAACTCAAGTAATTGATGATATGAGTTTAAGGTCAAGCCCAATGATTGAAGATGATATTGATAAGATGAGTTCATACACTGGATTACTTGTTAGTATTTGTATCGATTATGGTATCATGGATTATATCCTGACATTCATTCTTGCTTGCGCATTGCCTATCACCAGTATACGCCTCTATCTATCAACCTTATGAGGGGCTGCATCGGTATAATTGATGAGTATGGCTTGTGGTGTGTTGTGTGTTGATTGGACCTTCCCAGCCTATGACTATGGGGGCTTACAAAAGGGCCGGTTAGGTATTATTTGTCCTGACTAGCTAGTTACCTTATATTGTTATTGTTATTGCAATTTGATGAGTGAGGATTTTACCACCCATTCACACTCAATTTTTGTGCACATTACCTTGTTTTTAATGAATAAATGAGACATAACAGTGATTAAATACACTAATATCTACTCTTTGTAGGCATAAAGTTGAGGAGATAGAAAGATGTGGATTAGAGATTAAAATGATCAAAAAAGAGAGCAAAAATTGCAGGTGAAGACTTAGAGTAGAAGGGCCATAGTTACAGCGGTCGCAGTCTGGAAACCGTGGTTGCAGCAGTCAAATATAAGTCAATCAACCACGGTCACAAAAGATAATTGTAGTCGCGTAGACATGGTCGCGGACATATCCGTGCAATCGCGTCTTAGCGGAAGAAAGTAGACCTAGGAAAAAGTGTAAATGTACGTGGCTGATCTCAATTTTGACAAATAAAGACTCAAACCCTAGCATCATGCATTATATTCCATCTTCCCCAATTTATAGGTTTATCTCTTGAGTTCATAGCCTACATACTTAGACAAGAAAATATTATATAAATTTAGGGTGAAGAATACATTGGAGACTCTAAGTGAAGGATTAGCTCCCTTCCATTATTGATTTGTGAGAGTTTCAAGTTTGAAGTAACATTCACTTAATCTTCAACAAGTCATTTCAATGGAGATTTTGAGTATATCTTTAGTTATTTATCTCATGTGTAGCTAGATCTCCCTCTTGGGGTTATGTGTGAATAGGGGTTAAAGTGTGTGTGGGTTTTTATTGTTAGCTTTTATTTGGTAGTTCATATTTATGGGTTTTATCTTTTCTATGCTAACTTGGTTAGAATTTGTGGGTGAAAGCCCCCAATACCCATATGGATTTGATAAGTGAAAGCTCCAAATTCTAGAAAGCTCAAGGCCATCTTTGAAAGATAGGTTTTGGGTGAATTTTAGGAATCCACATCATCCTTGAAAGAGGGATGTGGAGACCAAAGTAATGATAGAAAATTATGTGTGTAGTTTGCTAAATTTTCACTATCTTAGAAATAAGGGTGATTCTAAAGTTAACTATACCATAGGCATTATCCTAGAAATAGGGATACCTAAATTTAGGTTTTGGTTACCAAACATTAAACACACCTATTAGGTGTTCTAAAGAATCAATAGGTGAAAGTTTGGTGTTTTGTTGAAAGACTAGCATCAAAATCTATAACCGAACCTACCCATATTTGATTTACTAAATTGATGTTGATTATTAACACCCACATGTCATTCCCTTACTAATGTATAATCCTAAGATCTATGCCTAACTGTTAAAACACTAATTATTCATAGCCCCGAATTTATACTAGAAAAAAAACCAAAAAGAATCATTAGTGTTGATACTTGTACCCCTTATTTTTATCTTTTTGTACCATTGGTTTGAATTTAACTTATATCTATTATCTTGAATTAACTTGATTTCCACTCACATTGTTCCTCATAGATTCGACCCCGATTCTAAAGTTGGGTAAATATATTGACGACGATCGCCTTGCACTTAAATTAACGTGTAAGTTGATCGTTATAAAAAATGGCACCGTTGTTAGGGAATAATTTGGCGTATTATCTTAGTTTGGTATTTTAGCTTGCTTGCTTGAATTCAAGCTTGTATATATTTGTTTGTGATTTTTCATTTGTAGGTAGATTTCTATTTATTTTACTCTTTTCTATGGCATCTTCCAATAGGTATGATGTCGGTAGTTGGGAATCCTATCAAGATGACCCATGTCTAATTTATGACGGACCACACTTTAGTAGATATTGTAACTACGCTTTCTGGAGAGAGATGGATCCACCATCTCAATCCTACGGGTAGTATAGGTGTTCTTTGTGTAGTGTTGGGAAAGACGTTGGGATAACCGTCCAAATGCCCCTCGCCCTATTATGCTAACTGGGTTGCAAGTTCTTCTTATGAGTTTGATAGGTATTATGATGACTCCTCAGTTAGTTCCTAATCTAGACTGCAATGAGGAAGAAGAAGCCAAAATAAAATGAATGGTGCTAGAGTCTCAAGAAGAAGCAAGGCAAATCTCTTATGATGACTCTAGCTCATTCCAAGGTAAAGATGCTATGGAGGAAACAATTTTGAAATTAGGGGTTGGACCTCATTCAACCCACTTTTAAACATTATGCCTCGAGGATGTGATGAGAATCCATCTACCTAGGTAAATGATAGATTATGGGGAGAAGAAGGACCATCCCTATAGTTAGAAATTTGATATTCCAAAGGAGCATATAGAACCCCATCCATCAAAGGACAAGGATCATAATTCCTAAAGCACAATAATTGGACTATTGATGTCCTTACCTTTGACCAAAGAATCAATTCAAAAATTTGATATCGAATTGGGTAAAAGATTCAAGTCTTCAAAATAGAGATATTGAAGCTTGCTCGCCATGTCCTCACGTTTGCCAAGTTTCATCTTTAAAGATTCAAATATTTTATACCTCTTTTGCTTATTGCATATTGAATAAAAGTTGGGACGGAGATTCAAATCTTCTAAGTAGAAAGATAAAAGGAAGTAGAGGAGGCATCGTGATACGACATTAAATGATGCACTCGATGGGAGGCATGCCATAACTCCACAAGAAGTGGCCCGTATCCTTTTATATATGCATCATAGAGTAGATTTTTGTTTTGTTTTTGTGTTTACATAATCGATGATATGTTGGTGCTAAGAGAAATATTGATTGAACAAGAAGTGCAGGAGACCAAATTTTTTGTCTCAATAACTGCAACCGCGGTTTGTGCCACTACGATTGTAGAGGATGTGTGATTGTGATAGTGTAAGATTGCGATCGTTGTCAAATCATCTTAAGTGAACATACAAATCCTATTTTCTCCAACACTTCTCTCTTAATTTCACTCAAAATTCTCTCAAGTTTGTAGCTTTGCATTACATAACCATGCATTATTTCATCCTAACTGCATCATCTGATTTGGTAAGTTGTCTCAACTCTCTCGATTTGGATGATTATATGCTTAGTACTTGTAGTTTAAAAGATTCCTGAATGATGTTTTCATCATTAAATGCATGCTTATTTGTGACTATTGATGTGGTTAGCTGTTGTAGTTGGTGTACACACTAATGGGGAATTCTTGAGTACTCAAATTTAAGCTTTAAATAGTTGAAATGATTGTGTACACCATGTGTTCAATTCAATTCCCTTATGAATTCCATGTTAAATTCTGTAAGTTTGAGGGTATAATCAAGATAACTAGGCCTAAACACCTTAGTCTTAATGGTTACATGCCTAGTAGATTGCAAATATGGGAATAAAATTATGTTTTTAAATATAAGTGCAGAACTGTAGACTACGGTCTCAGGTACCGTGATTGCGGTCTGATGATCGCGATCGTAGTACCGCCATTCAGGTCACTACTCTGTGATTGCCATACCTGAGGGTAGTATCTGTAGGAACCAAATATTTTTACATATCTATTTTTGCCCCAAATCCTTCTATAACACTGCCGCATACATTTATTTCCTTGATCTAGCATATTTTTGGTATGATAATCTAATGATGGTCTGAGTTACATTGCTTACAGGTTCTATGCCTCAAATATGGGAGATTTTGATGATACCAGATTCATGGACGCACAATGCCAACACATTTACTATGAGGATTTCCACAGGACTAAGCTACTCTCTGAAAGGGGTATTAGCTTAGACAAGGTAGAGGAGAAGATCCTAGAATTCTATGCCAAACTCATTGCGACCCAGTCGATATCCTTTTACTCGGAACCCTGCTATGCTAATGAGTAGTCGGTGCATGAGTTCTACGCAAACGTCAGTGTAGTTTCTCTCATGAACCTAGTGATGACAATTTGGGGTAAGCAAGTGAACTTTGGAGCGGAGCAGATTAATGTAGTGTATAGGCTCTCAGATGCTGACATTTGACAGTTTCATGTCATGGAATATGAGCCAGGGAACTGGATGACTAATATCTTGTGTCTCAAAAAAGCAATTCCCAGGGAAACCACCAAAAGAGATTTTTTGATAAATGACTTCAACACTGAAGCAAGGCTGTGGCTGAACATCATCTGTAGAAGAGTCTCTCCATGCACCTATATAACCGTTGTAACAGAAATGTGAACTCAGATAGAGTATTGGATTAATAATATGTGCCTATGGGTATTCTTTGTCGAGATAGAGTATTGGATTGATTAGTTCCCAGCTAAAGTTGCATTTCTCCAAGTTACTTGAGTTTTTGCTTTTACTAGTGCGGTTTGCAGCTTTGGTGAGTTCTTGAGTATGTCCTGATGACTCATGACCTCCAACAAACATAGATTTGAGTGCTTGAATTTTCAGCTGATGCTTTATTCTCCATTGTGATTATCGTTCCATAGCTACATTTTATTCCCTCTAGTGGATATAGATTTGGTTATTTATGTTTTCTATTGATGATTTTATTTTTCAGTTATGTTTTGTGTTTTGCTCGGTATGATTTGGTAAGGATATGTCAGAATAGGATAGTAAGGTCGATTTGAGTATTTGGGCTTATTCAATCTTGTTAGCTCAGTTTTGGGATTTGACGCCTTAGAATGGTGATTTGGAAGTGATGATAGATTTGGAGTATGAATTCTGTAATGCCCCAGAAAACGTGTCCCGGAGCATCACACAGTGCTTGAGGCTATGAGTAGCCCCAAGCTAACCCTTTGATCCATTTTCATTTAGTTCAACACAAATCAACGGGGTTTCCATAAATAACCCTCAAATATCAATAGAGTAATCATCATCCAAGAATAAAAAAATTTCAGAAAGATAACAAAAAACGACTTATTAGTCAACTGCCAATATCTATACTAGTCTGACAAGCCTTTAAGAAAATCAATAAAACCAGTGAGCCATTGAGACATGCCCCAACTGACTCATACTCATTTATCAAATGTAAACAATTCCAAGAAACCAACATCAGTCATCATGTCCTCGGAACATGAGGACTCACCACAACAGAGGATGTAGAGCAACGTGCCTGAATAATCACTATCAAAACTGGAACTGAGCACCTGAACCTACATTCCGAGAAAATGCAGCCCACATCCGAAAATGTGGGTTAGTACCATGGAAAGGAACCGAGTATATGGGGGTGTATGCAATTGTATAAACATCATCATAATAAATATTTATAAGAAATATACAGGATGTATGAAAGATTCACATAGCCCGAAGAAAATCATCATAATCATGAGAGGATGAAATAAGTACAATAACACATGTGAGTCATCATATAATTTGTCAATCACTTTCGGTTCATCAAGAATATCAATTCTCATAATGTAAATATCATTTAAATCTTTCGAAAGAATAACTTTCACAATTCCACTTTCAAATCACTTCACCATTCACCAAAGACACAACGAAACACACACACCAGGAGATCCTATAACCGACATAAATCATGTGAGATACATGGAGTCCAACGTACAACCCACTTTGGGGAGAGCCGTCCTATCCTTGCCATCGGAGTAGGACTATCGATATCAAATCCATACAAATTAGTGATCACTACATAAATCATCCTCAGGCTCACTTCTATGGGGGTACGTAGTTCTAGTGATGTAAAGTCGCTTTATACCTTCTACTCGGTGCTAAATATTTCTCCTAAACTTAGCTCAGATCATTTCAAAGTCAATCCACAACAAAACAATTTCAGTAATATATAAATATACATCGAGATCCATCATGCTTCCCATTTATCAAAATCAACCACATTGTGGATTTCTTTCACACTGGAGTTCCAAACAACTTTATTAAGACCAGAAGGTCAAATCATTCAAAATATCTCAAATATTCAAAATCAACGTGCATATAATACACTTTCTCAAAAAAACACAATTTTCAATGAGGATTCACGACCCAAATATCAAAATCATGATAAATATCGTTCAAGATTCATGCTTTATATCTCCACACATGTAAATTCATCTTTCAAAATCATAAACATCAAGATTTCATAATAATTATGATAATATATGGGTTCATACTTCAAATTCGTAAAAAATCAAATAAAAATCATGCCTTTGTAAAAAAAAATTACTTTTGGGCACAGGAACGAAAAAGAGTTCTTGTTGAAAACCCCCACATACCTTGAATGATGAACTTTAGATCGATACTCGTTTTTGAGATGTTAATCGTGACTTTGAATGATGGTTGTTGGAGTTCTTAAACTAGGAACTTGGAATCTTGAATAAATTTGCAGAATTAATGGTGAACTTTAGAGGTTCTTGGAGTTGGATGTAGGAGCTTAGAGTTTTCTTTTTGAGGAAATTTGATGAAATATAACAAATAATGCTTCTAATAGGATTTAATATAGGGTTTGGATGGATTTTAGGTGAGGGGGAATGACCAAAACGCCCCTAAAAATAAGAAAAATTCTCGAATCTGTCCTTTGGTGGACTGTTTTGATAGTCTGAAGTAGATCAACCATAACGTTTTACTCCGATATCCAAATTGGATGAAACCAATTTCATTAGAAAGAGGACTCTCATATATTTCCATTGATATACTGTATCTCACCCAGATCATTGTGTAAGAGGAGTTATGATCATTTGAAGTTTACCCAAAAATTTACTTTTGATAGGCTGAAGTTGATCGACCACAACTTTTTGCTCCGATAGACAAATTCGATGAAACTAATTTCATTAGAAATGGGACTCGTAGATATTTCCGTTGATATATAGTAGATCACCCAGGTCATTATGTACAAGGTGTTATGACCATTTAAAGTTGGAGAAAAAATACGCCAGGCCTCAGTACTTTTTTCTCCACGTTTTACTATTCTCTACTATTCACGGTTCGATCGGAATGTTCATCACTCGTTGCTCGGGTGTCCGTTTTGGATGATCCACATATTGTTGGAAAGATTATTGTATACTCTACGCAATGGTGGGTCATAATCTAAGACATTATGCATGGAAAATTTATAATTCATTCTAGAAGATAGAACCCAACACGTTTACGCACAAAATTACAACAAAAAATTTCCCGGGGTATTACGTCATCCCCCCTTGGAAACATTCATCCTCAAATGATGATAGACATGCCAAGATTAGATAGGGAATAGAGAATACAGATGAAACTATTCTTTAGACTCATCACCACATCATGTCTCAATTCGAATGCAACATACAATGCATAAATTCAAGAAAGTACAGCTGAACACATAATAAATGACAGCTGAACTGCTGTAACTTTTATCAAAAGAGCATGATTCAGGAAAGAACGGTACCTTCATCTTGATCGGAGTTTGCGGAAAATAGGTGCAGGTACTTGGATCGCATATCCACCTCAACTTACCAAGTTGCACCCTCAACATATTAGTTTTGCCACAACACCTTGACCAAGGAAACTTCTTTGTTCCTTAGTCTTTGGACACTGAAATCAAGAATCTCAACAGGAATCTCGTC
Organism: Capsicum baccatum var. pendulum; assembly: GCA_030864225.1. Taxonomy (NCBI): domain Eukaryota; kingdom Viridiplantae; phylum Streptophyta; class Magnoliopsida; order Solanales; family Solanaceae; genus Capsicum; species Capsicum baccatum. The sequence goes on from CM061557.1 coordinate 129,956,610, forward strand.
AAAAGAATGATTTTCTTTAATGTCAGCACTCACAGAGGAATCCACTACCACAACATCGCTAATATGCTTTCTAAGCATGGAGACATGGAATATTGGATGAATAGAGGACAACTCAGAAAAGGCAACTCGACCTCATAAGCTACCTTACCAATAAGACTAAGAATTTTGTGAGGACCAACATAACGGGGACTAAGCTTCCCCTTCTTTCCAAATCTCTTCACCCCCCTCATGGGTGAAATTTTCAGATACACTAGGTCACCAACTTCAACTCAAGGTGTCTCCTTCTAACATCTGCATATGACTTCTGACGACTCTGCGCAGTTTTCAACCTTTACCTAATCAACTTAACTTTTTCCATAGCCTCAAATACCAAATCAGGACCACTCAAAGCTGCTTCACCCACCTCGAACCAACCTATAGGTGATCTACACTTCCTCCCATATAAGCTTCAAACGGAGCCATGCCAATATTAGAGTGGAAATTGTTATTTTAAGCAAACTCTATCAACAGTAAGTGATCATCCCAACTTCCCTTAAAGTCAAGTGCACAAGCTCTCAACATATCCTTTAAGGTTTGGATGGTCTGATCAGCTTGACCATCGGTCTGCGAATGAAAATCAGAACTCAAAAGCAATTGGGTACCAAGACCCTTCTGAAAAGCTTTCCAAAATTGTGAAGTGAACTGAGTAACCCTATCCAAAATGATAGACAAGGGAACTCCATCCAGTCTGACTAGCTCTCGAATATATAAGCTAGTGTAATCCTCAGCATTATATAAAGTATGAATAGGCAACAAATGAGAAGACTTTGTCAACCTATCAACCACAACCCAAATGGAATCATGATGGCGTCGGGAAGGAGGTAAACCAATCACGAAGTCCATATTTATCTCTTCCCACTTCCAGGTGGGAATACTAAACTCTTGCATCATACCACCAGGTCTTTGGTGTTCAACCTTAACCTTTTGGCATGTTGCACACTTAGCTATAAACGCTGCTATATCTTTCTTCATGCCACTCCACCAATAGATTTCTCGCTACTCTCGGTACATCTTGGTGGCACCATGATGAATAGAATATCGCACCCCGTGTGCTTCAGCTAAAATCCTCTGTCTCATATCATCAACATTTGGGACACACAATCTACCCTGCAATCTCAACACACCATCTCCCCCTTGGGAGAAAACCTCTACTTTTTGGTCCTTGACTGACTCCTTCAGTTTGACCAAACTAGCATCTAAGTATTGCTTTTCCTTCACTTCCAAAACCAAGGAGGATTCGAAACTACTCTGAACCCCTATACTACCTTCAGCAGAGTCAAACAACCTAACCCCCAATCTTGCCAAACGATGTACATTACGAGCCAACTCTTTCTTACCTTCTACCACATGCGAAACACTACTCATGGACACTCTACTTAGGGCATCCACCAAAACATTGGCCTTGCTCGGATGGTATAACACACTCATATCATAGTCCTTTAACAATTCTAACCATCGTCTTTGCCTAAGATTCAAACTCTTACGATCAGTGAAAACATCAACATGAACACCATAAAAATAGTGTCTCCAGATTTTCAAAGCAAACACAATAGCAGCCAACTCAAGGTCATGGGTGGGGTAATTTTTCTCATGGGGTTTCAACTGTCTAGAAGCATAAGCTATCATCTTACCCTTTTGCATCAATACGCAACCCAACCCAACTCTCGAAGCATCACAGTACACCAAAAAACCATCAACACCCTCAGGCAAAGTCAAAACAGGGGCTGAAGTGAGTCGAGTCTTCAACTCTTGAAAACTCTTCTCATAAGTTCCGAACCACAAGAACTTCACTTTCTTTTGGGTCAACTGAGTCATAGGAGACACTATGGAGGAGAAACCCTCAGTAAAACGGCAGTAATAGCTAGCTAAACCCAAAAAACTTTGGATATCAATCGGAGAAATAGGTCTAGGCTAATTTCTAACAGCTTCAATCTTTTGGGGATCAACTCTAATTCCCTCAGAAGAAATGATATGACCCAGAAAAGCAACTGACCTTAGCCAAAACTCACACTTACTGAACTTGGCAAACAACTTGTGATCTCTATGGGCTTACAAGACAGTTCAGAGATGATCAGAATGTTCATCCTTACTATGGGAGTACACCAGTATATCATCGATGAACACTATGAAAAACATATCCAGATATGATTTGAACACTCGATTCATGAGGTCCATGAAAGTTGCTGGGGCATTAGTTAACCCGAAAGACATAACAAGAAACTCAAAATGGCCATAACGAGTTCGAAAAACGGTTTTTGGGATGTCACACTCCCTTACTTTGAGTTGATAGCCAAAACGAAGGTCTATCTTTGAGAAATAACTTTCACCTTGCAATTGGACAACCAAATCGTCTATTCTCGGAAGGGGGTGCTTATTTTTGATGGTGACTTTATTTAGTTGGCAGTAATCAATACACATACGCAAAGAGCCATCTTTCTTTGTCACAAATAACACAGGATCACCCCAAGGAGAAATACTGGGCCTTATGAAACCCTTATCTAGTAGATCTTTGAGTTGCTTTTTCAACTCCTTAAGTTTTGCAGGGGCCATACGGTAAGGAAGAATAGAAATAGGCTGAGTATCGGGAAGAAGATCAATACCAAACTCTATCAGGAGGTAGCCCTAGGAGATCATCCGAAAAGACATCAGCAAACTCATTGACGATGTTAATAGATTGGAGAGTTAGAGTTTCAGACTTAGTGTCTTTAACTCTAACCAAATTGTAAATACACCCCTTGGAAATAAGCTTTCTAGCTTTAAGGTAAGAAGATAAAATGACTCTTGGGAAACAAAGAATTCCCAGACCACTCAAACACGGATGCACCCGAAAATTGAAACTTGACCACTCGAGTCTGACAATCAATAGAGACATAAGAAGAATACATTCAGCCCATACCCAGAATCAAATCAAAATCTACCATGACTAACTCAATCAGATCAGCCAATAAGACTCTATGAACAATGGTAACAAGTTACTTTTTATACACTTTCTGGCCAAGAGTAGAATCATCCACTAGGGTAGAAACTAGGACAGGCTCAGGAATAATCTCAGGACTCATTTCAAAATTCACAGCAATCAAAGGTGTAACATAAGAGAAATTAGATCCAGGATCCAACAAAGAATACACATCAAACTGAAATATATAAAGCATACCAATAATTACATCGGGAAAGTCCTCCTATTCCTAGTAGGAAGGTAAAGCATAGAATCTATTCTAGCGCTGCCCGCCAACATTGGTAGAAGAGGCGCCCTAGGCTGGGGCTGAGAGAGTCGCTAGAACTGGAGCACTAATAGTCTGAGTCTGGGTCTGAAGGCGATTGTCACGATGCCCTTGTCCATCCTGTGGACAATCTCTAACTCTGTGACCCATGTCACCACAAACAACCTCTCTTTTTACCCCAACACTCACCCAAATGAGCCCTACCATACTTAGGACACAGGAGACAATTTGTCTTACTGCCAGCATTATACTGGGACCTGGATGCATATGACCTGCTACCTTGATCCTTCCTACCTCTAGGCACGGGAGCACTAGCGGATAATGGTGATGACATAGACGAACGATCCTGATATTGAGGGTGACTCCATCCCTGCAATTTAGTCTGACCCTGTACGTGCTGCTCGGACCTAGCTCTCTTATTCCCTCTCATTCTATCACTCTCCTTAATATTATCTGCCTTAATCTGTTCGGCATAATTCATCAGCCTAGAAAAATTCATCTCAATATTTAGCATAGCATACCTATACTCCTTAACCACATAACTAGACAATCCAGTCACAAACTTACTCATACTAGCCCGATTATCAGCCACTAAGTCAGGAGCATACTTGTCCAACTGATTGAGCTTTAGACAGTACTCCCTAATGGTCATAGAGCCTCGTTGCAGGTTTATAAACTCTTCCACCATCACCTCCCTCATCTCCCAAGGGAAAAACTTATCCAAGAATATATCTTGGAACTCTTGCCAAGTTGTAAGGATAGCTTCTTCACCTCTACCTTTCCTCCAATCAACAACCCAGTCATAAGTAAGGTATTCCAACTCCACACTATGTTCCTCAGATACATGCATCACCTGAGTAATCTTCCATACCTCTTCTAAAAATAACCATGGATCCTCATCAGACTTGGACCCATAGAATTTTGGTGGATTTATCCGTATGAAGTCATGAATCCTCGCAGCAGCTGAATCACCTCCCTGTTGCTATGGGACCGGGGCTGGGTTGGCCTGAACATTTGCAGTAACAGCTTGGGCCAGCGCCTGAAAGGATGACCAAAATTTAGTATGAGACATATTTTCATTCAATGGGTCAGCGGTTTGAGGTTGCTGACCATCATTATTTCTTCTCGCTTGACGTGGAGGAATATTTCTGAAAGAGGACAGCACGAATTAATAGCAGAGAGAGACCCTTTAAGCACGATAGACTTCTAAAAGAAAAAATCATACTTTTTCCTAAAACGTCTTGTAGCCTCTTGCTCATAGATGTGGCACGCTACACACCGATGATCAAGACTCTACTTAACGTGGCTTGTCAGACTCCCTAGGACACCTTAAAACCTTAGGCTCTGATACCAAGTTTGTAACACTCCAAAAAATGGGTCCAGGAGTGTCACACGGTGCTTGAGGCTATGAGTATCCCCAAGCTAACCCTTTGAGCCATTTTCATTTAGTTTAACACAAATCAATGGGGTTTCCATAAATGACCCTCAAATATCAATAGAGTAATCATCATCCAAGAATAAAAGAATTTCAGAAAGATAACAAAATATGACTTATTAGTCAACTCCCAACATCTATACTAGTTTGAAAAGCCTCTAAGAAAATTAATAAAACCAGCGAGCCATTGAGACATGCCCCAACTGACTCATACTCAGTTATTAAATGTAAAAAATTCCGTGAAACTAACATCAGACATCACGTCCTCGGAATATGAGGACTCACCACAATAGAGGATGTAGAACAGAATGCCTGAAGAATCACTGTCGAACTTGGAACTAAGCACCTGAACCTATATTCCAAGAAAATACAGCCTACATCCGAAGATGTGGGTTAGTACCATGTCAAAGAACCGAGTATATGGAGGTATATGTAGTTTTATAAACATCATCATTATAAATGTTTATAATAAATATGCAGGATGTATTAAAAACTCACATAGCCCAAAGAAAATCATCATAATCATGAGAGGATGAAATAAGTACAATAACACATGTGAGTCATCATATAATTTGTCAATCACTTTTAGTTCATCAAGAATATAAATTCTCATAATGTAAATATCATTTAAATCTTTCGAAAGAATAACTTTCATAATTCCAGTATCAAATCACTTCACCATTCACCATAGACATAAGGAAACACACACACACTGGGAGATCCTATAACAGACATAAACCATATAAGCTACATGGAGTACAATGTACAACCCACGTTGGGGAGAGCCATCCTTGCCATCAGAGTAGGAATATCGATATCAAATCCACACAAACTAGTGATCACTATATAAATGAGCCTCAGGCTCACTCCTACGGAGGCACATAGTTCTGGGGAAGTAAGGTCGCTTTGTACCTCCTACTCGGTGCTAAAGATTTATCTCAAACTTAGCTCAGATTATTTTAAAGACAATCCAAAACAAAATAATATCAGTAATATATAAATATACATTGGGAGCCATCATGCTTCCCATCTATCAAAATCAACCACCTTGTGGATTTATTTCACACTTGAGTTCAAAACAACTCCATTAAGAACAAAAGGTCAAATCATTCAAAATATCTCAAATATTCAATATCAACGTGCTTATAACACACACTTTCTAAAAAACCATAATTTCCAATGGGGATTCACGACCCAAATATCAAAATCATGACAAATATCGTTCAAGATTCATGCTTTATATCTCCACACATGTAAATTCATCTTTCAAAATCATAAACATCATGATTTCATAATAATCATCATAAGATATGGGCTCATGCTTCAAATTCGTAAAAAAATCAAATAAAAATCATGCCTTTGTAAAGAAAATTACTTTTGGGCACAAGAACAAAAAAGAGTTCTTGTTGAAAAACCCCACATACCTTGAATGATGAACTTTAGATCGATACTCATTTTTGAGATGTTAATCATGCCTTTGAATGATGGTTCTGGAGTTCTTGAACTAAGAACTTGGACTTGAATAAATTTGCAGAATTAATGGTGAACTTTGGAGGTTCTTGAAGTTGGATGTAGGAGCTTAGGGTTTTCTTTTTGAGGGAATTTGATGAAATATAACACATATTGCTTTTAATAGGTTTTAATATAGGGTTTGCACGAATTTTAGGTGAGGAGAAATGACCAAAACTCCCCTAAAAATAAAAAAATTCTCAAATTTGTCCTTTGGTGGACTGTTTTAATAGTCTGAAGTAGACCAACCATAACATTTTACTCTGATATCTAAATTGAATGAAACTAATTTTATTAAAAAGAGGATTCTTATATCTTTCCGTTGATATATAGTATCTCACCCAAATCATTGTGTATGAGGAGTTATGATCATTTGAATTTGACCCAAAAATTTACTTTTGATAGGCTGAAGTAGATCGACCATAACTTTTTGCTCTGATAGAAAAATTAGATAAAATCAATTTCATTGGAGAAAGAACTCACAGATCTTTCTGTTGATATATAGTAGATCACCCAGATCATTATGTACAAGGAGTTATAATCATTTAAAGTTGGATCAAAAATATGCCAGGCCTCAGTACTTTTTCTTGCACGTTTTACTGTTCACTACTGTTCACAGTTCAATCGGAATGTTCATAACTCGTCGCTCGGGTGTCCCTTTTGGATGATCCACGTATTGTTGGAAAGCTTATTCAATAATCTACAAAATAGTTTCTCATAATCTAAGACATTCCACACGAAAAATTTATAATTTATTCTAGAAAATAGAACCCAACACATTTACGCACAAAATTTCAACAAAAAATTTTCTGGGGTATTAAAAATTCTTACCCATCTTAAGGTTTCGTTTGAGTAGTTAAGATTGAATGGTTTAGCCTTGGTGTTGAGATTTCATCTTGTTGTTGTAGAGCTTGTGTGCAACCTTAATTTTCAAATTTATCACAGTGGGGACTTTATCTATAGTGTGGCTGAGCCTACTCCGTGTTTTCCTTTATGGTCTTCTTGAGTTTGTATGTGCTATGGTTGATAGGTGTTCAAAGGACAGTCTATGGATGCGATAATGATTCTTTCAACCTTAACCTCATGTTTTCAGTTTTAATTGAGATTTTTGAATGATATACTCAATGGGAAGTGTATGCTTGAGTTTTATTCAGCGTGGATTCATTCTCAATTGATGGGACATCCTAGAGTGGGTCATCCACTAGTAAGTAATTGTGCTTCAAACTCTTGGATTTTAGCTGTGGTTATCAGCCAGACTAGTTGCAGCATTGGCATAGATTGCAGACCTTGGCTACCTCAATTTGTCTGCCCAGGTAGCATTGTATGGGTCTATTCTCATAGTTTCCATGATGGATATTTAGTGGATCAAATTTCATATTTCTAGATTACAGTGATGAGATTGTATGGACAGGACTTAGGTGACTTTCTTCGTAGTTTGAAGTGTTTGTGAGTTTGGAAAGGCAAAAAAGGTTATATTTGGATTTGTTGTTGGTTGCATGAATCAACCCTTGATTTGCCTTTGTCTTTGATGAGTTTTCATTTGATGGTGCTGGTATCATTGTGGTATTAGTGTGTCATAGTTTGGATTTACGTGCATCGGCATATCTTGATTTAGTTGAAGGTTGGTTGGTGGTTAAGGTTGAGTTTTAACTATTTGAGGGTGAAGTGCGGAAGTTTGTTTAAAAAGGGATACGTGGGGCAAAATCCCTTGGATGCATCATTTCTTCTTGGAGGTTATTGGGGAAGTCATGTTCAGAGCATGCGAGACCAGTACCTCGCCTTTTTGATGTTTGATGATCTTTCTATCCATTGACTTTTGCAAATGAAAGTCCTTTTAGAAGTGGATATTATAGTGACCCTCCAGGTCATTTCATTGACTTGTGTGAATTTTGAGTATTGCAAGACTTCTAATAGTAGCTATAGGTCATTTATGACTTGTTTGAACTGTCGGTTCAGTGATTGGATAGTTCATTTGGATTTTTGACCTATTTTTTTGTTTTGGAGCTTTCTTTGTTTCATATTTAGTCTCGAACAAAACTCCTAGTAGATGACCTCATATGAGAATTCTAATAGTGCCATCAGCTCCAAAATGTTGATTTAGGCTTAGGGAACCCTTGGCTCAGGTTTTGAGGCTTCCAAACATGTTTTGGGCTATTGGACGGATTATGTGAAAAAGGAAACAATAGTTGTGGGCTTTATATTTAGTTAAAATGATATCGGATATAAGTTTCAATGGTTCCATTAAGTTAGAAATATCGAATATGGAAAACGAGTTCTTGAATGAACCCCGGACGACCGGTCAAAGTCTATTATGAACTTATCAAAATCTTATGCATCAGGCAACTGATATGACCACATAAGTGATGGTTTGATCACTTTTGCAATCATAACATATGTGACATTATGTCGCTTAAGAAAAATTGGCCATATTGGTCAGTTATCGCATAAGCGACTTCCACTCCTCTACTACCAGATTGCATAAGCAAACCAGAGTTTCGTAAGCGACACCTTGTACTATTTGACCCTATTTTTCCACCCGATTTGCTATCGCTTCTTCCATCATTTTTTCACTAAATTAAAAGCACAAAAAGAGGAACAAGTAGGACATTATCCACATAGGTTCAGATAAGATAACATAATTTATTTTGGTTATATCCCATCCATTTTCCCTTAAATTTCCATCCTAATTCTTGGTAATATTCTTGGAAATTTGGGCCTTGATTCCTAAACATTGAGCGATAATTTGAAACCTGATTTTTTCTTTGTTTGTGCTCAACTTTTGAGCACAACTTCTTTGGACTCTGTGATGGGTTCAACTTTGGATTCCATTTGTAGGCCCTGTGGGATCGTGATTGGCCTAAAATTTGACCCGATCCTTTATATAGTAATATAGATCTCATTCGACTCTACCTAACTATAAATTATGATTTTGATAGCATGCCGACATTTTAGGATTATGGAGTGAAGACAATGTTTTATGGATAATTTAAGGACTTGTGGTTCGACATGAGGTAGGCTTATCTCTACTCTTCTTTTTAAGATGATGTTTGATATATGTTGCTTGTTAAATTGGTATGTGATGATGTAATTATGGGTAGAACTCTGTGACTTAGTCTAAATTGTGATTTTGAGGGCTAGAAGGGTATTCTACCCTTAATATGAAATACTTATTATACTTCTATAATCCTATTACCTTTCTTATAGGTAGAGATAGGTCATACCATAATTAGGATATTATTTTAAGTATGGGATAGAAATTAGGTGTTGGAAGCGTGGTTTGTACTATTGGCCTTATTTGCATCAGTTAGGCTACCATGAAATCATAAATTAGGTATAATTGGCTTGGTTGCTCATGTCTTAGTTGAATTTGGCTTGGTGTCCCATGCTTGGAATAGAATTTCCTTAGTATCTTTTGCTGGGAGCACTTCCTTAATTACTCATGTTAGGTGGAATTAGTCCCGTAAGTTAAGGGAGATTGCCTTAGCTGCTCATATTCTAGGAGAGAATGATATCTTAAGGACATTTATGGCTTATTCAACTTCTAGAAGTGATTTTTTATACCTTAGCCTAGCCCAATATAAAAGCTTGCTTATAAAGGATTTTAGGGATTAAAAGTGGGCCTTGTTGGCTCACCATAGGCCAAGATGTGTGTCAGCTCTTATAGATTTATATGCACATGTTAGCGTACTAGGAATAGTTGAGACTAATGAACCCATAGTAATGGTTAACATATCACTCAGAGGAATATGATGGTTTTCCCCGGATCATGATGTTATGGTTATGTTGGATATACATTGGACCTAAGACTGTAATGTGATGCTGTAGTTGTTTCGGACATATTATTAGGCCCAAGGCCATATTTATTATATTTATTGGTTAGGTTCCACAAAGAATTCCATCCTTGTAAAGGAAATAGACGTAGTTTACAAACATATTTATTCTTGTAATCTTATTATTTGAATAATGATGATGCATGCCTAGATTCAATAAAATCATAATCACTCAGACAGTAAATAGTATGATCCCATATAATATATGGTTTTTATTACCCTTTTCCTGAAATGGAGTTTATTCCTATTTTTCACTTTTAAAACAGATTTATTCATATTGGAATCATACTATCTCAACGAATAACTTACGAGCCAAGATTAATAATGATGATCTTAAAGATTTGACCGAGATAGATTCTAGCCCACAGTTTTAATATCACTATTTACCTCAGATGTGAGAGATTCCGACCTTTCAATACTCCTATGATGATTTAATCTTGAATTTTACCCTGATAAATGTAATTATAGATTTATACTCTTTTAGCTATGGTTCTATTTATGCATTTATGCATCTATATATACACATATATCTCTAGTATTGAGTAAATAGACAATTGATAATTATTTTGATGATATGAGTTTTTGATCAATTTTGGCAATTGATGAGGCTATTGATGATATGAGTTTCGATTCAATTTTAGCGGTTAATGATGATATTGATGATATAAGTTTTAGGTTAAGACGAATAATTGATGATGATATTGATGATTTAAGTTTATACATTGGGTTACTTATTGGCTTTCAGATCGATTATGGTATTATGGATTATATCCTAACATTCTTTCTTGCATGCACATTGCCTATCACCAGTATGCACCTATATCTATCAGCCTTATAGGGGGTTTCATAAGGTCTCGGAGCATGGTTGGAATAGGGTTATTTATCCTTACTATTTCAATAGCTTATTATGCTTGGATTTGAATAGAATAATTATCCTTATGGTCTCATTAGCCTGATATTGTAGTTTGATGGATATTTGGGTGTAGTTTACATTTCTGCTTGGATGCTATTTATGTTTGCATTATTTTTGGAGCTTATTCAATAATTGCATATAGAGTACGATGTGTTGGTACTCATACTACACTTCTGTAGTTGTAGATTGGAGTTTGGGTTATCACTATTGTTGTGTTCATTATATGGAACAACTATAATTCGAAGATGTAGGGTGATCTCCTGGAGTTAAGAGTATTACTTTTCTCCCTCCTATGTACTAGACGAATCTCCGTGCTGTATTTAGAGATGGTTGTATATGTATATTCATTTAGTGCTTCATTTTGTATCCTTGTTAACAGTAGAAGCTCTTGTACTAAATCCACCTGGTTTGGGACTATATTATGTATTTTAGTCTTTTATTTTATTTAATCCACATTCTTTCCTTTATTTCTACTAGAAGTCCATAACTAGTAGTTTGGGACTACGGGTTAGCTTGCCTATTGGCAGATTATGGTAGGTACCATCATGACCTGAGAAATTATACCGTTAAAACTAGCTAGACCTGAGGCTGAGTCTTCGGATGATGTTATTACAGTTATGATTTTAGTATTCTGTCAGTCAGCTTTTGCTTTGTTTGATTTGGGATCCACTTATTCTTATGTGTCTGCCTATTATGTCTCACGGTTAAAGTTATCTTGGGATTTATTATCTATGAAAAATATGTATATACTTCCATAGATGATTCTTTAGTAGTGGATTGGGTTTTTTAGATCATGTGTTGTGACTGTTAGAGATATTGATACTCATGCTGATCTTATTATATTGGATACGGTGGATTTTGATGTGATTCCGAGGATTGACTTAATATCCCACTATCATGTGGTCATGGATTATTTCGCTAAGACCATTACCTTAGCCATTCCCGACATAACCCCAGTCATATGGTAGGGATTGGTTAGCCACAAATCGATAGGGATTATTTTTTATGTTCAACCTATGATGCTTACGTCGAGGGGTTGGAGTCTTATCTCCCATTATTCGTGATATCAGTATGGATAGTCCATCACTTGACTTTGTTCTTATAGTTTATGAGTTTCTTGATGTTTTCCCTATCGATTTACCTGGTATTCCTCCTATTGTTTGTATTTAGTTTATTATTGAGCCAGGAACCCAACCTAATTCACTGACACCCTACCAAATGGCTCCTGACGAGCTTAAAGAACTAAATTCTTAGCTTTAGGATCTTCTTGATAAAGGTTTTATTAGACCGAGTATGCCTTCTTAGGGATCTCCTGTGTAGCTCGTAAAGAAGAAGGACGACTCCATGCGTATGTTTATTGATTATAAGCAGCTTAATAAGGTGACGGTGAAGAACCGATATCCTATGCCTCACATAGATAATTTGTTTGACTAGCGTCAGGGTGCAACAGTGTTTTTGATTTGAGGTCTGATTATCATTACTTGGTGATTCAAGATAAGGATATCCTGAAGATAGTCTTTAGGACATATTATGGTCATTATGAGTTCCTAGTGATGTCTTTGGGGTTATCTAATATACCGACCACATTTATGGATTTGATGAACTGAGTGTTCAAGACTTATTTGAGGATTGTGCTTTAGACTTTGATAGAGCATTTGCTTTTTCCCAAGTTCCTGAAGTGTGAGTTATGGATTAAGTCAGTGACATTACTGGGGCAAGTGGTCTCTAAGGATGGGATTATAGTAGACCGGATTAGGAAAAGCCTACATCTCCGACTGAGGTTCATATCTTCATTGTCTTGGCCGATTACTATAGGCGGTTCGTGAAGAGTTTTGCTACTATTGCAGCACCTGTGACCAAATTGACTCAGAAAGAGGTTCATTTTCATTGGTTCTTACATAAGCTCCTATTTTAGCTCTTCCTATTAAGAGTGATAGTTTCACCATGCATTGTGATTCTTCTGGTGTTGGTTTGGGTTGTGTCTTAATGCAACATATCCGTGTTATTGCTTATGTTTTAAGATAGCGGAAGGTGCAAGAATGCAAATACCCCACTCATGATTTTGAGTTGGCGGTTGTAGTCTTTGCTCTTAAGATTTGGAAGCATTATCTTTATGGGGTGTATTGTGAGATATTTTTGGATCATCATAGACTTCAACATCTTATTACCAAGAGAGAGCTTAATACTACGAAACATAGATGGATGGAGTTGCCTAAGGATTATGATATCTCCATCTTGTATCATCTGGGCAAGGAGAATGTAGTAGCAGATGCCTTGATCATACGACATGATATTTAAAACCCTAGGTGGACTCTTACTAGTGTTAAGGCAAGATCCTCGATATTTGAGCAGATTTGGGATTGCCAATTTGAGGATAAGAGACTTTGTATCATCCGTGATTAGGTGTTGAGTGGTAAGTCGAAGAGGGATACCATAGATTATAAGGGTGTGTTGATATTCGATAGCCTCCTTTGTGTTCCTAGAGTTGATGACATGATTCAGTCAATTTTGCGTGAGGCTCACAACTCTAGATATTCTATTTATTTTGGTACAGCTAAGATGTATAGAGATTTGAGAGAAAACATTATTGATAGAGTGGTATGAAGAGAGGTGTGGTGGACATTGTAGCTCGTTGCCTATGTTTCTAGCAGAGGAAGGCCGAGAATCAGCGACCTAGCGGTTTGATTTAGAGTTTGCCTATTCCCGAGTAAAAATGGGATTTGATTACAATGTCTTTGTTAGTGGGTTACTATCATGACCCAATTTAGGAGTCATGATGGCACCTACTCTATCCCTCCAGTAGGTAAGTCAAACCATAGCCCTAAGCTAGATAAAATGGGCTAACTTGGTGGAAAATGGTCCAAAAGTCGAAAATTAACAATTAGGGATTCTTATAACAATAATGCAATCATAAAGGTCTAATAGATAGATAGAAAAACCAACAAGCATCCCAAGACTCAATAATGTCAATACAAGATCCACTATAGAAGAATAATGAGTACTGAATAGTCAAATACAATCTGTCCAAATAATGAATGACCAGACATAAATAAATAAAACGAAAAAAGGGTAACTCTAACTCTAAGAGCTCACCCAATCTTAGAGATCAACCCTGCAGGAATGTCGAATCAACGCCAGCATCTAGTATCATATTAGCACCAAAAAGAGTACAAAAGTGAATTATGAGTACCAAACCAAATGTACTTAGTAGGCATCATTGACCAACAGAGCTAAATTATGATATAAATACAATAAGATACAAGATAACATAAACTAAGTCAAGATAAAAGGGGGAACTTAGATATAAGGTCTATCACCGTTGTACATAGATAATCAAATGAATACGAGTTTGATAACATAAATATCATACAATTAAATGCAAGATTGGCCCACATAATCCAATAAGTGCGGAAAGTAAATAACCCAACGTAGACCTCCATACCTTGAGGGTACAATTAAGGAACTAACAATCGAACAACCAAAATTTACCAACTGTCATGCATAATAAAGAATCCACCTTTCCTTAATGCAGGACTTAAACCGAAAGTCAATATAATCATTAATATTTTTAATTTTGCTGGACTTGGAGTGAAACTGATATCATCAGCATCATTAGCAAATGTTGGACTCAAACCGAAACTCATATTTATAAACTATATCAATGAACCATTTCAATAAGATAAACAATAGATTATACCAATAAATCATAGCTATAAATTATCCCTTTACTAATTTTTATACACTGGACCAAGAATCATATCGCAGGTCTCATCCACAATCACGCCTATAAGCCATATTATTAGCCATATATGGATTCCATATCGATACTAATGCTCATAAGTAATACCACTAATAATATCAGTAATTTATACCAATGGTCATATCCACAGGTCAATCATCATATCTATAAGCTGTTAATCATATATAAGTCATATCATGTATATATATATAAGCCATATCATACCCATAAGCTATATCATGTATAAGTTATACCATATCTATGATCTATTTCATATATACATGTCATATCGTACTTATATGAAATATCAGGTACATAAGCCATATCTCGTTTATAAGCTAAACCCCTTTTATCATGTCGGTATTTATGTCACTAAGCATGTACATTTTCCATATTATGTTATCATATTTGGAATCCATACCAATAATCACATGAATAAGTCATAACTAATATTTAAAATTTATATCCTCAATCATACATATGGTCAATATCATTAGCGATACTCAAAAATTAGCATCAACCTTTCAATACAAAACTAACATACTAAATAATCATATTAAACCTCTCCAAGTGTCAATCCATCCATCAATAAGATTATATCATACGTAAATGAGTCTACAAATTTATTACAAGTAAGGTGGACCGGAGGGGTCCACTTCTAATCCCCAACAATCCTCTTAGGCAACTTCTACCCTGGACTATGCTAAGGTATCTAAGATAATCCCTAGATGTTATGTAAGCTGTATTTGACCTAAGATAGAGATCCCACAGAAGCATAAAACACTAAGGCAATCCTACCAAGAATACTAGCAGCTAAGGCTATTCCTTTAACTTAAGCAACTAAGGACAATGATACTCTACCATGAATAACTAGTGCAATTTACCTAGCTTGAGTAACTAAATAATTTCCATTATATATATATATATATATACACACACAGAGACACACACACACACACCCCACGAAGCTCAATCCACTTAATCCATGAATGACTATGCTAGCTACTCGAAGTCTACATTTTAAAGTTAGCCTAATAGCCCAATTAAACCTATTACTCTCGTTAATAATTCCAACAACTAAATCCCACCCCAGATCCAGAATAATATTATAATTATACTATGAGATAGCTCAATCTATTAAAAGGTAAACCTAGCCTACCTGGGCACCAAACAAAGCCTAAAAAATCTGCTAAATCATCAATTTTTCCTTCTGAGAATCTTCTGCAAGGTGCCATGCTATCAAAATCACAATCTACTTATCAATATATGAATAATGATACCCATATTGCACTATTATGCTCTAGGTGCAAAATTACATAAGAAATCTATATGGAGCCCATTTAAGAAAATCACATTTACAAAAATAACTCAATGTCCCACTATGCTCAAGGAATATTTACCCTTAAAAATGGATGAATTTTGAGCTAAACTGATGCTACAATCAAGTCACCAATATTCTAGGGATTATAGGAAAAGAAATAGAATTACAACAAGAAATCAATTGAAACTAATCACAAATTTGAAGGAGAAAAGAGTAAATAATCTTTATCTAAGCCCCAAAATCACCCACTAATGTAATCCCCAAGCTTTTATACTTTTTAGGGTTTAAGTATCTTTGGAATAGAGGAGAAATAGTGAAAAATAGGCTAAAGGGGATATTTATACCCTTCCCAGGTCTACGGTTGTCACTTAAGAAAACACTAGGCCACTTATGCAGTTATTACTTAAGAGACCTAGTGTAATTTTAGAAATACCCTAGCGACTGTATATGTACCACTTAAGCGGTCCATTGTCGATTTACCAGATACTATTTAAGAGGTAGTTGTTTCACTTTAGCGATATTCGACCAGACAAGCCTGACCGCTTAAGCAGTCAGCTAGGTACTTTAGCAGACCTCTGTTTAAGTGACCCAAATGGATACTTATTCGAGTGCACTAACTGAGTGCATAAGATAAAGTATAAAGTTTAATTCAGGTTTTCGCCAACCCCTCAAGATTCAGTTAGAATCCCGTATGTGCAAATGAACTATGCTACCTTATAAAATTCTATGTTCCAGACTTAATGACACAATTAAAATTTCCATACAAGGTCTTTTATATAAAAAGTGGGTCCCATACCCACTTGTCTCTTCCCTTAACTTTTGACCAATAACTTAAAATATACCTGAGTCCCTTGAGACCCAAACCAAGGGTCCACCTACCCTAAAATTGACACTCTAGAGCTGTTGGAATAGTCAAAATTAGTATACGTGGTTGTTTGACTAATGTTTTTGCATGATAGATAATTTGAACTAGTGAAGAGAGTTTAAAATATAGAATTGACTCTAAAATTCAAATGAACTGCCTGGTAACCACTGTCAGTTCCAGTAAGTTATAAATAACTTGGGACAATACGGGAAACCGATAATCAGAAAAAATAAGTAGAAATACATAAAATGATCAGAAGGGTCATTACAGTTGCATCAAAACTCCCGTTGTTCCAATTCTATTTTGGTCATTGTGGATCGATTGACCAAGTCAACACATTTTTTTCTATTCATATATGCTTCAGTCCTAAGATATTAACCCATATATATATATATTAGTAAGATAGTTCATTTGCATGGTGTGCCTATATCTTTCATTTTAAATAGGGGTTCAATGTTCACTTCTAGCATTTGTAAAGATTTTCAGAAGGAGTTGGGTATGAAAGTATATCTTAGTACAACTTTTCATCCTGATATCGATGGGTAGCTAAAGTAGACTATTTAGGTTCTTAAGGATATACTCTGAGCCTATGTTCTAGATCATAAAAGTTAGTACAAGAAACACTTAGCTTTGGCAGAATTTGCTTATAATAACAATTATGATTCAAGTATTGAGATAGTTCCTTTTGAGGCTTTATATGGTAGGAGATGTCATTCTCCAATCACATAGTTTGATACTTCCAAATTTAGGCCCCGTGATACTAACTTGCTTTAGGAGTCGTTGGATAGAGTTAGGGTGATTAAAGATAGGTTGTGGGTAGCTCAAATTAGGATGAACGCTTATACAAATTGTAGACTTCATGCCTTAAGATTTAGAGTTGGTGATTGGGTATTTCTCTAAGTACTGCCCATGATAGGTGTGATGAGGTTTTGGAGGAAAGGAAAAATCATCCCCAGCTATATTGGACCCTTTAAGATACTTTAGATAGTTGGTGAAGTGGCTTATGAGTTAGACTTATACCCATACTGTTGTCCATCTAGTTTTCCATATTTCTATGTTGTGACAATACATTCTAGATCTTTTTAACATGTTTAGGTAGGACTCAGTTCAGTTTGATAAGATATGGACCTTTGTAGAGGAGCCTGTGCTCATTTTGGCTAGTGACGTCGGGCAGTTGCATACTTGAGATATTCTAGTAGTTAAGTTTCAGTGGAGGCACCACCCAGTAGAGAAGGCTACTTGGGAGATAGATATCAATATGCAAACCCAGTATCCACACATTTTAAAGGGATTAGGTACATCCTAATCCTTTACTTTCGTGGATGAAAGTTCTTTTAGTAGTGGTTATTGTAATTACCTTCTATGTCATTTTTTATTTTCTGCTCATTTTTACAATTTACATCATTCCTATAGCTACCCCAAGTAATTTATGATTTACTAGAACTGACAGTTCAATTAGCGGGCAGTTTATTTATTTTTTAGAGTAATTCCCTATTTTGGAGCCTTCATTAGTTCAAATTAGATACAGAGAAAAAACTTAAGTTAAACGACCTCATATGCAAATTGTAATTGTTCCAATACCTACAAAACATTGATTTTAGGTTCGCTGGACCCTTTGTTCAGATCTTGAGGTTTCTAGACTTATTTAGGTCTATCACTCAGAAGTTAAGAAAATGAAAAGTGGGTATGGGACCTACTTTTCATCAAAACAATATCAAATGGCAATTTTAACTGCACCATTGAGTTTGGAACATCAAATTCGATAGGTTCACATAGTTCTTTTGCACATATGAGATTTTGGATGAATCTTAAGGGGTTAGCGGAGAGAAAATTTTAATGTCTCCATCTGGGGCCTGGTATTTGGTGTGACTACCAAATCATCCATTTGCGTTCTTTAGCAGAGGATGTTTTAGTGTACGTTTGGACATTTTAGCATCCCTTCCCATCTTGTAGTTATCGCTTTAGCGACACCAAGGCACTTTAGCAATTAGTGCTAAACCAAAACCAGAGAGCTTTAGCTACTAGCACTAAAGCGGCCCATAGTCTTTTTTAGGGACCTAGCTCGTGGGGTTGGATACCACTTTAGCAGTACTAGGTATTATAGATCATTTATTGTATTATAGATTGTATCTTAGAATTTATTCCTGTATGTGCGTTGCCTATCACCAGTGTGCCCTATATCTATTAGCCTTATGAGGGGTTGCATAGGTATAAGTATGAGTGTTTCTTGCAGTATATTATGTGTAGCTTGTATCTATCAGCCTTATGGAGAGTTTCATCAGTATAGGCTCGGATTGCTATTTCTTGAGTGTTGATTGAACCTTCTGAGCCTTTGATGGTGGTGGTTTACGAAAGGCCTAGTTAGGTATTATTTGTTCGGACTTGCTGGTTACCTTGTATTGTTATTGTTGTTATAGTTAGTTCATGATAGGTTAATTATTGGACTAGTATTAAGATTCGAGGTATGATTCTGATTTTTTTATCTTACAATTACATTATTTTACGTGATTATCCATTAGTAAGGCCTTATGATTTTAGACCCTGATATTCTAATTCCTTTCTTTATGGTTGCTTCATTATGGTAATTATGTCATGTTTAGATATATGAATTAGAGACCCTGATTATATTAGCACTAGTTCCTACTATGATTAAGCGGCCTGGATATGCTAGTATGAACTTATCTTTCACCCTTGAGTTAGTCTTGTGATGTATATCTATCTATCTATAGTAGTTATGGTATTACCGTATATCCCTTCCTTCTTTCACTTATTCATGTTGTATATCCATTCCTTGGACTTGTATACTACTATATATAAAATGTTCTTCTTTCATTCTTTATTCACATATAGGCCAGTGATATTCAGTATAGTTCTAGGCCAGTGATATTCGCAAGGTTTTGGGTTTATCTTATGTATTTTAGTCTTTTATTTTATTTATTTTGCATTCTTCCGCCATTTCTCATAGTAGTCCATTACTAGTAGTTTCAGACTATGGGTTGGATTGCCTATTGGTGGGTTATAGTAAAAACTATCATAACCTAATGAATTGGGTTGTGACAGTATATCAATCAATTTTACATACTTTAGTGTCGGTGATAGAGTATATGAGTTAGATTTGCCTCTAGCTTATTTGGGTGTTCACTTGGATGTTTTTGTGTCTGTGCTGAGATGGTACTTTTGGATGAGTTCTATATGCATCTATGGGATTCAGTTTAGTTGGGTGAAATTTGACTTTTGAGGAGGAGTTGGTTGCAATTTATACAGATCTAGTATTCTCATCTTTTCAAGCTATTAGGTTCATCCCATACTTGACTTTTGAGCATAAAAATACTTTTAATAGTGGATGTTGTAATGACCCTCTAGGTCCTTTTCCAAATTATCATGCTGTGTTCTTATTTTGAGACATTTTTAGTTGCTACAAGGTATTTAAGACTTTCAGGGATGGGTGGTTTGGTTCTCGAGGAGTTTGGTTGTATTTTAAATCATTTTCTTTATTTTGGAGCTTTTAAAGGTAATAAGTTTGACCGTGGTCAAAATATCTAGGAAACTGCCTTAGATGAAAATTATAATAGTTTTGTTAGCTTTGAAATATGGATTTTAGGCTAGGAGGACCTTTGATTTGGTTCATGAAGCTTTCAAACTCATTTAGGATGCTGGGGTGGATTTTGGTGAAACTCGACAAAGCATCGACTTCAGTCAATATTTTATAAAACAACTCCATTGATCATTTTGATGATTCCATTGAGTATGGAATACCGTTTCCAGTTGGATAGCATATTTGGTTTATGTTCATGGGGATTTGAACAAATCCTGTGGACTTGTTAAGAGAATATCTAGACTTAGAAACGCGGCTCGTGTAGAACACCTGGTGCAACCCCTTTTCTCTTCATCACGTTTGTGATGAGACCTTTATAATCTTGAAGGTTTAATTTTCCTAGGCATTACGCTCACATGAGGGGTTGTTACAATTGCTATGAAGTCAATATAGGACTGGGCTAGGTTTGTTCATCACAATTGCAATGTGGTCCATCCAAATTGCGATGAGTTGGATCAGTTAAGGTTCACATTTTCAGTATTGTCCTTCAATCGCAAAAGATCCTTGGTAGTGAGCATAAAATATATCTTCTTTGTCTTTGGCTCTTTTTTACAAATTTTGACCATTTTTTATGCTTGGGAAAACATAAATTGTAGCTTTTTATCTATGTTGGCTTGGGGATGTTCCATGTACCAACTCTAATTAGCTTTCCATTAAATTTATGCTAATTTTTATCTCTTGTTGTTCTTTGAATAAAATTCAATTGTTGAGAATCTAGAAACTTCCAAGCAGATTTGAGCCCTGAAATGAGTTCAATTTTTGCTCAATTTCTTCGCATGCATTCTCGGCCATTTAGGAAAGATAGTTTCATTATTAACTCCTATTTTTAGTGGCGGGTCCCA
The DNA here is from genome assembly GCA_030864225.1 of Capsicum baccatum var. pendulum. Lineage (NCBI taxonomy): Eukaryota > Viridiplantae > Streptophyta > Magnoliopsida > Solanales > Solanaceae > Capsicum > Capsicum baccatum. Next base: position 129,977,919 of record CM061557.1, read on the forward strand.
AGGGTTAGTTTCTGACCTGGTTTAGGATCAAAATTTCATATTTTTGATATGGGTATCATTTTACTAGTAGTAATTTGTATATTGTGATTTTGATACTGTGACGACTTTGTGAGGTTAAGTGAAAGGGGAAGGCAACTCTTTATAAGTCAGAGGCTGCTGTTTACCTTTGAGGTAGGCTACGACCTACTTTTATTTAGGATTAGATCTATGAGATGGTATATTTTATGAATTTATTGTGGGTTAGGGGATTCATCGGATAAGTTTAGCATTATTTCTATATTTATGATATTATTGGCCTTCTTCAGAGAGCTTAGAGTAGACTATTTGAGTGGTCCTTAGATAAGGATGCTACTATAGTGTTTGGACTAGGTTAGGAATCCTATTATTCTTGGAATAGTGATAGAATTAGGTAAGGGATCCTTAGTATAGGTTTTGGGTAGTATCTCACGATAAGACATGTTTTCTTTAATTGATTTTCATTTAGTTTTATTCTTTATCTTGTATTTCTTCTATATCATTGATATAAGGGCCTAAGGTTGTGATATGCTTTAGATGCACTCCAGGTTAGTGTTGCCTTTATATGAAGGGTGGTTTTACCTTATTTCGTGTTTACCTATACATTTATATATATTCTTGTGATGTCTTGCATAGATTCACTCTCACATATACATGTATTGTGGTACGATTCCAAGGATAATTATTCATTTACAAGATTTTAAAAGAAAAAGAGAAATTGTACCTCCCTAGCTACGCGTTAAATGCTTTAAAGATGAAATGTACCATTTTTATTACTGTTTTTTGTAATCTCAAAGGATATGTACACTTTGATCAATGGATTTAATTTCTTGATTTGGAAGGATTTGTTCTGATTTCTATTCACTAATTTTTGTTTTGGAAAGAAATCATACCACCTTAAAAATTTGGGTCGAGATCATTTCCGATCAATTTATCCATTTACTTTCTTTTATTTATGATGAAGAATATTATGAGTTTGAAGGCCATTTATGGGCGGCCCAAGGTATGTATTTTGGGTTTTACCTTACTTTTCTACATTGGCCATATATTGCATTGCATATGTTAGGAAAATGAGGCTTGAGGTATTGTCGAGCATGTTGTCTTTTTTGCCCAAACCACATGCTACACTAAATCATCTCATATTGCATTGAATCTACCACACACACACACACACACACACACACACACATATATATATATATATATATATATTTCATGCATATTATTGCTATTATCTTTATTTATTCTATGTTATCCTTTAACTTCAAAATGATATATGAATAAAGTACGGAATCAAAAAACTACAACTAAGATAAAAAATATGAAAGGTAAAGGGATAGATAGGAAACGTGCAATATATAAACACAATCAATGAATGAATAGCAAGCTAAGGGTGTATCAAACCCATAACCCTCTATTCAATGTCAAACAAAGCACCAATCTCTTACGTAGACCTCAAGAGAATTGGATTCCCGAGCAATCCACATTCTTAAGTGAAGTTTCAAGAAAAACAATTCTATGCTTTGCTTACACTCTCAATAGAGTATACATTCACAATTCTTCAAAAACTACCTACTAAATGAAAGATAAGTCTTATTTATAGTCTAGGCTAAGTTATTACATCATATGGACCCAAAAGTAACCCATTAGAGAAAAACAAAGCATAAACGCCCACTAAGCATTCCCTTAGGTCATCCAAGACCACATGGGGTGCATCTTAAAGGCATGTGGGTTATTTTTGACCTGCTCTAAAGGATCTAGAGTGGGTTGGGTACACCTCTAAAGTGGATGGGGTGCATGTCCTCTTCCGAGGGCTTTCTAGACCCGTTCTCCTTCCCTTGGCCTCTTTGACGTCCCTTGAACCTCCTTATCATTATAATCATCCAATGGACACCTTTTGATAGTCACCAAGGATTCGTCACATGACTTTTGACTCATAAACATCTCCTCTAATAATCCGGAGCCCATTTAAATTGTATCACTAGATTAGTTTCCTAGTATAGATCTACTTATCTGTATTTATACTTTATATTATCTTTAGAGCTTCATTATCCTATAATGCCTATTGGGTACTGCATGTTTCGGTACTTATACTACACTTTTGCATCTTTTTTTTATGCAGATTCTAGTATGAGTCTTACTTGTTCATGCAACTCGTTTGAGAGTCACTTTCTCGGAGTTATGGTTAGCACATGGCATCCGGATACTAACTTATCTCCTTCTAGTATCAATTGTATGTAATTTGTATATCTTGTACATAATGTTATTAGTTTGGTTTGTATTCCAATATTTAGTGGCTCTTATATGACACCAGGTCTAGGGGTTGGATTTCCTTATATATTTTGTCTTTCCTATCTCTTTAGGCCCTATTTTATATCTTTTGTACCTGCTATGTAATTATTTATACTAGTTTGCCATGCTATATTACTTTAGCTACATTTATCTACTCTGTAAGTTGTTACTTTTGGTGTATGACATAGGATTTGCCTTACCTACTAGAGTGTTATAGTTGGTGTCATTATGGCCCAATTGAGGGTTGTGAAAATAAGTGCGTTAATTGAATATATAAATGTGTAAAGGATAATGAGGGTCTTGTATAAATAAGATGATGAGAATTTATATGGGTATTGGTGTTAGATTGGGGAAATTTAAGACTTTATCTCTAATCTATTGAAATTTATGTTTATGTGTGCCTGATTTCTTGTTGTAGCATTGGTGTAAAACTTGTATTTGCTAGTGATATGTGCTAAGATAATTGATAATTGAGAGGTAGCAGATTATTTAATTATTTATTTGTGTTTCACTTCTTTTATTATACGTTCGATTGTCCTGGGATGATATACTATCCCCCAAGATCTTTGCCACTGATGTGGTGTTGAGATCTTTGCCAAATGTATTTCTGAGGTCATTTCTAGATGGATCCGAGGTCAATTCTAGATGGTGCCTAGTCATTTCCAACTGACTACCCCTTAGATCAAAGTCACAATCCTAGACTGGAAGGATTGTATATCGAAATCCATGAAAACTTATGCTGAGATTCTCTCTTTCAATTCTTAAACATGTGATGGTCAATTACTTTGTACCAAACCATGCAACTCTTTAAATCATCTCTTTTCATTTATATTAACAAGAAACACACTCTTTTTGGTTCATAACAAAAATCAAGTCTTAAACAATAATAAAGACATTTGTATCATGTTCCTCAATATGCAATTGAATAACTCATAACATATGACATCAAGATGCTTCATAACAAGAGAGGAGTACAAATATTCATGCTCTCAATTCAAATTTCAAACATCAAATGCATACATTTATATTCGAGTAACAATTAATTTCTAGGGGAAGGCCTCAAGACCAAAACTTTATCATCAATAGGGTTCATGATACATAATTATCTATGTAAATTCAAAACCCTTCATAAATATATATGATCCCATGACTTTAAACCTTACTCAAAACATTTTCAATAAGCCTATGTAGTTTAGGAAAACCCCACGTACCTTAGATTACTTAGTTTAAAGGATGGAACCCAAATCTTTATCTGTCTCTTGGAAATCTTGACCTAAGAGATTGATTCTTGATCTTTAGGTGCTTAGGGTTTTCTTGAAGAGGAAGAGATAATAATGATTTCACAAAATCTCTTTGCAGGCTTAAATATTATGTTTTCGATGATTTTGGGGTTAGGGGATAGGACTAAAATGCCCCTAGAAAATTGTGACTGAAAGATGGAAACCTCAGAAGTGAAATAGAGCGTGCGTCATATGCTCTGGAGAACCAAAATGGAGCATGTTCCACATGATCTGGAGTGCCAAAATGGAGAGTGCGTCACATGATAATCGCGCGCAGCTACTGCCTCTGTCAGAAAAATGGCTAAAACTTTTTGCTTAGGTATCAAATTAAGGAAAAATTGCTATCATTTGAAAGCTGACTCAATTATGTATAATTTGGTGGGTCTTGAGATGCAAAATTCTACTTGTATCAACGGTTATACATGTTCAAGTTAGACCCTTATAAAATCGAATATAAAGATTGAGCCGAATCAAAGGTTCTTAGCTCAACTTCACTCTAAGTGATTCCTATGAAGATCGTTCATCTCGAAAGCACTTCAAACACGAGGATAACGATCATGACAATTATTCTCACCTAGTAATAATTTCTATAGATCTTACACACATCGGAACAACAGTTTGATTTCTAGTTTGAATGTGCGGGGTGTTACATTATCCCCCCCTTAGGATCATTCATCCCCAAATGATGGGTTGGGACATATGGAACTACCTTGATTTATCATCTACCCCTTAGATCAAAGTCACAATCCTAGACTGGAAGGCATATCTCCTCATTAAGTCAACAAGAACAACCCTCAATAAAATGGGGTATCACCATACATATAAACACTAAACTCACCCTTAATAAACTACAGTTTGAAGGCATTGCTTTCCGGAAATGTGACTCTTAACTTTTGCTAGACTCTACAACCATCACTGTACAACTCATACTTTCATGAGCATATATATATCCACACTCCATATCACATAATATTTCCTTCTTCACTACTTAACACTCCAACATTAGACCTCTACTCACATAACTTACAACTTAACAAAATTTGTGGAACTATACCAAAGACGCCTAATGCCTACCTATATTTTCTCAATTCAACTCTACATAAAACTATATAACAACTCTCTCAATTTCTCTATACTAAGAGACCTGCAAACATAGACTGGGTGTACATGACACTCATACCCATAGAACCTTATCTAACAATATACTATTGAGGGACAACTTATTCTTATATACTTACGCCCTTATCCACTTAATGACAACCACAATTCATCAATTTTAACATTAGTCCTCATGGCTATATACATAACACAATTATCCATTCCTTATTCCACAAGTTAACAACCTAGGGTATTGCATACATTACACCAAACGAATTAATTTATTCCCAGAAAACATGCACCATTAACCTTAAGCTACTATTCTTACCACCATAATCCAAATCTAAAGTTCAAGACTATTTTCTAACAACACCAATCATATGAAGCATGCCAAATACTTTACTAATCAATCGTATAGAAATATCAACCAAAGTTTCTTATTTCACTTAACTATGGCTCATAAGTTCATCCTCTTCACGACATTACTGCTACACCTCAAAATCTACTACATACTTTCTCATATGTAATACTAATTTATAACTACTAGAGAAAATACAAATCAAGGGGTAAAGTCACATAATAAGGATAGTTGATCTTAACCTTATAGTATAACCCATTTCAATCTTATCAACATATTCTAATTCCTCACATCATACTTTCTTAACCAAGAATACATTTAGACTACCTTTAAATTCCACTAACACCAATGAGTCTCTACCCATATCGTATTAACTAATCTACCCCTATCCATTCACAACCTACAAATGATTTCTTCAACTACCATAACTATCCATTCTGAGATTCTTTCCTATTTTGTATAAATAATAATCATAGCCAAATAATTCCTTCATAGAATATCATACAATCTATAAATTTTACTACAACATTATCCAACCACCATAAAAGGAAAACCACTCCTCAATCAAAGGGTTATACAACTTATTTATGCAAAAGTCACCCTCACTCTGACTTCTAACCTTGCGACTTCACATCACCAACTTCTTGGCTATCTCAATGCTAATAGGTCATGACACTTTAACATATACTACTACTTGGGTGAAAATATAGTTTCAACATTCTTCTATACCTTATTACCTTATACATGACATCTGTAATAAGAATTTTGAAAAGGGACTGAATACACTTCTTACCTCTGGCTGAAATATATGATTTCATCGGGATAACAGTAGACGCTTGAATCAATATACCTTGAAGAACTAATGGACTCCTCTTAAGTCCTTGTGCAATCTCAAAACTTTATGGATAACTCAATCAGAGATAACCAAATCATTGGGAGAGCTAGACTCTTAGACTTGTATCTCCTCGACAATGAGCCATGACCCATAAACTTATAACAAGGAAGGAAGTTGGATAACTTTCTTATGGATGATGCTATAGCACGAACTAGAGTATAAAAGAATAAGAAACAACTCCTAATGTTCGGTAGCCTCCTGATTATAAGTGTGGTACACAACATACCCATAAGCAAGACTCTATTAGATACGACTTCACAGACACCCTGGACCATGAACTATGCTCTGATACCATGTTTTTCATGACCCAAACTGAGGCCTTGGCCGTGATGGACATCCTGAACCATAAAGGTATGGGTGGCTATCTTTATCTATCAATCATACATAATATTCATACAATATAAAAAAATGTATAAAATTATCATACAAAAACATGGTCAATCTCATAAGTAAACTGAATAATTCAAAGGAAAGTTCTTAGTATTCAAAACATATGACCGAGTTATACTCATTCAAAGATGACCCTTGCAAAATCAAACACTAAAACTTGATGGATTCAAATACTCTTAGCTTGTATTACCTTAAGTGACTCATATGAACATGCGTAATGCATCATAAGCTATCATATCAGTAGGATATTCATTGTAAGTCATTTAGTAAAGTATGAATCACTGGATAGGAAATTTCATACGTAGGAATACTTATTCACTTCCTAGCTTAGAAACATGCGGGGTATTACAATAGAGCCTAAATTGGGAATCAAATTGGGCCCTAAGATCCAAAATAAAGGATTTAACAATATTTTTGTTGGATTTCAATAGAGAAACTAAGGGAAAAAATTAGCAAAGGTTAAACCATCATACCTGAACTTACACTTGATGATTTATCCCAAATTCTCTATGATTTTAGGATCAACTGTTCAGTGGGACTTAGAAAATAAATTCAAAGCATAGGAAAACGATTTTATACTTCCAGAGGTCCCTTGTATGTGAATGCAGGATCCCTACCACTAATCTAAAGGTCCACCAACCCAACCCTTTACGCATATGACTAGTCCACCATGCATGTGAAAAAGGAACTTCAAGATGGCCAAACTAGCCTTGTCTATGCACGTAGAGGTTGTCTTTGCACACATAGGGCAATTTCTCTTTACACCTTCAACTGCCACATTAGCAAAACTTAAGACTAAAAAATAACTCCAAACATGTCCTTAGGATTTGTTCAAAATCACATACATGCAAACTTTAGGTGATATAATTGTATATATAATAGAATAAAATATTCCTACCTAAAAAATGACATTATGGACCCAGCAAAATTGACTTGATTCGCAACAGAGGTTGATTTGGTGAAATATGTAACCCATACCTATTCTTTTTGATTCAACCATGGTCCACCCAATAGCCTAAAATGAGCCTGGATGCATCAGGACCCATATCAAAGGTCTCCATAGCCTAAATCCATATTTTGGAGATAACAGAAGCATCAGAATACTCATCGAAGGCAGTCTACAAAAAATTTTGACCGAAGTCAAATTCGTAACTTTAAAAGTACGAAAATAGGGAAATTACCTTAAAATTCAAATGAATTGCCCAAAAATCAAACCAATTATCCTTGCAAGTCATAAAAAAACTTATGGCAGCTATAGGAAAACTCAAATTTAAAAAATGCATGGAAACTTTGAAAGATGACCTCAGGGTCATTGCAATATCCACTACTAAAAGAACTTTCATCATCGAAAGACAAGGAATCGAAAGAGACTGAAAGTTTGAAAATATAAGGGCATTGGGATTGCATCCACTGCTGGACTTCCCAGATAACTACCTCAGCCAGATAATGCTTTTGTGGGACCTCAACAAAAGGAAAACCCCTCGATATAAATTTCCTCACCTATCCACTTAAAATAGAAACTATCTCCTACTTGGGATTCAACTACTATCTGACTAAACCAAACTCCATTAAAACATGCAAGAATCTTCTAAAATATACTAATGTGGTATATATACAAGAAAAACCGAATGAATGCTTGAAAAGGCTATAGGTATGCTAATGATACACTAGATTAATTTCCTCAAGCTTAAAGTCCCGCATCCTCTGGTCATCCTAAACATTCGGTCCACTCTGAGCTATACATAATCCATCAAGAATTATCTCAACACTAAGTACTTGAAAAATAATGGATATTAGACACAAAATTTTCTAGGGCTAATAACTTGTCCCTCTAATGCATAAAATCAATTACATAGGAAAAAAGTATGTCCTCCAAAATTTTATTGGCCTGCTCTAAAGGTCCATTGATCTATGCATAAGAAGTCATGCAAAGATCAACTAAGAAACCCATCTATCTCTAAATAGACTTCCAGAAACCTAGTGTGAACTAAAACCCAAAGTCAAAAGTAGTGGAAATTGAAACCCTGTGTAAACGTATCATACCTCGTATATATACTTGGGTTGGCCCCTAAAAAAGGCAGGCAAACTAAACTAGTAGGAAGTGACTTGTCCAAGTGAACCTATCAATAATGCCTTGAATGGATCCAATTCCTAAAATGAATGTTGAACTTGAAATCCGTTGTTATTAGCTTAGTATTACAGTAAACTACTAGTCCTTGAGTGTAAAAACTATACCACTGATAATCAAGCATCTAAATACAATGTCTATCTCATGCCTCTGACCCTAATCTAAAAAATTTAAAAATTAGAAATAGGGCTAATAACGCTTCGATTCCCAGAAGGCTCACATCATACTGATCGAACCGCTAGAGAGGGAAATCTTTAAATAAGTCAGGTAAACCATAAAATAAAAAATGCTTGCGAGCCCCTGAAGGCTCACATCATACTGATCAAACTGCTAGAAAGAGACATCTCTAAATAAGTCAGGTCAATCACACAATCAAAAAGAACATTCTCAACTAAGTTGCATGATGTAACTTACTAACTTGACATACTACCTACCTTAATTGAAGAAATAGGTTAATCCCTAAACCTGAACTACCTCAATCCTTACCAAACCTGCCATAATCCTATTTCTAAATGTTACCCAAGAATATCAAAGACCTAAGCCAATCTCATACTCATTAACTTAGCATATAACCACTAGTACCATAAAGGTTGAAGTTGTGGTACCATTGATGAACACTTTAAAAATGAGTCCATTTAAGGCCTAGCCAAATATTCCATCAAATCATACATTCTATAGGATATTGGGATAACCAAAGACATAACCAAGAACTTAATGTGGCTACCAAGGTTTTAATAGTAGTTTCAGATATGCCCGCTGCCAAAATCCTTAATGATCGAAGCTATAGATAAAGAAAAAGAATAAAATATAGTTGTACCCTAATTCTAGCTAAGAAAATTTGTAATATGCAATATCAAATACCCATACTCAATAGTTACTGCCCTTGGATCCTGATAGGTAAAACACAATTACATATACCCATTCTTCTTTTGATCCCAATTAAAGCACCCCATAGAGAGATACTAGGATAAATAACCCCGCTCTCAGAAGATCCTAACACTATATGTTAACCTTTATACACTTAACTAAAGACATTTAATATGAGATTATAGATATAAACTAAGTATCCAACTCAACATAAGTGCTGAAACCATGATTATGATCAATTTTAAAAAAAGAAGCCAATGGATCAGGAGAACAAACATTATCAACTCACAAAGCACAAAAACTATCTATAGCAATGGAATTTTAATGCCTAGCATCACAAAGAAAATCAAAGTAGAAGTCCAAGCACGAAACCTAAGGTTCATCTAATAGGAAGGCAAATAGTCCAATCCTAGAATGACATAAAAAACCACTATGATAACAAGACCTACCAAAGTAATGTACCCTAAGGAAGTGATAACACAAAATCGGCCCACTTGATCCACTACTAGAAGAAAACACCTACGGAGGTGGCTACATATATAAGCATAGATAAAAGCTCATAAAATCAGCCTATACAAATAGAAAGGTAGGCAAACACATATGAATTTGGAAACCCCAATCCAAATAACATAGAAACTTAAAGGTAATAAATAAAAATTATACCACTAATAGTTATATATGTAGCCTCATACCCTATCCACCTAAAAAACACATAATTGATTGAGTCCATACCTAAATGGGCCATCTATACAATCACCTGCACGACCTAACAACTTTATATCCAATACTCTAGGGACCATCCCTAATACCATAGACAACATGTCTAACTTGTGGCATCATAGCCCTAAGAAGTTGATCTGATTATACTGACTATTCATTATCCTACTCTAGGGACACTCTCTATATAAATGACCAATCTTCATATAATTATAAGAAAACCCCAAAATCAATGACCTAATAAGGAACACATATTGACCCTGGATGGATAACAAAATTATTCATGGGGCACTCCTTGGAATAGTGTACAATCTTACTATAGATCCCAAGCACACACACAAGTGTACGTGGTCTTAACAAGTAATACAGTGGCCTTAAATAAAATCAAATATCAATCCCTTAGAGACTTATATCAATAAATATCTAATTAAATTTTAATCATCGAGATTAAATTAATGTGAAAGTAAAAAAAAAGTTTTGAAATTGTATATTTAAAAGAAACTAAAATCATGCAGAAAAATAAATGTCTTGGACAATCAATGAGAATGAAACCTGGGGTTAAAGCACTACAAACAATCGTACTATGCTATTGAACTTCATTAGTTAAGTTACTTATATTGGTTGTTGATTAATGAGGTTGATTTTATGATCATGGTTTCCCAAGCTCTAACCACCTATAGTCCCATAGCTACATTATTGAGCGGGGATATAAAAACCAAGCAAAACACATTTATATTTCATTCCGTAGTGAACGAAGTATAGCTTCTAGGTATATCCCTACCCTAAACACTAATTCAAATCCCTTATTTTATAAAAGAATAAGAACCTTGCTCTATTTATCCTCACATTCTATCTTTCTATCCCCCCCGAGCTCATAAAGTCAATAATAGATGTATTATAAGGTGAACTACTCCTTAATATAATTAAAAAAAGGAAAAATATACAACAAAATATGAAAACAAATCAAAACCAAATCAATTCAAATCAATAGTAATCATGTTCTTGGACTTAACCCTAAAAAGGAGGCTTCAGTCATACGTTGACATAATCATAAATGCAAAGAATGAATACATATTAAAATCCTTAAACAAGATAAAGTAAAGATAAGAAAACCCTAATTAATGTGTTTTCCAGCCCATCTCCAAGATTCCAAAACATCCAAGGTGTATAACAACAAGTATAAGAGTCTTAATTATTTGATATGGATTTTGGCGGTCGGTGAAACAAGGGTCGCGTCGCGGGGTTCATTTCACCGGGATTAGGATCGTACCCGGGGATCATCGCTTGGGAACACTTTTTTGGACCCCTGAGGAATCTTCCTATTCATGGAATTCACCCCACCACATAATGTCCTACATGCGCTGGTGACATCAAATGTGTCCGTTTTATTTGAAGTCGTGTCTTGTGCTTCCATTGATCCATTTGAAGCCTTGTGGTATTTTTTCAACTTGATTTCAAGATTGTATATCATACATATACCATAATAATAAACTCACCAAGCATCCTATAACATTAAACATCATATATTAGAGCTCAACACAACAGAACATCAAGAACTGTGAACTAGAAACTCAAGCTAAGACTAGTCTAGCCCCCTTTGATCTTTAACTTATTGTTTGACTATTGACTTGATTCAATTGTACTTTGAACACTATAAATAAGTTGTTCTACATATAATTACACAATAATAACCTTATTAACTCATTAAAAACATTAAAATCCATCGTGATAGACTAGACAAACACCTAGCTCAAGCTAGTAACACTAGTTTTCTCATTTGAACTATATATGACTCAATTAAGTAGAAACTTGTTTGAAAGACACCTTAAACATTGTATTTACATACTTAAAAACATAGATGCTTAGTTATATCAGTGTTAGCACCTTAATAACATGAGAAGTCCTCAAAACAAGGTTAAATAACCTAGGATAACTATACTAAGGCGCATAAATCCACCTCAAATCTCCACCCGACACTTAAATCCTTGTTGTCCTCTAACAACTCTTTACTCTTAGAATCATATGCTGAGGCGACTCTAAACTTCCACTATATGAAGGACACTTAAGATAGCACTACAATGACTACACAAAATGCAAGTTTCAACACTAAGAATGTTATAAACATAATTGAAAGTTTAAGAACACTATTCTAAGATATCCTAGCCTTAAGATTTGACTCATCTAGTTTGAAAACTTATACATATTTTTTAATTAAAGACATCATACAATTCACCAAACAATCATAAAAAATATGCCCTCACAACATGAGAGCTACCCATGAACACTCATATAAATGTAAGTTATAATAGACTGGGAATAAGAATCAAGTTACGCTCGCTCTCATAAGGAATTCATAAGTTACACAAGATGAACCATATGCTTGACCTTAGTATACTACTCCACTAGTATCAGAATGATGAATCTTAGGATCAAATGGTCTTTATGGGTTGTAATGTAGGCTAAGGGATGGGTAGGAACTATTCTGGCCAATAATAGTGACTATATTTCCTAAGCTCTTTAATGTATCACATTATACAAATAATTCACCTCTAACAACCTAATTACACAACTTCTATCTACCCTTATCTTTTGTTTTGTCCATCGCATTAAGCTCACTCACATACACTATGGTGTAACTATTGTCTATGTCCGACTTATTCAATTTGATTTCTTTTATTCTTTTCATTACTCAATTCTCAACCACAAATATACCATTTTTTTTTAACAATAATAGCTATTACTAGGGGCTTTAATTTTACCTTTTTATTCTTGAATTTCCAACTCCTTAATTCAATTAATTTTACACTAAAGCTCTTAGAAGCTTTGGATCAAATTAAAGTTAATCAAAGAAAGGGATATAGGCTACATGTAAGGCTGCCAAAGAAAATAACTAAAGGCCCAATGGGGTTAACTAGGATTATGCACATGGTAGGTCAAAAAAGGGTATGAAACAGGCTATCAAAGAAATGCTTATATCATCTCCGAAACCCATACTCTTTATTTCGGTTTGCATACCTACCAGGAAAGTTCTAGACATCAAGTAATATACAAAAACCTTACGCACACATGGCACAAACTCAACTTAAGTAGGATCATCATATACTCTTAACTAAACAATAGCATGAATTCAATATTAAGACAACAAGTAAAAGAGTCATAATCATAAGCCTAGGAGTCTCAAAAGTAGTAGTTCACACAATCGTCATGCTTTTAAAACCAAAACACTTGCATCATGTAGTCAAATATTTCACTAACAATAACATCCCACACTTATTCCGAACACAAAAAATTTAAATTAATCCTAAAAATGGGAATTTTCCTACCCCACACTTATAAATCTACTTTGTCCCCAAAGTATAATTTAAAAGTAGAGATTGAAATAATCCTTGGGTACTTAACTAGTAGAATATTTATACATCAAGAGGGTCCAGGGACCTCGCACTTCGTCTTCGGCATGATCCTTAGCTTAGGTTTTCTGGTACTCAGACTTTCCATCAATGTGTGACTCAACCAAAAAAAACTAGTGAAGTAAAAATTAAAATACTAGTTGCCTTAACTTGGATTGCCTCCCAAGAAGCACCTGATTTGAGGATATGAATTTTAACCCCAACATCTCATCCATCTTTTTTCTTCTCTCATGAAGTGGTAGTATAAAGATTAAGGAATCTAGTAATGGATGGTGCATTGTAAACCACTCGTCATTGAAGTGAGATATGTTTTTATGTTGCTTATCTAGTGCAAAATTAAGAATATAGGATTCCTTTTCCTCATCTTCACACTCTCCCACTATTTTATATGATTCCACAGACAAGACACCATCTAAACATATTATAGAAAAGTTCTTTGAGTGAGGCCCAACCAATCTCACTTCAAAATTTACACTATCCACAACACCCACATATTTATTAACCATTACGATTTTAGTCTCAAAAGAAAGATGATAGTTAAATAGATGAGATTCAAGAGTCTGTTCCACAAATTGGCTAGTATCCTCCTCATATTTTTATTTTCTTAGCATTTGTGAATAAGGTGGTGGTGGTATCTCCTTAAGATGTTTAACAACTGTAGTTTTCTAGCACTCAGACTTCCTGAAATTATCAACAACTTTGTCTGTAATCAGTTGGGGAGTCAACTCTGTATCTACCTCTTTAGTTGTCTGTTGAGCATTGCCCACAAATATGACTGAATTGGGCTTAACACCACACATATCTGCATAGTGATACATATTTCCACAAACCACACACCGATTTGTTGTATGCTCCACAGGTCAGAAATAAGCACATCCTCTCCAAATGCTTTCAACAAAATCCGAACAAAAATTGTCTTGGTGGTGTCCTCTACAAAGACAATAAGAATCATCATTCCTCGAAAACTATCTATCCTAAGCTTCTATGTCAAAAAGTGTGATAATAGAAAGTAAATGGAAATAAAATGAAAAACTACTAAACTATGTACAACTCAATAAGAAGATAGTTGCCTAATTAAGAGTCCCCGACAATGGTGCCAAAAACTTGTAGCACCAAAGCACACATGCAAGTGTACGTGGTCTCATTAAGTAATTCACTGGCCTTAAATAAAGCCAAATATCGATCCCTCAGAGACTTATCACCAACTATCTAATTAAAGCTTAGCTATTGAGATTAAATTAATGTGAAAGTAAATTAAAGAGTTTAGAAAGTTTATATTTAATAGTAACTAAACTCATGCGAAAAAATAAATGGCTTGGACAATCAATGAGAATGAAACCCAGGGTTAAAGCATAAAAAAATCATACTACGATATGGAGCTTCATAGTTAGGTTATGTATCTTGGTAGTTGATTCATGGGGTTATTTTTTTATCATGGTCTCCCGACCTCTAACCACCTATCTTACTTAGAGCCACAATTTAATAGTTGAGCGAGGATGTGAGAACTAAGCAAAACGTATTTATATTTCATCCTGTAGTGAACCAAGTAACGCTTCTAGGTAAATCCCTATCCTAGACGCTAATTCAAGTCCCTTATATTATAAATGAATAAGAACCTTGCACTATCTATCCCCACGTTTTATCTTCCTATTCTCCATCCTGAGATCATAAGGTCGACAATAGATGTATTCTTAGTTTAGATACTCCTTAAAATATCCACAAAAAGAATAAATAAACAACAAAATATGATAAGAAATCAAAACCAAATCAATTTAGAGCAATATTAATCATGTTTTTGACCTTAACCCCAGAAAGGGGGCTTTCGCCACTCATGGACATAATCGTAAACACAATGAATGAATGCATATTAAAATCCATAAACAAGCTAAAGTAATGATAGCAAAAACCCTGATTGAAGCATTTTCTATACCATCTCCGAGCCTTCAAGACGTCCAATATATATAACAATAAGTACAAGAGTCCTACTTATAGGACACGGATTTTTGCCGTCGATGGAATAAGGGATATGTCGCAGGGGTCATTCAATCGGGATGGGGGTCGCACTGCGGACTCATCATAGGGTAACTCTTTTTTGGGCCCATTAGGAAGCTTCCTATGAAAGGAATGTTCCCCACCACTCTTACCAAGTTCCTACACGCATTGGTAGCATCAAATGTGTTTGTTTTACGTCAGGTCATGTCTTCTGCTACCGTTGATCAATCCCCAGCCTTATAGTGTTATTTCCACTTGATTTCCAAATTATATATCATTCATATATCATCATAATCAACCACCCAAGTATCTAATAACATTAAAAATGACGGATTAGAGCTCCACACAACACAACATCAATAACGATGAATTAGAAACTCAAGCTAAGACTAGTCTTGACCCCTTTGAACTTTAACTTATTATTTGACTCTTGACTTGAGTCAATTGCATGTTTAAAACCATTAACTAGTTTTTCCACATATAATTACACAGAAATAACCTTAGGAACTCATTAAACACATTATAATCCATCGAGATAGACTATACAAGCACCTAGCTCAAGCTAGTAACACTAGGTTTTGTGTTTGAACTCTAAGTGACTCAATTAAGTACAAACTTGTTTGAAAGACACCTCAAACATTGTATTCTCACTCTTAAACACTTAGATGCTCAATTATATATTATTTTTAACACCTTAAGCACATGAGAATTCCTCAAACAAAGGCTAAAAAAGCTAGGATAACTAGACTAAGGAACATAAATTCACCTTAGATCACTTACCCAATCAAAACAACCTCTACTGGATCAACCCTAGTTCGAAGAACCTAGTGATCATGAATGTCCAACTCAACCAAAATACATAGAATAAGAAGCTTATGAAGTCTGATTGAAGAGATATAGGCCTGCTAGACTGAGAGTGATGGAGACCTTTGTGAGGAAGACCCCTATATCTAGATAAAGTACCACTGAGATTGCACTGATGGTGAGGCCTCTTACTGCCACCTCTATTAGTCTCGAGATATGGTCATTATATAGTGCTTTCATGATCAACAACATAAAAAAGGTAGACCTAGTTTCTACTAAAGGCTTTAATGACAAATGGAGAAATAAAATCATCCTCTAACAAACCTCTACAATCTCTCATGCTCTATAGAGAGAATCTAGAAGTATGCTTGGCATACTTGAGAAACTTGATCTCATACTTTAAAACCAGCATAAGACCCCATTCGATTACCCCAAAATTCATCTTTGAAATGTGAACCACTTTGTCTACCGTGCCTTCCTCCATCCATTACATACTCTAAAAAACTATCAGAATCATAATAATGGTATCCAGAAGAACTAGCGATCATAAATCCTACCAGAGCCTAGGTTGGCCCACACCCTCTCTCTACTTTTCTAGATCCTGAATATCAAGCTCTACCTCTAGTGATTTCTACTTAGCTTGACCTTAGGTGTAGGCCATATCAATGGGTACAAGAGTTACATCCTCAATATTAGATGATTTATGTGATCCATTTGTGAAAGAGTGGAACAAAAAAAAGAATTTAGAGGTTGATAGAGATACCGACGCATGGTAAAAAACTAGAAATAAAATTTCCAAAGAATTCCTTATAGCCTCAAAAAATAGGATACAAATGTCATTATTCCAATACACCAGACTCTACTAAGCATTTGCTCTCATACTAATAATACTTGTGAACCTAGGCTCTAATACTAAATTATCAAAACCCAAAAGTTTAGGTCATAATAATACCTGCTAAAACACAGTAGTATGTAAGGCGAACCCTATAGCCTAGAGTAATAAGTAATAGAATTAGAAAATAAGAGAACAAATCATGAAATTGATGGGCCAAATAGACTACTAGAATTAGAAAATAAGAAAACAAATCATAAATTTAGACTAAAATGGTCCATTTTCCTTTTCCGAAAAGCATGAATAGAAAAATTTCAAACCAAATTCCGTTTAGAGTCAAAACTAGTCAGTGTAAATTAGAAAAATGTTTTGAGCAAATAGTAGAGGAAACAAATGATAAAGTGTAGACAATAGTAGTAATCAGTATTAAAAGCGTTGCAAGTGCTTTAAAGTCCTTAGAAATTTGGAATAAAGATAGTATGCTTTATTTTTTCTTTCAAGAACATTAAATTATTAATTTACTTGTAATTTTACAATAATGAATGCATGTGCTATGAAAATTTATTCATTTCATCAAAAATATAAGACTATAAGGGCATAATCTTGCAAGTATAAATAAATAGGCATTAGCACACTTCCTAGAGAAAAAAATACTAATTTGGAATCTAATTGTGTCATATCCAAGAGCTCAAGACTACCAACATACAATACAATATATATAATAAATATGGAAAATAGGAGTAAATAAGAGGAACAATGGTACTAATAAATATCATTCAAAGAATACCACTCTACACAGGTGATACTACCCTAGACATATACTATGGATTGCTAACCTAATACCAATATCATTGCAAAAATTTAAGTATTCCTAACCTGTGATGACCCGAGGGTACCTCTTAGTCATAACACGGTGCTTGGAACCACAAGTGATCCCAAACTAACCTATGAACTGACAAACTATTGAGAAAATAAATTATAATATATTTAATAGCTATTCTATTGTGTGGAAATATAATCATGGAAAAATCTGAGAGAAATTATACTATTGATACAATTTACAATCTAATAAAAATTGGGGAAAAAATTGAAATTACATGACTAACTCTGACTGACATCTATGAAGCCTCTACTATACTGACTATAGATAGCTAAGACATAACCCCAACTAGAACTAATCAATACATATGAGTAATAAAGTAAAGTACACAAACAACATCTAACTGAAGTCACCGAAATAAGAGAAATTACCACCTACTAGATGGAAACTGCAACTATCTGATTATGATGCGTAGGCTATAACTGGTACCTATATTATGAGACAATGTAGCACATAGACATATATATGGATCAGTACTTCAAGAATGTACTGAGTAAGCAGGGGTTAATGTAATAAGTAAAATTGATTTCATATGGAATCTTAAAACATGCAAGATAAATGTAAGTAGACTCACCACGAGACTGAAATAAACTAAAATCTGAAGTAACTTAAATCATGAGTAACAAACATAATCTGATAAGCTGTTGAATTACTACACTTAGTTTCTTAAAACTTTACTTTTGCAGGATAAGTAGAACTAAAGTTGGGATATGGTAAAACATGGATACATGGACATAAAAACTAATCATATATGTATGGAGCTGATCTGATTACTTGAATAATTGATACCAGGTGACTGAAGTATTAAAATCAAAGAAAGAGGATAACTAACGCCTATATACTGAGTATATAATATAAGAATATGGACTACTGATATCTGAACACTGAATAGCTGATGACTGAATACTGATTATGTAATAATAAATAGAACTTAGTCTAAATAACTGGATTAAAATGGTGGAGTACAATGCCTATGTGATATCGAATAGCTAAACAACATGAGATGACTTGTCATGAATGCATGAAAACTGGAAATCTGAGTATCCAAGACCAAGCATAAGCATATTTCTAAAATAATTTGTAAACTAAATATTGAAATCTTATAACTAAATAATTGAGAGCCTGTATGCTATGGTCAAGCAAACCTGAACTAAGAATATAATAAATATTTTACTAAGACTATGGGAGCTATCATCTAATCGACATGCCCCAATATGAGCTAATTAGGGTCAAACCTGTGAGCCCAGTATGAAGAGTATTAGTAACATTCCATAGGTACTCACATTGGCTTTGTGGATCCACTAAAGAGCCACCCTCAACTGACAGGTGCTTTGGTGAGATTTGCGTCAATCCTTGACTGGCAGGTAAAAATATTGAACCTATGCTATCTATAAAGATCATAGCTTTAACATATGAATGTTTTGAACATGAGGGAACAATAGAGCTACTTGAAAAAATTCACAACTTGGGGATTCATCTTGAAATTGATTAAACATGATATAGGAATTTCATCAAACATGTGGAAAGCATGAATTTAAAATATGAGAATATTAATAAAAATCATGAATTTAGGGTATGTCATGGAATTCACTTGAATAAATCATGGGGAAACTTAAATTCATGGCTTCAGGAATTCAAAATCATGAATGGAATCACACATGGGCTGCATTGAATTAAAAATACCATGAAAATATGAAATTCAATATTTATTGAACATCTAAAATAACATAATTATCAAGAAACTCATTCTTTAATTGAAAGAAAAGGGTTTTGAGCTCCATGGGTGAAAGGGGACCCATGGATGAACTCCCACATACCTTAATTAGATGATTTATTGAAGATTTATTGAGGATTTCTTGAAATTAAGTGTTTGAATCCTTGACCTTCTTGAGAATGAAGCTTGAATTGTCCTTGGGGAAGATTTAGTGTTTCTTGAGACCAAATTTGATGAATATGGGCAAATAATGCCCTTTTGGATGCTATATATCGTCCTTTGGATGTTTGGGGTTAAGGGAAAAGGACCAAAGTGCCCTTTGATCATTAAGGAGCTGAAAGAGAGGGGGAATAAGAAACACGTCGTGTGAGAAATTGCATTGGGAGAGAAATGTGTCGTGGCACATAACACGTTGAGAAACTGGTGCGCTACATCCCAATCACATTGGCTTACTGCCTCTCATAAAAAATGGCATAACGTTTCACTCGGGTATCGAATTAAGGCAAAATTGGTATAGTTGGAAAGCTAACTCAATTATATACAATTTGGTGGGTTTTGAGCTTAGAAATTCTATGTATATAAAAAGTTATACACGTTCAAAGTAGACCCTTATATAATCGAATATAAAACTTTGGACGAATCAAGTGCTCTTAGCTCAACTTTGCTCTAAGTGATTCTTATGAATATTGTTCACCTCAAAATCAATTCACACACTAGGATAAAGATCATGATACTTGTATTAAAAATAAATTCATGGTATTAGAGCTAACACACACAGGAATAATGCTTCAAAGTCTAGACCAATAATGTAGGTTGTTATATCATCTCCCCTTTAGAGTTATTCATCCTCGAATGAGACCTGTTAGACTAAGAGTACTAAGGAAACTGAGATTATATTCTGAACATGCATGATTTGGAACATGACTGCATAACTGAGTTTGAGCATGATACATAAACTAAACTAATTTTGTGAATACATGCAATGGTATGAGAGTGGCTAGATGGATGAGATAGAAACGAGACGGTCAACTTAATATTAACCATTACTTCAAGCAGGATCTTATTTCATAAAGAAAAGATAAAAGTTTTATTACATGAAAACTCGAGGTGTTAAAATATCTCCCCCTTGGGATAGTTCATCCCCTGAATGATACTGACTTTGCAGAAATACTAAGGGAAGACTGAGATAATGTTTGAGGCACTTATAAACTGAATCATGAATGAATATCTAAATCTTAATCATGATGCATAAACTGTACTGAATACAAAATTTATATAGATGCAAATAAACTATCTCTTGGAATGACCATACTCATGAAACTTTACACAGTAAGACTAAATGAAAAGATGAAAAACCATAGGAACTTGTTTGTCTAACTGCTAAACTGAATTTCTAGATTTACTAACTAACTCATACTAAAAACTTACATTCAACTATACATTCCACTTCAAAACTGCACTACACTTGAGGCTACTTACAATATTCACATGGGCATTGATAACTCTATCTACTAAAGTCGTAGCTGAATTGAATTTTCTTACTATGTTTAAGCCTACTCTAATCTACAAAGTGCACACATAAAGCTGCAATACTTGTCTGAATCATGAATTCAATACCCCCTGCATTTTCATATCTTCTTATCTCGTAAATAATTCTTATTACCAATTTAACAGGCACATTCAACCTATTACTAGGAATTCACTAACGCGCAATTCATTCATCTATTTATACACCAAAATATTTGCCTCAAGTTTTCCTTCACACTTATAGCCTTAGCTAAAATAAGAATACAACAATCTTTCATAAACAAGAAATATTTAATCTTCCTATCTTAAAAATTGTTCATACTACTATCTTGACATTGAGAGAGGTCACTGAAAGTTAGAACATGAGGACCTGAAGCATGAAATAATACTATGAATAACTTTGACACTTAACTAAGCCTTGAAGAATAGAGTATCCATGACATGAATTTATTACAGAGATCAATACTAAGGATAGCAAACTGGAACTCGTTATACTAGGGACTGGAAGTGTACATGATTCTATCAAAATTTCATGAATATGAGCTATGATCATGGAACTAACATGTCAAGTATGAGTAGATATTGTGATGACTGAAGTACAAAACCTTGCACAGAGAAAAGAACGGTCGGGCATCTTTCTCCCTTACTAATATTCTACAACACACTGGTATCACTACTAGAATTTGAGAGCCTTACTTGGTTACTTGTGCTATCATCTCCCCCATAACTTAAAGCCATTATCCGAAGTCTGCTGGACCCTTTTTTAATAACTCTAAACTAAACTACTACCACTTTATTACAAAGTCTGGGTAATAAACATAAATGATAAACTCGCCCTGGAAGACTTCACCTGAGAATATAGGGCCCACTACTAGTACTTTCTTCTGATATATAATTCTTAACTTTCTATAGCCCCACTAGTCATCATATAATAACTTAAACACTTACTACTTAGGATTTTTCGAGAGCATCATCATCTCAACCATCAGAATTACCATTACACTAACATATCCAACTTTAATAATATATAATTTCAAATTAATAACCTAAATTCTTGCATACATTATTTTAAGCCTACTAGTTCACCTTTCATACAACTAGCCCCATTAATACATAATTTTCTCAATCCAGATAACACTATCAAAACTCTACTATTGCTAAACTTCTACGTCCATACTTTTAACTCTAGATTACCTGCTATCAAGGAATTCTGAGAAGGGATCTAAAAGCACATCCAAATTTGTATTAACACACTATTTTAATGAACATGAATGAATTATTTCAAACTTTGGAACTTAAAAGAACTGATGGGATACTTTCGAGCCTGTGTGCAATCCCATAACTATCTACAGGACTATTTGAGAAAAGCTCTATCTGTAAGGATTTAAGTTAGAATATTTTTGTTTACTCAAGAATAAGGTAGCATTGGTATGAATGGATTCACATAAGAATCAACATAAGTTCACTAGAGAACACTACTACACCATGATCTTAGATATGAAAGAAGGGAAACATTTTCCTAAATGCCTTGTAGCCTCTCAAAGAAAGTGCAGACATCTTTGTACCATCCTAAAAGACTCTACTAGACACAGCTTCATAGACACTCTAGGACACTTGAACTGTAGGCTCTGATACCAAGTTTGTCACAGCCCGAGACTAACCCCTAGTCATAACACGGTGCTTGGAACCACAAGTTATTTTAAACTAACCCATGAACTGGCATACTATTAAGCAACTAAATTATAATATATTAAATATTTGGTTTTTGGTGTAGAAATATAATCTTGACAAAATTTGAGAGAATTATATTACTGATACAATTTATAATTTGATAAAAACTGAGGAGAAAATTGAAATTACATGACTGACTCTGACTAGCATCTATGAACCCTATAACATACTGACTATAGATAGTTAGTACATGATCCCAACTACCATTTATAAATACATATGAGTACTAATATAAAGTACACGAACAACATCTGACTGAAGTCCCCAAAATAGTAGAACTCATCACGTACTAGTTGGAAATTGCATCTATCTAATTATGATGCATAGGCTATAACCGGTACTTGTATGTTGAGATAATGTTGCACATAGAGATATATATGGATCAATACTTCTAGAATGTACTGACTAAGCAGGGCTAAATGCAATAAGTAAAAATTATTTCATACGTAATCTTAAAACATACATGCAAAGTAAAAGTAGACTCACCACGAGACTGAAATAAACTAAAATATGAAGTAGCTTAAATCATGAGTAACAAACATAATTTGATAAGCTGGTGAATCACTACACTTGATTTCTTAAAACTTTACTTTTTTAGGATAAGTGGAACTGAAGATGGGATATGGTAAAACATAAATACATGAACATACAAACAAAACATAAATGTACAATGCTGATCTAATTACTTGAATAACTTATGCCTCGATGACGAAATGAATAAAATTTAAGAAAGGGGATAATTAACGCCTATATATTAAGTAAATGATATAAGAATAAAGACTATTGATATCCAAACACTGAATAGCTGATGACTGAATATTGATCATATAATATTGAACTAAGCTTAGTTTGAATAACTGGACAAAAATGGTAGAGTACGATGCTTATGTGATAAGGACAAATTGAAAAACATGAGATAACTGCAAATATATGCATGAAAACTATAAAATCTAAGAATGCAAGACAAGCATAAGCATATTTGTGAAATAATTTATAAACTGAAATACTAAAATCAGATAACAATATAACTGAGAGTCTGTATGATATAGTCAAGCAAACCTGAACTGAGAATATACTGAATACTATACTGAGATAATGGGAAATATCATCTAACCAACATGACCTAATATGAACTAATTGGGGTCCAACCTATGACCCTAGTTGGAAGGGTATCAGTGACATGCCATGGGTACTCACATTGGCTGTGTGGATCCACTAAAGAGTCACCATCAACTGACATATGCTCTGGTGAGATATGCATCAACCCTCGACTGGCAGGTTAATATCTCAAACCATACTAGCTTAGTAGTATTACAACACAGGGATTGCTACTAAGAGTCACACCCTCTACTGGAAAGTGATCCTCTATCCATGGGTTCGCTCATTGGCAAATCCTACTCTCAATTGAACTGACTCTAATTCTTAAACTGATCAAATTTTAAGTGATTGTGATAAATTATTGAAAGAATAATGTTCAAATATATCTGAAACTACTCTGAAAGATGTTGAGACAAAGTAAACAACTAAGTTTCAGTTATTCATAACACCCAACACTGAATAAAAGTAACTATATGGACATATGAAAGCTTTTAAGAACATAATAGGAAATCATAGTTCAAAATTCATCTCTTAGGTATTCCATAAAACACTTGAAAAACTTAAGCATGGGAATAATTGAAACATGCGAGAATAACATAATTATAACACTAAAACCATAAATTAGGGATTTAACATAAAAAATCCATCACTCAAATATGTAAGGGCTCATTCATCAAAAAATACTTAGGAATCATGAACTTGAACATTGGAATATATTAAACATGAGGAAATAGCATGATTACGGGGCTAAAATCATAAATTAGGGATTTACATGGATTTCACTTGAAATATGACATGGGAGTTTCATCAAAACATCTAAAGATCATAGCTTGTACATAAGAATGTATTGAACATGAGGGAAAAATAGAGTTACATGGCAAAATTCACAAATTAGGGATTCATCTTGAAATCTATTCAACATGATATGGGAATTTCATCAAACATATGGAAAGCGTGAATTTAAAATATGAGAATGTTGCAAAAAATCATGAATTTCGGGCCAGTCATGGAATTCACTTTAGTAAAGCATGGGGAAACTTAAATTCATGGATTGAGGAATTCAAAATCTTGCATGGAATCACACATGGGCTGCATCCAATTATAAACACCATGAATAAAGAATTCAATCTTTCTTGAAAAACTAAAATAACATAATGATCAAAAAATTCATTCTTTAATTAAAAGAAAAGGGTTTTGGTCTCTATGGGTGAAAGGGGACACATGGATAAACTCCCACATACCTTAATTAGATGATTTCTTTAAGATTTCTTAAGGGTTTTTTGTAAGTAAGAGGTTAAATCATTGACTTTCTTTAGAATGAAGCTTGAATTGTTCTTAGGGAATAGTAAGGGTTTCTTGAGAGCATATTTGAAAAAAGATGGGCAAATAATGCCATTTTAGATGCTATAAATCGTACTTTATATGTTTGGGGTTGAGAAGAAAGGACCAAATTACCCCTTGACCCTTAAGGGGCTTAAATATAGGGGGAATAAGCAACATGACATGTCAAAAATCACACTGGTTGAGCAACGCTCTGCATTATATAGCGCATTGATAAATCGGTGCGTTGCTTCCCTATTGTATTGGCCTACCACCTCTCACAAACAATGCTATAACTTTTAACTCGGGTATCAAATTAAGGCAAAACTAGTATAGTTGGAAAGCTAACTCAATTATCTACAATTTTGTAGGTTTTGAGCTTAGAAAGTCTACGTATATAAAAAGTTACACACGTTCAAAGTAAAACCTTATAGAATCAAATACAAAGCTTTGGACGAATCAGAGGATCTTAGGTCAACTTTGTTTAAAGTGATTCTTATGAATATTGTTCACCTCAAAATTGCTTCACACACTAGGATAAAGATTATGACACACATATATTGAAATGAAATAGATAGTATTAGAGCTATTACACATAGGAACAACGCTTCAAATTCTAGCCCGAAAATATGGGGTGTTACATAAGCTAAATCTCTAAACTAAGGCTTAATCTAATATTCAATTCTACAATCCCTAACAGAGGCAAAGAACAACATAAATGATAAGATAATCTTAAAAATATCCTATAAAACTGTACCCTGCATTCAATTTATTCCATTTATAGTCTTATAGAGTAAAATCTATGACAAAGTAGTTGTAGCCTACCTCAAAGCTAAATAACAGCCTCAGACCATGGATGAGTTGCTTCTAGCCTCTACTTAACCTCTGAAAGTTGCCACACTATCTCAATTATGATATACACATCAGTAGAATTAAAATGAGACCCATATAATAAATTTACCATTTCCATCAAATATCTGGTAAAAAATTAGCTCATAGGATCGCTAATAGAATTTAAAATGTGTCACAATCTAATATCTCAGGTCATTATTGAACCTTCTATAACCCATAATTAGGCAAGACACCCGATATTACTAAACTACTAGTAATTGACTGCAAAATAAAATTGTATAAGTAATAGATTAATATGTAGCCTTATACCCTATACCACCTAAAAAACACATAATTGATTGAGTTTATCCCTAAATGGGGCATATGTACAACCACCTGTACTACCAAACAACTTTATATCCAATATTATAAGGACCATCCCTAATAACCTAGGAACCATGTATAAATTTTGGCATCATAGCCCTAAGAAGTTGATCTGATTATGCTGACTGTTCATTATCCTACTCTGGGACACTCTCTATATAAATGACCAATCTCCATACGATCATAAATAAAATCCCAAAATCTATGACGCGATGAGGAATACATATGGACCCTGGATGGATAACAAAATTATTCATGGGGCACTCCTTGGAATAGTGTATAACCTTTCTGTAGTGCCCAAGCTCACACGCAAGTGTATGTGGTTTTACCAAGTAATACAGTGTCCTTAAATAAAGTGGAATTTCAATCCCTCAAAGACTTGTATCAACAACTATATAATTATATGCGAAAGTAAGTAAAAGAGTTTTGAAAGTTTATATTTAAATGAGCTAAAGTCATGCGGAAAAATAAATGGCTTAGAAAATCAATGAGAATGAAACACAGGGTTAATTCACTACAAACAATCATACTATGCTATTGAACTTCCTAAGCTAAGTTAATTATCTTAGTTGTTGATTCACAAGGTTGGTTTTATGATCATGGTCTCCCGACCTCTAACCACCTATCTAACTTAGACCCACAACTACATCGTTGAGAGGGGATGTAAGAACTAAGATAAATGCATTTACATTTCATCCTGTAGTGAACCAAGTAAGGATTCTAGGTATATCCCTATCCTATATGCTAATTGAAATCCCTTATTTTATAAAAGAATAAAAACCTTCCTCTATCTATCCCCATGTTCTATCTTTGTATTCCCCCTCGCGAGCTTACAAGGTCAATAATAGATGTATTCTAAGGATAAATACTCCTTAAAATAGTTACAAAAAGGATAAATAAATAATGAAATATGAAAATCAATCAAAACCAAATCAATTCAAAAAAAATTGTAATCATGTTCTTGGCCTTAACCCTGGAAAGAGGGCTTTAGCCATTTGTGGACATAATCTTAAACATAATGAATAAATACATGTTAAAATCCAATAAAGATAAAGTAAAGATAGAAACCCTAATTTATGTGTTTTACAAACCCTATAAAAGCCTACAATACATCCAAGGTGAATAAAAACAAGTAAAAGAGTTCTATTTATAGGATAAGGATTTTTGCTGTCGTTGGAACAAGGGTCGCGTCGCGGGGGCATTTGACAAGGATGAGGGTCGAGCTGTAGGATCATATTCAGGTTAAACTATTTTGGTCCCCTTGGGAGGATTCCGATGCATATCATGTGACCCCACCCTTTCTAAGGTCCTACAAGCACTGGTCATATCAAATGTGTCCGTCTTACGTCAAGTCAAGTATTGTGCTTCCGTTGATCAATTACCAGCCTTGTGGTGTTGTTTCTACCTGATTTTCAGCTTATATATCATTCATATATCATCACAATAAACTCATAAATAATCCTATAACATCAAACAACACGGATTATAGATCAACACAACACAACATTAAGAAGGGTGAGCTAGAAACTCAAGCTTAGTCTTGCCCCCTTTGATCTTTAATGTATTTTTTAACTGTTGACTTGATTCAACAGAACTTTGAACTCTATAAACAAGTTTATACATACATAATTACAAAATAATCACATTATGAAATCATTAAACACATTAAAATCCACTGAGATACACTAGACTAATACCTAGCTAAAGCTAATAACACTAGTTTTCTTGTTTGAACTCTAAGTGACTCAATTAAGAACAAACTTGTTCGAAAGACACCTTAAACATTGTATTCACATACTTAAACACATATATTCTCAATTATATCATTTTTAACTCCTAAAAAACATGAGAATTCCTCAAAACAAGGCTAAATAAGATAGGATGACCATACTGAGCTGGATAAATCCACCTCAGATCACCACCCCACACTTAAAGCCTTAATCTTTCTCAAATAACTCTTTAATATAAGAATCATAAGTTAAGGTGACTCTACACTTCTACTACAATCAATACACTCTAGATAGTAGTACAATGACTTCACAGAATACAAGTTTCTACACTAAGCATGTTACAAACATAAGTGAAAGTTTAAGAATACTATTCCAAGACATCCTAGCCTGATGAATTGACTCACCTAGTTCAAAACTCATAAATATCTTTCAATCAAAGGCATCATACAATTCACCCAACTATCATCAAACGTATGCCCTCACAACTTGAGAGTTACCCATGAACGCTCACATAAATGCAATTTATAATAGAATAGATATAAAAATCAAGTTATGCTTGCTCTCACAAGGAATTCAAAAGTTACATAGGATGAACCATATGCTTTTCCTTAGTGTTGTACTCTACTAATATCATAACGATGAAACTTAGGATTAAATAGGTCCTTATGGATTTAATGTAGGCTCTGGGATAGGTAGAAACTATTCTGGCTAGTAATAGTGACTATCTTCCCTAATCACTTTAATACATCACAATATACAAGTAATTCACTTCCAACAACCTAATTAAACCACTTCTATGTACCTTTATCTTTTGTTTTGCCCCATATTATTAATCTCACTAACATACACTATGGTGGGACAATTGCCTATGCCCAACTAATTCAATTTGAACAAATTTTTATTCCTTTCATTACTCAACTCCCAACCACAACACTTATCATTTTATTGAACAATAATAACTATTACTAGGGGATTTAATTTTACCATTTTCTACTTGAATTTTCAACTCCTTAATTCAATTAATTTTACACTAAAGTTCTTAGGAGCTTTGGATAAAATTAAAGTCAATCAAAGAAAGGGATAGATGCTACATATAAGGATGAAAAAGAAAATAACTAAAGTTTCAATAGGGTTAAATAGGATTATGTACAAAGGTAGGTCAAAAGAGGGTATGAAACATGACTATCAAATAAATGACTGTATCATCTCCAAAATCCACACTCTTTATTTTGCTTTGCATACCTACCAAAAAAGTTCTAGACATCAAGTATAACAAGTAATATACAAAAACCTTACACACATATGGCACATGCTTAACTCAAGTAGGATCACCATATACTCTTAACTAAACAACATATAACGCCCTACATTTTTTAGCAAGAAATTGAATCATCGTTCTTACGTATGTAAGCTCTAATTTCATGGTTTATATTTAGATTCATGTATCATGATCTTTCTCCTAGTATATGAAGTGACAATGAGGTGAAAAAGTTTTATAGAAATGGCCTAGACCAGAGTAAGCTAAGAACCTCTCATCATCCAAAATTGAATATTCGATTCTATAAGGTTCTACTTTGAATATGTGTAACTTTTGATACACATAGAGTTTTTCATCTCAAAACCCACTAAACTGTATATAATTGAATTAGCTTTCCAATGGTACCAATTTTGCCTAAATCTGATAACCGACCAAAAAGTTATGACATTTTCTGTGTAATATAGTAAGCCACCATGATCTTGATGCATCACATCGACTATGCCCCAACACAAAACCCGCTGCAAATTTAAAGTTGTTTTACACATTATTTCAGTTCCTAATGGGTTTAGGGGCATTTTGGTCCCTTCTCACCCAAAATCTATCCATAACATATAATTTTAGACTAAGAAGCATGAATGGCCCCTTTATTCAATTTTCTCTCAAAATCAAAATCCTAACTCCTCCCCTAAAGATCAAGAACTCATCCCTAAGATTAAGAATTTTGAGAAACGGATAAAGATCCAGGTTCCATCTTTCAAATTTTATAATCTGAGGTAAGTAGTACTACTCTAAAAACCTTGAGCATAAGTTTAAATGTTTTATCAAGATTAAAAATCCACAATTATAGTTTATAATGATGTATTCGATAATATTTTCAAAAGTTATGTATCATGGGATTGTTTTGATGAAAATATATGTTTTGTTGAATTACTTTTCATGAAAATTGAATTATAACTATATACATATATGATTTAGTGTATTTTGTAAGATTGATTAAGGGAATGAGTATGAATTCCCTCTCTTTTGCGAACTAAAGTTTATATTTCCATTGTGAATGATTTGAAATGCATGCCTTAATATAGGAAAGTGATTTTCTCAATATCACGACATTTGACATGGTTTATATATGATGAGAGGGAGTTTTTTGTTATAACTATATTCTTGCTTTAAAAGGAAATAATTGAATATGATTGAATAAATTGACATGACCACCACATGTATTGAACCTTACAAAGAGAGGATAAATGCTTATGTGTCCTGATATTTCAAAGTGATGAGTCTATGGTGATGTTATGAATCTTGGGTGGTCATGTGCATGTTTTGAATATGATGAGTTATGAATTTGATATGATATTAACTTACAAGTTAGGGTATGACGATATCCGGTGATTATATGCCCTTAATGGACAGAGTTTTGAATGTTTTAAAAACATGAACATGTATACTTTAAGGAACTAAAAGTTGGGCATAAGAAAGTTTGATGGTTACCCGAAGAAAGTATGAGTTCAAAGACTCCATGTTGGAAATCATGATTTGCTGACACAGGATTTTGGTACCACGCTTTATGATCCTATGTACCTTGAATTATGTAATCCAAATTTGGAACTATAGTTAAGAGCCCTGAATTATGATTTTGTGCCCAACCATGGCATGTAGACTTAATTTGGGGATTTTGTCTTCCTACTTGGTGATCTTTTGTGTCCCTATTATGGATACTCCAATCCTTGCATTACACTTGGATTTGAGGTACCTCCTATATTTTAGGATTTGAGGCACAGTCCCGGGGTCCAGCTAAGCAGTATAGTTGTTTTGTCAGATGCTTGGAGTCAGTGAGCCTTCCTTATTTTGGAAGGCCTATTGTATAAGTTATATTTATTTTATTTTGATTCATGGTTCGACTTGGGGCCTTGTCCCAGTCTTCAGACATAGGTTTCTTTTAGTTAGTAGAGATTTTGCAGACTAGTGTTAGATGTTTTTGATCATTATGAAATCATAACAGTATTGAGTAGTTTGAAATAAAAGTTGACCATAATTTCATTTATTATGTATTTACATATTTTCTCTTAGTATATGAATGGTGTGTATGATTGCAAGTTAGAAGGGGCACTTGAGCCTTCATAGTTTCGGATGTCCTTCATGGCAAGGGCCTTGGATTGGGTCATGACAAACTTGGTATCAAAGAATGGTTTATGGTCCTAGGGTGTCCGCAAAATCGTGTCAAGTAGAGTCTTGCTTATGGGTGTTTTGTGCACCACACTTATAATCAAGAGGCTACCGAGTATTTAGGAGTTATTTCTTATTATTTCATACTCTAGATCATGCTATAGATTTGCCCATAAGAAGGTTATCAAAAATTCATTTCTTGTTCTAATTTCATGGGCCATGCCTCATTGTCGAAGTGATACAAGTCTAAGATTCTAGCTTTCCCAATGATGTGGTTCTCTCTGATTGAGTTATCCATAAATTTATGAGACAGCACAAGGACTTAAGAGGAGTCCATTAGTGGTTCAAGGTGTATTAATTTGAGTGTATGCCTTTATTCTGATGAAATCGTGCTTTTCAGCCTGAGGTAAAAAGTTTGTTCAGTCCCCTTTCAAAATTCTTATTGTAGATGTCTTCCGTAAGGGCAATGATATATAGCAAGATGTTGGAACTATATTTCCACCCGAGTAGTAGTGTATGTTAAAGTGTCATGACCAATAGGTAGTGAGATTGGCCAAGAAGTTAGTGATATGAAGTCACAAGGTTAGAAGTCAGAGTGCAGTGAATTTTGTGTAAATAAGTAGCTTTAATTTTTTAACTCTGGCATTGAGGGGTGGGTTGCGATTGTATAGTGATAGACTAGTATAGTAGCAATATTTGTAGATTGTATGGTAGTCAGTAAAGAAATTGACTGGATATGATTATTATTTGGTCAAAATTTAGAAGGATCTCTAAGTGGAGAGTTATGGTGGTTGTAGAAATTATTTATAAGAGGTAAGTGGAAAGGGGTAGATTAGTTAATAAGTTGTAGGTAGAGACTCATTAGTGTTTATTGAATATTAAGATTATTTTGGTAATGATTAGGTCGGTACGTATGATGTTAGGAATTAGAATATGTTGATAAGATTGAAATGGGTTATATTATTACCCCTTTAATGTTTTTTTCTTTAGTAGTAGTAAACTAGAACTTCATATGGGAATGTATGTAGTGGATTTTTAGTTATAATAGTAAGGATA
Organism: Capsicum baccatum var. pendulum; assembly: GCA_030864225.1. Classification (NCBI taxonomy): domain Eukaryota; kingdom Viridiplantae; phylum Streptophyta; class Magnoliopsida; order Solanales; family Solanaceae; genus Capsicum; species Capsicum baccatum. The sequence goes on from CM061557.1 coordinate 130,010,686, forward strand.
TGGAGAGGTTGTGATTGTAGGTGGTAGCTAAGTGAAGTGAAGTATTTGGGTTGAGTTTCCAATTTGATGGACTAGTATATTATGCAGCATGATTTATCGATGGTGTATAATTGAGGATAAACAAAAATCTTGAACTTTGGATGTGGAGTATAGTGGTGGGAATAGTATCTCGAGATTGATGATGTATTTTTTGTGTGGTAATTAATTAGTAGGCTTGATGTGATGTGTGAAATGCGCTAGGTTGATAATTTATGAAAAGTTAAAGTGGTAATCATAAGGTATATGTGTCTATGAGGACTAGTGTTAAAATAATGAATTTTGGTGAATCATTAAGTGGATAAGAACGCGAGTATAAGGGAATAAGTTGAATCCCAGATAGCATATGGTTAGATAAGGTTGTAGGGTATAAGTTTCATGTGTGCCCAACTTGCTTTTTTTGAATTTTGTAGTATAGAGAAGTCTGGGAAGTTGTTGTATAGTGTTAATTAAAGTTGAACTAGAGGAAATATTGGCAGGCAATATGCACCTTTGGTGTAGTTGTTCAAATTTTGTCAAGTTGTAAGTTTTACGATGAGAGGTTTCATGCAAGTATCTTAAGTGGTGGATAAGAAGTGGTTATATGATAAGGGGTGTGGATATGTATACCCATGTGAGTTTGAGTTGTAGGGTGATTTCTATAGAGGTTAGCAAAAGGTAAAGGTAGAGTTTACAAAAAACAAGTCCTTTAGAGTATAGTTCTTCAGGGACAGTTTAGAGTTTAAGTATGTAGTGATGTCTCTTTTATGTTGAGAGTTGTGGCTATAGGTTTGATACGGAGATATGTCCATAAGTCTAGGATTTTCACTTTGATCTAAGGGGGATATGGTGAATTAAAGGAGTTCCCAAATGTTCTTAGTGTGGCAAGTTGCAGGGAGGAACCATGACAAACCAAATTCTACTCAAGCATAATCCTCTTACTTCAATTTAGGAGAGTATCCTACTAATCTCTTACCTCATCTGTTCAAGTCATGCCTATGCCTATGGTTTGAGTTATCTATGGACTTATATTTATGATTTGACCTTTAAACTAAAAGCAATTATGTCTCCCAATAATCCAGTCTTTCAAGTATTCAAGCCATATGTTATGTTGTTCGTGATCCTTAAAAATCTATGTCTCTCAGCATGCTTGGTCCTAAGGAAATATGTTTATATCTGTCACCGATTCATCCTATGTTGGGTTTAGCCAAAGTTTTAATTTTTATGTAAACTCATGGAAAATGTCAGTTCTTTAAATGAGAAGCAATCGCTTCAAGCAAAAATCTTTGTCTTAGTTGTAACGTAACACCCCGTAGTATTCTTGACCCAATACCACTCTTGATTGTATGTATGGAGAGTTGACAACCTAAAATTTTTTCTAATTGTTAAAAGACTTAGTTATATTTTTGAGCTATTAACTTTCATAATTCTCAAATTAATCTTCCCGACCCCAAGACGTATATTTTTGAGTTGATCCATGATCAGGGGTGAAAAAGGGGTATCCCAGGAAAGTTTTAGATTTTTTCAAACAATGTTAGAGATGTGTTTGGATGTTAGAAACAGTGGCCTGATGTGAAATCGATGAACTGCATCGATGATTGCGTCGATGCAGCAGTGGCTCGACACGATATCGACGCGTCGGGTGCCCAGTTTGTATTACTGGCTTTAGTATTCAGGAGGGTAATTTAGTTTCTTTCCCTCAATTTTTCTTGATATGTCCACCAATGTTTTCTCACTGTGCTCTATCCTAAGAAATTATGTTATATTGTGTTTCTATCGAATGACTCTCTACTTATGATCCATACACTTGATCTATGGAGCACTTCGTGTCTATTTTTTGTATCTTCATTTCATGTCCCTTCTTGAGTACTTTAATAGATATGGGTTATAATTGAGTAGTGTTTCTCCCATTCATATTTTTTATGCTCGGGACCCTTAATGACCCTCCGTATGATAGTATGATAGTGGCTGTGGAAGCGTGGTCATGTGTTAGGTAGGGGAGTAGATATTATTGAAGGTGAAAAATATTGATGTGAGTTCTTGAGCTAAGGTTATAGGTGAAAGATAAAAAAAGGGAGAGGAACTTTTGTTATGTGAAATAGCTAAGAAGGAGGAGGTAGCAAAAATATTTGTGAGATTGATTGAAATTGTTGGACTTAGTGGGGAGATCCATGTAGCGGGTGTAGTGATGATTAGGATTTAATGTTGATATTGTTGAAAACACAAACCTATGTGCTATGTGGTTAGTACTCTCTAAATTAAATCTCGAGTGTGTTTGATGGTAGTGATAAGGTGAAGAAATATTCTTAAAGGGATGTAAAGTACTGGGTCCCACAACTTAAGTTAGCACCTTTTAACTCCGAGTTAGGCATCAGCATAGCAGTACTAAGTAGTGGGACTCAAATTCTTGTGGCTAGATGTGCGGATGGAGAATTGTAAGTTGGCGAGTCCGAAGTATGCTATTTATTGTTTGGCGTGTAGACGATTAGTGCCTCTAAGTTTATGTCTATTCATGGTACTTTGTAAGGTAGGGAATGCTTCTATCCGAATCTTCCACGAATTCATAGTTCATGATTAGTACCAATATAAATCAGGTCTGGGATCATCAACTAAACCCCTTCCTGATGTTGTAATGATTAGGACATATAGAACCCATGTGAAAAATCATCCCTATGTAAAGTCTTATTATCTCATGTTTCATGCTTACATATTTCACTTGGGGTTATCACGAGACTCGTTTGATGACATTGGATATTTTGTTAATGAAAACTATTCAATGTGAGGTTTCGTTCTTTATTCTACACTTTTAGATCCACAAAAGTCCCTACCTATCATTCAGGGACAAATGACACCAAGGGGGAGATAATGTAACGCCCCGCATTTTTGAGCTAGAAATTGAATTGTTGTTCCTACGTGTGTAAGTTCTAATTCCATGATTTATATTTAGATTCATGTGTCATGATATTTTTCCTAGTATATGAACTGATCATGAGGTGAAAAATGTTCATAGAAATGGCCTAGAGCAAAGTTAAGCTAAGAACCTCTCATTCATCCAAAAATGGATATTCAATTCTACAAGGGTCTATTTTTAACATGTATAACTTTTTATACACATAGAATTTTTATACAATATTGAATTATATTTCCAACGGTACCAATTTCGCCTAAATCAGATAACCGAGCAACAAGTTATAGTATTTTTTGTGTGAGGCAGTAAGCCGATGCGATCTTTATGCATCGCGTCGAATGCACCCCGACACAAAAACTGATGCAAACTTAAAGCTTTTTTACGCAATATTTCAGTTCCTAATGGGTCTCGGGGAATTTTGCTCACTTTCCCTCACCCAAAATCCATCCATAATATATAATTTCAGCCCCAAGAAGCATCAATGGCCCCTTTATTCAATTTTCTCTCAAAATTAAAACCCTAACTCCTCCCCCAAAGATCAAGAACTCATCCCTAAGATCAAGAATTCTAAGAAGCGGATCAAGATCTGGGTTCCATCTTTCAAATTTTATAATCTAATGTTTGTAGGACTACTCTCAAAACCTTGGGCATAAGTTTAAATATTTTATAAAGATTAAAGATCCCCAATTATAATTTATAATGAAGTATTCGATATTATTTTCGAAAGTTATGCATCATGGGATTGTTTTGATGAAATTATATGTTGTCTTGAATCACTTTTCATGGAAATTGAATTATAATTATATACATATATGATTTAGTGTATTTTATAAGATTAATTGAGAGCATGAGTATGAATTCCCTCTCTTGTTGCGAAATAAAGCTTATATTTCCATTGTGAATGATTTGAAATGCATGCCTTAATATTTGAAAGTGATTTTTTCAATATCATGGTTTTTGACATGGTTTATATATGATGAGAGGAAGTTTCTTTTTATAACTACATTCTTTCTTTAAAGGGAGACAATTGCATATGATTGAATAAATTGATGTTATGAATCTTGGGTGGTCATGTGCATGTTTTGAATATAATAGGCTATGAATTTGATACGATATTGACTTGCAAGTTAGGGTATGACGATACCCGGTGATTATATTCCCTTACTGGAAAGAATTTTCAATGTTTTCAAAATATGAACATGTCTACTTTAAAGAACTAAAAGTTGGGGTTAAGAGAGTTTGATGGTTACCCGAAGAAAGTATGAGTTGAAAGACTCTATGCTGGAAATCGTGATTTGCCGACATGAGATTTTGGTACCATGGTTTGTGATCTTGTGTGCCTTGAATTTTGTAATCCCAATTCGGCACTATGGTTAGGAGCCTTGCTTTGTGATCTTGTGCCCAACTATGACATGTAGACTTAATTTGGGGATTTTGGCTCCCTGCTTCGTGATCTTGTGTGTCCCCATTATGGACACTCCAATCCTTGTGGCAAACTTGGATTGGGGGCTTGTCCACTGAGCCAAGGGAATATTCCATATAGCCCGTGGAATTATAGATTGTAAGGTGTACCATCTAGCTCGAAAGAATAATAAAGATTGGGTTATTGTGTCAAGAATCATTTGAAGTTTTTAAAGGTATGCCTATGTATTTTTACTTATATGATTATTATTGACATTGGTAAAGGCTCTCATCTTTTTTGTAAAAAAGCATGTTATTTTGAGTTGTTCACATACCAATATATTTGTATTGACCCCCTATATTTTAGGATCTGAGGCAAAGTTTTGGGGTCCCGCTAAGTAGTAGTGTTATTTGGTCAGACGATTGGAGTTGGTGAGCCTCCCTTATTACGGAAGGCCTATTGTATAAGTCATTGTTATTTCATTTTGATTCATGGTCCGACTAGGGGCCTTGTCCCAGTATTCAGACAGAGGTTTCTTTCAGTTAGTAGAGATTTCGCAGACTAGTGTTAGATGCTTTTTATCGTTATGAACTCATTGCAGTATTGAGTAGTTTGAAATAAAAGTTTACCATGATTCCGTTTTGTTATGTATTTCCGTATTTCCTCTTAGTATGTGAATGGTGTGTATGATTACAAGTTAGAAAGGTCACTCGAGCCTTTATGGTTTGGGATGTCCGTACGGCTAGGGCCTCGGTTTAGGTCGTGACATAACATGAATTCAATGTTAAGCCAACAAGTACAACAGTCACAATCATAAGCCTAGGAGTCACAAAAGTTGTAGTTCACACAATCAACATGCTTTGAAAACCAAAACACTTGCATCATGTAGTCAAATATTTCACTAACAAGAATATCCCACACTTATTCCTAACCTAAAAAAATTTAAATTACTCCTAAAAATAGGAATTTCCCTACCCCACACTTAAAAATCTACTTTCTACCCAAAGTATACTTTAAAAGTAGAGATAGAAATACTCTTTGGATCCTCTAGATCAAGCTAGTTGCATCTATATACATAAAGAGGGTCTGTGGACCCCAAACTTAGTCTTTGCCATGCTTCTTAGCTTAGGTTTTCCGGTGCTCAGACTTTCCATCAACCTGTGACTCAAAAAAACTGGTGAAGTAAAAACTAAAATACTAAAAATAAAACATACCTTAACTTAGGTTTCCTCATGAGAAGCACTTGATTTAGTGTCATGGCACGACCAACATCAACTTTTTCCTCCACCTTGAGGATATGAATTTCACCCCCCAACATCACATCCATCTTTTTTTTTCTCTCATACGGTGGTGGTACAAATATTAAGGAACAAAGTAATGGATGATGCATGGTAAACCACTCGGACTTGAAGTTAGGTGTGTTTTTATGTTGCTTATCCAGTGCAAAATTAGGAATATAGGATTCCTATTACTCATGTTTACACTCTCCCACTAATTTAGAAGATTCTACAGAAAAGACATCATCTAAACATAATGTAGAAAAGTTCTTTGAGTGACGCCAAACAAATCCCACTTAAAAATTTAGACTATCCATTACACCCTCACTTTTATTCACATTCTCGATTTCAGTCTCAAAAGATAGATGACAGTTGAATGGCTGAAATTTCTGCATCTGTTCCAAAAATTGGCTAGTACCCTCCTCATATTTTTCTTTTTCTTAGAATTTGTGAACAAGGTGGTGGTGGTATCTCCTTAACCTATTCAACAACTTTAGTTATCAAGTACTCATACTTCCTTGATTTATCTACAACTTTGTCTACAATCGGTTGGGGAGTCAACTCTGCATCTTCCTCCTTAGTTGTCTTGTGAGCATTGCCCATAAATATGACTGAATCAGGATTAGCACCATACATATTTCCAGAGTGATACATATCACCACACACCATACACCAACTTGTGGCCTGCTCCCCAGGTCGAAAACAAGCAGGTTCCTTTCAAACGCTTCCATCAAAATCTAGACAAAAAGCCTCTTGGTGGGGTCCTCCACAAAAAAAACAAAAATCATCATCCCTCGAAAGCTATCTATCCCAAGCTGTCATGTCAAAAAGTGTGATAACAAAAAGTAAAAGGAAATAAAAAGAAAAAACTACTAAACTAGGTACAACTCAATATAGCTAAAGTAAAAATAAGATAATTACCTAATTACAAGTCCCCGGCAATAGCGCCAAAAACTTGTACGTGGTAAACAAGTGTATGTAGTCTCAGCAAGTAATACAGTGGACTTAAATAAAGCCGAATATCGATCCCTCTGAGGCTTATATCAACAACTATCTAGTTAAAGTTTAACTATTGAGATTAAATTGGTGCGAAACTAAATAAATGAGTTTTGAAAGTTAATATTTAAAAGTAACTAAACTCATGCAGAAAAATAAATGGCTTGGACAATCAATGAGAATGAAATTCAGGGTTAAAGAACTACAAACAATCATACCATGCTATTGAAATTCATTAGTTAAGTTACTTATCTTGGTTGTTGATTCACTGGATTGATTTTATGATCATGGTCTCCCGACCTCAAACCACCTATCTAACTTAGATCCACAACTACATCATTGAGCGGGGATGTGAGAACTAAGCTAAACACATTTATATTTCATACCATAGTGAATCATGTAAGGCTTCTAGGTATATCCATATCCTAGATGCTAATTCAAATCCCTTATTTTATAAAAAGAATAAGAACCTTTCTTTATCTATCCCTATCTTTTATCTTCTTATTCCTCCTTCCAAGCTCACAAGGTAGACAATAGATATATTTTTAGGTTTGAAACTCCTTAAAATAGTTACAACAAAGATAAATAAAGAATAGAATATAAGAATAAATCAAAACCAAATCAATTCAAAGAAATATTAGTCATGTTCTCGGCCTTAACCCCATAAAGGGGGCTTTAGCTACTCATGGACACAATCGTAAACACAATGAATGGACACATATTAAAATCCATAAACAAGCTAAAGTAAAGATAGAAAAATCCTGATTGAAGTGTTTTCTATACCCTCTCTATTCCTCCCAATTGTCCAAGGTGTATAACAACAAGTACAAGAGTCCTATTTATAGGACAAGGATTTTTGTTGTCGGTGGAAAAAGAGACGCGTTGTGGGGCTCATTACACCGAGATGGGGGTCACACCATTGGCTCATTGTAGGGTAACAATGTTTTAGTCCCATTAGGAAGCTTTCGATGCATCGCATGCACCCCACCACTCTTTCCAAGGTCCTACACACACTGGTGACAATAAACATTTTTGTTTTACATTAAGTCATGTCTTGTGCTACTGTTGATCAATTCCCAACCTTGTAGTGTTGTTTCCGATTAATTTTCATCTTGTATATCATTCGTATATTATAATAATCAGCTAACAAAGAATCCTATAACATTAAACATCACGGATTAGAGCTCAACAGAACACAACATCAAGAACGGTGAACTAGAAACTCAAGCTAAGACTAATCTTGCCCCCTTTGATCTTTAACTTATTGTTTTACTCTTGAATTGATTCAATTTCATGTTTATAACTATAAAAATGTTTTTCCAAACTTAATTACAGAAAAATAGGCTTAGGAACTAATTAAACACATTGTAATCCATTGAGATAGACTAGAAAAACACCTAGCTCAAGCTAGTAACACTAGTTTTCGCATTTGAACTATAAGTGACTCAATTAAGTACAAACTTGTTTGAAAGATACCTTAAACATTGTACTCACATATTTAAACACTTAAGAACATGATAAGTCCTAAAAAAAGGCTAAATAAGCTAGGATAACCACACTAAGGTGCATAAATCCACCTTAGATCACTTACCCAATCAAAACAACCTCTACTGGATCAACCCTAGTTTGAAGAACCTGGTGATCAAGACTGTCCAAATCAACCAAAAGATCTAGATTAAGAAGCTTATGATATCTGATCGAAGCTATACATACCTGCTAGACTGAGAGTGATTGAGACCTTTGTGCGGAAGACCTCTATATCTAGATGGAGTACCACTGAGATTGCACTGATGGCGAGGCTTCTTAGTGCCACCTCTATTAGTATCAAGACATGCCCATTATATAGTGCTTCCATGATCAAAAACATGAAAAAGGTTCGACCCAGTTTCTACTAAAGGTTTCAATGCCAAATGAAGCAATAAAGTCATCCTCTAACAAACCTCTACAATCTCTCATTCTCTATAGAAAGAATCTAGAAGTATGTTTGGCCTACTCAAGAAACATGATCTCATACTTTAAAACTAACATAAGACCCTATTGAAGACCTCAAAACCCATCTCTGACAGGTGAACCACTTCATGTACCAAGCCTTCCCCTTACCATTACATACTCTCAAGAATACTTAGAATCCTAATGATGGTATCCAAAAGAACTAGCGATCACAAATCCTACCGGAGCCTTGGTTGGCCCATGCCCTCTTACTAATTCTCTAGATCCTCAATCTCAAGCTCTACCTCTAGTGATTGCTCTTTAGCTTGACCTTAGGCTGAGGTCTTATCAATGGGTACAAGAGTTAAGTCCTCACTGTTAGATGATTTTTTTTGATCCGTTTGAGAAAGAGAGGAACAAAAAGAAGAATTTCGAGGTTGATAGAGATAATGATGCATGGTAAATAACCCAAAAATGAAATTTCCTAAGAATTCCCTATCGCCACCAAAAAATAGGATACATATGTCATTATATCATTCCATAGGACTCTACTAGGCATTTGCTCACATACTAAAAATACTGGTGAACCTAGGCTCTAGTACCAAATTGTCAAAACCCAAAAGTTTAGGTCATATTAATAACAACTAAAACACACTAGTAGGCAAGTCGAACCCTATAGCCTTTAATAATAAGTAATAGAATTAGTAAACAAGAGAATAAATCATGAAATAGATAGGCTAAATAGCAAGACAAATTAATAATAGGGTCTATTAAATGTACAAATAAAGAGTGAAGGAAAAAAATATACAAGATACAAACCAAGATTCGTTATCAATCAGTATAGATGCTACTAATCACATTTAGAGTATTGAGTAGATACAATATAAAAGAACTGACTCTAAATCTACCAAACAAAGACTAGTCCTACTAATGAAGGGATAATAAACCCTCCTAATGGAAGGAACTCACCCAAAATCTCCGATCCAAGAAACCTTTATCGGAGGTGCACGTCAGTAGTGAGAACTTGTACTAGGATCTGCATTAGGTAATAAAAGAAAAAGTGTACTATGAGCTTAAAATATATGGTTTCAAGTAAGCATCATAGTCTAATTGAGATTAAAAGATAAATGCAAAGTATAAAGGACATAAAAGAAGATGATAGGAAATGCAAGTAGCATAAGAGTAGGTACGTATCTATAAAAGCTAGCCTAATAGTGTAACAAAGAAAGAATCAAATATAGGTAAAAATTATAATAGTAGTTTGCATAAAGTGTCTATCCAAATTAGGGGTGAAGGTATAACTATGTAACACTATGAATGGAAAAGATAGAACGAGAGTTTATATGGCATATCGAGATAATAAGAATAATATCTGAAGATATCTAGACACCAGCTATGAAATAATAAAATATGCAGTAATAATTAGCAATAACTTAAGTAGGCCTCCTTAATCTTAGAATGTATAGAACAACAGAAGAAAACCAAATTGGGCCCTATAACAAGGATAGGTACTAATAGCAAACAAAAATAATTGATCTTCATAAGCATGCTACGTACAAACACTTGACATACTGGCAACAATAGTTCATATGGATAAATAAGTGTAGAAAAAATAAACTAAAGAAACTATGAGTGAAAGCCATGTTCAATAATAGTATATATAACTCCTCCAACACTTGTGGCTCATAAAGGTAGGAAACAAGGAAAACACACTTCCACCAACATATAAGGCTCATCGAGGAGGGACCAATAAGGGACTCATGATATCCATATACACTACCAGATACAAAAGTAGGACTTCTAAGCAATAATCTGTAATACACAGGTGTGTGACAAATGACCCAAATTAAATTGAGACTAAAATGAGCCATTTTTCTTTTCTGAAAACCATGTTTAGAAAAATTCAAATCAAGTTCCATTTAGAGTCAAAACTAGAGAGTATAAATTAGAAAAAAATGTTTTAAGCAAATAGTTGAGGAAACCAATGATAAAGTGTAGACAATAGTAGTAATCAGTGTTAAAAGTTTTGTAAGTCCTTTAAAGTCCTTAGAAATTTGGAATAAAGATAGTATGATTCCTTTTTCTTTCAATAACCTTAAATTATTATTTTTCCTGGTAATTGTACAACAATGAATGCATGTGATGTGCAAATGTATTCATTTCATTAACAATATAAAACAATAAGGGCATAATCATGCAAGTATAAATAAATAGGCATTACCCCACTTCCTAGAGCAAAGAACACTAATTTGGAATCTAATTGTGTCATATCCATGACCTCAAGCCTAACAATATACAATACACTATATATATATAATAAATAGGGAAACTAGGATTAAATAAGAGGAACAATGGTACTAATAAGTATCATTTAAGGAATATTAATCTATGCAGGTGATACTTCCCCAGACATATACTATGGATCACTAAACTAATACCAATATCATTGAAAGAATTTAAGTATTCCTAACCTAATTCTCTAAACTAAGGTTCAAGCTAATATTCTATTCTATGATCCCTAAGGAAGGCCAAGAACAGTGAAAATGATAAGATAATCTTAAATATATCCTATAAAACTATACCCTTCATGCAATTTATACCATACATAATCTCATAGAGAAAAATCTATAACAAAGTAGATGTAGCCTACCTCAAAGAAAAATACCATCCTCAAACCATGTTTGAGTCGCTTCTAGCCTCTACTTAACCTCTAAAATTTCTTGCACTATAAAAATCAGGATATACACATTAGTACAATTAAAGTGATACCTATATAACAAATTTACACTTTCCATCAAATTTCAGGTAAAAGATTAGCCCATAGAACCCGCTAATAGAATATAAAATTTGTCATGACCCAATTTCTCAGGTCATGATAGCACCTACTATAATCTACCAATAGGTAAACCAACCCATAGTCCAAAACTACTAGTAATGAACTGCAAAAAGAAATAAAAAAAGAATGTAGAATTAATTGTCATAACCCAATATATGAGTCACGATGGCACCTACTAAATCTCGCCAGTAGGTAAGCTGAACTGTAGCCCAGAGCTATATGCATTGGGCTAACTTGGTGGAAAATGGCTGAAAGTGGGAAAGATAGACAACATAACGCATAAATAAGAAAGAAATTAGAAATAGTTTAAAAGGTAGCCATAACATAGAAAATTATACAACAACCTGGAAGAGTTAGTGAAAGAGCTACAACAACAAACGACAAGTATTATAATAGTCAATACAACAATTTTGAAGCAAAAGACTAGACATGGATAACTAGAAGTAAAAAGTTAACTCCGACTCCAAGAGGTCGCCCAATCTCAGAAATTAACTCTACACGATCAGCGAACCAACAATGATAACTAGCACTCAGATCTTCACCAAAAAGGTACAGAAGTGTAGTATGAGTATTAAAACAATAGATACATAGTAGGCATCATCGTCCGGATGAGCTAAATAATAATATGTATAAATAAGATGCAAGATATCATAACTAAGTCAAAGAGAAGGGAAAACGTGGGAAAAACACCAACATCGCTGTACAAAATTAAATACATAAGTCAGAGCAATAATATATGGAGCATGCACCTAAAACAACAAGATTGGCCTCCATTATCCAATAAGTACGAAAAAACAAATAACCCAATGCAAGCCCCCATAAACCTGGAGAGTACAATCAAGGTAAACTAAATTACTGAGAAACCATAATCTACCAACCCTCATACTACCACTTGTAACCCATCCATAGTATGTTATACTATGAACATCTCCCCTTTTTGATTTCCAACTAGTATCCATATCTTAATACCACAATTAATAGCTGGACTCGAACTAGTACATACATACATCATCAATATCATAATAAATAAACAAACTCTAATTAATATATATGTCATAATTATCATAATTAATACCCGAACATGAACCGGTATATATATTATTATCATAATCAATACCTAGACTCAAACTGATATATACATCATGACCATCGGGCCTTAACATATTTAGCTTTAAACTCATAATATCCAACCATAGTGACCATTTGGTTTCTAGTTTCATCAAGCACTATAATAAGAATTTCAAGATATGTATAACAAACATACAAAGGTCTACCAAAACTAACTTGAGTCTTTGCCTAAGGCGGGCCGAAGGACCACTTTTAATCCCTAAAATCCATTATAAGGTAAAATCTACCCTAGAATAGGCTAAGGTATCTAGATCTACTTTTAGCTATTAAACAATCCTTATTTAGCACAAAGATAGAAATTCTACTAAGGACCTAAGCAACTAAGACAAACATATCTAAATTATGATTTTTGGATAGACTAAAAGCTCTAGCTAACCCAAGTATTGTTAATTTTGTAACCTACATATAAAAACCATCTCAAATCTTACATAGTATCATAAAGATATCATGACATGGCTCAATCTATTAAGAGGGGAAAATCTAGCCTTTTTGGGCGCCGATGAAAGCTCGACGAATTTGCTAAATCACCAATTTGTCCTTCCAAGCAGCTTCTGCAGTAGCTATGCTATCAAAATCACAATCTCCTCATAAAAATGTGAACAATTATACCTATACTACACTATTTTTCTTTATGTCCCAAACTACACATAAATCCTATGAGGGGCCCAGATATGGAAATTGCATTTCAAGAACCAACTTAGCATACCATATGCTCAAGGAACAATTACCCTAAAAATAGGTGTATTCTTATCTATATTGGTGCTAAAATTATTCCCCATGGTTGAGGAATTTTAGATGGAGAAAATGGGAAATCAACCATGGAAATAAAGGAATCTTACCACAAATTGAAGGAGAACCACATAATTAATCTTTAACCAATATCAATAATTTTGTAAAATTGTTATTCCCATGATATCCCACTATTTGGGGTTTAAAACTCTTAAGAATGGATGAGAAATGGGAAAAAGTAGGTTGGAAATGGTGTATTTATACCCTTACTAAGTACACGGGTATTGAATTCGCGACCTGGTGATCACAATTAAAATTCATAGATAAAAGGACAAAAGTTGTGAATGCAAATAGAAATACTGCTTATGCAATACTTGTATGCTGCCAATGGGAGTCACTTTCACAATACTCGCTGCTAGGGGATAGATTGATATCTCAGGATTCATCTAAAATCCTATATACACAAATAGAGGTACCTCATAAAATTTGATGTTTTGAAATCAATGGCACATTTAAAGTTCCTATTTGAGGTTGTTTTAATGAAAAGTGGTTTGTTGCGCCCAAGCACATACACAAGTATATATGGTGTTACCAAGTAGTAAAGTGGCCCTTTGGAAGCCAAGTATCAATCCAAGAGGGAATTTTGTTGACGACTATCCAATTCTAGTTGAAATATTAAGATAAAGTAACCAAAAGAGTCTTAGAGTTGTAAACTAAAAGTAAAATAACAAATGCAAAAAAGTAATGACTTTGGATAATCCATGGATAGAGACCCAAGGTTAAGGCTTATGAACAATCATACTATACCATTTAACTTAAGTAGTTAGACTACTTATCATGGTTATTTATTCATAGAGTTATCACATGACCCTGGTGTCCCGACCTCTAATCATCCACCTAACTTGGACATTACAACTGCATCATTGAGCGGGGATGTAATAATCCAATTAAGTACTTAAAGCTATCATCCTACATATGAACCAAACAAGTCTTATAGATATATCACTATACTAGATTCTAATTCAAATTCCTTATTTTATAAATAAATAGAAACCATGCTCTACTTATCCCCTTGTTTTATCATCTTATTCCCCCTCTTGAGTTTACAAAAATGACAATGTACATCCTCAAAATAGTTATAAAAAGGGTAAAAAATGACCAAATATGATAAAACATCCAAACAAAATTAATTCAAAGCATTAATAATCATGTTGTTGGCCTTAACCCCGAAAAGGGGCTTTTAGCCACTCATGGACATAATAGTAATAAAAATAATTTGACTACATGATAAAATCAAATAAGAAGCTAAAATAAAGGAATAAAAACACTAATTAAAGTGTTTTCCATCCCCTATACATGTTCCAAAGTCATCCAAGGTGTTTAGCATTCAGTTCAAGTGTCCTATTTATAGGAGAACTTTGACGTCGGTGGAATAAGGGATGCATCGATGGCTCATTACGGAGGGATAGGGGGATTATCATATGCTGATAGTGGTTACACACTATTTTGGGTCAATTTTGAACTATTTTCTATGTATCACATGACCATTGGAAAATCCTACATTCTATATGCTCCTTGGACATTTGAGGTATACAAATTATGCCAAATTTTCTATTATGGTTTCGTTGATCCATTCTGAGCTTTTTGATCTATTTAAACTTGATTTGAAGCTTGTTTAAATGTTTTGTGTGTATCACATGACCATTGGAAAATCCTACATTCCATATGCTCCTTGGACATTCGAGGTATCCAAATTATGCCAAATTTTGTATTATGCTTTTGTTGATCTATTCTGAGCTTTTTGAGCTATTTAAACTTTATTTGAATCTTGTATGTCCTTAATATATCATCATAATCCATTAGAAAATCATACTATATAATTAAACACAACAATTTAGAGCTCAAAACAACACAACATCCAAGATAGTGAAATAGAAACACGAGCTAAGCATTGTCTAATTCACTTTGATCTTAAGCTTATTGTTTTGACCCTTGGCTTGATCCAATTGACACTTGAAGATTATCAACAAGTTATTTCACATATAAATGCACAATAACAACCTTATTAACTAATGAAACACGTTAGAACCAAACACGATGGACTAGACAAACACTTAGCTCAAGCTAGTTACACTAGTTATCTCAGTTGACTTCTAAATGATTAATTTGAATCAAAACTCATGTGAAAATACCATTAAACATTTTAAACACATAAATGGACACTTATATGAACATTTATCTCATTATCAATACATTAACCACATGAATCATCCTTAAAACAAGGCTAAATAGGCTAGAAAAATAGTGCGAGAATGCATAAATACACCCAAAATCATGGTTCCCACATACAACTTGCTATTTTCTTTACTTCTGAGCAATTGATCAAAATAAGACCGAGTGCCTCTTGAACCGAAAACACATTCCACCTGGCCTAAAATCAACATTCCAAAGTTTTGAGAAAAGTCAAAATTGGCATATGAGTTCCGTTGATTGATATTTTTGCTTGATATCCAATTTGATACTGCAAAGACTTTAAAATAGAGAATTGGCTCTAAAACCAAACAAACTACCTAATAACAAAACTGTTAGTTCCAACAAGGCATAAATAACTTGGGGCAGATATAGCAAAACTCTAAATGCAAAAAATAATAAAAAATATAAAAAATGACCTGAAGGTTCATTACAATATCCAATACTAAAAGAACTTTTCTCTACAAAACTAAAGGGTTAGGATGTACCTGAAGACTTGAATAATTGAGGATGCTAGGGTTGGATCTTTCTCTTGATCTCATAAGTAGCCTCCTTTACTGGGCAGTGCCTCAACTAAACCTTAAATATAGGAATCTCTCATGTGCAATCGCCTAATATCGCTAGCCAAAATGAGTACAGGTTCCTCCACGAAGGTCAACCACTCATCTAACTACAATAAGTACCATCTAAGTACATGAGATAGATCAAGAATGTATCACCTTAACATGGTAATACGGAATACTATATGGATAAAAGAAAAATCTAAGGGTAAGGATAACTCGTATGGAACCTCGCCAATGGTGCGAAGGATCTCACAGGGTCTAATATATGTAGGGCTGATCTTTCCCTTCCTCAAGAACCTCATCAGAACCTTTATGGGTGACACACAGAGAAATATCCGATCACTGATAAGTCATTATTTGACAATTTACTAGCACTCTTTGATACTAAATTATCATTCTTTCTATTGATTTATTGTTTATTTCTTACTTAATGCTCATTGACATAGGTAAGAGTTGAAATAAGAAGATAATCAAAGAAACTTGATAAAAATAAGCTGAGGAATAGGTGAAAGAGAAGAAATGTGATCAAAAAGAGCATAAGTTGAAATGCAGGCCCCAGGAGTCGACCCTTAGTTACTACTATCACTGCTCGAGGATCATGATCGTGACCAGTTAACAAGTAAATTGGAGGGTGACCACGATATGAATAGAACATTTAAGTGAGTCATAAATGCAGTTGAGTGTAGAATTTTCAAGGGCATTTTTGTTATATTTGGCAAATGTGGAATTGGGGCTCAAATAAGGGTTCTTAGCTCATTTTTCACTATCTTACATATTATCCTTCATCCTCATATTATTTTTGAGGGTTTGATCACTTGGATCTTAGAGAAAAAATTGTACTAATCTTGAGATAATAAGACATTAGAGTGACTCCTAAGTGAAGAATTGACA
This sequence comes from Capsicum baccatum var. pendulum, assembly GCA_030864225.1. NCBI lineage: Eukaryota > Viridiplantae > Streptophyta > Magnoliopsida > Solanales > Solanaceae > Capsicum > Capsicum baccatum. Next base: position 130,027,610 of record CM061557.1, read on the forward strand.
AATTTCATTGAGGATTCATTGGAATTCAATGGTGGTTTACCTTCTCTTTATTTTTCATGAATCAAATTGATGGATATTTTGGAATATTTTTATTTATTATGTTTATGAGTTTCTAGTTTTTTCCACTTGGGGTTATGTTTGAATATGGTCCAATTGTGTATGGGTTTTGATTGTTAGCTTTAACTCTTAGTTAATGTTGTTGGGTTTCACAAATATTTGATAAAAAATAAAATTTGTTGGTGAAAGCCTCAACTTCCCTAAACCCCATATCATCCTTAAAAGGGTAATGTAGGTGACATGAGCATTTGTGAACAATAAGATATATAATAATTATTCCCTTTCTATTGTCTTAGAATTAAGGATTGATTGTGGAATTGCTATATCTCGAGCATCATCCTAGTAGTAGGGATCCCTATTGAGGCTTTGTGATGATTGGTTGACCACACCCATGCGGTATTTAAAAGAGTTCCTGGGTGATAGTATGGTACTTTGTTGAAAGGCTATTATGAAATCCCTAACTGAGCCTACCCACGCATGGTTCAACTATGATTTAAAGTTGATTTTCAAGTACCCACACACTAGTTGCATCTAGTAAAGTATAGTCTGAAGATTCATGCATAATTCATTGTACTCTAAAGATTCTTAGCCTCATGTTAGTATTCTAGAAACCCAATATTCGTTATATCTTTCAAAAATGTTCAAACCCCTTAAATATTTGTATCTTAGGTTTGAATTTAGCAAGTAACTTCCATTTTGATCTTTCTCGATAACCATTCACATTGTTTTTCATAGGATTCAACTCTGTCTCTTGTTGGGTTTATATTGATAACGATCGCCTTGCACTTAAATTGACGTGTAAGTTGAACATTATAAAAAATGGTCTATTATCAGGGAACAATTTGGTGTATTGAGTTAGTTTGGAGTTTTATCTTACTTGCTTGGATTCAAACTTGTAAATATTTTTTTCTAATTTTCTTTTATTTCTTGTGTTAGGTAGATTTATGTTTTTATTTACTTATTACTATGGCATCATTGAATGAATATGAGTTTGGTGGTTACAAATCTTATCTTGATAATCCATGTCCATATTGTGGTGGACCCCAATTTATGTAATATTATAAATATGCTCTCTAGAAGAGATGTGTGCACCATCTCAATTCTATTGGTAGTATGGTTGTTCTTTAAGTTGTGTTTGAGATCGGCATTAGACTAATTGTCCAAATTCCCTCTCCCCTTGTTATGCTAAGAAAAATATTGGTCTATTTTATGAGTTTGATAGGCCACATGAAGTGATAAACAAAGAATAATGTGCCAGATACAATGGTGTTGGAGAAATGATTCTATCTCTCTTAGATTAGTTAAATATTATAGATGATGAGGTGTATCACTTGCATCAATACATGATGACATTTGAAAAAAAAAGTGTGCAAAAAAAGAAGAAGTAGGTGAGGAGGTCGATCTTTTAAGTACCATGGAAATTCCCAATATTCAAAATAAGGTAGATAAGAAAAAGATATCACACCATGTGGTTGAAGGTGGGAATGATGTGGAAGAATTCTTGGTCATTTTCTTACCAACCAATCCAAAAATAATGAAAGATTCCAAAATTGAGGAAACGGTACATGAGTAGAAAGAAAAGGCAAAGAAAACCCTTTGTGAAGGCTCTAGTTTATTTTCAGGTGCTAATTTCATAAATTTTGTGACTCCAAAATTGGAAAGATGACCTCATTCCAACCACTTTTCGACAATATGCTTGGTGGATGTGATGAAGTTTAAACCACCCAACCAAATGATGAACTTTGGAGATAGGGTACAAAATCCTTATATTTTTGAGTTTGTCATTCCAAAAAGGCATGATGATGTCCCCCACTTGAAGGCCAATAGGTCCAAAATTTAATATTTGACAAGTGGTTTTTTGATGTTCTCACCAATACCTAAGGAGCCTACTTAGAAGTTTGATGTAAAGTTGGGTAAAAGGTTTAAGTTTTCAAAGTGGTGAGATAGAAAATGTATCATTGTACCCTCACCTTTGCCAAAATTACCTCAAAGATATATTGATCTAAAGTTGTGCCGCCGATTCAAATCTTTTAAATTGAGACATAAATTATAGTCAATAGATGTCTTTCCACGACTTAAACTAAGGCGCTTCATGGGAGGAAACCCAAGAATTTTTTCTTAATGTTTTCTAATGTTTTTTTTTTGTTTCAATTTTTAGGTTGTTGTTGGGTGTTTACAGGTGATATTATAAAATAGAGCGGGTACCTCAAGAATGAAACCCCGAATAAGTATATTGGACTTTATTTTTATCATTTTCCTCTCTTTAACAAGATCACAAGGTATGCTCCTTAGTTAAATTTTTGTTGAAGTATGTATAGTGATCACATTTATTGATTTCTTTGGAGTTTAAATTTATTTTATTTAAGCTTAATTTGGTTGAGTGTGGTTTTTGGGATGAAATTTTTTAAATGTGTGCCTTGTTTCAAATGCTAAATTGCAAAATTCTTGCTTCCATACTCTAGTGCACACAATGTGTTCGATGAAACACCCACTTGAGGTTTGTTGTCTTAATTGAGTGGTGGGTGATTTAATTGGGTTATTGTGATTACAATTGATGTGTTTGGTGATTAATTGGTGGATTAAGCTTGTTTACATATGTTGTTATTCTATTTTTCAAGCTCCTACCTTTCATGTGCACTATGTGTTTGTTAAAATGTCTATAAGAGAGGAATGCCTTATATGCTTGTAAGGTTAATGTGAACTTTCTGCGGGCATTATGTGATCAATTTTGGAGCATAGTTTTGAGTACTATTGGTCTTAAATATTGGATAACCGGTGGTTTTTGGTTGAAATTGTGGATGAATGTTGCGTCCATGGTTTGATCGATTAATGCAGTTATCATAGCATTCTCAGGTAAAGTCTAAGTTACCCGAGAATATGAACTCTTCCCTTGACCTATGATAGATTGGGTGACACCATTTTTAAGGGTATAGGGTCTTTTGTGTTTCTATTAGTGGCATAAGTGATTTGTGATCTAAATAGGTTATGTGAAGTTGTGAGGAAAGAATCCCATGGAGTGTAGTGATATTGTTACCTTATTCACAAAAGTTTTTCTTTGATTGTTTAGGAAGAGGCAAAAGTTCAAAAATCCATTCAAAATGTTATTGTCAAGAAATGAAATGATTTTGAGAAAAATCAAAAAAAATATAGTTTTGTTTTTGAAAATGATCAAGTATGTTTTTGGGCTCTCTTTTGATTGAGACTATTAGATTAAATTTTTGGATCTCTCTTGACAAGGATGAATCATCAACTTGGAGCAGCTTAATAAGCTCAAATTACTCAAATTAGTTGGGAGATTAACTTTTTTCTCTATTAGTACGATTCCTTGTGAAATGAGATTTTTTGAATAATTCTTGTACATATGTGTAGTCTAGAACTTTCCGCGATTGTGTTCAATACAAAATCCTAGACATGTTTTTTTGGGAGGATGACTCAAAGCCATTTTTAAGCCGTCACATAGCTAAATTCTTACATTAACATTCTTCCCTAGTTAACCCCTTTGAGTCTTTTTGCCCATTTTTCTATCTTTTTGTAATGATAACCTTTCTAAAACAGCTAATCCCATTTAAAATCTTACTTTTGGAAGTTAACCTCATTTGCTGCATAAAATGATTCAACATAATAAAATACAGGAGAAAGGCTAAGTTTAGGGGTTTGTGTAGTTGGGAGAGTAATGTAAGGGTGGTTCAAACTTCAAGTTTGGGGGGAGTAATGTGATGTGCTAAGATGAGCTAACAAAAGTGTACATAAGGTGGTCAAATCATGTGCTTAAGAGACAAGAGACATACTTGATGGTAAAGTTGTATACCCTAGACCATAGAATGTGAAAAGAATTAAGGAAAATTAGGGGGCTGAGAAGAGCTTAAAGTTAGAAAGTATCTTGAAAAACCCAAAGGATTAAAGAAAGAAAATGGTGTCTTTGAATTGTTTTGTAAATGCTAATAGAAAAGGTAGGGAAATATGTGAAATTATTTAAAGGAGAATAAGGTGGATAGTTTGAAAATTTTAAGGTAGAAGGGGTTGAGAAATTGCATTGAAAGAGGTATTTTTGTCACTTGATCCATATATATTCCTTCCCTACCTTAAACATTCATCTTGACCCGCAAGACCTTGGTGATTCCAAACTAGGTAAGTCTACATTAGTAGTGAAAAATACAATGGGAAAGCCTATGGTTCTACTCATTGTACTTGAATTTCTTTGTGAGAGTGAGTATGAATTCTTTCATTATTTCAACTCCTGTAGAAATTTCAATGTCTTATGTATGTGTGGAGCTAAATCTTTCTTATTAGAGGCATCAATACTTTGGGGTAGAGAGTGAAGTCTTACTATTGATTTGGGTAAATAGGTGAAATAAGTTGCATTTTGAAGATTAAGAAAATTTTTGAGGATTTTGTGTCTCCCTTTAAGATACTTTGTTGATTTAGTAGATTCATTTGATACAAACTTGCATCCTTGCTTCATAATATGTGCTATTAGAAAAGTTTTCTTTACTTGTTTCCATGACATGTTTAGAAATTAATTGTAGACCTTTGTTATCTTATTCCTTACTATAACTTTTCTTTAGGTGACATTGAATAAAAAAACCACATCCTATTGAATTATCCTCATTTTCTTGTGGATAAGCAACAGTTTAAGTTTGGGGGTGTTGATAAGTAATTAATTTGATAATTTTTTAGCACCTTTTAAACCTAAATTATCATATTTGTTTGTTGATTTGTTGTTAATTTCTTACTTATTGCTCATTTACGTAGGAAAGAGTTGAAATGAGAAGATAAGAAAGGAAACTTGATAAAAATGAGTTGAGGAAAAGGCGAAAGAGAAGAAATGTGAGCAAAAAGAACAAAATATGAAATCCAGGCCCAAGAGTCGACCCTTAGGTATCGTCATCACGGCCTGAGGATTATGATCAAGACTAGAAAATGAGTCAACTATAGGCTATTATGGTATGACTACCGCAATCACAGGAGTCGCAAACGCGGTCAAAAATGGCAATCGCGGTAGAGCGGAAAAGTTTCAAGCACATTTTTATAATATTTGGTAAATGTAGAATTAGAGCTCAAATAAGGGGTTTTAGCTCATATTCACATTTTTCCATATTATCCATAATAATTATCTTAATTTTGAGGGTTTTAACACTTGGAGCTAAACTTGAACTAATCTTGAGATAAGAAGACATTGGAGTGACTCCTAAGTGAAGAATTGGCAAAACCCATTGACGATTCATTGGAATTTAAAAGTGTGGTTTGCATTCTATTTATTTTACATGAATCAAATAGATGGAGATTTTGGTATATTTTTTAAATTATCTTATTCAGTTGCTAGCACTTCCTCTTGGGGTTATGTTTGAATTGGGTGTGGGTTGTGATTGTTAGCTTTACTATTAGTTAATATTGTTGGGTTTCACAAATGTTTGATTATAAAATGGAAGTTGTTGGTGAAATTCCCAATTTCCCTAAATCCCACATCATCCTTAAAAGAAGGACGTGGGTAGTGTAGATCCTACATCATTCTTGAAAGAAGGATGTAGGTGACATGAGCATCTGTGAACAATAAGATACATAATTGTTAATCCCTTTATATTGTCTTAGCAATAAGGATAAATTGTGGAATTGCTATATCTTGGGCATTATCCTAGAAAGAGGAATGCCCTATTAAGTCTTTGTGATTATTGTTTCACCACACCCATGAGGTATTCTAAAGAATCCACGGGTAATAATTTGGTACTTTGTTGAAAGGCCTGTATTGAAATCCCTAACCGAGCCTACCCACACATACTTTAACTAAAATTTTAAGTTGATTTTCATGTACCCACACACTAGTTTCCTCTAGTAGAGCATAGCCCCAACATCCGTGCCTAAATGATTATAATCTAATTATTCTTAGCCTCAAGTTAGTATACTAGAAGCCCAATATTAGTTATAGCTTTCAAAAATGTTCAAACCCCTCAAAATATTTGTGCCTTGGGTTTGAAATTAGCAAGTATCTTCCATTTTGAACTTGCTCAATTACTATTCACATTGTTCCTCGTGGATTCGACCCCGACTTTTGCGGGGTTTATATTGAGAACAATCGCCTTGCACTTATATCGACATGTAAGCTGAGCCTTACCAGTCACCAACTCAAAATCTAAAGGCACAAAACCTACGGTCCGCGTATCCCTTCTGCCTACTCTGAGCTACCCTCAATCTGTCATGAAGCACCCTGACCTTATTCGATGACTCTTGAAGCAAGTCGTCACCACGGAGCATAATCTCAGAAATCTCAAACCATCCAATTGGGGAACGACATCACCTACCATACAAATCCTTAAAATTCACTATATTAATTCTCAAATGGTAGTTATTATATGCAAACTCTGACAAGGCTGAGTGTTGCTCGCACAGACCTTCAAAACCCATAACACAGGCTCAAAGCATGTCCTTAAGAACATAAATAGTTTGCTTCGACTGGCCATCGGTCTGAGGATGGAAGGCTGTATTAAGATTCACTGAGTACCTATCTCATCCTGGAGGCTCTCCACATGCTAGAAGTGAACACTGAACCCCGATCGAAAATGATAAATATTGGCATACCATGCTAATGGACTATCTCACTAAAATAGATACGAGCCAACCTCTTAGCACTGAAGGATATATGAATAGGAATAAAATATGAAGACTTGGTCAATCGATCCACTATGACCCCAATACTATCAAAACAACATGAAGTATGAGGCAAACCATTAATAACGTCTATGGTAATACGCTCCCACTTCTACCAAAGAATGGGCAATCTTTGAATCAAACCACAAAATCTGTAGTGCAAGACCTTAACCTACTCAAAACATAGGCAATGGGTAATAAAATTGACCACGTTTCTCTTCATTCCACTCCACCAATAATGTTGTTTCAATTCACTATAAATCTTGGTCGTACCTAGATGTATAGAATACCTAAAGATGAGAGACTTATGCAAAATCATCTGAATAAAATCGTCATTCTTCAAAACACAAATATGGCTATCAATGTCAAGACACCTTCATAATCCATAGTAGCCCTCTCAGACTCATCACTCAACACCTAATCATGGAGGATGCAAAGTCCATTGTACTCAAACTAGTGATATTAAATCAGCTTAAATAGTGAGGACCTCGCCTAAACACTAGAAAGAATTCTCCTAGGGTCTAAGATATCAAGTTGCATCATCATGTTGGCTAAGGGCAGAATGTCTCGTACCAACAACCTCTGAGAAACTAAAATACATTCCAAGATACCCATACTCACTTTTTTCTATCTCAAGGCATCTACTACCATATTTTTCTTGCTCGGATAATACATGATAGAGATATCATAATCCTTAATAAACTCCATCCATCTACGCTACCAAGCATTAGAATCTTTTTGGGTCATAATATGTCAAAGACTATGATGATCGATGAAAATCTCACAATGCATGCCATAAAGATAATGCCTCTAAATATTAAGCATGAAGACTACCGCTGCAACAACTAAATCATTAATGGGGTTGGTGCATTCATGCACCTTAAGCTGCCTTAAAGCATAAGCAATAACACGATCCTACTGCATCAATCGCAACCCAAACCAATGCCAAAAGCATCATAATAAATGGTGAAGCCCTCACCTTTACCAGGAATAGCAAAAATAGGAGACAAAGTAAAAAACTCCTTATGCTTCTCAAAGATTAACTCACTTTAATAGTCGCAAAACCCTTGACAAATCATCTATAATAACCAGTTAAGCCAATAATGTTACAAACCTCAGTCGGAAAGTAGGCTTGACCCAATTACATACCCTAGTAATGTCACTAACTCCAACCGAAACTCACACTTAGAGAATTTGGCAAAAATAGATTAATCTCTTAAAGTCTGGAGCATAATCCTTAAATGATGTGCATGCTCCTCTCTACTCCTTAAATACACAAGGATGTCTTCAATGAACACAATCATGATGGAATGCAAATATGGCCTGAACACTTAGTTCATCAGATCCATAAATGCAGCTGGATGTTAGTCAACTTAAAAGACATCACTAGGAACTCATAATGACCATAACACATCCTAAAAGTTGTCGTTGGGATATCCTCGACCCAAAACCTCAACTGATAGTAACTGGACCTCAAATCAATCTTAGAAAAAATTATTGCTCCCTGAAGATGGTCAAATAAGTCATCGATATGAGGCTTAGGATAATGGTTCTTCACCGTCACCTTATTAAGCTGTGTATAATAATTATACATATGCATAGATCCATCGTTCTTTTTTAAAAATAAAATAGGATCTCCCCAAGGAGACATACTTGGTCTAATAAAATCCTTTCTAAGAAGATCTTGGAGCTGAGAATTTAGCCCCTTCAGCATGGCGGGAGACATATGGTTAGGTGCCATAGAAATAGTTTGGGTCCAGACATAAGATCAATAACAAACTCAATATCATGTGTAATAGGTATGCTAGGAAGATTGGTAGGAAAAACATCAGAAATTTATAGACTATAGTAATTAAGTTGAAAGATGTACTCTCCACTCTAACATCATAAAAATAAGAGAGATAAGACTCACAATCCCTCCAAAAAAGTCTCCTAGGACACATATAAGAAATAATCACAATTTGCTCATGGCTAACAACTCTATGCCCCATAATTAAGGGTATACAAAGCATGGCTAAGGTAACGTTCTTGGCAAAATAATCCATGACCCAATGATAGAGGGATAACCAATGCATGCCTAGAATCAGATCAAAATCCACCATGTCCAATATAATAAGATTAATAGAGTATCAAAATCTCTAACAATCACCTACAATAGTAGATACACATAACGACATATATATAGACTCCCAAAATAAATCTAATAGTTAAGCAAAATAAGTACACACATAAGATTGAGTGGATCCTAGGTCAAATAAAGAAACAATTGATTAACGACACACCAAAATTGTACCTGCCATAATAATATATGAAGACTCAGCATTAGGCCTAGTAGGTACCTTATAAAACTAACCATGCCTGCCCTACCTACCCAAGAAACTTCATAAGCTCCCTCATACCACCCCTATGACCAAGCATACCACCTCTAACTGGGGGATGAACTACTTTAATAGGGGAACACTCTGAGCTGCAGTAATGATCACCCCACGACCAGGGAAATCACACGAGTAATGACTAAAAGATCTATAACCATAATATGTAATTTGACTTATACGGGAACTAGAAGATCCCAGTAACCCAAAGTAGCAACCTCAATTAGAACAACCAGTAGATGAGCCCCTTAAAGAGTGACCACTACCCTGACTAGGATGATCACTAATACAAGATTAACCTCTGTTAGTAATCTGGAGCACTGCCTAAATGGATCTACTATGCTGACTCTGAGTCTTATACGATTGATGCGGAGGGTACCTAGACTAAGAACTACTATATCTACATTAGGAGATACTACTAATCCCTATAAAACTACGCTAAAAATGAGACTTTTATTGCTACGTCCTTGGGCCTCATGATGCATCTCTATCATCACTTGAGCATGATTAAGAACCTCAGCAAAAATCCTAACCATAGAAACCATATTATGAGTAGACACGCAAAAAGCATATCTCAATGCTCAAACAAAATAATAAGCCCTCTCAGACATAGTAATCAGGATAGAATAGATCCATAAGTTTGCAAGGCATGTACTTGTCAAGAAAGATCTTAGAGAATTAAGCCCTTGTTAAAGAGGTAGATCCAGCTTGTGTGGATTCAATATGATCTCTCTACCAATGTCGAGCAACCAAGTCCAACTTAAAATTAGTGTCCTCACCACAGTCTCAACTAGGCCCAAATTATGGAGCATATCCTTAAAAGAAATAAGAAACTCAGGCATTCTTATCCGATGCAAAAGAAAATATAGGCAGAGCGAATCTTAAGAATCTACCCAATATCTTATGCTCATCGGCAGACATAGCAGACTAGGAAACTAGCGGCTAAGAAATTACCGACTGAATAACTAAAAACAAAGAAGGGACCTTAGTTCTGGGAGCGGCAGGTATAGTCTACACCTCGATATCTCTACCATAATAATCCATAAATTGTGCAGCATCGGACACCACACCAATAACCAACCCCAAAAGCTAAACCAAAGCATACTTAAGAACTAAAGAAGAAATAAATCTCGGTGGAGCCTGGGCTAGTCCTTTGACACAACCGGTTGGGAGGGAAGAACTCTGGTTCAAAAGAAGGAATAGGGTCGGGTGGAGGTCCCCTATCCTGTCCTTTAGATGGGGATGCATTTTGAGTCTATCCATGAATTCTAGGTCATCCACAAAATGTGATAGGATCCCTAGGATCAGTCTAAAGACCCTAATATCATGTAGTAGTAGCATACATGCTAGCCATCTATGAAAGAGTGAAACCATAGGAATGCTTTAGAAACCAACTCAGACACTTAGCACAAAATGAATGAAAGAAGTGAAGATCTCCTCAGAATGTCCTATAGCTTTTTGAAGATAATAAATGGACGTTATCTTTTGCATCCATCTGACTCGACTAGACACTTGCTCTTGTACCAACAATACTAGTAAAACCTAGGCTCTGATACCAATTTGTCACAACCTGATATTTTAAGTCGTGATGACACCTATTGTAACCCACTAGTAGGTAGGCCAATCCATAGTGCAAAACTACTTGTAATGGTTTGCCAAAAAAAATAAAGGAAGAATGCAACATAAATTATCACGGTCTAATTTATGAGTTATGATGACACCTACTAAATCCCACTAGTAGGTATGAGAAATCATAGCCCGAAGCTATATGCAATGGGCTAACTTTGTGAAAAATTTCCCCAAAAAGGTGAGATAAAACACAAATTCATAAATAAGAAAGACAATAGAAGTATTCTGAAAGGTAGACATTACATAGAAAACCATCTCACGACCTGGTAAAGTTAGTACAAGAGCTACTACGATAAACCATAAGTTTTAGAATGATAAATGCAATCCATTTTGAAACAAAAGACTAGACATAGATAACTAGAAGAAAATAGAATAACTTTGACTCCAAGCGCTAACCCAATATTGGGTATAAACTCTGCATGATTAGAGAATTAATGATGATAACTAGTAGTTAGATCTGCACTAAAAAAGTATAGAAGTGTAGTATGAGTACAAAAATCATAGGTACTCAGTAGGCATCATCATCTGAGTAAGCTAAACCATGATATAGATACGATAAAATACAAGATGACATAACTAAGTCAAAGAGAAGGGTAAACCTTGGCATAAATCCAACATTGATGCACATAAATACACACATAAGTTAGAACAATAATATATGGAACATCGAATTATAACTACAAGATTGGCCCCCACAACTAATACTTGCAAAAAAATAAATAACCCAACGCAGGCTCCCATAAGCTAGAGAGTACAATCAAGGTAAAATAAATAATCAAGCAACAATAATCAACCAACCCTCATACTACCACTGGGAACCCATCCGTATCATGCCACACTATGAATATCTCCCATTTTTAGACTCCAACCAGTATCCATATACTCAATACCATAATCAATAGAAGGACTTAAAGTGGTATATATATATTATCAATATCATAATCAATATGCAGACTCAAATTGGTATATAAATTATTGTTGTCAAAATCAGTTGCCAGACTTGATCTGGTATAAATATCATTATTATCACAATCAGAAGATGGACTCAAATTGGTATATATATCATGATCATTGGGTCTTATCATATTTAGCATCAACTTCAAGTATTAAACAATCGTGACCATTAGGTTTGTAGTCTCATCAAGACCCACAATAAGCATTTCAAGATATGTATAACGAACGTACAAAAGTCTATAAAAACTATTTTGAGTCTTGTCCTAAGGTGGGTTGAAGACACACTTCTAATCCCCAAAATACATTATAAGGTGAAATCTACCCCGCAATAGGCTAAGGTATCTAATTAAGGACCTAAGCAACTAAAACAACACATCTAAATGACAGTTTTAAGATACCCTAAAAGGTCCAACTAACCCAAGTATTGTCAATTTTATCACCAACACCTAAAACCTATCCCGAATCTAACATAATATCATAAACATACCATGGCATGGCTCAAACAATAAAGAGGGGAAAACCTAGCCTACCTGGTCGTTGAAGAAAGCTTAAAGAATCTGCTAAGTCACTAATTTTTCCTTTTGAGAATCTTTCACAAAGTGCTATGCTATCAAAATCACAATCACCATATAAAAATGAGAATAATGATACTTATCTGGCACTATTGTACTTTGGGTCCAAACCTGTACAAAAATACCATGCGGGGCTCGATTACATAAATTTCATTTCTGGTACCAACTCAACATCCCCAATGCTCAAGGAATAATTACCCCAAAAATGGGTGAGTTTTAGGCTGTATTGGTGATAAAATCAAGTCACCATGGTTTAGTGATTCTAAATGGCTAAAAGGGGAAGTCTATCATGGAACTAAAGGAATTTTACCATAAATTGAAGGAGAACTGCGTAATTAATTTTTACCTAAGTTCAATAATTGCGTATAATTGCTGTTCCCAATATTATAACACTCTTTAGGGTTTAAAAATCTTGAGAATGGATGAGAAATAAGAAAAAATGGGTAGGGAATGGGGTATTTATATCTTTTCCAGGTACAGGTATATAGCATTTATGACTAAGGATATTGCTTACGCGATACTTGTCTGCTACAAGAGGGAGTAACTTTTGCAACATAAGTCTCACATTCGTGATAGTCACTGCTAGTGGATAGAACACTAACAAAATAGGTGACATGCAGATGTGAATGAACCAGTACCAACCAAGAATTTGAAATTTTCAAGTCTCTACCAGCCCCTCGAGAATCATCCAAAGTCCTATATATGCTAACAGACTAAAATACCCTATCAAATTCAATGTTCCGACTCAATGGATCAGCCAAAATTCCAATACAAGATTGTTTTGTTGAAAAATAGGTCCCACACCTAACTTACTATTTTTTTAACTTCCGACCAATAGCTCAAAATGAACTTGTGTGCCTCAAGACCAAAACCAAGATTCCACCTATCCTAAAATCAACATTCCAAAGTTGTTGGAATAGTCAAAATTTGCATATAAAGTTGCTTGACTGAAGTTCTCAGTAGTAGCCAAGTTGAACCAACAAAAACTTCAAAATAGAAAATTGAATCTAAAAATCAAATGAACTGCTTGGCAACAAAATTGTCAGTTCTAGCAGGTCATAAATGAGTTGGCGAAGCTATAAGAAAGAGCTAAATGGTAAAAATAAGCAGAAATACTGAAAAATGGCCTAAAGAGTGATTACAAAAATTAAATCTACATTTAGGTTTCTCAAAAGAAATAAATCATATTCTCAAAAGTCGAGCATAAATGAAGGCCAAATTTTGAATCAAATATATCCCAAATATATAACGATAAAATATCAAAAATAAAGGATTTAACAAAACTTATGGTAGAATTCGACAGAGAAAGTACGTGAAAATGATTAAGAAAGGTAAAACCATTATATCTAGACTTAACTTGATGATTAAACCTAATTTCTCTTATCTTCTAGGATCAATAATAGTAGAAAAGGACTTAGAATTTAAATTCAAAATAGAGATAAGGATTTTTATATTACTAAAGTTCCCTTCTATGCATATGTAAAACTCTTGTCATGCACACAGAAGTCCACCAGCCTAACCCTTCATGCATTTGATCGATCCATCATGCATTATAATAAAAATCTTTGGGCTGGCTAGACCCACCTTCTTTGTGCATATGGATGTTGGTCATATATGTACATGGTAATTTTTCCCTAAACTACAATAATAACCCTTTTGGTTGATTCATTGATTTACGTGAACTTTTGGAATTTTGAACCTCCCTACAGTGACTAAAGGTCATTTATGACTTGCTGAAACTTTCAATTTGGTAATCGAATAATTCATTTGGGTTTTAGGCTCATTTTTCTATTTTGGAGCTTTCACTATTAATAAATCGGTCTCGAATAAAAAGTCCTAATAGGTGACCTCGGATGAGAATAATTATAATGCCATCAACTCTAGAATATTGATTCTAGGCTAGAGGGACCCATAGTTTATTTCTCGAGGCTTCTGAACATATTTTAGGCTATTGGGCAGATTAAAGGAATAATAGAACTATAGGTGTGGCCCTATATTTAGTAGAAATGATATTAGATGAAAGTTTTGATGGTTCAACTGAGTTTGGAGTGTCAAGTTTGGTATGGTATCATAGTTTATTTGCGCATATGGGCTTTTGAATAAATCTCTAGAACCTAGTTGAAGTTTATTTTTAGACTTACAAAGATTTGGTACCCGATATTTTGTATGACTGCTTTAGCAGTCATTGAGTCGCTTTAGCGGCAAGCATATTAGCGTACATAATACACTTTAGCAACCTTCGCCATTTGGGTAAGGGCCGCTGTAGTTGTGGGAGGGCTAGTTAAGTGGGCACCAATTTAGTTTCTAGGCGTCTGCTTTAGCAGTATTCGTGACCCCGTGCAGGAAAACTTTACTAGACTTGTACCTCTTAAGTGTTAGCCACTTATGTGGACAAGTAGTTGCTTTAGCATCATCGAGGATGATATATCACCTTTCTTGTTCTGATTTTCTCTATTCCTTTTTACCATTTCTACTCCATTTTGAGAGCTTGAGGAGAGGAAAAAATGGAGAATCATACATTGAATCTATGGTATGCTAGACTAACTCACCTTGGTTATTTACAATTAATTTTCCCATTAATTACCATCCAATTTCATGGTAAATTCTTAAAAATTACATATTAAAATTTCTATACTTTAGATGATGATTTGGGGCCTAATTTATGTACCATTTGTGCTCAAATTTTGGGCAGACATTCTTTGTCCTTCAAGGGAACTCATGATGAATTCACTTTTTGATTCTATTTGTGTTCCTTGTAGGCCTCGCGGGCATATTCTTGATTCAAACATTGACCCAACTCTTTATATAGATATGTCGGTCCTGTTTTACTCCTAAAGATGTGTAGGTTAATTTTTTGATAGCATGAAAATATTCTAGGATCATGGAGCAAATACGACAATATATGGATGGCTCAAGACATATAGTTTGACATCGAGGTAAGCTTCTATCTACTCTTCTTCACGAGATAGTGTGTCATATATATTGCATGTTAGATAATAATGTTAGTATGAGATTATATATCATGGCCGAGACTACCTCCTAGTCTTAACACGGAGCTTATGGCCACAAGTGACCCTAAGCTAACCCATGAACTAGTATCTACTGTGAGTACTGAATAAAGTAATAATAAAACATCATATGCGGAAGCTAAACTGATGAGAAATTTTGTAAAAAAGTATTACTAAATACCATAGACAAAGTGTCTAAACTGCTGAGAAAACTGATACAAGTATGAACAACAAAAAACCTCTAAAAGAAAAATATGGGGAGTTGACTCGACAGACCCCCAACTAACTCCATCAGACCAAAATTAAGGAAGTACTAAAAATAACTTCAAATAACCTATCCTCGATGGATAATGAGTTACCACAATAGGTGTTGAGTGGTATTGAACTGACTAAAGGCTATTAGGCAATAGAGCATCCGAACCTATATTATAAGACAACATAGCACAAAAGAGAGTATGCGATTAGTAATTTAAATGTACAGGTACATGAAAAAATAACTAACTAAAAAATCATATAGATAGTGAGAATGAATGCATGAACATGCAAAATGAATGCAAGGTAAAGTAAAACATGTACTAAAATAATTTGTAAAACTGAATATTGAATAGCT
This sequence comes from Capsicum baccatum var. pendulum, assembly GCA_030864225.1. Lineage (NCBI taxonomy): Eukaryota > Viridiplantae > Streptophyta > Magnoliopsida > Solanales > Solanaceae > Capsicum > Capsicum baccatum. The sequence continues at coordinate 130,043,454 of CM061557.1, forward strand.
GATAAACTGAACACTTGGTCATAAAAACCTAAGCTAATATAAACGAAACACTAAACTAATATTATGGGAGCTATCCTATAACCGACACGACCCAATCTGAGTTGATCGAAGATCAACCTATAACCCTAGTTGGAAGGATGCTGGAACCTTTCCAGGGGTACCAACACATCGATGATGATGTGGATCCAACAAAGCTGATGTCTTGATGGACTAGGGTGTCACTCTTAACTGGAAGGTGACCGTAAGATAGTGTCAACACTTAAATAGAAGGAAGACCTCTCAATACCTACGGTAACTATGTAGTTCTGGAGCTTAAGCACTGCCACAAAAGGTCTAACCCTTGACTGGTAGGAATACCTTCATCCCTAAATTAGATCGGTGCTAAATTCTACTCCCAACTGAACTAACACTAGTATTGATTAATGTTAATAGGATCAAAACTGATAATTTCTCAACATGTATATGATAATCTGAATATGGTGATAAAATCATAATCTGACTGACTTGTTGCTTTAAATAAAAAACATGTATAAACATATGGGTATCAGCGCTTCATAACCCTCATGCACTGAATAATACATTACCTACAGTAAAATTATTTAAAACATTATAGGAAATTCATAATTCAGAGATGCAAGAGATAGAATATATCACTAAGTTGATGAAATCAATGATTATGAGTATAGGAATATGTTAAACTTATGATAACAAGGTGTACATATGGTTCAATTTGTAAATTAGTATATTAACATGGTGCGAACTGAACATGATGTGGGTTATTGAATTTATAAAGAGTTCAAGAGGATAATTCATATGGGAAGTGCATTATCATGCCTTTTATTCAAAACTATTAGGAGAAAATTGTGTAATTTCATACTTGACATTGAAATTCCATAAGAAGATGGAAAATTGTTTTATGCTTGAAAACTAGGGATTTTTGTGACTCAATAGGTGAAAGAAAACCATTGATAAATACCCCACATACCTGAGTTTGCTTGGACTCTTAAAGGGAACTTGGAATTTAGACCTTTGATGATGAATTCTAGTAGGGAGCTTTCGATTTTTTTGTGTTCTTCAGAATGAGAGGAAAGGGAACTTCGTTTATTGATGATGAATGTGACAAATAATGCCCTCTTGGGTTTTAAGCCATAAATTAGGTGTTTAGGGGGAGGGGAAAGGACTAAAATTCCCTCTCTAACTTTAATGAAATTTCCCAAAATTATATTATCTCCGTGCCATGGAGGTTATCATGTAGGCCAGGCTTTGTGACATGCTGCATATCGCCGAGGCTAATCTTTGTGACACGCTGTGTATCACGGATACTATCCTACATGACACGCTAAAATTACTGAGGGTTTTTTCCTTCTTGGTCTAAATCCACCCCGGACCTCTTTTGAAAAATTCCAAAACTCTCTCAAATTACTCTTTTAACATTTCTAAACATATTTAAACTCATAAATTATCATTTAGAACTCAGGAAGGACTAAATGATGTTTTAAATCCTGGTGTGTTAAAATAGACTTGTCCTATGTAATTAGTGTGAAATAATAGGTTTAGGGACTCTATACATGCGAGTAAAAGCTGGAAGCATGTCTAGGATCTTGCGGGGTATTACACTATGAGTAGTTAACCATGACTTAGCCTAAATTATGAATTTAGAGGATAGAAGGGTGAATCGACCCTTAAGTTGAAATTCTTGTTTTGCTTATAGGATCTGATTATCCAAGGTTACTAGCATGTTAGACATAGTTGAGGCTAATGACCCTTTAGTATAAGGTTTACTTCTTGAATCGGTGGATTTTTATTGTTTCAAAAATTATGGTAATATTATGATTTTGTTGGTTATATATTATTAGGCCTAGAACCGTGGTATGATTTTACTTTGACTCTATCTGAGTAAATTATCCTTATAAGGACTTAGCCATAGTGTATGGATGTTTAGATGCTTAAAATTGTATTGTTTGGACACTGGTAATAGAATGCATATATTCGATATGTTCATGCTAAATTAATAATAATATTCCAACTAAAAACATTGCTTACAACTATTGTCCTAAAGAGGGATTTATTCCCTCTTTTCACTTTTAAAATTGATGCTTTCACAATGAGAATCATACTACATTAATGAATGATTTAAGATCTTTTGGGAATAAAAATGATATTTTAGAGATTTGACGTAGATAGAATTTGTTTCATAACTTTACTCCTACTTCCTACTTTGGTCGAGAGAGATTTCGACCCTTTCTACTCCTTGATACTAATTTAGTATCCGAGTTGATCTCGGTCAACAGATTTACAGACTTAACTATATTAGCCATTGTTCAAGTCCCTACATTTATTATAGATATATCTTTCCAATACTAAATGGAGTAGATTAATAATTATGATAATCATTGGTAATCCTCGATTAGGTCAAGGTCGGTGTATACGGGTACTCTCGAACCCTATAAGGGCCCCTTTGTTCATGAGCCATCATACCAAATAAGAGAGTACATTGTAGGTCCTTTCTCTGCGAGCCATCAAGCGAAAAAAGGTATATATACTTAGTTACGTTATGGCACAAGGATTGGTTATTGTATCATGGATTTATTTTACATACATTTATGGAGACGCATTTCCTATCAACAATGTATTGTTTGGTCCCTATATCAATCATCCTTTTTTTTGGGGGGGGGGGAAGTTGCATAGGTATAGTTTGTGAGTGTTCTTTGTTGTGTATTGTCTGCTGATTGAGCCTTCTACTTTATAGGGTTCAGTTAAGGTATTGTTTGCTCGAATATCCAGTTATTTTACTATCATTATTATTGTTAGTTCATGGCAAGTTGATTATGGACTAGTACGGAGATTGAGGTAAGATTCTATATCATTTCTCTTATGGTTATTTTTTGTTGATAATTATCTCATCGTTCGACAATATGATTAGGGACCCTGATTATGCTAGCACTAGTTCCTACTATGATTAGGAGGCTTGAAGATATTAGTATGACTAACTTAGGTTGTACCTTTGAATTATCTTTATATATATATATATATAGTATTAGCGTACCCATCTCTTCCTTTACTTATTCATGTTTTATATCTATTTCTTGGCTTTGCATACTACTATATACCTTTCTTCAATCCTTTATTTGTCTATTGTCTAGTAATGTACAGAGTAGTGCTTAGTCCTTGAGTATGGCCAGATAGGATAATTCATCCTTAGTGACTCCCTAGTTTTATTATGTTAGCTTTATGGATATTTGGTTGTAGTTTACATTCCTGCTTGCATGCTATCTATATTTGCATTATCATTGAAATTTAGTCAATAGTTGTCTACTAAGTACCATGTTTTTAGTAGTCATACAACACTTCTGTAGTTTGTAGATCATTGTAGAGGCTCTCTCCATTATTGTGTGCATCATGCAGAGCAGCTATGGATTGGAGATGTAGAGTGTGCTCCTAGCATGTGGATATTACTATTCCCCCTATTACAGAGTAGATTGATCTCTCTATTGTATTTAGAGATGAATTGTTTGACACAATCCAAAACCGGCCCTAGTCGTATGGGCATATCAAGATTGCCCCGTTAAGCCAGCCTAACCATCACATCAAACCATAAGTGCTGGATGAACTCCAAACATATAATAAGTTAGCGGAAACAAGACTAATGTCATGACTTAGGAGATGTCTAATCAGTTTATTTACATCAATATACTAACCCACTTACCCAATTCCACATTCATCCACAAAGCCTCTACAAATCTTATGTCTATGATATGTCGGGACATGCCCCTGATAATACCTATAAGCAAAGTGTAAAACAAATCTATAACATAAGATAGAAAGACTATGAAATGTATGCTTTCTGAAGTATTGAAGATCACAACTTCAATGTCAATGCACGAACCACTCGAACACCTGTCACTGCATAGGACGACAAGAAGAAGCTCTGGCCCCTTTGTCGCATGGGGACATAGAGTCCAGAAAAGGTTAGCGGTTGGAGTTCTAGCATGCAACTCAAACATAAGGATAAAATACTGTCATTATTTGAAACCAAGTCAAGCCATCATATGCAACCACATTTATATACGTATACACATATAGATACATCACATGCCAAAAAGGGAAAATCAAGGCTTATCATGCATTTTTTGAAACACTCAATCATGAAACATAAAGTGAAGGACTCTAACCTCCCCCACATAGCTAAGAATGTTTGAACCTCTAGGTTATATTAATCAAAAGGACCTTAACTTTAAGCTGAATAATCTATTATAGAGAGAGGACCCTAAACTCAAGCCGTCATGTCTTATATGGAAACTGGACCAAAACCACAAGTTGTCTCATCTATTATAGCAAGAGGACCCTAACCTCAAGATGTCATGTCTTATATGGTAAGTGGACCCTAACCACAAACGGTCGTATCTTGTATGGAAAGTTGGCCATAACCACAAGCCATCTTATCTTGTATGGCAAGTAAACCCTAACTACAAGCCGTCTAATAAAGCTAGCAGACCCTAACCACAAGCCATCACATATGTAGCAGTGGACCCTAACCACAAGCCATCATATATACATATAATTAGAAAGTGGACTACAACCACCAAACGTTATGACCATCACTAGTCGACATTGGGACTCTAACCCCTTCGTCTATGCATTAATACCCATTCAACTCAACAAATAAGGACTATAACCTCTTTTTCCAATTCAAGCCACCAAGGCTATAATCAACCATCATATATGATCATATGGTCCTTATAAAACCATTTACAACAAATCCTTTAAATAGTCCAATGGCTTATATCATTCCACAATGCTAATCAATTAATGGTTATTAAGACCTGTAAAAACCATTCATTTTTCATTTGTGTTCTTATACCAAACTTTAGGTCAAAACACAATTCAATTCCCTACTTAGGGACTCCAACCCTTTTGCCCATCGTACCACCAAAGTCACCAAATTAAATCATCACATGGCTATCAAGGCCTTTACATAGCCATTTACCATGCATTCATATTAATTAGGCCAATTTCATAATTCATTCATATTCATTAGGCAAAAGCCATATCTCAAAACACTATTAACATATGACTAGTTATTTCTCTTAGACATTTTCACAAACACCTTTTGGGCATACTTTAATCAAGCTGAAAACCAAGGTAGAAACCATTAAAATTAGGGTTACTCAAGAAACATTTGTTAAACCAAAACCAACAGGCACCCACATATGTAAACCACCACCAAAAATATATATATAAATAAAAGTTAAGCAAGAGTAAACAACACCTAACACTATGCATAAAAAACCTTCAACATTTGATTTCAAAACCACTATCTACAAGTCAAAATCATTGTTTAAAATGCATAATATTTTGAACTAACAACGATGGAAGAGTCACATGTCTTATATAAGATGATTCACGAAAGAAAATTGAGCTTTCTTAGCCTTTGGTTGAACAATTGAGAAACCCTAGCCTCTAATCTTCAAGAGTGAGTTAGAGGGTGTTTTTGGTGAGTTTTGATCTTCCACTAAGTGTTATAGGAGGCCGCAATATGATATATAATGTGGTGACTTTACGGTTTTAGGGTGGAAAATTTCTGAAAATTTCAAAACTTAAAAGTTAAAAACCTATTCCCAGGAGGGTACGACTTACCCAACCAAACAGTCTTCTAGGGCAAGAGTGGTACCCTAAATCGTACCCTAGGCCTCACCATGGACCTCTAAACTATCTAAGATATGACTACACGTGAATAACTCATACCCTAAGGTACGAGTGGTACCATACAAACTGTACCTAAGAAAGTTTCCACTAGATCAGCTTAACACAACATACGTCTAGGTAACATACGACCCACACACTAACTTACAACTCCAGAGAGTCTAAAATGTACCTTGGCTAGAATGTAACCCCCACTACACTATCTAACATATTAGTGAGAGTAAAACAAATCATATTTTATGGTATGACTGGTACCCATGAGTCATACTTTTCCCAATATGTTCAAAACTAAAGAAATTTTGACAAGAACTAAGGATAAGGGTGGTTCATTCTCCCCCACTTAGGATCATTCGTCCTTGAATGATGGGTAAGGAAAAGAATAGGAATAAGTTAACACATTATCACATGTCAAGTAACCTTCAAGCACGATTGAAAATAAAGTCATACAATAAGGATAGGGCACATGCCATGAGCGTCATCAATCGACCTTACATTCAATTGTCTTTGGGACTCAAACCCATTGTCTATCAAAAATACTTGCTCAACACAAAGTTTAGGGACTTGAACCAATTTCTTAACAAGGAATAATTCAAGTTAAGAATATCAACACACACCTCAAGTACAGTTTCCAATATGGGAAAAAAATGAAGATACTTAGACTTCATGTCCTCTTCCACCTCCTAAGTAGCTTTCTCAAACTGTTGGTTCCTCCATAGAACCTTCACTGAACCAACCTCTATCTTTCTTAACTGGCAAACTTAACAACCTAAGATCTTTACGGGACCTCCTCATAGGAAAAAGTATCCAAAATACCAATATCTTCTAAGGGATCATCCAATGAAATATCACCTATTCACTTTCTCAACATAGAGACATGGAGAACCATATGAATGAGACTCATGCTAGAGGAAAAGTCCATTTTAAATTTTACTTTCCCTTTGACACATCATTCTGAGGGCCTACATCTAGCCATATACTACTTTTACGTTCAATCCTATATAAAGCAAGAAGGAGTTAACTTAAGCCTTGGGGATTTATCTCTTACATCCATCCCTGAACAATACATAACAAAGCACCCCATATAGAATATACATATATATAGTCCAACCCACAAGGAGGACACCCAAAATTCCTTATTTTCCCTCTGACAAATTATTCTTTCACAGGGAAAACCATCCCTCTTATGCATGCAAGAATAAAAAGACCCCACTGAAACCATTCCAGAGAGAATAGAAATTAGACAAGTATCCAAGAAAGGACCAAACCACAATTCAATATGTCTACAAGGAAATTAGGAAGGTCATCAAGGAGAACCTTAGGACATTTATTTACCACTGGGACCAAATGTACTGAAGGAACTTCCAAGTTAAAATCATTAACTCAGACCAAATGACAGAGGCACCCTTTGGAGACTAATCTCCCAGCTCTAAGATAGGAGACAGGTCTCCCTTTAGGTACTAAAGAACCCCCTTCTCATACAATGAATGTCTCATTTGGGAATTTAAGTATATCCTTGGAAGTTTGACAATTGAAGGAGGCATAGGAAAAATGCAACCAATCCATCCCGAAAATAACTTTAGAATCAACCATATTCAATACTATTGCATCAATAAGAGTTTCTCTACTACCAGTTGCTAGCACCCCCCTTTATAGACTCCTTTGAGAATTGCAGAGTCTCCTACTAGGGTTGAAATAGAAAAAGGGTCACAAATAACTTTTGGACTAAATCTAAAATACATAATCAGAGATGGGGTCACATAAGAGAGTGGGCCCCGAACTAAGTAAACCAAACACATCACGAAAAAAAGAGTTTCAACATACCTATAACAATATCCAAAGATGCCTCAGACTATTGGCGGGTAACAAGTGCATATAACTGATTTCGGCCAGTGTTGGTAGAAATAGAAGGAAAAATAACACCCTTTGATACAGGAGCAAATGATCTAGCAATAGAGGTCCTGTTGGCACAAGATGTCATTAGAAAAGGTCATTCTCAATGCATGTGCCCAATCTAACCATATCTAAAACACTTGTTCCTCCCCTTCTCATACCTACCACGATGATGTTGAATACAAAATCTACTAGAAGGTAGATCGGTGCTAATTGGGCCCTACTGGACTGAGAATTACCACTCACTCAGTTCTTACACTAGGACCACTTACCACTAAACTGTCAGCCTCCACTTTGTTCAGAAAATTAAGACTTCTTACTCTGGCCCTCATCAATCTCATTCTTTTTCTTTTTCTCTTCCTCCACTTGTTGTATATACCCAACTAGTCTACACACGTCCCAAAGCAAACTTAAGCATTCTAGCCCTAATACAAGAAACCATCTCATAAGCATACCTAGGCATTTGATGAAATTTAAGGATATACTCTTTGACAAACATTATACCGTACTTCAAATTCACAAACTCTTATGCTTTTACTTCCCTTAAATCTTGAGGTAAGAAGTAGTCTAAGAAGGCACTAGAGAAATCCTCCCAAATGGTAGAACTAGTATCCTTAACTCTCAGTTAATCCCACTCATCATACCATTGGTACACCACATCTTTAAATTGAAGAAAGTAAACTCAATACCTTCTACCTCCGACGTATGCCTAATCTAGAAGATCTCTCTATTTCATCAATAAAACTTTAAGAATCTTTCTAAACTTTCACACTCGTAAACATAGGAGTGTGCAACCTTATGAATTGGCCAACCCTTATGTCCTAATAGCATGGAGAAATAGGAACACTATGCCCAAACTAAGAAGCTACCAATTAAGTCAACAAATTAATGGAGAGATGGAACTTATCACAAAAAGCATCCATTTGAGGAGACAGAGAAGGGCTAGAGAGAGCTGGTGGAATGCCCTGACCATTAGATATCAAACCCTTAGACCGAGTATGAACTCCATAAGTAGAGAGAGTCCCATTAGCATCATCCCTAATTATGATAGAAGGGTTTGTAGGAACTTTAGATCTTTTTTGGAGGCATGATACGAATGTCGAGAAAATAAAAATCAAAAGGATCAAGACCATAAACCTATTGCTCAAAATATGAAAATAAGAAGGCGAAACATTCATCAATGCTTTGTAGCCTTCTATTGTAAGTGTGGCGCACTACACACTCAAAAAGAGACTCTACTTGACACGTCTTCATGGACTCCCAATTGACCATGAATCTATGCTCTGACACCAACTTGATATAAACCGAAATGGGCCTTTTTGTATAGACATCTCAAGCCCAACAAAGACCATAGATTGCCCCGTTAACCCAACCTAACCATCACTTCAAACCATAAGTGTTGGATGAACTCCAAACTTATAATAAGGTAGCAGAAAAGTAATGATCATGACTTAAGAGAAGTCTAATCAATTCATTTAAATCAGTATACTAATCAACATACCCAAGACCATAGACATTCACAAAGCCTATACAAATTTGATGTCTATAATATCTTGGGATATGCCCTCGACAATAGCCATAATCCCTATCTAAAACAAATATATAACATAGAATAGAAAAACTATGAAATGTATGCCTTCTAAAATATGGAAGCTCACCTCTTCAATGTCAATAGATGAACCACTCGAGCATCTATCACTGCATAGGAAGAGAAGAGAAAGTTTTTTCCCTTATATCGCACGGGGACACAACATCCGAAGATGGTTAGTGGTTGAAGCTCTAGCATGTAACTCAAGGAAAAGGATAAAATAGTACCGTTATTCAAAAGTAAGTAAACCCATCACATGTAACAACATTTGTATACAAATACATATTTAGATACATCATATGCCATAAAGGAAAAAATAAGACTTAGCGTGCATTTTTGCAAACACTTAATCATGAAATATGGAGTGAAGGACTCTAACCACCCTTATAGTTAAGAACATTTGGACCTCTAGGTTATATTAAGTAAGAAAACCCTAACCTCAAGCTGTATCATCTATTATAGTATGAGGACCCTAACCTCAAGACGATATTCTTATATGGAAAGTGGACCATAACTACAAGTCGCCTTATCTTTTATAGCAAAAGGACCCTAACCTAAAGCCATTATGTATTTCATAAAAAGTGGACCATAACCACAACCTGTCGTATCTTGTATGGAAAGTAGACCCTAACCACAAGTCATCTTATCTTGCATGGCACATGGAACATAACCACAAGCTATCTTATAAAGCAAGAGGACACTAACCATATGCCATCACATATGTTGAAAGTGGACCCTAACCATAAGCAATAACGTAAACATATTAAAAGCATGTGGACTCCAACCATAAGTCATTGTGACCATCACTAGTCCACATTGGGACACTAACCCCTTCATCCATGCATTAACACCCAATCAATTCAACACATAAGGACTCAAACGTAATTAGCCAATTAAAGCCACCAAGGGTATAATTGAACATCATATATGACCACATGGTATTTATAAAACCATTAAACAACCAATCATTTACATAGGCCAATGGATTAGTTCATACCACAATGCAAATCTATTTATGGTCATGAATACCTTTAAAAACCATTCATTCTTCATTAGAATTCTTATAACAAAGTTTAGGTCAAAACACAATTCAATTCCATGCTAAGGGACTCCAACCTTTTTAGCCATCATACCACATAAGTCACAGTATTAACTCATCGCATGGCCATTAAGGCCTTTACATAGCCATTTACCAAGCATTTATATTCTTTAGTTCAGTGTCATAATTCATTTATATTCATTAGACCAAAACCATAGCTCAAAACACCATTAACATGTGACTAGTTATTTCTCTTAGACATTTTTACAAATTCCTTGAGGGCATACTTTTATCAAGACATAAACCAAGGTAGAAACCATCAAAATTAGGGTTAATTATGACCCATTATTAAACCACAACAATTAATAACACAAATATGCAAACCATAACCCGAAACATATATATATAAACGCAAGTTAAGAAATAGTAAACAATACCCAACACTATGCATCTAATCCCTCAACATTTGATTTCAAAACCACCATTTACACGTCAAGTTCATTGTTTAAAGAGCATTATATTTTGAACTAACAATGATGAAAGAATCACATTTATTATACAAGATGATTCACCAAAGGAAATTGATCCCTCTTAGCCTTTGCAGGAACATTGGAGAAACCCTAGACTCCAATCTTAAAAAGTGAGTTAGAGAGTGTTTTTGGTGAGTTTTGATCTTCCACTAAGTGTTATAAGAGGATAAAATATGGTATACAATGTGGGGACTTTAGGGTTTGGGTTGGGAAATGTCCAAAAGATCCTTAGCTTAAAGTTAAAAACTTATTCCCAAAAGGGTGTGACTTACCCAACCAAACCATATCCTAGGGTACATATGGTACCCTAACTCATACACTAGGCCTCACCATGGACCTCTAAACTGTCCAAGATACGACTACACATGCATTACAATATAAAATTATACCCAAAAAAGTGTCAACTAGATCAAGTTTAACACATTATGTGACTAGGTAACATATGACCCGTACACAAACATACGACTTGGGAGAGGATAAAATGCACCTTGCATAGAATGTAACCCCTACTACACCAGCTAATATATGAGTGAGAGAAAGCCTAATCATATCATGAGGTATGATAAGTAACCATGAGTCATACTTTACTGAAATGTTCAAAACTCAAGAAATATTGCAAGAGCCAAGGTTAATGGTGTTTTATTATATATTCATTAGCAATTTATTTTGTCTTTTAATTATATTAAAAGCTCTTGTACTGATTTATCCTGTTTTTGAGACTTTCTTATATGTATTAGCCTTATATTATATTTCTTCCATATTTTCTTGCATTTTCCTTGGTAGTCCGTAGCTATCATGAAAGTCGTTTAGCATTTCATTTCCTTGAATGGAATCCAATCCCTAAAACAAATGGTCAACTTGAAACCCGTAGCTATTAGCTTAGCATTATAGTCAACTACTATACCTTGAGTATCGAAACTATACCTACTGATAATCAAGCATCTAAATACAATGTCAATCTCATGCCTTCGACCCTTATCTAGAAAAGGTAAAAATTAGAAATTGCTAATAAGACCTCAAGACCTTGAAGGCTCAAATCATAATTATCAAACCTCTAGAGGAAGACACTCTGAATCAGTCTAATCAACCACACTATAAAAAAATAATTCCCTCTACCAATTCGCCTGATGTAACTTGCTAACCTAACACACTACTAGCCTTGATGAAAGAAATAGGCCTATGCCTAATGTTGAACTACCTCGTTCCTAACAAAAGCTGCCATAATACTATTTCATGATTTGGACCAAGAATATCAAAGACCCAACAAAATCTAACACTCAGTGACTTAGAATATAACCACTGATCCCATAAAGTTTTTTCTAGTGCTAATGATGAATAATATTAGAATAAGTCCAATTAAGGCCTAGTCACATAATCTATCAAATCATTCCTGTTGGAGTATATTGGCAAAACCAAAGGCATAACCAAGAACTTATTGTTGCTTCCAAGATTTCAATCGTAGTTTTAGTTATGCCCACTTCCCAGAGACTTATTAATTGAAGTTATAGACAAAGAAAAATCAAAAAACATAGTTGTACCATAAAGCTAGCTGCGAAAATCTTGTAATATTTAATATTAAATACCCATACTCCATGATTACTTCCCTTGGATGTCGATAGGTAAAGCAAAAGTATATCGATCCATTTTTATTTTGAGCCCAATAGAAGCACCCCATAGAGACACACTAGGCTAAATAACCTCGCTATTGGAAGATCCTAAAGCTGAATTTTTACGTCTCTCCACTCAACTAAAGCCATTTTGTATGATATAGCAGAAATAAACTAAGTATCAAACTCAATAACAACACTGAAACTATGATCATAATCAATTGAAAAGGAAGAACTCGATAGATCAGGAGAAAAAATATTATCAACTCACCAACCTTAAAAACTATCTGAAGCAAACAAATTTTAATGCTAGCATCATAAATAGAATTAAAGAAGTAGTCCAAGCATGACACCTAAGGGTAATATGACAGGAAAGTAAATGGTCCAGTCCTAGAATCCTCTAAAAAACCTCTAAGATAGTGAGGTCTACCCAGGTGTTATACTCCAAGGCAGTGATAACATAGAATCGACCCACTTCATTCACTAATAATAAAAAACCTAAGAAGGTGGCAACATACATAGGCATAGATAAAATCTCACAAAATCAACCCAAAAAAATAACTATATAGGAAGACATGTCAGAATATGGAGACCCCAAGCTAAACAACATAGAAATTTAAAGGTAATATATAAAAATTTTACCAGTAATAGTTAAATATATAGCCTCATCCCCTATCCCACTTAAAGAAAATCATAATTGATTGAGTTTATCCCTAAATTTGGCATTTGTACAACTACCTACACTCCCTAATAGCCTTATATCTAATACTCTAGGGATCATCCCTAATACCCTAGGTACTATATCTAACATATAGAATCATATCCCTTAGAGGTTGGTCTGACTATGCTGATTGTTCTATAATCCTACTCTAGGGATACTCTATATAAATGACCAATATTTTTACAATCACTAGATATTCCAAAAGCCTTGACTTACCGAGGAATACATATTGACCCTGGCTAGATAACAAAATTATATCTCGGGCACTCCTTGAAATAGTGTACAAATCACCCAGTTAAAGAAACCTCTGCCAGCTCAACCCTAGTTTTAAGAACTTGGTGATCAAGACTAGCCACCTCAACCAAAAGACCTAGATCAAGAAACTTATGATGTCTGATCAAAGCTCTATCCACTATGACCATCATGACCTATGTGGTTCCTATCCTTAATTTGAATTGCTATCTACACAGGCCAACTAAACTAAGATTGATGGTGACTCTATTAGCAAGACACCTATCACTAGATTAATTACAAGTGATATTGTAGTGATAGTGAGACACCTCTATTGGTCTCAAGATATGCCCATTCTATAGTCCTTGCGTGAACAATAATTTGAAAATAAGTAGACCTAGTTGCAACTAGAGGCTCTAACGCCAAATAGAGTAATAAAATCATCCTTTAATAAACATCTACAATCTCTCATACTTTGTATAACGAACTATAAAAGTATTTCTTCCCTACTAAAGAAACCTTATCTCATACCTTAAACCTAAAAACTTATCTCTGACCTATGAATACCGATATATACCCCTAAATATTACATTCTCTAAAATGGCTCAAAATCCTAATAATGAAATCCTAAGGAACTAGAGGTGACAAATCCTATAGAAGACTAGGTTAGCCCCACACCCTCTGGCTGATTATGTAGATCCTTAATTAAAAGATCTACGTCCGATGATGGTTTTTTAGGTTGACCTTAGGCTGGGGCCTTAGCAATGGTTACAAGAGTTACATTTTCACTGTTAGCTGATCTTGTGTGATCCATATGAGAATGTGTGAAAAAAAAGAAAAATTTAGAATTTGATAGAGATACAAATACATGGTAGATAACCTAAAATGAAATTTTCTAAGAATGCCCTATAGTCTTCCAAAAATAGGATACATATGTCATTATACTATTCTGGAGACTCTACTAGGAATTTGGTCTCATACTAACAGTACTGGTGAACTTAGGCTCTTATACTAAATCATCAAAACCCAAAATTTCCGTCATGATGATGCTTACATAAACACACTAGCAGGTAAAGTCAAACCCTATAGCCTAGAATAATAAGTAATAGATTAACAAAATAAGAGAAAAAATCATGAAATAAATATGATATGTAGAGAGACAAAAATTAATAATAGAGACCATAAAATGTACAAATAAAGTGCTAAGGAAAAATTATACAAGATTCAACCCGAGACCTATTATCAATCGATACAGATACTACTAAACATAATCAGAGTATTTAATATATACAATATAAAACAACTGTATCTGAATAAATAAAACAAAGACTAGTCCTAAAAAATAAAAGGATAAAGAAAAACTCTAATGTCAACAGGTCACCCAAAATCTTTGATTCAAGAAAGCTTTAAATAAGGTGCACATTAGTAGTGAAAACTCATACTAGGATCCGCATCAGGTAAAAAGAAGTAAAAGCATATTATGAGAACTAAAACATGTGGTTACTAGTAGGTATCATAGGCCAATTAGGCTTAACTAATAAATGCAAAGTATAGAGAATATGAAATGAGTTGATAGGGAATGTAAGTAGCATAAGAAAAGGCACCTAGCTATAAAAGCTAGCCTAATAGAGTAAAATAAAAAGAATAAATTCATGGTAAGAATGATAATAATTGTATAAACAGAGTGTCTATCTAAACTAGGGGTAAAGATAGAACTATGTAACACTAAGAATGGAAAATATAGAATGAGAGTTCATAAGGCATACTGAGATAACAAGAAAAACATCTAAAGCTATATAGACACTAGCTATGCAATAGTAAAATATGCAGTAATAATCAACAATACTTAACCAGGACTCAATAATATTGGAAGGTACATAACAATAGACAAAAACTGAATCGATCCCCACAACCAGTATAGGTATAAATAGAAAATATAAAACTATCGACCCTTATAGGCACGATAGATACAGACAACAGACATACTGAAAACAATAATGCCAATGTATAAATAAGTGCAAAAATCAACAAAAGAAACAATGCAATGAAGATATGTCCAACAATAGTATATATTACCCCTCCAATATTTATGGCTCATTAAGGTAGGACACAAGGAAAATACCCTTACTACAATATTAATGGCTCATAGAAGAGGGACCTATAAGGGACTCAAGATATCCATATACACTAATGAATCCCAAACTAGGAATTCTAAGTGATAGACCGTGATATGTAGGTGAATAACAAATTCCCAGAATTAAACTGAGACTAAAATCAAGCATTTTCCTTTTTTGAAAACCATGTATAGAAAACTTTTTTCCAAGTCTTATTTATAGTCAAAACTGGTGAGTATAAATTAGAAAAGTATGTTTTGAGAAAATATTAGAGGAAACCAATGATAAAGTGTAGAAAATAGTAGTAAAATTATTGTTAAAAGTGTTGAAAGTCCTTAGAAATTTGTAGTAATGATTGTATAATTTCTTTTTTCTTTCAAAAAATAGAAATTAGTATTTTTACCTGTAATTTTATAACAATAAATTCATGTGATGTGCAAATATATTCATTTCATCAGTAGTATACAAACAATAAGTTCATAACAATGCAAATATACATAAATAAGAATTGCTACACTTCCTAGAATAAAGAACACTAGATTGGATTCTAATTGTGTCATATCCATGACCTCAAGCATACCTCAAGCAGCAAAATTTTTAAAATAATTAGGGAAAGAGGAGTTAATGAGAGTTACAATGGTCTTTATGAAGTAGTGTCTTCTCAAGAACAATAAAAAGTCTACTGAATTAGTCCACCTCAATCGAGTTGACCTAAGTGTTGTTATTCCAAAGGATGATGAATTTATGCCAAAAGAGTCATCGTGTCAAACAGAATCCCATCCTTCTGAGAAGCATAAGGAAATATTATTTGGAAATATTATATCGGATGAATGTTCCCTATCTGTCAACTCTAATCTATCCATGACAATTTAGTCCTCAAGCTAGAAGGGTCTCCCCGGATCTTGAAATGTCAGGCAAGGCACAAAAGGTATATGCAGTTCAGAAAGGCCAAAAAGAAGAAATCGCTGGACAAGGAATGGATAATCACCAAAGATACCAAATCCTCTAGGAAGAAATATCCAAGTAAGCATAAATGCTTTATCTGCCATGACAAAGAACACTTTGCAAAAGGATGTCCTAAATACAACAAGACAAAGAGGGAAGCACAAGCCTTGGAGAAAACCATGGCTTTACATGAAGATCTTGATGATTCTCATCTTACTGTAGAAGACATTCGCAGATCTGCTTTCAATGCAAAGAAATGAACATATGAGGACATATTTATTAATGGCAAACCATAACCTTTCATTAATAGATAGTCATCTGATGTTAATGACAACCTCGAAGCTAGTGAATGTGCCAAAGGTAATGAAGATGCTTTGTATCCATCAATCTAATTTCCTGAGGAGTAATGTCCATCTATTCCCAGAAAGTTGGCAAGAACTAATAACATAGGTAGAGGAAATCATTGATTTAACTCTATAGCTACTTCAGGACTTCAAAACTTTCAGGACGATAAAAAATCTAGCTGAAAGAGGACAATGCATGATACTGGCAGACTAAACATCCAAATTCTTTGAAATCCTCATAGACTGGTGGAATGAACTCAAAATTATAGATAAAACCAATTATCACACATTCCAAGACTTTGTCATCGACACTAGAATCCTGCTAAAAGACTTCTGTAGAGATGCAAGATACACCAGCTAGGCTATCTTCCAGGCCTTGAATAGTTTTTACAAAAAGAGATCTATACTAAAGTAGATTATTAAAAACTACCTAGTTCTTGATCCTCATTACAACTGGAACCATATTGTTATGATGTTCGATTACCCATGTTCCAGCCATCATTTAGTATCCCAGTGAAAGCTGTTATTCAAGATATTCAAAGTGCCCAGGCCTCTAGAAGATAAGACCAAGGTAGTTAAGAAGACCAAGTATTTCAAATAAAGGAGCCTCACTGAAAATAAAAATAAGAATGATAGTTGATTTATCTATAGAAATCCCAGTAATTCTACAAGAAACTATCCTTAACTCAAGAGGTTGAAAGACTCTATCCAGCTCTTTAAAGAAATAGCTAGTCATGCTAGAATATATTACGACAAAGAGGATAACCTTGAATTAGTATTCTCACTGGAAGAAGAATCGACAGAGGAAACCCTCTTCTCCATAGATATTTATGAAGAAATAAGAGGTATCTATGCTAGTGGTCTCTACCTCATATCCATAACCAAATAAATCAACAAAAAAATAGCCAGTCAGTCTCTTAAGTTCAACACATTAGGAATATTATCTTCCAAAATAGTAGATTACTCTCTAGATCTATTCAAAAAATATATGGATCCTTCAGATCCATATGTCCTCCAAGAAAGACAAAATTTCTACAAGATTCAAGTATTCAAAAGCCGTAGAAAATCCATCCTGAAGTTGTTTGGGAAACCTTTGGGATATCTCTTCTGTTATGTGTTCATTATACTAGGTGATGACTTCAAGAAAGATCTCTAATGGCTGTTCTAGTATATTTTCCATCAATATAATATCATCATGGAGTTCAAGTGTTATGCCTTCAGTCATTATGATCGAATCCAACCTTTTTCAAAAAGATTCATGTTGTGGTTCAAGCCACGACTATACTGGATTTGATGCCTAACAAAACTCCTATGATACAATAGCCATTATATTATATTATCTGGTAGGAATCACAGGCCATGGAGTGCAAGCTCAGTTGGAAATTTCACTACTCTAGAAATTTCCTAATTTAATGATCTCCCTTAAAGATGGATGTTATGATGAATAATGCTTTATTTTCTAGAAAAATAGATGCATTACAAAATATATTTGGCTGAAGCAATAGGGAAAGTGGAACTACACAAATGATCGTCCCCACTGGGATAAAGTTCGATAAGCGACAAAAAAATATCAACCACAGTACAAAAGCATGAGAGATAAAGTCACCAAATCCATCAAAAGTATAAGGATGAAAGATCCCCAACAAGAATGCAAAGATTCATCATTCAGACAGAGTTACTTTATTAGATTGATTAAGAGAAGCTTGGAAGGCCAAGAACACCTCAGGCAGAAGCACTGAGTACATTGGTAGATGGATGAAGGATACATGAGATCATCACCACTAAAACCATCCAACACTGCCTTAAGGATAACATCAAATGACATGTGTAAGAAGTTACCCTCTCCAGCGGGTTAACCTTCCCAGTAGGTTACCTCTCCAGTGGGTTACCCTTTTCAACGGGTTACCCTCTTTTCCAAGGAAACCCTATCTGATAGGTTACCATCACCCGTGGGTTACCTTTTCCAGTGTGTTTCCTTTATCTCCAAGGAAACCCTTCTTAGTGGGTTACCCTTTTAGATGGGTTTGTCCTGAAGCTATTGACTCTGCTACTTTAAAGACGAGGAGCTTATCCACCTCCTTATAAGATGCCTATGGATCTACTGATGCACCTACTTGAAAGATGCTAACTCACCTACTTGCACATGTTGTCATATGCTAAACACATAGTCTATTTTATTTTAATTTGGCCTGTCACAGATTAGTAGAGCCTAGTGTGAATAAAGATAACGCTTATCTAGTCAAAACCAATTAAGTTTATCCCATTCAAAAAGATAAGATTTATCCAGTCATAACCGATAATACCTATCCCTTAGGATAGGATTGTAATTTTTTTTTTATCTGTAGGTTAGGCTTCTTTTGTAAGTTTCCTTCTCCTATAAAAAGAATCCTAGGCCTTTAGGTAGAGTTTAATATTCTCTCTACACAAAGAGATTATTATTCTCTCTCTCAATAAAAGTGTTTGTTGCTTAAACTATTTTTCTCTTACTTTCTCTGTTCCAAATGGATTAGTGCTTTGGTCCTTTAGTTTATAGAGGTAGGGTAAGGAAATACTTTGGTGAGGTACTTGTTACGACTATAACATAGAACTCTAAAGGTACTTTATATGCATATGAAATGAAGTTTTTTTCATTCATGCGACATAGATGTCTAAGTACTTTCCATGTATATGAAATAAAATTGACTCAGTCCATGCATAACTTTTTGAATTTATTCGATATCTAAGAAAGAACATACAGATCTGAGGTCTGCCTTAGTACTTCTTTCATTTCGTAGATGCTTGAGGGCAATAGGCTAGGGATAGCTGTAGTAACACCTATTTATGTCATATATAGATCAATCTTGTACTAAGGAGACAAAGGACTTATGTGTTCTAAGAATGGAAAAATCATGCCGACCCTATGAGGTTTGCAAAGTCTTTGTTACAAAGGCAAACCATTCAAATCTGTAGCTCATGTTCCAAAGTCATGCCATCCTTTTTAGGGTTTTGAAGTCTTTTTTGCTAAAGAAATCATCCTTATAGATGTGTAGCTCAGTCATAGGAAAGATGTGGTATGTCAAATAAAATATTTAATTTCATATGACTTGCCGCCTATATGGACATGAATTACCTGTAATGTTTGAAAGGTTAGTATTTATGTTTGTGGTGATAATGAAAACTTTGATTTCATATGGCATTCCCCCTACATAGTGGTGAAACAGCCTATATAGTCGTGAAACCACCTTTTATATTGTAAAGTTTAAATTCTATTTGTAGTCGCTTGGCTGCTCTCGCCAACAGTCCTCCATGCCCTGCTGCCTCCCTATCTATATGGTGTAGCACAAAGTTTGGTCTCAATTTTCTCAAGTCCAACATGTTGAACAAGGAGAGGGGCATCAAGTTGATACTTACCCCCAAATCGTTAAGTGTATAGACCACCTCACGATTGCTAATTTGAATGGAGAGCATTAAAATCCAAGCTCTTTCAGCTTTTTGGGCATCTTCTACATCACCATATAACAACACTACCTATTAAGTGCTACTATCTCCATATCCTACAGATTAATTCTATTGGTGACCATATCCTTCTAGTACTTAGTGTACTCGGGCATTCCCGACAAAACATCTAAAAGAGAAAAGTTAATATGAAGTTCTTTGAATATGTTAAAGAAATTCTTGAAGCACACATCTTCCTTTACTTTTCTATGCCTCTGAGGGAAAGGTTGTGGTGGTCTCTGCTTTTTCGGTTCAGCAACTTTGGCTTTTGAGTAATAAGGCTTCCTCGACCTTTCAACGTCTTTGTCATCTGCATATTTAGGATCTATCTCTATATCAACCTCTTTAGTTGTCTTTATAGGTTCTTCATTGAGATCTTTACCAATCCTCAAAGTGATTTCCATTACTTGATTAGGAGGCATCTCCACATCCACCTCCTTATTTTTCTTTGGAAGTTTTTTATTCAGCTCTTTACCACTCCTCAAAGTGATTGCTATTACTTGTTTAGGATTTCTAGTATTACTTGGAAAATCACCTTGAGTCCTAAAATTTATGTGCTTTCATCATTTTTCCAACCTGTATCTCCAAGTTATTTGTAGACACTTACTAGCTCTTTATATCCGCTACCAACTATTCTTGAGAAGCTAGAATTTATTTTAGCATCTCTTCTGTATTGCTAGTTTAAGTCATAGCCCGATTCTGTTTCTGAAACTGTTGTTGTTACTTGTTCAATAATGGATTTGGTGGCTGAGGCTGCCACTTTAGATTGTTGAAGTTCCCATAATTTGTCCTTTGAGCATTGCGCAAGAACATCATTGAAGGATTCGACAAATACATAGCCGCAAAATGACCACTGTTTCCATAAATCTTACACCAAGTACTTATCTACTGAATTCCATTAACTGCTACTACAGGCTGTGCAACTTCCAATTTTATATTGCTGCATGAAGTAGTTAACAAATTTGTAATGCAACAATATGAGCCGATAGAACAGTATATTGGTCCACTTCAAACACACCTGCAACCTTCTTTGTAGCATTTATTCAGTCAAAATGCTACTCAGGATTTCCTTGTGCAATTCTATTCAATAAGTTGTATCGTTCATCATACATCAATTCCAATGCTTGACCCCCTACAGCTGAATCTAGAAAAATTTTTGTGTTGTGATCATGTGCCTCAACAAAAGAGTGAGCTAGTACATCATTGGACTACTAATGATATAGACAGTCCCAAAAAAGATCTTTGAACCTCTCCCATGAATAATATAAGTTCTCATTTGGATTTTTTTGAAGCACACAATGTCACTGCACAGTCTTATAGTCTTTCAAGATTGAAAAAATTAGATGAGGAATATTTGGGCTAAGTCATCCATGTTGTGACTGAACTTGTCAGCTCAGTGTTCAACCACTTCTGATAAAAATGTCCACTACTGAAAAAAAGTTGCACAATGTTCTGTTTTAACTTAAAGTTACCTCTAGCAGCCAGTTTCTGAAAGGGGGTGGTCAAATTTGTCAGAAGTAGGATTTCCACTTTGTGAACTGTCTTTCGGGCTAGTTGATCTTCATCCATTAGAGCAGGATTGTCTTGCTCCTCTTGAATTTGCGGAATACAGGGAAGACATACTGTTTTTATCTTCAATTGGTGAAAGCATTGCTTGGGTGTGGGGATTGGTTCAACTGATTCCCTACCCCTCGCAAGCTTATTAGTCTGTAAACCTTTATACTAAAAATTCAATATCAAGACCAAGTGTAAAGCACCAAACATATATACAAAGTTAAATAAAAACAAAAATAATTGCCAATTTACCAATCCCCGGCAATGGCTCAAAATTTTTTTTGCATCCAAGCACACACACAAGTGTACTTTGTATCACCAAGTAATATAGTGGACTTAAATAAAGTAATATAGTGAAAGTAAACAATGATAATGCGGAAAAGTAAAGACTTTGGACAATCAATGGATGAAAGCCAAGGGTTAAGTTACTACGAACAATCATACTAAGCTATTGAACTTCATTTGTTAGATTTCTTATTCTGTTTGTTGATTCATGGGGTTGATTCTATAATCATGGTCTCCCGACCTCTAATCACCTATCTAACTCAGCCCTATAACTATATCATTGAGAGGGAATGTGAGAACTAAGCTAAACACATTTATATTTCATCTCATAGTGAACCAAGTAAGGCTTCTAGTTAAATCACTATCCTAGACACTAATTCAAATCCCTTATTTTATAAATGAATAATAACTTTACACTATTCACCCCATGTTCTATCCTCTTGTTTCCATTCCTGGGGTTCATAAAATGACAGTAGATGTATTCTAACGGTCAAAAATCCTTATTATAGAAATAGAAGGATAGTAAAACAAACAAATACTATAACAAATCCAAAAAAAATCAATTCAAAGCAATCGTAATTATGTTTGTGGCCTTAACCCTAAAAGGGCGGCGTTTAGACACTAATGGACATAATCGTAATCGAAATAAAGGAAAACATATTATAATCCATAAAAAAACTAAAGTAAAGAAATAAAAGACCTATTTGACATTTTTATCAGCCCATCTAAAATCCTCCATGATGTCCAAGGTGAAATACAATGTGTCTTAGTGTCTTATTTATAGGAAGACGATTTGGCCAATGTGGGAATAAGCTCTGTGGCGCGTTGATTAGTCTAAGGGAATAAGGGGTGCAATGTGTTGCTTTATTCAAGGGAATAAGGAGTTCTTCACATTTCCTTATCCCAGGGAATTAGGTGTGCTTAAAATTTCTTGAAACCATGGGAATAAAGGGTGTGTCACCCCTCTATTGTGAGGCTTCACTGGAAATAGCCTTTTGACGTTTAAATTTTTCCTTGCACTTATGCTTCTATCCCAAATCTTGTTTTATTATTTACACTTGATTTACAAATTATGTATCATCCATATATCATTAAAATCAACTCATCAAGTATCCTATAGCATCAAACACCGCATATTAGAGCTCAAAACCACACAACATAAAGAACGGTGAACTAGAAACTTAAGCTAAGACTAATTTTGTCCGATTAATCTTTAGATTAGTGTTTTGACTCTTGGATTGATTCAATTGAACTTTAAATATTATAAAAAAGTTTTTCCACACATACATACACAATAATAACCTTATTAATTCATTACAAACACTAGAATCCAGTGCGATCACTTATAATAACCCCTAGCATAAGCTAGTAACACTAGTTTACTCGTTTGAACTCTAAGTGACCAAGTTAAATCCAAACTTGCTAAAAGACACCATGAACATTGTAATCACATACTTAAACACGTAGATAATCAACTATATCCTCATTAGCTCCTTAAGCACACAAGAAGTCCTCAAAACAAAGCTAAATAAGATAGGATCACAACACCAAGGTGCATAAAACCACCTTATATTAGAGGTAAAACTACTCAGGAGAGGATTATGCTAATATATTCATTTAGGAGATTTTAAAGTTTTATGGAGTGCCAGTGTATATTATTTTAGACTAAGGTACATAGTTTTCTTCTCACTTCTGTGTTTGTCTTAGAAAGGTTTGGGTACACAGGTTAACCTTAACACTATTTTCCACCCACAAATGAATGGGAAAGTGGATCACACTATTCAAACTTTAGAGGATATGCTAAGGGACTATGTTATTGATTTTTAAGAGAGTTTATCTGATCATTTGCCTTTTATTGAGCTTGCTTAAGATAATAGTTATCATTCTAGCATTCAAATGATTCTTTTTAAGGCTCTTTATGGTAGGAGGTATAGGTCTCCAATTTAGTTGTTTGAGTTAGGTGAGACTAGGTTGTTTGGTCCTAATTTGGTTCACCAAGACATGGAGAAGGTAAAAGTGATTAGAGAAAGATTTAAGACTTCTTAGAGTCACCAAAAGTATTATGCGGATGTGATGCAGATGTATTTGGAGTTTGAAGTAAATGATTTTGTATTCTTGAAGGTTTCTTCTTTAAAAAGAGACATGGGGTTTTTTGAAAAAGGGGAAGCTTAGTCCCCTTTATTTTGGCCCATAACCGATTTTGAGGAAGATTGGGAATGTTACATTTGAGTTAGATTTGCCTGTAAGGTTAGCTTTGATTCATCCTATTTTTTAGGTTTCTATGATTAAATGGTGTGTGGGTGATACTTCTTTCATAGTGCTTGTTGAGGGTGTTGGTGTTATGAATTCATTGTCTTGTGAGGAAGTCCCAAGTGAAATATTAGATAGGCAAGTTCGTAGGTTGAGGACCAAAGATGTAGGTTTGGTGAAGATTCTTTGGAGAAATAAAAAGGTATAAGAGTCCACATGGGAGGCTGAGGAAGATGTGAAGTCCAAGTATCCATTTTTGTTCCCCGTGTTGAATGAGAGTGCGCAAGGTCTGAGTTTTATTCCCTCTTGTCGCAATTTAAATTTATCATTTCATTTTGATATATTCTTAGTATCCTTGGGCTAAAAGTGTCCTAAATAATCTTTCAAGAATGAATGATCCTAAGGGGGGAAAGTGTAAGATACTTTATAATTTTGATTATTGTATTTTTGACCCTCCCACATGCGTAACATTGATTTTTGACTTAAATTATGTTTAGGGATGTGAAAAGGGTGTTTTGGGTAAGTTTTGGATTTTTTGGAAGGGTATTGAGGTCATTTTTGGACCCCTAGGTAGTATGCCTCAGCGATAAGTCCGTGTCAAAGAGGTTAACCTCCGCGATAATGGCGTGACATAGAGGATAACCTCAAAATTATTTGTGTGCCACAGTGTTGTTTTAAATTCATACTGTCTTTGTTTTTTTCACTTAGGGTGAGGGGCTTTTGGTGTTTTTATCCTTGTATGACCTTTAAACACAAAATACACCCTTTTCCCATAAGTTTTAAGGATTAAAGGCCTTTATCTTACTCTTTAACACTTTAGCAAAGAATCTCCAAGGGTTTTACAAGCGATTCATCATTCAATCTATGAACTCCAAATTGTTTTCAATTCCTTATGTATTTTAGACATGTGTTTCTTTCCCAAACTTTAATTTACATCTATGAAATTAATTGGGTGTATTTTCAAGTTATTTAATTGCTAGTTTTGAAATTAGGTTGAGGGTTTTTGGTTGTTACTGATTGAATTACTTGTCTCATGTTCTAAATTGATTATTCATTCTTTAAATTGATGTTTGTGGGACTGAATTGGTGTATGATATAAATGGTTGGGATATGGGACATGTGTTTCCCTAAGTTGATAGAATTTTTTGCTTGATAATTGCATTAACCTCAATCCACTTTATAAGCTTGATTTTGAATTCATAAAATTGCATGGTTTAACTTTTTTTCCTGAACCCAATGCATTACAATAAATGATAAATGAATGAAAATGATTTTTGAAGGCCTTGGTTTTGGATTTTAAATGGAACTTTGGTGTCCAATTTGGCTATATGGATTTGGTTTGGCATAATCAATATAGCTTACATGCTTATTGGTATGACGATACCAAGTGGTAAATGCCTTAATGGATGACTACTGTTAATGGATTGGTTTATGTGCAAATTGTTTTAAATTGGGCTTAAAGGGAATTGGGTAGCTCACTATAAAGGTATAAGTCCCGGAGGTACAAACACTGGAAACCATATTTTGCCGGCATTGAGTGTCTATATGATATTTGCTTTGTGGATACTCGATATATATATATATATATTGGGATTACTATTGCCTTCGTTGATTTAGTTTTCCCTCAAATTTTCCTCACTTCATGAGGCTAACATGCACTGCGGATCTTTCAGCAAGGGGAGATAAACCGATATATCCCATAAGTACCTTTGGGATGGATCAATCTACACAGTTTAGGATAAATTTTTAAACTCCCATGTTCATGACCCTGGTCCTTATCTCGACATCCTGTATTTATATATATTTGAATGTGGTGCATATTGTTTATGACTGAATTTTAGTAATTGCATTATTTTATCCTTATTTCCTGAGTTATATGGCAGTACTCTGACTATCCCTAGACGCTATATCATTTCATGATGTAGGGTTCCAAGGGTTTTTTTTGCTCATGTGCATTGTTAGTTAGCTGAGCACGTCTGTTAAGTTATTATGAAGTGGTGAGCGTGCATCCTTTGGAAGGCCCTGCCATTTCGTTATTCTTTCTTCATTGTCTTAGTACTTCTGGATTTTTTTTGGTCATATTCGGGGGCATTGTCACGACCCAAACTAGGTCCTGGACATGATGGGTATCTCAAGTCCACCGAGGACTGAGACCACCTCTTTGCCAAGCCAAACTAGATATAAGGCAATTAGCATCGGCTGAAATCCTAACTTATAATAAGATAGTAAGGTAATAAACTCAAAGAAATTTAAGAATGTCAACATCAGTACCCCATCCATAGTAACATTGACAAGGCCTTTACAAATCTAAAAAATAATCTGTGTTGGGACATGCTCCCCCTGATAATGAAAATAACAATGATAATGTTAATGTCAACTCTTTAGTTTTAGTTTATGAAAGGAAACTGATGGAATGATCAAGTATTTTAAAAAATAGAAGATCACCACTTCACCACAAATGACCAATGAATTGAACCATTCCACCTAGCACTATGCAGGAAAAGTAAGATTGACTTTGGACCCTATGTCGCATGTGGATATATCATTTGGAGATGGTTAGTGGGTTGAGCAATAGTATGTAACTCAGGGATAAGGATAAAGTAATGACAATTCAGAAATCCAGCTTAACTCAATATGTATATTCTCATATATGTGTGCATACGTATATACTATTATAAAAAGTTATGATAGGGGAACAAGGCTTAACATGAACTTCAAATTGTTAGTTGGGATTGTGTATCTTAACCACTATATATCAATACCCATAAGCTATATGGGGCCCAATTATCACCCCATGGTCAGGCCCCAGTGTATATAGTTGCACCAATCGAGGAATACTTTTATATATATATGCACAGGGGACTCAAATATCCCAACCATAAACTAAAGTGACCTAAGAACTCAATCATGTAATGTATTATACGGGACTCAAACCTTCCTATCATATAATAAGGTGGACTCGAACCACCTGGTCATAATCAAGGGGACTCAAACCTCAGCAAATGTAGTTTCCAGTTTTGATCAATCGTGACTGTCACTTTCATGGCCCAACTATACAACCTTTTTTTAAGCATCATTAAAATATTTATCACATATTAACATTCATTAAACCATAATACGTATTTAGGAATACATTTTTGGTATCATCATACCCACTACACTTGTAAAGCAACATCAACATACCATTTGAATTCCATTAATTTGGGAAACCAACTCCATTTGTTCATTAATACAGACCGTTATTTTTTAATAACCTTTTTACATCATGCAATTGTTCAAAAAGTAATTCCATGCAACTTTACTTGTACTCAAAACCACTTCAACAAAATTTGGTTAAGGTTATTACCAATTCAATTGTCAATGATCACAAAATTTTGCGAAATCACAACCCATTAGTTTATTCACCATGCCTATGCATCAAATTGATTTCAAAATCACCATTTAAAACATAAACAATAAATATGTAAACATGAAACGTAATATAAATAAAAACCATTCAAAACCCTCAACCTATGTTCAAAAACCATTATCAAAACTATATGGAGATCTATTTAAAACACACACTTGCACAAAGAAATATTTGGGGAAGAGTAACATGCCTGAAATATCTAGAGTTATGGAGAGAATTTGCTCTTGGGAGATCTAATTGATCAACTTCTTAGAAATCCTATGTATTTTTACATTGGAGAATCGAGAGTGATGAGGAAATTATTTCAATTTATTTTGGAGTTATAATGTCACCGTAATGGGGTTTTATGTTATGGGTCATGAATTGGGGAAAAGTGGAAATATCCAAAGTTCCTTTAATTAAAAGATGAAAAATTATCACTAGTGATTGCGAGTCACTATACGAATCTTAAGGAAATGATAAAACTTATCACCATGAGTCGTAGTCGAGATAGTAGCTGAAGGAATTTTCTCTGATGACCCTACGAGTCATATCTTATGACTCATCAGGCGACCCTATGACTAATTTGGTCCAAGTCGTAGTCAAGATAGAAACACTTAGGCCACACATTGGTTTGGCTATGGATGGGACATTATGTCTTATTTATATTCTTTATGACTCATCAGGATCCATGTGTAATAAGAATAGTAACTTAGGCTACCTTTACAAGACACCCTATGATTGGGGTCCTATAAGCAGCAATGATATGTTACGACTCGTACAACGAGTTGTAGTTAGGATAGTGAGTTCAAAACTCCAAAGTTTTTCCAGGGCCCAAAATCTAGGGTGTTATAGTCATGTTTCGACTTAGATGTTATTTTGGTTTTATAGGCTTTCATGGACAAATGTGGGTGGATTGTTATTTAAACTCTTTTAACTGTTATTTTATTCAACTATTCCCATTACTATTATAATTGGTATGATTGGATTCTACTTTATTCTAATGATTGTGTTGCTCTTGAGGTCAGGTAAAGGGGGTGGTCTTTGGTCCATGGTTGGCTTGAGATACCCATCACGACTAGATCCTGGTTTGAGTTGTGCAACCTATAGTTTATTGAAACAACATTGGATGGAAATTTCAACTGCACCATTGCGTCTAAAACATAATTTGGTATGGTTACATAGTTTGGTTAAATATACGAGATTCAAA
The DNA here is from genome assembly GCA_030864225.1 of Capsicum baccatum var. pendulum. Lineage (NCBI taxonomy): Eukaryota > Viridiplantae > Streptophyta > Magnoliopsida > Solanales > Solanaceae > Capsicum > Capsicum baccatum. The sequence goes on from CM061557.1 coordinate 130,072,327, forward strand.
ACTAATCTCGGGCACCCGATTGAATTCCATTCCGGACTTGAAAAAATCTGGTGCATTGGGTTTCTTGTGTGCCACGATAGAGGCTATTCGAAAAACGATCATGACTCACTCAAGAAAGAATAGATACCCCAATTCATACTAATGGTCATGATCGTGACTCGTGTGGTAGCAGAAAGATATTGTAATTGCGATAGCCTAGGTCATAATAATGAAACCCGAGGGATTGGGCCGGGTATAAATTGACCCTTTATTTCTTTTTTGCATTTCCCATCCATTTATTTAGATCTTAAACCATAATGAGTAATATTAAATGTTATTTAGGATTGTGGGTTATTAGGAAGCTTGATTAACACTTGTTTCCATGATTATCTTTTGATTTGAGGTAAGAATTCACTCTTTTCTTAGTAGATCTTCTTGATTTCTAGTTCAAAACCCCCGAAAACCTTGAGGGATTAATTTTAGCCCCAATGTAGCTTAGATTTCACCCATTTTAAGGGTAATGATTCCTTGAGCATTTGACAAGGTTGGCTTAGTTTTAGAAATATAATTTCTATGAGTGAGACCCATATAGGGTTTTGATGTGATTTTTAGACCTGAAGTATAATAGTGCAATATTGGTATAATTATTATCATATTAATGAAAATAATATTATTTTGATAGCTTGGACTATTGTGGAAGCTTCTCAAAAGAGAAAATGGTGATTTAGCGGATCTTGTGAACTTTTTTCAGCGTTGAGGTAGTCTAGGTTTTACCCCTTCTTAGATTGAGCTAATTCATAGTATGTTTATGTTATTGTGTTTGATTTGGGATTTGTTTTAGGTGTTGGTATTATGAGTATCAATGCTTGGGTTAGTTGGACTGTTTAAGGCATTTGTAAATAATAAATTAGGCATAAATAACCTAGTTTCTCATATTTAAGTGAATTCTCTATCTTAGGGCTAATTGAGGCTTGTTTAACATTGAAAAGTGAACTTAGATACCTTAATCCTAGTTTGGGTTGAATTTGCATAAAATATAACCTGTAGATTAGAAGTGGTCCCTTAACCCATCTTAGGCTAAGATGCATGTTAGCTTCTAAAGACCTTATTATGCTTGTTAGACTCTTGGAATTGATAATTGAGGTAATATTGGGAAATATTGACAATTGATGGATGAGTTGGTTGACGCGGGGGTTGATGCATATTGATTATTTTATTTGATGATAGAATTGATTATGTTGTTATAGTTATAGTTGTTAGGTCAAGATCGGCTATTGATGATATATTTTTTGGTTTATGTCCGGCTATTGATGATATATTTACCAGTTCAAGTCCGAATATTGATGATATATTTATCGGTTCATGTCCAGCTATTGATGATATATTTTCTGATTCAGGTACGACTATTTATTATATTTACCAATTTGAGTTCATATATGCATATTATACTATGATGATACTTATTATGATATGATGATATTGGAGTGTGAGATTGAAATAGAAATTTGAATATGTTCAAAAATTAGGAAATGATTATAATGTGGTATGATATAAATAGATTCTAGTGAAATAACAACTAATTTATAATTGATACTTTGTTGATTAAAGATGATTTATTGATACATGAGTGTTAGTTATCACATGATGGTTAGTTGATAAGTGTTGATTAATTGACAATTGATTAATATGGATAGTAGATGGTTATAGTGTGCCATGACTTGTTTGAATTCCAAATGTATTATGAAAGTTGATATATGACGGTGTTGGTGGGATATGCTATCAATTTTATACGTTCAAAGCTTTTGGGGGCTTATGATGGCTTATTTACTTTTTTGCACCAATTAGCATATGGGAACCAATTTTGTAGTTATGTTTGTATGTGATGATGCATTATGTTATGTTATGCTATTATTTTAACTTACTCACCAATTTATGCAAAGCTATGTTGGAGTTGATTCAGTCTTGTTTCCTTACCTTGACATAGTTATGTTATCTTGCATTCTATCATACTTATATCATGATTTAGCTCAATCGGCTGATGCTGCCTATTGAGTACCTATTATTTTGGTACTCATACTACAGTTCTATACCTTTTTGGTACAGATTTGAGTACTAGTTTCCACTGTTGATTCACGTACATGCAGTGTTGATATCTGGAGATAAGGTGAGCTCTTGTAGTCTGAGTCATCCATTTTCTTCTGTGTTTCTATAACCAGTCTTTTATTTTGAGCTAGATGTAATGATTATTCTATGTACTTGGGTTGTATTTCTATTTCTAGATACTCTTGTACTGGCTCTACTAGGATGTGAAATGGTATCTATGTTGACTATCTTTATCTATTTCAAGTACTACGCTTATTATAAGATGTGTTCTTGATTTTTGCCTATGTTGGGAATTTTCCACAAAGTTAACCCGTTGTGTTTGACTCCAGGTTATATTTTGGCTTAACTAATGGTGGGATATAGTATCATTGCTCATAAATTAGTTTGTGGCAAATTTTTATCAGAACCTATTATCAATGCCCAAACTACACCTCCAATTAACGATAAAGCGTTCACTGTTAAATATAATATCCTAACTAGGATGGGATCAAACCCACAGGGAATACTTGGATATATATCGCTGGTTTGCTGAACTCAATAGGCTGAACAGAAAGTAAATGTGGGGTTTGTAATAATAGTATCAAACTAGTAACCATATCTAATTTTGGATGTAAATAGTAGGAGACAAATACTATAGTTGTGTTCCCCTTTTCTTTTCTAATCCATTGGTTTATCGTGCATTGTTGACCCAACCAAGTACTTTGCATACAAAATTTGATAAGTTATGTACCATCAACTGTCTTGTGGACTCTTTGACGGATTTTATCCTTTGCATTTTGAGTATCAGGATTTTGCATTACTAACCCTTACCCTAGATTCCAGTTAGCTATTTCCTTTTGACTATCAAGTTATTGAATATAATTAACCATCTTACGTAGATAATACTAATTAGCCTATATCTATAGTTAAAATTCAAACTACTATTAGATTTATGTTTTCGTAGTCACTACCCCACTTGTGGAGTAAGTACCAATAATCTAGGTGGGATCTTAATGCTTTCAACCGCTAGAACAACTATCAAATCAAAGATAATACAATGTATGCACAAGTACTAGTTTAGAACAACTTCACACTTCTCTTACTTGATGTATAAGACAAGGTTCCCACAACCCTAGCTAAGGGTTTTAGCCGCTCATGCTTGTGAAATGGTCAACCTAATTCATGATAAAAGCCATTACACAATATCACAAGAATAATTGAATAAAAATTAAAGTCTAGAACAAAATTATAACCATAATCAATACAAGAGCAATCACAAGATCAAATTTGAATCTTGGAATCAAAATATAAGTAGTAAGTGTTAAGAGTGTGTAACCTAATTACAAAATGTCATAAAGGCATATATAGTACAAAAGAAAACCCTAAAAATAAAATCCCGAATGAAAAAAGAAATTGGAGGTCAGTGGACACTTAGGATACATACAGTCAGTATATACCACATACGGACTATATATGGACATAAGTAAGTTCCAAAACTCATGTACAGATCCTGCAACTTTTTGTACTTTTAATCTCCATACTATACTTGTCACATATGGATTGTCTGTACCATATACAGATTGTATGTGGACATATGATAATGTAGGGTCTTCTATTTCTTCTATTTCTGAGCCTCGGTACTTTTGATCTCTACACTATCCTAGTCACATACGCCCAATAAGTAGCACGTTCACCCAAAATAGCCTCAGTAAGTAGCTAAAAACTTCAATGCAATTTTTTTCTTTGGTTTGTCATCCAAAACCTGATTTCCTATATAACATACCTAAAATACACCATATATAATAAAACAACCTAAGAAACTTGTATATTTTGATAATTCTAAGTGTTGAAAGTGCATTATTTCAATAGCATATCAACACTCTAAACTTAGAACATTTTGATGTCCTTAGGTAACACAACAAAAGAAAATAAAAGCACGATGCTTAACTAGGAGAATCTATGCTATCTAAGGTAGTTAGTCATTTTTTAAGCTCAAATACATTACCTCCTCCTATATAAACAATTAAAAACCAAGTGTGTATGAACATGAAGCACAACAATGTGACACAATGGGATCAATATATGACAATTACATTACAATAGACAACCATGTATATATGAAAGATACACCACCCGAACAAGTAAGCAGCTTGTAATGCAGCCCATATGCCCTCATAATTAATGACGTCCCATTCACTAATATGAAACAATCATGTCAATACGGGGATGGTCAAGAGACACTTACACACAAAACAGAATTTCAACCAATATGCATCAAAAACCATAGGCTTGACCTTATTTTCTTTACCTTGGTTTTCAAATAATCAAGTTAGCATCACTATAGGACTTTATTCAGTAGGCTTGGTGACTGGTACGGTACATATTTATATATCAAGTGACTAAGCATCCTTGGCACTACATTAACTTTTGGGTTCACATTTTAGCCAATTTACTTTTATTCCACCCTTATTTCCCTCGTTTAATTTTTTATGCACATTCAGGTTGGGTGTGGTTTCTTTTATTTATTTTTTTCTTTTGTTTGCTTTTTTCTTATTTTTCTTTTCTTTATTCTTCCAAATCCAGCCTTACTAACTTTTTCTCTTATTTTTACACTTCTTCACACCCACTCTAAATCATACCTCCCTATGATATCCAACCTCAACGTAGGAAATTTGCCAAAGTTGTGGTGCACATTTACAAAGGAGGACCACGGAAAAAATAGGTTCATTGCAACACAAATAAGAAAATGAAAGGTGAAAACAAAGAAATAGGCTATTAGGCTAAAAAATGCAATCAAGGGATACTGTTTCACATTGGGAAAGTCATTCAAGCTAAAAGTGGACTAAAATAAAAAATAACCTATGATCGTCCTAACTAACTATCTTACAACCTAGTCAAGACCAATAGGGAAAGTTCTAGATTTAACACATAAAGGTAACTCGGTAACATCTAATTCATGTATGGCACAAAATCTTATCACAGGTTACTACCTATGAGATTCATGTACAGGTTAGCTTTGATTATTATGTCCCTAATTCGAATGCCATAACAGGATCTAAAGAACTCACATATACATATATTCACACAATTCTATTTTTTTTTAAACGGTATCCAAATCAACAAAAACTATGGCAACTGCCATAAATATCTAAAAATCTCTTAACTACCCAAAAAAAACACAACACAAAATAAAATACATCATGACCCAAATTTTAAAAATAGACATGCTGGTTTCACAACCATGACACAACCGATAGAAAATAAGTACGACAATAAATACCCATAGAGGCTATAGTAGACCCACCCCTAATTAAAAATTGTGCACTGTCCCTAATGCACTAAAAATAAAAAGCAAGGGAATTAGAAAATACCTGGGATGCACTAGGTGTTCATATCATGATCCTTCTCAGGTGAGGGTATTTAGAATAGCGGAGGTAGTGTTGGTGGAGGTGTACTTCTAAAAGAAGTACTAGTTGTTATCTCAGTCTTCCTATTTCAATCAATAGTTTCGGTATCCATAGACTCATATCTAGCCTATTTTAGGGCCTGGTTATATGCTAAAGTGGAATGCTATAGGCCCCCCTCTCTTCCTCTTGGGGTACAAACTATAAGGACCATATTAAATTTCTCCACAAAAAATTTAAAGTATTTTGACACATGTGGAGATGATGGATGAATACATAAGGGAACAACTTGAGGGATGGACGACATGTGGCTCTCAGTGAGAGAGCGTACCTTTGCTCGCAAGATATACACCTCCTCCTTAATATGTCCTAGATCCAGTGTCTCAATATCTTCTAACTTAGTAGTCACTCATCCCTAAAAAATATTTCATGTAAATCTGCATATAACTTTCACATAGAAACTCTATGATTAGCATCCCATATTGCCTCAACCATCTCTAGTATATTCTGAACCTATGGATAGATCTTTCTATATAAAATAGCCACCTCAGCCTTGACATTCTGTAGTCGAGTGTTGGTGATTCTATTAATCTCCACCAAGCTCTGCTAAAAACTTATGAGATAGTAGTATTATACCTTAAGTCGAAGCTGTAGTGGATTAGTGATGGGGAACTGATGATGCACTTACCGACTCTAAATTAGAATTCAGGTATAAAGTAGATGTAGCTGGGGTCCCCTCACCCTGAGTTCTTAACTTGAGTGACTCTCTATGCTCCCCCATATCAAAATCCATACTAACCCCTACATTACCTCTCTATGTATTAATTGACTCTGTGGGAACCGATGGGCCCTCAAATGTGATCGGAGGCACTATATTAGGTGCATGGGGTCTCATGGGAAGTACCAGATATGCCAGATCCTTTATCACCCTAGTTTGTGCTGTGCCTATCACCTTTACTCTTTCATCAACTCTTGATATTTCTAACACACTAGTTTCATCATATAATAACTAAACCAGGCCTGGGAATGGAAGATTCATAGGACAATTAAAAGCTCTCTAAGCTCGTGTTGACTGTTTACAACAAAATCAGTGTCATATTCGGCCACTATGCTAGTAATCAACGCAACTTAATCCCAAGTAAATACATTGTCTGCAGTAATTGGACATAGTCTATAAAAACCATGTAGCCATAAAAAGATAGCAACAAAAGTGTGTGTTTCCTTCTTTATCATACCCTACCCTTTGATCCAAGGAGTGTCATCACCCAAATATGGAAATATAGATTGAGATCTATCTCTCTATATCAAATTTCTAACTCCTATAATCAGCATCATACATAATATGTCTATGACTAGCAACTCCCAATCTATGATCACACTCAGTTATGGATGCAGGAGAAACATAATCTTGCCCCAAGAGAGCTCAACGAAAGGCCGCCGGTGAAATATCTGCCATAACCCCTCTAACACGAGTCTGCTTAAGTTGGGGCTGCTCAGTATACCTAGAAGATCTCTACTTTTTATCATATTCAAGGCTATTATGTCACGTTATGATGCATAGAACTCTCACATCAAATTCTTGTTGTAAGAACCTAGGGGTTTAGTCTTAAACCCCAGTTGATATCGATCAAATGTGGCCCTCAATAATGGTGCACTAGCCCACCCAGAAAGTCAGTATGTCTCTCTTCATAGATAGTCATCATTTGCTGACCAGACTCGGTAGTATGATTTTCCTGTTAAAAAATAGTCTGAAGTCCCTCCACATACCATCTCGAGTTTACATCATTAATATGTTCCTCTAATACATGTTTGGAGTTCAAATTGGGAACCGTAACATAATTTGTAGCCTAGGCTTTACCCTCCTCAGACTTAGGTACTACTGAAGATTGGTCTTGTATTACTATACCCTCATTAGACTAGGTAATATTGATGACTGCTCCTATCTACTATATTAGAATCATCCTACGACTCCTCCTTAGACTCGGGGTGTTGTGTACCTACTGTGGGAGGTGACATTACCTTCTCCTCCTCTTCAAAATCATCATCACCCCCACCCCCTATTCATCATCATTAGGTGGCTATAGAGAGTGTGGTGGTGATTTCAAAGCTATCTTCATCCTCGGCCTGACTATATCTTGAACAACCTGAATGGACTCATTTAATTTCCTATGCTGAGTAAAAGCAGTCTGTCTGCCCTAATATGAATTATTTGCAAGTTTCACACCCATGATTCCAATAATAATAGTATCAAATGGAAAACGTCTTTGGCCTCTAGTTACTCGGTATGTTCCCATGTCTAGGGATGCTTTAAGTTATGCAATCTGGTACTTATCCACCGAGACACTAGGCTTGGGTGACTCATCCCATCTCCTTGATAGTCTAAATTTTTTCTTTGGTGCCATATGTACCTAAAAACCCATTATTAGCATCCAACAGATAATGAGGGATTGGAAAATTTAAAGAAAAACTCAAAATTTGACCACTTTGAATTTTCCTTCAGTTTTCACATCCCTAGAAATCGAATTCAGTCCAAACAAGTACAATTTTCACAAAAATATTAAGAATGACCTGTATTAATAAAAATGTGACATGCAAACTTTTAGTGTTCCTCTACTTTTCAAGTTTCACCTTCCGTTTAGGGCATAATCTAATGGTTTAATTAAAGAACAATGCCATACATTAAGATTTATTGGCTATTTCAAGGCTTACATCCACAAGTTAGTGGTTAATACATATTTAGCATGGAATCTAACACACCAACTTACTTATATTGAAGTTAACACAAGATATTACAAGTGCAAGCTAAGAACATCACCTTTTATGCAAGAAACCAGAAGTGAACTAGGAAGAAGTAAATTAAACCCGATAATTGAACATGTATTTAACACTTTCGCACAAGTTGGTACCTCAAAAAGTATCAATTTAACCTTAAATTATGTGTGTGTAAGAGGGATAATTTGGATTTGAGATCTTAAGAAAGAAGAGGAATTTTGAGGATTTGGTGTGGTAAAAATGAGTTAAAATATTTAAATATCAGTGGTGCGGTTTGGGTTTTTTTTAAGGGACCTTACCCAGGGCTCTTAACTCCTGTGGCATTCATGGGTTGAGCCGTACGCCCCCTAGACTTATCATAAATAAAAGAAAAAGAAATAAAAGGAGGGGGACATAGTCTTAACCTCAGATCCTATGATGGCTCAAAGTCGACTAGACTACTAAGGCTTGTCAACTCATCCTCGATACTAGAAATGGAACCTAGATCTAAGAACCTAAATGAGAGGACTCCTATTAGTACAATATAATTTAGGAAAACATATATAAGAGAGACTCTCCCCTTAGAAAGTAAGAAGAAAATAAAAATAACCACTTCAAAAAAGCTATAAACTAAATATAATAGCGTAGATAAAGCAGATGAGGTGAGATAAACAAAATAGAAGATACCAAGAGAAATAAAGTCCAACTCAATTTATGGTGGTTTCTTGATGCGCTTCAACATTCTTCATCGAAAATTGGACATACTAATTTTGTCAAGAGTGAAGAATCCTCTAGTGTCCTAAGGAAGATGGTGAAAGCTATAATAATACTGAGTAGAATCCACCTCATGTCTATGCTTAGATAGAGAATCCACTAAAAAATTTGCCTCCCTGTATATATGAACGCATTTGAAACAATCAAGTATCCTAGTAAGATGCTTAAGCTCCTCAATATACCTACAAATGCTCCATGGTGGTGTAATATCACGTTTGAGCCACTTGAATAGAAGTTCTGAATCCACTTCTAATATAATTCTACTATAGCCATGTTGTAGACACCAGGTGACGCAAATAATAGACACCTGAACCTCCACTTGGTCCTTAAAACCAACTCCAAGAGGTGCCACAAAAGCAAAAATCAGCTTGCCTTCACTATCTCTCAAAATACCCCCTGCTAATATTTTTCTAGGATTTTCTAGAGCACTTCCATCCATGTTCAGCTTTACCATTGTGTGATACGGCTTGGTCCAACAAACTTGAGTAACTTCATCTCATGTTGACAGTTCTCAATAAGAATAACAAGATCACTCCAATTATTCAGCTAAGAAATATATGGATAAACAGTAAATAACAACATATGAAGATGCTTAATGATGGAGAATTTAACTCTATTAGTACTAGATTTCTTCCCCCCATAATTTCTAGCACACCTGTTTTCCAAATATTCCAACAAACAAAAATAGGAGTTTCTTGAAGAATGAGTTTGTGAACCTCATTAATATATTTATGAATCCACCACTTCATCAATTAATTCCTCGAAGGAGTTGTACCATGCTAAATGCTCCAAAAAGATGAAAAATAACTCCAACTATGTGTAGAAAAATCACCGGTAACAAAAATATGCTCCACCATATCATGACCCGGCCTATAGAAAAAAGAACCATCTACCAGTTCATACCCAAAAGTACCAATTTTGTCATTAGTTGGTAGCTTACACCTTAAAGCTCTCCACAAAAGAAAAGATGTCTTGAATGGAATATTCTTATGCCTAATGAGAGAATCTAATCAGCTGGTGCTTTTCTTCTACCTACCCAAATTCCTCGCCAAAGAACAAGAGCAGATACCACTAGAATTCAGCTTCCAAATAGGCCGATCAGCTACACCTTCTTGATAAGTGAACACCGTTTTGAGAATTTTATGAATAAAAGGAGAAGGTGCATGTTTTGTAACCTTTTCTTCATTCCTTAAACCATCAGCAAGGAAGTTCAAAACCATAGAATTATCAAGCCTTGGTATATAGGTGTTGTGCAAAGCAATATGCCCTACACCAAGCCAATCATTCCACCAAAAACTACAATTGCCACCCTTCAAGTAACATTTAATATAATTTTCATCATTTCCTTTATTGATCATCATGTGTTTTCAAGTAAGAGATTGACCCTATCTCATTTTTTGCTAATAGGATTTGATCTTTGACAATACTTAACCCGTAGAAAGTCACCCCAAATAGATTTCTTGGACCGAAAGGTCCACCATTGCTTATATTGAAAAGATAAGCAAACATCATCAAGGTTATTAGTGGGCCCAAAATGTTTAAGCAAAATTTGGGCCCCAAATTGACCACTTATGGCAGCCACATAGGGGCCGTATATAGGCCATATTTTTTGGTCAATTTTTGTTCTCTCTGGAATTTTTATTTTGACACCTACTTTTCTAGTTACTAGGTTATAAGTGGCATTTACAGCTCTACAAGTAAGATTGCTGGTTAAAAGTCCAAATATTCCTTAAAAAACCTCAAATTTCTTTTTTAGTCCATGCACACTTACTAGGCCCATATGGAACTGATGACCTTTTTCAATTGGTCACAAACTGATCAAATTTTTACTTTCCATGCCTATTCTTATCCTAATTTTAAAAATAAAAAATTAAATTAAATTTGAACACTAAAATAGAGGGTTGCCTCCAACTCGATGCTTGATTTAACATCGCAGCACGATGTGGCTATGTTGGTTACAAGTGACTTCTTTGTTGTTAACACTAAACATGATCTATCCTTTTCTATGTAGGCTACTGCTCTACTCGTGGCCATGAATGGTCTTCCCAAAATAACAGGCATCTCTAAGTCAACCTCAAAATCTAGAAAGACAAAATTAGCTAGAAAATAAGGTTGTCAACTTTTTCCAGTACATCAAAATAAATTCCCATGGGTTTCTTCATAGTCTGATCTACCATCAACAATCGTATATTGGTCAGATCTGAAGGGCTAAAGGCTAATTTATTGAATACGGCCAACAACATCAAATTTATGCTAGCCCTTATGTCATATAAGGCTCTGGACAATCTGGATGTCCCAATAGTACATGGAATCATTAGTGCACCAGGATCATAATTTTTTTGTCCAGACTTGGAAGTGACTGCACTACAAAGGCTCACTCCTCTAATATCCTCAAAACTAGTTTCCCCCTTTATCATCACCAACTCTTTTATAAACCTGGCATACCCATGCATCTGCTACAACGCCTCTAAGAGAGGGATATTCAAGCTTAAATCATTTAGCATATCAATAAGCTGCTTGAATTTCTCTTCCGCTTTCTTCTGCTTTAGTCTTTCTGGAAAAAAAATGGGCAGTCATGGAATTTGTCTCACAGCAAGCTCATCGACCCTGCCCTTACCTATATCCTCACCTATACTGGCATCAACACCTATTGCCTTTGTCAGATCCTATGGCTAGTTACTTATTGATCACATAACTATCATTCATTGGCCCCTCATAAATGTGGAATAATGGATCAACATTAGATAAACCATTTTGAGAGGTGACAGCTAGATAGTGACCATTATTTTTTGGAATTTGGACCATATTACTTGGAAGGGTGGCTGATTGCCTTTGATTCAATGTAGTCGATTCAAGCTTTTTAAAGCTTTTGAAAGCTCAAAGAGTTCGTTTCTTCAGATCCTATTCTAGCTCTTCCTATTGAAGGTGAGAGATTTACCATGTTTTTAGATACATATGGTATTGTGTTTTGATGTTCCTGGGTTGTATTATTGTTTATGTTTTGAGAAAAATTAAGGTGCCTGAGCGCAACTACCCCACCCATGGTTTTGAGTTGGTAGCAGTAGTTTTTGTGCTTTATAATTAGAGATATTGTGCATTTTGAGATTTTCACCGATAATCACAGTCTTCAACATCTTATGACCCAGTGAAATACTAATTCTAGAAAGTGTAAATGGATTTAGTTTCCATCTTATATCATCCGGATAAGGCTAATGAATTAGCAGATTCCTTAAGTCGGAAGGCAGTGAGTATGGGTATCTTTGCTAGTATTTCAATTTTCGTAGAGGCCATTGGAATGGGACATTTAGTCCTTATACAACTTGATGTCTTGCCATGATATTTCAGACCCTAGGAGGATTATTTCTAGTGTTGAGTCAAGGTCTTCACTTTCTGAGTAGATTCAGGGTCGTCAGTTTAAGGATATTAAGTTTCACTTCCTTTGCGATCAAGTGTTGAGTGGTGTGTTTAAGAGGAACACCATAGATTCTTAGGGTGTTTTTAGATTTTATGGATGCATATGTGTTCCAAGGATTGATGACTTGATTCAGTTGATTTTGTATGAGGCTCACAGCTCTAGATATTCCTTTCATTCGGGCATAACGAAGATGTATAGAGATTTGAGACAGGATAATTAGTGGAGTACCATAAAGAAATATATGGAAAACTTTGTAGCTTGTAGCCTATGCTGTCAATAGGTAAAGGCTGGGCATCAATATCCAGGTGCTTTAATTGAGAGATTGCCTATTCTCGAGTTAAAATAGGAGCAGATTACCATGGACTTCTTTACTCGCTTACCTCATACTTCTCATAGTTTTGATGGTATTTGGTGTCATCATGGATCGATCGACTATGTCAGCACATTTCCATTCTATTCAGATTTTCATCAGTGTGGAGAGGTTAGTTCGCATCTATGTACGTGAGATAGTCCATTTGCATGGTGCGCCCATATCTATTATTTTGGACCAGGATTTTGTGTAAAATTCTAGCTTTTGGAGGGCTTTTCCGGAGGATTTCGGTACTTAGGTGGACCTTAGTATAGCCTTCCATCCATAGACAAATGGCCAGTCCAAACGGACTATTTATGTCACGACCTGAAATACTACGTGGACTAGAGATGACCCCTTGGATCAAACCAAACCAAACACAATATCCAGACCGTCGGATGAATTCAAAATATGTAACCAGATACGTACAAAGAATAAAGAGTATGTCTATAAACAACATCCATCGACCATTCAAAACAACCGACCAACATCGCCTAACTCCACAGTAATCCATCAAAGCATTCTAACACAAGAACCAAAACTAGTCTTGGTCATGACATGTCCCCTACTCTGACAGATGACAATGACAATAAACATGATTATGTTAATGATAATGAAACTCTCAACTCTAGCCTATGATAAAAACTGATGAAATGTCTAAGTTTTTTGATGTATGGAAGCTCACCACTTCACCACAACGAACCAATGAACTGCGTTAATCCACCTAACTTTGCGCAGAAAAATCGAGGTATCTTTATTGCCTGCATCATGTGGGGATAAAACATCTAGAGATAGTTAGTGAGGTGAACACTAGCATGCAACTCGGGGATAAGGAAAACATAATGTTGTGATCAACAGTTCAAAATCATTCAAAACCAACACATCTAATCAAATGCATAGACATATATATCATATCCCAGGATATGGGAAAAGGCTTAACATGCACTTAAAAACATTAGCTTGGGTTGTGTATCTCAACCGTCAAAACTTAAGAGGGAACCCACTAGTAATGTAGGCCCAGCCATCCCCCAGCTGGCAGGACCCCGGTGTGTGCGGCAGCATGAACTAAAGGGTACACATATGCACTATGGGGGACTCAAACCTCCCGTTATATGAAGATGATACAAGCATGAAACTGTATAATAGAATGAGGGGGACTCAAACCTTCGAATAAAATGATAATAATAAGGGCGGATCGAACCAGCCAATCATATAGACCCTCTCATCGGCAACTGCGGTTTCCAGTATTGGTCCTTCATGACATCTGCTTTCACGACTCAGCTACACAACCCTCACTAATACCAATTAAAACAATTAGCACATACATTATCATTTATTGAAACATGATATATATTTAGGCATACATGTTTTCGTATCATCATTCCAACTATACTTGTAAAGTAACTTTAATATGTCACACCATATTCCATCATTAGAGGAATTCATAATACCCTTTGGTTAAATTACACCTTGGCTTGGGGAATTACACAACCCTTAAGGTTCAATTCAAAAATCATTATGCTTCATTGACTTTTCACATTATGTAGTACTTCATAAGTAGTTCCATATGAATAGTTTTCATATTCAAAACTAATTTCACAATATAGGGTTTGGGGTCATAATCACTTCAAAAGTCACATGTTTGGGGAATCACAATCCCTAGATCATTCACCATCCCCATGCATCAATTTGAGTTTAAAACCAACGTTTAAACATAACCTATGTATGGAAAAACATCAAACATCACATAAACAACAATTGTTCAAGACCCTCAACTCATGTTTTCAAAACAAACTCAATACCATATGAATAACACCTTAAACCTTATGCTTTTAGTGAATTATCAATCAGGGAAGAGTAACATGACTGATATACTAAGTTTCAAGGAATGAATTCAACCTTTGAGCCCTTGGATGACCTAATTCTTAGAAACCCTAAGTATGGCTGCTTTGAGAGAATTTAAGAGAGATTTGGGAGTGTTTGAGTAGGTCATGAATGAGAAATAACCCTTCTTAAGTGCATTATGAACGTGGGGTTTTAATTGTGTGAGAAAGGAATTGCCCAAACTGACCTCTATTTAAAAACAAAAATTTAATCGTCAGTGACTGCAGGTCACCATATGATTTGTATAGACTTATTAAGATAGGTCACCACAAGTCGTAGCCAAAACAGTCTCCAAGAAACTCACAATCTGTTGACCCTATGACTCAATTGATATGACTCATAATGTAACCCTTCGACTCGTAGGATCTAGTCATAGTCATCTTAGAAATCATTTAGGGTATACACTAAACACCATATGCTTTACATCCAACGACTCATAGTGAGCCACTTTTACTAAAAGTAGAACTAAGCCACAGATTTATTAATGTGGTTAAGATTTGGTCTAATGACTCGTCAAGACTCCCTATGACTTTTCAGGGTAGTCTTAGTCAGGACAGTGAGGAAAAAAATTCAGAAATTTCTAGGATCAAGAACACGGGGTGTTACATACTCCTGACTTAGGATCATTCATCCTCGAATGACAGGACAAGAAATTTATTTGCATGATTTCACTCCAAACATAATCATACTTACCTTTAACAAAGAAAGAAAACAAAAATATTTTGGGATATGCATACCTTAAACACGATAGTCCGAAATGGGAAACCAGAATGAATACTTGGACTTTCTGTCCTCCTCGTCTCCCAAGTATCTTTCTCGACCCTTTGGCTTCTCTAAATAACCTTTACTTATGCCACATCCTTAGTCCACAACCGATGAACTTGCCGATCAAAATATAAACCAAGATTTCCTCATTAGATAAGAAATCCAAAATATCCACCTCCTCTAAAGGAACAATTGTCGAAGCATCACCCACACAATATCTCAACATCGAAACATGAAACATCAAATTAATGGTGCTTAAACTAGAAGGCAATTACAATTCATATACAACATTACAAACCTTTTTCAAAACCAAGATGGGCCAATATACTGGGGATTCAACTTCCTCTTCTTACCAAACTATATTAGTCCCTTCAAGGGGGACAACTTCAAGAACACCCAATCACCAACACTGAACTCTAACTCCCTTCGCCTCATGTCCACGTGGAACTCTTAGCGACTATCGGCGGCCATAAGTCTATCCCAAATAACCTTTACCTTTTCCATGGTTTGGTAAACCAAATTAAGAATAAATAACTTATTTTCACCGACCTCAAACAACCCAATAAGAGACCTACACCTCCTACCACACAAGGCCTCAAATAGAGCCATACCAATGCTAGAGTGATTATTGTTGTTGTAGGAATATTCTATGAGAGGCAAGTGGTCAACCAAATATCCACCAAAATCAAATACACAAGCTCAAAGCATATATTCCAATGCCTGAATTGTCCTTTCTGCTTGCCCATCCATCTACAGGTGGAAAGCGGTACTAAAAGTCACCTTAGTCCCCAAATATCACTAGAACGACCTCCAAAAGTAAGATGAGAACTTAGTACCTCTATCAGATATGATGGAAAATGGATTACCATGCAACTTCACGATCTCATCAATGAACAACATGGCATAATCCTCAAAAAAGAAATTAGTCCTTACTGGAAAGAAGTGGGCTAACTTTGTTATCCTAACCATGAAGACCTAAATCGAATCAAATTGCTGTAGAGACCGTAAAAGATTGATAACAAAATCTGTATTAATTATTTCTAATTTTCACACCGGCAGCTAAATCTTTTGTGTTATCCCACTGGGCCTCAAGTGCTCCACTTTTTCTTGCTGACACACCATGCACTTAGCCATAAAATTTGCCATATTCCTCATCATATAATTCCACCAATAAATCTCCTTAAGATTATGATACCCTTTTGTCGAACCAGGATGAACAATATAATGACTCATGATCTTCGACCAACATTATCCCTCGTAACCCATCAATATTGGGAACACATAATCTACCTTAATACCTTAAGATATCATCACCAAAAATATAAAAAATTATCACCTTCTGCCTACCTTCATTATTCATAATTTGCATCAAGACAAGATCCAACATCTGTTTCTCCTTCTCTTCATCACCAAGACATGACCTTGCCACCTCTTGAACAAACACACCACCATTTTCACAATCAAAAAGATGAACTCAAAGATTAGACAAACAGTTAATATCCTTAGCCAAATCTCAATTATCTTTGTCCACATGATATTAGCTTTCTATGGAAAACCTATTAAGAGTATCAAAAACCATGTTAGCTTTACCAGTATGATAGAGAATACTCATGTTATAGTCTTTGAGTAACTCAAGCCATCTCCTTTGCTTGACATTTAGCTCGTTCTGAGTGAACAGATGTTGCAAGCTCATATGATTATAATAGATATGAATATGCACTCCATGCAGATAATGATACCATATGTTTAATACACACACCACAATTAGCTAATCAAAAATAAGGGTCGGGTAATTATTCTCATGGATTATCAATTGCCTAGAGGCATAAGCGACCACCCTGCTATGTTGCATCAATACATAACCCAGTCCCACTTAAGATGCATCACAATTGATAACAAAACTATCAGTGCCCTCTGGTAGAGTCAAGACAAAAACCATAGTTAACTTATCTTTTAGTTTCTCAATACTACCTTCACAAGCATCAGACTACAAGAATTTTACCATCTTCTATGTCAACTTTGTCAATGGGGTAGCAACAGAAGAGAAACTCTCCACAAAACTTCTATAATAGCTGAAAAAACCTAAGAAGCTCTAAATGTTGGTTAGTGTCGTGGGTCTATGTCACTTCGTAACCACTTTAAATTTTTTTTAGATCCTCCATGATTCCTTTACTAGAAACAATATGTCCCTGATAAGTCACAACATTCAACCAGAACTAGTACTTAATGAATTTAGCATACAATTGCTACTCCTTAAGGGTCCGCAACTCTAAGCGGAGGTGATCGGCATGATCCTTCTTGCTCTTTGAATACAACAAAATATCACCAATAAAGACAATCATGAATAAATCCATGAACTAATGGAAAACCAAATTCATAAGATCCATAAAATATTATTTGGGCATTGTTCAAACAATAGAACATCACCATAAACTCAAATGACCTTACCGAAATCGAAAAGAAGTCTAGAGGATATCCACCTCCCTAATCTTAAACTAATGGTAACTAGATTAAAGATTGCTCTTAGAAAAGAACTTGGCACTCTAAAGCTAATTGAATAGGTCATCAATCTTTGGAAGAGGATACTTATTCTTCACGATCACCTTATTTAGTTGGCAGAAATCAATACACATCCAAAGGGACCTATCCACTTTACACACGAAAACAACAATAATACCCCATAGAGACATACTAGGACAACTAAAACCCTTGTCAAGAAGAGATTTTAACAGCTCATTGTGTTCTTTTAACTCAGCTAGAGCAATTTTATAAGGAGGGATAGAAATAGGATGAGTGTCCGGAAGAGGATCAATCCCAAAATTAATTTTCCTATTATGAGGAACATTAGGAAGAACATCAGGAAACACCTTTAGAAAATCACAGACCATAGGGATAGTCTGTAAAGAAGGACTTTTGGATATAGAATCCCTAACATGTACTAAGTGATAGAAGCACAATTAAGAAAGTAATTTCTAAGCTCTAACATAAGAAATGAACCTTTCCTTGGGTACTGGGGAAACACCTTCCCATACAATTATCGGCTTGTTTGGGAAATAGAAATTGACCCTTTGCATCCGACAATAAAGAGCTACATAGAAAGAAAGCAACAAATCCATCCATAAAATCACATCAAAGTCTAACATGTTAAACTTTATCAGATCTACCACTGACATCACACAACCCCTATAGAATCTTCTAGCCATAATAGAGTCACCCATTGGGGTTGACATAAAGAAGAGGTCTAAAATATATTCAGGATCAAAACTAAAATAGATAGCCACATAAGGGTCATATAAGAGAGGGTAGACCTGAGTTAAAGAAGATTATATACATTACGAGAGAAGAGTTTGAGCGTACTAGTAACAAAATTAGTGTATTCCTCAGAATCCTAATAGGTGGCAAGAGCATATAGACGATTCCGACTAGTGTTGGAGCCAGTAGCAGATGTAGCACCTTTTTGTGTGGGAGCTGATTAAGTAGCAACAAGAATCTTATTTTCACCAAAAGCAACATTAGAAATACAATACATCGGCATATGAACAATCATACCATATTTAAAGCACTTATTCCCCCCTTTTCACAAACACCATGGTACACCTGACCATAAAATCTACAAGGAGGATATGATGGAGATGACTGATTCCCAATAGCCTAAGGATGGGATCCTAGTCCTCTAAACCTAATGTTATACTAAGATTGACTATCACCCAATGTCTTCGAATAAGAAGTACTAGCCATAGAGTAGGAGCCATAATTGCCCCACTTTTTCTCATACTATTTTCCACCATGTCTACCACTTTTCTTCTAACCTCTACCCTAATTAGAATAGCAAAACTTCTTATTTTATTTTTCACTCATCTCTGCTTGCTTCTTCTTTTCCTCTTTCACTTGTTGTAATTTCACCATAAGTCTAGAGATGTCCATATCCTTGTTCAACTAGGCAGCCTTGCTCTCCAAAATCAACTCACAGGAAACCCTAGAGGTAAATTTGCTTATTCTATCCCTTATGTTAGACACTAATTCAAGAGCATAACACGAAAGCCGATAAAACTTCTAGGCATACTCCTTTACTGTTATCTTTCCATACTTCAAATTCATGAACTCCTCAGCCTTTGCTTCCCTCAACTCCCAAGGAAAATAGCAACCAAGGAAGGCACTAGAGAAATTATTCCACAATGCAGACTCAGCATTACCTCCCCTAGAATTGTCCCACTCTTTATACAACTAAAATACCACATCTTTTAACTGATAAGTTGCAAATTTTACATCTTCCACATCAGTAGACTATATCACATGAAAGATCTTTTCTATCTTATCAATGAGATTTTAAGGATCTTTCTTAACCTTGGAACTAGTGAAAATAGAGGACTCAATCTCATTAATTGGCCAACTTTAGGGGTATAGAAGGAAGGAGAAATATAAGTAACATACTTAAACTAGGAGGCCACCAACTAGGTAAGAAAATAAATTGACTAACAAAATTCACCATGAGACATGCTAGCCTTGGGTGCTTGAGGACGGATAGGGGGAACTAATAACCACTCTTAATCAGGACATGTCTATGACTCAAACAGATGAGAATGACATTGAGAATAATAATATTAATGATAATGAAACTCTCAACTCTATTCTATTATAAGAAATCATGTAATGTCCAAGTCTTCCAAAGTATGTAAGCTCACCGCTTCACGATAAAAAAATTGACAATTCAAGCCGATCCACCTAACTCTAGTAGGAAAAGTAGAGGTATCTCCAATGCCTACATCATATAGGGATACGGGGTCCATAGATGGTTAGTGGGGTGAAAAGTAGCATGTAACTCGGGGATAAGGATAACATAATATAATGATAATAGTTCAAAATCATTCAAAACTGATGAACATAATCAAATGAACATACATATATATCACATATCGAGATAGGGAACAAGGCTTAAAATGTACTTTAAAACTTAAGCTTGAATTATGTAGCTCAACCATCATAACATAAGAAGGAACCCATGGGCTATATAAGCCCAACTCTCCCCTAATTGGTAGGGCCCCAATATGTGTGGTCGTACAAAGTAGAGAGTATACATATGTACTATAAGGGGCTCAAACCTCCTGGTATATCAAGGTGACACGAGCACCAAATCATATAATACGACATGGGGGACTCGAACCTACTAATCAAATGATAATAATAAGAAAGACTCACGTCACCCGATCATACAGATCCTCACATCGGTAACCACAATTTCAAGTATTGGTCCTTTAATACCTCCATTTTGATGAATCAGCTACACAATCCTCATTAAAGCCCAATTAAAATAATTATCACTTACAATATAATTTATTGAACCATGATATATATATTTAGGCATACATTATTGGTATTATCATAATTACTACATTTGCAAGGTAACTTTAACATGCCGTACCATTACCATCATTGGGGGAAATCACAATCCCCTTTGGTTTGATTACATCTTGGCTTTGGGAATTAAACAACCCCTTGAGGATCAATTAAACAATCAATATTATTCATTGACTTTTCACATTATGCAATAGCTCATGAGTATTTCAATATGTATACTTTTATATTCAAAACCAATTTCATAACACGAGGATGGAGTCATAACTACTTCAAAAGTCACAATCTTGGGAAATCATAATCCTGAGTTCATTCACCATTCCCATGCATCAACTTTATTTTAAAACTACCATTTAAAGGTAACCCATGCTGGGAGAAACATAAAACATCACATAAACAATCATTGATCAAGACCCTCAACCCATGTTTTTAAAACTAACCTTAATACAATATGAACAACCCTTTAAAAATCATGACTTTATTAAATTAATAATTAATAAAGAGTAACATGCCTGTAATACCAAGTTCCACGTAAAGCAATCGACCCTTGAGCCCTTGGATGGCATGCTTCTTGGAAACCCTAAGTACGTCTTCTTTGAAAGAATTTAAGGGAATTTTAGAGTGTTTCATTATGTTATGAATATGAAATAAAACTTCTTAAGTGCTTTATGAACATTGGGTTATAATTGGGTAAGAATGAAATCATCCAAAGTTCTCTTCATTTAAAAATTAAAATTTAGTTGTCAGTGACTACAATCACTATATGACTCGTATAGACTATTACAACTGGTCACCACAAGTTGTAACAAAAATAGTCTCTAAGACACTCATAATCTATTGAACCGATTACTTAATAGATATGACTCGTAAGGTGACTCTATGACTCATAGGGTCCATTTGTAGTTAATAGATCAACCATTTGGGGTATAAACTAGACACCATATGATTTACACACAATGACTCATAATGAGTCTTCACAACTTATAGTGAGCTACTCATACTCAGAGCATAATGCATCAACACACTTTCTAATTTAGTTATGATTTGGTCCAAGGACTCATCAGGGGAATCATAATTAGGATAGTTAGTATAAAATTTCAGAATTTTCCAAGGACAAAAACCCCAAGGTATTATAATTCAGGTGCTTGAGGATATACTCTAAGCAAGTGTGATGGATTTTGTAGGCCAGTGAAAGGATGACAGTTATTATTAGAGTATTGATAAGAAGTTTTTTGAGGTTTTGAATAGTAGAAGATGTTGTTCTTTGATTAGATAGTTTGAGTATTACGGGATTCAACCCTGTGGTACCAATTTTCTTCAAGAGTTTTTGGATAGAGTTGGGGTGATTTGGGATAGGTTGAGAGCATCTCAAAGTAGGCAGAAGGCCTATGCAGACCGTGGGCTTCGTGGCTTGAGATATGTAGATGGTGATGAAATATTCCTCTATGTAACACCCATGAAAGGTGTAATGAGATTTGGGAAAAAATGCAAGATCAACCCTAGATATATTCGACCTCTCGAGATTCTTTGCACAGTTAGTGAGGTAGATTATGAGTTCACTCTACCTCTTCATTTTACTACTGTTCATCTAGTTTCCCATGGTTCTATGTTTCAAAATATATTTGTAATACCACGTGCAATTCTAAGCTAGAAAATGAACCATTGTTCATAGGCATGAAATCTCCTATCCTGTGAATCATGTTTGACTACATAAATTAGGATGAGTATCATAGTGATAATATATCTTATGATGTGATAAGTATGTTCTAAGAACTTTTGAATTCACTAAATTTTCATGTGTGATTTAACATAGGTCATCTTTGAACGAGCATAACTTGGTTTATAGGTTTTATTTTGGGCAGATTTATACCCTCTAAATTGAATATAGTTTAGTAATCTTTCTGTCGATACCAAATTAACCTAAAACGGACACCTAGTGAAGAATTTATGGTGATTTAAAGTTTTAGAAGTGTCATTTCAGTCAGTGGCATGTCGCGCCATAAGTCAAAATGACGTTTGTCAATTTCAAGTATCTCTCCACGATTCCACAATGTCGCGAAGAGTTTCCAGATCATAAATGAGTAGCAATGCAATGATTCCGTGTCGCGCTAAGGGCCAAAATTGGGAAACTTTTACATAAATTAGAAAATGCATCTAGAAGGGTATTTGGGCCATTTTCCCAGCTCTATATAAGCTCCCAAACATGTAATTAAGCCATTCTCTACTCTAGACAGTTCAGTTGTAGCTCAGAATAAACGACCAACTACTATTCTGACAAACCTATAGACCAATGTTATTGCATATAGGATTTGAGATTTCACGCGAATGAATCCTCCACGATTTATGAATTCCAAGTTAAAAGAGGATCCACAGGATTTCTTCGATCAGGTTTAGAAAGTCACAAACATCATGAGAGGTCCAGAATGAATAAGTTTGTTTTTGGGGTATCAGGTAGAGTGGTTAAGGAGTGCTGGGCGACAATGTTGATTAGTAATATGGACTTGTCTAGGTTTAGGATCTATGCTCAAAATATTAAGGAGCATAAGCTTAAAAATAAAGAGAGAGAAAAAAAATGGCTAGAACAGGTAGTTACAGTCGTTCTTAGTTGAGGACAGCGGGTAGAAAGAGCAAAGTTCTTACCCATCCTCTTTATCAGGCTTATGGTAAGTGTCATAAGCGTGTGTGTAGGGTAGGCAGTGATTTAAGATTTGGGTGTGCAATCCACACCACAAAATGCGAGACTGTAGAGTTATATTACAAACGGCTAAAGAGCTATGTCAGCAAGGTACCAAGAGTGGTCAGCGTTAGAATAGATGCCAAACCCGTCATGATCCAGAAAGTTTCCCTATACTAGATTCGGGTACATTACATATTTTTCATGTTTATGGTATGCATTGTTAGATATGTTTCTTTCATTTGATCTTATGTTTCAATATGAGTTAGTAAGTAAATTGGCAAGTCAGTTTAGAAATCGAGCAGTCATATTTGTATGTTTTGTTTTCTCATCCTTGCATCTATTCATGCCATCCGAAATCTTAGAGAATGTAACTATTCCTAGGTAGAACCTGCTAGTAGTTGCAAGTTCAGTTCAGCTCATGTATCATGCATTAGTTTCATACTCCCGAAGATCAGTTAACCGAACTCAGTATTTGGTCCCAGTTTAGTAACCAGGCCCTAAAACTCAGTTCAGTCTTGGATTCTCTATGCCATAGTATGAACCTATTAGTTTCTCTCTTATTTGTTAGTACCTCCGTTTACCAAATCTTTCAGAATCTTATTACATGTGTAGTACTTCATTCTCAAGTAATACAGCCTCCATGAATCCTTTCTCAGTCACCTCATGGTACTCAGTTAATCCTTACATCCTACGTACAATATTCGATAGTCTCAGTTCAGTTATTCCAACCAAGTTCAGTATACTCATACATTCCCGTGTCCATTTATTAGCATAAGTTAGTTAGTCTAGCTATAAAATCAGTTTAACAGATATGTAATCCAATTTGGTAGGGGTTTTTCTTCCATCTTTCCATCCAGTCATACTAACGGACATCTCAAGGATATAACCATCTCCAAGATAGAGAATACTACTATATGCAAGCTCAGCTTAGTTTATGTATCATGTCTTAGACACGGATTCCAAACACACAGTCCCACCCAACATTCAGTTCTATTATTAGTCCCAGTTATAATCTTTGTTATGATGTATGCTTTAGTCCATTAATCACCTCAGTTAATGTGTCATGCCTCAGTTTCAGATCTCAGATAATCTATCATAATTTCATACCTAGGTGCTTTATGCATCGCCTTAACTTTCTTAATATCTCAGCAAAGTCAGCCCAGCATCCTTTAACAGACATATTGTCCCAAGGGGGAGATACACTATACCCCCTAAACTTTTAAGATTTAAACATGACATTTTCTTTGGTGAATCCATCTTGGAAGAAGTGTTACTTATGAGACGACCCTCTAACTCCAAAAATTAGTAGTAAGCCATGTGCTCAAAGTCTCAATTTAGTTCATGATACTCTATCCATGTCACGTAATACAAACTCAATTTAATTTCTGCATCACGTTCTAGAATCATTTATGTTCTCATGTTCCCTCTGTTGCATATTGAGTGATTAATCTCAGACTCATCAGTATTTTTAGTTCAAGGTAATAGTCTTTTTGGGTTACTTGTTATCATGATTAGGTTTCAATACCAAACTTGGTATTCAGTTCCATGCTCCATTTTCAGTTCAAACTTGGTATCTTTACCATTACATGTTCAGTCGTATGTTCATGAGTCAGTTTGGTCATGTACTCATGCATCAGATATGTGTGATCAATTTATCAGTACTTTTAGTCATGCATTCATTTATCATGTCAGTCATATAATCATACATTAGATATGCATAGATTCAGCTTATCAATCTCTGCATTATATATGGATTCTCATTCTGAGAAACTTAGTTCATCAGAACACTCAGTCCTTTATTCATAAATCAACTACCCATGCATCAAATATGTATGTTTAGTATGAATCATTTAATTTTTCACGTCAGTCATGAGATCATGTTTCACTCATTCATGTTCAGTACATGTTTAGCTTATTGTTTCTCCTCTAAGTCAGTCTTATTCGAGGAAGAATGTTCCCAAGGGAGAGATATTGTAATAGCCTATATATTTCTAAGATAGAAAATAAACCATTGTTCCTACCCATGAAAGCTCCTATCCTATGATTCATATTTGACTACATGAATTAGGATGAGTATCCTAGTGATATTAGATCTTATGATGTGTTAAGTATGTTCATAAGAGTCACTTAGTATAAGCCAAGCTAAGAACTTTTGAATCTACCAAATTTTTGTGTGTGATTTCACATTGGTCATCTTTGAATGAGAATAAATTGGTTTATAGGTGGTATTTTGGGCATATTTATACCCTCTAAATTTTAGAGAATTGAATAAACTTTCAGTCGATACCAAATTTGCCTAAAGGGGATACCCAGTGAAGAAGTTACGTCGATTTAAAGTTTCAGCAGTATCATTTCAGTCAGTGGCACATCGCGTCATAAGCCAAAATGATGTTAGTCAATTTCTAGTGTCTCTCCATGATTCCACCGCATCGCGGTGAGTTTTTAGGTCCTAAAAAAAGGGCAACATGATGTCTCTACGTCGTACCAGGGGCCTAAATTGGGAAATTTTTATAGAAATTAAAAGACGCATCTAGAGTGGTATTTGGATCATCTTCCTACCCCTATATAAGCTCCCAAAAACAGAATTAAGCCATTATTTCACCAAAACATACTATTTTTTATCAAAATCTTCTTAAGAACACACTAGGGTTTCAATTGGGGGATTTAAGTTCAAGCAATTTCTACAATCAAATTCCAATAATTTCTCTGTCAATCTTCACTAAATAAAGAACTAAGGTATCTGTGTGTTTATTCATGGACTCCATTCATCCATGAAGTCTAAGAACCCTATTTTAAACTATATTCTATGCTTGTTATATTTTGATTTGATTGTTGATCTTGTTTATGTGTTGAATGATGTCAAGATAGATTCTTTATTAATTTGTATTAGTTGAAATATATAAACTTTGGGTGATATGGGTTGTTGAATTCATGAATAAATATATGCCCAAACTGGTTCATGTAAGGTGTTTGATAAAATGCTTAGAATGATAGAATTCATATCCCATGATTCAATAGTGCTAAAATGACAAGTCCACGTTCTACGCTCTATGATTTCACATGAATTTCACATTATTTTTATGCATTGTTGTTGTGATATGGAATGAGCATGATATTGAAGCTATGCAAGTATATACATGTTGTATGCATTCCATTCCATGTATAAAAAGTTGAGAATCATATATAGAATGAAATCTATTACTTATGATATTGTGAATTTTGGACTGTTATGATCAAGTCAGTCATGTGTTTTAGTTTCCTTCCATCAAGTCCTGGGGGTACTTATAACCGAAAAATATAATTGTGTGCCTAGAGCCATGTCATGATTTCACGATTCTCTCGGTCAAGACATGTTCCATAGAACTCAGTCAGTCATATGACTCAGGAAAGTTTAGTAACTTAGTTAATCTCAGGGAATCTCAGTAAACTCAGTACTCAGTGATATCAAAAACTTCAGAAATTCTAGTGTTCTTCGTAACTTAAGTAATATCTGTAATTCAGTACTCTCAAAAATCTAAAGAACTCAATACTCAGTAAGATCAGTGCTCTTATAAACTTAGTTTAGCTCTGCTAAAACATCCCACAAATCTCATTTAAGTTTACTCAATCAGTTCAGTTCAATAAATCAGTTCAATGTCTTTTAGTTGGGAGTAGCATTCAGAACAGAGTAAACCCAAGGATGGGGACTCACCTATCATAGTCAGAGAGTGTGATTCCTAGAAGCAATCCTTATATTCTTGAACTACGTAGCCAGCATAGGTTGAGATGTACCTACCCATAGGGATAATGCATCTCCTTTGAGTTTACCCGATAACTGGGTAAATGAAATAAGCTCTAAAATAGAATAGGGTTTACTCATGTATAATCTTTACCCGTGTCATTGTATTGACACCCTTCCAGCTGGGTTTACAGGTTGGAACCCAACCAGTTTAGTTCTTGGGCATGTCGGTTAGATAATTACCTCCTAGAGTCTCAATTTTAGTCTTGATGTCAGTTTCAGTAATAGAACTCAGATTGTTCTTTAGGCTTAGGAGTGTCAGCTATAGTCACCCAACAATACAGAACTCAGCTAGTTTCACTTTATTCAGGACTGTCAGATATAGTCACTCATGTTATCAGTTAAACTAGTTATTAGAACTTATCTTACCATTATTCACATTTATGGCTGTCAGATATAGTCAATCTAATTAATTCTTTATAATTAGACTACCAGATACAGTCCACCAAGAGAGTTTTTCATAATCAGAACTATCAGAAATAGTTATTTATGTATCAGTAATATAGTTTTAGTCCTTTAGTATTCAATAATACAATATCAGCTCCTCACTTATTAGTGACTTATGTATCAATATGAGTAAACTTATTCACTTAGTATCTCAGTATCAGTAAGCTCATGTTGTTAGTGTTCTGACTCAGTAGTTAGTGTCGCACGAGTTCAGGTATAGTTGCTTATGCATGTATGTATTCTCACGTTTATATTAGTCAGCATTGTTCATGCATATAACCCTTTGAATTTAGCCTACCTCACTCGTATACTTAGTAGATTCAGTCGTATTGATGCATTTATGCTATGGTTCTTACTCTTATGTTACACCATAGGTTCAGAGGCACAAGCTCCAGATCAGCAGTAGATTCTAGTAACAACATCAGAGTTAGAAGTTAGTCCTTACCTTGCGATGACACGATAATTTGTTATTATTTTAGTTTTTAGTTTATTGTAGTAGTTGGAGTTAGCTGGGGACATGTCCCATCAACTCCTTATTAAGACATTTTAGAGGCTTTTCAGACAATAGCATGTCAAACAATTATTTCAGATTTGTTTTGGTATGGTTATATTGTTTTCAGACATTGTTATTATTAGATGTTTATTCAGTTTAACCTTATGGCAATTCAGTACGTCTTTCCATATTTTTATGTTATATTATGTTGTATACAGGTACAGATATCAGTCATGGGTTATCTTGTGGTCCTTCAGTGGTATAAGCACCGTGTAGCATTCCGGTTTAAAAAAATGGGGTGTTACAACATTTCTCATACATGACATGTGCTTAGATATTACTCAGTCCAAATGGATGGGTGGTTGACCTTTATAGAGAAGCCAGTGCTTATTTTTTGTAGTGACATTAGATGGTTGTGAACTGGGGACTGCCCAGTAGAGGAAGCCACTCAAAAAAATGAGAGTGAGATGCAAATCCATTATCCTTACCTATGTTAGACTTTAGGAATATCCTAATCCTTAACTTTCATGGATAAAAGTTCCTTTAGCAGTGGATACTATAATGACCCTTAAGGACATTTTTTAGATTTCTTCTTATTTTCTCCATTAGATCTTCTCAATATCTTCTCTACGTCATTTATGACTTTTTATAACTGACAGTTCGGTTATCGTGCAGTTTTTTTGGTTTTTGGAGCCATTTCCCTGTTTTAAAGTCTTCGTTAGTTCCAAATTGCCACCGGGCAAAAACTTTACTGAAATAGCCTCGACTAGAAATTGTAACTATGCCATCAAATCAAAAATATTGACTTAGGCTTGGGGGGATCTTGTCTTGTGTCCTGAGGCACCCTAGCTTATTTCGACCTATTGGTCAAAGAGTTATGAAATTATAAAGTGGGTGTGGGACCCATATTTTGTTGAAATTACCTCGGATGGAAATTTTGACTTCACCATTGAGTCTAGAAAATTAAATTTTATATGGTACATAGTTTGTTTGCTTATATGGGATTCTGAAAAAATTCCCAGGCACTTAATTAAATGCCATTTTTGACTAGGGAAAATCTAGTACACCACAATAGCAGATCTTTGGACCATGATCACTACTCACTCGAGTAGGCCTCATTACCTCTATGATGTACTAATAGTCGCGATTGTGACCACTATGGCAGCATAAAGATATTTTAATTGCAATAACACTATTAACGATAACAGAACCTGAGGGCTTGGGCTAGGTATAAATAGACCACTTATTCCATAATTTTTTCCATTTCCCATGTATTTATTGAGTGCTTAAACCATAAAGAGTGAGATTAAGTTGAATTTATTCTTGTGGGTGATTACACTTGTTTCTGCTATTATCTTTCCTATTTAAGGTAAGAATTCACCCTTTTTCTTAGTAGACTTTCTTGGTTTCTTTTTCAAAAACCCCCAAATTTATGCGATCCTAATTTTAGGCCTAATTTATCTTTGATTTTCACCTATTTTTAGTGTAATAATTCCTTGCATATGTGAGAAAGTTGTGTTGGTTTCAGAAACATGATTTCTATGAGTGGGACCGACACGGGGTTTTGACGTGATTTTTGCATCAGAAGCACAATAGTGCAATATGGGTATTATTATTCTGGTATTAATGAGTAGAATATGATTTCGATAGCTTAACCTCTTGAGAAAGCATTTTGGAAGGGAAAATGGTTATTTTACTAATTATGTGAGATTTCTTCGGTGTCGAGGTAGGCTAGATTTCACCCCTTATTAGATTGAGCTAATTCATAGTATGTTTATGATATTGTATTAGATTTGGGATGAGTTTTAGGTTTTTTTTATTATGAATTGCAATGATTGGGTTCGTTGGACCATTTAGGGCATCCGTAAATTGTAAATAAGGCATAATTGACCTAATTGCTTATATTTAGGTGAATTCCCCATCTTAGGGCTAATTGGGGCTTGTTTAAAATCTAAAAGTGGAATTAGATACCTTAATCCTAGTTCAGGTAGAATATGCCCAAAATAAAACTTTGGGGATTAGTAGTGGGCCCTTCATCCTGCTTAGCCAAAGATTCATTTTAGCCTTTGTAGACCTTATTACGTCTGTTAGACTCTTAGAATTGCTTATTGAGGTAATATTGGAAAATTTGGATACTTGATGAATATGATGGTTGATGCGAGGGTTGGTGCCTATTGATTATGTTGTTACTTATTCTATTTGATGATATTATTGATTATGATGATATATTTATAATTACAGATTTAAGTACGACTATTAATGATATATTTTTGGTTCAACTTCAGCTATTGATGGTATGTTTACCAATTCAAGTCCTACTATTGATGGTATGTTTACCAGTTCAAGTTTGGCTATTTATGATATATTTACTGGTTCAAGTCCATCTATTATTGATAAATTTATCGGTTCAAGTCTGACTATTGATTATATTTATCAGATGGAGTCTGGCTATAGATATTATGCCATGATGATATACTTATTGTGATATGATGATATCGGGGTAGAATATTGAAATAGAAATTTTTGTAAGTTCAAAATTGAGGAAGTGATTATAATATGGTATGATATATATGGATTCGAGTGAAATAACGACTAGTTGATAAGTGATGTTTAGTAGAAAAAGAATGATTTATTAATACATAAGGATTAGTTAGCACATGATTGTTAGTTGGTAAGTGTTGATTTATTAATAATTTATGAATATAGACAGTCAATGATTATAGTGTGCCTTGACTTGGATTAAATTCTATTGTATTATGAGAGTTGATAAATAACGGTGGTAAGATATACTATCTTGTTTGTACCTTCTAGGCTTATAGGGGCGTGCGATGGGTTATTTACTATTCAACACCAATTAGCATATAGGAGCAGATTTTGTAGTTATATTTGTCAGTGATAATGCTTTATGTTGTGTTATGATGTTATTTTATATTATTGACTATTTACGCACATATATATTGGAGTTGATTCTGTTATGTTATCTTGAATTCTGTAATACTTATATCATGATTTAGCTCAGTTAGTCGATGATACCTCCTAAGTCCCTTTTGTTTTGGTACTCATACTACAGTTCTGTACCTTTTTGGTGCATATCCGAGTACTAGTTTCCATCATTGATTCGTGTTCATGTGGTGTTGATACTTGGAGATAGTGTGAACTCTTGGAGTTCAACTTTCCTGTTTCCTTCCATCTTTTTATATTCAGTCTTTTGTTTTGAGACAAATATTTTAACTTTTCTAGATACTTGGTTTATATTGTTATTTCTAGATGATCTTGTACTAGATCTTCCAGATCGTAGGATGGTATCTATGTTGACTATCTTCATCTATTTCAAATACTTTGCTTATTATAAGTTGTGTTGTTAATTTTTTCCTTTGTGGGGCATTTTCCACCTAGTTACTGTTTGGCTTACCTACTCAGGGATATCGTATACTCCATCATGAATCATAAATTAGGTTGTGTAGAATGTAAAGAAGTATAGGTTTTCTATTGGTTGGTTCAATGCTTTTAAAGTTATACCATGGGCTACAAACTTATTGAGATATTTCATAAAAAAAGTAAAATTGATTTAGGACTAGTTTTTGATAGTTTAATGTATGAAAAATGCTATGTGGATTAGATATTGAAAAGGTGTTGTTAATAGTATCATGTATGAAGTGTGCGATATAGTTAGGAAATAAGGGCAAGCCAAGCCTATTACTTATTGACAATTTATCATTATTCGATGTTTTAGGGAGGTGACTTATAAGTTATCCTTAACTCTAGTTCTATTAGTTGTACATCCTATTTTTCATGTGTGGATTGAAGAAGTACCATTTGGATGGTTCTCATGTTCAAAAATGGGATTTATTAAATTTTCTTAAAATCTAACTTTTGAGGAGGAGTATTATATCCCATAAGTTTGACATATTTATTTGCATGGCTCCTAAGTGTTTAAATGTTATGTTAAGGTTGAATGATGATTCAAAATATTAACTGGACAATTAGGAAGTGTTGTGGAATTTTCGGAATGAGTTTTGGGTCCTAATGGGACTCTAAAATAATAAGGGTCTATGATTTGGCCGTGACATAGAGGAAACGGAAACCTAGACAGAAAAACTAGTGGCTTGGCATGATAAGGGTGTACCATGCAAGTTGGTTATTGCGATAAGCGCATGTCACACCACTGTCATTGTCCGATAAGGGCGTGCCATTCAAGTGTTCACAGCAATCCAAAAATTCCATTTTTTCTTCAATGTTTTTAGGGTAATTGGGTCGTTTGAATTCTAAATGATCCTATAAATAATAATAAATATGCTGATCAATCCAACAACAAAAGAATTTGTTGTTCCCAATCTCTCTAGTAAATCAAAAGGAAGTGTTCCTCTCATAATTAAATCTCTATGGTCTAAAATTTAGAGTTTTCTTCAAGAGATGTGATAATTTCAGTTATGTGGCATTTTAACAAATATTTTCTTTCATACTTGTGCCCAAAAACACAATTTTCATATGAGTTGATGGATTTGATGATTAGGGTTCCTACCGACATTACATGATTAGAAACTATGGTGCTTTATTATGAATGAAATTATATTTATTATAAAAAAAATCATTGTTTACTCATGTTTTTACCCATGTGATTGATCTTATGAATTGAGTTTTAGAGATTTGACTTGAAATTCCATGAGTTGGTAAATTATATATATATATAATTTAAGCATGATTCACTCAGTTTGAAGGAGTTCACACTTACTCTTTTAGATTATAGACTATTACAACAAGATTACAATTTCAATTTTTATCTTATGATGTTAGACATGATATAAAATTTACATATTTTCTTATGAACATGATTTAGTAGAAAAAACATCACTGGTTTTCCAAATTTTGTTCCCATATGATCACTTTATGGAGAATTTAATATATTATGAGAAGTAATGTATTTTTGGGAGTAGTATTTAGCCCCACGGTGATGTGGGTATAGCACACCCAAATTCCCAAACTAAGTACCACTGTAGGTTAAAAAGATCCTCTTTAGTTGAGTGTGTCTCCCTTTGGAGAAAGTCCTTAATAGTTGAGAGTGTCTTCCTTCTCATAAGTGAACTCATGCCAAGCAATGTTCTTTACCAATGGAAAGGTATAGAAAAACCCTCCTCAACATGTGTCAAACATTGGACTTCATGTTAGCTCACATTGTTTAGGTCAGTTATAAGAATCTCCCACAAGTAAGGTATTGAATTTCTAAACTAAGTATGAAGTCTCATTAAAGTACTTAATTATGTTTTTAATTCTTATTGCTTAAGAGATCTCAGCTTTCCATTGTATTCATGAACGTGCTGAGTTTGCATACACTTAGCAGGTATGTTTTAAACTTATTATTTATATCAGTTTTATGCATTGAATCACCCCCTCATACTCACTACAATCTAAAACTACTGACCATATATATGTCTATGTGGCTACATTGTTTCATAATATAGGTTTTGGTGTTCATCCTCAGCAACTTAATGAGCAACGATCATCACTTCCTTCCTCCCATCATGGTGATTCCCCATGTTCTGAGGTACTAGATTATGGTTAATTCCAGATGTTCAGTTGTGATTAGGTTTAGACTTTAAGATTTTCTTTTGTGTTATCTAGAGTTTGTCCCTATGGATTTTTAGTATGCTTAGTGGCTTGTTAGGACTTGCTATTTGTTCTCAGACATTAACATCTTTCAATTGATATTTAGTGTACTTTTTTTTATTTAGATTGGTTATTCAACGAATTCAGATTAGTGACTTAAAGTTTTCCCACATATTTTAAGTAAATTGATTTTGATCCAGTGCTAAGTGACAACCATGGGTTAGGTTTAAGCCTTTATATACTCTTCAGCATTATATGATGCCTATGGGTAGTCTCGGGGAGTTATAAGAATCCCATAGATAGATTAGATAGGATAATTTCAAAAGTTGAGCTCCGACGAAAGCTTTTATGAAGTTTCACTTAAGGCATTGTCTAGTTCTTAACTCTGGAAAAGCCATAAACTTGTCTCACAGACCACTAAAATAAAAAATGCATGCCCAAAATATATCCTCCAGAACCTTAACAATCCTCTCAAAAATCCCTCTTAATTAACCTCTAAAATCATTATGTGAACCAAGTACTATGGTCAGAAATAATAGAAATAGGAACCCTATGAAAGAAAACTATCTCCTAAATATAGAAATAAGCCTACTGAGACATCTAAACTTGAAGAAAGTGAGCAAACTTCGTCAACCTATCCATCATGATCTGAACTCCAAAAAGTATATGATAATCCTACCATAAATTCCATGGCAATTCATTCCCACTTCCTCTTAGGAGTGGTAGCCTTTGAGTCAAACTACCATGCCTCAACTGTTTTTACTTCACCTTCTAATAGTTCAAGAACCTAGATATAAACTATAAAATATTCTACTTTATCCCACACCACCACACAAATATAAAAAAATTACAATATCCCAGTTTATCCCACATCACCACTAATGTTGCTTCATGTCATGATATGTCTTTGTTTCCCTATAGTGAATTGATTATTTGGAATGGTGGCCCTCATCCATAAAAGTAATGACCCTCTAGGCCATTTTTTATATCTTCTTATTTTTATTGTTTAGATATTCTTGTAGTTTCCGCAAGTTAGTTATGAATTATCAGAGCTGACAGTTCAGTTATTGAGCAGTCTGCTTGGTTTTTAGAGACAATTCCCCGATTTGAAATCCTTACTAGTTAGAATTGGCTACCAGGAAAGAACTTTAGTCAAAAAACCTCATATTCTAATTATGATAGTTCCAACGGCTCTATATTTTTGATTTGAAGCTATATGGACCCATGGTTTGGGTCTCAAGGCTTCTGAGCTCATTATAGACAATTGGTCCGAACATAAGAAAAATGTAACTTAGGTATAGGACCCACTTTTTTTTAAACGACCTTGGATGGAAATAGTAATTGTTTGATTGAGTTAGGAACATCAAACTGATAGGTTAGCATAATTTGATTATATATACATTATTCCAAATGAATCCTGAGGGTTGAGGGAGATTTGAAAAAATGCCAAGTCTCCAACTAGTGCATGCACTTAAGTGACCTTTAGGTCTCTTAAGCGAAGGTTCGCTTAATAGGATAGCCAGGCGCTTAAGTGACAATCCTGGCCCAACTGATGGCCGCTAAAGTAGAGCTTAAACTACTTAAGTAAAGGCCTTTGAAGTGGATAAAGAACGGTTAAGTGCATGGCATGCTATCTCTAATACAACATTTGGTCGTGAGCAGTTACAACTTTAGAGGCCAAGTATCTGGTTAAGCAGTACTTTGATAGCCTTATATGCCCCTTAGCCAAAGTTTCTCACATTTTTTCACAAAAATTCAAGAGTGTAAAACCCTAGAACGTATGGAAACTTGGGTCAAACATTGATAGGATTTTTTGGGTTGTTCGTGAGCTTGAATTACTCATTTATTCTCCAAATTCTGTGTAAGCTTTCATCAATTCCTTGATTAATTTCTCAATAACATCCAAAAAATCTCTATAGTATTGGTGGGTTGTTTGTAGCACCAGTTGAGCTTGAAATTTACCCATTCTTGAGGGTAAGTTTTCCTTAAGCATAGAGAGACGCATTGTTGATTTTGAAAGTGTGATTCTGTAAGCAGTCTCTATATGGGATTCATACATAATTTTGGAGCCAAAGCATAAAAGTGCAATTTGGGTATCATTGTTATTGTATTGATGAGAAGGTAATAATTTTTGTAGCGTGACATATTATGGAAGCTTCTCAGAAAGGATAACTGGTGATTTAGCAGATTGCACTGGGCTTTTCTTTGGTGTATGTCTAAGATAGTTTTAGCACCCTATAGATTGAGCTAATTCATAGTATATTTATTATATTATGCTAGATATGGGTTAGGAACTCAGTCTTGGTGATTCAATTAGTATTATTTGGATTATTTAGCCTATTAAGAAATCTAAAACTAGGCATGATCAGCTTAGTTACTCATGATTTAGGTAGAATTTCTATCTTAGAGATAAAAGTGGTTTATATATTATCTAGTAGAATTATTAGATAACTTACGCTAGTTTGGGGAAGAATTTTTCTTAGAGCGTATTTTGGGAATTAGAAGTAGGATCCTCAGTCCCACTTAGGTCAAGACTCTTGTTAGCACCTTGTATATTTTTATAAGCATGTTTTACCCTTTAACTTTTTATTTTGGAGTTTGAAGAGGCTAGATTCTTGATGCATATTCTATATTGGTACTAGGGTGTTGGTGTTGGTTTTGGACCAAGTTCCTTGATTTATTGATGTTGAGTTCATGTTCAAGCCCAACAATTGATTATATGAGTTTTGCTTTAGTTCAACAAATAGTGATGATATTGAATTCCAATTCAAGTCTGCCATTTAAAATTTATTTATGGTATGTTATGTTATGGATGGATTCAGTCTTATGGTTTGAGTTATGGTAAATTAATGAAATTTTCGTTATTTATTACTTTGACTTCACCCTCCGAGCTTATGGGGGCCAGTGTCGGGTTATTTAATTTTTTTGTAGTTACTGGAATTTGGGGGATAGTCATGTAGTATTTATTATACTTTCTTCATCTTATATCTTTTTCAGTTACTTATGTATAGTATTGGAGCGTTATTCCTTATTTTCCTTTTTATTGTGACTTAGATTATTTGTCTTGCACTTTGATTTCAGTTATATAATGATTTATCTTAGTCGACCAATGATACCTACTGAGTACCCGTGACTTTGTCACTCGTACTATATTCTGTACCTTTTCACTATAGATCCGAGTACTAGTGGCCGCCACTGATGTTACAATCATGCTTTTTAGAGTCGCACTTGCCCTTTTCTCCTTCATCTACTTATGCTTAGTGTTTCATTATTTGAAACTTATGTATATTTTACTATTTTAGTACTGATATTTCTTTCTGATAGTGACTCTTGTACCAAAACTACAAGTTCATGGGATATTATTATTGTTATTCTATATTTCAAACTATTACTATTATTTGGATTATTATAGTAAGTCCTTAATTTCAAATCTCAAGCTTTTATGCCTTTTCGACCAAAATAGCCCATTGAGTCTAACATTGGGCTACAATTTGACTTACCTACTGATAACTCTCACCTATACCATCGAAATTTGTAGAGGACAATCATTGTCAATAGCTCAACTAATGTTGAGGTCAAATCTACGAGGAGAAAAATTAGATTTCTAATCCTATGGGTATTAAAAGCTACTAGTGAGTCGCCTACAATATAAATAAGGAAAAACTCATAAATAAAAATTGGGGGAGAGGGGTGGAAAGTGTTTTTCAATAGTAACTCAAATCAACAAATTAAACAATAGTTGTGATTTAAATTCGAAATGAGAAGAATCATAGGATTATGTCTACCTAAGATCAAGTTATGCCTGGGTGAACGAAGATTTAGTGTACATTCTAGTTGTTAACAATATGGTAGGACAGGTCTAGGATCCTTGATGCTAGTTTATCAACCAAACCTGAAGAATTTCACTTGTTTACCCTTTAGGGTAGCTAAAAAGTTTTTCAATTACAACCACCTATTACCTCATTTTGGGAATCCTTATATCTAGGAAAATTCTTAAGATATAGTTAAGTTCATATTCACCTTTATGTCTAAGATGGTGAAAACTAGCAAAATACACCCATTAATTGTCCACTATATCCTTTTCACCCATATACCTCTTTAAAGGATGATATGGGTTCCAAAAGTTCACCCAAAACCCTCTTTCAATGTTGGTTTAAGTTTTCAAGAATTTGGGGTTTTCACCCACAAACCCATTTTGGGTATTTAGGGCTTTCTCCCACAAGCCTCAACTAATTTAGCCAAGAAATAACAAAATGCATTATCAACAAAATAGCATATGCCCAAATACATCACAACTCACAAATAATTGCACCTAAGTTCAACATAATCCTAAACCAATGAAAGTTTAGCTACTCATACAGAAAAGAGAGAAAAATTTACCATAGGGATTGTTCAAAGCATCCATTCTTAAATTATGCTAAATTCAATGTCTCCAATCAAAATACAAATATTGCCCAAATTAGGTTTTAAACTTCAAATACAAAATATTCCAAGAGTCTAGAATATCCCAAAACGAGTTTTAGCCTCTAAAAGGAATGGAGTTTCGCTATGTGAAATTACACAACTACCCCTGGGCATATTCCCACGTAGCTGTGATCACTAGATCTTGTCCGTGATCAAACCAACTTGACCTAGCTTGACTAACCATGATCGTGGCTCGCTGATACTGATTGCGATATCTGAGGTTGTTTCTACTTTTGGTCTTCCAACTGCACTTCTTTCTTCTTTTTGATCATTTTTAGCTCTCATCCATATTTTTAAATCTCATAACCTGTATGCCAAAAAATGTGAAAATTAGTGTATTTCATTACAAATTTGTCTCATTGATACGTTTAAATCATGCAAATATGCACGAATGTTGAGTGAGAATGAGTGGTAAATTTACCACTCATCAACACCTCTAACATAAAGATTTCATTCTACTCAAGCAACACTACCTCTTACCATAAGACAATGCATATGTATGCCTAAGCTATATAAACCACTGATCATAATGACTTCAAGCCTAGTTACTATCACAAATAGTTCTTCAACCATAGGCAAAGCTATTCCCACAACCTCCCTCAACATGTAATACAATGTTCAAGGATGCAAAAGACTTGAAAGATCAACCATGAAACCATCACTAATACTCTAGAAGTGACCCATATTTTAACTTACCTACCTTAAATTCCTTTTGCCTCATTTTTTGAGAGATGACAAAATATCCCACCTCAACTTGTTTAAATGCCTTCTCTAAACAAGCATAACTTTTGTTCTATAAAGAGTATATGGGATAAAGACCCACAAATAGATAGATAATTGAATTATATTTTGAATGATAAAAATTTTACCTCTATCCAATATCAGGGTGAAAAGTCATGGACAAATTACTGAAGCATTGTCAAAGATGCTAGTAGGGTACGACCCCTGATGACGACTTGTACCCAAACCATATGAGTCGTCAGGAGGAGTCGTACCCATAACAGTAAGGCTCAAAATTTGGGTTTCTATGGATGAATCAAGGTATGACTCATATCCAGAACATATGAGTTGTACTCAAACACGTCAGGACGACTTCCATATGATTTCCAGAAGGTTTCTAAGGGTTTTTTTGTCTTTTCTCCCCTTATAACTCCTAAGCCACGACATTTAAATCAAAGGGGAGATAATTTTCCTCTCCTTTCCATAAATTAAACAACACAAAATCCCTATTTCCATTCTTAAGAACAAGATTAAGGATCTTCTCATGATCATTTCCCAATTCTCAAAGGTCAAGTTTACTTCACAAGACAAGAACTGTAAGGTATGTGTGGTATTCATCAGTGGGTTCCTTAGACCCATTGAATCCAAAATCCCTCTCTTTGATTAATATGTGAGTTTTGCTTATTATGGGGTTTAACATATTAAACATGAATTCAATCCGTGCTTTTCCTTAGTAAATTGAACTAAATTCATGTTCTCATATGGTCAAATCCAAATTAGGTTATGTAATGCTTTAAATTTCAAGTTCTTGTATATTTGTAAATTGAATCCACGTATTTATGAATTTAAATCAGGTAAGCATGTTGTTTTTCCATGATTTACACCCTTCTATGTTCAAACTCACGTGCTTCAGTAATCATTCAAATCTACTATCTTTTGGGTCTCTGAATTATGACTTCCTATTATCGTTTAAATGTTTTTGTCCTATTTTAGTAATCATTTAGTCTTGGCAGGTTGTGAACACACGATTCCTATGTGGTTACTTTCTATTTCAGTCTTTTGAAATTTTAAGCTAGTCAAACGATGATTTCATTACTATGTTTGAGTTCAAGTTGGTTCTTGTCAGTACAATTTCATGTTATGTTAAACAATGAATAACACCAGTTTCATTTTGTTGGGAGTAAGATTTATCACCGAGAGATAAGTGTACGTTTAGTACGTCCTACTTTATAGAATCTATGTGCCCTCATAGGATTTAGGGACTAACCAAATCACATTTCCCATACCTAATAAGGGCTAAGCTTAGTGATCACTCCAGTCTAAGATCCAATGCAATGGCAAGGATGAAACATCCCTCCTCAACAAGGGTCAGACATTGTACTCTGTGGTAATATCCATGCTTTATGTCGATTACATGATATCTCCCACAATTTTAGTTTGTATTGGCAGTCTATTTCAGATGTCTTTTAAGTTAGTTTTGCAAGACCATATAGTCAGTTTTTAGTATTTAATTAGTTAGTTATGAATACTTCACCAGTTATTAAGATAACGTTAGTATGTTAAAAACACTTGGTCTTGTAATTCCAGTTTTACATGTTCATATAATTACATTCAATTTTTCACATGTACTTCAGTTTGTCCTCACCTTACCTACCGGTAGATTCAAAGTACTGACTGCATACCTTTTGCTTTTTCTATGTTGTCTTATAACATAGGTTCGGATGCTCAGTTTCCCCACCGTTCATAGACAGTCCATCATTACCCAGCAACAGTAGTGATAAGTCTTCTTCAATCAAGGATATGGTATGTTTTACCATTATTCTAGTATCTATTTATGTTTATTACGTTGGATTTAATTAGGGGTCTGTCCCATCAACTCCTCATGATTCTTAAAGGCTCTCAAATAGTTTGACAGTCATTCAGTTTTTAGTTATTACTAGTTATTTCAGACAGATATTTTAGTTATAGTATTTATCGGATTTTAAAGACAAGTCTTGATACATATTTTTGTATTCAAATTGATAGCTCCTTACTATTTTATGTTCCACACATGTTATAATACTGTCATTTTATTTAGTGTTCATAGTAGGTACAAGACCATGGGTTATATTAGGGTCTCTTGTGGCCTTAAGCACTATGTCGTGACTAGGGGTAGCCTTAGGGCGTGACAAATACCGTCCTAAATAGAATCAATACAGAGACAGGCACCCCCAACTATGAAGATAGCAGTTTCCCTACTGTGTAAACAATCAAGCACAAAGACAGATAAGGGTTCTCCCTAAAAATACATCAAGAACTACTATCACACTCGATCTATGTATCATCAACATCATCATAAACGAACCACTTGGCTAGAGCCTCATCGTCAATCTCCACTCGGGAGGAAGGAAGTCTATCATGGGGCTATAGGACCTTTCATAGGCCCTTCACCCTCTTTCATATCTTGCTAAAGAACTTATCTCTCTTATTCTCCCTTTTTCAATATTCTTACGTGAAACCTAGAGATATCTATGTAACACTGCCAAGGGTGAGTAGTATCTCTTAAAAAAATCAATGGTACATCCTTACTTATTCTAGTCCTCCTAATACTTCTCATAATTAGATTGGGAAACAAATGAGTGGCGGGTGGTGGAGAGATCTCTTGTCCCCTAGTTTTAACCTGACACGAGCTCCTTAATAGATGAAATAAAAACACCAATAATCTCAATAGTTCTAGTGTTGGATGGTCTACAAGACTTAGGCTCCTCACATGTCGACTTCCCTAAGTCAATCCTTCTCTTCTTGATTTTTCCCAGTGTCCCCTCACCTCAAATTTTTAGAGGACAGATGGGGTGCCAGGGGTCTCCCAAGTATCTCTAGGGTACTCCTTAATCCTAATTCTCTTGGAAAGATCTATCATCAAAGAGTGAAAAGAGAGATTTATACTGCCTCGATTCTTGAAGAATCTCTTATCAGAAACCATGAGCTGACAAATTTTCAAAGAAATATCGTCTAGAATGCAAGCAACCCTTTTAGCCTGCAAATCTTGAATTGATGTCATGTGGGTGCAAGGGGAGGCTCTGATACATATGATGTTCAAAAATATCTGAGCCTTGAAAGTAAAGTCATTCATTGATATGTTTCTCTTGGTCACCGCCCAAGAGACTTCTTTTCTGGGGCATAGTCTTTCTGCCAACCCGCTTCCCGGCTCACACCCTTTTTCTTTAAAGTCACCTATATTTGCATTTCGGATCCTGTAGATATTATTTATTTTCTTGCCCTAAAGTTCACCTACTTCCCCCGAATCCTAATAATCATGTTTGATGGGTCTGAGAAAGGTACTATTCTAAGGTTATCGTAGAACTCACGAACCCATTTCTCATTTTCTTTGAAAGGATCCGGGGTGAAGCTCCACCAACCCATGGCCAGAACTTTGTTATGAATTGTCAAAATATTTTCTGACACTTTTTCAAAGCATATTCCTCTCTCAAGGAGTAGCTTTGTCCTTGAAAGACCACCATAGTAAAGAGTGTGGCACTCGGGTGCCATGAATTGGACTTGGTCGTATTCTTCCATGATATGAACTTATAAAGTATGAGAACAATGCACCCGTATAATCACTGATCTTTACATTCACAAATTAAACCATGTTGTTCTCTAAAGCTCATGGGATTGTTACTTGATGGTTTTTGGACCAAAAATTGGTGTGCAAAATTTTTGGCCTAAGCAAAAAATCAGTCTTAGTTACCATGATCGCGGTACATAGAGATGCTTTTGTAGTTTCGTGATCATGGTCTTAAATATCACAATCTTAGTGCAGCAATCGCGTTCCTAATGACCGTGATAGCGGAACTTGAGATCCATTTCAGGCCAAAATTTCTAATGTACAAAAATTTAAATTTTTAGATAAAATATGTTATACAATAAGAATTTGCACTGAAATAATTAAACAAGTTTCATAGGTACTTGATTTTGCCTTTAGAATGTGAAACCCACTAGAGAATACACACTTGGGCATTTAATCGAGCACTTGGTGTGAGCCCTTCATTTTACTCAACATCACACAAAATTTTGTTTTCTCAAGGCTCCCTCATGTGCTTATACACCATATTCTAGCAGCTAACCACCATAACAGTACATTAAACCAAGTAATTACGCATCAAAATCATAATTTTTAGCTTTCCTATAATATGCATTCTAGGGCATATTTTCAATAGTTAATGGATATATCTGAGCCACTTACCGAATAAGTGATGCAAGATAGACGCAAAGATGCTAATGGAATGCTCAAAATTTGGCAAAAAATGGGTCCAATTAGAGAGGAAAGTTGAGAAGGAATTATGGGGAAAAAGGGTGATTCAGATGGTCATATAACAACTTTGACCACAATCACGGTCAAAGGTCTATGGTTGCGGAAATACAGGTGATCGGGACCATGGCCATGGTCCTGCGATCGTGGTAACTAGGGTCATTTATGCACCCCTGTTTTCCCCTGTTTAGCTTAGTTCTTATGTTGATACATTTTCCCCTATTTAGAAGGATTTCACACTTTCCCCTTCTCAAACTCATCCAACACACTCCATAGTGCCACAAATGCATCAATTATCCAATTGATAAAATTAAAATTTACACTACAAACTTAAAAACAAAGGATATAAGCCACTTTTGGGGTATTTGTGGGTTGCTTCCCACATAGCGCCTTATTCATCGT
This sequence comes from Capsicum baccatum var. pendulum, assembly GCA_030864225.1. Classification (NCBI taxonomy): domain Eukaryota; kingdom Viridiplantae; phylum Streptophyta; class Magnoliopsida; order Solanales; family Solanaceae; genus Capsicum; species Capsicum baccatum. The sequence goes on from CM061557.1 coordinate 130,115,955, forward strand.
CATGACATGAAGTCTTCCTTCATTCTCAAGTTAGGTCCTTAAGGGAACCCTTATTCATTTCCTCAACTTCAACATCGATCATCGATACTACTTGAAGCTTTATAGGTGAAGAGAACTTCACCATCATGAACTAAAAACCTCATTTTCCCAAGCTCTAAATCAATAATGGCTTTCCCAGTGGCAAGAAAAGGTTCACCATGGATGATAGGCACCACATGGTCCATTTCACAATCCACCACCACAAAATCTGCTGGGAGGATGAATCTATCCACTTTAACCAATAAGTCAAACACAACACCAATCGGTTTCTTGGTAGACCGGTCTAACATTAAAAGCCTCATTGACGTTGGAGTAGTGGTACCCAAGCCAAGACTCTTATAATTGCAAAATCCATAAGATTTAAACCGTACCAAGGTCATATAAAGCCTTTTTAAACTTATGTGTCCTGATGTGCATGGAATTGTAAACGCTCTCAGAACATGTTTCTCTTCTACTATAAAACGAGCCATGATATTGCTACACCTATGAGTAACTTAAATGGTATCACTATCAACAATCCTCTTCTTGGACATCAATTTTTTGTTAAACTTAACATACCCCAAAATATATTGGATAGCCTCAAGCAGTAGGATATTAATGGAGAGGTTGTTAAGCTTAGCAAAGAGTGTTTTGGGTTTAGCATTATACTCCTGAATGGATAGGAAACCATCATATTAAGCATTAAATCACTTCCCACTTCATCATTTTTAACTACCTTTTGATCATTCTTTTCACTATCAACTTCTTCATTCAACATCGGCTTTTTGTGTTTCCCTTTATGAGACTTCAGAGACTCTTCATTTAAATTATTCACAAGCTTTTTCTCCCTATTTTGATCTTTATAGACATCCACCACAAGATAACCAAGGGTTTTATCACTCCTAATAACAATAGCCAGCACTTGGGCCTCATTTTTTGGGTTCATAATGGGGTCACTAGGGAGGGATGGACTCTTGGGTGATGTATGCATATTAAAAGGTGTAGAAACCTTAATGAAATCTTTAAATACATGTTGGGGTCCTCATATGCTTGCCCCCCAAAATGTCCCTTCATTTTGTAGCATATGCAAGATAACATTTGTGACATGAAAGATACCATTCCCATGAGTAGGTGGGATATGGATGGCACTTGAACGTCCCACATCATTGAGATGCCCTTCATCATTAAGAGGGTAATTAAAAGACCCAACGTAACTTGCATTTTTACTCATGGTTCCATGTATACTATGATGATTACCTAAATGAAAACATAAACTACAACCAAAATAAATGCAAACCACTATGGTGTACCTAAAATAGCTCTAAAAACCGCTCAAGTGAAATCTAAATTTCACTCCCCGATAATGATGCCATATTATAATGCTCACCTATACCTTTAAAATTGGTAGAGGACAGTTGTTGTCAGTAGCTCAACTAATGTTAAGGTAGAATACACTCGGAGCAAAATTAGATTGTTAATCCTCTAGGTGTTAAAAGCTATAAGTGAGTCACCTACAATGCAAATAAGTCAAAAGTCATAAATAAAAATTTGAGGGTTTGTTTTTAGGAAAGTGTTTGTTAATAGCAACTCAAATAAACAAATTAAACAACAATTGTTATTTAAATTCAATATGAGATGAATCTTGGGATTATGTTTACCTAAAGGCAAGTTATGTATGGGTGCATGAAGATTTAATGTACATGCTAGTTATTAATAATATGGTACCTAGGTCTAGGATCCTTGAGGCTAGTTTTTCAAGAAACCTCAACAATTCCACTCATTAACCCATTCGGGTACCTAACAAATGTATCAATTACAACCACCTATTACCTCAGTTTAGGAATCCATATTTCTAGGAAGATGCCCAAGATATAGTAAACTTTCTAATAACCCTTATGACTAAGATGGTGAAAACTAGCAAACTACATCCATTAATTATCCACCATTACTTTGTCACCCATATCTCTCTTTCAAGGATGATATGGGTTCCAAAAGTTTACCCAAACCCCTATTTCAAGAATGGTTAGAGCTTTACAGAATTTGGATTTTTCACCCACAAACCCATTTTGGGTATTTTGGGCTAACACCCACAAACTCCAACTAATTTAGCCAAGTAATAGTACAACGCATTATCAACAAATTAATATCTGCACAAATTCATTACCACCCATACATAATTGCACCTTAGTTAAATTTAATCCCAAAACAATTAAAGTTTAGTTATTCATGAAAAAAAAGAGAGAAAAATATACCATAGGGATTGTTCAAAGCATTTATTATTCAATAACGCAAAATTCAAAGTCTCAAAATCAAAATAAAAATGTTTCCTAAATTAGGTTGTAAACTTCAAGTTCAAAATATTCCAAGATTCTAGAATATCCCAAAAGAGAAAGGATTTTAGCCTCTAAAAAGAATTAGGTTCGCCTATATGAAACTACACAATTGCCTTTGGGCATATTCCCACATAGTCGTGATCGCTGGAGCATGTCCGTGATTATGGAAACCATGATTGGGGTAAGGACACTGTGATCACATAAGTTTGACCTAGCTGGAATGGTTACGATCACAACCCACCGACTACGATCGCGGTAACTAAGGTTTTTTCTGCTTTAGGTCCTTTAGCTACACTTCTTTCTCCTTTTTGATCGTTTTTAGCTTGTATCCACATCTTTCTATCTTATAACTTATATGCCTACAAAATATGGAAATTTATACATTTAATCACAAATTTGAGTCATTGATACATTCAAATCAAGGTAATATGCATGAATGTTGAGTTCAAATGAGTGGTATTCATGCAAATGAGTGGTAAATTTACCACTTATCACCTACTGGTGGGATGAAGTATGTGCCATCATGACTCATAAATTACGTCATTATAAATTAATATCACATCTTTAGGTTTACCAATATTTTTTATACAAGATAAAGTGTCTTCTATCTACCCACATATAAAAATAGTGAATTTCGTTTCATATATTTAGGAGGCTATTGGGAATACTTAGGATTTCTTAACTTCTTTCAATTATTTCATGCTAAGCATATGAGCTGGTTTCTTAAAATTTCTACGGTATCATTCTTTTCTAGATGGCTAGGACACGTGCTATCACTAAATGTGATGAGGACCGTGAGTCTATGACTAGGGATCCTATCTTAATTAGTGGATGACCTAGAGGTTGATGATAGTCTAGTGATGTAGCCCCAGCCAAGGACCAGGATATGGGGCCTTCGCCATACTCTATTCCTACTCCTAAGTGAGTGATTCTTTTGCCCCATCCAGCAGTGGGCTAGGAACTAGCCCAGGCTCCACCGAGGTTTAGTTATTCTTCACTACTTTGGGATGCATTGGTTTAGCTCATAGGACTATTTCATGTTGCACCATCTAATTCTATACAGTAGATGTGTAGTAATTTTACCACTTATTTACACTCTCTAAATATGCACACTACTATGATTTGAAGATATTAATGAGACAAGTTGGCAATTAAATGAAAATCCATATTTTATAGGTATATAACCTAGATAAGTGGAAGATGTTGATTTGAGCTGAAGTAGATCAAATAAAAGATAGAAGTTTAGCCGAATGACCTCGAGAAATCATTGGCCTTAGTTACCATGATCATGGGATGTACGCCGCAGTCAAGGTCAGTCAAATAAGTTCAAGAGGACATCATTGCAAAAGCATTAACACAGTTGCATTGGTCGTGATCACAGACAATCTCATACGATCATGGTTAAGCTGGAATGTTGCCCAAGGCAGTTCTATTAATTCACCTGGCCAAATCCAAATTATTTTGTGGTCTTAAACCCTTTCTTCTTTGGGGATGGATTACAACTTAGACACTTTTGAATTCTAAACAAAACCCTAAATTTGGAAATCTTTGTAATTAATTTGGAAAAAGTACAAATATACCCCTGAAGTTTGATAAATTGTACATATATACCCTTCGTTATACTTTTAGTACAAATATACCTCTTCCATTAATGGTTTGGTACAAATATACCCTCCTAACTAATGGCATGCCATGTGTCACGATCCTAGCCATTTACCTATTTTTATATAGATAAGGTAAAAATATACCCCTGAACTTTGATAAATGGTACCTATATACCCTCCGTCATACTTTGGGTACAAATATACCCCTACCGTTAATAATTGGTACATATAGGCCCTCCTAACTAATGACATGCCACATGTCATGATCCTAGCCATTTAACCATTTTTATTTATTTTACCATCATATAATTAATCCACTATAATTAAAAATCAACTATCCAACCCATTACATTCCAACCCGACCCGATCCAAATTAAAGATTCTAAGAGATGCGTTTATGACAAAAGCTTCTGAGAGTCAAAATTGAATGATGGATTGATGCAAATGGCAGTGATGAACCAAATCTGAATGTATTTTAACCCTACAAATGCATCTCTTACCACTAAACAAATATCCCTAACAAATTTCGACCATCCTTTGCATAAAATCATCCGTATTTTCCTCCTGATGCAATAGACATTCTACTTATTTCCATTAGAATCAATTATAACTGAAGTCTTTGGAATATACTCTTGCACAAAGTCAACTAATATAATCTACAAATCATGAGTTTTTGAAATATGCATCAAGAAGAATGAAAGATTAATATGCTTGAGTATGAATATACTGACATACAGAGTAGTTTACAGAGGAAAAAAATTGACACATTCAATTTAACCTTACTAGAATATGATTCCTTACTAATTTATAACCTCCAAGAGTCATCATGAAGTAAGAATTTTCTCGCGTAAATATTTTGTCAGCATTAGTTACCTTGTTTGCTTCTGCAGCTCTTGGAAGTTTTAGGCGTATAGGCATGAAACTTCATTTTGGATCAGTTCAGATTTGGATGGAATGGGTCAGGTAATGAAATTTTAATTAGGATGTATTAATTATTTGGGAATAAAATTAATATAAATGCATAAATTGCTAGGAACGTGACACGTGGCACGTCGTTAATGAGAAGGTATATATGTACCAAATCATTAACGGTAGGGGTATATTTGTACCTAAAGTATAATGGGGGTATATATGTACTATTAATCAAAGTTCGAGGGTATATTTATACATTTTCCATAAATAAAAATGGATAAATTGTTAGGATCGTGACACGTGGCACGTCGTTAATGAGAAGGGTATATATGTACCAAATCATTAACGATGGGGGTATATTTGTACCTAAAGTATAACAGAGGGTAAATATGTACCATTTATCAAAGTTTGCAGGTATATTTGTACTTTTTCCGTAATTAATTTTAGAGACTTGAATTTTTAATAATTGTGAATGATGAATGCTCTACACAATCAATATGATGGTATATCTTTCTATACTTTCTTCATGAGTAGATTATTATTTTAGTCTTGCGATTATATTGAACTAAAGTGTTATTGAACTAAAATAATATAATTTATTTTATAGGTGATCATAGTATAAATGGAACAATGAGTAACAATACTATTCATGTGGGGCCCTTCGATGCCTCCTATAATGATGAGGGGTAAATCAATGACATTGGTCGTGAAAGTGTTATCTTTATCCCACCTACTCATGGGAACGGTGACTTTCATGTCACAAGCGTCATGTTGCAAATATTGCAAATGAAGGCACTTTTTGGGGGGTGGCAAGCATATGAGGCCCTAAAATTTATTTGAATTTTTTTTTAAAGGTATGTGCATAACTTGATAATGCACTCATAAACAATGAATCCACTTGGCTTCATCTCATCCTGTTTTCTCTCACGGGAAAGACGGCATTATGGCTTTGATCTCTTCTAGCTGGGTTTAGCACTTCATGGGATGAACTCACCATGGTCTTATTTAATCAGTGCTTTCCACCATAAAAAATGCTTTAATTAAGGGATGAGCTCATCAACTTTAGGAAATTGATTGGGGAGCATTTGTATGATGAATTGGAAAGATTCAAAAGAAAACTTACAAAATGTCAAAACCATGAGGTCACGGAGAATATTCTTCTCCAAATCTTCTACCGTGGTTTTGACACTCAATAAAACCATGGTGGACAATATGGCAGGGGGCACTCTTGTAACATTGGATTATCAGGCAGCAATAAATTTGCTTGAAGAGGTGATCAAGCAAAATCGGGGATGGCATACCCAAGATGCCGAGGTTTAAAAGAGTTCTCCCACTACACACTTCGTTGATAAGGAGAAATGGAAAGGAGATGAAGAAAGAGAAGAGAATATGGCTAAGATGATGACATAACTAGAGCTTTTAAGAAATCATTTGATAGGTTTTCCCGTTAAAGCAGTGAATGCCATGACATCAAAATCCCATGAGGATGAAGAGGAGGATAAGAAATTAGATGAGGATATTTGATTCATGGGAAACTACTCAGATGGTTTCCGGGACACCTATCAAAGTCAAGGTGGGAATCAAGGTTTAATGGATCATGATCTTGATATGGTTTGGAGAGATAGAGAGCATGATTATGACTGCTATGTGCCTCCTCATGATCGGTCAAAGAAAAAAGATACAAGTTCCACAGACCTTGACAAGTACAAATCCAAAGATTTTTTGGAAAATATTTTGCTAAAGGTAGAAGGAAAAGACAAGATGATTTGGAAAATAAAAGGATATTTCTCACAACTCTCCCATATGGTTGTGTATTACTCTATCTCCATCAAGCAATTGGAGACCCAAATTGGGAAAATCTCTACTTAAATGAATGCTAAGCCTAGAGGTGGTCTCCCTAGTGACACTATTGCAAATCAAAAGAATGATGCTTAGTTCTTAGAAACAGTCACTAGGAGTAGGAAGACACTTTATGAACACTTGAAGGAAGAAATGAGTGGAAAGATGCCTAAGCCTAAACCAAAGGAGGTGTTACCTTAAAATCAAGAAGAAGAAGATGAAAAAGAGTTGGTATAAGTTGATGAGGAAGTAGTTGAGGTTGAAAATCCACAAAATGAAGCAAAGTTTACAGTCCAAGTCCCTCTCCTATTTCCTTAAAGATTGCATAGAAAAAAACAGGGTGACAAATTCAAAAAGTTTATGGCCATGCTTAGCAATTGCTAGATCAATATCTCATTACTTGAGGCAATCCAAAAGATCGTGAGATATGCTAAGCTAATGAAAAATTTGATGTAAAAGAAGAAGCTCATTGAAGGTGACACCATTGAATTCACCCATGTAGTGCTATCGTGTTGTGGTAATTGGAGCTTACTCCCTAATTAGACCCTATTCTGGCCAATATTGGGAGCTCTCCAATAGCATCTTGCATACCTCTTGTATCACGTATTCGATAGGTTCTATGAAATCGTGCTTTGATTTTTTAAAATATGCCATAGGATGCATGATGTAAACAGGGCCTAAATCTTTAATTTTCATGCTTAAATTCTTTCATACTTTATACTTATGTGGTGTTTAGCTACTAATTTATGGTGTGCTCATATGTGGGGAAGTCTCGATTATCCAAAAGTGTGCATGAAATTGAGATAAATAAAGAGTGCACACCATGTACTCGTTGTATTTCCCAAATGAGTGTTCAATAATGGTTTTTGTATTTTTAAGGGCATAATCGAGCACCTAGTAGTCTTGTTCATTGGTGTTAATATGAATCATTATTGTAGAACATGCTTGTGGCCTACAAGAATTTGGAAATGTTGAACATGGAAAGCTGGTGTAGAACTGGTCTCAATGACCATAATCGCGACCACAAGGACTGTGATTATGGAACTACAAATGTGGCTAGGGCCCGCGATTGTAGTAACCGAGGGTAGTTTTCCAACATTCCAAAAATCCTGTATTTTAAAGTTTTAGCTATAGACCACCAAATAGAAATCCAATAAGCTTTAGTAGACAATAGGGCATAGTTTATGCATGAAAATGTCAATGGTTAATATCACGTATGCCGAGTGCTTTCAGGATAATCTCATGGAAAAATATGACCATATCCGATTCATGGCACCCTAGTGCCACAGTCATTACTATAGTGATCTTCCAAGGACAAAGTTTCTCCCAGAGAGAGAAATTTTTTAGGAAAATGTGCGAAAATATTTTTGGCATTTCATGACAGGCATGAGGCCATAGGGTGGTGATGTTTTTCCCCAAATCTGTGCATAGAAAATAACAAATGGGTCCGCAAATTCTACACTAACATTGGCGAAGTTTCTTTCTCAAATCCATTAAACATGATTATTATGATCCAGGGGGAAATGATGAAATTTAGTATGGAAAAAATCAATGAAATCTACGGGCTCCAACATGCAGACATGGGTAAGTTCAAAGAAAAAGGGTGTGAGCCAGGAAGTTGGTTAGTGAAAAGATTATGTCCCAAAAAGGAAGTCTACTGCATAAAAACTAAGAGCAACATCTCCATGAAAAACTTTACTTGTGAAGCTTGTATTTTGTTGCACATTACATGTAGCCGAGTCTCCACTTGTATCCACATGATATCTGACCTAGATCTACATACTCGGATAGTTACCTATATTATAGACAACATTCTTTTGGATGTTGGTCAGCTCATAGTTAATGAAATAAACCACTTTAGGGACCAGGGTGGTATGCATCATTTCTTTCCCTCTTTGATTACTGAGCATTACAGGAGAGATGGGGTTGAGGAGTATACTGTAGATACATGGGTGTGACCTGGCACCTCTATTTATCCCTTAAGAGTTTGGGAAGAGGGCACACTAGGCAAAGGCAAGAAAATGAAAATCATCTCAGGGAAGTCGACATATTAGGAACCTTGGTTTCATAGGCGATTCACCACTTGGCCCCTTGAGGATATTGGATTTTATGTTACAGGCATCAGGGAGCTCATGTCTAGTTTTCCCAAAGGATTAGAAAAGCCTTACACCACTCATTATTTATGGTCATGGTCCAATTATAAGTAGTACAAGGAGGATCAAAAGAAGCAGAGAGATACTATTGCTAGGATTAAGAAAGATTACTAATCCTCAGTGGATTCACATTAAGATCTCTGTGTTGCAGATGAAAAGATGGTCATATGGAACAAGAAGAGGGATATGTTCTTTAACAAGATGTGTAAAGGGTAAAAGGCATATTAAAGGTCCTAAAATCCTGAGATTGACTCTCTTCCTCTTGAGTGGAGAGTGATGATGAGGCCCCAGTGAAGCGGTCCAATCCTGAGGAGACCGATAATGATATAGAGTGTGAAAGTGACAACAACCCTTAATGCAGGTTTAGGGAGCACCCTTATCTCTTTCTATCCTTTATTATTTACGCAGTGAGGACACTTCTACCCTTGAAGTTAGGGGTGCCTATCTTATTATTCACCTTATTAAGGCTTGTATTTTTGGTATTTCTAAATATTTTGTTGTTCTTTGGATGATTATTATTTTTATTTGGGTGTTAATATTTAGGCACTACGATGGTGCACGCATTTGAATAGATTATTGCTTGATTTTTATTTTCTTAACTTATGGAGACAACTGACAAGCTTTTCCCTATAATAGATTGACTAACAACATTCTTAAGGGGAAATTTTCGTGAATAGGTTTTAATCCATGAATGCAGGGGAAGTCTGAGTACCCGTCGTATCCAGGTCACTAATGCAATGAAAGTTTGAGTACCTGTAGCATGTGTTGATTTGTGATCGAATTCTTACACATTGGCAAAGTTTGAGTAGCCATGTGGGTGGTTCACCCATATTAAATCGACAATGTGAGGCAGAATCTTGGGTTTTTTCCATGGTTAAAAATTATGTGTGGTGCAAACGCAAAACAAACATCCCTCTCTATCCAAAAAATTTCAAAATTCAAGGGCTTGGACTTGATAAACCTTGTAACAAAACTTTATCTCTTTTTGTGACTCTATAAATTAACTTGTGAAACTTAATTGATACTTCATCTTTGTCTCGGGCAGGATAAACAATTGAACCCCCTTGATAAGTTGGCATGCCATATGTGGGAGCATATTTTTCTACATCTTATGTGTACTTGTACCATCTAGAACTTTCTCCATTAATCTCCCAAGGCTAAATTTCAAATGTATTTGGTTTTTAAAATGATCGTAGGCTATCTTTCTAAGATTGGAAGCCCACTTTAGCCTAAAAATCCTACCAATACATAGGTATTATCCCTAGTTACACACTTTGAGCCTTTGGAATTTACTTTCACAAACATATTGTAAGCTATTAACCTTCTATTATTCCTCTATTGAACCCTATCCTCCTTGAACTTAAGAATACAAATTGAGGTTAAAAGCCTAAGTTAGTGGTGGTGGATGTTTAAAGAGGTATCTTTGGGCCACGAAGTCATAAGATAGTGACTAAGAGCTTAAGAAAATAAAGCAAAATGATTAGAAGAAAGAAAGAATCCAACGAAGGAAAGAAATGCTGTATATATGTGCAAAAGAAGTTTCCAGAAAGTGGGTAAACCAAGAAAGACAATGTAGGCACAATAGTGAAAGAAAATACGTGGTCGAATACCATAAGTTTAAAAGAATGTGATTTAGAAGTTCAAGGAGGGTGTAGCCTTGCTGTCCTCAATTGATACCCTAACCTACATAAACCTACATTACAAGATCACAAAGTCTTTCATGATTCCCAACCAAATATGGTCATTATAGTAGAGAGTGAAAATAAGGGCAAGCCTATGGAATGGTACTTGTTAACACTGAGAGTTATTGGGAGAGAGAGAGTTTGCACTTAAATTCCTTGTTGAATAATTGATAACTTGGTGTGTGAAATTTTCTTCCTTGTGAGGAGGCATGTGAACAAGTTAAGGTGGGTGATTTTGTCATCTTGCGAAGAATGAGGCAAAAGGGAGTACATTATGGTTGAGGCCAAGAAAATGAGTCATTTACAGAGTGTTACTGCTTGTCACATAGTTTCTCCCTAAAGTCTATTGCATCCTTTAACATCGCATTTTCAGTTGAGGGGTGTCATTAAAATAGTTTTCCCATGTGTTAAGAGATTTTTGAGGTATTAATCAAGTTGAAGTCATCATGATCATTGGATAAGAGAATGTGGGCATATATGTGAAATTTTCTCATATTAAAGAATAGTGTTGCTTGAGGACAAGAAAATTTTCAAGTTAGGGGTGTTGGTGAGTGGTGATTTGTAACGCCCCAAATTTGATAACCAAAATGTACACGGTGCAAGCAATCCCGAAGGACTACAAGCTAACCCATGACGGATAAATGCAGAATAAAATGGCTAAAAGGCCATAAGGTTCAAATATTTGATAAAACATAACATCTGGAAATATGGTATATCAATACCAAAATTGAACTAAACTGTCAGAACATGATAGTCTGAAAGCCTCTAAACTTCTGAAAACTATGGAGTTGATGAGACATGTCCTCAACTAATTCCATCTACTAACACTAAACTAATAAAGTAATAAAATAATCGTGCTACCCACAAATGATGAGGACTCACTACAAATCTCCTGTTGCTGGATGAATTTAAAGCTAAGTGCGATCAGGAACTTGAGCATCTGAACCTATGGTATAAAACACCATAGCACAGAAAAAAGTATCTCTTAGTATATCTAAATGTAATAGCAAAGTAAGGTAGGCTAAATGTATGGGGTTCATATGAATGAACAATACTAACTGACTAAATAACATAAATGTGAAAATACATACATGAATACATAACTGTAAATAAGATCGTGATAATACTGACTACTGAGTCTGAATACTAATAACATGAGATTTGTAAAATTAATATACTATTAGCTGATTGACTGTATCTGACAGTCTTGATTCTGAGGGAACTAGCTGAGTTTCATACCAAACTGAGTGACTATATCTGATTGTCATGAATCTGAAGAACTAACTGAGTTCATTTATTGAGACTAAGACTGACACTGTGGGAAGTAATCATCTAACTGACATGACCCGAATCTGAACTGGTGGGGGTCCAGCATGTAACCCTAGATGGAAGGGTGTCAGTACCATGCCACCGGTAAAGACAAGTTGTGAGTTCACCCTCTCTGACAGGGAGCTCTTTCGTAAACCCCTCCTAGTAGGAAAACTCAAATGAGATGTATAATTATTAGACTCGAAGGGGTACATCTCAACCTATGTTGGCTATGTAGTTCTGGAATGCAAGGATTTGCTAATAAGGATCACACCTTCTACTGGCTGATAGGGGAACTCTCATCCCTAGTTTTACTCAGTGCTAAATCCTACTCTTAACTAAAAAGACACTGAACTAATTTCCTAGTTCATACTAGGCTTGCCAGTGTTGTCATTGATCGTGTTGCTAACTAAACTAGACTAATTTCATTAAGTTCCATTCACTGATGGAATACTACTGAGATCTGATAACTGATTGAGATTACTGAGATTACGGAGTACTGTGAAGGACTTAACTGATATTGAATTTACTGAGTTTTCTAGAGTCATGTTACTGACTGAATTCTAAGGATCATGGCTTGACTGAGAGTATATTGAAAACTGACATTGGATCTAGGCACATAGCTAAACTGTAAGGTACAAGAACCCCCAAGACTCGATAGCATGTAACTAACAAGACATGACACTTCATTGAATACATATTCATAGGCCACAATTCATAATACAATAATTGGGGGATTTCATGAAGCACTTGAGATTCATAATTTTGTACATGATAATGCATTCAAACATATCATAAGCAATTCTAGTCTCATGAGCATTCCATCAAAGAACTATAAGACATAAACTTAGCATGGAAGTCATTTTGAACAACTAGTTGTAGCCTAAGTTCATCATTTAGATCAACAAAGGGTCATAAAACATAATTCTACTCACTTAGGCATTTTAGCAAACACATGGGAAGCATATACTTAGGCTTGGGTATGAACTCTAAACAATTGCATCTTGGGTACTTTAATCAAGTAAATTTTATGAAATTCATTCCACATAGTAACATAATACCAAGGAATACATAAAGATTCCATGATGTAAACCATACAAATCAACAATATGGATACAATTTCAATCTACAACATGAACATCATTAATTATGCTTTTTTTAAAAAAATTGTTTCTTGAACTCCAAAGAGGAAGAGGTTCCTTGGATGAACACTTTACATATCTAGGTGGATGATTTCTTGAAAATTTATGGAGGAAAGCTTGAATGCTTGGCTTGAAATTCTCACCTAGGGTTTCTTGTTCTTAAGCAATTGTGGAATAAGGAGTGTATTTAGCCAAACGAGGGCTAAATTTTATGTTTATGAGGGCTGATGGCCGAGGAAATGACCTAATTACCCTTTAGTACATGGTCATTTAATGACTAAAACTGGGCACCGACGCGTTAAGCGACGCAGTGACTCAATGACACCGACGCGATAATCAACGCATTGCGCCATGATTTCGCCAAGCCTTCGTAATTTTGTCGCTAGCAACCTGCAACAATGTTAACCAATGTGATAGACGATGCGGCTTACCAAGATTGTGTTGGTCTAACATTTTGGGACACCAAATGAGGTCTAAACGATCTCCAAAAAATCCAAACATGTCCGGGAGCACCTATTGACCTCCTTGATCATGAATTAGAAAGAATACCAAACATTAAAGGACATTAAGGTCGCGAAATAAGATTGCCAACTTTTGAAGGCAAAAAATAAACTAAGTCTAGAAAATGCTAAGCCTGGGACCCCTTGAAAAGCTTAAAGGACTGAATTAAGCTTAGGAATTTTGTGGGGTCTTATAATATCTCCTCCTTAGGAATATTCATCCTCGAATGGGACTGACTTAGATGGGAGAAATGATAAGCAAAAGTACATACTGAATATGAACAACGGAAACATGAGTACAAGACTGACATGACTAATAAGATGAATGTATTATACTGAACATACATATCTGATGCATAAATAGCTGACTCAATGAATGCATGACTGGGATTACTGGTAAGCTAAATTTATCAAAATGAGCATGCCTATCTGATACGTGAATACATGACTGAACTAGAACATAAACATATGACTAAATATGAAATGGTAACTGATACCAAGTTTTAAATTGGAATTTGAGCATGAAACTGAATACCAAGTTTGTAATAGAATCTGAACATGGAATTGAGTAAATTCATGAAAGACTGTTACCTTAAACCAAAAATACTGATGAACCCGATATCACTTATTAGGCACGCTTGAATGCGAACATAGGAACATATCTGAGCCTAAAACATGGTAAATAAACTGAATATCATGATCTGAACTGAGCACCTTAAATACATGGCTTGCGTCTGAGGTTGGAGTTTAAGGGTCAACTTATGAGTACCTCTTATTCCTAACTATATTCAGTTCGAGGAGAGAGAGTGGCATATTTATGTCATTAAAGTTTTGGATGTTATAGTGTATCTCCCCCTTAGGACACTAGGTCCCTTGAAAAATATTGATTTTTCTATGATACTGAGGAAAACTAGGGAGATGCACAAGGCACCTACAAAATGAATTATGACTGAATATCTAGGATCTGAAACTAAGATGTGATACATGAACTAATATGAAAATGGAACTACTTTGTTGGACCATCTTAGAATGATGACATTCGTGGGACTTCGGAGAGTGTGACTAGTTGGAACGAAGGGAAACCACACCATCCGAACTTGTTTCGCCAGACTGCTAAACTAAATTACTGGCTGCTTAAACTAACTTATACTAAAAACATATGCTTAACGGAAGTACTTCTTTGGCACTCTTTCAAATATACTCTCCACCTTAGTACAACACGTCACTCAAGACTACCGAAATCATTTACATGGGTATTGAGCATGACTTTTTCAATATACTGCTCATCTGATTAACTAAAATACTAATAACTGAATACATGGTCTACAAGATTTCACTAAACTTAGTCTGAACAACTAGACTAGAACTATAGAGTATAATGAATAGAAAGTAATGATTGACTAGGTAACATGAGGTAACTGAGCATAAGTGAGTAAAAGTTGTATTACCTTAAAAATACAAGATCAGGCATCTAACATGTTTCGAAAACATTCTATAAAGTAAGGTACTGAGATAATAATAACTATATAATTGATGTCCATATGCTATAGTCGGGAAATCCCAAAACTAAACTGAGTTACAGAACTAATTACCAGGCTAGGACTGGGACTGAGATTGTAGCTAAGATGATAATTGAGACTGTAACCGTAACTAAGAATGTAACTAAAACTGAATGATAGTTTTTCATAATCGAGTTTAAAACTTGTATAAAGTATTAAATTCTGATGGCTATGTAACTGATAACTAAAATCCATGGCCCTATATGACTATCTGAGTCCTTTACTGAAAATTGATTGCTGAACTAACGTAGTAACTGACCCCTAAGGGATAGAGCATCCATATCATGGATTCACCGAGTGATCTAAACTGAGAGTTTACATGACATAGTATGATTTTGGCTGATCACTAGGAGTGGAGCATGAGTGATGATAGGCGAATTTACATGCCTATAGTGCTATATTTTACCCATATTTTAGCCTAGTTTTGAGAACAAATTATATATTTTATGCACTTTTAGTCCTTTTTCCTGTAAGTGAGCTAACGAACATGATTAGCAAAGTTTCAGGTATATATGATGCAGAATTTAGCATTTTATGGATTACTTGACGCCAAAGAAAGCTTCACGAAAGGAGAAAAGGAAGCTTGGACGCCTAAGGACCAAAAGTGACGCATGGAAAATATGTCCCGGGCAAAAACAACAATTCTGAAGACTTTGGGGACTAGAAGTAACTTAGTAGGATTAGGATAATGATACATTAACCTATTACAATTGGGTTAAGTATTTCATTTGCTTAGTAGGATTATGATAATGATACATTAACCTAGTACAATTGGGTTAAGTATTTCATTAGCTTAGTAGGAATAGGATATGGGTATTATAAATACCCTATCTTGCTAGAGATTTTTAAGGAATTTAGAAGACATTCTACTTAACAACAACTCTCATCTTACCTTACAATTAATTCTTCTTCTTCTATTCATCTATTCTTAATTTCCGCAACAAGAGAAACGTTACTTGCAAGAAATCACGCCTAATACCTACCACACTTGTGCTACACGAAATTCTTATTGTGGTATAATAACAATGTCAATTGTGATTTCCTTCGCACTCATGGGTAACTAAACTTCTCTGTTGGGGTTATGGAAGCCGAATGAGATACTATCTGTTGCTATGAGTTTGTGAGTTCGTGACACGTATGCTGCTTATATCATTATTCTCTTCGTCTTAACCTAAATTCTTTGTGGTTGCAAACGCAAGAATACGCCAGTATAACATTTAACTTGTTCGAAAGAAAGGTTATCTGTCTGGAAAAGAGATAATGTCAAGGTAGTAGGGTCCCATCCCCTATTAAAAAGTTAGTGTTTTAACTGGATTAACCTCTTGGAGAATTCGTACCGTTAGACATGCTTTAAGCTCGAAAGAGTTAAAGTGAAATAATTCTCGAATAGGTCGAAAGACGCCTGGATTTACCATAGAATACAATTCTCTATAAGCACATGCATGTCGGAATTCAACACACTCATAGCCAATAGAGACGTATAACTCAAAAGGTGTACATAACCCCAACTCCTCAAATTCTCATTATTTACCACTTAATAACTATCCTTTCTGTTTACGTTGCTATTTTCAGTTTTTACTTTAATATTTTGTTTACACATTACAATCCCCCTTTCTTACGAGACTTGCACTAAAAGTCTAGTAATCGTTTCTTACTTGTTGACCAAGCTATTCCCTGTGGGATCGATACCCAACCTAGTTGGGTTCTATATTTGCTAACGACTGCTTTACACTCCTACGAGAGCTGTAGATTGAGCGTTATCAATGAGTCATGAGCTACATGACCTGAGTGTGGAATTTCTGTGTTCATGGGATATGATTTGTAACACTAGGTGAACAAGAACTCTTCATACTAGGAACTTGAAACACAGTATTCTATGAAAAATGTGTGGATATAAATTATATTCGTGGGACTGAAATGTAAATCATGCGTAAGTATCATGATGGTTGAATTATAAAACTTTGCACTAAGGTAGGAATGGGTTGGCAATTATCCTCCCTTATGGATTTCCTACACATACTAGTATTACTACTTGAACATGAAGGCCTGATTTTCAGAGATATCATAATAGGACAGTCTCTATATACCTACCGAGCTATGATAGGTAGGCTCAATGGGTAGATATGGAGAAAGGTTCGATTAACATTTAGTATGACTTTAAAGTTGACTGTTATGTAAAGAGTTACAAAAGAAAAAGAATCTCCTGAATCTGAAGAAACATGAACATATAAATAAGGGATCGGTAACATACCAGTGGCTGCATTAGGAGGATTTTCCTAATTCTGTCATGAATGAAGAGCATAGAGTCTGTTTAGGCGTTGCCCATAGATAGTGCTGGAATTTGCACCCTGCTGATTCGGCAATTTGACTGGGCTGAAGGACGACCCTGCTGACTTCGAGGGCCGGGTTTAGAATAGTCTTGGACCTTCTAACCTGACTCACTATATCCTACATATACATCACTGCCAAGTCTACACACCCCCTTATGATACTTACCATACTCTTCGCAAAGCAGATTAGTAAAAATCCTACCTTACTACCCTAGGTTTTGGAGCCTGGCACCATATCCCTACAATTATTTTTGACCTTTAGTACTGGCGCACTAGCTGAGGATAGAACTGGGACTGAAAACTTCTGACTATGCTGAGAATAGTTACCACCCTATGACCCTAGCTAATAAAAACTATAGCTACCTATTCTGGCTCTCTTATTCTCTCTCATTTTCTTCTTAAGCTTATACTCTTCAATTTGTTGAGCATGGACCATAATGCTAGATATGTCCATCTCCTTAATCAATATCATAGTCCTACACTCATTATATACTCTACCTGATACCCCAGGCACAAACTTGCTTATTCTGGATCTACTATCTACTACTATATGGGGAGCATACCTGGCTAACTGAGTAAACTTAAGGGAGTATTCTTTTACGCTCATGCTACCTTGTTTGAGATTGATGAACTCTAACACTTTGGCTTCTTTATGCTCTAGGGGAAAAAATCAGTTTAAAAAAGTAGTAGAAAACTCTTTCCACTATATGGGCTATGCATCTATATCCCTATCAACCTTTCACTACTTAAACCTCGTATGATCTATATCTTATAGATGATAAATGGCTAACTCAGAACACTCACTAGAAGTCACTCCCATGATATTTGTGGCTTTCTGAACTTGGTCGAGGAACTCCTGTGGATTCTCTTTGGATTTAGAACCTAAGAATAGGGGAGGATTCATTCGGTTAAAGTCTTGTATCTTGACTGCAGAAATATTAGCCACTGAGTTGTCCGGAACAATAGTTAGCCATTCATTCTGAGCCATGACTGACTTGGCTAGAGTAGTGAATACAGTCTTGAATTTTGCCTGGGAGACATACTCACATAGGGGATCTACCAGAACGTGCTGAGGGGTTGACTGATTTTTGTTTCTTCTTTTGGGAGGAGTGTTCTTTAAACGTAAAGGGAGAAAAGGATTAGACTTAGATTTAAATTTTACCTCATGCTTACTAGCATGACATGAATACTGAAAGAAGGGAAATTATTCCTAAATCATCTAATAGCCTCCTATACATAAATGTGGGGTCCAACACACCCAAGCAGAAGACTCTACTAGATGTGTCTTTTAGACTTTCTAGGATACTGTTGAACCTTAGGCTCTAATACCAAGTGTGTAATGCCCCAAGTCTGATACCCCAAAATGCTATATGGTGCTAGCAATGTCGAAGGACCATAATCTAACCCATGACTGATATTTGTACCTAAGAAATGCATAATATACTGTATAAATGAAGAATAAAAGGGCTGAAACGCCATAAGATTTAAAAATCTGATAAAATATAACATCTAAAAATGTGGTATATCAGTACAAAAACTAAAGTAAACTATCTAAAAGCCTCTAAAATGTCTAAAACTATGGAGTTGATGGGAAATATCCCCAACTAACTCCGTCTACTAAAACTAAAATAATGAAGCAATGAAATAATCATTCTATCCTCGAATGATGAGGACTCACTGCAAATCTACACTGCTGGGTGAATCGGAAGCTAAGTTGAATCGGGAACATGAGCATCCAAACCTATGGTATAAAAGACCATAGCACAGAAGAAAAGTATGTGTCACTACATTTGAATGTACTGGTATGCAAAGTGACATAGGCTGAATACATAGGGTTCATATTCATGAACACTACTAACTGATTGAATAACATAAACGTGAGAATACTTGCATGAATATATAACTGTAAATAAGATCGTGATAATACTGACTAGTAAGTCTGAATACTGATAAGATGAGTTTCTTATAACTGATATACTACTAGCTGGTTAACTTTGTCTGATAGTCCTAATTCAAAAGGAACTAGCTGAGTTCTATACTAAACTGAGTGACTGTATCTAACAGTCCTAAATCTAAAAAACTAGCTGAGTTCTTTTATTGAGACTAAGACTAAGACTTTTAGAATTAATCATCGAACCGTCACGCCCCAATTCTAAATTGGTGGGGGTCCAACCTATAACCCCAGCTTAAAGGGTGTTAGTACCACGCTATGGGTAAAGATAAGTTGTTAATTAACCCTCTCTGATTGGGATCTCTTCCGTTAACCCCTCCTAGTAGGAAAATTCAAATGAGATGTATAATCCCTAAACTCATAAGGGTAAATCTCAAACTACATTGGTTACATAGTTCTTGAATGCAAGGATTTGCTTCTAAGGACCACACTCTTTACTAGCTGATAGGTGAGCCCTCATCCCTGGGTTCACTCAGTGCTGAATCCTACTCCTAACTAAACAGACACTGAACTGATTTCTTAGTTCATACTAGGCTTTCCTGAGCTATAACTAATTGTGTTACTGACTGAAATGGATTGATTTCACTAAGTTTTGTTAACTGATAGAATACTATTAAGATCTAATAACTGACTGAGATTACTTAGTACTGTGAAGGACTGGACTGATACTGAATTTAATAAGTTTTCATGAGTCATGTTACTAACGAAATTCTAAGGATCATGTCTTGAATAAGAGTACATTGAAACCCGACACTGGCTCTAGGCACACAGCTAAATTATTGAGAACAACCCTAGGACTTGATAGCATGAAACTAACAAGACATGACACTTCTTTGAATACATAACCATAGGCCACCATTCGTAATGCAATCATTGGGGGATTTCATAAAGCACTTGATATTCATAATCTTGTACATGGATAGGAATGTATTCAAATATATCATAATCTCACAATTCTAGTGTCATGAGCTTTCCATAAAACCACTATATGACATAGATTTACCATGGGAGTCATTTTGAAGATCTAGTTGTAGCCTAAGTTCATCATTTAGACCAACAAAGGGCCATAAAACACAATTCTACTCACTTAGGCATTTTACCAAACACATGGGATGCATCTACTTAGTCTTGGGCTTGAACCCCAAACAATCACATCTTGGCTTATTTAATCAACTCAATTTCTTGAAATTCAATCTACATGCTAACATAATATGAAGGAACACATAAAGATTCCATCATGGAAACCATACCAATCAACATGGATACAATTTCAATCCACAAAATGAACATTATTATTTAATCTTTTTAAAAAAAATGGTTTCTTGAACTCCAAGGATGAAAGGTTTCCTTGGATGAACACTTTACATACCTAGGTGGATGATTTATTGAAGATTGGTAGAGGAAATCTTAAATTCTTGTCTTGAAATTGCTCACCTAGGGTTTCTTACTCTTAAGGAATTGTGGAATAAGTAGTGTTTTTAGCCAAAAGAGGGATATATTTTGTGTTTATGAGGGCTGAAGGATGAGTAAATAACCTAATTACCCCTAAGGACGTGCTCATTTAATGACTAAAATTGGGCACCAACAGATTGAGCAACAAGGAGCGTTATTGGCACCAACGCGATACTCGACGCGTTGCGCCATGATCGTGCCAAGCCTCAGTATTTTTTGCTCTGGCAACCTGCAACAGTGTTAACCTATGCGATAGGCGATGTAGCATGCCAAGATCGCATTAGTCTACCATTTTAGGACACCAAACGTAGTTTAAACGAGGTTAAAAAAAATCCAAACTTTTTTAGGAACACCTATTGACTTCCCTGATAATGAATTAGAAAGAATACTGACCATTAAAGGACATTAAGGTCACAAAATGAGATTGCCAACTTTCAAATGCCAAAAATAAACTATGTTTGGAAGCTTAGCTAGAATTTTCTAAGCCTGGGACCCCCTTAACAAACTTAAAGAACTGAATTAAGCTTAGAAATTGTTTAGGGTCTTACATGATTTTACCACTTATTTGCAGTTGCTAATTGTGTACTCTACTATGATTTGAAAATATAAATCAGCCAAGTTGGTAACTAAATGCACTAAACTCTACATTTTGTAGGTATACAAGCTAGATAAGTGGAAAATATAGATTTAAGCTAAAATAAACTAAAAAAAGGAGAGAAGTACAGCTGAATAACTTGGATCAATCATCATCCTTAGATACTACAACTTTGGGTTGTAGGCATAGTCGTAGTTATTCCAAAAAGGTTAAGAGTATTCAATCACGGAAGCATTACCGAGGGTTGCATTGGTTACAATCGCAGACAATCTCATGCGATCATAGTTAAGCAAGAATGTTGCCCAGGGTAGTTCTGTCAATTCACTTGGTTAAATCTAGATCTCTTTATAGTCTAAAACCATTTTTTCTTTGGGGATGGGTTACAACTTAGACACTTTTTTATTCAAAACAAAAACACTTAATTGGGCAAGATTTGTAGATAATTTTGGAGACTTGAATTTTTAGTATTTGTAAAGGATGAATGCTTTAAACAATCCATATGATCGTATATTTTTCTCTACTTTCCTCATGAGTAGATAATTATTTTAGTCTTGTTATTATATTGAACTAAAGTTCTATTAGTGTTGTGGGTGTTCATGGGTTTACATGATTTTTAGTTGTTGATTATGTATTTCACCATTGCTTGATCTTAATTATTGCAATTTGAAGGTGAAAATCCTAAATTTCCAAATGGGTTTATGGGTGAAAACCCCAAACTCTTGAAAACCTTCATCATCTTTAAAAAAGGGATAAGGGTGAACCCTAGGAAACCCATGGCATCCTTGAAAAAGGGTCATGGAGGGACAAGGAAATGGAGGACAATTTAGCATATCATTTACTACCTTTTACAATCTTAGAAAGAAGTGTAAATAGAGGGTAGGTCATGTCTAGGGGCATTTTTCTAGAAATAAGGATTCTAAATTAAGGTTTTGGGGGACTATCATGGACACACTTGTTAGGTGCTCAAAAGAGACAATGGGTGAAATCTTTGAGGTTTGGTTGACAAATAACCACAATGACTTTTGAACTAGCCTATTTTGAATTCAACGACTAGATTTTATGCTAAACTATCATGATCCCATGCACACATTGCCTTTAGGTAGAAATAATCCCAAGATGTTCTCCAACCTTGATGGTAAATCAAATGTGTTATTACAATATATAGTGTGACCCACGACAGATAAAACCGTAATCTTAACCAAATCCCCTATTTTACATTAGATATTTGTTTTTGCATTAACTTTGGGTGTCCCTTTTAGTAACTAAATCATCTGTAGGACTTGAATTTTAAATTTTACTTCTTATGGGTTCGACCCCAATAAGAATTGGTCTATTGACAGCAATTGACTTACATCTTAATTTCAGGACTAAGTTGAGTGTTATCAATAATATGCAGATCTGAGTGGTATGTAGACGGGGGTGTTGCCTATATCTACCACTTCTATATTTAATGTCCCTCCTATATAAGTCATTTATTTAGTGGTAGTTGCTCAGCCAGTTATTTTCTAGTTTGCTATATCAGTTGAGAGATAGAAGATGTAGTGTAGATTCATGAGATTGAATCCACCTAGATTTTCTGGTGTACTAGGATAGGATACTTATGGGTTCTTAATTGCATGAGTGGATATCCTCCATAATTTAGGCTTAGTTGAGACTCATTGTGTTGAATAAACTTCTTTTCAATTGGACTTAGCGGTTCGACATTTGTTGAGAGGTCATCTTGATTCAAGGCCAGCTGGTTCTCCCTTATTGATCTGGACTAAGTTCTTTGAGGTCTTCTTGAAAAAGTATTTGTCATATAGTCTTATGCAATTCTCTAAGAGATCATTTATCGATGTTGGAGTAGGGATCCTTGACTTTTGTAGTGTATGAGGCTCAATTTTATAAGTTTGCTAGGCATGCCACCTCTATCATGATGACCAAGTATGAGTGAGTTTGGTGTTTTGTTCGAGTGTTGGGACTCCCTTTATACATGTCTAAACAGAGTTTGGTTGTTGTGGTTGATCTTTTGCTAAGGTTTCTAATCATATGTAAGTTATGAAAGAGATACATTGTAAGTCCCAAGGGGTTAGCGATAAGAGGTCGTGATATTATAGTAGTTTGAGTTAAAGCCGTAGTGGCTAGCATCTTTGAGGGAGTGGTTTTTAGGGTAGGTAACCTTTATATTAGCTGTATCTATATTACGGTCAGTTTGGTAGGACCATTCATGCCACTTTCTAATTTTTAATAAAGTCCACTCTATCTATAGTGATTATCCTGGATATAGTAGTGGTTAGCCTCTGAGAGGTTTATCGTCTGGTAATTCTAGCCATGATGGTTATTCTAGGTTATCCAAATATACTTTTTCCAATACAACGTTAAGGACATATTATGGTTTTTGGGACTATGGCCATTTCTTAAGAGAGTGCCAAGTTGTGGAGCTATGGTTCCTTTAGCTTAGAGTGTTCCACTGATTAAAGCCGTTCTAGCCCTAGTTTAGGTGGTATGAATGGTCGCTAAGGTGGTCCCTATGGTGCTTATGGAGGTTCTTAGGTAGGTAGTATAGGAGATTGATTAGGATACTAGCCAAGTGATAGGTGTGATCAGTTGTATGTCATATATACAAGACCCATGGCTGAGTCTTTTAATACTATGATTACATATACAATTTTGAAGTTCTATAAATCGGGTTTTGCTTTTTTTGTTCTGGGATCCACTTATTATTATTTTTATTCTTGTTTTTCCTTGTGGTTAGAGTTATTTTGGGATTCCTTATCTATACTTTTATGTGTATCTACTCCCATTGGAGATTCTTTTATAGTGGATTGGGTTTATAAATCCTGTGTTGTGACTGTTTGAGTGTTTTATACTTAGGTTGATCTCATTTTGATTTGTATAGTAGATTTTGATGTGATTCTGGGCATGGACTAGTTATCCCACTATCATACCATCTTGGATTTTTTTGCCAAGACCGTTACCTCAGTCATGCTTGGCATACCTCCAATAGTGTAGTAGGTCGCTATTAGCCGCAAGATAATGGTGATTATTTCTTATATTCAGGCTTGTCTACTTATTTAGAGGGGTTGCTAGTCTTGTATTGCTTATATTTGTAATGTTATTATGGATAGTCTGTCGTTAGACTCCGTTCCTATAGTTCATGAGCTTTTCGATGTTTTCCCTAATGATCTATCTGGTCATCCTGCTGAGCGTGACATTGAGTTTGTTATTGATCATGAGTCGGACACCAAACCTATTTCTATGGAACTTTACTATACATCTCCTGCAAAGCTTAAGTTGCTAAATTCTCATCTGTAGGATCTTATGGATAAGGGATTTATTAGACCAAGTGTATCACCGTAGGGAGCTCCTGTCTTGTTTATAAAGAAGAAGAATGGTTCCTTGACTATGTGTATCGACAACAAACAACTTAATATGGTGACTGTGAAGAATACGTACCCTATGCGTCGCATTGATGATTTATTTTACTTGTTATAGGGAGAAGTGGTGTTCTCTAAGATTTACTTAAGGTCCATTTACCATAAGGTAAGGATTCGAATGGAGGATATCCCAAACATAGCCTTATGTCTTTTGGGGTGACCAATGCCCCAACATTATTCATTGCTTTGACAAACTGCATGTTAATGCCTTATATGGATTCCCTCATTCGATATCCTTGTGTATTCAAGGAGTTGAGAGGAGAATATGCAATATTTGAGAATTAGGCTCCAAAAATTGAGTGATCATGGGTTTTTTTTTTGCCAAATTCACTAAGTGTGAGTTTTGGCTTGAGTCAGTGACATTTCTTTGACATGTGGTGTCTTACAATTGGATTATAATGGATCCATCAAAGTTTGAGACAATTCATGATTGGGCCAGGCCCACATCTACATCTCAGGTTTGTAGCTTCATTTGTTTGACCAATTATTATAGATGATTAGTTGAGGTTTTTGCTACTATTCAGGGTTGATACCTAGATTGACTCAGAAGGAGATTCCTTTCAGGTTGTCCTAGGAATGTTAGTCAAGCTTTGGGAGACTCAAGGGATTTTACACTTTAGCTCCTATATTATCCCTTCATATTATGGTCAAGGGGTTCACTGTATATTGTGATGGTTCTAGTGTTAGTATGGGTTGTATGTTGATTTAGCAGGGTTAAGTTATCGCTTATGTCTTGAGACAATTGAAGGTGCACGAGTGCAACTATCTCTCTTATGATTTGGAGTTGGCAGTAGTAGTTTTTGTGCTTAATATTTGGAGGCCTTATCTTTTTGTTGAGCATTATGATATTTTCATGATCATCACTGTCTTCAGCATGTTATGACCCCGAGATAGCTTAATTCTAGAAAGCGTATATATATGGAGTTGCTTAAGGATTATGACATCTTGATTTTGTATCATTCGGGCAAGGCGAACATGGTAGCAAATCCCTTGAATCAGAATATGTAAGTATGGGTAGTGTCGTACCCCTTTTTCACCGATGAGGGTCGAAGGGATTTTTCAATTAAGGTAACTGTATTTAATAGGGAGTATTTTATTTATAGAGTCGCCTCTTGGAATTGAGTCATGGTGTTCCAAGTCACCTTATTGAATCTCTAATCAAAAGAAAATTACTCTTTATAGGTCTGCAAGAATACAAGACCAGCTATGGAATTTTGTTGACCGTGAAGAAAATATGAGGCATCGCTCGAGTCCCGTGGTTCTATCAAGGTTACTTTTATAGACTTATACTTCTCTTAAACTATAAATTGATTTTGTAGGACTTAATTCACACATTTTTAATGTATTAAAATTTGTCTATACCTCTTTTATTAAGCCAATGAAAGTTAGTTTGAGAAAATTTTAGCGCCACAAATTTGGTGCCCAGAATTCTACACAATGCTCATGACCCCGAAGGACCACAAACTAATTCATGACTGTTATCTATAACTGACACTGAATAATATACTGTAAAGATTCAAACAATAAGCTGTAAGGCCATAAGGTTCAAAACTAAACTAATACTGAAAATAAAACAATGTCTGTAATGGGGTATAATAACACTAAAAACTAAAATAAACTGGCTGAAACATACGGTAGTTTGAAAGCCACTAAACTGTCTGAAAACTGTGGAGTTGATGGGATATGTCCCCAATTAACTCTGAACTACTGAAATAAGTGAGTAATAAAATAACCAGGCTATCCTCGAATGATGAGGACTCACTGTTAGTCTGGCTGCTGAACTTCTGATCTACTAAGGATGATCTGGAGCTCGTGCTTCTAAACCTATGGTATAAAATACCATAGCGCAAATGTTTCAGTATGATTGAATGTACTGGTATGCAATTGAGGTAGGCTGAATGCATGGGGTTCATATGCATGAACAATCCTAACTGACTAAATCACATGAATGTGAGAATACATACATGAATACATAACTATAACTGAGATCGCGATAACAGTGACTCCTGAATTCTTATAATATGGATTTACTGATATCTGAGTGCTAATATTGGGATATTGAATGACTGAGTCTATACAGTACTGAAGAACTGATGTCATATTACAAATAAAAGAAAGGCAATCTCTGACAATTCTGATATTGAACAACTGGTCTGATTGACTGTATCTGTCAATCCTGAAATTAAATACTGATAACATGAGTTTCATCAATTATTGTATTGTTAAATAAGTGTTTGTGACTAATAGTCTTGATTTTGATGGAACTAACCAAGTTTTGTACTGAGTTGAGTGACAATAACTGATACTCCCAAAATCTGCACAACTGATTTGAGTTCTATTATTGAGACTGAATCTGAAGCTAAAACTGTGGGAGGTAATTATCTAACCAACATGCCCCAAAACTAAATTGGTGGGGTCCAACCAGTAACCCCAGCTGGAAGGGTGTCAGTATCGTGCCACGGGTAAAGACAAGCTGTTAGTAAACCCTCTCTGAAAGGGAGCTATTCAGTCAAACCCTCATAGTAGGAAAACTCAAATGAGGTGTATAATCCTTAGACTCATAGGTTACAGATCAGACTACACTGGCTAGGAAGTTCTAGAACACAAGGATTTCCTTTAAGGATCACACCCTCTGTTGACTGGCAGTTTGTGTCCTCATCCCTGGATTCACTCGGTGTTGAATCCTACTCCTAACTGAACAGACATTGAACTGAGTTAAACCAAACTAAACTATTACTAATCAAATTGTTCAACTGATTTTAACTGAGTTCACTAAATTCTATTGGCTAATGGAATAAAACTTAAATCTGATAACTAACTGAGATTACTTGAGATTACTGAGTAAGTCTAGACTGATACTGAGTTTTCTGAGTTTTCCTGAGTCATGTGACTGACTGAATTCTCTGATCATGGCATGACTGATCGTATTATGAGAACATGACACTTTCTCTAGGCACACAGCTAAATTGTCTAGTATTAAATACCCCCAGGACTTGATAGCATGAAACTGACAGGATATGACACTTCTTGAACACATGACCAATATCAACAATTCATTATACATTAATTTGCGGATTTCATGAAGCACATGGTTATCATAGTCTTGTACATTAATAGAATTGTATATAAACATGTCATAAATTCATCAACCTAATCTCATGGACATTCCCTCAATCATTCATAGTGCTAACAATATCATGGAAGTCATTCTTGGTCAAAGGGTAAAGTATGCATTTATCACTTGGGTCATAATTAAGCTATAATGCATAATTTCTATTCTCTTAGGCATTTTATCAAACACCTAGGATGCATGACTTAGGGCATAGGGATGACCATCAAATTAATACAACAAAACTCCATATTTTAACTAAATTTCACATGTTTTAGACCACATACTAGCATAGGGTCAAACTTGGAAATCATACAACCATATTCACAAAACATAATAAACCCAGAACAAAATATTCACATACAAGAATTAAAACTTCATTCTTGGGCTTCATGGAAGAAAATAATCCACGAATGAACACTCTACATATCTTAGTTCTTGATTCTACAAAGATTGACAGAGAGTTTCTAGAACTTGAGTCATGATTTTTTGAGTTAGGGTTTTTGCCTCTTGAGAGAGATGGATTTTGTTCTTGAGAGAAAGTGAGGAAAAGTGGAGTAATAGGGTTCTTAGAGAAGAATTTTATGGTTAAAGGATGATCTTCATCGGGGGAAAAGACCGATTTAACCCTAGATGCAGTTTTTAATTTTTGTCAAAATTTCCTAATTTTGCAGGCTGGCACACCACGGTACTATCACGCCGTGTCACTCGAAATTGACAACTAGGAACTTGGCTGACGGTGCGACACGGTGAAATTACATTGTAATACTGGATGGGACTTGGAAGCTCACAGCGATGTGGTGGTATTGCGCTGAGACACTGGCAAAAAGGATAAATCTGAATTTGAGCCCCGGCACGATGTGCCATAATTGTGGAGGCTGATTGGATTTTGATGATTTCCATTTTGGCATGCTCGGTTAGGCGGTGATGGCTCAGGTTGCACACTATCTTACTAAAATGGCTCTAACTCTTTGCCTGGGAGTCGAATTTGGGTGAATTTGGTATCGATGGAAAGCTTATTCAATTTTACACATAATAAGGGTAGAAAGTATTAAAATCACCACATATATAAAAATAGATTCATCTTTAAAGCAAGTCTTTAAAATGTTTGTGATGATTTCAACATAGGTAGAAGTACAGGGTATTAAAATGTCTCCCCTTTGGGAATATTCATACTCAAATGAGACTGATTGAGATGGCAGAAATGATAAGCTGAAGTACATACAGAACATGAACAACTGAAATATGATTTGTTGATTGACATTACTAAAATTCAAACTAAGTATGCATATCTGATGCATAATTTTATGACTTAGCTGATGCATGACTGCATGACTGAGAGTATTGATAATCTAATCACATGTATCTGATGTGTGAACACATAACTTAACTGACTCATGAACATGTGACTGAATATGTAAGGGTAAAGATGCCTAGTTTGAAACAAAAATAAAGAATAGTTTGTAATGGTAATTTGAACCATAAGCTAAACGAACTTAAGGAAAACTATTACCATGGGCTAATTTTTAAACGTGATAGCTAGGCTGGATATCGTTGTCTAAACTAAGTCCTTGAGTACATGGCATACGACCGAGATTAGAGCTAGAGGATCAATCTATGGGTACCCCTAACTCCAAACTAGATTCCTTGCGTAAAGAGAAGCTAGAGGGCCTAGGACAAGATAGCTTGGGGGTTATAGAACATCTCCCCCTTGGAATACTATGTCCCCGAAAGATTACTAACTTGACCTTACAGAGATATTAAGGAAAACTGAGCCGATGCACAAAGCACCTACGAATTCAATCGTAACTGAATACCTGGAATCTGAAACTAAGGCATAATATATGAACCAATTTGAACATACAACTACCTAGTTGGTCCATGTTAGAATGATCACATTCATGAGACTCCAAATAGTGCGACTTGATGAAAAAATGGAAACCAGCGTTTCTGAACTTGTTCGCCTGATAGTTAAACTAAACTACTGGCTCTGTGGACTAACTCATGTAGAAAACTTATACTCAATCGGAGCATATTTCTATGACATTCTTTCTAAAGAGTTCTAGTGACTATAGCGAGAAAGAGAATATTGCTCTAGCCTGAGTAGAACATCTAAAGAGGAGATCGCAAGTGTGGCTAATGAGACATCGTCTAAGATAAAGTGACTATAACTTATGCACTGCAACTAAAAATATTAAAAAGATCTACATGGGTGCTAAGAAAGAATGTATAAATATATTAATTTATCAAATTAACTGAATGACGGATATCTGAATGCAGGACTTGCAAAACTAAACTGCATTTGGTTTGGGATAGCTGGACTGAAACTATAGAATGTTATGCATAAAACAAAATAACTTACTGGGTAACATGAGGTAGCTAAGCATAAGTGAGGGAAAATTGTATTACCTTAGGGACACAAGACCAGGTGTTTAACATGATTTAGGAGCATTCTATAAATTGAGGTACTAAAATACTAATGTCTGAGTAACTGTTGGTTATATGCTAGGATTGGGTAATTCTGAAAATAATAGAGTTGCTAATTTGACTACTGGACTTAGGACTGGGACTGAGATAGTAGTTAAGAAGGTGATTGAGACTGTAACTGTAACTAAGACTATAACTGGGACTAAATGCTAGTTTTCTAATAACTGAGGTTTAGACTAATATGGGAGAACTAAATTTTGATGGATAAATTACTGATAGCTGAAAGCCATGGTTCCGTAAGACTATCTAAGTCCTTTACTGAATATGGATTACTGAACTAACACTGTAACTGAGGCCTACTAGATGGAACATTTACACTAAGGATTCACCTAGGGATCTAAACTGAGGGTATACATGACATAATCTGAGTTTGACTAGACACTAGGGGTGAAGTCATGAATCATGTGGGCTAAGCATAATGTAAAGAACGACATGAGTGCATAAGTTATGAGTTGCATGAACTGGGTTTGAAATTGCTAATTCGTGAAACATAATTTGCAAAACAAGATGAACTTGAACTTCTCATACGATAAACTTGAAACATACTTTATTCTATGTTAAGTGCACGAATATAATCTATATTCGGGGGACTGAAATGTAAAGCATACGTATGTATCAGGAGGATTAAAGTATAAAACTTTGCACTGAGGTAGGAATGGGTGGGGAATCATCTTCCTTTATTTATTTTCCACACATACTGGCATTAATACTAGAACCGGAAGGCCTGTCTTTCTGAGATATCATAACCGGATAGTTCTTGTATCCTGCCGAGCTAAGTTAGAATGACTCACTTGGGTGGATATTTGAAAAGGTCCTGTTAATATTTGGTATTACCTTAAAGTTGACTGTTATGCAAGGATTTACAAAAGAAAAAGAAACTCCTAAATCTGAAGAAGCGTGAACATATCAATGAGGGATCTGTAACATACCAGTGGCTGCTTGAGGAGGACTTTCCTGATCTTTTCAGGACTGAAGTGCATATAATCTATTTGGGTGTCACCCACTGGTAGCACTAGAAATGGAACCCTACTGAATTGGGTGACTGAACTAAGTTGAAGAACAACTATGCTGACTTCGTGGACTGAGTTTTGGACAGTCTAGACCTAGTGACCTGACTCACCACATCCAAAATAGACATCACTGCCAAATCTACATATACCCTTATGATGCTTCCCATACTCTTCATAAAGAGGATAAGTAAAAATCCTGCTTTCACTACCCTAGGCCTTGGAGCCTGACAGCCTATATCTATTGTTATTTTTTAACTTTGGTGCTGGTGCACTACCTGAAGACGGAACTGGGGCTGAAAACTTCTATCTATGCTGAGAATGGTTACCACCCTACGACCCAGGCTGAGAAATACTATAACTACCAATTCTGGCTCTTTATTTTCCCTCTCCTTCTTCTTAAGTTTCTACTCCTCAATATGCTGAGCATGGACCATAAGCCTAGATATGTCCATCTCTATAATAAACTTTGCAGTTCTGTAATCCTTAACCACTTTATCTGATATCCCTGACTCGATCTGTTGTCAGGTACTACTTGGGGAGCATACCTGGCTAAGTGGGTAAACTTGAGGGAGTATTCTTTTACGCTTATGCTATCTTGTCTGAGATAGATAAACTCTAACACTTTGTCTTCTTTCTGCTCTACGGGAAAGAATCTATCTAATAAGGCCATACCAAACTCTTTCCATTCTATGGGCTCTGTATTTGTACCTCTATCTACCTTTCACTGTTTAAACCATGTATGGGCTACATCTTGTAGCTGATAGGTGGCTAACTCTGCACTCTCAGTGGAAGACACTCCCATGATATTTGTGACTTTCTAAACTTTATTGAGGAACTCCTATGGATCCTCTTCAGACTTAGAACTTAAGAATAGATGAGGGTTCATTCAGGTGATGTCCCAAATCCTGGCTGCAGAAGAATTAGACACTGGGTTGACCAAAATAGTAGCTAGCCATTCATTATGAGCTGCGACTGAATTGGCTAGAGTAGAGAATGCAGTCCTGAATTCTACAAGAGAGGCATGCTCATCTAGAGATCTGGTTGAACGGGTTGAGATGCTGACAGATTTTCCGTTCTACTTTTGTTAGTCCCTTTGGGAGGCATATTCTATAAATAAAAGGGAGAACGGATTAGATTGTGATAAAAATTTGAGCTTATACTTACTGGCATGACATGAATACTGAAAGAAGAGAGACAACTCCTAAAATATCTCATATCCTCCTTCACATAAGTGTGGAGCACAACAAACCCATGCACAAGACTCTACTAGATACGGCTTTTCAGACTTCCTAGGATATTGTTGAACTTCAAGCTCTGATACCAAGTTTGTAACTTCCCTAATCTAGTACCCGGAATTCTATATGGTGCTCGTGACCCCAAAGAACCACAAGCTAACCCATGACTAATATTTGTAGCTGAACACTGCAAAATATACTATAAATATACAGAATATAAGCTATAAGGCCATAAGGTTCAATGCTCAACTAATACTGAATATAAAACAATATCTATAATAGTTTATAACAATACCCAAAAAAGAAATAAAATGTCCAAAACATATAGTAGTTTGAAAGCCTCCAAGCTATCTAAAAACTATGGAGTTGATGGGATATATCCCCAACTAACTCCGAACTACTGAAACAATAGAGTAATAGAATAATATTGCTATCCTGGAATGATGAGGACTCACTATTAGTCTAGCTCCTGAATATCTGATCTACTAAGGAAGCTAGGGAGCTCGTGCTTCTAAACCTATGGTACAAAACACCATAGCATAAATGTATAAGTCTAATTGAATTTACTTGTATGTAAGTGAGGTATACTGAATGCATAGGATTCATATGCATGAACAATTCTAACTGACTGAATAACATAAAAATTAGAATACATTCATGAATACATAACTATAACTAAGATCGTGATAACACTAACTCCTGAATTTTGATAACATAGATTTACTGATAGCTTAGTGCTAATACTGGGATATTGAATAACTGACTCCATAAAGTACTACGAAATGGATGTCCTATTAAAAATAAAGGTATCACTATTTCTGATAGTTCTGATTATGAGAAACTGGTCTGATTAACTGTATTTGACAGTCCTAAAGCTGAATATGGATATCATAAGTTTCGTACACTTAATGTACTGTTAACTGAGTGACTGTTTCTGATAGTCCTGATTCTACTGGAATAACCTGAGTTTCGTACTGATCTGAGTGACTGTAACTGACAGTCCTTAAATCTGTAGAACTGATCTGAGTTCTATTTCTAAGACTAAATCAAAAGCTAAAATTGTGGGAGGTAATTATCCAACTGATAAACCCCAAAACTAAACTAGTGGGGCCCAACTTATAACCTCATCTAGATGGATGTCAGCATCGTGACACGGGTAAAGACAAGTTGTGACTAAACCATCTCTGAAAGGGAGCTCTTCCATCAACCCCTCATAGTAAGAACACTCAAATGAGGTGTATAATCCCTAGAATCGTAGGGTACATCTAAACCTACGTTGGCTATGTAGTTATGGAATAAAAGGATTGCTTATAAGGTTCGCACCCTCTACTGACTGATAATGGGTGTTCTTATCCCTTGGTTCACTCAGTGCTGAATCCTACTCCCAACTGAAAATACACTGAACTGCGTTAAACTAAACTAAACTATTACTGATCGTATGGTTTAACTGATTTGAACTGAGTTCACTAAATTCTATTGACTGACAGAATACTACTAAAATTTGATAACTGACTAAGATTACTAATATTACTTTAGATTACTGTGTAAGACAGGATTGATACTGAGTTTACTGTGTTTTTCTAAGTCATGTGACTAACTGAATTCTATGATCATGGCTTGACTGATAGTATCGTGAAAACATAACACTGGCTCTAGGCAAATAGCAAAATTATCGGGTATTAAATACATCCAGGACTTGATAGCATAAAACTGATAGGACATGACATTTTTTGAACACATAACCAATATCAACAAGTCATAATACATTAATTTGGGGATTTCATGAAGCACATGGTTATCACAGTCTTGTACATGAATGGAATTACATACAAACATGCCGTACATTTATCAACCTAATCTCATGGACATTCCCTCAACCATTCATAATGCACATAATATCATGATAGTCATTCTTCGTCATAGGGTAAAGCATGCATTTATCAATTGGTTCACAATTAAGCTATATTGGATAATTTCTATTCTCTTAGGCATTTTATCAAACACCTAGGATGCTTGACATAGGGCATAGGCATGACCATCAAATTAATACAACAAAACTCTATATTTCAACTCAATTTCACATGTTTCAAACCACATACTAGCATAGGTTCCAACTTGGGAATAATACAAGCATAATCACATGTACATTATCAACCCACAACAAAATATTCAAAATACAAGATTTAAAACTTGATTCTTAGGCTTCATGGATGAAAGGAATCCATGAATGAGCACTTTGTGTACCTTAGTTCTTGATTCTATGAAGATTGACGGAGAGATTTTTGAATTTAAATCTTGATTTCTTGAGCTAGGTGTTTTGTCTCTTGAGAGAGAAGGATTTTGTTTTTGAGAGAAAGTGAGGAAAAGTGATGTAATACGGTTCTTAGAGCATAATTTTGTGGTTAAAGACTAGAGTTTAATCCTGGATGCATCTTTTAATTTTCTTCAAAATTTCCCAATTTGGAAGGCTGGCGTGACACGGTGCTATTGCACCGTATAACTAAAAATTGCCTACTGGGAACTAGGCTGAAGACTTGACATGGTGAAATTGCGTTTCAATACTGGATGGGACCTGGACGCTCACTGCAATGTGGTGGTATTGCGCTGAGACACTACAAAAAATGGATAATTTTGAATTTGAGCACTAGCACGATGCTCCATAATCATGGAGGCTCACTGGATTTTTATGATTTCCATTTTGGCATGCTCGACGATGCGGTGATGGCTCATGTGGCACAATTTCTTACTTAAATGGATTAACTCTTTGCCTGGGTGTCAGATTTTGGCGAATTTGGTATCGATGGAAATCTTATTAAATTTTCCATATGATAAAATTGAAAATCTTAAAAAAACCACATATATAAAATTGGATTCATCTTTAAAACAAGTCATTGATATTTTTGGGATGATTTCAAGCTAGGTAAAAGTATGGGGCATTACAATATTTCCTCCTTTGGAACATTTGTCCATGAATGAGATTGATTGAGATTGGAGAAACGATAAGCTGAAGTACATACGAAACATGAACAACTAAAACATGACTACTTGATCGACATTACTGAAATTCATAGTGAGCATGCATATCTGAAGCATGATTTTATGACTGAGCTGATGCATAACTGCATGACTGAGAGTACTGATAAGCTGATCATATATATCTGATATGTAAATACATGACTTAACTAACTTATGAATATGTGACTGAACATGTAATGGTAAAGATACCAAGTTTGAAATAAAAACTGAGCATAGTTTGTAATTATAATTTGAACTATAAACTGAACAAACTTAAGGAAAAATACTACCTTGGGATGAGTTTGAAATATGATACATGGGATGGATATCATGATCTGAACTAAGTCCTTCAATACATGGTATACGATCGATATTGGAGCTAGAGTATCAACCTATGGGTAACCACAACTCCAAACTTGATTCCTTACATGAAGAGAAGCTGGAGGTCATAGTAAACGATAGATCGGGGGTTATAAAGCATCTCCTCCTAGAGACACTATATCCCTCAAAGAATACTAACTTGACCTTACTTAGATATTGAGGAAAATTGTGGCGATGCACAAAGTACCTATAGATTTTATCGGGACTGAATACCTAGAATCTAAAACTAAGGCATGATATATGAACCAAGTTGAACATGCAACTACCTAGTTGGTCCATCTTAGAATGATCATATTCATGGGACTCCGGATAATGCGACTGGATGGAAAAATGGAAACAACCCCTTCTAAACTTATTCGCTTAAACTAAAATACTAGCTTTGTGGACTAACTCATGCTGAAATCATCTACTAATCCAGAGCATTTCTATGACATTCTTTCTATAGAGTTCTAGTGACTGTAGAAAGAAAGAGAATCTTGGTCTGTCCTAAGCAGTACATCTGAAAAGGAGATCGCTAGCAAGGCCAATAAGACATCATCTAAGATAAATTGACTAGACCTTATCCACTACAACTGAAACTATTAAAAGGATTTACATGGGTGCTGAGCGTGAATGTATAAATATACTAATTTATCTTATTAACTAAATAACGGATAGTTGAATACAGGACGTGTAAAATTAAAATGCATTTGGTTCGGGATAGCTGGATTGAAACTATAGAGTGTTATGCATAAAAGGTAATGACTGACTTAGTAACATGAGGTAACTAAGCATGAGTAAGGGAAAAATTTATTAAGTTAGGAACACAAGACTATGTGTTTAACATGATTTAGGAGCATTCTATAAATTGAGGTACTAAAATACTAATATCTGAGTAACTGATAGCTATATGCCAGGATTTCGTAAATCTAGAACTAATAGAGTTGCTGCTCTGACTACTGGACTTAGGATTGGGACTGAGATTGTAGCTAAGAAGGTAATTGAGACTGTAACCATTACTAAGTCTATAACGGGGACTGAATGTTGGTTTTTTGATAACTGAGGTATAGACTTATTCGGGAGCACTAAATTCTGATGGCTAAATAAGTGATAGTTAAAAGCCATGGTTCTGTAGGACTATTTGAGTCCTTTACTGAATATGGATTACTAAACTGATGTTGTAATTGAGGTTTATGAGATGGAACATTAACACTATGGATTCACCAAGGGATCTAAACTGAGGGTATACATGACATAATCTGAGTTTGATTGGACACTAGGGGTGAAGTCATGAATCGTGTGGGCTAAGCATACTGTAAAGCATGACATGAGTGCATAAGTTATGAGCTATATGAACTCGGTTTGAAATTGCTAAATTCGTGAAATATAATTTGCAAGACTATATGAACTTGGACTCTTCATACGAGGAACTTGAAACATACTTTATTTGATGATAAGTGCAAGTATATAAGTTGTATTCGTGGGACTAAAACATAAAACATGAGTAAGTATCGGGAGGGTTGAAGTATAAAACTTTACACTAAGGTAGGAATGGATTGGGAATCATCTTTCCTAATTGATTTTCCACACACAATGGCATTACTACTTGAACCTAAAGGCCTGTCTTTCTAAGATATTATAATCGGACAGTTCTCGTATCCGTTTAGGCTAAGTTAGACTAACTCGCTAGGGTTGATACTGGAAAAAGTCCTATTAATATTTGGTCTGACCTTAATGTTGACTGCTATGCAAAGAGTTACAAAAAAAAAAGAAACTCCTAAATATGAAAAACTGTGAACATATAAATGAGAGATTTGTAACATACCATTGGCTTCTTGAGGAGGACTTTTCTGATCTTTTCGAGACTAAAGTACATGTAGTCTATTTGGGCATTGCCTACTGGAAGGACTGGAAATGGCACCCTTCTGATTTGGCTGACCGAACTGAGTTAAAGGATGACTATGCTGACTTCGTGGATCAGGCTTAGGACAGTCTCAAACCTTGTGACATGACTCGCCATATCAGAAATAGTCATCATTGATAGCTCTACATATACCATTATGATGCTTACCACACTTATCACAAAGCGGATGAGTAAAAATCTTGTTCTCACTGCCCTAGTCCTTGGAGCCAGGCGCACCATCTCATTGGTCATTTCTGGACTTTGTGGTTGGTGCACTACCGGAAGATGGAACTGGGACTAAAAACTTCTATCTATGCTGAGAATGGTTACCACCCTGTGACCCTGGCTGAGAAAAACTATAACTACAAGTTCTGGCTCTCTTATTTTTCCTCTTCTTCTTCTTAAGTTTCTGCTCCTCAATCTACTGAGCATGGACCATAATCCTAGTTATGACCATTTCGTTAATCAATATCGCAGTTCTGCACTCCTTAACCACTCTATCTGATATCCCAGACACAAACTTACTTATTCTATATCTACTATCTGGTACTACTTGGGGAGCATACCTGGCTAACTGGGTCAACTTGAGGGAGTATTTTTTTACGGTTATGCTACCTTGTCTGAGATAGATGAACCCTAACACATTGGCTTCATTAGGCTCTACGGGAAAGAATCTATCTAATAAGGTCATAGAAAACACTTCCCATTCTATGGGATTTGCATCTATAACCCTTTCTACCTTCCACTATTTAAACCACATCTGGGCTACATTTTGTAGCTGTTTGGTGGCTAACTCTACACTCTTAATGGAAGTCACTCCCATGATATCTATGACTTTCTAAACTTGTTTGAGGAACTCATGTGGATCCTCTTTAGACTTAGAACTTAAGAATAGAGAAGGCTTTATTCGGGTAATGTTCGAATAATTGCTGCAGTAGAATTGGCCATTTGGTTGGCAGAAATAGCAGCTGGCTGTTCATTTTGAGCTACGACTGCATTGGCTAGAGTAGAGAATGCAGTACTGAATTCTACAAGAGAGGAATGCTCTTCTAGAGATCTGGTTGAACGGGTTAAGATGCTGACAGATTTTCATTTCTACTTTCGTTAGTCCCTTTTGGGAGGCATATTTTGTAAATGAAAGGGAGAACGGATTAGGCTGAGATAAAAATTTGAGCTTATGCTCATTGGCACGACACGAATATTGAAAGAAGAGAAATTTTTCCTAAAATATCTCATACCCTCCTTCACATAAGTGTAGTGCATAACACACCCATGTACAAGACTCTACTAGATGTGGATTTTTAGACTTCCTAGGACACTATTGAACCTTACGCTCCGATACCAAGATTATAACGCACAAAATATGGTACCCAAAAAGCTACATGATGCTCATAAACGTGAAGGACCACAAGCTAACCCATGAATAATATTTGTAACTGAGCACTGAATAATATACTATAAATATACGGAATATAAGCTATTAGGCCATAAGGTTCAATACTGAAATAATAATAAATATAAAAAAATGTCTATAATAAGGTATAACCATACCCAAAATAGAAATAAAATGTCTAAAATATACAATAGTCTGAAAGCCTCTAAGCTATCTGAAAATTGTGGAGTTGATGGGACATG
This sequence comes from Capsicum baccatum var. pendulum, assembly GCA_030864225.1. Lineage (NCBI taxonomy): Eukaryota > Viridiplantae > Streptophyta > Magnoliopsida > Solanales > Solanaceae > Capsicum > Capsicum baccatum. The sequence continues at coordinate 130,155,503 of CM061557.1, forward strand.
TTCCCAACTAACTCCTAACAACTGAAATAATGGAGTAATAAAATAATCCTGCTATCCTCAAATGATGAGGACTCACTGTTAGTCTGGCTACTAAATATCTGATCTACTAAGGATGCTAGGGAGATCAGGCTTTTAAACCTATGGTATAAAACAACATATCGCAAATGCATTAGTATGATTAAATTTATTGGTATGCAAGTGAGGTAGACTAAATGCATAGGGTTAATGTACATGAACAATTCTAGGTAACTGAATAACATGAACGTGAGAATACATGCATTAATACGTAATTGTATCTAAGATTGCGATAACACTAAATCTTGAATTCTGATAACATGGATTTACTGATATGTGAGTGCTAATACTGGGATATCAAATAACTGATTCTATAAAGTCTTGAGGAACTGATGTCATATTACAAATAAAGGAATGACTATTTCTAAAAGTTTTGTTTATGAGGAACTGGTCTGATTGACTGTATCTGACAGTTCTAAAACTAAATACTGATAACATAAGTTTTGTACAATTAATATAATGTTAACTGAGTGACTGTGTTTGGAATTCCTAATTCATATAGAACTAGATGAGTTCCGTATTGAGTTGAGCAACTATAACTGATAGTCCTAAAATCTGTAGAACTGATCTGAGTTCTATTACTAAGACTAAATCGAAAGATGAAACTGTGGGAGGTAATTATCTAACCGACATGCCCCAAAACTAAACTTTTTAGGTCCAACCTACAACCCTTATTGGAAGGGTTTCATTACTGTGCCATGGGTAAAGACAAGTTGTGAGTAAATTGTCTCTGATAGGGAGCTCTTTTATCAACCCCTCATAGTAAGAACACTCAAATATGGTGTATAATCCTTAGACTAGTAAGGTATATCTCAACCTACGTTGGCTACGTAGATCTAGAATGCTAAGATTTCTTGTAAGGTTCACACCCTGTACTGACTAACAGTGTGTGTACTCATTCGTTGGTTCACTCGGTGCTGAATCCCACTCTCAACTGAAGAGACACTGAACAGAGTTAAACCAAATTGAACTATTACTGATCATATTGTTTAATTGATTTGGGCTGAGTTCACTAAATTATGTTGACTGATAGAATACTACTGATATTGGATAACTGACTGAGATTACTAAGATTATTTAAGAGTACAGAGTAAGACTAGACTAATACTGAGTTTACTGAGTTAACTGAGTTTTCCTGAGTCATATGACTGACTGAATTCTATGATCATGGCTTGACTGATAGTATCATGAAAACATGACACTGGCTCTAGGCACACAGCTACATTATCGGGTATTAAATAACCCCAGGACTTGATAGAATGAAACTGATAGGACATGACATTTCTTGAACACATGACCAATATCACAATCATAATACATTAATATGGGGATTTCATGAAGCACATGGTTATCATAATCTCGTACAAGAATGGAATTACATACAAACATGTTAGACATTCATCAACCTAATCTCATGGACATTCCCACAACCATTCATAATGCACACAATATCATGAAAGTTATTCTTGGTCATAGGGTAAAGCATACATTTATCACTTGGGTCATAATTAAGCTAAATGAATAATTTATCACTTCGGTCCAAAAACATTTTTTATCCATTTTAGGATCCACAAAGCTCTATTTGAGACAATTCTCTATGTGATTTATTGATTAATAATTGGGTATACGATTCTACCTTTTCTTATCAGTACTATCCAACTAAATTTTTTTGTAATTTCAATGTACACGATAGAAATTTTAAATCTTAAGTTGTGAAATCAAAGTTCCTAATTTGAAGGTCAATTTGGGTTGGGTTTTCATTTATTTTTCATATTCGAAGTCCATGTATAGTGAGTAAACAGAATTTGATAAAAAAAATTATCCAATTTCTAATTTTAAATCACATTCGATAATAGAGTTTGGGTTCTACCCGATAAAGAGAAAAGTATGTTTTTTTTCAATCTCATGCTCTTTCTACTCGATTTTCTTTGTGGTTTTGATTTATAACCTTTAAAGTATGGGAAACATGATTTTTTATTAACATTTTAGTTTTACCCTTTAGTTTTTAAAGTTAATTTTAAAAGTTATTTTGGACCAAAAATAAAAGTACATCAATATGGGTATCATTGGTCTTGGTTTTATATCTATATCTTATATTGACTAGATTGGATTTGACTAAATTGGATTTATCTGATAATGATTCAAGGGAGTATAGCTTCCGTTGATGCTTTGGACCGTGTGTTGGCTTTACAAAACTTCTTTAAGGCAAGTTGAGTGTACCTTGACTATTTTCTAAGTATATGTTATATGTTTATTGCTTGTGCTTTGTGAATAACTAACAATTTAGGGGTCCCACTTAGATGCGATGATGTCACGACCCAAGTGGTCATGATCTGTATTTGGCACCCATCCTAACACGATGGTGAGAAGGCTATCTAACCTAACCCATACCACTTAAATCAATCAATTCACAAGCTACTTTTATCAATATCTTATTACTAAATCACTAAATACAATGATGACCAAGAAAAATATAAATCTAAACTTTATCAAATATCATAACTAAAGAATAAAGTGCAGAATTTCTTTATTTAATGCTACTTCTAGAACTGAAGTTACTAAACAAGAACATCTAACAGTGGCCAAGAACTAACTCTAATACATTATCTAAAATATAAAAATAAGGAGAATGTCATAGTCACGAACAAAGGACAAGAACAAAAATAAGAAGACCTAATGGCTTCTTGGTCATGGTTCTCACCCTTGAATCAAAGTCTACAAATGTTGGCTAGAGTCAAGACCCCATCTAAAATGTTGGAACATGATCTGCGCTCAATAAAAAAAGAGCATAGATAGCATCGGTACATCAACAAAGTACTAGCAGGCATCATAGGTCAACTCAACTCGACACTATAAGAATAGGTTAATCAAATACATGTAATAATGATAAGAACAACTTACAATTAATGACACCCAAGTGCATATATAATACTTCACATTAGCAAGTGTACAAGTACACAATTACATTATTGACACTTAGGCAAATTCTTCAATAAGATTCATCACAATGTGTGTGTATATATATATATATATATATATATATGCATATATATATGTATTTATGCATACTTAAATATATATATAATGAATAAATGTATGCAAGATGTACATATCATCTCATTCTCATCTTAACAACATCATCATCATAATGATCTCAATCTAATCATCAATATTATCTTACCATCATCACAATATTCATTATGCTAGCATGAGACAATAGGGCATGAGACATACCTAACATAAAAATTATGCTTGCAAGGATCCATATTAAGTTCATTTTGGGAAATATAACTGGATCATCCAAATTTGCAGAAAGATCCATAACCTATGTTGGCAAATATATTTTTAGACAATTTCATCTAGACCTATGTCTTCTAGGGCATCCATATAATTCCCTTTCTCATGTAAGATTATTGATAGTATTTTTTGACTAATATTCGTATCTTACCTACTTTAGGCTCATATTTATGGATGAGACACTTTAGGCTCATATTAATAATTTAGCCACTTTAGGCTCATGCTCCTATGTTATGCTATTCATGAAAACCATAAAATCCTGTAAAAGATTATTCCATGGTTCATAACTTAAGTAATTCACTACTTTATGAATAAAATGTCTTCAGAATGTTCATGGTATTTTTAGCATAGCTTAGGGTAACAGAGTTCACATCATAAGATTGTAAAGACATTCGTGAATTAGTTTCATAGTGTTAGAAGTGAAATTATCAAGGTTATAGAGGTTTTAGAAGATTCATGTTCTCTTAACATAGTTTATGGTTTAGTAGATCCTACAGTTATATAAAAATGCAGTAAGTAAAGCTCATACCATAATATCATAAATTAAGAAAATAATATCATAAGTCATAAAGTATGTATTGTGAAAAGAGTTCACTATTTTGAGTTCATAAGAGTTCATTGGATTTCACGAGGATCATACATTTATAAGTTTTTCATTCTATTGAAGAATCATAAAAAAATATAGTTGGCACAGGGTCACATAACATTTGTCAACATTCTTAAGTGTACGGGTTCATATGAACAAATCAATGGAAAATCACATAGAATAGGATTATCATGAGATAAGAGACATCAGTAAAGATTTTCATTAGGTTTCATTGAAGAGATATACTAATCTTTTGAGTTTTACTCCAGTCTTGATACATAGTATGAGGGCTTTACAATAGTCATCAATATCATGAGTTCATTTAGGATACTTTACAAAATAACATAGACTAGGTTAATCATGAAGGTCAGCGTACATAGAAGTGATTCACGACATTAACATAAAGAGTCAAAGATTTGAAGGCTAACTCTAGTCCATGGGTTAATTTAAACAAGGAGAAAGAAATTTAAAGTAATTTTCATGAGAAAAGATAGTCGTTCTTACCTCAATGAATAGAGGAACTTAGAGAAGTACTTATGGATTCCCTTGCTTGACCTCTTGAAACCCTTAGGGAGATAAGAGAGGAATAATATATAGTAATTCTAAGCGTTCTTATTAGTCAAAATAGCTTTTTAAACATGTATAATGAGCATCTAAAATTGGCTGGACATAATTACCCTTAAATGAATGAAATACTACAACTTTTTGGCCAAAAAATAGGCTTAAATATGCCGCATTGACATTGTAAAACTATTGCCAATGCATCGTATCTAATGGAAAACTTTAGAGAACCACTTTTCTAACCTTTACTCATTAAAACATGAATAAAATTTTACTCAAAATCATCTAAAGAGCACTCAATAACATGAAAAGAAGACTTAAAATTCTTTAATTTGGTGGATAATGAGTAGCATCTCTTTATATTCTAGAAGAATGCCAATTTAAAGTTGACTCTGGCAAAACCCTTTACCAAACATAATCGATAACGAAGCATTAAATTCAACTTTGTCTAAAAGATTTCTTATGACCTTAATTCAGATCCAATACTCATCCCATACTTAAAACTTAACCTTCATATCTAGGTATATAAAAACTCATTTTGTTTAGGTCTAACTATATTTGTATAATTTTTTAAATCTTACCTTGAGAGTTTGAGGTGTTGCATTCATCCTGAAGGCTGCACACTATTCCAATTCAAATAGAACCAGTACTTAAGCTATCTAGTTAGTTTTTTCTAGGTCAAAATTCCAAATGAATCACCACCTTACATGCAAAAATCAACATTGATAAGCATACACTTTACTCATGTGAAAGACCATACATATAATTCATTAGAATATATTTCATTACTAGATAGTGTTTTGAGGTCATTTGGTAAATATAAATACATTCTCCTTATGATTTATTAGTGTTTTGGTAATCATTTGGTATATACAAATACATTTTCCTTATCATTTGAATTTAAATTATCAATGTATTTATATTTTTGAGAAATATATGATTACAATATTAATATTACATGTACTTCATCAAGGTTACCCTCATTTTTGAGATAACACAATGATTAATTTCTGATTTCATGTTGGGGTCAAATGATACTTCTCTATTAGTTGATTAGCGTAAATGGGTTTGAAAAGGAATTCTTTATGGCTATGAACATGCACATGTTATTATTTAATTATTTAATATTAATTTTGATGTGTTTGTTGATGATAATGTTCATTATGTTGTATCTTACAATAGGTTGAACACTAAAGATCGGTAGAAGAAGAATAAAGTATCTCTACCAGTGCTGAATATTTTTTTTATCAATAAAGTCATAGATAAAAGTTAATTCTACAAGCTATTTTTACCAACCCGCCTTGTGATTTTAGAGTTTTTTGTTTATTAACCAGTTTTTCCTTTCCTGTTATTTCTTTATATCTTTTATTTGTTGTTAGGATGGTTGACACGGTATCCAAAAAAGCTAGGAGTGATTTATATGAGGTTGTAATTGTTAGTACCCTTTAATATGTTATAATTAATTTTTGTAAATATTCTATGATCTGAGCTTTGAATAGCGATTTTGTTATTTCCATTACTTACGAGGCATCTATTTTGTGGTAGTAACTTAATTGGTTGTGGTTTCATTTCCATTTTATGATTTTTGAATATTTGGTTGAAATATTAATTTTATTTGGTTAAAGTTGGTCTTATATGTAACTTTTTGATAATTATCTCATTAAATTTCATAGTTCCGTTGAGTCCAAAATGCCATATTTAGCCTAGTAGCATATTCGGATTGTATTCATGGAGTTCCTAATTCATCCTAATCACATAAAAGTTTGAAACTTGAAAACTTTCAGTTGTTGTGTTGGTGCGAAATTTACTTGTCACTATCGTGACACTTTGGTCGCTAATTGCGGTAAACAAATTCGAATTCCTGCATCCCTATAATGGTCGCTGATAATAATTAATAAATTCAGATTCCTTTATCGCTATCATGATTGCATATAATTATGAATACATTCAGATTTCCTTTAGTGCTATCGCGATACCTTTGTCACTGATGCAATTAACAAATTTTCATTTGGAAAAAATAAAAGCCCTATTTCGGTCCAAAAATTTTTTTTCACCATTTTAGGTGCCACAAAGCTCTATTTGATGCAATTCTCAACCTGATTTACTGTTTAATCATTGAGCATGTCATTCAAACTTTTGTTTTAAATACTATCCAACTCAATTATTTTGTAATTTCAATGTACACAGTAGAAATTTTAAATCTTAAGTTATGAAATCAATGTTCTTGATTTGAAGGTCAATTTGGGATGAGTTTTCATTTAAGTTCCTTGTATAGTGAGTAAACTGAATTTGACAAAAAGTTATCAAATTTCTAATTTTAAATCACGTTCGATAATAGAGTTTGGGTTTTACCCGATAAAAAGAAAATTGTGTATTTCTTCAATTTCATGCTCTTTCTACTCCATTTTCTTTGGGTTTTTGATTTAGAACATTTAAAGTGTGGGAAACTTGTTTTCTATTAACATTTCAGTTTCACTCTTTAATTTTCAAAGTTAATTTTAAAAGTGATTTTGGACCTAAAACAAAAGTACATCAATATTGGTATTGGTCTTGCATTTATGTGTAGATCTTATATTGACTAGATTGGATTTGACTAGATTGGATTTATTTAATGATAATTCAAGGGAGTATTTCTTCCGTTGATGCTTTGGTCTAAGTGTTGTCTTTGCAGAACTTCTTTAAGGCAAGTTGAGAAATACCTTAACTATTTTCTAAGTATATGCTAAATGCTTATTGCTTGTGTTTTTTGAATCACTAAGGATTTTGGGGTCCTACTTAGATGAGATGATGTCACGACCTAAATGATCATGATCTGTGTTTCGAACCCATCCTAACACGATGGTGGAATGGCCATCTAACCCAACCCATTCGAACTAAATCAATTAATTCACAAGCAACTTTCATCAATATCATATTACTAAATCACTAAATACAATGATGGCCAACTAAAATATAAATCTAAACTTAATCAAATATCATAACTAAAGAATAATGTGCAGAATTTCTTAATTTAGTACTACCTCGAGACCTGAAGCTACTATACAAGAACATCTAACAGTGTCCAAGAACTAGGTCTAATAGATTATCAAAAATACAAAAATAGGGAGAATGTCATAGTGATGAACAAGGGACATGAACAAAAATAAGAAGACCTAATGGTTGCTTGGTCATGGTGCTCACCCTTGAATCAAACTCTACAAAGATTGGCTGGAGTTGAGACCTCATCTTAAATGTTGGAACACGATCTACACTCTATAAAAAAACAGCAAGTACATAAACAAAGTACTAGTAGGCATCATAGGTCAACTCAACTCGACACTATAAAAATAGGTAAATCAAATGCAAGTAATAACGGTAAGAACAACTTACAATTAATGAAACCCAAGTGCGTATATAACACTTCACAACAGCAAGTGCACAAGTACACCATTACATCATTGACACTTAGGCAAATTCTTTAATAAGATTCATCACAATGTGTGTGTGTGTGTCTCTCTCTATATATATATGAATGTTTGTATGTATATATGCATACTTAAATATATATATATATAATGAATAAATGTATGCAAGATGTACATATCATCTTATTCTCCTCTAAACATCATCATCATCATAATGATCTCAATCTAATCATCAATATTATCTTACCATCATCACAATATTCATTATCAATATCTATGTAAATGTATATGCTCTCAATAGTAAAAAGTAGTACTCGAAATCAATCAAAAACTCTTAATTCACATATAATCAAGGAGTAAAGCAAGTCTTTTTCTATAGGTTAACCATAAAGATCGAGGCAAGACTTGTATCTTTGGAAATCTAATATCATGGGTTATCTTTATAGAGATTTAGAATATGAAATCTTTGGATACTAAAATACTCCCTTTTGGGATCATTCATCCCTGAATGATACTGACTTGATGAAATACTAAAGAAAGGATGAGATAATGCAATGAACACTTACAAGCTGAATCATGACATAATATCTTAATCTGAAACTAATGCATTATTCCTGGACTAAGATAAATTAATGAATGCATTTTGTGACACCTTGAAAAATATTAGAACCCACTAGTACTGTTTAGCTGAATTTCGAAGTTGGGTAACTATCAGGATGTCGATTCTTAAACCTAGGAGTCTCATAGAATATGCATATTCATGAATCTTTGGATTGTTTGAATAGATGAAAAGATAGAAAACCATAGGAGCTTATATGTCTGATTGCTAAACTATATTGCTAGTTATATGGACTAACTTATACTAAAAGTTCATACTCAACTTTAGTATTCCTTGAACAAACAAATATTTTGAATGGTAAAGTGATATCTAATGACATGACATTTCTAAGAGTCCCTTGAAAAAGAATATTTTCTACTTTCAACACTCCTTGTTAGAGGTCCTAATAACATTAGGAAGAAAGGAATTTTCATTATGACGGAACTGATATATCTAAAAAAAGGAATCGCAACATGGCTACAAATCTATAATATAGAACATAGTCATATAAGTCATAATCTAGGATAAAATTATTATGCCTTAGGCAATGCAACTGTTAACTTTCAAGATTAGCCACACGTCTCAAATACTTCCTCAACTACACCTTTACTCTAAAGAATTAGGCTCATCTGATGCAACTTATGATTCTCACAATGGTACATATAACTAGTCTAGCCAAAATCTGAGTTGAACTACATACTCTTATTATGTTCAAGCCTAACTCGAAATCACGAAGTACAACACATAACAACATAACACTAGTATAAACTCTAGATTCAGTATCCTATGTGCCTTTAGGGATCTTATCCTTAGAATAATACTCCTCATCACTTCAACAACTAACTTCAATCTCTTGCTAGGAATTCACTAGCCCACAAAGCATTCATCCATATATAAACCAACATGAAAATCAAGCCTAGCATTTTAACCATGTATAAACTCCTAGGGAACCAACCCACCAAAGCATCTTCCCCATATTCTTTAATACCCCTCTCAATAACAACTTCTATGCACTATCCCCAAGAAGGAACACAAGAAATTTTAGCTAACCATGACATAGAATATACCAAAACTTTGCCTTAATCTTTCTTAACACTTATGGAGTAACATAAGATAAGCATAAAAGAGTCATTCCAAAATAAGAAACAGTTTCCCTCTCAAATCTAAACAATTGTTCATCACCACTATTATTTCATGTGGAGAGGTTAGTGAAATGTTAGATCATAGGGACCTGAAGCATGAAAGATTATTATATGTAACCTTGACACTTAACTGAGGCCTAAGGAATAGAGTATTGAAGGCATGGATTCATTAAACAGATCTAAACTGAGGACATACATGCCATAATGCAAATTTCACTTGTCATTAATTGTGTACCATGAGTTATGAGAACTGATCATACCGTAAACATGAGTATATGAGTCATCAGCTATATGATCACAAATTGAAATTCATAAATTCATGGAATATGATTTGTATTGCTTAGTGAACTGGAAATCCTTATAACAGGAACTAGGAGCATACATGATTCTCTATATAAAGTGCATGAATATGAGCTACGATAACAGAGTATACTTGTAAGGCTTGAGTAGATTTCGTGATTTTTGAAGTATAAGAATTCACATTGAGATAAAAATGATTCGGGTATCTTCCTTTCCTACTGTTGTTCTATAATATATTCTGGAAGTTTTACCAAAATTTGATAGCCTAACTTGGTTCCTTGTTCTATCATCTCCCCTTTAGATTTAGCTATCATTATATGTCAGTGGACCTCTTTAATAAACTCTAAAATGAACTATAAACACATCTCTCTAGAGTTCGAGATATAACAATACACATAAATAATAAACTCTCCTTGAAAGACTATATGTTAAAGTGTAAACGTTGCTTCTAGTACTTCATTCTGAGATAGAAATCTTAACTTTCTATAGCCCCAATATTCTTCATATAAATAACTTAAACACTTAATAACTTAGAATCATAAAGAATATAATAACTTAGAATCATAAAGAATATCACCATACCCTGAGTTCAGACCTTCTAGAATTTCAAACTCTTGTTTCTATTAGCTTAATCATCAAAAAAATCAAACTTAGATTCTAACACTTAACATGGATATCCACAAAAGTTTCCATACACTAATACACACTTATTACTACTGGATAGGAATCATGAAACACTAATCCACACAAAATTTTATGAACAGTATACTCAACCTTAACAAGCTCTCGATCATTAGGGTCACTGCCTAATCTCTATCTCGACTAATGAATTAGCAATCTCTAAGTTTCCCTTAAATAAGAAATCTCAATCTAAGTGATATTAAATAAACTACATAACACCTTTATAACTCCATAGATAGATAATCCCACTTAATTTAAATAGACACTATCACCACTTTACTACTGCTAACTTCTAGGTTCATGCATCTAATTCTAGATTATATGATGTCATAGGATTCTAAGAAGGGATTTGAGGGCATATTATGTCTTAATAAATAATTTTCATGAACATAAATGAAATCTTTAAAATCATGGAACATAAAGGCACTAATTGGATCCTTTTGAGCCTACGTACAGTCTCATAACTCTCTATGGAGATTGTTTGAGAAAACTCTATTGGTAGGTATTTAAGAAAAACTATTTCTGTTACCTTAAAAATAAAGAAGAGTTTGCATGAATTTAGCATTACGAGAATTTGTATAAGTTTCTTAGAGAACATCTTTGCCACATAATTTGAGATATAAAAGAGGGGAAATATTTCTTAAATGCCCTGTAGCCTCTCGATTAAAAGTATAAACGTCTTCACACCATTTCTCAAGACTCAAACAGACACAACTTCATAAACACCCTAGTACACTTGAACCTTGTGCTCTAAGAAAAAGTTTTTCATGACCTAAGACTACCGCTAGTTATAATATGGCACTTAGGACTACAAGTGATCCAAAGCTAACTTATGTACTGGCATAACTTATGAGTGAAAACATAATAATGAGAAAATCTAAATGAATGTAATACTGATAATGTTGGCAGCATGATAAACTACAAAAAAGAACTTGAATTACATATTATGAGTGTGACTCAATATCTATGAAGCCTTGACTATACTGACTATAGGTGGCTGGGACATGCCTCCAACTAACATAAATCAATACATAAGAATAATAATATTAAAACACATGAACTACAACTGACTTGAGTTCCTAATATTAGCGAACTTATTACGTGTTGACTGAATATTGAGAATTATCTGACCCTAGTGCATGGACTACATCCGGTACCTACATCATTAAGGAATCTATCCACAAACGCATATGTGTGGTCAGTACTTTGGAATGTACTGAGTATATTGGGATATGCACTAAGTCATGGAACTATTTAAAATATTCTTTAAAACTAAGTATATAAGTTAATTGTTGAAACATACATTTAAAGCATAGTTATACATAAAAGCTGTAAGTCATATTGAGATTTATAATCATGTTATAAAAATAATTTTGTAAGTTGGGAAGCAGGAGAAACATAAATACTATACGTTAATCTCCTGTATAGCTAAACATGCTATAAAACTAAAATGAGTATCAAGTATGTATACTGAGCATGGAAACACGAACATTTAAGATAAATCCAAGCCCAAGTATGGCATGTATTAAAATATTCTGAATAATGAATAATTTGTAAAACTCTCTAAATGAATATCTGGCAATATGATTACTTGGTCAAGAAAACTTGAACTAATATAAATTGAGTACTGACTGAAATTGTTGAAGCTCTCTTTTAACCGATATAAACTATGTGAGCTATCATGGAGTCCATCATTTTGAAATTCCTTGGCTTTGAACTTTTAGAAAAATTCACTAAGTTGAGTTTTTGGACAATGTACAGTTTAAGTGTACCATCCTATGCTATGGTATGATGTTGACCCCCTCCGCATATGTTAGGTAGTATAGTGTAGGTTACATTCTGTCCAAGGTACAGTTTAGTCTAACCCAAGTTATATAATAGGGTACTATTCGTAAGTGGCCAAGTCATATTATGTATTTAGCTAGACCTAGTGATTCTTCCTAGGGTACGAATTGTAGGGTCTTCTCATGCCTTAGGGTACAATTTATGCATGTGTAGTCATCTATTGGCCGATTTAAAGGTCCATGGTAAGGTCTATGGTATGAGTTAGGGTGCCATTAGTACCCTAGAGTGAGGTTTAGGTATAGAAGTCATACCCACCTAGGTTCAATTTTTATCTTTTAAGCTGGGGATATTTTAGATATTTCCAACCGCTAAACCCTTATGACCCATGACTTATAACATTGTTTGTCCCTTCATTATTCACTTGTATAAGATCAAAAAAATCTAAAACACTCTCTTAACTTCTTCCATAAGAGTGAAGGCTAGGGTTTTAAGAGGTATTTATTTAAAGGCTAAAGGGGTCAGGTTCTTTCCGTGAATTATCTTGTGTAAGGTATGTGACTCTTCCATCAATGTTATTTCTAAAATATCATGTTTTTCCAACATTTATTTTTATTCTTAAATTTTTATTCTCATGGCCAGTGTTAGAAGGGTAGAAATAGATGGTGTAGATACAATTAGATTGGTTATATAAAGTGAGAGTGCCCTTCTTTAGTGGGTTCTTGGGAAAATAGGGCCCCTATTTCTACTTCATATGCTCCTGCACCAAAGTATGCTATTTTTACTTCTACTTCTATTTCTAGTACGGACATGGGACAAAATCATTTGTATGCACTTTCTACTTACTGGGAGTTCGAGGAATCTCTAGATATTGTTAGGAGCATGTTGACACTTTTTTCCCATGATGTTTAATTTTTACTTAATCCTAGGTCATATCTCTATTATGTGACCCTACTTATGGCTGTGCATTATGGCTTTGGTCCCTTTTTCTATTTTTACCCTAGTAAGAGACTCTGTTATTGTTAAAAGTGTCTATTGGGGGTTTGTGGTATCTGTTAGTGGTAGAGAAACTCTTTTAGACTTTATAGAGTTGGACATGGTTGATTTTGATAATACTTTATGAATGGATTGGTTGCACTCTTTCTAATCTCTCTTAGATAATTGAACCCGTAAGGTCATCCTTAAATTTCCTAATAAGTCGATCATTGAATAGGAAAGGGGTTCTTTAGTGCCTAGAGAGAGGTTCATCTTATATCTTAGAGCCTGAAAGTTGATTGTAATGGGGTATTGGTCTCATTTAGTCTGAGTTACAGATTCTAACTTGGAAGTTCCTTCTATAGAATCTATTTCCATAGTTAATGAGTTTGCAAATGTCTTTTGCAATAACTTTCATGGTATTCCTCCCGATAGATAAATTGATTTTGGCATTGATATTATTTCATACACTAATTCGATATCCATCCCTCCTTATAGAACGGCTTTATTGGAGTTGAAGGAGATCATGGATCAATTGAGGATCTCTTAGATAAAGATTTTAGCCATCCTAGTGTGTCTTGTTGTAGTGCTCTGGTGTGTTTTTGTTAGAAATAAGGATGTTTCCCTTTGGATGTACATTGACTATCATAAGTTAAATAGGGAGACCATAAAGAATAAGTATCCTCTTCCTAGGATTGATTACTTGTTTGATTAGCTTTAGGGTGTGAAATTTTTCTCTAAGATTGATCTTAGGTCAGCTTATCATCATCTTAAGATTAGGGAAGAAAAAATCCATAAGACGGCCTTTATGACCTAGTATGGTCACTATGAGTGCCTAGTTATGTATTTTGGGTCGACCAATGCCCAAGAGGCATTCATGGATTTTATTAATAGGGTTGTAACACCCGCATCTAGTTCCCGGAACGTTACATGGTGCTTATGACCCCAAAGGACCACAAGCTAACCTATGACTGATATCTATAACTGAGCACTGAATAATATACTATAAATATGCGTAATATAAGTAGTAAGGCCATAAGGTTCAAAACTAAACTAATACTGAATATAAAACAATATATTTAATGGGGTATAATAATTCCTAAAATTGAAATAAACTATCTAAAACATGATATAGTCTAAAAGACTCTAAATTGCCTGAAACCTGTTTAGTTGATGGGACATGTCCCCAACTAACTTCAAACTACTGAAATAATAAAGTAACAAAATAATCATGCTATCCTAAAATGATGAGGACTCACTGGGGTCTGGCTGTTGAACTTTTGATCTACTAAGGATGCTCAGGAGCTCGTGTTTCAAAACCTATGGTATAAAAAATCATAGAGCAAATGCGTTAGTACGTTAAATGTACTGGTATGCAAGTGAGGTAGGATGAATGCAATGGTTCATATACATAAAAAATACTAACTAACGGAATAACATGAACGTGAGAATATATGCAAGAATACATAACTATAACAGAGATCCTGATAACACTGACTCATGATTTTCTGATAACATGAATTTTTTGATATCTGAGTACTAATACTGGGATACTAAATGACTAAGTCTATTGAGTGGAGAGGAACTGATGTCGTATTACTTATATAGGAATGACTATTTCTGACAGTTCTGATTATAAAGAACTGGTCTGATTGACTGTATCTGTCAGTCCTGAAATTTGAATATTGGTAACATGAATTTCACATAATTAATATACTATTAACTGGGTGATTATGTTTGATAGTCCTGAAATCTAATGGAACTAGCTAACTTCCATATTGTACTGAGTGACTGTATCTAACTGTCCTAATATCTGAAGAACTATCTGAATTTTATTATAGAGAATGAGTCTGAAACTATAACTATGGGAAGTAGTCATCTAAATGACATGCCCTTAATAATCTATTATAGTTGTGTTGGGGTCCAATTTGTAACACCAATTAGAAGGGTGTCAATACCGCGCCACTGGTAAGGACAAGCTATGAGTGGCCCTTATCTGACTATGTCCCTAAAAGAGAACGGTGGAAACATCATCTAATAGTGTTTATCCATATCGTCAACCCTCATCTGTCAGTGTTAATGTCTCAACCTATGCTGGCTACATAGTTCTAAAATGCAAGGATTTCTTCTAAGGATCATACCCTCATCTGTCAGTTTGTGTCCTCATCATTGGGTTTACACGGTGCTAAATCCTACTCCCATCTAAATGGACACTGAACATGATTAACTGAACTGAACTGAGTTTACTGAGTTCCATTGACTGACGAAATACTACTGAGATTACTGAATTACAGAGCTTTTGAAGATTACTGGGTTTACTAAGTTTACTGAGTTTTCCTAAGTCACATTACTCACTGAATTCAATGGATCATGGCTTGATTGAGAGTATCTTGGAAACATCACATTGGCTCTAGGAAAACAACTAAATTTTTGGGTACAAGTACACCCAGGACTGGATACCATGAAATTGACAAGACTTGAGACTTCTAGAACATACAACCAATATCAATAATTCATAATACAATAAGTTGGTGATTTCATGAAGTACTTTGTTATCATAATCTTGTACATAAAGGGAATGCATATAATCAATGTCATAATTCCATATTCTAGCATTATGAGCATTTCAATAAATATCTACATTGCACATCAATAGCATGGGAGTCATTTGGACATAAGGGTAAAACATGAATCTATCACTTAAGTTACAATCGAACTATATTACATAGTTTCTAGTCTTCTAGGAATTTTTCCAAACACCTTACATGCACCACTTAGGGCATGGGTATAATCATCAATTAACATCTCATAAACCATTCAGTTCATGGATTTAAACTTATATACTCACGTAATTCCATAAAAACACATTGAGATTCCAACTTGGGAACTATCCGACAATAATCACATAAACATAATGAACCCACCACATAATATTCATAATACATTATTTAAAACTTGATTCTTGGGCTTTATAGAAGAAGGGAATCTATGAATGAACACTATGCATACTTGAGTTAATGAATATGGAAGGATTAATGGAGAGTTCTTGTGATTTGGCCCTTGAATTTGAGATTTAGGGTTCTTATTGTTAAGTGAGAAGGATTTTGTTCTTGACAGAAAGTGACGAAAAGTTATGTAATGGGGTTTTTAGGGCATAATTTCATGGTTAAAGGATGATTTGGGTCATGGAAAAAGACCCAATTTCCCTTAGAAGGTTTTTATTTTTCATCACTATAAACTCAATTTTGGCACCTGGCACGACGCGGAGCTGTCCCACCTTGCCACTTGAAATTTCCAAATGGCAACTGGGCTGACAATGCAATATGGTGAATTCGCATTGTAATATTTGATGGGACCTAGAATGTTACCGCAATGTGGTGTATCCCACTGAGACACTTAAAAGCGATAATTGTGAAGTGGGCCTTTGGTGCAACGCACGACTATCATGGAGCAATACTTGAAATCGACAATTGCCATGTAGGCTAGCTTTGCGACATGCTGATGGCTCAGGTGATACACTGTCTCATTAAAAAGTCTCTGACTCTTTGACCGTGTGTCGAATTTTGGTTAATTTAGTATCGATGGTAAGCTAATTCAATTTCCCACATAACAAAAAGTAAAAATATTGAAAATTCCACAAGTATAAAAGTGGATTCATCTTTTAAAGAAAGTCTTTAATATTTTTTGGATGATTTTATGATAGATAGAAGTACGGGGTATTATAAAGTTCTTTTATCTATTTTGTATTTATTTGTCATTGTATTCATTAATGATATATTGGTGTATTCTAAGAGTATGGAGGATCATGTCGATCACCTCCATGCGGTGTTATAAATCTTCAAGGGTCATCTTTTATATGCCAAGTTATTTAAGTGTGAGTTTTTGTTGAAGGTTGTGACTTTAATGCGTTATGTTATCACTAGCGAAGGGATCATGCACAAAAGGTTATGTCAGTTAAGAAGTTTCCAAGACCTATGACTCCAATAGATATTCAGAGCTTCTTCTGTGTAGCCAGAAGATTTGTGGAACGTTTTTCAAATATAGCTACCCCATTGACTAAGTTGACCCAGAAGAAGGTCAAATTCTTTTGGTCGGATGTGTCTGAGGGTAGTTTTTAGAAGTTTAAGGATAAATTTACTTTAACTATCAATTTTACCTTGCCCGAGGGTAATGATTATTTTGTAGTGTATTGTGATACTTCCCGTATTGGGCTTAGTAGTGTATTGATTCACTATTGTAGGGTGGTGGCCTATACTTCTAGGCAATTGAAAGTTCAGAAGAAGAACTACCCTACTCATGACTTTAAGTTATTAATCGTGGTGTTTGAATTAAAGATTTGGTGACATTATCTCTATGGTGTTTATATTGATATCTTTTATGATTATAAGAGCCTTCTGTATGTGTTTTCTTTGAAAGAGTTGAATCTCATACAAAAGAGATGACTTGAATTGCTAAAGGTCTATGATATGAGCCTCCATTACTATCCAGGTAAAGCTAACATAGTCGCTGATGCTCTTAGTAGGCTATCTATATAAACTTCATCTCATGTGGATGAGGATACACAGTAATTGGTGAAGAACATTCACCGTTTGGCTAACTTGAAGTTCGTCTTGCAGACTCTGAGGGTGAGGGTGTATTTGTACATCAAGTATCACGGTCATCTCTTTTGGTAAAGATAAAGGAAAAGAAAATATTGGATACCAATTTTATAAATATTAAAATTGGTATGAGTCAACAAAAGATTATTTATTTCACGATAGGTAGTGATGGAACCTTGAGGTACCAAGGTAGGTTATCTGTTCCTAATGTTGATGGATTAAGGGAAAGGATTATTTTTTTAGGCTGATAGATCTTAGTATGCTATTCATCTTGGTTCTATAAAGATGTATCACGATCCTAGGGAGCTCTATTGGTGGGATAATATGAAAAGAGATATGTTTGTCTATGTGGCTAAGTTATGCTGTATCAATAAGTAAAAGTTGAAAACTTAAGGCCCTGGGGTTTTTACCAAGAGATTGAGTTGCCCGAGTGGAAGTGGGTGTCAATTAATATGTATTTCATCACTAGCCTTCCCCTATATTAGAATCAATGTGATTATATTTGTGTCGTTATGGATAGAACAACCCAGTCCGCTTACTTCTTGCCTGTGAGGACTAGTTTTTTGGCAGAGGATTTTGCCAAGTTTTATCTTGTAGTTATTATGAAGTGACGTGGTGCTCCAGTTTCTATCATTTTGTATCGTGATACTCCACTCTCATCTAACTTTTTGAAATCATTTTAGAATGGGTTTTGAACTAAGGTGTGCCTTACAATCGCTTTCCACCCGCAGATGGATAGACAAGTGGAGAGGACCATCCAAACATTAGAATATATGTTGTGTGCTTATGTAATTGATTATGTGGGTAGTTGGTTTGACCTTTTTCCTTTGATTGAATTTTCCTATACAATAGTTACTACTCTAGAATTTGTATGGCTACTTTTGAGGCATTATATGGTAGGAGATGTCATTCTCTAATTGGCTGGTATGAACTTGGTGCGGGTAAGTTTCTTGGCCTAATTTGGTTCACCAAGCCTTGGAAAAGGTAAGGTGAATCATGATAGGTTTAAAACCGCTCAAAGTCTCCAAAAGTCCTCTGTATATGTGAAGTGTAGGGACTTAGAGTTTAATGTTAGCGATTGGGTATTCTTAAAGGTATCACCCATGAAGGGAGTGATGTGGTTTGGTAAGAAGGAGAAACTTAGTCCTTGGTATGTTAGTCCATATTTGATTTTAAAGAGGGTTTTTAATGTTTCCAATGAGTTAGAGTTGCCTCTAGTTTGAGCTCTGTTAATCTGGTATTCCATGTGTCATGTTGTGGAGATGTATGGGTGATACTTGGTTTGTTGTTTCTTCGGAGGATGTTGACATTTCAGATTCTTTGTCCTATGAGGAGGTCCCAAAGAGTATCTTAATCATCAAGTTTACCTGATTGCAAAGGAAAGAGGTGACTTCGATAAAGGAACCAAAAATCCAAGGAAGCCACATGGGAGAGGGAAGGGGACATAAAGTCAAAGTATCCATATTTATTTTTCATTTTAGAAACTCGTTTTAGGGTATGTGATAATCTTTTCTACTTTATTTATGTCTTTGATAAGTAATGGGTTCATGTCCTTAAACATTGAATTGAGCAAGTGTTTTGATAGACAATGGGTTCAATTCCTAAAGTTAATTGGATGAATGGTTGATTGATAATGATCATGGCATGTCTCTTATATGTGTTATATATCTTTGTTTTCTAACTTGGTTTAAGGTTAGCTTGATATGCTATGTTGTGTTAATTCATGTTTGTCGTTGCCTTACACATCATTTGAAGATGAATGATCCAAGTGGGAGAGAATTGAAACTTCTTGGCTTTTAATACTTAGAAAAATTCACTATGTTGAGTTTCTTGAAAAGGTATGGTTTAAGCATACCACTATATGCTATGGTACGACTTTGACCCACTCTCTTATATGTTAGGGAGTGTAGTGTGGGTTATATTCTGTTCAAGATATGGTTTGGCCTCACCCAAGTTGTATGATAGGGTACTAGTCATAAGTTGCCATGTCGTATGATGTCTTAAGCTACACCTAGCATAGTCTGCCTAGGGTACGAGTTGTAGGGTACTTCTCGTACCTTAGGGTACAAGTTATGCATATATAGTCATATGTTGGAATATTTAGAGGTCAATGGTGAGGTCTAGGGTATGAGTTAGGGTACCACTTGTACCCTAAGGTACGGTTTAGGTGTGGAAGTCGTATGCTGTTAGTTTCAATTTTCATCTTTTAAGATGGGGATATTTTAGACATTTCACACCCCTAAACTCTTATGACCCATGACTTATAACATTGTTTGACCGTTCATTCTCCACTTGGACAAGATTATAATATTCCAAAACACTCTTTACACTTCTTTAACAAGATTGGAGGCTATGGTTTCAAGAGGTACTCATCTAAAGGCTAAAGGGGTCAAGTTCATTTCGTGAATCATCAGGTATAAGGCATGTAAATCTTTCCTCATTGGTGTTTCTCAAATATTATATGTTTCAAACATTGATTTTTATTCTTTAATTATTGGTTTTCAAAACAACTATTGAGGGTTTTGATACATAGTGATGAGTGTTGTTTACTCTTGCTTAAACTTGTGCTTACATATATTTTTGGTGATGGTTTGCACATGTGGGTGCTTGTTGATTGTGATTTAATAAATGGGTCAAGAGTAACTCTAATCTTGGTGATTTTGAATTTGGTTTTGGTCATGGTAAAGGTATGCCCTCAAGGTGTGTCTGAAAATATCTAAGACAAAATAACTAGTTACATACTAATAGTGTTTAGAACTAAGGAGGTAGCTTAATAAGTATGGATGGTTATTAAATGGTATTTTAAAGGCCTTATTGTCCATGTAATGAGTTAATTGGTTACTTTTGTGGTTTATTCGGTATAAGGGGTTAGAGTCCTAAGCATGAAATTGAATTGTGTTTTGAACTAAAGCTTGGTATAAGAAAGCTAATGAACAATGAATGGCTTTGTATGGTCCTTGATGACAACAAATTAACTTGAATGATGATTGAAGCTAAGGCATTGGCCTATTAAGGTTATTGATTTATAAATAGTTCATAAAGAACTTATGGTCAGGTATGGTGTTGAATTGTATCCTTGAAGGGTTGGATCGGCTATGTGGGTTTGAATCCTTGAATTTTGAACTAAGTAGGTATGAATGTATGAAAAAAGGTTTAGAGTCCTAATGTAGATTAGTAATGGATGCAATGGATTGTTATTAGATGCCTTTTCCTTTAAAATATGGCTTGTGGATAGTGTCCATTTGCCCAATAAATAATTTGTGGTTAGAGTCCAGTTGCTTGATAAGATGGCTTATGGTTAGAGTCCACTTGCTTAATGAGACAACTTAAGGCTAGAGTACTCTTGTTTAATATAACCGGCAATTTCAAACTTCCTAACCTATGCAAGTGGGACGTTAGAGTCCTTCACTTCATATATCATGATTGGGTTCTTGAAAATGCATGCTAAGTTATGATTCCTTTTCAGCACTTTATGTATCAATACATGTCTAAATTTATGCCGAAGTTTAGGAATGTGGTTTCTTATGATAGTTTAACTTGGTTTTGAATAGTGACATTACTTTATCCTTACCATTGGGTCCATTTTTGGATGTTGTGTCTCTATGTGAAATAGGCGCTAGAGCTTCTACTTCTCTTCCAGTGCAGTGGCCAGGTGTTTAAGTGGCTTGAGTGTTGACTTTGAAATGGTTAGCTTCAATACTTTGGAAGTCATAAATTTTAGGGTATTTTTTCTTATGTTATATACTTTTATTAGACTTATTTTTTTGTTATTATTGGGGGGCATGTACTGGCATATTATAGACATCAGATTTATAGAGACTTTATGGATTAATGTGGACTTGGGTATCTAGTTTAGTACATTGACATTAATGGATTGATTAGACATTTCGTAAGTGGTGATTGTTAGTCTTGTTTTTGATATCTTATTATATGGTCGAAGTTTATTCGATACTTGTGGATAGATTTTAGAACACCCAAGAATGTGAACTTGCAAAATTTTTAGTTTGATGGTCATGATCATTATATGTGTTGAATTGTATCCTTGTTGTGTGTTGTGTCTAACTTATGTAAAAGGTTGCCTTGATACATGTTGATGTGTTAACTTATTTATATGCTTTATTTACCCTTACTTCATGGACAAATGCGCCCAAATAGGGAAGAATTGAAATATCTATACTTAAACCCTTGAGAAGACAACTCCTTTTTATGTCTCTAAAGTGGATACGGTTGGGGGAGCTTGAGTCTACCATAGGTCACGAATCGTACCACTCTCCCCTTACCTTTTGTATCATATATAGTATATTTGGGTAATGTACTATCCTCTATACAAAAAGGCCATACCATGGTCATAACCATGCTTATGAGTCATATAATACTTAACCGTATAGAGTAAAGTCTCAAACCTAGTGGACTATTTTGGTAATGGGTTGTCTATATGAGTTAGATCACGAGTCACAACATTTGGATATAACTCAAGGGTGCCAAGTTCAACATCACAAATACCATGATTCAGTTATTGCAACTCAAGGGATTATTTGGTGGACTAGCAGGCGATAATCCGAATATGCATCTCATCAACTTTATTTCTACATGCAAGTCGTTTGAAAATCCTGGTGTTGGTCAGAATGCAACTCGATTACGTCTATTTCCATTGTCTCTGTCTGGGGAGGCAACTCTATGTTAAATAGGCTGACTCCTGATTCAATTACAAATTGGAGGCAATTGAGAGACGCTTTCCTAGAAAGATTCTTTCCGCCATCCAAAAGAGCACAGTTGAGAGATGAAATCAGAAACTTTCGTCAGCTTCCCACTGAAGCTATTCATGAAACATAGGAGAGGTTCAAGACAAAGCTAGCGAGATGCCCAAACCATCACATGACCAATGTTCACCTAATGGAGGTATTGTATAGAGCCTTGAATTCAATAACTAAGCAAGTGGTGGATAACGCAGCTGGAGGATCTTTTATGGACCTCACTTTTGGTCAAGCAAGCAATATGCTAGATCGTATGACGAAACAAAGTAGAACTTGGCATAACAGGGATTCTGAGGTAGCAAGCCCCACTTTATCTATTGGCATGAATGCAGACCAAAGAAGAAGAGAAGAAGAACGTGATCAAGATATGGCGCATCTGAAAAAACAAATGGATCTTCTTACAAAGCATTTATTAACAGGGAAGACCGAAAAAGTCAAAGCCATTGCGTCAAAAGGAAGAGACGAATCTGATTCGGAAGAAGAGGCCAACTACTTAAACAATCAGGGGGGTTTCCGCGGGAATGCCCAAGGAAACCAAGGTCGGAACTACTATGATAAATTTGGAAACAAAGACCAAGGTAGTTGGAAAAACAAGAATGAAAAGAGTGGTTTGTACGTTCCCCCTGGTAGACGTGACACTACCACATCTAATTCTTGAAGTATGGAAGACATGATGGCTAAATTATTGAAAGGAGTGGAAGCAACGAGCGCTGGAGTAATGGAGGTAATCAATGATTTGTCCTCCATGAAACAACTAGTTGATTCACATTCCACTTCTATCAAGCAAATAGAGCAGAAATTGAGCCAACTTTCAGCAGCACTCAATCAAAGAAAGGCCGACACTTTACCTAGCGATACTGTACAAAACCCAAGGAATGATGGGTCATGCATGGCGATCACTACCAGAAGTGGTAAGGTGCTGGAAAATTCAGCAAAAGGCAAGCAAGTGGTTGACGAAGTTGCGGACATGCATGACAACGCAAAAGGAGAAGATGCCGCAGCTACTACTCCTGACGTCAAAGACGCCACCTCCAGCACGGTGCAGCCTGAAAAAGTGGAAAAACGGAAGCAAGAGGAGAAGAAATCCGTGGAAAGAACACTTCCATACCCACCACCACCGTTTCCCCAAAGATTGAAGAAGGTGGCGGATGACACAAAGTTCAGCAAATTGATGACTTTGTTGAAACAGCTGACCATTAATGTTCCATTGGTGGAGGCACTTGAACAAATGCCTGGGTATGCGAAGTTTATGAAGGATCTTTTGACAAAGAAGTGGGAAGAAAGCTATGAGTTGAAAGAAGATGTGCATCATTGTAGTGCAATTGCTACCCGATCGATAGTTCAGAAAAAGGCCGACCCCGGAGCTTTCACTATTCCTTATACCGTAGGATCTTTGAATTTTGCCAAAGCATTATGTGACTTAGGAGCCAGCATCAATTTGATGCCATTATTGACCTACAAGAAGTTGGGATTGGGTAATCCTACTCCAACCAATATGAGGCTCGTCATGACGGATAGGTCGGTAAAATGACCTGTTTGTATTCTATGTGACGTATTGGTAAAGGTTTCTTCATTTATCTTTCCGACAGACTTCGTTATTTTGGATTGCGAGGCAGACTCAGAAGTTCCCATAATCTTGGATCGCCCTTCCTTACTACAGAAAGTGTGCTCATTGATTTGAGAGCTAATGAGCTTTCATTCCGAATAAATGACGAAGTGGTTCGCTTTGATGTGTGCAAATCAATGAAGCAACCCAAAGATCTCAGTGTATTTTCGGTAGCTGATGTTTTCTTTAATGATGAGAAGGAATTACTTGAAGAAGAGCAAATTATTGATGACCCTTTGGAGGTTGTGCTTATGAATGGAGAGAATGAGGATGCTGAAAATTCTGAAGAAGCTACTTGTGCTCTATCGGGATTAGGGACATATCGCTATGCTCCCACGAAGTTGGACCTTGATCTCAAGAATCGACCCACACCACCAGCTAATCCATCTATTGAAGAGCCACCCACGTTAAAATTGAAGAAGCTGCCAAGTCATTTGAAGTACGCCTTCTTAGGAAGCGAAAATACTCTTTCAGTCATTGTGGCAGCCGATTTGGGTGACAAACAAGTTGCAGCTCTTATTTCTATCTTACGCAAGTATATTAGAGCCATTGGATGGACTATTGCGGATATTATTGGTATTCCACCTAGGATTTGCACACATAAAATTCAGCTTCAAGAAAATTGTACACCCACCATTGAGCATCAAAGACATCTAAACCCACCTATGCAAGAAGTGGTGAAGAAAGAAATTATCAAGTGGTTAGACGCGGGGGTTGTGTATCCTATCTCGGATGGTACATGGGTAAGCTCAGTACAATGTGTTCCCAAGAAAGTAGGCATGACGGTGGTCGCGAATACGAAGAACGAGCTCATTCCACTCAGACCCGTCACTGGATGGAGAGTATGCATGGACTACCGAAAGCTGAATTCTTGGACACTCAAAGATCACTTCCCAATGCCATTCATGGACCAAATGCTAGATCGATTAGCGGGAAAAGGATGGTTTTGCTACTTGGACGGTTATTCAGGCTACAATCAGATTTGTATTGCCACCGAAGACCAAGAGAAGACAACATTTACATACCCATATGGTACATTTGCCTTCAAACGGATGCCATTCGGGTTATGTAATGCACCAGCCACCTTTCAACACTGTATGATGTCCATTTTCTTTGATATGGTTGAGGACACTTTGGAGGTATTTATGGATGATTTTTCAGTTGTTGGTGAATCTTTTGAGTCGTTCTTGGAAAACTTGAGCATGGCATTGCAAAGATGTATAGAATTCAACCTTGTTCTGAACTGGGAAATGTGCCACTTCATGGTAAAATAAGAAAACGTGCTTGGGAACAAGATCTCCGCAAGAGCAATAGAGGTTGATCAAGCAAAAATAGAGGTTATTGAGAAGCTACCGCCTCCAATTTCGGTGAAGGGAGTTGATAGTTTTCTTGGCCATGCAGGTTTCTATCGTCGGTTTATCAAAGATTTCTCCAAAATATCTAGTCCATTGTGCAAACTATTGGAGCAGGATACGAAGTTTGACTTTAATGAAGATTGCTTAAAGACATTTGAATGCCTTAAAGGAAAACTCATTGAAGCCCCTATCATGGTAGCACCAGACTGGTCTCTCTCGTTCGAAGTCATGTGTGATGCTAGCGGTGTAGCCATTGGAGCTATACTTGGACAAAGAAAGGAGAAATTATTTCATCCTATCTATTATGCGAGTAAGGTCCTAAATGAAGCCCAAAGGAACTACACTGTTACTGAACAAGAGATCCTAGCAGTTGTGTACGCGTTTGAGAAGTTTCGTGCCTATCTATTAGGTACTAAGGTGATCATTCATACAGACCATGCAGCTCTTAGGTATCTCATGACAAAGAAGGATGCAAAACCAAGGTTAATTCGATGGGTGTTGCTGCTACAAGAGTTCGATTTTGAGGTCAAAGATAGAAGAGGTTGCGAGAACCAAGTGGCCGATCACCTATCTCGACTTGAGAATGAACATGTGGCGCAAACTGAAAATCATATTGACGATGCATTCCCAGACGAAGAGATATTAGCGACAACAATGGAGGAACTACCTTGGTATGCCGACTTTGCAAATTTCGTAGTGAGTAATGTGATACCTGCCAATTTATCTTACCACCAAAGAAGGAAGTTTATACATGACGTACAACACTACTATTGGGATGAGCCATATTTGTTTCAACAATGCGTGGATGGTATTATTCGACGATGTATATCCCATGTAGAGGTGCCTAATATTTTGGAAACATGCCACACTTACCAAGTTGGAGGACATCATGCAGGTAATCGGACAGAAAGAAAGGTCTTGCAAAGTGGTTATTATTGGCCTTCGATATTTAGAGATGCCTACGACTATGTTAGAAGGTGCGACCAATGCCAGCGCCAAGGTGCTATATCGAAACACCATGAGATGCCCATGTCCAAAATTCTTGAGGTAGAACTTTTTGATGTGTGGGGTATTGATTTCATGGGTCCATTCGTGAATTCGTTTGGAATGAAGTACATCTTGGTTGCTGTAGATTATGTTTCAAAATGGGTGGAAGCTGTAGCGTTGGCCGACAATGAAGGGAAACGTGTTGTATCGTTCTTAAAGAAGAATATCCTCTCTCGCTTTGGAGTACCTTGTACTATCATAAGTGATGGAGGATCTCACTTTTGCAACAAGTGATTCAAATCAGTTTTGGCCAAGTATGGTGTCAAGCAACATAAGGTAGCTACGCCTTATCATCCCCAAACTAGTGGACAAGTGGAAGTTTCCAATCGCAAGATCAAGCAAATCCTTACGAAGACGGTTAATGCGAATAGGAAGTATTGGTCTAGGAAGCTTGATGATGCACTATGGGCGTACAGGACTGCATTCAAAACACCCATTGGCATGTCTCCTTATCAACTAGTTTATGGGAAGGCTTGTCACTTACCCATCGAGCTCGATCATAAGGCATTGTAGGCATTGAAGCAATTGAATTTGAATTGGGATGATGCTAAGAATCTGAGTTTGGAGCAGCTGAACGAGTTAGATGAATTCTGTCTCCATGCATATGAATGATCAGACCTATACAAGGAGCGGATAAAAAAGTATCATGATCAGCGGATTGTTCGACGAAACTTCCAAAGGGGTGATATGGTACTTCTCTTCCACTCCAGATTGAAGCTCTTCCCAGGTAAGTTAAAGTCTACGTGGTCTGGTCCATACAAAGTTATCCAAGTCTACTCGTCTGGAGTAGTCGAATTGGAAGACAATAATGGTGTTGTCTTCAAAGTGAATGGCCAACGTGTTAAACCTTATATCGGTCCTCTTGACTCAATGAATTATATGGCCATCACTTACCTTGACGAAGTCTAAGTACTCGAGGAAACTATGTCGAGCCACGACAATAAATAAGGCGCTAGATGGGAGGCAACCCATCGTTTTATCGTTTTATTATTTATCGTTTATCGTTTTGTCTTTCTTTTATTCTAGTACTTGTTTTTCTTTTGATAAATGCAAATCCAAAAATACGAGTCGTGCCACGACCAAAACTAAGGCGCTTGGTGGGAGGCAACCCATCGTACTAATTGTTTTCATTGGTTTTGAGCAAATATAGGTGCGAGAAGTATTCAACGAGGAGATTGGTTTCAAATGACGATTTGGACGTATTGTATGGTAAAGGTGGTAAGTTAGGAATAAGGATGCATAAGGCTATGGATTGAGCATTGCTCATGCCAAAATAGGCATCGAGAAAGGCTAGGCTTAGGTAAAACTAGGCCACGAATATTGCACAACCTATCCTATAGCCCAAGGACTTGAAATCTAGTGTGCTATACACTATGCGCCGCCCATTCTTAAGTGTGCTATACACTATGCGCCGCCTATGCTATAGCATTAGGTCTCAGTATCTCAAATGCTATACACTATGCAGCGCATATGTCCCTAAATGCCATGACCTATGCGCCGCATATGTCCCTAAATGCCATACACTATGCGCCGCCTATACTATGACTATGCCAAGCATTATGCGCTGCATATAGGGCATTTTTGTCTCCAAAACTGTTTGTAAATGGGTCAAAACCCAACCCATTCTTTTCCTATATAAAGGGGACTTGGTCTTGAAAAATAACCACATTAGAAATAGACCTAAAGGCTCCGCATACTCTCTCCAAATCATCTCAAACTTTTTCTTTTTGCTCTTCCAAATCACAAGAACATCTCCAAAGGCTTCAATCATGTAAGTACTCTTGTATTCTTCATCTATTTCTCGTAAGTACTACGTTGCTATGCCTAGTATGAATTGCTACATCTTGAAAGATTATTGGTGATGTTAAGGTGTTTGGATTGTTGACACAAAACCATGTGAGTAAACATATACATTAGGATAATCTTGACTTGTTTTCGACTTGAATTTGGTTTTACTAGCATTGTTATACTATTTGCAGAATTGCTAGGTTTATGAAAATTGCTTAAGCTTGATACTTGGATACTTACATGTTAGACTATCCCGTTCATCGGGATAAGATCTATAGTTGACTACCGACTTAGGAGGTTGTGATTGTTGCAAGTAACTGTACCATAATGTAACCCCTACGTAGTAGTGTTGTTATACCTAACATGAAAGTAGTGCAATGGCTGCAAGTAGTGATACATCGCTGATTTTCTTGTCAGAACATAGTTCCTAAAACGTATGAATTCACTTCACTGTTTTGTATTAACGAACCTAAGTGTGGGGCGGTACCCCGATGTCTTGTGTATAGATTGTTTCCTTTGAGTTGATGCTAACATGAATACTATTTTGAATCTCAGGAACAATGGCACCTAAAGCGCGACAAGATAAGGCTACCACTTCCCAAAAGGGCAAGAAGAGAGGTCGCAAGGAACAAGGAGAATCATCCTCAATGCAACTACCCCGACGAATGTTTGGAATAAAATAGGTTCTTGAGGAGTAAGCCAAAGAATGGTACAAGAACAACAAGGAACGGAAATATGTTCACGTCGACTTGATCAACAAGGACACCATAGCGAAGAAGGAGCCGCGTATGTTGGCAAAAATAATGGCGTTGAAACTGGATTTCATCTTCCGCTACATGGGAGAATGTAATCTTGATTTGACAAGGGAGTTCTATGCCAACTGGTCGCCGAAAACCACAGGCAACGAAGTCAAGATTCGGGGCCAAGTGTTACAGCTCAACACGGATTTGCTCAACTCCTTTCTTGGCTTACCTTCGGTCGACCCAGCACCATTCAAAGAGCTGTACAGTATGCCTCCTTATAGAGCAATACGACACACACTTTGTGGAAGTAGATCCATGGCAAGATGGGGCAGACACTGAGACACCGGACGACACAACACCTTCCCCTATGCTCCATTGAATAGGGAAGCAAGAATCTGGTTGCGTATCATCAACTCATGCCTTATTCCTGGGACTCAATACACCAAAATATGAAGAGATAGAGTGTGTTTGGTCTATGCTTTGATGATGAATGTCCCTATCAATTTTGGGGCAATCATTCGCTCTACAATGCGGAAGGCCAGACTCCACAAAAGGTCCCACTTCACTTTTGGTAATCTGTTGACAGCACTCTTGCAGAAGGAGGATATCGAAGAGGAACCAGCTGATCACAAACTCCCACATAACCCAAAGAAGGTTGACCTCACAAAGGTCAAAGATGCTGAAACAACTCATGGTGTCAACCTTACTACTGCGGAGAGACATGATCGTGATGAGAGTTTCTTCCGTCATCTTTATGGCATGACATGATTTACTATGATGAGTGGTGGACGAGTTCCAACTGCTGCAGAGCTCTAACAGCAGGACCACGACTATCCAGTGAACATGCATGCACGGGAGATGTGTGGAGTGGGCGTATACTTTGAGGAACCTCTAGACGATGATGTGCCGACCGATGACGATCGATGCTTTCCATACTCCGACGAGGAGAAGAACTCTGACGATGACTCTTATGATGATTCCGACGAAGGGGGTATGACCCCCGACATTGAGGAAGAGTCCGACTAACCAGGTTCTTCGTATTTATTTTCCACTGAGGGCAGTGTCCCGTTTAAGTGTGGGGTGGCGGTATCGCATGCTATACTTCTCTATCCTTTGCATTTATTCATGCTTGTTTGCTTAGTTTTCTCATTTTGTTTTTCTTAAGTAGTAAATTTTTTTTTTAACGTAGCTTTGCATGAAATTATTCTAAGAGGCATCATGAGATTATAAAAAGAGTATGTGCTACAATTATGACTATTGAGACATTTTAGGCTCTAATTGTGACTCACTATGTGATATTGTGTGGTTCAATTCCTTCACTTGTTGGGTCAAGAGTCTATACTACTTCCAATCAAGTCGACCATGTGCCTTGTGTGTGTGAGATTAATAGTTTATTCTATGTTTGTAGCTGATGCTAGAACTTGCCTGGTATGTATGCAAAGTGAAAATAAGGAGTGTAAGTTTAGGAGATGATTTAGGCATTTCTTTGGCAACCTGCATATGTTTACCTTCATTTTACCTACCCTTGGACATCATCCTAGTTAAACCCTTTTGAGCCTTTAGCCTATTTCTTTGACAACCTTGTATGTAGGCCTAATCCATTTTTTTAAGACCGTGATTTGATCCAAATTCCAAAGTTCTTTAAAGTATAAAGTCATGTGATAATATAAGAGGAAATTGGGTAAGTATGATGCTTTAAATTGTAATGGTGCTTGAATGTGTTATGAAAAAAAAGTGTTATCATAAGAGGTATGTTATGAAAAGAAGAAGGAACAAGAAAGCTGAAAAGTGAGTTATGTTTAAAATTGAAAAGCAAAAGAGGAGAACAAGGGTGGTAGAAGAAAAGAAGAAGAAAGGATGAAAGAAAAAAGTTTCAATGATACAATGTGATGTATTAAAGTGCTTAGGAACTTAGTCACTATTTCTGGCCAAAATAGCTAATCCTACTCGCCCCTTAGCCTACATTACAACCATCAAAAGACCTACTTGATCCTAATCTTAACATTCTGACATTTAGTGGAGTATTACACTAAGGGAAAGCCTATGGTCAGCAGTTGCTACATATGAATTCTTTGTGAGAGCGAGAGCAAGGATATTTTGATACCCATGTTCGAAAAATATGCTATACTTATGAGTGATTATGGGTAATATATTGTGAGACACACATGGTTGATGAGTTTAGGATAGTTGTACATGATTCTATGTGCCTTAACTTTTGAATATGAGTTGACCACCATCACGTGTCTATGCTAGAGGTTAAATAGTTTCTACTAATGATCGAAAAACTACTCTTTGTTGGTAATTGTTGTGGTTGTCTTGACGAATATTTTGTGTTGTTGCTGTGAAACGCTAAGTTAGTGTTTAGAGGGACATGATATGTTGTTCGAGAACGAACAAAGCTTCAAGTGTGGGGTGTTGATGATAGGCGAATTTACACGCCTATATCAATATATTTTGCCCATATTTGTGCCACGGTTTGAGAACAAATTATATATTTCATGCACTTTTAGTCCTTTTTCCTGTAAGTGAGCTAACGAACATGATTAGCAAAGTTTCAGGTATAAATGATGCAGAAATCAACATTTTATGGCTTACTTGACGCCAAAGAAAGCTCACGAAGGAAGGAAAGGGAGCTGGGACGCCTAAAGGACCAAATGTGATGCATGGAAAATCTGTCCCGGGCTAAAACAACATTTCTGAAGACTTTGGGGACTTGCAGTAACTTATTTGGATTTGGATAATGATACATTAACCTAGTACAATTGGGTTAAGTATTTAATTTGTTTATTTGGATTAGGAGAATATTACATTAACCTAGTACAATTGGGTTAAGTATTTCATTTGTTTAATAGGATTTGGTTAGATATTTCATTAGCTTAGTAGGATTAGGATATGGGTATAATAAATACCCTATCATGCTAGAGATTTTTATTAATTCTTCACTTAAAAAAGACACATCTTCTTACATTCCTCTCTTATTCTTCTATTCTTCTCTTATTATTCTACAAAAATTTTCATTAATTCTATTTTTCTTCTTCTATTTATTTATTCTTAATTTCCGCGACAAGAGAATTGTTACTTTGCCTAGGAAATTCACGCCTAACGCCTACCTCTTGAGCCACACGAAATTCATCCTTATTGTGGTATAACAACAATGTCAATCGTGATTTCCTTCGCATTCATGGGTAACTAAAATTCTCTGTTGGGGTTATGAAAGCCAACTGAAACACTATCTATTGCTATGAGTTTGTGAGTTTATGACACGTATGCTGCTTATATCATTATTCTCTTCATCTTAATCTACATTCTTTGTGGGTGCAAACACAAGAATATGCCAGTATAACATTTAACTTGTTCGAAAGAAAGGTTATTTGTCTGGAAAAGAGATAATGTCAAGGTAGTAAGGTCACCCCCTAAAATTCCCTACTAAACAGTTAGTGTCGTAACTGGATTAACCTCCTGGAGAATTTGTACCGTTAGACACGCTTTAAGATCGAAGGAGTTAAAGTGAAATAATCCTCGAATAGGTCGAAAGACGCCTGGATGTACCATCGAATACAATTCTCTATAAGCACATGCATGTCGGAATTCTACACATTCATAGTCAATAGAGACGTATAACTCAGGAGGTGGACATAACCCCAACGCTTCAATTCTCATTGTTTCACAACCTACGAAACATTCTTTTCTTTTTACTTTGCTATTTTCAGTTTTTACTTTAATATTTTAATTACACATTACAATCCCCCCTTCTTACGAGACTTGCACTAAAAGTCTAGTAATTTTGCTTACTTGTTGACCAAGCTATTCCCTGAAGGATCGATACCCAACCCTGTTGGGTTCTATATTTGCTAATGACCGCTTTACACTCCTAAGAGAGCAGTAGATTGAGCGTTATCAGTAATGTCACCTTATCTAATAGTTTGTGGTTGGATTCCATTACTTAAAGAGATCTCTTGAGGTTTAAATACCTCACCTATTGTGTAAGCATGTGATTATAGTTCTATACCCACTTGAATGTGTAAGCATGCGATTGGAGTTCTATACCTACTTGAATTTATATGCATATTAATAGAGTTCCATGCCCAGTTTAATATATGATTATGTTATTAGAGTTCTATACCTAAGTGAATGTGTGAGCATGTGATTAAAGTCCTATGCCTAGTTAAATGTGTGATTATGTGATTAGAGTTCCATGCCTAGGTTATTGTGGTATATTGTAGAGACCTTATTTTAATAAATAACTTTATGGTAATAGTCCCTTTCTTGATAAAGTGTACCCATGGATGAAGTACCTTGTCGAATGATATTAGAATGTGGTTAAAATCTTATCCCTAATAAGGATGCTATGAATTTTTGTGTGAAATGTCAGAGTCCACTATGTTGTGTCATATGATTGAAGTATTTGAGAATGCTATTAAGTCTTGATAACTTGATTGTCATGCGATATATCTATATGTAAAGACAAATGTTTAAATATGATTGAACATGATATATTGACTTGTTATTTAATGATGATATCATTTTATCCTTATATTTGAGTTACATGCTAGAGTTCCAATCGCTAACCATCTTTGAATGCTACGTCCCCATGCCATGTAGGCTCCAGAGCTTCTCTATTTTCTTTTACACAATAATCAGGTGTTTGATCAGATTTATGCGTTGACCTTTAAGTGGTGAGCTTTCATACTCCAAAACACCTACCTTTTATAGTCATTTTACTTAATGTCATAGACTTGTATAGGTTTGGTAGTTGCTTATCGTCGGGGGCATGTCCCAACATTTCTTTGACACGATTGTTTAGAGGTTTTGTGGGTGACTGTGTACTTAGTCATATTGGATATACTGTTGTTATTAATATAATGGTAGATATTATATTGCACTGGCTATTAGACTTCTATTTATGATATTCTTATTTTATGGTCGGGATCTCTTCGACTCGTGTGGATGTTTATTGATGATTAGGTTAGGTTATAGGTTAATCTCTAGTATATGTGTACTCGAGGTGCTCATACAACATGTCTCATATTTTAGGGCATGTAAAGTTGATTTCAGATCTAGGTTCATGGTCAGTTGGAGTCCACAAAACCACATCAAGTAGAGTCTTTTTTATGGGTGTAAAACACACCACACTTATCAGAAAAAGGCTATGAGGCATTTAGGAATGTTTGCCTTTCTTGTGTTTCAATCTCAAGCTATGTAGAGTCTATGGTCTTGGATTCCTCCAATTTTTTCTTGATCATCTTTTAGATCGTATATCCATGAGGATCTAATGTTAAAGCAAGATCTTCTATCCGTACTGGGGCAATATAGATGAAGCTCATGCTACTTCTTGGATTCAAACCCAGTCAAGGGGCATGATATCTAAATATTCTTATGGGGTTCTACCTGATCCCGCTAACCCCAGTATTAGAGGTGGAATTTCTTCTCAGTCACCTCAAAATATTGGGTTCCATCGCTCCTTTTCACAATTGGCTCAGGTTGGTGGAAAATTGTCTAGGAGAAAGTATTGGGCAGGTCCTAGTTTTCACTTTGCAACTAGTGCTCTATACCCGAATCCATTGGAAGATGGGTTTCTTCAGATTGGTAATTCCTATATGGCACAAAGTTCCTAATATTAGGACAGTGGATCAAAATCCACATTCACCTACTCTCCTTATTGGTTTTGATATCAAACACATTATTGTTGTTGCGAGAAAGGAAAGGATCGGTGTTTTAAATATTATCAAATGGGATACATGCAATGGGAGAATCCTATTGTGGCTCCTGCTTAGGCGAGACAAAGGATGTCGGTTACCATTTCTCTAGATATTGCGCTCACGGGTGTCACTTCTAGCTCTGACATTGGATAGTAGTGTCTCAATACTCTTGCTATCCCTCAAGAGTTCAAAGCATATTCTAATGCTGACGCCGGTATATTAAGACTTTTCACCCATGATGTGTATTATTTGCTAGATCCAGGGTCAATTTTCCTTATGTAACTAAATATATAGTTGTACTTCTTTATTGTGGTCCGAGTAGTCTATCGAATTTTTTTATTTTTCTTCCTCGATGGGAGACTTTATGGTCGTTAGGAAAGTCTATAATAGATTTATGATATCTGTTCATGTGAGAGATACTCTTGTAGACTTGGTGGGGTGGGACATGGTGGAATTAGATATCATCCTAGAAATAGATCGGTTGCACTCTTTCTATGCTTCCATAGAGTGTCAGACTCATAGGGTTATGTTTAATTTCACTAATGAGCCAGTCATTATAGAGGAAGATGTTTTCTTGTTTATTAAAGTGACTATATAAAGATCCTTTTCTTATTTCAAAACCTGAGAGGTGATTTCTAAGGGGGTGTTTATATCATTTTTCCGGAGTTAAAGTTTCTAACTCGAAAGGGCCTCCTCTATAACCCATTATCGGGTTTAATGAGTTTGTTCAGTGGCATTTGTGGGCTTGATGTATAAGTTATCCCATCCATTCTTGGACATGTTTGTCATTGTCTTCACTGATGATATCTGAGTGCATTCTAAGAGTAAGGCGGATCATATTGATCTCCTCAATTAAATGCTTAAAACCTTGATGGATCACCATTGGTATGCCAAGTTCTCTGAGGGTGAGTTTAGGTTAGAAGTTGTGGCTTTGCTTGTTCATGTTATCTATCTCTAGTAAAGGGATCATAGTGTATTCCCTTTAAGGTATGCGGTGGTGTATCTTTTTTTTGTCTATACCTAAGGGCTTCACTTTGGGTATGTTGTGTCGGGATGGGTCTCATTTATGACCTAGATGGTTACTAGGAAGTTCTCCGTACCTATGGTGTCGTATCTCTGATGAAAGAAGTGATGCTAGTCGGTGAAAAAAAGGAAGCGTAATCCCCATTGTATTAGTCCCTAATCTATTTAATTTTGAAAGAGGGTTGGCAATATTGCCTATGAGTTAGAATTTCATCCTAGATTGAACTCAATTTCCCAGATTATTTATGTTTTTATGTGTGAGGATGTGTAGGTGATTACTTGATTGTCGTTTCCTTAGAGAATGTTGATGTTTTAGGTTCTTTGACTTAGGAATAAATCTCGGTGAGGGTCTTGGACCAATAAGTTCACCGTTTATAAACAATAGATATGGATTTGGTAAAGGTTCTATGGGGGAACCAATGGTCCAAGAAAGCTCGTCTAGAGGAGTAAGAGGACATGAAGTCCAAGTATCTGTGACTGTGTTTTGTTATGGAAACTCATGTTTGAGGTGTGTATTGTTGTCCCTAACTTTTTCCATATCCTTGATAGACGATGTGTGAAATCATCGATGTTTGTGATTGGCTGATCTCTTTGATGAACAAGGGATTTGAGTTCCCAAACATTTGAGTTGCATTATATCTTTGATAGGCAAAGGGATCAATCCTTTAAGCTTTGAATTGATCAAGTGTTTTGTTAAATGGTGTGATGGAATCCCAAAAATATTGAATTAAAATAGTTAAATGATAAGGATCATGATACATATCGTGTTGAAACCTTGTGGTGTAATTTGTCATAGTTTGGTCTGAAGTGGTTTGAGATATGTTATAATATGTTAATTTGTGTCAATGTCTTCCATACCAGTGATTTACGGATGAATGAACCTAAGTTGGGGAGAATAAAACACCCCAAAATGTGGCCTTGAAAGAATTTTTGGTTAGTTGGTGATGATCATGATATGTGTTATATTGTATCCTTGTGGCGTGTCATTTCTAACTTGTGTAAAAGGTTGCCTTAATGCATGATTATGTGTTAACTTCTGTATATGCTTGATTAAACCTTCATTCAAGGACAAATGATCCCAAGTGGGAGAGAATTAAACCACCTAGACTTGAACCCTTCAGAAGATAACTCTTTTCTGTGTCTTTGGAGTGGATACGATTAGGGGTGTTTGAGTCATACCCTAGGTCACAACTTGTACCCTTCTCCACCTGCCCTTTTGTATCCTCGATATTATGTTAGGGTAATATACTGTCCTTCATAATACAAGGAGATCCCGTGGTTATAACTATGCTTACCAGTCGTATAATACTCAACCATAAGGAGTAAAGTCTTAAACCTAGCGGATGATTTTGGTTATGAGTGGTCTACACGAGTTAGGTCAGGAGTCGTACCTTATGGATATGAATCAAGGTTTCCCTTTTGTACCCACAATAGTATGGTTGAAATAGGAGTAGCCTAGGGTACGAGTTAGGGTACCACTCATACCCTTGGTCATGAGTGCCATGTGAACCGTATAAGGGAGTCATACCCCTGCACAAGTATACCCTCCAGCTTTTTATTAAGGACCTTTTGGTCATTTTCCATACCAAAAACTCTAATTCCGTGCACTTTATAAGGTGTGGCAGCCTCCTAAGTCTTCATTTACAACACTCAGACACTCCTAATCACTCAAAAAGGTTATTAAACTAACATTGAAGGCTAGGGTTTGGAGGGAGCTCAACTAGTGGATAGAAGGAGTAAGATTGTTGGTGAGTCATCTTGTTTAAGGCATGTATATCTTTCCCTCTTTAAATAACTCAAAACCCATGTATTTTACACTATAATTAGTAAGTGTACATGGTGGTTTTGAATCAAATGAAAAGGGTTTTTTACTACCTAACAATGAATAATGATGATTCATGTTTATATTAGTGTTGATACATGTTATTGATTATACATTACTTATGTGGATGCTTGTTGTATGTTTTTAAAAATAAGGGTATTAAGTAATCCTAGTCTTGATGATATCTCTCATGAAAACGACCTTGATATAAGTATGCACAGTAGGTGTTTGTGAAAATGTCTAAGTGAAATGCCTAGTTACTTATAGATAGTTTATTGAGTTATGAAAATGGCCTAATGAGCATGAATGATTGGTAAATGGTAAGTTAATGTTATTGTAAACCATGTATTGTGTATTTGGCGATATTATTGTATCAATGACTATTAAGGGATTGAAACCTTAATCATGAAAATGAACTTGTTGTGTTTGTTGAGCCTAAATTTGATGAAATCCTATTAATTAATTATAAATGTTTATGTGGGTCTTATTGTCCATAAATAATGGTAATGATTTGTTGAATCAAGACATGCGGCCTATTTAAATGATAAAAGGTTAAATAGTTTTGTGAAAGTCAATTGTACATCTATTGAATTAGCCTAGTGGACACGAATGAGTCATGATAATGTCTAAATGGATATGAATACTTGTAGATGGTTGGTTAAGGCCTTGTCTTCCATGTATTGAGTTATAATAATCCTAAATGCTTAGAAATGGTTGATGAAAACCTTGTTAAGAATGTAATGGGTTAGCTTGTGGCTTAAATGGGGCGATGTCCCTTTTTGTATGAATATTTGTTAATTGGTATTGTGTTGCTATGGTTAGCCATGCAATTTGTTACACTATGACCATGTTGGTTTGATGGCTAAGAAGAGGGTTTCAATTCCATAAAGTTGAACTTAAATTGTGTAAGGGACCAAGTGTGGTAAAAAAGTGATATGATGTTGATAATGACATGTGAATGGCCTGTGTGGGTCTTATGGACCACAAATTGAAGTTTATGATGAATTAAATGAAGGCATTGGCCTATTGAAATGGTTGAGAAATGAAGGATCTCATAGGAACCATTTTGTCACGTATAATTTTCAATTGTCAAAGTGAGTCTATGCCCTTAAATGTGATATGAATTGCATGAATGAACACACATGAACTAATGGATCATGAGTTCAAATGTCGACTAATGATGTCGATGTGATGGCTTTTGGCTAGAGTCCCTTGCCTTATGAAATGACTTGTGGGTAATGTCCCCTTGTACAATTACTTGTAGCTAAAGTCCCTTCATCTAATGACTTGGTGGTAATATCCCCTCGTCAAATGTCTTTTGGGTAATGTCCCCTAGTCCAATGACTGTGGGTAATGTCCCCTCGTCTAATGACTTGTGGCTAATGTCCCCTCATCTAATAGCTTGAGGTTGGATTTCCTTGCTTAAAGAGATGTCTTGAGGTTAAAATACCTCTCTTAATGTGCAGGTATGAGATTAGAGTTCCATGCCCACTTGAATGTGTAAGCATGCGACTGGAGTTCCATGCCTACTTAAATGTGTACGTATGAGATTAGAGTTTCATGCTAGTTAAATAAATTATTATGTGATTAGAGTTTCACGCCTAAGTGAATGTGCGAGCATGAGATTAGAGTCTCATACCTAGTTTAATATATGCTTACGTGATAATAGTTCCAAGCCTAAGTGATTATGGTATATGGGTAGAGCCCTTGTTTGAATAGATAAATTTGTGGTTGTAGTCCCTTGCTTGATGATGTGTAACCACTGATGAAGTACCTTGTCAAATGATATGTGAATGTTGTTAAAGTCTTATGCATAATAAGGATGGTATAAATCTAAGTGTGGAATGTTGGAGTCCCCAATGTTGTGTCATATGATTAAAGTATTTCAGAATGTTATTAAATCTTGATAACTTGATTGGAATGTGATATATCTATGTGTAAGGACAAATGTGCGAATGTGATTGAACATGATATATTGACTTGTTGTTGAATGATGATATCATTTTTTCCTTATCCTTGAGTTATATACTAGTGCTCCAACCACTAATCGTCTACGAATGCTATATCCCCACAAGTCCTAGGTGTAGAGGCATCTTCTTCTTCTTTTACGTTGTGATCCAGTGTTCGAGCAGATTTATGTATTGACCTTGAAGTTGTGAGATTCCATTCTACGGAATACCTACCTTTCATAGTACTTTTACTTTATGTCATAGACTTGTATAAGTTTGGTACTTGGCTATCATCGGGGGCATGTCCCGTCATATCTTTGACATAGTTGCTTAGAGGTTCTGCCGAGTACTGTGGACTTAGACATATTGGCTAGACTATTGTTATTAATAAAATTATAGATATAGTCTAGCAATGTCTATTAGACTTATATTTCTGCTATTCTTATTTTATGGTCGGGACCCCTCTGACCCGTGTGGATGTTTGTTGATGATTAGTTTGGGTTATGGGGCGATCTCTAGTTCACGTGTATTCCAGTTTCCCATATGACATATGTCAAATTTTGATGTGTGTCAAATACGATGGTTGGGTTAGGTTAACGGGGAGATCTCTGATCCTTGTTGGGCTAGAGATGCCCATATGACAATGCTCGATTTTTAGTCGTGTCACACCTGACCTTCCTAGATGAGGGTTGTTCTGTCTTTGCCATTGAAAGAGAACCTGGAATGGAGTGATCACTAAACTGAGACCATATTAGGCAAAGGGAAACACTCTCTGACGAGGTCTCTAAGTGTAATGCCCCAAAATCTGAGCTCTCGGAACGCCACATGGTTGTCCAAACTACAAGTAGTTCTGAGCTAACCCTAGCTGCCTTCTATTAAGTCCGAATCTCAAAATCGGAGATATGAATGTAAAATTATAATATATGTGGAAATCTTATTTGAAACATACTAAAAGATTTGGTAAAACAATACTGAAGGATTCTGAATACTTAATCAAATGTCTAAAACTGAATCTAGTTGAACAACAAGCCTCTACTAACTGATTGTAAAAAGTCACTAGAAAAGTCCCAAGCTAACTCAAACTGTCTGAAATGAATACATAAACATCGATTAGTAAACTAAAAATATGAATAGCTAAGTCCCCGAACTATGAGGACTCATCCACTGTAGAGATGTAGTTGAGATGCTAGATAATCACTTGCACTTCGGAGGCTGAGCACCTGAACCTACATTATGAGACAATGTAGCACAAAGACATTTATGTGGATCAGTACTTTGATGATGTACTGAGTATATGGGTGTGAATGCAATAAGAGAACAATATCATCACAAGTTATAAAATGATGCAAGCTAAA
The DNA here is from genome assembly GCA_030864225.1 of Capsicum baccatum var. pendulum. Lineage (NCBI taxonomy): Eukaryota > Viridiplantae > Streptophyta > Magnoliopsida > Solanales > Solanaceae > Capsicum > Capsicum baccatum. The sequence goes on from CM061557.1 coordinate 130,196,643, forward strand.
TGAAAATAACTCACATAGGCTTATGTAAATCTGAAATCTGAAGATCATAAATCATAAATAATAAATCATATACTATAAATCTTGTGAGCCATTACACTTTGTTCTGAAATTTGTATTATGTTCTTAATCTCAAATCCTATAGATTAAGTGAACTCTGAAAATTTATTCTGAAAACCTTTCCTATTAGGGAAATACTTTTTAAAAAGCTTATCTGTAAGGGAGATTCTCTTAACCGACATAAACCATGTGAGCTCCATGGATTCCAACGTCTTGAACTCCTAAGGAAGAAACCTCATATTGGGGAGAGGTCTCATACTCTTTCCAGAGAGTGTAACCTAATCCATGTGATAGATCACAAGCTAAAACTTTCATCCATATAGAAATAGAAAAATATGATAATCTATACCTACGATGGCTACGTAGTTCTAAGGAAGATAGGGCATGCTAATCCCACACTTCACGTTAAGTAATAAATACTACTCCCTCTTAAATCTGTATGCTCAAAGTATGAAATCCTCTTTTAAAACTAGCATTACGGTTCATATGGAAAACCAATTATGCATTTATATGAGTAAATCTATAAATAAAGATAATCTGAATTCTATAAACTTTAATAATATGTAAAGTGGATTCCAAAGCTAAACCAGTGATTGAAAGATCAAGATTTAGTGAAAAACTATAAATAATTTTCTAATAAGATGCTTAAAGCATTATCTTTCTTGAAGTGGTAATACTAAATCTTGGGATAAATAACCAATGCGTAAATCTCATGTTAAATATATCATAATCATCATGCTTGATAATGTAAATAAGGATAGGACAACTCAAAATCTGAAAATTCAGCAATATGCATAAAAAAATGAACATAATCATGGAATTTAACTTTTAAATCATTGGAAATATCATAAACTTAAAAATAACAATGATGGTGTAAATCCTAACGTGAATTTCATGGAAAACCAAATAAAATTCAGTACATTTGAATCTAAAATAAATTTTGGGCACAAGGACGAAAGGATTGTCCATGTTCATAACCCCACATACCTTTATTGATGATCGTTGTTGAAAAGATTGAATCTTGGATTCCTATAAATTCTTTGAAGATGAATTCTTAGAATTCTTGTGTTAGGTATCCTCAATCTTCAATTTCTTTGGAGAATTAATAGAGGAATTTGGATTTCTTGGGAGAAATTTTGATGAGATAGGGTTTTGCTTGAGAGAGATTTGATGAAATGTAGATGTAAAGTCTTTGGAGGGATTTAATTCATTGCATAAGACGAATTAGGGGCTGGGAGAATGACCAAAGTACCCTATTTTATCTTTTAGTAGAAATTGGAAAAATGAACCGTTTACGAACTGGGTGGCCACCACGACGCACCACTATTGCGGTGGCTCAATGGAAACTGGATTAGTGGGAACTGGGCTTTCACTGTGATGCACCACCATCGTGGAGCCCTTTGGTTTGCCATTTTGACCACTTGCGCGACGTGCCACTATTGTGAAGTCCCACTGGAAATTGACAACCGGAAAATTGTCCCTCTCCGCAATGCGCCACTATCACGGAAGTCCACTGGAATTTGACAATCGTCATTTAAACCTTCTCCTGTGATACGCTAATGACCGAAATGACGGTATTTTGTGACTAGAATTCAAACTAGCCATAACTTCTTACTCGGTTATCAGATTTAGGGGAATTTTCTATCGTTGGAAAGCTTAGTCAATTTCCATCATAATGAGAGGTCTAAATTTGTAGAATTCCACACTAAATTAATAGTATTTATTTTGTAAGCTATCCCTTAACATTCTAGGGACAAATTTAAGCTAAGAAAGGTATGGGGTATTACAATATCTCCCCCTTGGAAACATTTGTCCTCGAATATTGCTAGTTAGACTAAGAATACCGAGGAAATATAAGACAATAAGATATCATCCATAACTAAGATAAACTGAGCAACTGAATCTAAATCATTCTAAGCTTCTGAGTAATTCTGTGAGGGCATGAACATATATGAGGACAACTATATAGCTGAATATATGAATAGAAAAGAGCTATATCAAGGGAGAGTATTACTTCAACTAAATTTGAGTTTGCAGAGAAGAGGTGAGGGTACTTGGCGGGCATATCTACTTCTGCTTCCCTAGTGGCACCCTCAACAGACTGATTCCACCAAAAAACTTTAACCAAGGGAACTATTTTGTTCCTCAGTCTACGGATCTGATGTTCCAAATTCTCAACTGGAATCTCTTTGTAAGAAAGGCTGTTCTGAATATCTGAGCTTTCTATAGGAACTACAATGGTGGATTCAACGATGCACTTCTTAAGAATAGAGATGTGGAATATAGGATGAACGGCTGACAAGATTGCCTAAAAATCAAGCTCATAAGCTAATATAAGGGCTAAGTTTCTCCTTCTTGACAAATCTCTTCACCCCTTTCATTGGTGAAATCTTCAGATTCACTGAATTACCAACCTCAAACTCAAAGTCCCTTCTTCTCATATCTGCAAAGGATTTCTGATGACTCTGAGCTATTTTCAATCATTCTCTAATCAATTTAACTTTCTCCATAGCTTTAAACACTGTATTGGGCCCAAACAAAGAGGCCTCACCCACTTCAAACCAACCTATGGGTGATGTAAATCTTTTCCCATAAAGTTCCTCAAATGGGTCCATCTTTATGCTAGAATGGTAACGGTTATTATATGCGAACTCAATCAATGGAAAATGCTCATCCCAACTACCTTTGAAATCAAGAGCACATGACCTTAATATATCTTCTAGAGTTTGGATGGTCCTCTCTTCTTAACCATTTTTCTGAGGGTGGAAAGCTGAACTAAGATGAACTTGTGTACCAAGGCCCTTTTGAAAAGCTCTCCAAAATTTGAAAGTAAACTAAGTACCCCTATTTGAGATGATAGACAAGGGAACTCCATACAATTCGAATAACTCTTGGATATACAACTTAGCATAATCCTCAATTGTATAGGACGTATGAACTGGAAAGAAATGCACTGACTTAGTCAATCTGTCTATAATAACCCAAATCGAATTATACAGGTTGCGTGAATAGGGTAAACCAGTCATAAAATCAATATTCACCTCTTCCCAATTGCAAGTGGGGATACCAAACTCTTGCAAAGTACCACTAGGTGTTTGGTGCTCTACTTTATCCTGTTGACAAGTTGCACACTTAGCTACGAACACTGCTATATCTCTCTTCATACCACTCCACCAATTGATTTCCCATAAGTCGTCGTACATGATGGTAACATCGAGATGAATAGAACAATGCACACTATGCATTTCATCCATGATCCACTGTCTCAACCCATCAATATATGGCATAAACAATCTACATTGGTATCTCAGCATATCATCTCCCGCTTGGGAGAAAACCTCTACTTTATGTCTTTAACCAACTCCTTTAGCTTGACCAAACTAGAATCCATATCTTGCTGCTCCTTCACTTCCGAAACTAGGAAATATTCACAACTACTCTGAACCAATACATTCCCTTCAGCCGAATAAACCAACCTAACACCCAATCTAGCCAAATGATGAACTTCTCGAGCTAACTCTTTCTTATCATTCTCCACATGAGTAAAACTACCCATAGACAATTTACTAAGGTTGTCTTCCACTACATTGGCCTTTCCTAGATGATACAACACACTCAAATCATAATACTTCAACAGTTCCAACCACTTTCTCGGACGCAAATTCAACTTCCTCTGAGTAAACACATAGTGCAAGCTCTTGTGATCGATGAACACATCAACATGTACTCCATACAGATAATGTCTCCAGATTTTCAATGCAAACACAACATTAGCTAATTCTAGATCATGGGTTGGGTAATTCTTTTTATGAGGCTTAAGCTGTCTAGATGCATAAGCTATGACCTTACCTCTCTGCATCAACACACAACCCAAACCAACTCTGGAAGCATCATAATACACCATAAAACCATTTGTACCATCAGGTAATGCTAAGACTTGGGCTGAAGTGAGTCGAGTCTTCAAATCCTAAAAACTCTTCTCACGGTAATCTGACCACTGGAACTTAACTTTCTTTTGGGACAATCTATACATAGGAGATGCAATAGACGAGAAACCTTCAACAAAGCATTTGTAATAACCAGCTAGATCTAGGAAACTCCAAATGTCTAATGGAGAGATGGGTCTAGGTCAATATCTTATGACTTTTGTCTTTTGTGGATCAACTCTAATGCCATCGGTGGAAATAATATGACGGAGAAAAGCTACTGACCTTAACCGAAATTCACACTTGCTAATTTTTGCAAAAAATTAATGATCTCTAAGAGTTTTCAAGACAATCCTAAGATAATCTATATGGTTACCCTCACTATCGGAGTACACAAGGATATCATATATGAATACTATGAAAAACATGTCTAGATACTATTTGAACACTCGGTTCATGAGATCCATGAAAACTGTTGGATCATTGGTTATCCTGAAAGACATGACTAGAAACTCAAAATGACTATAACGTGGTCTGAAAGATGTCTTGGTAATATCATATTCCCTTACTTTATGATGAGGATAGCCAGATCTAAGGTCTATCTTTGACAACTAACTGGCACTTAGGGTTGATCGAATAACTCATCAATTCTATGAAAGGGATATTTATTCTTGACAATAACTTTATTCAACTGATGATTGTCAATGCACAAATGCAAAAAACCATCTTTATTTCGCATGAATAGGATGGGAGTGCCCCATGGAGATACACTAGGCCTTATGAAACCTTTATATAAAAGATCTTTGAGTTGTTCCTTCAACTCCATAAGCTCTACTGAAGCTATTTGATAAGGAGGGAAAGAAATAGGCTAAGTATCTGGGAGAAGGTTAATACCAAATTATATCTCTTTATCGGGAGGTATATCTAGTAGATCTACTCAAAAGACTTTTGAATACTCTTTAACCACTCAAACAAACTGAAGTGTTGGAGCCTCAGACTTAGTGTCTTTAACTCGAACTAAATGGTAAATGAAACCTTTGGATATCAACTTTTTGGAATTAAGATAAGATATTAAATAACTCTTGGGAGATACTGAATTGCCTGACCACACGAAGACCTGCTTATTTAGGAACTGACACTTTACCACATGGGTGCAATAATCTATGGTTGCATAACAAGAACGGATCCAATTCATACCAAGAATAAGATCAAAACTAACTCTATTAAGTCTTCTAACATGATTTTATGAAGGACAGTGATAGTAGATTTCTTATAGATTTGGTTAGCAACAACTGACTGACCTACTAGAGTAGAAACTAAGAAAGGATTAGTGATCTTTTCAGAACTTATCTTAAAATTCACAGCAACTAGTAGGGTGACATAAGAGAAACTGGCCCCAGGGTCTAACAACATATAAATATCAAAATAAAAGACACAAAGCATACCAGTCAAAACTTTGGGTGAATCATTCTGCTCATGATGGGATAGTAAAGTATAAAACCAATTCTGGCATTGACCGCCACCAGTACTGGATGAGGCACCCTAAAGAGGGGCTGGGTAACCTAGAGGAGCTGGTGCACTATTAGCCTGAGTCTGAGGATTAACATCCTTATTTGCCTGCCTAGCATGCGGGTACTCTTTGATTTTATGGCCCATTTAGCCGCAACCATAGCAACCTCTCTGACCAGCTAAACACTCACTAGGATGATTCTTACAATACCTAGTACAATGATAATAATTGGTCATATTACTCATGCTATTCTTAGATCTGGACATAGAACACTTACCCCACTATTCTTGTCTAGTTCTAGGTGCAGGAGCACTGCCTGAAATTGTGAAGGGAAAGATGAATAATTCTAAAACTATCAATGATTTCCTCCTCCAGAACTATTTTGACCATGATCAAATTATCCTATTCTAGACCTTTCATTTACTCTCTCTCTCTCTCTCTCTCTCTCTCTTTCCTTTATCTTCTTTGACTCAATCTACTAAGCATGCATCATCAATCTAGGAAGATCTATATCTCTAATGAGCATAGCAGTCCTACACTCCTTAACTACCAACCCAGACAATCGGTTACAAACTTACTTATGCCTGACCTAGGATCAACCATCTGCTCAAGGGCATACTTAGATAAATGGTTGAACTTGAGGAACTACTCCATCACTGTCATTAAGCCTTGCCTCAGGTTCATGAACTCTTTTATCTTAGATTCCGTTATCTCAAGTGGGAAGAACTTATCTAAGAACACATCTTAAAATATCTGCCAAGTCATGGGGGTTGTATTCTTCCCTCTACTTTTTTTCCATATCACCACCTAATCATATGCAACATCCTTCAGCCTATAGGATGCCAATTCTACACCCTCTTCTTCAAAAATACAACTATCTATCATCATGTGCCTCTTGCTGATAGATGTGGTGCACTTCATACCAATGATCAAGACTTTATGTAATGTGGCTTGTCGAAATCCCTATGACTCATTAAAACTTAGACTCTGAAACTAAGTTTGTAACGCCTCAAAATGTGATCTCCCGGGATGCCATACAGTGCTCCAAACTACAAGTAGGCTTGAACTAACCCAGGTTGCCTTCTATTAAGTCTAGATCTCAAAATAGGAGATATGAATGTAAAACCATAATATATGTAGAAATCTTATCTAAAATATATTAAAAGTTTTTGTAAAATAATACTGAAGGATTCTGAATACTAAACTAAATGTCTAAAACTGAATCTAGTCATCCCACAAGCCTCTACTAACTGAATCTAGAGAGTCACTGGGATAGGCCCCAGCTGACTCAAACTATATGAAATAAATATGGACACATATATTAATAAACTATAAATATGAATACCTAGGTCCCTACAATATGAGGACTCACCAACTGCAGAGATATAGATGAAATGCTTGAAAGTCACTTGCACTGTTGAGGCTGAGCACTTGAAGCTACATTATGAGACAATATAGCACATAGACATATATGTGGATTAGTACTTTGATGATATACTAAGTATTTGGGGGTGAATAAAGCAAGAGAGAAATATCATTACAATTTAAAAAATCATGCATGCTAAATGAAAATTACTCATATAGGCTTGAGTAAATCTGAAATATAAAGATCACAAATCATAAATAATAAAGCATATACTATAAATCTTATTATCCATTACACTTTATTATGAATTAAGTAGTCTATTCTTAATCTCAAATCTTATAGATTAAGTGAAATCTAAAAACTTATTTTGAAAATATTTACAGTTAGGGAAATACTTTTTCCAAAGCTTATCCGTAAGGGAGGTTCTCTTAACCGACATAAACTATGTGAGCTTCATGGAGTCCCACATCTTGACCTTCTATGGAAGAAACCTCACATTATGGAGAGGTGTCATACTCTTGCTAGGGTATATAACCTAATCCATGTGATCTATCACAAGCTAAAACTCTCATCCATATAGAAATGGGAAAATCAGATAATCTATAGGTACGTTGGCTATGTAGTTCTATGCAAGATAGGGCACCCTAAACCCATACTTTCCGCTCAGTGCTAAATACTACTCCCTCTTAAATCTATATGCTAAAACCATTGGAAATCCAGTTTTAAAACTAGAATAAGGGTTCATATGGAAAACCAATTGTGCATTTATATGAGTAAATCTGTAAATAAAGCTAATCTGAGTTCTGTAAACTGTAATAATCTGGAAAGTGGGATCCAAATCTAATCCAGTGATTGAAAGATCAAAACATTACCAAAAACCTATAAATAATCTGCTCTTAAGATGCTTAAGGCATCATCTTTCTTGAAGTAGTAATAATAAATCTTTGGATAAATAACCCATGCGTCAATCTTATGTTAAATCTATCATAATCATCATGCTTGATAATGTAAATATGGATAAGACAATTCAAAATCTTGAGATTCAACAATATGCATGAAAATCTAAACATAATCATGAATTCAACTTTTAAATCACTGGAAATATCATAAACTTTAAAATAACCATGATGGGTGTAAAACCTATCTTAAATTTCATGGGAAATCAATTAAAATTCAGTAAGTTTGAATTTAAAATAAATTTTGGGCACAAGGACAAAAGGATTGTCCTTGTTCATAACCTCACGTACCTTAATTGATGAAATTTGATGAAAATCTTGAATCTTGAATTCCTATAAATGCTTTGACGATGAATTCTTAAACATCTTGTGTGAGGGATCCTCAATCTTGAATTTCTTTGGAGAAGTAATGGAGGAAGTTGGATTTCTTCGGGAGAAAGTTTGATGAGCTAGGATTTTGCTTGCTAGAGATTTGATGAAAAGTGCTTTGAAGGGGTTTAATTCATTGTTTAAGACAAATTAGGGATTGGGAGAATGACCAAAGTACCCTATTTTATCTTTTATACGAAACTGGAAAAATGAACTTTTTTCCAACTAGGTGGCCACCGGGATGCACCACTATCGCGGTGGATCACTGGAAAATGGACGAGCGGGAACAGGGCTTTCACCATGATGCATCACTATCACGGAGCCCTTTGGTTTGCTATTTTGACCATTGGCGCGACGTCTTATAGGAAATTAATAACTGGGAAATTGGCTCTCATCGTAATGTGCCAATATCATGGAGGTCCACCAAAATTGGACAATTGTCATTTAACCCTTCTCCACGATGCTCAAATGATCGAAATGATGGTGTTTTATGACTGGAACTTAAACTAGCCATAAATTCTTACTTGGTTATCAGATATAGGAGGATCTTATATTGTTGGAAAGCTTATTCAATTTTCCACATAATAGTGGGTCTAAATCTGAAGAATTCTACACTAAATAAATAGTATTTATTTTAGAAACTATCCCTTGACATTTTACAAATGAATTTAAGCTAAGAAAGGTACAGGGTATTACATTAAACCTATGATAGCATGAAGTTTCTGGGAAGTAGGATGCGTTGAACCCACACATCCTTATCGATGCTAAATAATACTCCCAACTAAAAGAAATTGTAATACTAACTGATGTATACACCGATAACTGATTTACTCACATAAGGTATTTTAAAATTTATAGTGCATGACTAAACTGATGAAATCATAAACACATAAAAATGATAAGTTGACATAAAATAATACTTGGTATAACAATAAAATCATGAGTTGACTAACTCATTACTTGAAAAGTTTGAAACGTAAGTAAACATCTAGGTATCGGGTGTTCATAACCTGCTGACACTAAAATAAAGTAACAATTCAAAGACCCAAACATGAGGCATTTCAATAGTCTGATAAATTTCATAAATTACGACATGGGAATGAGTTAACCTTTGGAAAATATAATGTTTATATAGTTTAAAGAATAATTTGAGAGTTTGACATGGTTTTATTGAATATGAAATGGATTTTTGGAAAATCAATCCTTTAAGAGCATGATTCTCATGGAGTAAAACTATTAACTTTGCTTGAATGTAAATCTAATGAGGAAACATGGATGAATTTCATAATTTACATTTAAATTGATCATATCTTGATTAAAATTCATACTTGAACCAAAAGAGTATTTTTTTAAGCTCAATGGGATAAAGGAACCCATTGATGAATACCCCATATACCTGATAATTGAAGCCTTGGATTAATTTCTTGGAATTGGGCTTGAACTTAAAAAACCCTAGTTGCGTTGGATAAAAGACAAAATCACGCCTTTTGATTTCTCTAAGTAGAGTTAGAGATAAATCATAGATTTGGAGGTTTTGACTTTTTATTCATCCTTACAATAGCTTAAAAAACATTTGAAAAGTGTTAGAAAAAACCAAAAAACCCATTACGAATCATATGGAAATGTCTGGAAGACATTATAATAACTTAGGTCACAACTCGTAAGGTTTGTCTATGAGTCATGGCTTGAGTCATAATTCGATATCCATTTTCATCCTTTACTTCCCATATTATGACTCTCTCCTATCGACCCATAATTAGACATTATGACTCATAGTCTGGGTAGCTTTTACAATGCTTCAGTATTTAAACCATAACTTTTCACCCTACTATTGGATTAAGACAAAGTGGTTATAGTTAGAAATATAATTCAATTATCTACACTTTGGTGGGTCTTGAGCTAAAAAATTCTTAATAGAACAAAAGTTATACTCATTCTAAGATGACTATAGTTATATACATGTGAAGAATTTAATTGCTATGGGATATTTTGACTTATCTGTAAGATACGGTATATTTGATTTCTTAAAATATATTTAATTCACTAATAAAAATACCAAAACATGAGGCTTAATTACTTCATCCCTTACTGGTTAGGCTACTAGTCCACCCAATGATTCATAATATCTTACTACAAGTTGTGTGTTGAACTCGTAATCTGAGGATCAAATTCATGCTGAGCACTTGTGTGACTGTGATTAATTGTTAGTAATCATACAGTCTGATTATGGGTTTTAATATGAGTTGTAATTAGTTGACGTCGATGACACTTAAAGGGAAAATTACATAACTTTTTTTCCAAGATATTAAATCTAGATGAGACTTGTAGCATTGGAAATCTAAATTCATGGTCTATATTTTAAGAGATTTAGAAAATTAAACATCTAGGTATTAAAAAAATTAGGTTGGTATGTGACTAGCACTGTAATAGTAGATTAATTTTTGCAGCATTAAATATTTTGCTGCAGTGATAAATATTTCATTGAAGTGGTACTTAGCAGTACCTAGCCCGAGAATAATTTAAAAACCCTTTCTTCTAATGTTTCTCTAAGTCTCCCTCTTACCCCAAAAACACTCTAAAACCCTAGTTTTCTCAATAATAAGATTTTAGAGACCTGGGTTTATAAGAGCAGTTTTGAGGAATACCCGACGAGAACCAGACATGGAAACAGGAGTAATAACAGGATTGCTCTCTCTTCTTAATAGCATTTGGATTTGACTGTGAGGTATTTTATGTTGTTTATACATTGTAGAAAATCAACTTAGGTTAGATTCATTAAACATTATTAGTAATATTGGGAGTTATCATGCATTAGATGTTTAGGCATGGCAGTTTGAAGTATGAAAATAATAAAAACCTGATTATGCTTTGATAATGTGATTAATTATTGCCACGCCCTATTTATGCAATAATTATGGTATGAAATGGGTTGAATATTGTGAGAATGGTTATTAGCTCAGCAATTATTGAAACTCAATGTATCTTGTCAGAATGGTGATTAGTTGAGAAATTACTACAACTTGTAAGTAGGGAAGGTTGAGTATGGTAAAATGGGGGAACAATATAATGATAGGGTGTAATAGAGGGTACTCATGGTAAATGGCGTAGATACATTTTCACTAAATAAGGTTACAAAGCATAGTTAGAAAGTAGAGGTTGAAAGTAACTTAAAACAGAGTGTAGACTATATAAGAATAGACTTGGGTGGGTTAGAGCAATGGAATAATTGGTATGGTCATGTAAGGGAAAGTGTGAGAGTTCCAAAAAAGTATTAAGTAATAGTGAAGTACTATCTTAGGATCATAAATTATGGTTATGAGTAATTATAATGAGTAACTATATCAAGATGTAAACCCTCAGTCAAGTAGGAGGTGTATAGATTTAATAAACTCCTAAGAATTCATATGGGGCTTAGAGTGATAAATTATGATTAGATATAAAATAGTTACAGTGATTCCTTTAAGCCATGCTTATGATTGTTCAATGCATTGCATATTAATACACTTTGGTGTCATAGATATGAGATGATGGAGATATTGATGTTATTATTAAATCATGATGTTCATAATGATGTTGCTGCTGATGTGATAGTGTTAACAATGATGTTGATATAAAGCCCAGGATGTCTATGAGATTGGTTATGTTCATAATGTTATTAAGGTTGAGAAGGGAAGAAGATGATGCACATATCTTGCATTCATGAAATCATCCATATGTCGTGACATTCTGTTATTTTTTTCTTGAGTAGATTGGTTTTTGTAGTGTTGATGTGGTTTATAGTGGAATTTGTAGATACAAGGTATGGTCTAATACAAGTTAATGCTACCCGTCTGATGTATATATTATTGAGAGTTTATTGTATAGTGTTGTCCCTCCCTATAAGGAGTTGTCTAGTCATAGCTGCCTTAGTGTTTGTGAATCCTATAGTGTATAGTGATAGCAGAGTATTGAGGCAGTTCTTATATTTGTTATTTCCTTAATGTTAAAGTCAGTAGATTTGCTCCAAAGTGAGTTAGTAGTAGTAGGAAGCAGGCTAAAAAATTCTTAAGCTTCAAGAAGGTGTAAGTTAGAATGGGTTGTTTAAGGGCAAAGATATACAAGAATGTTAAATGGCAGGTAGTTCAAAGAGATGTAATAGATTGATGTAAATGAATTCATGTTAGGGGATTTAGAAACCAATACTTTACTTGATGTTATGATCCTCCATATTTGTTTTTGATGTTATTTGTTTCTAACCCCAGTCGGCCAATGGTGCCTATCAATAAGTATAGTTTTAATGATGTTATAGCAGAGATGATGACCATTTAGGAGTATCTCCTTCCCTATCTATTCTGTATAGATGTTGTGTCATGCACTCTTCTATTCCTTGTCTAGTGCTCTTATATCGATTTAGGCTAGTTTCTGGGGATTCATTGGTTACTATTTTCTTTATCATATTAAAATATTTAATGTATAAGACTGGATTTATATTTTGATATTAACCAAAATAATAGATAGAATAAAGAATTATTTAAAATTACTTTAATGAGTATTCTAGTTAAAATGAATGGTCTTAACTTCTGAATTAAATGAATGATAGATTTGTATAGGTTCTCCTATTATATTTAGGTGTTAGGTATGTGTTCACATGATTTGGCTAGTTAGATCATGAAAAGATGGTATCAATACTAACTAGAACAAGATTAAATATTGTCTAGAGTCCCTCGGATTAGTGTGTTGTCATGCTCACTAAATATGTAATAGGCTACAAGGCATCTAGGAATTAGTTTCACTTTCTTCTTTCCTATCGTACTATTTTAGCGTTGTCACCCTAGGTTAAGTTCAATTGGTATATCAACTATTATAATTGGTACTATTTGGCCCCAATTGGTATCTTGTAACATTAATAAGATGGAATGAACATTCTAACCATTAGATTCTAGTAAAGAAGCATATGAGGTTGATATATGGGGTTGCTTGATGGTGTGTAAAATACTTGCAGTGACATAATAGTGTGTAAATAGTTATTATGTATGTTTTTATGAATACTAATGAAGTGAAACTTAAATTGTGATGCTTAAACTCCTATTTATACTTGCTTGTTATGTATGTTGCCTAAACTATGTGTGGCCAAGAAACTTGGGCGTCTTAAGGACCAGATGTGATATTAAGGATGTTTTCATTTCTACAACTTGAGACACGTCTCATCTCTCTGTGATTTGTAGTATTCCTTGACTTCTATCCTAATCCCATCAAACGACTAAGGTGGCTTTTAATTTTGTGAAAAATATCACATGGGTGTGGTGTTTAGGAGGAGAGAAAGGAAAAAATATGTTACAAGCTAATTTAGTTGAGGAATTAGTTACTTTGTGATGGCTTGAGTTGAGATTTAATTGTTTTAGATAAAAAAAAACTCAAATATGTGATAATTACAAATTATAATAGCGTTGAGGGTTTGGCATAATGAGGAAAAGACTTGGGGACAATTATCAAAATGAGAAAATCAGAACAACTGAGGTTAACACTGCACCGGTAGAATCATCCACTACATGTAGTAAACTACCAAGGGATTCCCCTATTTTTATTAAATAGGAATTATTGTAAAGTAACTCTATTTTTGAAATATAAAATGGCAAAAAGTCAATCCGACATGCATTATAAGTTAAGCCAATTATTATTGAGGGAGTTAAAATGACAAATGTTATACAGATTCCAAAAAAACAATGACTAGTAATTTTTTGTTACATGCCTAAAATGGGGGCAAGCTAAATCAAAAAATAATAAAATATAGGGCAATGGTTTGAAGAGGACATCAAACTGGTGGCATCTACTCTAAGGCTCGAAGCATTTGAGCCCTCGTTCTCCCTACTGCATAGGAATTAGAACTCATCGACATTATTTTTATCAGCTTTCAGAGTTTCTTTATAGGGGAGGTAATGCCTAACATCACCTGGACTGTCTTCCACATCCTTACCATCATGGGGTCATGGGAGCGATGCATCTTATTTTCTTTATTCATCTTCTTTCTAATATTTATAGAGGATTAGGACATATATAGTAAGGCAAATAAACTCAAAGTAGCCAACATCACATAGGGAGTATGAATCTCTCTATTTAAACCCGCATAAAATTAAGGTCTGCCACCCAATCACTAGAGAGCAGTTTCCCGAGCCATTCTCCTTCCAGCACTGCTACTCTAACCTTCCTCCCTTACTTTCCACCTTATTTTACCTCCTCCGCGAGAACTCATACCTCTTAGAGGGTTAGAAGGCATGTCACACTCCTCCAAGTAATCATGCTCCTATTGGGGAATATTCATGTAACACCCTACATTTTTGGGCTAGTTAATGTACTATCATTCCTAAATGTGTAAAATATAATACAAATTATCCCCATGTGGATACAAGTTTCATGATCTTCATACTAGTGTGTGAAATGCTAATGAGGTTAAAAATGTTCATAGAAATCATTTAGAGCCAAGTTGAGCTAAGATTCTTTGATTCGCCCAGAGTTTAGTATTCGATTCTATAAGGGCCTAGTTTAAATATGTATAATTTTTATAACTAATGAATTTTTCATCACAAGACCCACCAAATTATAGATAATCGAATTAGGTTCCCAATGATACCAATTTTGCAAAAATTTGATACCCAAGTAAAAATTTATGTCATTTTTTATGTGAGGTAGTGAGCTCTCACGATAAGCTCGCGATGCGAGTTTAACTCCCATTTCTGGGAGGTGCAATGCAACATTTATTACAACTTCTGGGGGTCGCGCCACAATGGTCATTTACACTAAAGAGAGAGGCCAAGGGGTAGTATAGTCCTTTTACCCCATCCCCAGCCATCCAAACATGATTTATAACACCTCAAAGGGAATTATTTGCCCACTTTTCTTCATATAAACTCACGTAAGCCCTTCCCTTTCCTCAACGAATGAGTTTCAAGATTTTCCTCTCAAGAACATAAGAATTGAAGCATCAATTTCAAGATTCCTTTAAGAAATCTAAGAGTTCAATCTTCCAAGTTTAATAAATCTTCAGGAGATATCAAAAATAAAGTTTCTTTCCCAAGTTCATCATTCAAGTTTCAAGATTCAAGCTTTCTACACAATTCAAGAATAATTAAGGTATATACGGGTATGAACAAGGATAATCCTTTCATCCTTGTGCCCAAAACATGATTTTAGTGCGAAAGTTATTTGATTTTATATATTTTCCTACGAATTTAAAGTTTGTGTTTACACCCCATATTGCGATTCATGAGTTTATGAGATTTTCAATGATTTAGAAATTGAATTACATGAGTATGTTTATGTTTTATGCACATTGCTGAAATTTTCAGATTTTAAGATGAATTAAGAATGTTTATGTTATCTAGAATGAATTTTGAGATGTTTTTATCATGAGATTAGTACATGGGTAATCAATCCCTTTTTAATGATTGCTATTCAAAGAATTGTTGGGTTATAAGCACCCCATGATTAGAATATTTTCAGATCATTGAGAAAGATTCTTTCATTTGGTCTCAGAATAGATTTAAAATCCACTTTACAGATTTGTAGTTGGTTTTCCTTATAAATCATTAGATTACTTTTAAAGTGGATTTTTCTAGAGATCTTAAGAAAAAGATTTGGAGTAGTATTTAGCACCGAGATGGGTACGTTACTAAGGTTTCATATCCTATAACTACGTGCTAATGTAGGATTTAGATTATTCCCACTTCTACATGGATGACTGAGATTTTGATCACTAAGATGAGATTGATCTATTCCGATGGAAAGGGTAGAACATCCCTAAACTTATGGACTCTAGTCGTGGGACACCATGGATTCTCACATGGTGTACATGTCGGTTAGAAGAACCTTCCAAAAAGATGTCCCCGCACTCTCTAAATAACTTACTAATTTAAAGTCTTGAGATAAAGTGATTTCTATGCAGAATAAGTTTTTAGACTTTATTTTAGCCTATATGATTTGAGAATAAGCACATAATACAGATTTTAGGACTATGTCTAATGGCTCACAAGATTAAGATTTATATGTTTTTTTATTCATAAATTTGACTTTTTGATTTTAGATTACTCGAGCCTATATGAGTCATTTACAATTAGCATGTATGATTTTATAAATTATGATGATTGATAATATGTTTTAATTATACATTTCACCCCCATATAGTTAGTACATTCTCAAAGTACTAATTCACATATATGTCTATGTGCTACATTATCTCATAATGTAGGTACAAGTTTTAGTATATATATTAAGACTCTAACAGTTGCAGATTCTAGCCAGCAAGATGATGAGTCCTCCTACATCGGGAACTTTAGTTAGATTTATTCATGTTCATTGCTTTTTTACTCATATGTATTGATTAGTGGTAGTTAGGGTCGCGTCCTAGATATCTATTATCGGTATAGTAGAGGCTTCACAGATGATAGTTAGAGTTAGTTATGTAACTTTTAGTCCTCTTTAGACTTTATCAAAATGTAAAAGTTGTATTAGTATTGTATTTTATAGATTCCATCATTTTTATATTTCCACAAAGTAAACTTAGTCATTTTATACATATTATTTAGTTGCTCATGAGTTATGCTAGTAGAAGGGTTAGCTTGGAATCACTTGTGGTCCTAAGCATCGTGTGACGTCTCAGGATAGATTTTTGGGGCGTTAAAACTTGGTATCAGAGAATAAGGTTTAAGTGTTCTAGGGTGTCTATGAAGTCGTGTCTAGTAGAGTCTTGAAGAACGGTACGAAGACGTCTGTACTTTTCTTTGAGAGGCTATTAGGCATTTATGAAAAGTTTCCCTTCTTTTATACTCTAGATCGTGTTGTAAAGTTTTTCCCTTAAACCTTTCATCTATTCATGTCTTACCCCAATATTTCTCATCTATGTATTATTCTTGAGAAAACATAATGAGCAAGTCTACTTTCTGTCTAGATAATGCTCTCAAATTTACTAGCAGAAGTTTCAGATGTCACGCAAAGGGGCTTGAGAGGAGCTCTATAGTGTGCTATAAGTCCCTCAAATTTAAAGTTATGTCCTCATTCTTATGAGTCATTCAGTTAAGATAGAGTATGATATGTATTCAAATTCCTCATTAACCCCTTAATACGGATAGTACTCATTAGAGGAGATAGTGTAGATATAGGTTGCTGAATAGAGTTTGTATTCATGAGATATTAAAACCTAGAGTGTTATGATTCATAATAAGTTGAACATTCTTATAGTTAGGAGTGTGGTTTTAGAAGTGTAGTGACAAGAAATATAGTAAGGGCGATTGATTGAATATATGATTGAGTTAGTAAGATTGGGGCCAAGTATTTGATACATGTTGTGGTTAGTTGAAATTAGTGTGTTTTTGCTCTGGGGATAGCATGTGGGAGCTGTATTGATAGTGGTTTAAAGAATATGTGAAGTATTTCTTTATGGGTGTTTGCCTTGAAGTTCATATGTGGTTATAAAGATAGGCTTGAATGACATGTTGGAATTTAAGTGGAGGAACACAATATGCACTAGTGAATCCATAGTAAGAGTTCAAAGTTAGTCATTGAAGTGGTAAGACACGTTATTCTTAGGGTGTGTGCTCTAAAAATATATTGAAGATTGAATCATACTGTTTAGACTAGTATTTTGGTGTGGCATGTTGTATCCTGTGATTTGGAGTTAAGCTTGATCATGGTGAGAGGATATAATTTACTTTAGACATTAGTAGAAAGATTTATCAATGCGCATGTAAGAATTAAAAGTTGAATCAAATGAGTATAGTATTCAAAAAAAATTGTATAATTGAGGGAGTATTCAAGAAGTGTTGCTAAGCTTCAAAGTAAGATGTTACATTGCCTTAGGCCTGGTAATTCTATCCTCGCTTATGAATTATATATCTATATTCCATGCTATAGAGTTGTGTCAATGTTGTGATTCCTTAGTCAGATGTCTTGTTTAGATCATGCCCAAGATTCTTTGCTCCCTAATGTTTATAGAACTTCTTTAGAAAGAGTGTTGAAGAGATACACCAGTTAAGTATAAATTTCCAATATAATTCAGTCAGTATAGCCAGCAATTAAGTTTAACAATCAGGCAGACATATTCCTGTGTTTTTCCACCTTCTCACCTAGTCCTACTATCCAAAGTCTCAGGTGTATTACTATTCCAAGAGATAATCGATTCCAACCATGTAAATTACGAATTTAGTTCAGACCAAGCATCATTTTTAGATTTAGATATTTAGTCATGATTAAGTTTATACGTATCCTGTGTGTCATCTTAATCTTTTCCAAATTTTTTAACCAAATCAGTATCATTCGGGGAGGACCGATCCCAAGGAGGAGATATTGTAATGCCCTGAGTTTTCATATTATAAACCTCTCATTTTTTTCTAACAGGATTAGATCCAGTGTAAATCAAGGGTTACTCATAAGTTGACTCTCTTATTTCTATTTGAGCAACATAGCTAGTTTTATTATAATTCATGCACTCACAGATAAGTTAGTAGCTCATTATATTTAAGATTCAGTGATTTAGTTTATTTTAGTTGTCCATGATAGGTTATATCCTCAGACTTCTTAGTGTTTTCAGTTTAATTAGCCTCAGTCGAGGATGAATGTTTCCAAGGGGGAGATAATGTCAAACATCGCATTTTAGGCTAGTCTATGAACCATCATTCCTATATTTGTAAGCTCTAATACAAATGATCCCCATGTGGATAAAAATTTCATGATAATTATACTAGTGTGTGAAATGCTAACGAGGTTAAAAATGTACATAGAAATCATTTAGAGCCAAGTTGAGCTAAGATCCTTTGATTCTCCCAGAGTTTGGTATTTGATTCTACAAGGGTCTACTTTAAATGTGTATAACATTTTATATAAGTGTAATCTTACATCTTAAGACCCACCAAGTTGTAGATAATCGAATTACCTTTTCAATTATACCAATTTTACAAAAATCAAAAACCCGAGTGAAAAGTTATGTCATTTTTCGTGTGAGGCAGTGGGCTCATGCGATAAGCTTTCTATGCGAGTTTCATTCTTCTTTCTGGGAGGCGTAACGCTAGATTCATTTTTGCTTCTGAGGGTCGCACCATGATGGTTATTTGCACGAAAGAGAGAGCCCAAGGGGTAGTATAGTTATTTTCCCCCATCCCCAGCTGTACAAACAAGATTTATAACACCCTAAAGGGCATTATTTACCCACTTTTCATCATTAAAACTCACGTAAACCCTCACCTTTCCCCCATGAATGAGTTTCAAGTTTTTTCTCTCAAGAACATAAGAATTCTAGCATCAATTTGAAGATTCCTCCAAGAAATCTAAGAGTTTAATCTTCCAAGTTCAATAATTCTTCAAGAGATATCAAAAATAAAGTTTCTTTCCCCAGTTCATCATTCAAGTTCTAAAATGCAAGCTTTCTTACAATTCATGAAAAATTAAGGTATATGGAGTTATGAACATGGACAGTCCTTTTGTTCTTGGGCCCAAAACTTGATTTTATTGTGAAAGTTATTTGTTTTTTTATGTTTTCCTATGAATTTAAAGTTTTGGTTTACACCTCATATTGCTATTCATGATATTGTGAGATTTTCAATGATTTAGAAATGGAATTACATGAGTATGTTTATGTTTTATGCACATTGCTGAAATTTTCGGATTTTAAGATGAATTATGAATGTTTATGTTATCTAGAATAAATTTTGAGATGTTTTTTATCATGAGATTAATACATGGGTCATCAATCCATATTTAAAGATTACTATTCAAAGAACTGTTGTGCTAAAAGCACCCCATGATTGGAATATTTTTAAATCATTGAGAAAGATTTGACCTTTTGGTCTATGAATAAAGTTGAAATCCGCTTTACAGATTTGTAGTTTGTTTTCATTATAGACCATTAGATTACTTTTAAAGTGGATTTTTTTGGAGATATTGAGCATAATATTGGGAGTATTATTTATCACCGAGATGGGTAAGTTACTATGGTTTCATACCCCACAACTACGTGCCAACGTAGGATTTAGATTATTCCCACTTCTACGTGGATGACTGAGATTGTGATCACTAACATGAGATTGTTCTATTCCTATGGAAAATGTAGAACATCCCTAACATTATGGGGGATACTCGTGGGACACCATCGATGCTCATATGGTGTACATGTCGGTTAGAAAACCTCTCAAAAAGATATCCCCCACTTTCAAAATAGCTTACTAATTTATAGTCTTGAGATAAAGTGATTTCTATGCAGAATAAGTTTTTAGACTTCATTTTAGCCTATATGATTTGAGAATAAGAACATAATAAAGACTTAAGAACGAAGTGTAATGTATTTCAAGGTTTAGATTTATAAGCTTTATTATTCGTGTTTTTGACTTTCTGATTTCAAATTACTCGAGGCAATGCGAATCATTTACATTTAGCAAGAATTTTATAAATTATGATGATTGATATTATGTTTTACATATATAATTCACCCCCATATACTCAGTACATCCTGAAAGTACTAATCCAAATATATCTCACTGTGGTACATTGTTTCATAATGTAGGTACAAGTTTTAGTATGCACATTCAGGCTCAGACAATTGCAGATTCCATCAAGCAAGATGATGAATCCTCCTAATTCAAGGACATCAATTAAGTTTATTCATGCTCATTACTTTTTTACTCACATGTAATGATTAGTGGTAGTTGGGGTCGCGTCCTATCTATCTATAGTCAGTATAGCAGAGGCTTCACAGATGACAGTTGGAGTCAGTAATGTGACTTTTAGTCCATTTTGCATACTTTATCAGAATGTAAAAGTTGTATCAGTATTGTATTTTATAGATTCCATCATTTTTGTGTTTTTTCGCAGTAAACTCAGTCATTTTATATATATTATTTGGTTGCTTATGAGTTATTCCAATAAAAGGGTTAGTGTGGTATCACTTATGGTCCTAAGCACCGTGTGACATGCCATAACAGATTTTAGGGCGTTATAACTAGTCTATGAACCGTCGGTCCTACAAATGTAAGCTCTAATACAAATGATCCCTATATGTATACAAGTTTCATGATCTTTATACTAGTGTGTGAAATACTCATAATGTTAAAAGTGTTCATAGAAATCATTTAAAGCTAAGTTGAGCTAAGATCCTTTGATTCGCCCAGAGTTTGGTATTCCATCCTACAAGGATCTACTTAAAATGTGTATAACTTTTTGTATACGTGGAATTTTACATCTTAAAACCCACCAAATTGTAGATAATTGAATTATCTTTCGAATGATACCAATTTTGCAGAAAATTGATACCCGAGTGAAAGTTATGTCATTTTTCATGTGAGGCAATGAGCTCTCATGATAAGCTCACAATGCGAGTTTCATTGTCATTTCTGGGATGTGCAATGTGTGGTTCATTTCCGCTTCTGGGGGTCGCACCACGATGATCATTTTCAGGAAAAAGAGAGGCCAAGGGGTAGTATAGTCCTTTCCCCCCATCCCCAGCCATCCTAACACGATCTATAAACCTAAAGGGAATTATTTTCCCACTTTTCATCATCAAAACTCACGTAAACCCTCCCCTTTCCCCCATGAATGAGTTTCAAGCTTTTTATCTCAAGAACATAAGATTTCAAGCATCATTTTTAAGATTCTTCCAAGAAATCTAAGAGTTCAATCTTCCAAGTTCAATAATTCTTCAAGAGATATAAAAAATAAAGTTTCTTTCCGAAGTTCATCATTCAAGTTCTAAGATGCAAGCTTTCTTTACAATTCGTGAATAATTAAGGTATATGGAGTTATGAACATGGACAGTCCTTTTGTTCTTGTGCCTAAAACTTGATTTTATTGTGAAAGCTATTTGATTTTGTATGTTTTTCTATGAATTTGAAGTTTGGGTTTACACCCCATTTTACTTTTCATGAGATTATGAGATTTTCAATGATTTTGAAATTAAATTATATGAGTATGTTTATGTTTTATGCACATTGCTGAAATTTTCATATTTTAAGATGAATTATGAATATATATGCTATCTAGCATGAATTTTGAGATGTTTTTATCATCAGATAAATACATGGGCCATCTAGCCTATTTAAAGATTGTTATTCAAAGAATTGTTGTGCTATAAGCACCCCATTAATAGAATATTTTTAGATAATTGAGAAAGATTTGACCTTTTGGTCTCAAAATGGATTTGAAATCCACTTTACAGATTCAGATTACATACTTACATTTAGTTTTCATTATAAACCATTAGATTACCTTTAGAGTGGATTTTTCTAGAGATCTTAAGAATGATATTTGGAGTTTTATTTAGCATCAATATGGGTACGTTACTATGGTTCCATACCCCATAACTACATAACAATATAGAATTTAGATTATTCCCACTTCTAAGTAGATGACTGAGATTGTGATCACTAAGATGATATTGTTCTATTCTGATAGCAAGGGTAGAATATCCCTAACATTACGGGGGCTAGTCATGGGACACCGTGGATGCTAAAATAGTGTACATGTCATCTAGAAGAACCTCCTTAAAAAAATGTCCCCCACTCTCAAAATAGCTTATTGATTTAAAGTCTTGAGATAAAGTGATTCCTATGCAGAATAAGTTTTCAGACTTTATTTTAGCCAATATTATTTGGGAATAAAAACAAAATACAGATTTAAGAACTAAGTGTAATGGCTCACAAGATTTAGGTAATATGCTTTAATATTCATGATTTTGACATTATGATTTCAGATTACTATTGCATGTGTTAGTCATTTACATTAGCATGGATTTTATAAATTATGATGATTGATATTATGTTTTACGTATGCATTTCACCCCCATATACTCAGTACATCCATAAAGTGCTGATCCACATATATTTCTATGTGCTACATTGTCTCATAATGTAGGTACAAGTTTTAGTATGCACATTCAGGCTCAGACATTTGCATATTCCAGACAGCAAGATGATGAGTCCTCCTATTTTGGGGACTTCAATTAGATTTATTCATGTTTATTACTTTCTTACTCATATGTATTACTTAGTGGTAGTTGGGGTCGTATCCTAGCTATCTATATTTAGTATAGTAGAGGCTTCATGGATGACAATTACAGTTAGTTATGTAATTTTTAGTCCTTTTCAGACTTTATTAGAATGTAAAAGTTGTATCAGTATTGTATTTTATAGATACAATTATTTTTATGTTTATGCTCTGTAAAATCAGTCATTTTATACATATTATTCAGTTTCTTATGAGTTATGCCAGTGGAAGGGTTATCTTGGCATAACTTGTGGTCCTAAGCACCACATGACATCCCGGAACAGATTTTGGGGTTTTACAACTAGTCTATGCACCGTCGTTCCTACACGTGTAAGCACTAATACAAATGATCCCTCATTGGATAAAAGGTTCATGATCTTTATACTAGTGTGTGTAATGCTCATAAGGTTAAAAATTTTCATAGAAATTATTTATAACCAAGTTGAGCTAAGATCCTTTGATTCGCCCAGAATTTGGAATTCAATTCTACAAGGGTATACTTTAAATGTTTATAAATTATTATATACATGGAATTTTTCATCTTAAGACCCACCAAATTATTGATATCCAAATTATCTATCCAACGATACCAATTTTTAAAAAAATTGATACCCGAGTAAAAAGTTATATCATTTTTTGTAAGAGCACTCACGACATGAGTTTGTTTCCCATTTCTGGAAGGTGCGACATGAAATTCATTTCCACTTCAAGGGTTTATGCCACGATGATTGATGATTGATGTTATGTTATGCATTTCACCCTCATAGATTCAGTACATCCTCAAAGTGTCGATCCACATATATGTCTATGTGGTACATTGTCTCATAATGTAGGTACAAGTTTTAGTATGCACATTCAGGCTCAGACAATTGCAGATTCCAACCAGCAAGATGATGAGTCTTCCTACTTCGGGGACTTTAGTTAAATTTATTCATGTTCATTACTTTCTTACTCATATGTATTATTAGTGGTAGTTGGAGTCGCATCCTAGAAATCATTAGTAAATATAGTAGAGGCTTCACAGATGACAGTTAGAGTAAGTTATGTAACTTTTAGTCCTTCTTTTCAGACTTTATCAGAATGTAAAAGTTGTATTAGTATTGTATTTTATAGATTCCATCATTTTTATGTTTCCGCTCAGTAAAATCAGTCATTTTATACAGATTATTCAGTTACTTATGAGTTATGCCAGTAGAAGGGTTAGCTTGGAATCACTTATGGTCTTAAGAACCGTGTGACATCTCGAGATAGATTTTTAGGGCGTTACAATTCACTCACTTGAACAACTCTATATTGTACAAAGGAAATAACATATCCCTTGTTCCCCTCTCCCTAGCATAGAAGTACTACCACCCATCCATGATCAGTGCTCCAAAATTTACCACGACCCCCGCCATAATGCCTGTCATGACCATAGATTGATAAAACACAATGTATATAACATTTATTCAAGGATGAATCCTTCGGACATCAATTATAACCACTTTGTGGTCTTAGCTGACAATTAGGTACCCTTAGACCCATGATGCTGGACCATTTCACCTCATGAGCTCACCTTTCCAGTGTAAGAAACTTCGCCAACCATTTTAGCTAGATTCTCAAATTTGCGCCTTGAAGGTGGTAGTAAAAGGGTTTGGGACACGACAAGGTGTCATTGATGGTGTCAATAACCATTATGGCCATCTTTTCTCGAACACATATAGTTTGGAGAGGCACCGACTAGTCTATAGTTAGGAGGTTGGCATAAAACTTCCGAATGACCTCCATGTTGTATTGAGGGACTAACTTGGTCAATGGCTACTACCTAAAATCTTTCATTTGGTTGTTGAAAACTGGAAACTCCTTACCTATATTCATTATTACCATTCCCTGATTTAGAATAAATCCCCTTCTATGCTGGCCCTTCTCATAATGGTCACGATAGTTAGTGTTGGTAAATTTGTAATAGTGGGGTTATTAAGCCATGATAAACCTGAAACACATAACAAAAACTATTTAGAAAACAATACGAGGTACTAAGAGAGTGACAACAAATTGAAAATTTAAACAAACACATTAAAAATTATTACCAATCAAATTTCTTGAGTCATGATGACACCTGCTTTACCATACCGTAGGAAAGACAAATTATGTCCCTGAACTATAAGTAAAGGGATACTTGGTAGGAAGTGGCATAAGTGCTAGAAATGTGCAAGTAAGTGAATAGAAGCAATAAATCACAAAATATTAAAATTACAAAGGATAAATAAAAGAGAAATAATATCATCCCATGACCTAGTTAGGTCATTAAAAGATCCTCTAATCAAAAAGAATTTAAGTACTATAAAGTCAATATACAACAGATTCAAAAATAGAAATACTATAAAAAACAAAAGATGGAGAAAATGACAACTCCAGCTACAAGAGCTCACCTAGTTTCTGAACACTGACCAGCACAATCGCAGACTCAACGACAGCCACTAGTACTTGGATATGCATCAAAAAGGTACAAAGGTGTATTATGAGTACTAAAGGTAGCAGTACTCAGTAGGAATTATTGACTGATTGAGAAAAATTATAATATAAATATAATAAATGCGAGATAAATAAGATAAGTCAAGGAAAAAGGAAAACCTATAATAATTCTCTATACGTAGAAAGTAAACAACTGGAACAATTAAAATAAGTAGAACATAGCTATTTCTAACATAACTGGGACGCCATAATCCAAGAAGATGAAAATAAAGGAAATAACCTAATATAGTTCCCTATAAGCCTGGTTGATGCAATCAAGACAAAGTGAACCATAATTACGCAAAGTATTCATATGTTAAAATCATAACCGTGGATTTTTCCATACCATAACCACCATACTAAAATCAGTTCAGTAATCATCATAATGATCTATCGATGACGAACTTAAACAAAAAATAATATCATAATATGTCAAACTTTAAGCAAAAGTCATATCACTATTTGGTGGACTTAAACTAGAACTTATATCAACATTTTTTGGACTTAAATTAGAATTCATATTATCATTTGATGTACTTGAATCGAAACTCATATCATCATTTGTTGGACTTAAAGTAGAATCCGTATCATCATTTTTAAAACTTGAAACAACAATCAAATGTCTAAAACCTCATCAAGATTGTGAATGTAATTACAATAATGTATAATGGCCTACAGATCTTAAAGTAACTAATCAATAGTAATCTTTGCCTAACGTGGGCCGGAAGGGACCACTTCTATACCTGATAATCTGTTCTAAGACAAATTATATCATGAACTAGGCTAAAGTATCAATTCTTACTACTAGATAAAAAATAAGTCTCATTGAGTCCTAACATAGAAATTCTACCTGAAGAATAAGTAGTTGAGTCAATAATGCCTTGCCTTAGTACGGTTTTTTATCGACTAAAAATTCAGAATCACACTAAATATACCTCCAAGCGATAATTGACATCCTCAAACAAGAATAATATTGTATAAATACTATAAGTAAGTCCAATCAAAGAGAAAGGAAAGCCTAGCTTACCTGGATGCCAAAGAAAGCCTGATAATGTCCTCTAAATTAAGGATTTTACCTTTTGAGAAGCTTCCACATGATGCCACACAATCAAAATAAAAATCTAGTCATTATTATGAGAACAACGGTACCTTTTTCATTTCTATGCTTTTGGTCAAAAAATTAAGTAAAAATTCCATGTGGGGCTTGCTTGTGGAATTTCACATTCAAAACCATCAATGATGATTCTCAAACTACAACCTTTGGGTATAAGTGATCGTCATCAGTATAGTAACCCAATGTAGTTGGAGTCAAATCCACAGGAATTGAAGACAAGGATTTCAATACTCAAGAGTCTTAGAAGTCAACTAGGAGTTGACCCATAATGCTTAGTAAATAAACATGATAATAGAAATGGGGGTTTGTTTGAATGGTTTTGAATTTAACAATTTTGTTATTTAGGAATACTATTTCGATGGTAGAAACAATTATAGATTAACCAAGTGTAGATGAAACTTGTGGTCTTGCCTTCTTTGGTGTGGGTTCATGCATGGGAATTTGATTATTTTTCGAAAATTAGTTTGAAGTCATGGGTACGCTAGATCTCAAAATTTTTGAGTCAATTTGTCATTAAAACACCAAATATCACAAATTGATTTTGTCTAACACGTTATAAGTGTAACAGGTTTACCAATCTATAGGCTTAAATAACATCCTTATATCTAAGAGATGTTGTTAAATGAACTAGCTGAAGTTATTGTTTACATTCATTCCTCACCCATATCCCCTCTGTCAAGGATGATATGGGTTCTAAGGTCATCAGGGTTTCCAACCCCCAATTCTTCGTTAAAACATGTAATGAATGCAACCACATCATTTAGATAATTAGAAAAATAAACAAAACCTATGCACTAATCAAAACCTATTTAAGAATAACCAAAAGATGAAGAATTAGCTACTCAAACAAAGAGAATTAAAATATATACCCAAATGTCCATCAAACTGGTCCATAGGAAATAAAAATAATGCAAAATCCAAGCTCTACTTTTAATAAATCTTTAAGAAAAATCGCTAATTCTTAACTCGAAAGTTGCTCTGATGTGTTCTTATCTCCAGAGTATCCAAATATGTCAGTACAACTAAAGTACTGAGTATACGTGGAGGTAGGCTAAATGCATTGGGTTTATATGCATAAACATGCTGACTAATATGAACGTGAGAATACATACATACATACATACATAGGTAACTGCTACTGAACACATGGAGATACTGACTTCTTGAGTTAGAACTCTGATAACATAAGATTCGTGATACTGAGATACTGAATGATTGATAACATGGATGACCGTATCTAATAGTTCTAATGCTAGGGAAAACTATCTGAGTTCCAAACTATATTTGAACATCTAAGTTTGAGATTTGTTCTAGCTAATGATTTATCTCTAAAACTAATAATAAGAATACTCGACTGAATTTCAGATTAAGATCAAGCCTGTCTGTTGGGTATCCTCTTGATCTAATCATAAGTTTTCGAATATGGGACCAAGCCTATCTAATGGTATGGTCCAGGAATTATTAGAACTATTTGAGTTCCCTACTGAGATCGATGATTGTATCTGACAGTCCTGATTCCTGATTTCTACTCTTAACACTGATACTGAAACTGTAACTGTAACTGTGACTGTGGGAGATAGTAACCTAACCGACATGTCCCGATACTATACTAGTGGGGTCCAATCTTTTCCCTAATTAGAAGAGTGCCAATACCGTACCGCGGGTAAAGACCTCTACTATGGTCAAGCCTCTTTGACAGGTGACACTGAACAGGAAATCAAGCCTAAGGAAATATAATTTCTAAGTATATCCTTAATCTGAAGGGTGACTTTTTTCCTATGCTGGCTACGTAGTTCTAGAGTACAGGGATTACTTCTAACAACTCTGCCTTTATAACAGAAAAAACCACTATCCCCGCACTCGCTCGGTTCTAGTCCCTAATCCGAACTAAAAGACTCTAAAAAGATTAACTGCGTTGAACTGACTAACTAAATTGAACTAATTTATAAATTGATTAACTAATATAATAATATTTTCTTAGCTGAACTAAGCTGAATTCACTGAGTTCCGTTGACTGAGAAATAAACTACTTGAGATCTGAGGTCTGACTGAGAGTACTGAAACTACTGGGACTATTGAACTACTGAAATTTTTGAATTTTTCTGAGTCACCAGACTAACTGAAATCTATGCATCATAGCTTGACTGAGGATGTCTTAAAACATGACACTAGCTCAAGGCATATAGCTATAGTTTTTGGGTACAAGTACCCCCAGGACTCGATGGAAGGAAACTGACACACATAACTGACTTGATCATAAGAGTAGAGTCCACAATTCACAATATCATCAGTAAGGATTTCATAATAAGAATGATTCTCAACAAACTATCACATGATCGAGAAAGCACACAATATGTCTATACTTGCATGGCTTCAATAACATGGTCATTCCATATCACAACAATATCATGAGCATCTCATACAACATTTTCAATTCAATACAATAGCATGGGGATCACGTTGAACATAAATTTAGAACATGGAATAGTCATTTAGGACTTATTATGTAATAAAAGCATGATTTCTATTCCCTTAGATATTTTCACAAACACCTTACATGCATATCTTAGGCATAGGTGGATTCATCAAGATTACAAATATTCAACCACCAATTTCACAGATTTATACATTAAATATCACAATATCCTCACATAAAATATACAAAGATCCCATCTTAGGCATCATCAAACTCCAACAACATGAACATCAACCACCAACAAGATAAACATCATAATACATAATTTAGAAGATGGTCCTTGAGCTTCATGGATGAAAGAAGTCCATGAATCAAATCACACATACCTTAGAAGGAAGATTCTTCATGATTGACTGAGGAATTTCCTTAAAATTAGATCTTCAAGCTTAATTATGCAACCCTAGTTGTTTTTCTCTTTCAGTGCTCTTGGATGATGAACTTAAGATATTAGTAGGGTTGTAATGTAATTAGGAGCTATATATTTCATAGGATTAAGTTTAGGGACGTGTAAGGAGTGTTAAAAGACTTAATTAATCTCAAAATAACTCAAAACGGGGTGTTTAAGTCACTTGAAACCATAAGATATGTGCCTCATATGATATCGCATATATTTATATAGGCCCGCATATGATATCGCCTAAATTTAAATAGGTACCGCATATGATATCGCCTATATCTACATAGACGCCGCATATTCTATCACCTATATTTACATAGGCTCCGCATATGCTATCGCATATGCTTTCCAGTGGTCATGTGCGATTGGTTAGGTGACGCACTCTACTTTGCAAAGCCATAACACCTAGCTCGGGTGTCAGATTTTGATGAAATTGGTATTGTTGGAAAGATAATTTGATTCTCTATAATTTGCTGTATATAAATATGCAGAAATACCACATTAACATCAAGTTATACTCATTAAAATATGACGCTTACGAAATCAAGCACTAAAACTTGATAGATTCAAAAACTCTTAGCTTGTATTACCTTAAGTGACTCATATGAACATGCTTAACGTATCATAACCTATATTATTGCTAGGATACTCATTGTAAGTCATGTACTCAAGTATTAATCATAGGATAAGAGATTTCATATGTAAGAAAAATAGTTCGTCTCCAAGCTTAAAAATATATGGGGTATTATAGATGCCTCCTGTGTGAGAGATGATTACCTACTTATTGATATTATGCCTTCTATATATGAGATTCCTCCTATATGTGAGATGATTAAAGGTATGCTACGACTTATAATTATGATTATTGATATGAGTCACACACATGTTTATGGGCTTAAGATCGTGATTATGATTTTGTGATTAATCTATAGAAATTAATAGGCCAAGGTTTTTGTTATGATATTAGTTCAATAGACAAGAAGTTTCTATCATTATAAATGATATGATACAATTTAAGAATAAGAATATGTAGATTTTTATATATATATCCCTCCGATATGGGACAGAGAAATATTAATCATGATACTTACTATTCCAGTGATTGAATACCGATGATGGCATGCATAGATTTGGTACATTCATGATTATTTACCATTATAAATTGTATTATTATATTTGAACTATGATCTTATCACTTCTCTTCTTGTTAGATGGTTAATTTATATGGTAACGAGTTATCTATTAGGGGACTATAGAACTTGATAGCTAGGAATCTAATGTATTAGTTAATGAATCTTGCTTAGTTGAAAAATAGTAGCTATCGATGGTTATTTAATGCACGGTTTCAGTTAATAAAAGATGGTAGGTGACAAGTAGTAATGTATTGTCTAGTAATAATTAAAGGACATGGGATGATTAGTTAAAAATAATGAATGAGGGATAATTGCGGTTTATGTCTAATGAAGAACCTTGAATAGATTTTAGATGTTGACTATTAAATAAATAGTTGTTAGTTGTTATCCCGTGAATAAGGATTCGGTGAAGGATAATTTTTAGACTAATAGCTAGAGGTTATGTGATATCTAGTGATCTAGTGATTTTATTATAATAAATGTTGGTTAACTAATAATAAGTAGTTGGGAAGTATTGACTAGATAGATACTCTATGGTGATATATCTATATTTATGTGTATTTTAGTGTATCTTATTTAGTAATACTAATTGTGATGATATTGATACTTGGCAAGGACAGAGGAAACTACTACGATGATATTGATACCTAACAAGGCCAAAGAATCCTATTGTGATGATATTGATACCTGGCAAGGCTAGAGGATACTACTGTGATGATGTTGATACTTTACAAGGTTGGAGGATTTTATTATAATGATATTGATACCCGATAATATAGGAAGATACTGTCGTGATGATATTGATACCCGACAAAGTCTGAGGATATATTGATGATATGTTGATACCAAACAAGTCCAAAAGTTGATATATTGATGATATCTTGGGTGTACTTTCTATTCTATTTATATGTTGTGTATATCTACTTTTTTATTAAAGCTCAGTTGGCAGTAGCCTATAGATAACCATTCAATTGGTACTTATACTACACTTCTGCAGCCTACAGATCATAGAATAGGTTATTTATGTTGATGTGTGCATCATGCTGACCATCCCTGGTTCAAAGAATTAGAGTGAGATCCTCACATTCGAAGTATTACCTATCTCTCTCTTATGTATTAGACTAGTCTCTAAGTAGTATTCAGAGATAAGTTGTATCAGTGTATATCTCTTAATATTTCACTTTAATACTCTTTTTATATTAGAACCTCTTGTACTGATTCTACCAGGATTTAGGATTCTTATTTATATTAATATTTATTTCATATATTCCAAAATATATTCCTTATAATATTGAGTAGTCCATTACTAGTCATTCTGGACTATGGGTTGGCTTGCCTATTGGTGGCTTATGGTAGGTTCCATCATGACCTGAGGAAATCAGGTAGTGATAATTTGGTATCAGAGCTTAGGTTTCATTGGTGTATTAGTACAAGAGCTAAGTGTTAGTAGAGTCTTGTAGATAAGTGCGAAGACATTCGTGCCTATCTTTGGGAGGCTTTAGTGATATTTTAGAAAATTCATTAGATGACTTATTATCATTTTTCTGCATTTCTATGAACCTTGAACATATACTTTGACTCTATTCTATCCCTTATGGACGGTGGGCTATTGTCAATAGATACAAATATGACTCTAACGTGTTTGTAGAATTTCAGCGCAACATTAGACTAGTAGGCTAATGATGGATATAGAAGATTCTGAGTAGCATCCAAAAATGATTTGGAAGAGTCCCTATAAGATTTGTGGAGTGTGGCATTGTTCTTCAGGCCATGGCTAGCATTCTGGAATATGGGGGGCAGTATCTGAAAGTATTCTAGGATCTTGGTTTGGTTATGTTATGAAGAGACAATTGTTAAGTTAGTTTCCCTTGGATGAGATAGGTGATCAGCTAGAGTTAGACTATTTTTCCCGCCAGCCTAGAGTTCCTAAGGTAGGCTAAGATTTTGGTCTTAGACATAATTTTGCGAATTTCTTTTTGCTTTAATTTGCCAGCCATTTGGGCTTAGCTTGCGTTCTCTTTATATTGATACTTCGGGAATTGCTATGGCCACAAAGAGACCGACTACAAGACTAGGGTTTGTCCCTGACATAAAATTCCAGCCATATTGCTTTGTTATATCATTTTGTAATATTATGACATCTTTAGTTAGATATCATACACTTTGTGCCTCAGTTGATGATTTAGTCGGTCAGTCTAATTTAGACCCATTAAGATTTATTTTTCCTATGCCTATCAGGAATGTGATGGTGGATATTACTATAATTGGATTACTTTTATTTCTCGCATTTATCTCTTATTATGTGTATAATGGTTTTCATATCCATTGATTATTGTATGCCTAGATGAATTTATATTAGTCATTATGTGCCTTATTATTGTATTTATGATTATGTTACTACTTCGTGGTTTATTTTGTTTAGTAGTGGATGAAGAAGATATATATTGATGTTTTTACCATATGGAAGTGGATTTAGGTTCTAGTCTCAATTATCTTGGCACATTAGCCCTGTTGTTTCCTTTGGGTGGTACGTGATATTGATGTTCATTTTTGTACCGTCTGTATTGTATGTTGATATTGATATTGTTGTTGCTATTTCTACGACCGCATGAGTTTAAAGATATTACTTGATGTGATTGATCCTCACTAGGTATCTATATAGACTAGTGTCACCTAGTTAGACTTTCTTTATTCTTGTTATATTATTTGGTGGCTTCAGTAGATATAACCCAATTTGATAATTTCTTTCCCCTAGCACGATGAGGTTGACTGTGTTCCCTCTTGGTTAGATATATTAGATTGATTTTGGAGATGTGTTGTGGTATCAAAGGTATGTGACCTTGCATGGTTTTTGTAGATTTTGAGTGGGAAATTTAGTTATGTTCCCTACTTTTAAGTTTGAGATCCTTAAAATTTCCTCCTGGGTTGTGACGGATTTTGTTTTGGCAATCCCTTCTTGTATAACCCATTTGATAGATGGACCAGTATAAGGTTCGCTCTTTATTTGTGGCTATTTCATCATTCGATACCAATTTTCATGTTGATTTTGAATAACATGGATTCATCTCATAGGTATGTTGGGTTTGTTCTCTTGTGATAGATTGCATTGT
Organism: Capsicum baccatum var. pendulum; assembly: GCA_030864225.1. Taxonomy (NCBI): domain Eukaryota; kingdom Viridiplantae; phylum Streptophyta; class Magnoliopsida; order Solanales; family Solanaceae; genus Capsicum; species Capsicum baccatum. The sequence goes on from CM061557.1 coordinate 130,230,547, forward strand.
TGTTAGTATGGAGATTGCATACTCCATTGTTGTTGTGAAATGGTTTTGTCTAGTAGAGTTGGAAAGTTAGAGGTAGGTCGCCATTTCTGTGATCGCTTCTTAAGATGGAAAATTAGAAACTCTTTAGCTTAAGTTGTTGGTTCTTTGGTGGTTGTAACGACTTTGACCTTGGTTTTGAGATTGGTATTTCTTCTTTTAAGATATTATTCTTGGGTGGTTTCAGGAAATCCCTATTTAAGCATTTGTTCGACCTAGTGAGACTTGATAGAGTGGTTCTCCTGGATAATATAAGTGTATGACTATTTCTTTGCCTAGATGAAGTATTACATTGGTTAGTTCCCATCTTAAGTTTAATTGCTCTGAGTTGCTAAAGTATTTAGCTTCACTGGTGGTTTTCATCCTTGAGAAGTTTTGAGAATGTGTGGATAATTTATGCCCTCCAGTGGATATGGAGTGGGTTATATATATTTTCAACCAGTGATTTTTCCTTTAGCATGTCTCTTATTTTGCGGCTATGTTTCATTCCATCTAGCTGATACAGATTTAGTTGCTTATGATATATGTCAGTGGTTATCCCCATGGTGAGTTTTCTCTCTAGATATGTCTCGATTGTGGCTTGGTATAAGTTATTTTAGCTATGTCAAATCTGGATACTAGAGTTGATTTGAGATAGTTGACATTAATATAGACTTATTGGCCAAGTTTTGGATTTTGACTCCTTGGAATGGCGATTTGGAATAATGATAGATTTGGAGAATTAGTGCCTACCTGTTTTTGTTTGGATTTAGATATCTGAGATTGAGCGGTTCATCCTTGTTATTGAGATTTTAGCTTGGTGTTATGGAGCTATCCTGCAGCCTTCATTTTGAACTTGTTTTAGTTAGGATACCATTTATAGGCATATTAAGCCTTCTCAATGTTTTTCTATTTTGTCTTCTAGACTTCAGCTGGATTATAGTTAATTAGTGCTCAGATGATAGCCTATGGGCCTCGTATTGGTTATTTTAGTTTTGACCTTAAGTTTTTGATTTTTTTAGGAATTTTAGATAATTTACTCAGTGGGAGTAATATTCTCATACTAGATTACGTATGTCTTCATTCTTGGTGGATGAGACATCCTGTAGTGCCATATTCTATGATGAGCAGTTATTCATTGGATTTGGAGATTTTAGTTAGATTTTCATCTGGACTGGTTTGAGCATTGACATAGATTGTGTTCTATAATTATCTTTATTTGTATGCCCAGATAGAGCATTATTAGGTTATTCTCATATTTTGCTTCTGGACTTACAGCAGATCAACTTTAGTTCTTTGAGTTCTCTGTGATAAAACCATGTGGATGAGATTCAAGTTATTTTCCTCTTTTCTTGGAGTAGATAGTAGGTGCAAAATTGTTAAGGAAGGTTATTTTGTGATTTGGATTCAATTTTATGACTCATGCCTTTGTTTGCTTTTGTCTTTGATGAGCCATAGCTGATCTATGTAGATATAAAGATGGTATAAGCATGATATGAATCAGATGTGCATGCATTAGCCTTTTAAGTTCAGTTGGAAGCTAGTTAGAGGTTAAGTTGAGTTGGCTATTTTTGAAGTAGAATGAGAGTGTTGGTTGAAAAAGGAATACCTGTAGAGAAATCCCTTGGTAGTGTTTTCTCTCTACTTAGGTTATCTGGGAAGTCATGCTTGGAGCATGCGAGCTTGGTACCTCATCTTTTCAAGCTTTTGAGATTATTTTTGTTCATTGACTTTCTAGGAAGAAAGTCCCTTTAGTTGTAGATATTATAATGACTCTTAAGGTCATTTTCCATTTTTATGTTCATCTTTACCGTTTGAAATTATCCATAGCAACCCTAAGTCATTTATGACTTGCTGGGACTGATAGTTTGGTTACTGGGCAATTCATTTTGATTTTAGAGTCAATTCCTTGTTTTGAAGTTTTTGTTGGATCCAAATAGCCATCGAGCAAAAATTTCAATGAAACAATAGCCGATGCAAATTCCAACTGCGCCAGAAGATCAAAAATATTGAGTTTAGTCTAGGTAGACCTTTAGTTTGGGTCCCAATTCACCCGAGATCATTTAGACATATTGGTCGAAAAGTTAAAAATTGCTAAGAATGCGTATGTGACCCATATTTTGTCAAAACCAGCTCAGATTGAATATCCGAATTTAGCATCGCATTCGAAATGTCCATTTTATCCTAAGGAGGCCCTTGGTTCAAGTTCCAAGTCTCCCAAACTTATTTTGGGCTATTGTGTAGATTTTATAAAAAGTTATGAAACTATAGGTGTGGGGCTCACTTTTACCCAAAAGATCTCTCATGAAAGTTTTGATGATTCCAATGTATTTGAAATGTGGTTTACACTCAAAATTCACTGTTGGATCATTTTCTTTTGATTCCAAATAAGTTTCGAGCGTCAAAAACTTATTTTTGAGTTTGTTGTCATTTGGTGCAACAAAAATCGAAGTCTGTTGGACCATGATTGCGACATCCGAGAGACTGTAGGGGCTCTATAAAGGACCCAAGATGCATTTGGGGCATTTCCCCTTTACCATTTATTCCTAGAAACCCTAAAATGAGTGTAATAACTCAAAATTGGTCATTGCTGTGACTTGGGATCTTAATTATCATCTTTTATTGTGATTATCTTCAAGATTAAGATAAGAATTCTTTAATTCATGCTTGAATTCCTTAGTTTGGACCCAAAACCACAATTTATCTTAGGGCTTGATTTTAGACCAATGTATACTTAGTTTTCACCCGTTCTTTGAAGGTTGTGATTTATTATTCAAGTGTGAACATTGGGATGATCTCGAAAACTCATTTTCTGTATGTGGGACCCACTTGGGATTTTGTTGTCTTTTTTGGACCCAAAGCAAAATAGTGCAATATGGGTATCATTAGACTCATATTAATTAGTAGATTATGGTTTAGATAGTGTGATGGCATTTTGAGGATTGTAAAGTGATGACCAACATGGGGTGCATGAAATGAGGTTTTGCGTTTGTCCTTGAGGTAGGCTTCTATCTACTTTTTCTTTATAGATGATATGTGTTATATGTTGTGTGTGAATATGGATGTTAGGCTTGATTAGTATGATAACTTCACCTTGATGTATTGAAGTTTTGTGATTAGATTAGGGTTTCAAACTCGTAAGATGACTTATTTATAGTTCTTTTGTATCCTATTGCCTTCCCTCTTTAGTTTAGATTAGTTATAGTACGGATATGATATAATGATACATTTGCAATATTGTTTTAGCATTTGAAAGATAATTCATATATTTAGCCTTATTGGGCTAGTATGATAGTCTTGAAACTGTAAGTCTGGTAGAGTTGACTTAAGTAACCTTATTTCTAGTTCAAGTTTCTATCTCTGTCTTGAATATGGCTCACATGACATATAGAAGATAAACTAGATACCTTAGCCTAGTTTGGGGCATAATATGCCTAATGATGGAAATTATGGGTTAAAAGTGGGATCATTCGACTCATTTAAGACTAATCTTACGTTAAGTCTTATGGACTTGGTGTGGATGTTAGATATAGATGAGGCTAATAAACCTTAGAATAAGTAACTTGTATTGATGTTCCCGGATTGTGGCTTAAGAGTTATAATTATGATACTCTTTGCGTAAGAGATATTGGGGATTTAGAGATGATATTCCTCTTAGATACATTATGTGGCCTATAGAGATGTTATTTTCACTTAGACTTGAAGATTGGCCTATAGACATTCTATGTTCTCTTAGAATTGATGATTGGCCTATAGAGTTGCTATTTCCCTTAGTCATGATTATTGGACTTGTTGAGACAATGTTCCTCTTAGATATGTAAATTGGCCTAGAGAAGCGATATTTCTCGTAGACATGAAGTATGACCTATTGATATATGATATCTTATGGATGATTTTTTGTCTATATATATTATGCCTCCTAGATGTGAGATGCCTTTTATGTGAAGGATGATTACATATCTATATATATTATGCCTCCTAGATGTGAGATGCCTCTTATTTGAGAGATGATTACATTCTTATTGATATTATGCCTCCTAGATGTGAGATGATTAGAGGTATTCTACGACTTATAATTATGAATATTGAAATAAGTCCTAAATATGTGTATGGGCCTAAGGTCATGATTATTCCAGATAAATTAATGGGCCAAAGGCCATGTTATGATATTTATTCAATAGCCAAGAAGTGTTTATCATTATAAATGATGTGAATACAGTTTATCAATATGACTATGTATATATTTTGTCCATGTCTCTTCGGTATAGGACAGAGAAAGATGCGGCATGATGCTTACTATTATACTAATTGAATACTGGTGATGGCATGCATAGATTTGGAACATTCATTATTATTTACCATTATAAATGATGTGTTATAATTAAACTGTGATCTTATGAATTTTCTTTTTGTTAGATGGTTAAGCTATATGGTAACTAGTTATCTATTAGGGGACTATAGAACATGATGGCTAGGAATCTAATATATTAGACTATCGAACTTGATGGCTAGGTATTTAATATATTAGTTAATTAGTCTTGATTAGTTGAAACCCGGTAGGTAATGATGTTAGTTAATGAATGGTGTCAGTTAATAAAAGATAGTAGGTTAAATATAGTAATATATTGTCTAGTAATGATTAACGGACATAGGATGATTACTTTATAAAAATGAATTATGGATAAATGGTGGTTTAGGCCTAATGGTGAACCTTGACTATATGTTAGATGTTGACTATTAAGTAAATAGTGGTTAGTCGTTATCCCGTGAATAAAGATTATGTGTAAGATAATTTTTTGACTAATAGATAGAGGTTATGTGATAACTAGTGAACTAGTGATTCTATTATAATAAGTGATGGTTAAATAATAACCAGTAGTTGGGAAGTATTGACTAAATAGATACTCTATGGTGATATGTCTGTGTTTTTAAGTATTTTAGTGTATCTTATTTGGTAATAGTAATTATGATGATATTGATACCCGGCAAGGATGGAGGATACTATTATGATAATATTAATACCCAGCAAGGCCGAAGGATACTATTTTGGTGATATTGACACCCGATAAGGCTGGAGGATACTATTATGATGGTATTGATACTTGGAAAGGCCGGATGATACTATTATGGTGATATTGACACCTGATAAAATTAGAGGATATTATCATGATGATGTTGATACCCAGTATGGTCGGAGGATATATTTATGAAATTTTGATACCCGGTAAGGCCGAAGGTTTATTACGATAATGATTGCCCTAATGAGTACAGTTATGATGATTTGTTACATTGATCGTGTACTGTGCATTCATTCCTACATACACATTTCCTATCACTAGTAATTATTTATGTCTATCTACCTGTAAGGGATAGTTGGATAGATATGGGTGAAGAATATGCATTTTGTTGTTGTATGTTGATTGAACGTTCCATGCTTAGGGCGGTGGGGGTATGCATAGGCTCAACTAGGTATTTGGTTGTCCAGAGTAGTTAGTTATTCATGTTGTTATTTATATTGTCGTTATCATTCTTATAATAATTATTATTGCTAGCTTATGACAGATTGGTCTTTGATCTGGTATCATTAATTAGGGTATTTCTTCGGCCTCTCCTATCTTATTATTACATTATTATGCATGATTATTTCATGTCTTTCCATATAGATTAGGAACACCGAGTATGATAGTTTTTAAATCCCAAATATATTATAATGAGGTCTCAAAATGAGAATATGATGATATAAGTTATGCTTTGAGATGACCTTATGTTTATATTTATCGATACCAATATATATATCTTGCTATATTATGCTATGATACTACTGTATATCCATTCCCTTATTGTTCATGTTGTATAGTTATTTCTTTGCCTTGTATATTATTATATATAATTTTATTTCACTTTTTATTCATATATTGACCTGGAATATATGGTATAGCATTGATGTATATTGAATGTAGTTGGAACGGTATAGTTCACACTGATACTTCGTTAGTTTTGTTATGTTAAACTCTTGGACATGAACAAGATAGTTCTTCATTATTATGTCATTGACTTGTCCTATAATTTTTGGACACTTGGGTATAGTTTCAATTCTGTGTACATGTTGTATATATCTGCTTTTTCTTTGGAGCTTATTTTATAGTAGCTTACTTAGTACCATTCGTTTGGTACTCATACTACACTTATGTAGCCTATAGATCATAGTATGGTTTATTGCTGTTGATGCATGCATCGGCAGAGCAACCCTGGTTCAATGACTTAGAGTGAGATCCTCACATTCGAAGCATTACTTATCTCTATCTTATGTATTGGACTAGTTTCTAAGTTGTATTTGGAGATAAGTTGTATCAGTGTATATCTCTTGATGCTTCACTTTTGTACTGTTTTTATATTAGAAACTCTTGTACTGATACCACAAGGTTTTAGGATTCTTCTATGTATTGATCTTTATTTTATATATTCCATATTTATTTCTTATAATATTGAGTAGTCCATTACTAGCTATTCCGAACTATAGGCTGGCTTGCCTACTGGTAGCTTATGGTAGGATCCATCATGACCTAAGGAAATCAATCCATGATAATTTGGTATCAGAGCCTAGGTTTCATTGGTGTATTAGTAAAACAGGTAAGTGTTAGTAGAGTCATGCATATTGGTGTGAGACGTTCGTAACCTATCTTCAAGAGACTATAGTGACATTTTAGGAAATTCAATTGATTACCCCTTATCATTTGTCTGCATTTCTATGAACCTTGAACATGTACTTGTACTTTGTTCTATCCCTGAAGGACGATGGAATATTGTCAGAAAAAGCAAACAAGACTCTAACATGTGTTTTTATAATTTCAGTGTAACATCAGACTAGTGGATTAGAAATGGATATAGAAGATCCCTAGTAGTATCCAAAAAGGATTTAAAAAGAGACCCCATCAAACTTGCAGAATATGGTATGGTTCTTTAGGCTATGGTAACCATTCCAGATTTTGAGGGGTAGTATCTCAAAGTATTGTAGGATCTTGGGTTGGTTGTGCTGTGATAAAACACTATTTCAAAGAATGCTCCTGGGATGTGATAGATGATCAACTAGAGTTAGTGGATATATAGTTGGTTGCTTGTGTTTTTCAGTTAGTGGATACCCTGTGGTGATTTTTCTCTCAAGATACGTCTAAACTATGGCCTGGTATGATTTGTCTTAGAAATGTCAGATCTGGTTACTAGAGCCGATTTGAGATAGTTGACATTAATAGCCTTATTGTCCCAGTTTTGAATTTTTAATCATTGGAATGGCGATTTGGAAGTATGATAGATTTGGATTATTAATTTCTACCCATTTTTAGTTTTGATTTAGATATTTGAGATTGAACGATTCATCCTTGGCATTGAGATTTAAGCTTGGTGTTGTAAAGATCTCGTACAACCTTTATTTTAGACTTGTTTTAATTCGGATTTCATTTATAGGCTTGTTGAGCCTTCTCAATGGTTGCCTATTCAGTCTTCAAGACTTTGGCTAGATGATAGTTGATTAGTGCTCAGATGATAGATCATCGGCCTCATATTGGTTATTTCAATTTTAACCTCGAGTTTTATTTTTCTTTGGGAATTTTAGATGATTTACTCAGTTAGAGTAATATTCTCAAGTTGGATTCAGTATGTCTTTATTCTCGGTGGAAGAGACATCTGAGAGTTTAATATTTGATGATGAGTAGTTATAGCTTGGATTTGGTGATTTTAGATTGATTTTCATCTGGACTGGTTAAAGCATTGGCATGGATTGCATTCCGTGATTATCTCTATTTGTAGGCCAAGATAAAGCGTTATGACCTTATTCTCATGTTTTCCTTATGGACTTTTAGCGGATCAGCTTCAGTTCTTTGAGTTCTTAATGATGAGATTGTGTGGATGAGATTCAAGTGATTTTCCTCCTGGCTTAGAGTAAATAGCAGGTGCAAAAATGTTAAGGAGGGTTATTTTGGATTTGGAGTCGATTTTATGACTCATTTCTTGGTTTTCTTTTTTATTGTATGAACCTTTTTATTTATTAGTAAATAGAGATGGTATCTGCGTGACATGATTCATATTTATGGGTATCAGCTATTTCAATTTAGTTAAAGGCCAATTAGTGGTTAGTTGAGTTTGCTGTTTTTGAAGTAGACTGAGAGTGTTGGTTGAAAAAGGGATACCTATGGAGAAATCCTTTGCAAGTGTTTTCTCTCCTCTTAGGTTATCTGGGAATTCATGCTTGGAGAACGCGGGCTCAATACCATATCGTTTTGAGATTTTGAGATTCTTTATGTCTATTGACTTTCGGAGAGGAAAGTTATTTTAGTAGTGGATATTGTAATGAACCTTTAGGTTATTTTCCATTTTTATTCTTATCTTCAACGTTTGAGCTTCTCCATAGCTACCCCAAGTCATATATGACCTGCTGCGATAGATAGTTCGATTACTAGGCCATTCATTTTGTTTTTAGAGCTAATTCCTTGTTTTGAAATCTTCACTGGTTCCAAATGACCATAGAGCAAAAACTTTAATGAAATGATCTCGGATGCAAATTTTAACTGCTCCAGCAGATCCGAAATATTAATTTTAGTCTAGGTAGACCTTTGGTTCGAGTCCTAATGAATTCGAGCTCATTTTGACATATTGGTCAGAAAGTTGAAAATTAGAAAGAATGGGTGTAGGACCCACATTTGGTCGAAACCACCTTGGATTGAAAATTTGACTTCACTATCGCATTTTAAATGTTGATTTTATTCCAGGGAAACCCATGGTTCAGGTCCTAAGGCTCCTGGATGTATTTTGCGCTATTGACAGATTTTATGAAAAGTGAAAAAACTATAAGTGTGGGCCCCTCTTTTTACCTAAAAGATCTCCGATGAAAGTTTTGATCATTCCAATGTATTTAAAATGTGGTTTACACTTAAAATTCACTATTGGATCATGTTCTTTGGATTTCGTATAAGTTTCGAGGGTCAAAAACTTTTTTTTGAGTTTGCTGTCATCTGGTGCAACTGTGATCGCGGCCTGTAGGACCGCGATTGCATTATCTGAGTACCTGTAAGGGCTATAAAAAGGCCACAAGACGCGTTTAGGGCATTTCCCCTTAACCGTTTAGACCTACAAACCCCAAAATGAGTGTAATAACTCATAATTGGTCAAGGGGGGTGACTTGGGAGCTTAATTATTATCTTGTATCACGATTATCTCCAAGATTTAGAAAAGAATTTCTTTAATTCATGCTTGATTTTCTTTGTTTGGAACCAAAACTCTAATTTAGATTAGGCCTTGATTTTAGCCCAAAGTATACTTTGTTTTCACCAATTCTTTGAAGGTTATGATTCCTTATTCTCGTGTGAACATTGGGACAGTCTTGAAAACTCATTTTTTGCATTTGGGACCCACTTGAGGTTTTGGTGTCATTTTGGGACCTAAAGCAAAATTGGGCAGTATAGGTATCATTATACTTGTATTAATGAGTAGATTAAGCTTTTGATAGTGTGATGGCATTTTGAGGATTGAAAAGTGAAGACGAGCATGTGGTGCATAAAGTGAGGTTTTGCGGTTGGCCCTGAGGTAGGCTTCTGTCTACTTTCATAAATTATGTGTGATATATATTGCATGTGAATATGGATGTTAGGTTTTGTTATAAGTAGGACAACTTGGCCTTGATATATTGATGGTTTGTGATTAGATAAGGGTTTTGGACCCGTAAGATGGCATGCTTAAAACCCTTTTGTATCCCATTGCCTTCCTTACTTAGTTTAGATTAGTTATAATATGGATATGATATAATGCAACATTTGGAAAGTGGTTTTTAGCATTTGAAGTATGATTTGTATACTTAGCCTTATTGGTCTAGTTTGGTAGTCTTGAAACTATAAGTTTGGTAAATTTGACTTGAGTACCCTTGTTTCTAGTCGAAGTTACTATCTTAGGCTTGAATATAGATTACATGACATCTAGAAGATAAACTAGATACCTTAGACTAGTTTGGGGAATAATATGCTTAATTATGGACATTATGGGTTAAAAGTGACATCATTCAGCCCACTTAGGACTAAGCTTGTGTAAAGTCTTGTAGAATTAGTATGTATGTTAGACATAGATGAGGCTAGAAAACCATAGAATAAGGTTACTTCGTAACATGGTAACTTGTATTGATGTTCCTAGATGTTGGATTTTGGTTTATGATTATGATACTCCTTGTGGAAGTGATATTGGGCATTTAGAGATGATATTCCTCCTAGATACATTATGTGGCCTATAGAGATGTTATTTTCTCTTAGACTTGATGATTGGCCTATAGAGATGCTATTTCTTCTTAGACTTGATGAATGGCCTATAGAGTTTCTATTTCCCTTAGTCGTGATTGTTGGACTTAAACAGAAGATGTTCCTCTTGGATATGTAAATTGTCCTTGAGAAGTGATATTCCTCATAGTCATGATGTATGACCTTTCGATATATGATATCCTATAGAAGATTACATGTCTATATATATTATTCCTCCTTGATATGAGATGCCTCTTGTGCGAGAGATGATTACATGTCTATCTATATTTTACGGTTGGCCTTGAGGTAGGCTTCTGTCTACTTTTCTTCATAAATTATGTGTGATATATATTGCATGTGAATATGGATGTTAGGCTTTATTATAAGTAGGACAACTTGGCCTTGATATATTGATGGTTTGTGATTAGATAAGGGTTTTGGACCCGTATGATGGCATGCTTAAAACCCTTTTGTATCCCATTGCCTTCCTTACTTAGTTTAGATTAGTTATAATATGGATATGATATAATGCTACGTTTGGAAAGTGGTTTTAGCATTTGAAGTATGATTTGTATACTTAGCCTTATTGGTCTAGTTTGGTAGTCTTGAAACTATAAGTTCGGTAAATTTGACTTGAGTACCCTTGTTTCTAGTCGAAGTTACTATCTTAGGCTTGAATATAGATTACATGACATCTAGAATATGAACTAGATACCTTAGACTAGTTTGGGGAATAATATGCCTAATTATGGACATTATGGGTTAAAAATGACATCATCCAGCCCACTTAGGACTAAGCTTGTGTTAAGTCTTGTAGAATTAGTATGGATGTTAGACATAGATGAGGCTAGAAAACCATAGAATAAGGTTACTTCGTAACTTGGTAACTTGTATTGATGTTCCTTGATTTTGAATTTTGGTTTATGATTATGATACTCCTTGTGGAAGTGATATTGGGCATTTAGAGATGATATTCCTCCTAGATACATTATGTGGCCTATAGAGATGTTATTTTCTCTTAGACTTGATGATTGGCCTATAGAGATGCTATTTCTTCTTAGATTTGATGAATGGCCTATAGAGTTTTTATTTCCCTTAGTCGTGATTGTTAGACTTAAAGAGACGATGTTCCTATTGGATATGTAAATTCTCCTTGAGAAGTGATATTCCTCATAGTCATGATGTATGACCTTTACATATATGATATCCTATAGAAGATTACATGTCTATATATATTATTCCTCCTTGATATGAGCTGCCTCTTGTGCGAGAGATGATTACATGTCTATCTATATTTTGCCTCCTAGATGTAACATTCCTCTTGTATCAGAGATGATTACATACTTATTGATATTATGCTTCTTAGATATGAGATGACTCCTATATGTTAGATGATTAGACGTACGTTATGGCTTATAATTATAATTATTGATATAAGTTCTAGATATGTGTATGGCCCTAAAGCCGTGATTATGATGTTGTTATTATTCTAGATAAATTAATCGGCCAAGGGCCGTATTATGATATTGATTCAATAGCTGAGAAATGTTTATCATTATAAATGATGTGATTACACTTTATGATTATATATATCTTTGGATACACATGTCTCCGGTATGGGATGGAGAAAGATGCGGCATGATGCTTACTATTCCACTGATTGAATACTAGTGATGACATGTATTTATTTGGTACGTTCATGATTATTTACCATTAACAATGATGTGATTATAGTTGAAATCTGATCATATAACTTCTTTTCTTTCCCTCATTATTCATATATTGACCTTGTATATACAGTGTAGCATTGACATAAATTAAACGTAGTTTGAATAGGATAGTTCACCTTGATACTAGTTTTATTATGTTAGATTCTTAGACATGAACATGATAGTTGTTCTTTATTATCTCATTGACTTTTCATATGATTTCTGGACACTTGGGTGTAGTTTCCATTTTGTTTATATACTGTATATATCTGCTATATCTTTGGAGCTCAGTTGGCAGTTGCCTATTGAGTACCATTCATTTTGTACTCATACTACACTTGTACAGCCTGGAGATCATAGTACGGGTTATCGCTGTTGATATGTGCATCATGCGGAGCAGCCCTAGTTCAAATCTTAGAGTGATCTCCTAATGTTCGGAACATTACTTATCTCTCTCTTATGTATTAGACTAGTCTCTAAGTTATATTCGGAGATAAGTTGTATTAGTGTATATCTCTTGATATTTCACTTTTGTACTCTTTTTATATTAGAAGCTCTTGTATATACCACCAGGTTTTGGGATTTTTCAATGTATTGATCTTTATTTCATATATTTCATATTCTTTTCCTTATAATATTTAGTAGTCCGTTACTAGCCGTTCTAGACTACGATTTGGCTTGGCTACTGGTAGGTTATGGTAGGCACCATCAAAACTTGATTAAATCGGGTCGTGACACATCACTTGCTTCTCTTTCACCTCAGCTCCAAGACATGACTTCGCCACCTCTTGAAAAATCACCCTAGCATTCTCAAAATCCAATAGACGGACTTCGAGATTTTCCAAATGGTGAATATCCTTTACCAATTCACGTATCTCCTCATCCACATGAGATAAGCTTCCCATAGCCAACCTACCAAGAGAATCAGCGACTATGTTAGTTTTACCTGGATAGTAGTGAAGACTCATGTAATAATCCTTGAGCAACTGAAACAAACTCCGCTGCCTGAGATTTAGATCTTTCTAAGGGAACACGTATTGTAGGTAGGAGTGGGTGTTCGGTATTCTATTTGATATTTTCAAATTTTGGATTCGGTAATTTGGTAATCGGTATTTGAAAGTAGATACCACATACCATACTCATAAACATCGATTTAGTAATTCAGTAATCGGTAAATTAAACTTTTTTTTGGTACAGTTTTCGGTAATTCCATTTAAAGTTGGAAATATCCAAATGTACGTTTAAACTTCAAAGAGTAAATTTAATAGAAACCCTATTTAGTGTTCCTTTTGTTGCTTTTACGAATATATTAGCAAGGTCTAAGAGATTCTTTGGGATTGACTAATTCTATTGTCTATTGAGTTGGTCAAACATAGAATATTTTATCTATCTATATATATATATATATAATTCGATATTTGGTAAATACCGAATACCAAATGGTATTAATATATTTTACCAAACCCAACCCGAATACCAAAACATTAAAATTCTACTCCTTAATACCATACCAAATACTGAATTACTGAATGCCAATAACCAGATTTTTTAATTCAGTTCAGTAAATTGGTTTTCGATATTTTATGCCCTGCCCTAATTGTAGGTTGTTATGATCACAATAAATATCAACATGAACTCCATACCAATAATGCTTCCAGATCTTCAGTGAAAACACCACATCTAACAACTCTTAGTCATGAGTCGGATAATTCTTTTCAATAAATTTCAATTGTCTAGAAGAATAAGCAACCACCTTACCACGCTGTATTAAAAAATAACCAATTCCCATACTGAAAGAATCACAATAGACCACAAAACCATCTATAACCCTCGAACAGAGTCATGACCAGAGACTAAGTCAACTTATCCTTCAAATTTTTGAAACTACCTTCACAAACATCCAACCATAAGAACATATCATTCTTCTAAGTCAACTTGGTGAAAGTGGTAGAAATAGAAGAGAGCTCTCCAAAAACCTTCTATTATAACCATTTAAATCCAAAAAGCTCTGGATATCGGTTAGAGTTGTGGGTCTAGGACACCTATTAAATACCGCAACCTTTTGTGGATTCACTATAATCCCCTCACTAGAATCAACATGACCGAGATAAGTCACAACATTCAACCAGAACTAAGACTTGGAGAACTTAGTATACATATATTGATTCTTTAGGGTCTGCAACACAAGGCAAAGTTGATTAACATGATCTGCCTCACTCTTCAAATAAACAAGAATATCAAAGATAAAGTCAATCATGAAAAAATCCAGGAATTAACAAAACCCTAATTCATAAAATCCATAAATATGGTCGGGGGCATTAGTCAGACCAAAATACATGACTAGGAACTCATAGTGATCATACCGGGTTTGTAAAGAAGACTTAGGGATATTTGTCTCAGTAACTTAAAACCGATGGTACCCATATCAAAGATCAATCTTGAAGAAGAATTTAACACCTTGAAGCTGGTCAAAGAGATCATCAATTTTGTGAAGTGGATACTTTATCTTTATGGTTACTTTATTCAATTATCGATAATCAATACACATTCAAAGGGAACCATCCTTATTACGCATGAATAAAATAATAGCACCCTACAGTGACACGGTAAGACAGATGGAAACCTTGACTACAAGATCCTTTAAGTACTCCTTGAGTTCCTTCAACTTTGTCGGTGATAATCTATACGGAGGGATAGAGATCGGATGAGTGTTCGGACAAGGTCAGTCCCAAAATCAATCTCCCAATCAAGGCGAATACTAGGAAGATCATTAGGGAATTGTAGGGTACAATCGTAATCAACAAAGAAATACATATTAGGACTTACATTGGACACCCTACAATTACACCTGACGGCTCGTAACATCTCCTTACGGATCTTAGAGAGCCACTTGTACTCTAAGTAGAATCGTGTCACAAAATTACATAATTTTTTTATAACTTGTCCCCATGACTCGTCATGAGTCATTATGACCATTACCTTCAAGTCATACCTGGACAGTAACATCAAAAACATAATTCCTAGCTAGTTGTAGTAAGTGGGTATTAGCTCATGAGAAGTTGTATGGCTATCCATATTAAGTGTTAGAATCTAAGATTGAATTATTGATAATCAAGATAATAGCAAGATTTTAGAATTACAAAATAAAAAAGTGTGAACTAAGTGTATGGTGATACTAATAAAGATTTTAAGTTAGTATGTGCTTATTATTTAATGACTATTGGGGCTATAGAAATTTAAGAGTTGTATTTAAGAAAGAAGTACTAGAAACGAGTTTATACTATCAAGTGTAGTCTTTCAGGAGGAGTTTAGTATTTATGTGTACTGATTATATCTAGAGATCTACAGTAAAGTAATTGAAGTTCAGTTCAGAGTTTATTGCGGAGGTCCATAGACTTATAACAATGACTTTAATCAAAAGCGGGGATGATAAACAAGCAATCAAGTCAAGTTATCAGAATCTAGCAGCAATTCTAGTGAGTTTTAGAACAAGACTAGGGGAGAAAGATATCTGAACCATTCTTATCTTAGTACAAATTTTGTACTTCAATCATTATGATGCTCTACTCATACCTTTCAAGTCAGATCTATGATCTTAGCCCAATTCATGTACTTTATATAGAAGTTTAGTATTTATGTGTACTGATTATACCTATAGATCTACAGTAAATTGATTGAAGTTCAGTTCATAGTTTATTTCGGAGGTCCACAGACTTAGAACAATGAGTTTAATCAAAGGCGGGGATGATAAACAAGCAATCAAGTCAAGTTATCAGAATCTAGCAGCAATTCCAATGAGTTTTAGAACAAGACTAGGAGAGAAAGATATCTGAACCATTCTTATCTTAGTACAAATTTTGTACTTCAATCATTATGATGCTCTACTCATACCTTACAAGTCAGTTCTATGATCTTAGCCCAATTCATGAACTTCATATAGAATTATCTTATCTCCCATTTCCTAGTATTAGGAGCAATATTTCACTTAGATTTATGACTCATATTCCATGAAGTTATAAATTCCAATCTCAAGTCATACAACTCATGACTCGTGTACTCATATTTTATAGTATGGTCATTTTCAAGTACTCATAATACATATTTAGTGACTAATGAGATCAAACTACGTCTTATATGCTCTCAGATCATATCTCTTGAACAATTTTATTTCAATTATATTTTACTCCTTAGTCCTCAGTTATGTGGTAAATTCATGAAAATCTTTAGGTCTAGTTTCACCGTATCCTTATTGTATCAGACCTCTATGTTCTAGTTCTTGAATGACCCTTCTTATACATTGATGGTGATGTTGTTGGAAGATGAGTGATACAACAGAATGATTAATCGATATGCCTACAGATAATGTCTTACAATGGTTAGTGACACTTTGATTAGTGATTAAGGATTATTGTTATGGTTGGAAGAAGAAGTGTATCTTTGAGGGTGATAGCTCCAAGTGAATATAGAATATAGTACTTTCCTGGTTAAGACCCGTTTATTCCTTTAAGTGGTAGAACCTTGTATCTCTGAGTTAAGATTGGATAGCGTGAGATCATTCAATTATCCTAGACGTTTCTTTAAGTAGTCATAGATCGTGTACCCACAAAAAAGTTAAAAGTTTCAGGTAGATAAGGGTGGTATGTCTGAAATAAGGAATCTTGGTTTGGGAATGTTTCTAAGATAGAAGTTGTTAGTCCTCTTAATTAAATCATAGTATTCCCATCCTTACTTTCAACCTAAAACACACTTGTTTCATAAAAGGTAGATTTAGACTAGAGATGTCTCATGTTTAATTCTAAGTCGTCCCTATTCGATGATCTTAGCTAGAAAAATTAGATTCTCAAACCATTTTATAATCCTTATTCATATATCTCACTAAGATCATGCCAAATATTCTTTTCTCCTTAATGCTTTTAGAACTTCTGATAAGGAATTTTGAAGGTAACAAATATTTCTTTCTCGGAAACTCATAGAAATTTCTTGGTATCAGTTATCACTTTAAAATTCTAAATATCTATTTTTTCCAGGAATACTTCAGTTGAGTTATAAACTTTTAGTATGAGTTAGTCCGTATATCGATCAATTCAATTTAGAAATCAGATAGATAAGCTCTTATAGTTTTCCATCTTTTTATCTGGTCTTACAATCCAAAGTTTCATGAATATGACTTTTCCAAGATGTAAGTTAGTCATATTCATGATATTGTGAATTTAGTGGAGTCCTTACTCCTAGTCTAAATTTATCCCAATCATAAAAGATATGTAGATTTAGAAATCGGTATTATGTTATTTAAACCTTAGAATTCAACTAGATAGTACTTGTGAGCTCCTTAATTCTCAAACTTGTAAATGTTTTTGTTGTAAATTTAATCATCATATCCATATTCAGCTCCAAGAATTCTATTACAAGAATTATAGCTCTTTCCTTATCCTTTCTACCAATTTAGTCTTTATTCGAGGATGAATGATCCTAGAGAGGGATAATGTAACACCTCAAAAATCCAGACCAATATTAGAACAAAGATTAAATCTCTAGAAAAATAAAAAATCATATTTTTATAGTTTTATTAGTGATTTATATACATATTAAGGTCACAAATAGCTCCTAGCTTATGGACAAGTCAAAACATCCCTTAGCAATTAGATTCTTCTAAAGAATATAACTATAGTCAGACTCAAATGATCATAACTATTGGATTACTAAAAATTTTTGAGATCAATACCCACCATCAAATGCATAATTGAATGATCTTTCCTGTGGTACAAATTTTACCTTTATCCGATATTGGAGAAAAAGGTTATGGCCAAATTACTGAAGAACTATCAGAGATATCGGTGACCATGAACCTGACAATAACTCCTTGTCATACATAAGGGGTCATTAGGAGGGAGTCGTTACCATGGAAGTAGGGGCCGAATTTGGGTTCATGACCATGACTCATGGCTAGACTGTACAAGTCCTGGCCTAAGTAGTTGGGACTTCTTCCAGGAGTTTTCCAGATAGGTTTTTAGGTTTTTTTTTTTGTCTTTTACCACTCTTTTAACCACAAATGTACATCATTTAAGCTATTTTAACGCTGAATGAAAAGCCAAAATAGCTCCAAATCTCTTATTCTCTACACAACACTCAAATTACTCAGGAAACATATGATTTCCCACTTCTCTGAAGCAAGAAATTTGGGTTCTTCATCTCCATGTTTAAATCCTTAAAATTGTATTTCAATAATTGAGAGCAATCAAGTATGTGGGAATTAAATGAGGATCTCCTTTCATCCGCATGACCAAATCATGATTTTGCTCATGAATTTAGTGTTCTTCATAAACTATGGCTTTACCCAAATTATTACTCCAAGATAAAGTTAAATTCCCCATGATATGTTTGTCACTCATAATCATGTTTTAATGATTACTCGTAGTTTCTTAGGCCCATATTATATCATTCACACTATTCTGAAATCCATGCATAATTTACATGATATTAGTTAAGATTTTAAACATACGATAAAGCTATATGAGATTTATCATTTTCAATACTATTAAACACTAGTTATCATGATTTTGTAGATTTCATGCCATACTAGTTTTCATACCATATTTTCCCATGAAAATCAGTATTTTTATAGACTTTGAATTATGAACTCTCTGTATGTTTGTAAATTGATGATTTTGGATTCATGCCATGAAATTTTCTTTTTTCCCTATTATGATCATCATTTAAATTATTATCATGTCCAATTACATTACACTTAGTAAGTGGGGTATGAACACCCGATACCTATGGATTAATACATGTATTAGTTGACATGATTTTAAGTGCTTCAGAATATGCAAATGTTATTTTTAGAATACCATTATATTAAAAATATATCAGGGTATCAGTGTCTTTTAGTTGGGAATTATACGTAGAACCTAGTAAAGGCATGGATGAAATCTCCCCCATTAGTTACACAAACACGTTAGTAGTGTCCCTAAGTTCCAGAACTACAACACCACCATAGGTTACAAGGGGTCCCCTATCAGTTAAAGAATGTCACCTTTGTCCTTTGGGACATCGGTTTAGTGGATCCACACCAGCCAATGTTGGTACCCTTGGCAAGTTACTATCACCCTTCTAACTCGGGTTACAAGTTGGACTCCGATTTGCTTAGATTGGGGTATGTCAGTTATTGTTAGCTCCCATAGTCCTCATTTTATGTTCATATTATGTTTCAGTTTAGATATGCGTGACCTTGTATTTAGTTATTCAGTTTTATATACAAATGTTCATACATAGTTATTTCATCAGGCCACATCCCTCAGTTTCAGACCCAATATTAATACATGATTCTCACTATAGTTTTACCACATATTCAGTTTTAACTTGAGATTAAGAATACTATTCATGTTTCTACCGCTTCCTAATTTATAGAAATATTTTAGCTCTTAATTTAGAAATTTCATTACTCCTTACAATATTTACGTACAAAAATGTTATTAATGAATATTTTAGCAAATGGCTTATGTCCTCAGTTTAAGGCATGTTTTAAGTATTTTCATGGCTAGCACATATTTCACATACTCAATACATTCCAAAGTACTAATAGCATAGCTCTTTTGCCAACATTTTTCCTATGATGTAGATTCAGGTGCTTACTCTAAAGATCAGAATTAGATAGATCACAACATTCCTCTAGTAGGCAATGATTTCTGTTATTTCAAGGACTCAAATCAATTATAGTTCTTTTATTTTATTTTTTTATTTTTATGTATATATTAGGGATAGTTGGGATCATGTCTCGATTACTGGTAGTCATTATTAGTAGAGGCTTTGTAGATGGTCAGGAAAAGTCATTGTATGTAGTTTCAGTTCCCCATTCATTTAGATTATAGTGGTGTAGACTTCAAATAGTGAATTTTTTGAAATAAATTATCTCATGCTTATACTTTTGCTCAGCAAATTTAGCTTTTATATCTATCCTAATCAATTTTTCAAGCACTGTGCTAGTACATGGTTTAAATTGAGATCACTTGAGATTCTAAGCACCGTATTCTAAACCATTAGTATCTAAATCATTAGAAAATATCGATAATAATCCTTGGGTTGCCTCCGAAGAAGCACTTTAGTTATGGTCGTAGAACAATACCAATTTGTCATTATTTTAGATCCTTGAATGGAAGTTTCTCAACCGTAATCGCTACAAGTACACCTACATGGTAATGCCTTAATCCTTGTACATTCACAACCAACTTCTTCTTATCGGGATCTTCTAAATAAATTTATCCTTTTTAGTAAACATTCAAGACTATGACTAGGGCCGACCACTTAGTTTGAAGCTTTCCCACAAAATATTTCAACCTATAGTTGAAGAGAAGCACATTATCACCACTAAGAAATTCTCGATTCAATGTCTTAACATTATGCCACCTTCTTTTTTTTTTGTATTTATTTAAACAAATTTTAGGAATAATTCCTTTATTTCCGCTATAGGCCACCCAATAGAACGAATGAACTTTTAATCCATAAATTTTGAGAATTCCATTTGTCGAGGCAATACATTGTCTACGACAATGATTGTCAAAGTGTTGCTCTCACAAGGGTTTCTATTGTAAGATCCAACACTCCTAGACAAATTGACCACCTCATCCTTTTCTTTAATTACATCACTCCTTAAGTTGTGCAAAGTACCCACCAAGGGGTCATCCACAAGATTCACCTCTATGGTGTTAGTCACCTTATCGTCAACCATATCATTCACTGAAATAACATTGAAATCCTTATGTTGTTTCATAGAATTACACACATTTAAAAAGTCCTCTTCTTTATTTACTCGAAACTTCATTTAACCATATTTAACATCCATTAATGCTCTTCTGCTAGCAAAGAATGGTCTTTCATTTAATGATGGGTACCTCATGATCCATCTTGCAATCAATAATAACAAATTCAGTAGGAAAAATCAATCTATCCATCTTTCACAAGAACATCACATAGAACTCTCACAGGCTTTTTGATAGAATGATCAGTCATTAAAAGCCTCATTGTGATTGGTGTAGGGTAACCCAAACCAAAATTTTGAAATAATTCTTTTAAAACATGTGCACCCTAATAATTCAAGAAATAGTTAATGCACTCGGGCCTTCTTTCTTTGCTACTATTATGCTACACATTATTGCAATACAATTGTGTGTTAACTCTATTGTTTTAACCTCCATGACTCATTTATTTGTAACCATTTACTTTATGATTTATAATACATAGGCATCTCTTGTAAAGCTTCTAACAATGGAATATTCACAGATTTGTTGATAAATTTTGCAAGAAATATCTTGAATTTGGTATCGTCTTCTTTTTTCTATAGACTTTGTAGGAATGAGGGAATAATTTTGATTTAATATAAAGGAAAAATTCGAGTTTCCTCCACTTTTAGAGATTCCTCACTTTTATCCTTTTCTTTAACTACCTTTGGCTTTTCAACAATTGACTCATTATTTTTTAAACCACATCACTAGACTTCTTACCCACTTTTTCTTTTCATTTACTCGTTCATCACTTCCCTTTTCATTTGGGTATTACTAAAAATAAATAATATCTTTAACAAGATTCTGACCACTCATAGTGATAATGTCCATGACTTGATCATCATTCTTAGGATTAACAGTCGTGTCGCTACGCAATCCATCCTTTGGTCTTACATTGAGATGAGCTGATATTTGAACCATTTAGGTTTAAAGTTGCTTTTTAGAGGCCCAAAAAGGTATCACCATTTGATTGAGATGTAAGAAATCCCTTTTCATCTTATTCACCATCTTATCATTTCCCTTAACACCAATTAAGATACGAGTAAGGTCCTCTTCACTTTTGAACCTATTCGAGTCTATAAAACTTGACACTTTACCCTTAGACCTATCATATAGAGGTACGTAAAGGTCATATTCTCTATCCTAATATCTCTAATATTTATCTTTATCACGATCTCTATTACAATCCCTTTGCATCAAACCTTGATTCCCTTGCCTTTAATAGGTAGGGGGAACCTCTCTTTTAGTTTAACAAGAAATGAATTTAAGCTTCAAGAGACTCCCTTACCTCATCATCAAAAGATTTAACACTCGTAGAAGAAATAATATTGACAACCTTTGTAGGATCTCCCATTACATGTTTTGTGAGAAAATCAAGTTGAGTTGTTGATGTTGGGTGTATTTATGCATTCTAGTGTTGTTGTTTTAGCCTATTTAGCCTTGTTTTGAGGATGATTCATGTTCTTAATGAGTTGATAATTATATACATGTGAATATAAGTGTATATGTATGTGTTTACAATGTTTAATGTTGTTTTGACACGAGTTTTGATTCAATTTGAGCATTTAGAGTTCAATCGAGAAAACTAGTGTTACTAACTTGAGCTAGGTGTTTGCCTAGTCTATCCTGTTGGATTCTAACGTGGTTAATGGGTTTATAAGTATGTTGTTGTGTATTTATATGTAAAAAAACTTGTTGATAATGTTCAATGGTCAATTGGATCAAGCCCAGGGTTAAAACAATAAGTTATATATCAAAGTGAATGAAGCTTAGACTTAGCTCAAGTTTCTAGTTCACCGTCTTGGATGTTGTGTTGTTTTAAGCTCTAAATTTTTGTGTTTAATGGAATAGGATGATTTTATAATTGATTATAATGATATATTAAGTATACAAAAGCTTCAAATTAAGTGGAAATAACTCAAAAATGCTTGGAATGGATCAACGAAGGCACAATACACAACTTGATGCAATTTTGATACATGAATGTCCAGGGCACTTGAGGACCATAGGATTGTCCTATTGGTGCATGAAATACACCAAATGAATAAGAATGGTCCAAAAATAGTTACCCACCACTGATATTTTGTCCTAATAGCTATGAAGGAGGTACCGTATCACGGTAATGAGCTAATCTACAATTGTCAACTCCCAAAATCTTAACGCGATTACAGTGCTTCGTGAGCTAACAGCAATGGGCACCCTAGCACCACTCTATGTGCAATACCCTAAGAATTTTTTCGTTGAAATTTTGTGTGTAAATGTTTTGGGTTCTATCTTCTAGAATGAATTATAAATTTTTCGTGTGGAATGTCTTAGATTACAGCCCACCATTGTGTAGAGTATCAAATAAGCTTTCCAACAATATATGGATCATCCAAAAAGGACACCCGAGAGATGAGTTATGAACATTCTGATCGAATTTTGAATAGTACTAAACAGTAAAATGCGTAGGAAAAAGTACTGAGGCCTGGCTTATTTTTTATCAAACTATAAAAAATCATAACTCCTTGTACATAATGATCTAGGTGATCTACTATATATAAAATAAAAGATCTGCAAGTCCTCTTTCCAATGAAATTAGTTTCATCTAATTTTTCTATCGGAGCAAAAAGTTATGGTCGATCTACTTCAGCCTACAAAAAGTGAATATTGGGTCAACTTCAAATGATCATAACTCCTCGTACACAATGATCTGGGTGAGATACTATATATCAACGAAAATATATGAGAGCCCTCTTTCTAATGAAATTAGTTTCATCTGATTTGGATATCGAAGTAAAACGTTAAGGTTGTTCTACTTCAGACTATCAAAACAATCCATCAAAGGACAGATTCGAGAATGATTTGATTTTTAGGGGCGTTTTGGTCATTCCCCCTCACCCAAAATCTTTCCAAACCCTATATTAAATCCGATTAAAAGCATTATATGTTATATTTCATCAAATTCCCTCAAAAAGAAGCTCCTACATCTAACTTCAAGAACCTCTAAAGTTCACCATTAATTTTGTAAATTTATTCAAGATTCCAAGTTCCTTGTTCAAGAACTCCAAGAACCATCATTCAAAGGCACGATTAACATCTCAAAAATAAGTATCGATCTAAACTTCATCATTCAAGGTATGTGGGGTTTTTCAACAAGAAGTCTCTTTCGTTCTTGTGCCCAAAAGTAATTTTCTTTACAAAGTCATGATTTTTATTTGATTTTTATGAATTTGAAGCATGAACTCATATCTTATGATGATTATAATGAAACCTTTATTTTTATGATTTTGGAAGATGAATTTACATATGTGGTGATATAAAGCATGAATCTTGAATGATATTTATCATGATTTTTTATATGGGTCGTGAATCCCCATTGGAAATTGTGTTTTTTTAGAAAGTTTGTGTTATAAGAACGTTGATGTTGAATATTTGAGATATTTTGAATGATTTGACCTTTTGGTCTTAATGGAGTTATTTTGAACTCGAGCATGAAAGAAATCCATAACGTGGTTGATTTTGATAGACGGAAAGCATGATGGCTCCCGATGTATATTTCTATATTAGTCAATTTTTTTAATTATGGGTTGTCTTTGAAATGATCTAAGCTAAGTTCGGGAGAAATCTTTAGCACCAAGTGAGAGGTATAAAGCAACCTTACTTTATAAGAACTATGTGCCCCGTAGGAGTGAGCCTGAGGCTGATTTATATAATGATCACTAGTTTGTGTAGATTTGATATCGATAGTCCTACTCCGATGGAAAGGATAGGATGGCTCTCCCCAATGTGGATTGTACGTTGGACTCCATGTAGCTTATATGGTTTATGTCGGTTATAGGATTTCCCAGTGTATATGTGTTTCCTTTTGTCTATGGTGAATGGTGAAGTGATTTGAAAGTGGAATTGTGAAAGTTATTCTTTCAAAAGATTTAAATGAAATTTACATTATGAGAATTGATATTCTCGATGAACTGAAAGTGATTGACAAATTATATGTTAACTCACATGTGTTATTGTACTTATTTCATCCTCTCATGATTATGATGATTTTCTTTAGGCTATGTGAGTTTTTCATACATCATTCATATTTCTTATAATTATTTATGATGATGAAGTTTATACAACTATATACACCCCCATATACTCGGTTCCTTTCCATGGTACTGACCCACATTTTTGGATGTGGGCTGTATTTTCTCGGAATATAGGTTTAGCTGCTCAGTTCCAGGTTCAACAGTGATTCTTCAGGCACGCTGTTCTACATCCTCTGTTATGGTGAGTCCTCATGTTCCAAGGACGTGATGTCTAATGTTGGTTTCATGGAATTGTTTACATTTGATAACTTAGTATGAGTCTCTTGGGGCATGTCTCAATGGCTTACTGGTTTTAATGATTTTCTTAGAGGCTTGTCAGACTAGTATAGATATTGGGAGTTGAATAATAAGTCGTATTTTGTTATCTTTCTAAAATTCTTTTATTCTTGGATGATGATTACTTTGTTGATATTTGAGGGTAATTTATGAAAACACCATTGATTTGTGTTGAACTGAATGAAAATGGCTCAAAGGGTTAGCTTGGTGATACTCGTAGCCTCCAGCACCATGTGACGCTTCGGGACCCCTTTTCTCGGGCGTTACAAACTTGGTATCAGAGTCTAAGGTTTTAAGGTGTCCTAGGGAGTCTGACAAGCCACGTTAAGTAGAGTCTTGATCATCGGTGTGTAGTGCGCCACATCTATGAGCAAGAGGCTACAAGTTGTTTTAGGAAAAAATGTGATTCTTTCTTTCAGAAGTCTATCGTGCTTAAAGTGTCTCTCTCTGAGACTCCAACTCTCCAGTCTGTTAACGTCGTCAATGAGTTTTCTGATGTCTTTCCAGATGATCTCCCAGGGATACCTCCTGATCGAGAGATAGAGTTTGGGATTGATCTTCTTCTCGATACTCAACCTATTTCTATTCCTCTTTATCGTATGGCCCCTGTAGAAATTAAGGAGTTATAAGAGCAACTCAATGATTTACTAGA
This sequence comes from Capsicum baccatum var. pendulum, assembly GCA_030864225.1. NCBI lineage: Eukaryota > Viridiplantae > Streptophyta > Magnoliopsida > Solanales > Solanaceae > Capsicum > Capsicum baccatum. The sequence continues at coordinate 130,256,326 of CM061557.1, forward strand.
TAAGGGTTTCATAAGGCCCAGTGTTTCTTCTTGGGGTGATCCTGTGTTGTTTGTGAGAAAGAAAGATGGCTCTTTGCGTATGTGCAGTGATTACCGCCAATTGAATAAAGTCACCATCAAAAATAAGTACCCCATTCTAAGAATAGATGATTTATTTGACCAATTGCAAGGTGCAAGTTATTTCTCAAAGATAGGCCTCCATTCCGGCTATCATCAATTCAAAGTTAGGGAGTGTGACATCCCAAAAACTGCTTTTCAAACTCGTTATGGCTATTTTGAGTTTCTTGTTATGTCTTTTGGGTTAACTAATGCCCTAGCAGCTTTCATGGACCTCATGAATCGAGTGTTCAGACCATATCTGGATATGTTTGTCATAGTGTTCATCAATGATATACTGGTGTACTCCCGTAGTGAGGATTAATATTCTGATCATCTCTGAACTGTCTTGGAAACCCTTAGAGATCACAAGTTGTTTGCCATGTTCAGTAAGTGTGAGTTTTGGCTAAGGTCAGTTGCCTTTCTGGGTCATCTCATTTCTTTCGAGGGTATTAGAGTTGATCCTCAAAAGACCAAAGCTATTAGAAATTGGCCTAGACCTATTTTTTTGACTGATGTCCAAAGTTTCATAGGTATAACTGGCTATTACCGTTGTTTTGTTGAGGGTTTCTCCTCTATAGTATCTCCTATGATTCGGTTGACCCAAAAGAAAGTGAAGTTCTTGTGGTCCGAATCTTGTGAGAAGAGTTTTCAGGAGTTGAAGACTCGACTCACTTCAACCCCTATTTTGACTTTGCCTGATGGTGTTGATGGTGTTGATGGTTTTATGGTGTACTGTGATTCTTTAAAAGTTGGGTTAGGTTGCATATTGATGCAGAAGGGTAAGTTGACAGCTTATGCTTCTAGACAGTTAAAACCCCTTGAGAAAAATTACCCAACCCATGACTTTGAGTTGGTTGTTGTTGTGCTTACTTTGAAAATCTGGAGACACTATTTGTATGGTGTCCATGTTGATGTTTTCACTGATTATAAGAGTCTGCAGTATGTGTTTACCCAGTGAGAATTTAATCTTTGGCAGAGACGATGGTTAGAATTGTTAAAGGACTATGATATGAGTGTGTTGTACCATCTAGGCAAGGCCAATATTATTGCGGATGCCCTAAGTAGAGTGTCCATGGATAGTGTTTCACATATGGTAGAAGGTAAGAAAGAGTTATGTACATCGTTTGTCTAGATTTGGGGATAGGTTGTTTGACTCTACTGAAGGTAGTATAGGGGTTTAGAGTAGTTCCGAATCCTCCTTGGTTTCGGAAGTAGAGGAAAAGAAATACTTAGATGCTAGTTTGGTCAGACTGAAGGAGTCATTCAAGGACCAAAAATTAGAGGTTTTCTCCCAAATGGGAGATGGTATGTTGAGATTGCAGGGTAGATTGTGTGTCCCAAATGTTGATGATCTGAGACAGAGGATTATGGATAAAGCGAACGGGGCGCGATATTCTATTCATCCTGGTGCCACCAATATGTACCAAGACTTGCGGGAAATCTATTGGTGGAGTGTCATAAAGAAAGTTATAGCAGCATTTGTAGCTAAGTGTGCAACATGCCAATAGGTTAAGGTTGAACACCAAAGACCTGGTGGTATGATGCAAGAGTTTAGTATTCCTACCTGGAAGTGTGAAGAGATAAATATGGACTTCGTGATTGGTTTACCACCTTCCCGATGCCGTCATGATTCCATTTGGGTTGTGGTTGATAGGTTGACTAAGTTTGCTTATTTCCTGCCTATTCATACTTCATATACTGTTGAGGATTATGCTAGATTGTATATCCGAGAGCTAGTCAAATTGCATGGAGTTCCCTTGTGTATCATTTAAAATAGGGGTAGTCAGTTCACTTTGAAATTTTGGAAAGCTTTTCAGAAAGATCTTGGTACCCAAGTGCTTTTAAGTTCTGCTTTTCATCCACAGACCGATGGTCAGGCTGAGCGGACCATCCAGACCTTAGAGGATATGTTGAGAGCTTGTGCACTTGAGTTTAAGGGAAGTTGAGATGATCACTTACCGTTGATAGACTTTTTCTTACAATAACAGTTTCCACTCTAGTATTGGCATGGCTCCGTTTGAAGCCTTATATGGGAGGAAGTGTAGATCACCCATAGGTTGGTTTGAGGTAGCAGAAGCAGCTGTGAGTGGTCCTGATTCGGTATTTGAGGCTATGAAAAAAGTAAGTTGATTAAGGAAAGGTTGAAAACTGCGCAGAGTCATCAGAATTCATATGCGGATGTTAGGAGGAGAGACCTTGAGTTTGAAGCTAGTGACCTAGTGTATCTGAAAATTTCACCCATGAGAGGGGTGAAGAGTTTCGGAAAGAAGGGAAAGCTTAGTTCCCGTTATGTTGGTCCTTACAAAATTCTTAGCTATGTTGGTAAGGTAACTTATGAGGTCGAGTTTCCTTCCGAGTTGTCCTCTATTCATCAAATATTCCATGTCTCCATGCTTAGAATGCATATTAGCAATGCTGTGGTAGTGGATTCTTCTGTGAGTGCTGACTTTCAAGAAAATCTTTCTTTTGATAAAATTCCTGTTGAGATTCTTGATTTCAGTGTCCGAAGACTAAGGAACAAAGAAGTTCCCATGGTCAAAGTGTTGTGGCGAAACCAATCTTTTGAGATTCTTGATTTCAGTGTCCGAAGACTAAGGAACAAAGAAGTTCCCATGGTCAAAGTGTTGTGGCGAAACCAATCTGTTGAGGGTGTAACTTGGGAAGCTGAGGCGGATAGGTGATCCAAGTAGCCGCACCTATTTTCTGCGAACTCCGATCAAGTAGAAGGTACCGTTCTTTCTTCAATCATGCACTTTTGATAAAAGTTGCAGCAGTTCAGCTATCATTTATTATGTGTTCAGCTGTAGTTTCTTGAATTTATGCATTCTATGTTGCATTCGGAGTGAGAAATGATGTGGTAATGAGTCTAACGAATGGTTTCAGATGTATGCTCAATTCCCTATCTAATCTTGGCATGTCTAGCATCATTCGAGGATGAATGTTTCCAAGGGGGGGATGATGTAATACCCCGGGAAATTTTTCATTGAAATTTTGTGGATAAACGTGTTGGGTTCTATCTTATAGAATGAATTATAAATTTTCCCTGAGAAATGTCTTAGATTATGATCCACCATTGCGTAGAGTATTGAATAAGATTTCCAAAGATATGTGGATCATCCAAAATGGACACCCAAGCGACGAGTTATGAACATTCTGATCGAACCGTGAACAGTAGTGAACAGTAAAACATGCAGAAAAAAGTACTAAGGCCTGACATATTTTTTCACCAACTTTAAACGATAATAACTCCTTGTACATAATGATCTGGGTGATCTACTTTATATCAATGGAAAGACCTGTAAGTCCTCTTTCCAATAAAATTTGTTTCATCCAACTTGTCTATCGAAGCAAAAAGTTATGGTCGATCTACTTCAGCCAATCAAAAGTGAATTTTTGGGTCAAATTCAAATGATCATTACTACTCGTACACAATGATCTGGGTAAAATACTATAGATCAATGGAAATATATGAGAATTCTCTTTCTAATGAAATTGGTTTCATCCAATTTGGATATCGGAGTAAAACGTTATGGTTGATCTACTTCAGACTATCAAAATAGTCCACCAAAGAACAGATTCGAGAATTATTTGATTTTTAGGGACGTTTTGGTCATTCCCCCTCACCCAAAATCTATCCAAACCCTATATTAAAACATATTAGAAGCATTAAATGTTATATTTCATCAAATTCCATAAAAAAAAAACCCTAAGCTCCTACATCCAACTTCAAGAACCTCAAAAGTTTACCATTAATTCTGCAAATTTATTCCAGATTCCAAGTTTCTAGCTGAAGAACTCCAAGAACCATCATTAAAAGGCATGATTAACATCTCAAAAACGAGTATCGATCTGAAGTTTATCATTCAAGGTATGTTGGGTTTTTAAACAAGAACTCTCTTTCATTCTTTTGCCAAAAAGTAATTTTCTTTACAAAGTCATGATTTTTATTTAACTTTTATGAATTTGAAGCATGAACCCATATCTTATTGTGATTATTATGAAATCTTTATGTTTATGATTTTGAAAGATAAATTTACCTGTGTGGTGATATAAAGCATGAATCTTGAACGATATTTATCATGATTTTGATATTTGGGTTGTGAATCCCCATTGGAAATTATATTTTGTTTAGAAAGTGTGTGTTATAAGCACGTTGATGTTGAATATTTGAGATATTTTGAATGATTTTACCTTTTGGTATTAATGGAGTTATTTTGAACTCGAGTGTGAAAGAAATCCACAACGTGGTTGATTTTGACAGATGGAAAGCATGATGGCTCCCGATGTATAATTATATATTACTAAAATTGTTTTAATGTGGATTGTCTTTGAAATGATCTGAGCTAAGTCCGGGATAAATCTTTAGCACCGAGTGGGAGGTATAAAGTGACCTTACTTCCCTGGAACTACGTGCCCCCATAGGATAAGCCTAAGGCTGATTTATATAGTGATCACTATTTTGTGCGGATTTGATATCGATAGTCGTACTCCGATGGCAAGGATAGGATGACTCTCCCCAACGTGGCTTGTACGTTGGACTCCATGTAGCTCACATGGTTTATGTCGGTTATAGGATCTCCCAGTGTGTGTGTGTTTCCTTGTGTCTATGGTGAATGGTAAAGTTATTTGAAAGTGGAATTGTGAAAGTTATTCTTTCAAAAGATTTAAATGATATTTACATTACGAGAATTGATATTCTTGATGAATTAAAAGTGATTGACAAATTATATGATGAATCACATGTGTTATTATACTTATTTCATCCTCTCATGATTATGATGATTTTCTTCGAGCTATGTGAGTCTTTCATACATCCTGCATATTTCTTATAAATATTTATGATGATGATATTTATACAACTGCATACACCCCCATATACTCAGTTCTTTTCCATGGTACTTACCCACATCTTCGGATGTCGGCTGTATTTTCTCAGAATGTAGGTTCAGGTGCTCAGTTCTAGGTTCGATAGTGATTCTTCGGGCATACTGTTCTACATCCTCTGTTGTGGTGAGTATTCATGTTCCGAGGACGTGATGTCTGATGTTGGTTTAATGGAATTGTTTATATTTGATAACTGTGTATGATTTAGTTGGGGCATGTCTCAATGGCTCGCTGGTTTTATAGATTTTCTTAGAGGTTTGTCAGAATAGTATAGATGTTGGGAGTTAACTAATAAGTTGTATTTTTTTATCTTTCTGAAATTCTTTTATTCTTGGATGATGATTACTCTATTGATATTTAAGGTTTATTTATGGAAACCCCATTGATTTATGTTGAACTGAATGAAAATGGCTCAAAGGGTTAGCTTGGGGCTACTCGAAGACTCAAGCCCCTTATGACGCTGCAAGACCTGTTTTTCAAGGCGTTACACTTTGACAATACAACAATGGAAAAGTGCGCTTATCTGGAACATGAAAGCATGAAAACCTAATCCTATTTATTTTATGACTTGTCTACTATAAATATAACGTCTTAAAACACATTTTGGACATCTTGAAAGACCCTAGATCAACTTGGAAATCATTGAAGGCTACCACAACTTCTTTTTATGTTTTTATTCTTTAATTTAGCTTGTTTATGGTTTAAATCCTTTATTCAATTATTTGGATATTGATTATGGCTATGAGTGGCTAAAAAACCTCTTTCTGGGTTAAAGCCAAGAACATAAGTACTATTATTTTGGATTAAATTTGTTTAATTTGCTTATCATTATTCGTTGTTTGTTTATTCTGGATATAACTATTTGATGGATTGATCAATTGAAAAATACATTTATTATTGTCCATGTGATCTTTTGAGAGGGAATAGGGAGATAGAATATGGGAATGAACAGAGTAGGGCTCTTATTCTTTTACAAAATAAGGAATTCGAATTAGCATCTAGTACAGGGATGTACTTAGATGCCTTAATTGATTCAAATGTAGGATGATAGCTTATAGAACTTAATTGGACTGTTACATCTTTGCACAATGATGTATTTGTAATGTTCAAATTAGGTAAATGGTTAGAAGTCGGGAGACCATGATCATGCAATTAACCCTATGAATCAACAACCAAGATAAACAAGTTAACGAATAAAGGTCAATAACATAGTATAATTGTTCGGACAGATTTAATATAGGGCTTTACTCCATTGATTGTTTCAAGACTTTATTTATGCATTTTTACTTTACTTGCAAAATACGATATTCAAAACTCTATTTTGGTTACGCTTGCATCGATTTAATATAAATTGGGAACTAGAATTGAATGGTTGTTAAAATAAGTCCCTGTGGAATCGATACTCGAGTTTATTGAAGGACACTTTAATATTTGATAGAACACATACACTTGCATGTATTCTTGGGCTCTATCAGTCATAAATTTAGCCATGTTCTCATTTTTTTCCTCATCCTTTTCCTTTTTTTCTTGGCTCACAATAGATGTGGAGGGACCCCTCATGGCTACCTCAGTGTCTCTTATGTTTCAAACTATACTTTGCTTGGTCATTTAATCCAATAAATTCGTCGTAACACCATAAGATTGTTTGATAATAGATTGTCCAGCTGCATTATCAACTACCGTCATTCTAAATTTATCCAATTCCCTATAAAAGATTTGAAGAATCATTTTTTCTGGCACCTTATGATTTTTCCATTGGATTATCGTATTATTGAATCATTGCAGAAACTTATATAATTGTTTTCCAGTAAGTTGGAAAAAGTTGCTGATTTCATCCCTTATTAAAAGAAGAAATTGCCTATCTAAGAATGCTTTCTTGAGATTAACCCATGAACTGATAGATCTTGCGGGCAAAGACTACAACTATAAGACTTCTTCTCCAGTCAATAAGAATGGGAAAAGACATAAATGGATTAATTCTTGAGATATGTGGGCTATGTCAAATAAAGAACTTATATCAATGAAATTCTTCAAGTATAGATTGTCCAAATTTTTTTAAATATTTTGATATATTATAAATACCCTGAAGTTTATCTTTTATAGGTTACACTCTTAGATGTTCCTTAATATTATTTTATATACTTTTACAATACTTTACATTATTCTTGTGATTTTTGGGTTAATATTTAATTGAAGTCTTCATATTTTATTCTTCTTATTCTTGTGCAATAAATTACATAAATTACTTATTGATTATTATTTATTATTGCGTGAAGATGATCAACCTATTTCCTAGACTAGGGTTGTGGGAACCTTGGTGGATTAGCTGTGTAAAGGGAGTGGAAGATTCATCTATTATAACATAAATGCGTGTATCTTAATCTTCTTCCTATGAATTAGCCTCAGAGCTATTGAAGAAGTATAGGAATTTTCCATATTCGATAACATCCTCACAAGAGAGTTTGAGATCAGTAAAAGAGGATTAAGATAGTTTTGTGAGATTCATGTCCATCTTATTTTCCCATCATCTTATATAATGGACTTGAGTCTCAAAATTTGGAAGTGAACTGATATTATAGGCAAGGAGAATAAGGTGACACCCTGAGACTCACCATTTAAAGACTGAGATTTATTAACGCATTCATAAGATGGTTGATAATATATATTATGTTGACTTTACATACGGAACAATAGAATAAGTTGGTTGAAAATGAGAAATTTATGGAGTTGAGAAACCAAGGGGAACACAGTCCTAGTGTTATTCTTTTATTGTATACAAATTCAAAGAATTTAAGTTTGGTTACTATTTATGATTGATTTCAAATCCCCCATTTACTTTTCTACACAGCTCATGGATTTAAGCAAGTTAAGCACCTGTTCAACATTTTACCAGTGGAATCAAACCCAACATAGTTGGATTACTATATATGGCATTGACCAGAGCGCACTCCTTTACAGGTTATTTCTGGGCAACATCAAATTTTGATATCGTTGTTTGGGAAGAAAGTTTGAGTATTTAATTTAATTGGTAAAGTTTCCAGGTTTTATTTTTTATTCTTGATTTGGCATACGCCGGTGTATGTCAAACACTACTAGAAGAGGAAATCCCTTACTCCTTTTTAATCTAGAGCCTAAAATAATTCTTGAAACACCAAGAATGATCTTAAGAAAAGTTCAGGATGATCTTCCTATTGGGGTTCAACATCCTCTTCCTCCATCTGTTAATCCAAATGCAAAACTTCCACATGGTCTTGGTGATCCATAAAATGTTGAAGGTTTACAAATGCAGTAACTTTTAGCTGTTATAGAAGGAGAGAGAAGAGTGGCGAAGGAGGCCCGGGAGTAAGGAGAACTACCTAGACAAGTGGGCCGGCATCGGGTCAAAGTTTAGAGAGGTAGTGCTCCATTTATTCCTAAATCTTAGTAATTACACCCATATGATGATGAAGAAGATATAGGTTATGTTGAACCTACTAAGATAGAATCCACCATTTTTCCTTCTCTACCACCCAATGTTAAGTTTGACATTACTAGAGGTATGATCCAATCGTTGAACTTAAAGGGTGTATTTTTTTAGATCATCAATTGATGATGCAAACTTGAAATTGAATAAATTTACTGGGATATGGATGTCATTAAGTGGTACCTGGTCATCATCATTACATAGTACCTGATCCCTGCACATCACACATTATACCTATTCCCTATCTCATGAAATCAGTATTCCCCCTTTTGGCATCATTGAAAAGGATTAGTTGTAAGCGATAAGTAAATATAAGTTCAAGTTAATAAACTCATGGACACTAGGGCTATACTAGCAAGGAGAATAGCTTTAAAAGTAACAGTGATAGATAGCATACATAAGATAAATTCATTTATTTTTTAAATAATGATCAGTACCAGTATAATCATACTAAAATAATTCATAAAACAAACTATCTTCAAGAGGAAACACAAAGAGCAAAATATGAAACTAACACGATATTGATTTGAGTACAAAGATAATAAGACTTAGGTAGAAGAAGGTTTCGGGGAAAGAGACTTAATAAGTATCTCAGTTCCTAATTTTTTAGCATTATGGGCATCCAACAACTATTTAGGGAGAATTTTCACTTTAGGATTCAATCCTTGAATTTCACCTGTCAGTTCTACCACTTGCATATGAAGTTTTGCATTTTAAGTTGCAAGCACAGCAGTTGTAATTGGTCCCTTAGAAGATAACTTCTGATTCTGCAACTTCAATGAACTATATCAGTATCTTTGGCAGCCAACATAATCCTTAACACCTCCATTTCTTTGCCCAACCTTTTCTTAACAGCTAGCAACTCATAAAATTGGGACACAGATCCAGCCTTTTATTATGTTACACTTTTAGACATTCCTTAACATTATTTTACATACTTTTACAATACTTTACATTATTCTTGAGATTTTAGGGTTGTTATTCAATTGAAGACTTCATATTTTATTCATCTAATTCTTATGCAATTAATTACATAAAATCTTTATTGATTATAGTTGATTATTTCGTGAACATGATCAGCTTATTTCCCAGACTAGGGTTGTAGGAACCTTGTCGAATTATTTATGTAAAGAAAGTGGAAGATTCATCTATTCTAACATAACTTCTTGTATCTAAATCTTCTTCTTATGAATTTACCTCGGAGCTACTACAGAAGCTTAGGAATTTCCCATATTTGATAATGTCCTCACAAGGGAGTTTGAGATTAGGAAAGAGAATTAAGATAGCAATTTGAGATTAACGTCTATCTTATTATCCAATCATCTCATCTAATGAAGTTAATTCTAAAAAGGTTAAAGTTCAACTGAAGTAATAGGAAAGGATAAATAAGACGATGCCCTGAGACTCACCATCTAAAGAGTGAGATTTATCAATGCGTTCATAAGATGGGTGATAATACATATCATGTTAACTTTACATGCAGAACAATAGAACAAGTGGGCTGAAAATGAGAAATTTATGACGTTGAGAAGCAAGGAGGAACACAATTCTAGTGTTCTTCTTCTATTGTTTACAAACTCAAAGTATTCATGTTCGGTTACTGTTTATGATTGATTTCAAATCCCTGATTTACATTTCTTCACTGGTTGTGGATTTCAGCAAGTTAAGAACATGTTCAACATTTTTCTTAAGGGATCGACCCCAACCTATTGGGGTTACTATATTTGGCATCGACTTGAGAATACATCTTTATAGGTTAGTTTTGGGGGACATCAAATTTTGGTTTCATTGTCTAGGAATAAAATTTGAGTAGTTAATAAAATTGGTAAAGCTAGTGGTTTTATTTTTTGGTCTTGATTTGTCATATGTTGGGAGGTACATTTATGCATTTTCATTGGGATGCTATGTAGGATATGCTTGACGATATCTTGGTAACTAATATAGGTTGGCATACTAGAGATACTAAGCGTGGTTTTGGTACAAATGCTATTAGAGCAGCTAATGATTATTGAGTTGGTCATGATTTGGTAGTGCAAGAGGTTGAACAGCTTCAAACGGAAATTGGGTTACTCAAAAAATAATTTGCAAATACTAGTGCTAACAAAGTTAATGATGTCGAGGAACAGAGATCTTCTTTTAGGATTGTTGAGACTAAATTTGAAGAGAAAGCAACATATATTGATTTTTGATTGGTGGATTTTTTGGCCCAAGTGCAAGGGAATCAAGGTCAAAACTATTATAATGATAGATACAAAGATAAAAATACAGAGAGAGAGAAATGGTGATTGGTGGCAGAAAGATGATTACAAAGAGAAGAGTGATAGGTACGTTCCACCAGGTGGTCGTGATTCAGAATCAATAATGGAAGCACTTTTATCAAAATTAGTCAAAGGACAAAAATGTTAAGAAAGTTGTCTTAAAGAGAATAAGGCAGATCTATAAGGGCTAAATCATAAAGTTGAGTCACATGCTATCGCAATCAAACAGTTGGAGCAGCAATTTGGTCATTTGTCATCCACAGTTGATCAAAGGCATTTGGGTATTCTCCCTAGTAACATAGCAGTAAATCCAAAGACTGATAGTCACTGCCATGCCATTACCACTCAAAGTGGTAAAACCACCATAGATCCAAATGTACCCATTGTTAATGAACTAAAGAATAATGATGACTCAGTTGATGTAGATAGTTGTAGAAATCAAGATAAAAGAAAAGACATAGTTGAGAAGCCTATTTTAAAGATCATCTCGAGACCTCGCCCCTCTTTTCCTCAAAGACCAAAACTGAAATAAGAAGAGGGTTAGTATTAAATTTTTTTTTATATATGTTAAAAGAGCTATCTGTCAATATCCCACTTGTAGAGGAATTAGAGCAAATGGTAGGATATGCATATCTCATGAAGGATCCAACTACAAAGAAGAGGTCTGTCAGGTATAATCTAGCTGACAGTATTCATCACAGCAGCACAGTAGCCACTAGATCATTGGTAGAGAATAAGGAGAATCCTAGTGCTTTCACCATTTCTTGCACCATTGATCTTTTAACTTTACTCAGGAATTATGTGATTTGTGTGCTATTATCAACCTGATAAAATTAGAAGTACTTAAGAAATTATGGTTGGAAACTCTCGTACCAACCAACATGAAACTAGAGATGATAGATAGAAAAGTGAAAAACCCAGTTGATATTCTATATGATGTATAGGCAAAGGTGGATTATGCATGAATTAAAAATAATTAAATGCATGGACTCAGAAGGATCACTTTCTCATGCCTTTCAAGGACCAAACTCTAGATAAACATATGAGTAGATGATGGTACTATTTTTTGTATGGGTACTCAGGCTACAACCAAATCACTAATGCACCTAACGACCAAGAGAAAACAACCTACACTTGTCCTTACGGGACATTTGCATTCATACTTATTCCATTTGGGTTATGTAATGCTCAAGCTATATTTTAGAGATGTATCATGTTAATCTTCTCTAACATGGCATAAGACACCATTGAAGTGTTTATGGATGATTTCTCTATCGTTGGTTATTCTTTTAATAATTGTCTCATTCACTTGGCAAATGCTCTTAGAAGGTGTGAAGAATGCAACTTGGTACTTAATTGGGAAAAGTGTCATCTTGTGGTTAAAGAAGGCATAGTTCTTGGACACGAAATTTCAAAAAGGGGTATTGAGGTAGATAGAGAAAATATTAAAGTGATCAAGAAATTACCTCCACCAATTTTTATGAAGGGTGTTCATATCTTCTTGGGACATGCTGGGTTATATAGGCTATTTATCAAGGATTTCTATAAAATTTCCAACCTTCTTTGTAGGATTCTTGAGAAAGGGGTGAAATTTGATTTTACTGAAGCATGCTTGAAGTCATTAGAATGTCTAAAAGTGTAGTTAATGACTACTCTTATCATCAATTAGCCAGATTGGTCGTTTCCATTTGAGATTATGTATGATGCAAGTCAATTTTCCATAGATGGTTTACTAGGCTAATAAAAAGAAAAGATGTTTCCCCCCATCTACTATGCTAGCAATGCACTAAATCCTGCTTAAAAGAACTACACCATCATTGAACAAGTGTTATTGGCAGTGTTTTGCCTTTGAGATGTTTAGATCTTATTTAGCTGGGACAAAAGAGATTGTGTACACAGATAATACAACATTATGGTACCTAATGGTGAAAAAAGATACAAATACTAGGATGATTTGGTGGGTTCTATAGCTATAAGAATTTGATTTCGAGGTCAATAACAGAAAAGTCACTGAGAATCAAGTTGCAGATCATTTATCTAGACTTGAGAAAGAAGTTTTGCAAAATGTTGTAGATGAGCTCAAGATTGATGATAGGTTTTTAGATGAGCAGTTATTTACAACCTATTAAGATCTAATTCCATGGTTTACTGACTGTGCAAATTATGAAGCAAGTGATCTAGTCCCAGAAGATTTTTTTCAGCAAAGAAAGAAGTTTATGAATGAGGTAAGGAAATATTTTTAGGATGAGCCTTTTTTATTCAAAATTTATGCGGATGGGATTATTTGTAGATGTATACCTAAGGTTGATATGATGAGAATCATTGAGGCTTGTCTCTCTTCACTAGTTGGGGGGCATCATGAAAGAACCTGCACAACCCACAAAATCATAAAATATACTGACTAACAAGTTACAAATATGCACATGATTTTGCTTTAGCTTGCGATCAATGTCAATGCCAAGGTAACATCTCTACTATGAACTTTCTATGGCTCTTATTTTAGAATTATAATTATTACATGTATGGAGTATATATTTCATGGGTTTTTTTTTGGTGTTCGTTTCATATGAAGTATATTCTAGTGGCTATAGATTATGTCTCTAAATGGATGGAAGTGGTTGCGCTCCCCAACAATGAAGCATTTAGTGTCACTACATTCTTCAAAAAGCATATCTTTTCTCGATTTGGCATGCCACATTCTATCATTAGTGATGAAGGTTCATATTTTTGTAATTGTCTAGTCAAATATCTGCTTGAGGAGTATGGAGTAAAACACAAGGTGGCAACACCTTATCGTTCGCATACTAGTGGATAGGTTTAGGTATCTAATAGAGAAATCAAGTCCATTTTGGCAGAGACAGTTAATGCTAATAGGATTGATTGGCAAAGAAGGTTATACAATGCATTATAGGCATACCGTACAACTTTAAAAAAACCCATAGGTGCTTCACCTTTTCAACTAGTGTATGGCAAGGCTTGTCACTTTCCTGTTAAGCTTAAACATAAAGAACTATGGTCTTTGAAAAAGATAAACTTTAAGTAGCAAGATGGAGAAAAGTAAACAATGAACAAGCTAAGTGAGTTGGATGAATTTTGACTCCGTGCGTATGAAATTTCTGCACTTCACAAAGAAATGATGAAACTACATCATGATCGCAAGATTAAGAAAATGATATTTGAGGAAGGTGACCATGTATTGCTCTACAACTCAAGTCTTTTCTTATTTTTAAGTAAGTCGAAGTCTAGATTGTATAGTCCATTTACTGTGCTAAGAGTGTTCCTATATGGTGCATTGGAATTGAAGCTGGATAGTGAAGCCCCATTCAAGGTGAATGGCGAAAGAGTAAAGAATTATATGGGTAACACTAAAGAAGTAAGTGTAATTTTTGAGATGGAACTTGATGGAGTCTAAGTAACTAGGGAAATTATGTTATGTCGTGATGTTAAATCAAGCACTTCATGAGAGGCAGCCCATGAGGATAGTTAATGAAATTTGAGTATCCATCTTAGCCCTGTCATGCTGCGATGTTAAATCAAGAGTTGTACGGGAGGAAACCCATGTGTTTTTCTTATTTGTTTATCGGGTATTATTTTTGTTCAGTGTACAGGACTAAAGATTGCAAAAAGAGCCATAAATTCTAAGAAGTTAGGTCATATAAACTCTTCACTATTCGTATCTTCAAGTAAAGACTCGTAAGTAGGAGTCGTAAAGACCTAGGAGATGATGCAGATCTAGGTTAAAGTTTCTGGAGTCTTTACAATTCTCAGAACGAGTCGTCCGTTCAAGGTATTATTTGTAACACTAAGTCGTATCGACTTCAAAACCCAAGTAAATTTTGATGGTCTTTACGAGTGGAGGAAAAGACCCATAAGACATAGTAAGAGTCATACATAAGACTCATAGCAAAGCTTACTAGGTTGAGGGTTTTGGATCAACTTGGCCCAGCTCACCTGATTTTAAACAAAAGGGGCACTCAATTCGGGTACCCAATACTATGAAAATCAAATACCTCTATTTGTGATCTATCCTTTAGCTTCAAAATGCACGAATTCACTTGAAACACACAAATCATTGGGTTCTCTCACAATGCAGAAATTTCATAAGAATTTGGGGAAGAAAAGTGAAAATTCAAGAGCCCTAATCTCGCAAACATTCAAGTAAGTTGTTGAACTCCAATGCTCCATATTTAAAGATTCAAGTTGAAAATAGTTTAAGATTTTAGAATTTCTTTGACTTGGATATCAATGTGTGTTGAAATATAGAACCTTAGTTCTTAGAAATTAAGCTTAAAATGGAAGCTGGGTGAACTTAATATTTTGTGCTAAAAATGTGTGTTGTTGGACTAAAATAGGGTGGTAATGTTAAGCATTGAAAGGGTAAGTTGGGGATTGTTTATTGGAATAAACTCATAAGTTAAACACTTATGTTACAGTTGATACGAGATCTCTTACGACTCATACATACATGAAACAAGTCGTAACGAGACTCATACCCACTAAAAGTGTAGAAGTCTAATTAACTATAGGTTCTAGTATGGATACAAATTTCGTATGTTAGTCATATCTAACCCATACTACTCATAGACATAATTTAGAAGGACCTAGGAAGATATCACACATTAGTGTTTTGTTTCTAGTTTGCTTAGGATTGTTGGTAATGAGTTGTAACTTGTTTTTATGACTAGCTAGGAGGACTCGTAAGTTGACTAGTGAACATCCTTATCTATAATGTTTATCATGCGAATCAATCATATAAGTTGTACCTAGATCATATAACTCTTACCACCCCCCCAAAGTCGTAACCTGAACAAAATATGCACACTAATATAGACTTTTCTTAGTTTTACTTTTTTTCCTTAGTATTTGCTAATGAATGTATGCATACATGTACCATACCTCACAAAGGTGCTTTATCTTCCAAGTAAGTAGCCAAGAAGAAGCCTACCCCAAAATCCATTCAGTTAGTGCATGACAACGCAGAATCATCTAATACATTGGTAATTTAGTTGAATTCCCCATGAAGAAGAAAGCACACCCATTGTAAAAACACCCTCAGGGAAAGCAAATAGCCATCCCAGAGAAGACAACTCAACTGGGACCAAGAATAAAGAATACCACATAGGATGACAATGCTGAATCAAACTCATAGAAAGAAAGTTTGGAGGATTCTAATAACGAAAAGGTTTATTCAACTCTGTTTGATAGACAGGACGTACCTCTAGCCATTACACTTATTCTGGTGCCTGCCATTAAATGGTAGGGGTACCCCAGTATGTAGGATAGATATAATAATGGGTTGAGCAGACTTCCTAATAGAAGAATAAAATTAAGTATTTATGTTGAGAGGAGATAGACCACAACCGAATGGCAAAGATGCCCAGATTTGATGCTCGATTCAGCCAATAAGGGTTTTAATGGATGACAACACTATTTGGGAAATACAGTATTACATTATTGTGAGAGTTTTATATGACGTACAAGGGTAGGTTGAAGAGGTAGTATCCACATGGAAACCGATAGAAAGGTGAAGAGATTATTACCTAATTGTCCATTTTAGAAGTGCGGGTGAATATCTCCACTCTTAGTATTTCTCGATTCTTTAATGTACCAAATATCTAGCCACCGATAAATACAGCCAAAATTGATTACTGCATGGATAAAATACAAAAAATTATAAGAAAGAAGCTAGGATAGGAAGACAAGATAAGACACTTTTGGTGGATTGTAGGGTGAATTGCTCTGAACATGGAAGAAGCCAGTTGGATAGTAGGTGGCCAAGAGGTGACTTTATAGATGATAGAAAAGCACATATTAATCTTTGATTCCAAGGCATGGTGGACACTGGCCAGACACAAAATTTTTCCCATTACTGAGGATAACGTACTCAACCCAGTTAGTGCAGCATTGATAGTTGGGTTTATGACTGGGTACAAGTTTGATATGGGAGAGTTTTTAGCTTGAGAAATATGTGATAGAGTTATGGGAGGGGAGAAGTTATTGTTGGATTATCCTTATTTATTGACATAAATCTGTTAAGCTGCGGGGGCGAAAAAATCAGAGATGTAGCAAAACCTATGGCCAGGGAAATGAGGAAAGGATCTGATATAATAGCTGAGATATTCAGACAGAGTAGACAGACTGAGGCTGTAGAGAAAGATGTGAAAGGTGTGCAGATAGAGAAAAACATATATCCAATGTCACGGGTATATCTAGTGCCCCTCCTCCAGCATAATTTGTACCGCCTCAAGCTAGTGCAATGCTAGCTGGCTTGATAGTGATATCATAGGCCATGTGAGATAAGGAAAAGAAGATATTAGTTATGTTAGAGGTAAGGGTCTAGAATATGGAACAAGGTTTGAAGCCTAGGTTGAGACTACACTAGAAAACCAAGGTAGTTGGGTGCAGGGAGATTGGATACATTTGAGTAGTGGATGACATAGCTGTGAGAAATTGCCCAAGTCCTGAATATATGAGAGGTAAAAGTAGAGGTGAAAGAGACCAAGAAAATAGTATATGAGTTATATGTTAGGCCATTCATCCTAGCACCCGTAGTTACGGAAGCTGTGCCTGAGGTATAGGTTAAAAATATCTTGGCTATTCAAGAACCAAAATTAGAACCCTGAGAGAAAAAAAAGAGAAAGCATTGGATTGCAAAAAAAACAATGGAAAAGGCTAAGTAAGATAGACAGCAGAATAAGCAGGACCGGTAGGTAAGGGTCTATGAGATGTATGCTAGAGACAAAAGCTCTAAATTGGCGATTATTGATGTTTTGGGGAGTGATGATGTAGCCCGATGGAATGTTGTACCACTGAGCGTATCAGCCACAAATAGTGGCACTATTATGGCAGCTATCTCAGCAACTAATTGGACTATAGTTGATGATAGTTAGACCCGACCTGAGGGACTACATAATGAGGCATTTTGACCTTGAACCTTGAGAGCCAAGGTATGTTACCTATCCCTTGTATTACATTGTAGATGCACTGGGGAAAGTGCATAGGGTAATTTAGGGGTGAGTATGTATCAAGGTTGCCACGGGCTATACTAACCATGTTTCAAAGCCTATGGCCATAATCTGAAAATTTTGAGAACTGTCATGTTTTTTTTTCAGTTTTTGTTTAATTTGTGATGGAATAGCTTAAAATAGAAGGAAAAGTTTTACTTGTGGTAGTAGATGATTTTTTGAATATCTACATTGTAATTATTTGATTTTTAAATAATTATGCTGAAAAATTGATACCTCTCAAAAAATTTTGTGTTAACTGTGTGATGTGTGTATTTGTGTTAGACGATTGTAAACCTGATAATGGCATTAGGATTTTGAATAGATCACCTAGGGTGAATAATTGCATAACTTGATAAGTATTACCTAGCATTATAACCCTTTGAAAGTGTGTGTGAGGCGTTACTTAGTTCTCGATTTATGTAAATCTAGAAATTGCTCGGTTGCCCTTACCTAGAGTTCAATATAGTCGAGTAGGAGATGATCATAGGCCATTTTTGTTGTGAGTCCACTTAAGCCTAAATTCCTAACCAAATGATTTATGAATCCCTTGATCCAAAAAGTCGAGCCTTAATTGACTCATTTTTTATTACACAGATTTCACCTTCCTGTTTCACTTATAATGAACATGTATTGGACCTGGTCCTCATTGGAGACTACGCACCACAACTTGGGAAAATTACCTAAATTGAGAATGGCTATTATAACGGTGCATAGGGAAAATTGAGTATGAAGAAAGACGTGCAGAAACAAAAATAAAAAAGGACAAGTGCGGTAAAAATTAAAAGAAAAAAATAAAGAAAGGATAAAAGAAAAGAAAAGAAAATGAAAGGGAGAAAAATAAACCTCACCTAGTCCAGTTTGAATGTGCTTTAAAAATATAAAGGGAGACATAAGGATGGAAACAAAATAAAGAAAAAGTTGATAAAAAGTGGACTCTAGATAAAGCATAGAGTCAAAGATGTGTAGTCACTGAAAAAATCCCAAAAATATACCATACCTTGCTCAAACCTACAGTACAAGCCAGGAAAATTCCTTTAATGATCCTTCACCAACTATCCAAAAAATTAGGAAGAGAGAATATGGGCTAGCCTATGGTATTTTGTATACACGGGTCGATACTATTTTGTGAGCGAGAGCGTCTTTGGTAATATCCCTGATTAATTTTATTCATCTAAATTAAGTGAATTGGATTTCTTTAATAGTGACAACACATTGGGTATATTTTTAGGTTGCTAGACCATTCGGCAAATGTGATTTATATATGCATAGTTGTTTGTTACTAATGTAATGCCATCATCAGATTCTTTTTTGTCATTCCATGTATTAAATTGATATAATCAATTGGGATCGTGTTAAGTAAAGCTAGGAAGGGGTCTAAAATGCTGATAATTAAAATGAAAAGTGTCTGCCATAGGTATATTAGGATCTTACCGTTTAAGCATTATTATTGTGGGTAGTAGTTTTGGTTTTTGTTTTGCCTGAGGAAACACAACTTTCTAAGTTGAGGGAGTTGATGTGTCATGGAAACATGGCACTTTCGATGCTTAGAACAAAGAATTTATGCTTGTACTTAGGTCATTTTAGCAGACATGATGTGCTTTGGCGCTTATTGCAGGTGAAACAAGTCAATAATAGTTTAGGGATGAAATTTGACAAAAAAGACATAAAGAAGACAAAATTGTAGATGATAGAGTCACCTTACCATTCGTCAACACATCATGTGGCTTGTAGGTTGACTTGTAAGCATAACAGTTACAAAATCCAAAAAGAAAAACCAAGTGATGATTGTATAATGCTGGAGCATACAGATCATAAGATGAAGATATGAGTATGATGAAGTAGTCGTCAAGAGTACAAAACCTAAAGTAAAATATGTAGTTTAAATCTCAGAAGAAGACTAGTTGAAAGCGTGAGTATGACTCGTATGGGTAAATCCTCAGCTAACTAGTGTTCAAAGTACTAAAGGAAGAAGTGTCAAGTGGTAACGAGTGAAGGCTATGAGCCATATGGTCAAGGTATGATTCATAGGCATGATTCACAAAGATAACAGAATTATGAAGCCCTAGAAGATCAGACACTGGAGAACGTATGAGAGGCATTGTATGACTCGTAAGAAGACCTTACAAGTAGATGAGTGAGTGATACCTTATGACTACATTACTCTTCCTATTCCGCTTTAATTAGGATTTCTGAGTATTTTGAGATACTTTAAATACCATAGGGCTTATCTTTTATTATGCTACACTCTTAGACGTTCCTTAACATTATTTTACATATGTTTACAATACTTTACATTATTCTTGAGATTATAGGGCTATTATTCAATTGAAGACTTCAAAATTTATCCTTCTTATTCTTATGCAATTAATTACATGAATTCTTTATTGATTATCAAGGATTATAGCATGAACGAGAGCGGAAAATTTCCCTAACCAAGGTTCTGTGAACCCTAGTGGATTAGCTATATAAAGTAAGTGGGAGATTTATCTATTTTGACGTAACTTCATGTATCTTAATCTTCTTTATATTAATTGACCTCAGAGATACTAAAGAAGCTTGGGATTGCCTGTATTAGATAATGTCCTAACAGGAGTATGAGATTAGGAAAAATAGATTAAGAATGTAATTTGAGATTCACGTCCATCATATTATCCCATCATCTCATCTAATCAACTTGTGACTCAAAAGGAAAAAGTTTAAATAAATTCATAGACAGGGAGAAATAATGTGACTCCTTAAGAATCACAAGGTAATTGGTAAGATTTATTAACACGTTCACAAGACGGTTGATGATACATAGCTTGTTGACTTTACATATAAAATAACAGAATAGGTTTGTTGAACACAAGAAATTTACAGAGTTGAGAAGCCAGGGGGAACACAATCCCAGTATTCATCTTTTATTATTTAATAACTCAAATCATTTAAGTTCAATTACTATTTAAAATTGATTTTAAATCCCCCCATTTACTTTCCGCACTGCTCATAGATTTCAGGAAGTTAAGAAATTGTTCTACATTTTCCTAGTGGGATCAACCCTAACCAAGTTGGGTAACTATATTTGGCATCAAACTTAGCATACTTCTTTGGAGGTTAGTTTTACGCGACATCAGTTTCAAATTTTGAAGTAGGATGTATAATTTTGGATTGTCTAATTTGACTCTCTGAAGTTTTGTCTGCTTTAAAATTTTTTGATGGGTTTTAGGAAGTACTAATGTTGTCCATTTTATTTGGAGAGATATAGAAAAGCTGGCTTAGTTTTTAGTTTAGAGAAATTTTATAGATTTGGGAAGTTTATTTGGACTAGTAGGAGAATGGAGACAAGAAGGTTTTAGTTAGCAATTTTAAGTGGCGACCGATATCCTTAAAAGAGGTTCCTTTAGATTTGACATATCTAGACCTAAGAAGCGTGACTCATTATTTTTTAAATAAATTGACTCTTTCGAGGAGAAAAGATATATGGCTTTTTCAGACAACATTTAATGATTATTTTAAGCTTCTTGTATAGGTATTAACTTGAGTGATAGGACCAGGTCCCTTGCCCTTTTTATATATTTTAGTACTTTCGTTGGTTTTAATTGTTCTCCTCTTAAGTTTATTGCATGAGTGTATACTTGTAAAGTTTTGAACTATGTTAGATTAACAAGCACTTATTCTACCAAGGATAATTTCCTCCTTAGCATAGCCAATTCCTGGGGTTACATTGATTCCCATGTTAGGTCAGGTTTGCTTGATCAATCCATGATCTGCCCTTTTGCTGAAATTTCCTATTTCAAGATAAGTCTTATAAGGACCAGGTCTCTCGAATTCAACTATTTCAAAATATGACATATTCACCTTGGAGTGACTTGAGATAGACAAAACACAGTCATATCTTCTATGAATGCTTCAAAAACCAAATTTCTATAAATATTCCTGACTGTAATTCCCTTTTACCAACTTGGACCCATCATCACTTGCTTGATTTTGGAACCCACTTGGGTTTGAGTTTCTTGTAAGAAGACAATTGTGTGACCAAAATCTTCTTGGTCGATCTAGGTAGAGAGTTCTTTTTCATCATATTCAAGTGCTTAAATCCATTTTGATGTGTTTTCTTCTGTTGAACATATCTAAATTCGCTAATTTCTTCACTTTTTTGGCTTTGACAATTCCCTTTGGAGTGCTTATTTTTTCCATAATGATTTCCAATAGATTTTGGAGCCTTTTTTCTAGCACCATTGACAGTCTTTCCTTGCCACCCAGTAGGTTGGAATTTTCCTTGATAGCCTAGTCCTTTGCCAATATTAGCACCCTGACTAATCAGATTAGAATAAATGTGTGAAGAAGTATTCCATTTAAGATATTTATACAACTCTTCTCTTAAGCTGACCATGTCACTCTTTAATTCTTCATTCTTGTAAAGTGCAGTCATAAGGTATTTTGGGGAATCCCTTAATCTTTCCTCAAGATCAGCTTGAAGATATGAGGCTTCTTTCTTCTTTTTTCCATCTTCATCATTTATTTTCTTATGATTACTCATCAGACTCAGATATTAATATTTCATTTTTATGAACAATACTTCAGTTTCAAAGATTTGGAGAGTTAAGGCACTAAACTTGTGCTCTTGATTCTCTATTTTTTTTCTAAGGAATTCTTCTCAGTAGTTTATTCATATACGGAGTATCTCAATGCACTTGCAACCACTTTTACCTCCTACAAAAGTGATTATCTAGGTCTTTTTTAAAGTTATAAAGAGTTACCTCTTTTTCTTTCTCATCTTTCGAGTTTATCATTAATGTAAACAAGGAATCTTATATAACTGAATTGTCTTCCACTGCCAGCATAGAGACATATCAAGTCTTCTTATTTCATCTAAGTCACTGGAAGAGTTTCCCCACGCTGCCAATATTTTTTTAATTACACAGCTAGCAGCAGCCTTCATTCTTCACTTCTCAAGATTCTATTCCTTCTCTTACATTGGGTAATTCCATATGAATTCTTCATAGCCACTATTTTTTGAAAGCCCTCAATCCTACCATTTATTTTGCTAAGCTGACCATCATTTTTATTAGTCTAACAGTTCTTGTTGCGAAAAATGCAAAATCAGTGTTTTCTTCACTTGAGTCAGACTCCAAAGCCTTCAAGGTCAGGAATGTCTCTTAGTCTACTTCCTTTCTTTCCACCCGTTGTTCAATTATAGTAGCCATGATGATCAGAACACTCTATTTGTAAACCTTGTAGAGTGACCCTGGATCTGATACCAATTATTGGAACCCTTGGGGGTTGCACCATACAGTGAGGGACTAGGTCCCTCAAAGTAAAACACAAACGATAGAATAGTTAAACAACTATGAGGTGCTGGAAAAACAAAGGCAGTTCAAGAAAATAAGAACCAAGGATTTTTACGTGGAAACCCAGAAAGGGAAAAACCATCGCTTGCCCTCACTAGAACCAAGGAAATCCATTGTAATCAACCTCCTAATTGCAGTCTAGATTTTAGCCTACCTTTAGGCTCCTTTTGATTATAGAAACTCTACTATAAGATCATATTGGTAACTTTACCGAGGACCTTCTCTACTGATTAGATCTAATCAGCATCAAACACAGGTAACTCTACCTAAGCACTCAAAAGGGAAGAAACTACTCTCATGACATGAGTAATTCAATTATACATCAGTACTCACTCAAGAATAATTTTCAATTTAATCTCTCATAAATAGATAAAATCTTGAGTGGTGTTGAAATAGGGTTATTGTTGCCTGTCTTCGCTCTTAATGAAGAGATATCTCTTTCCTTTTATAGATGAGTGATGATAAGGGCTTAAATGTTATTAGACCAGTTGTCCTAATCAGTACAAAATAGCACCTGAAAGTATGTTACACAAGATGACAAAACTGTGCAGACAATGTGAGCCAGTTGTACTATATCTTGCACATCCGGGGACCTGGTCCTTTACAGTTAGCTGCTCATCATCAAAAATATATATAGTAGAGACCCATCTTTGGTAGGTCCATAAAGATTATTGGATTGAAAGATAGTTTATCCAATAAGGATATTCTAGTTGAGATCCTTGATCGATAAGTTCGAATCGTAACGAATAAGGAAGTCACATTAGTAAATATTCTTTGTAGGAATTATTCAGTTGAGAGAGCGACATAGGATGTAGAGGCAGAAATGATGAGTTAATATCCTCAACTATTTTCCCCTAGCACAAAACCCACTTGAGGTATGAATTCTATTCACCTCTATTCTCATAACCAATACTCTTGCTCATATCAGACTAACCAATGAAGTTCAAGTGTTACAAGTCATTCCAATTGTAAGTTTGTAGTCGGGTTAATAGTTTTTGTTTCAAGGAAAGTTAAGATCCATACCTCATCCTAACAAACCTTTAAGATAGATTTTCCCCATACAAACCTTCATTTGAGGTCGAATAATGAAAAGGAATTTTAATGGGTCCACAATTACGGCATTCTATGGAGGCATGGCACACCCTAACGTGAAACCTAATGGAATGGCATAATAAGAGGTACACGCTAGCTGGTTGCTGCGATAAGGGCATTTTACGCCCATAGTAAGGCACGATAAGGGCGTGACACACCCAAAGGCGTAACGATGCCAAATTTTAGTTTTCTCTTTAGTTTTTCATGGGCTTCTTAGTATTTTACCTCAAAATCACTCTTAAAACAAATACAAAGCCAATTTCTCTACCCTCATAAATCAGAAGACATAATTCATCTCCACCCAAATCCTCAAAAACATAAAATATTGAAGCTTCCTTCAAAGAAAATTCATCAAGTTCAGGTATGTGGGGTTTGATCAAGGATTATCTTCTGTCCTTATGCCTAAAATATCAATATTTACAAGAATATAAAGATTTTAAATGGCTAGAGCTTATAGTTAGTTACATTTTTTAAAAACTAAGATATTCCCAGGTGATTTAAAGTTTATTTAGTATGACAATTAATATTTACTAATGTTTTAGTTACATGGTTTATGTTATATGATGAGTTCTAGTATTTTGACTTGAAGTTTCATGAGTTGGTAGATGTATATGACTTTTAGCATGATTCAATAAGTTTACAAGTAAATGCATGTGATTTTAGCATGATTCTGTCAGTTTATAAGAAGATAGACTTACTACTTTAGATTATAGATTATTTTAGTATGATTCATGACACGACCCGAACCGAGGACTATTCATAATGGGCATCCCAAGTCTAACTAGGACTGGAGACCGCCGCCGATACCTAACCCAACGAAACATGCATAAACCTTGAGTAGGATAAATTCCGAATATATAATAAGATAGCATATTTTATACAACTTCTACACTCTGGGATAGATCTTAGACCGTGACTGACCCAGATGAGTCCAACCATCCAAACCCAACAATAACCAAACCAAAACCATAAGCCAATAACTAAAACAATAACCAAGTTCCTGTCCATAACATTATATAAGAGGATGGAAAGATCGTAAATTTAGTCTAATGGTATCAGCCCTAATACCAATACCAATACCAATACTAAGGGTGATACCAATACCGATATCGTCCATTCCAACCCGTAGTAGTCACACAAGTCTCTAACCAAATAAAAAATAGTATATGGTTGGGACATGCCTTAACCATAGCCAAAACTAATATCCATAAAATAAAGTAAGTATGTAAAGACATCTACGAAATAAAATGTAGCCTTCCAAAATATGGAAGCTTACTATTTCAATCCAATTGCTAATCCTAAATCTAATCACTAAGTAGGAGGAGTATAATGGACGGTTCCTACATCGCGTGGTGATACAACCATGCGAAGATAGGGTAGCGGGTGAAATCTAGCATGAACTCCGGATAAGTATATAATAATGCCATCCAGTAAAACCAAGTAAACCAACCATATGCATACAAATCATACACATGTATATATATAACCATGCCAATAAAGGGAATCGAGTTTACCATACCTTTAAAACTATAAAATTGGGTATGTGCAGTATAACTATCTTAGAACCACCCACAGGCTATATGGGTCTAGTTAACCTCGGAACGGGCACCGATACTTGTAGTTGCACGAACTGAAGATACCATAAGACTAAGGGATTCCCGAGTACCCTTCGCTCTCATGATACATATGTATAGTGTACTTAGAGGATTCATATGTACCTCATAGTATCATATATGGTCTCTATGACAAACCCTCATATCAGAAAATATAAATTTCCAGTGTTTGTATATTATTCTCGTACCTTCACGATTAGTTATCACACCCTGCCATTATTGCCCAATTAAAACTATTGCAATCCAACAAAGCCATTATTCTATTATTATTTACAATGTTTATAAGTATTGGTATTATCATACCGACTATAGCTTATAAGCAATGTCCTTAGACAGCCTTTTTATGTAGAGTGATTGCCATGTACCCATAGTTTACCTTATCAATTTAACCTGTGGGAATCCCATGTACCCCTCAAATATTTCATTATTATGTTTGGTTGGGGGAATCCCATGTACCCCACAAATTTTTCATTAGTATGTTTACTTGGGGGATTCCTTTGTACCCCACTTGAAAGTTTAATTGACCATAATAATTCCAAACCATTTAAACCATTTATGTCATTTAGGGTTTTATTACCAAACCATATCATGCAGTAGTTCCATTAAAAGCTCAATAATATTGCAAAAGCATTTCTTAGAGGCTTTTTATCAAACTTGTTAGGGGCGTAGTATTTCTAAAAAAAATTCCAATTACCAATTAGCCATTCCCATGCGACCAATTGTCCAAACCACCATTAAAGCATGTAAGCATAAAATTAAGACATGGGAAAATCATAACCAAGAATTTAATTCCAATACCCCATCATATATTTTAAAACACAAAACTATACAAAAATCATGCCATGAAAACATTGTTGAAAACATGCATTTAGTTGGAACTCATAATGAGGGAGGAGTACATGCCTTAGATTAAGAGAAATCACCCAAACAAGCCCCAAAATACTTCACTTGATGAAATCCTAACCTTTCTTGACCCAAGAACCTTTTAGAGAATTAGAAAGAGTTTCTACATGCTTAAGATTAGAATAACAGGGTAAATGATGTCCCAATAGATATATTAGTCGTGGGGCCTTAAGAGGTTAAGTGGGAAAATATCCAGATTACCCCTAACTTAAATTAGTTAAAAGTATTGTTAGATGGTATGAATCTCCCATACCAGTCATACCCTTCGATATGAGTGGTACCCACCACTCGTACCTTAGGTCTTCTCCTTGGACTCAACACTATCCAACATATAGCTTACACAACACAACCCATACCTAACCATGCGTTCAGTACCCCTAAACTATATCCCTGGCAGAATAGAATCAAAGAAGGTTTGATTACTATATTCTATGCGACCTACTGGTATAACTCAAACCCTATCTTACGGCTCATGGTGAGCCACTCATATGCAGATCCAACTTAAGTTACTAAGTCTCAGATTAAGTGAAGGAAAAAACTTAAACCATACGGCCCATGACCAACCATAAGACTCCTACCAACCAAGTCGTATGCATTCCAGTAACTAATACAACCCACCAACCATCACTGGTTAGCATATGACTAAGGAATACCACTCGTACCCCATCATACAATTTGTATGTATCCTAGAATCCAGAAATCCAAGAAATTTTTAAGGGTCAAAATCCAGGGTGTTTTAGTCTCCTCCATTAGGATCATTCATCCCTAAATGATGGAAAAGATAGGTTAAACATCAGCATGATTCATTTGAATTATTAAATATCAATCCAACTTTTAAAAAATTTAGAAAACAATGATGTGACCAAGAAAACATACTTTCTATATGAATATCTGGAGTAGAAAACAAATGTGGATATTTGAACTTCATGTCCACTTTCGCTTCCCATATAGCCTCTTCAACCTTGTGGTACCACCAAAGAACCTTAATCGAGTCTACATCCTTGGTATATAATAGATGAATTTACCAATCAAATATCATAGAGAATTTGAGATACACAATCCTTCCAAAGGAACTACCGAAGAAGGATCACCAAGACACTTTCCCAATATAGAGACATGAAATACTTGATGATTGGAGCTTAAACAAGAAGGCAACTCCAATTCATACGCAACGTTACCAACTATCCACAAAACCATATAAGGACCGACATATTAGGGACTGGGATTTCTCTTTTTACCAAACTACATCACTCCCTTCATGGTAGATACCTTTAGGAACACCTTGTTCCTAACCTCAAATTCTAAATGTCTACACCTCAAATCCTTATAGGACTTTTGGCGACTTTAGGCATCCGTAAGCCTATACCGAATCACCAGAACCTTTTACATATCCTAATAAGCCAAATCCAAACCTATCATATCTACCTCACCAAGTTCAAACCCCTCAATCGGATATCTACACCTCCTACCATATAATGCCTCAAAAGGGGCCATCCCTATGCTAGAATGATAGCTATTGTTGTAAGAAAACTCTAGCAAAGGAAGATGCTCAGACCAATTTTCACCATAATTAATCACACACGCACGAATCATGTCCTATAATTTCTGAATAGTACTCGCTGCTTACCCATCCATCTGTGGATGAAATGTAGTACTCAGACTAACTTTAGTAACAAACCCCTTCTGAAAAGATCGCTAGAAGTGAGATAAAAACTACGTACAATGATAAAAAATAATAGAAATAGGTACCCCATGTAGCTTTACATTCTTGTAAAGATACAACCTCACATAGTTCTTGGTCATAAAATTAGTCCATACCGACAAGCAGTGCGCAAACTTTTTCATCCTATCCATGATGACCCAAATTGAATCAAATTAATTTCGAAACCGCGGAAGAATGATAATGAAATCCATGTTTATTACTTCCCATTTAGATTCAGGAAACTCAATTTCCTTATACAACCCTCCAGGTTTCATATGCTCAGCTTTGACTTGTCAGCACACCATGAATTTTGCCAGAAAATCAGCCATATCCCTCTTTATATTACTCCACCAGTACATCTCCTTAAGATCATGAAGCATTTTTATCAAACTAGGATAAATAGCATAGAGCGATGTTTGCGTCCTTACCAAAACCCTTTGTCGCAACCCATCTGCGTCAAGAACACATAACCTCTTTTTGTACCTTAAAGAACCATTACCATTGACTTCAAATGTCATCACCTTTTTCACACCTATATCCTTGTTAATTTTCATTGAGATAGGATTTAGCATTTATTTCTCCTTGATCTCTACACAATAGATGACCGAACCACCTTCTGTACCATCTCACCACCATCAATGAAGTCCAAGAGACGAACTCCTAGATTAGCCAAGAAGTGAATATCCCTCAGCAATTTGCGCTTCTCCTTATCCATATGAGCTTAAATCCTCATGGAAAACCTACTACAAGCACCAACAACTACGTTATCTTTACCTGGGTGGTAGTGAAGACTCACATCATATTCCTTGAGAATACCCAACTATCTTATCTACCTGATATTTAGCTCTTTTTGAGTGAACATATACTGTAGACTTTTGTGATTAAAAAATATATCCACTTGAACTCCATATAGATAATCCTGCTAAATTTTTAAAGCGAAAACTACCGGTAAAAACTCAAAATCATGGGTAGGATAATTCCTCTCATGTACCTTCAACTGCCTAGAAACATAGTCGATAACCTTCCCATGCAGCATCAAAACACAACCATGTCCCACCAAGAATGATCACAATAAACCACAAACCCCTCATTACCTTCAGGAAATTTAAAAATCAGAGTTGAAGTTATCTTATCCTTCAACTTCTCAAAACACCCCTAACAAGCATGCGACCAAGAAAACCTTACCTTTTTCTGAGTTAACTCAGTCAAAGGGGCATCTATCATCGAGAAACATTCAAGAACCATATACAATACCTAGCCAAACCAAAGAAGATGTGAATGTTTATTGAAGTCATAGGTCTAGGCCACTTTTTAACCACAACTACCATTTGCTGGTCCACCATGATTGCCTCAATAGATATAATATTTAACCCCCCAAAATCTAATCTCGAAACTTCACACGATGCTCAAGCCTACAAGTAGCCTTAAGCTAACCCTGTCTGCATACTACTGAGTCTGAATCTTACAATAATGGAAATATAGTCATAAAAGTCATGCTAAAATGATGAAACTATTTGTAATATCTGAGAATAATTTTGAACATAACATCAGAAATATAAAAATTGAATAATTTACATCAAAACTAGTAGTTTTACAAGACTTTAATACAAATACTAGAGAGTCACTGGGACAAACCCTTAGCTAACTCGAGCCATCTAAAAGGAAGTGCTAAAACTCCTAAACTGATAAACTGCAAAATGAATAAGTCCCCGAACTATGAGGACTCACCAACTATGGGATGTAGATGGAGATGCTCTAACTACTCACGCTGTTGACATTGAGAACCCATACCTACATTATGAGACAATATTGCACATAGACGTATATGTGCATCAGTACTTTGGGGATGTACTGAGTATATAAGGGTGATATGAATAAGTAAAACATTATCTCATAATAATTATTTATAAAACAATACATGCTAACTGTAAATTACTCATATGAGCTGGAATATCTGATATATTAAAATGTGTAGCAATAAGAAGCAAAACATACTTTATAAATCTTGTGAGCTATAACATTTAGTTATAAAAGCTATAATAAATCTCAATATTTAAATCATACTGTCAAAGTGTAAAAGAGCTCAATCTAAATCTGTATCTGAAAACTAAAATCTGAAGCCATTATTTTTCTGTAAAGCATATTCTAAATAAAATTGTGAGCCTTTACACTTAGTTTTCTAATAGCATTTTTTTCATTCTTCTAGTTTTATTAGCAAGGTTTGAAACATATATTTAAATCTACAGGGAGGTTCTCTTAACTGACATAAATCATGTGAGCTAACATGGATTCTAACGTCTTACCCTTCTAAGAAAGAAACCTCACATTAGGGAGAGGTTTCATACTCTTGCCATAGAGTATAACATGAGATAAGTGATCACATCAATAACTATCATCCACATAGTAGTAAGAATAATCTGATAATATGTACCTATATTGGCTACGTAGTTCTGTGGAAGTAGGATGCACTAAACCCACACTTCCTGCTCGGTGCTAAATACTACTGCCTTTTTATTTGCTACGCCTATTCTGTTGGAAATCTACTTTAAAACTAGAATAAGGATTTATCTAAAACCTATTATGCATTAATCTGATAAAATTTGTAATAATCTGAAAAGTGGATTCCAAGACTAATCTGAGGATCAAATGATCAAAAACATTATAGTAAATCTAGTATAATTATCTCATAAGGTGCTTAAAGAATCATTTTTGTCAAAATCTCAACATATAAACTTAGGTCTTAAAACCTATGTATCAAACTCATGTCAAATATCACAATAATCATGCTTGATAATGAAAACAATGATAATTAATCTCAAAATCTGGATGTTACTGCAACAGGCATGAAAATATGAAAATAAACATGCAATTAAATTATAATTCACTTGAAATATCAATCTTGTAAATGGAAACATTGGGTATGAACCCTAATTTCAAATTCATGGGAAATCATATAAAATTATAAAACTTTGACATTTAAACAAGTTTTGGGCACAAAAATGTAAGAAGATCCCTGTTCATAAATACCTTGCTTTGAATTTTGGATTCTTATTGATTTCTTGATTATGGGTTCTTGAATACCTTGCTTCGGATACCTCAATTTTAAGCTTCCTTGGAGATTCTTTGGAGAATTTGGATTTCTTGAAGAAGGAGCTTTGATGGTCTAGGATTTTGTTTTGAGAAAGAATAGATGAAATAAGCATAAAATGCCTTAGGATAAGTTAAATATTGTGTTTTGGATAGATCGGGGTTGGAGATTTACAAAAATACCACCTTTAAACTTTATAATGAAACTAGAAAACGTATATTTTCCTCATTTGGGTGGCCATCGCAATGCGCCACTATCGTTGTGGCTCATTAGAAATTGATAAATGGAAAATGGCAAGAGTCCACGACGCGGAGACATCATGGTACCCCTTTGGAATACCACTTTGGCACATGGCATGATGCGCCATTATTGTGCTAGACCTCTGGAAATTGACTAACAGAAATTTGAATCTCTCCACGATGTGCCAATATTGCGAAGGGATACCGGAATGGGGCAATTGGGATTTGACACTCCTCCACGGCGCTCTAAGATTCTAAATAAAGGTGTTTTATGATTGGGTCTTAAAATAGCCATAACTTCTTACTCGATTATCGAATTTATGGAATCTTATATAGTTGGAAAGTTAATTCATTTTCCTACAAAATAGACATTCAAAATCTATGGAATTCCACACAAAATAAATAGTATTTGTTTTGAAAGCTATCCTTTAACACTCTAGCGATGAATTTAAGCTAGAAAAAATTATGGGGTATTACAATATCTCCCACTTGGAAATATTTGTCCTCGAATATGGCTAGTTAAGCTGAAAATTCTGAGGAATCTAAGATTATAAGGTAGCATGCACAACTGAAATAAACTAGAGTTTGAATCTAAATCATCCTAAGATTCTAGCTAATCTATGAGTGCATGAACTTACTAGAGGACAACTATATAGCTGAATATATGGTTAGAAAAGAACTAAATTAAGGAAAAGTATTACCTTCAGCTACATCTGAGTTTGCGGAGAAAAGGTGAGGGTACTTGGCTGGCATATCTACTTTTGTTTCCCAAGTGGCACCCTCAGCAAACTAAATCCACCAAGGGAACTTTTTTGTTCCTTATTGTATGGATTTGATAATCTAATACCTAAACTGGAATCTCTTCGTAAGGAAGACTGTTCTGACATCTGTGCTTTCTAAAGGATCTACTACAGTAGAGTCACTGATACTCTTCTTAAGCATAGAGATGTGAAACACAGTATGAACGGCTGATAAATCGACGAGAAGACACTTTCCGAACACTACTCGCAATTCTAAAAGGGCCAATATACTGGGGACTAAGCTTCCCCTTCTTGCCAAATCTCTTCACCCCTATCATGGGTGAAATCTTTAAATACACTAAATCACTATCCTCAAACTCAAGATCCCTTTTTATCACATTCGTGTAGGATTTCTGACATCTCTATGCTATTTTTAATCTTTCCCTAATCAACTTAAATTTTTCCATAGCTTCATACACTACATCGGGCCCTAGCAAAGTGGCCTCACCTACCTCAAACCAACCTATGGGTGATATACATTTTCTCCCATAAAGATCCTCAAACAGAGCAATCTGAATGCTACCATGAAAACTATTATTATAAGCAAACTCAATCAATGGAAAATGCTCATCCCAACTACCCTTGAAATCAAGAGCACATGCCTTCAGCATATCTTTTAGAGTTCTGATGGTTCTGTCTGCTTGACCATCTGTCTGACGGTGGAAAGCTGAACTAAGATGGACTTGGGTACCAAGACCCTTTTGAAAAACTCTCCATAACTGGGAAGTAAAATGAGTACCCCTATCTGAAATGACAGATAAGGGAACTCTATGCAATTTGACAAACTCTCGGATATATAACTTAGAGTAATCCTCAGCTGTATAAGATGTATAAACTGGCAAAAAATGCACTTAGTCAATCTGTCTATAATAACCCAAATTGAATCATGATGACAACACAAATGGGGGAAACCTATCAAAAAACCTATATTCACCTCTTCCCACTTCCAAGTGGGGATACCAAACTCTTGCAATGTACCACTAGGTCTTTGGTTCTCTACCTTAACCCGTTGATAAGTTGCACACTTAGTTACAAACTCTGTTTTATCTCTCTTCATACCACTCCCCCAATAGATTTCCTACAAGTCGTGGTACATCTTGGTAGCATCTGGATGAATAGAATAACGCACACCATGCGCTTTCTCTATAACCCACTATCTCAAATTATTAACAAAAGGCATGCATAAATTACTGTGGTATCTCAACACACTATCTCCCCCTTGGGAGAAAAACTCTACCTTGTGGTATTTAACTGAATTCTTCAGTTTAACCAAACTAGGATCCTTATCTTCCTTTTCTTTCACTTCTGAAACTAGGGAAGAGTCGGAACTACTTTGAACCCAAAAATTTCCTTCGGCAGAATCAACTAATCAAAAAATCAATCTAGGTAATTGATGCACTTCTTGAAATTTCTCCTTTTTATCATTCTCCATATGAGCAACACTGCCCATAGACAACCTACTAAGAGCGTCTGCCACTACATTGTCCTTGCCCATATGATACAACACACTCATGTCATAATCTTTTAACAACCCCAGCTACCTTTTCTGATGAAGATTCAACTCCCTCTGAGTAAACATATATTTCAAACTTTTGTGGTTTGTGAACACATCATCATGCAGACCATAGAGATAATATCTCCAGATTTTCAAAGTAAACACTACCACAACTAATTTAAGATCATGGGTTGGGAAATTCTTTTCATGAGGCTTCAACTTTCTAGAGGCATAGGCTATGACCTTACCTCTCATTATCAACATATAACCCAAACCAACTCTAGAGGCATCACAATAAACAACAAAGTCATCTGTATCATCAGATAATGCTAGAACTGGGGCTAAAGTGAGTCGAGTCTTCAACTCCTGAAAACTGTTCTCGTAGGAATTTGACCACAGGAACTTAACTCTCTTTTGGGTCAGTCTATACATAGGAGATGCTATAAAAGAGAAACCTTCAACAAAATGATGGTAATAACTAGCTAGACCCAAAAAACTCCTAATCTTTGATAGAGAGATAGGTCTAGATCAATTTCTTATGGCTTCTATCTTTTAGGGATCAACTCTAATGCCATCAGCAAAGACAATTTGACCGAGAAAGGCTACTGATCTTAGCCAAAATTAACATTTTCTGAATTTGGCAAATAATTGATTGTCTTTAAGAGTTTGCATGAAAATTTTAAGATAATCTACATAGTCATCCTCACTACGGGAGTATAAACGGATTTCATCTATGAATACTATGACAAACGTGTCTAGATACTATTTGATCACTGGATTCATAAGTTCTATGAAAGTTGTTAGGGCATTAGTTATCCCGAAGGACATGACTAGAAACTTTAAATGACCATAACGGGTTCTAAAGGCTATCTTTGGAATATCACCTTCCCTTACTTTAAGATGATGATAACCGGATCTAAGTTCTATCTTTGAGAAATAACTTGCACCTTGGATTTGATCAAATAAGTCATCGATTCTCGAAAGGGGATATTTGTTCTTAACTCTAACCTTATTCAGATGACGATTGTCAATGCACATTCTCAAATAACCATATTTATTTGGCATTAATAAGATGGTAGCACCCCTTGGAGAAATACTACGACTTATGAAACATTTATCTAAAAGATCTTTGAGTTGCTTCTTCAATTCCTTAAGCTCTGTGGGAGCCATACGATAAGGAGGGATAGAAATAGGTTGATTATCGGGAAGAAGATCAATACCAAATTCTATTTCCCTATTGGGAGGTACCCCTGGGAGATCTTCTAGAAAGACATGAGGAAACTCATTAACCACTCAGACGGACTAAAGTATTGGAGTCTTAAACTTTGTCTCTCTGACTCGAACTAGATGATAATGCAACCTTTTGATATCAACTATCTGGCCTTAAGGTAAGATATGAAATGACTCTTGGGAGACACTGAATTACCAGACCTCTCAATGACTGGCTCATCTGGAAACTAAAATTTCACCACACCGGTGTGATAGTCTATTGAAGCATAAAAAGAATGGAGCCAATCCATACCAAGGATACGATCAAAGTCAACAATATCTAACTCTATTAAGTCTGCTAACATGACTTTATGGAGTTCAGTGATAGGACACTTCTTACAGGAAACATCTTATAAATTCATTTGGTAACAACTGATCCACCTACTGGAGTAGAAACTAAGAAAGGCTCGGGGATCTTTCTAGAAATTTTCTCAAAATTTACTGCAACTAATGGTGTCACATAAGAAAAACTTGACCCAAGGTCTAACAACACATAAAGATCAAGATGAACAACACAAAGCATACCTATAACCACATCTGATGAATCTTCCTGCTCCTGGTGGGATGGTAAAGAATAGAACCGATTCTGGTGCTGACCGACACCTGTACTAGATGATGCACCCTGAGAAGGAGATGGGCGACCTAGAGGAGCTAGTTTACTAGTAGCCTTAGTCTGGCGATGAACATCTCTAATTTCTCGCTTATCATAGAGACAATATCTTATATTGTGACCAAACTTACCACATCTAAAACAACCTTTCTGACCAGCCAAACACCCACCAAGATGACTCTTACTACACTTAGTACATGTAGGATAATTGGGCCTACGACAAACTCTACTCTGGGATCTCGACATAGAAGACTTACTCTACTATTCTTGCCTATTTCTAGGAGTAAGAACAGTTATTAAAAAAGGTGCAGGCATAGATGAATGATTCTGAAACTGTGAATGACTTCCTTTTCGAGACCTATTCTAGCCATGATCAAACTGCCCTATTCTAGCCTTCTTATTTGCTCTCTTTATTTTCTTCCCCTTTTATGCCTTAATCTGCTGAGCGTGTATTATAAATCTAGGAATATCCATGACTCTAATGAGCATAGAAGTCCTATATTCCTTAACTACAAACCCAAACACAACTGTCATTAACTTACTTATGCTTGACCTAGGGTTAGCTATCTGATCAGGGGATAACTAATGGAACTTGAGGCAATACTCCTTCAGTGTCATCGAGCCCTGCTTAGGTTTATGAACTCTTCTATCTTGGATTCCCTCATCTCACATGGGAAGAACTTGTCTAAGAATGCATCCTGAAATATATACCAAGTCATGGGAGATGCATTCTCCCCTCTAATCTTCTTCTACATGACTACCCAGTCATATGCAACATCCTTCAGCCTATAGGATGCCAATTCTACACTCTCCTCTTCAGAAGCATACATAATTTTGGTGATATTTTTTACCTCATCAAGATACAACTGTTCATCCTCACCTGCCTTCAACCCAAAGAACTGTGGCTGGTTCATTCTTATAAAATTTTAGATTCTAGCTGCGGCTAAGTCCTCATCTTGCTAAAATGGGGTTGGAGCCTAATGGTTACCCTAAACATAAGTTGTCATAGCTTGGACTAGCGCCAGAAAGACAACCTAAAACACAGAATATGACATATTCTCATGCAAAATATTTGTAGGCTGAGGTGGTTGGTTATTGTTTCTATGGGCATTAGCTCGACGAGGAGGCATTTTCAACTGTCACATGAAAGTACGAGTTAAAAGCAGATAGAAATACTTTAAGCACGATAGATCATGAAAGAGAGAGATGATTTCCGAAAAATGCTTACTAGCCTCTTGCTCATAAATATGGCTCGCTTCACACCGATGATCAAGACTGTATGTAACACGGCTTGTCTGATTCCCTTGGACTCTCTAACCCTTAAGCTCTGATACCAAGTTTGTAATGCCCCAAAATCTGATCTCAAGACATCACATGGTACTAAATTCTATGAGTAGCCTTAAGCTAACCCTGTCTGCATACTACTGAGCCTGAATCTTTTAATAATGGAAATATAGACATAAAATTTATTCTAGAATATGGAAAATATTTGTAATATCTATGAATAATTCTGAACATAATATCTAAAACATCAAAACTGAATAATCTGCATCAAAACTAGTAGTCTGACAAGCCTCTACAACTTAGTGTTACTTGGACAAACCCCCAGCTAACTCGAGCTGTCTGAAAAGAAGTGCTAAAACTCTTAAACTGAGAAAATGAAAAATTTGAAATGAATAAGTCCCTAAACTATGAGGATTCCCCTACTATCGGATCTACATAGAGAAGCTCAAACTACTCACATTGCTGACACTGAGCACCCATACCTACATTATGAGATAATGTAGCACATAAACGTATATATAGATCAGTACTTTGAGGATGTACTGAGTATATAAGGGTGATATGCATAAGTAAAACATAATCTCATAATCATTATTTATAAAACAATGCATGCTAAATGTAAATGACTCACATAAGTTGGAATAGCTGAAATACTGAAATGTGTACAAATAAAAAGCAAAACATACTTTATAAATCTTGTGAGCTATAACATTTAGTTCTAAAAGCTCTACTAAATCTCTATCTTTAAATCCTACTGTACAAGTATAAAAAAGGTCACGCTAAATATAAAATCTGAAAGATAAAATCTGAAGCCATTATCTTTTTGTAAAGCATATTCTAAATAAAACTGTGAGCCTTTACATTTACTTTTCTAAAAGTATTTTTTCCATTCTTCTACTCTTATTAGAAAGGTTTGAAACATATATTTTAATATTCAGTGAGGTTCTCTTAACCAACATAAATCATGTGAGCTAACATGGAATCTAACGTCTCATCCTCCTAAGGAAGAAACCTCACGTTGGGGAGAGGTGTCATACTGTTTCCAGGGATTATAACCTGAGCTAAGTGATTAAATCTGTAACTATCATCCATATAGAAGTTGGAATAATCTTATAATCTATACCTACATTGGCGAAATAGTTCTGTGGAAGTAGGATGCGCTAAACCCACACTTCCCGCTCAGTGCTAAATATTACTCCCTTTTTATTTGCTATGCTCATTCTGTTGGAAATCAACTTTAAAACTAGAATAAGGGTTTATCTAAAATCAATTCTCCATTAATCTGATAAAATCTATAATAATTTGAAAAGTGGATTCCAAAACTAATATGAGGATCAAAAGATAAATTTTTTTTTTGTAAATCTGATATAATCAGCTCATAAGGTGCTTAAAGCATTATTTTTCTTAAAATCTCAACATATAAACTTAAGGCTTAAAAACCATGTATCAAACTCATGTCAAATATCATAATAATCATGCTTGATAATGTAAACATTGATAATTCATCTCAAAATCTGGAAATTACTGCAACAGGCATGAAAATATGGAAATAAACATGTAATTTAGCTTATAATTCACTTGAAATCTCATAATCTTGTAAATGGAAACATTGGGTATGAACCCTAATTTAAAATTCATGGAAAATCATATAACTATGAAATTTAAACAAGTTTTGGGCACAAAGGTGAAAGAAGATCCTTGTTCATAAACCCCACATACCTTGTTGGATGATTAGATGAAGAAACCTTGAATTTTGGAATCCTATTGAGTTCTTGATAATGGTTTCTTGATTACCTTGCCTATGGATCCCTCAATTTTAAGATTCCTTGGAGAACCTATGAAGAATTTGGATTTCTTGGAGAAGGAGCTTTGATGGTCTAGGGTTTTCTTTTAATAAAGAATGGATGAAATAAATAAAATGCCTTAGGATATGTTAAATCTTGTGTTTTGGACAGATTTGGGGTAGGAGATTTACCAAAATACCCTCTTTAAACTCTATAATGGAATTGGAAAATGTACATTTTCCTGATCTGGGTGGCCACCATGATGCGCCACTATCGCAGTGGCTTACTGGAAATCGGGGAACAAAAAATGGGCACACTTCATGACATGGAGACTTCGCGGTGCCCCTTTGGAATGCCATTTTGGCACATGGAGTGAAGCGCCATTATCGTGCTAGGCCTCTAGAAATTGACAAATGAGAAATTGACCCTCTCCGCGATGTGCCAATATCGCGAGGGCCACTGGAATGGAACAATTGGGATTTGACACTGCTATGCGGTACTCTAAGGGTCTAAATGATCGTGTTTTATGATTGGGACTTAAAATAGCCATAATTTCTTACCCGACTATCGGATTTATGCGAATCTTGTATCGTTAGAAACCTAATTCAATTTCCTATGAAATAAAAAGTCTAAATATTTGGAATTCCATGCCAAATAAATAGCATTTGTTTGGGAAGATATCCCTTAACACTCTAGGGATGATTTTAAGTTAGGAAAAATCGTGAGGTATTGCATAATATGACCAATAAAAGTCACAACATTCAACCAAAACACATACTTGGAGAATTTGGCATATGACTTCTGCTCTTTCATGGTCTACAACACCACACGAAGGTGATTATCATGATCATTTCACTCTTAGAATACATTAAGATTTCATAAATGAACACAATGATAAAAAGATCTAGAAAGAACCTGAAAACCCTTTTCATTAAATCCATAAATGTCGTTGGGGCATTAGTCAAATCGAATGACATAATTAGGAACGCAAAGTTCCAATACCGACTACAAAAATATGTCATAGGGATATCTGCCTCCTTAATCTTAAGTTGATGATACCCATACAAAAGATCTATCATAGAAAATAATTTGGCACCTTGCAACTGATGAAATAAGTCATCTGTCCTCAAAAGAGGATACTTGTTCTTAACCGTTACCTTATTCAATTGTCGATTGCCAATGCATAGCCTAAGGGAACCATTCTTATTTTATACGAATAACACTGGTGACCCCACGGGGACACACTAGTAAAGATGAAACCCTTATCCAAAAGATTCTTAAGTTGCTCTTTGAGTTCTCTCAACTCAACCAGAGTCATTCTATAAGAAGGAATAGATATTTGATGAGTGTTTAGAAAAAAATCAATACCAAAATCAATCTATCTATCCGGAGGAACACCAGGAAGTTCATCCAGAAAGACTTCAGCAAACTCATGTACCACAGGAACCAAATGTAAATAAGGACCTTCTAAGTTAAAAGCTTTAACCCAGACTATATTATAGAGACACCCTTTAGAGATTAATCTCCGGGATCTAGTATAGGAAATAAGCCTCCCCCTAGGTTCTAGGGAACCACCCTCCCACTCAATAACCGGTTCATTAGGGAATCTAAAGACAACCTTATGGGTTCAACAATAAAAGGATGTATAAATATAGTGTAACCAATCCATCCCCATAATAACATCAAAATCCACTATTCCAAGTATAAAAAAAATTCACCATAGTCTGCCTAATACCAATATATACCACACACCCCCTGTAGAAGAGTTGCCTACCAGGGTAGTAACAGAGAAAGGATCTAAAATAACCTCGAGATCAAAACCAAAATACACACCCACAAATGGGTTCCATAGTAGAGAATGGACCCCAAATTAAACAAATAATACAAGATATTATACAAGAGTTATAATGTACTAGTAACGACATTAGGCGATGCCTCAAATTCCTATCGAGTAGCAAGAGCATATAACCTATGAAGACTTTTGTTGGTACCAGAAGAAGAAACTGACATAGAAGTAGCACCTATTGGTGCAGAAATAGAAGATAAAGAAACCATAGCCTTACTCGCTCCCGAAGCACCCTTACCAATTGGATAATTTCTAAGAAAATGGCTTGGCTGGTCATATTTGAAACATCTTCCTCTTACCTCATCATAGAAACCCCTATCCAACCTATAAAAGAACCAATAGGGAGGGCATGATGAGGCCGACTGAGTCCCACTCACTTGATATTGGGCCATATGTGCCTAAATATTATTGCCACCGTGCTGACGACTATTACCTGACTACTTTGGGTAAGGAGATCCAGTTGTAGAGAAGGATATAAAACTTAGCCACTTATTTTTTGTAAATTTATCGCCATCCTGTCCACCTTGCTGTTAAGAACTACCCTATTCAGATGACCTAAAATTTTTACCCTACCCTTCCCCAGATTCAACATGTTTCTCTTTTCTTTCTCTACTTGTTGTATATGACCAACCAACCTAGAAATGTCCATATCATTAATCTACAATGTAGTCCTTGATTTTAAGGATCAAATATCGAGATAGTCCAGAACCTAAATTTCTCATCTAATCCTTCATATTAGACACCAATTTTGGAGAACACCTTGATAGATGACGAAATCTCAAGGCATATTCCTAGACAAATATTTTCCCTTGTCTCAGATTGACAAATTTTTTGCCTTCGCTTCTCTCAACTCCTTAAGAAAAAAGTAGTCCAGAAAAGTTTTGGATAAAGTATCCCACAAGGTCGACTCCTCAACATCACCTCTCACCCTATCCCACTCCTCGTACCATTGGTACGCCACATCCTTAAACTGGTAAGCAGCAAAATTCACCCATTCCATATTTTTGGCCTGCATTACCCTAAAAAGATTTCTCCATTTCATCAAAGAAACACTGAGGATCCTTCTCCACATTTACACTTATAAAAGTAGGAGGATTTATCTTTATAAACCATCCAACCCTTGTGGCCTTAGAAGATAAAACACCATATTTACCCCGCTCAGCCTGACCAGTAACCAACTGAGTAATAACATGAATAGATTGGACAAATTCTGTATTCTTCATATCACCATAAAGAACACTAGTATCAACTAGTGGTACTCAAAAAATATTAGGGACTAGAACCCTAGACCGAGTATGAATCCCCTGAGTAGAACTTGTCCCTTCAACATTATCCCCTATTGGTACAGTAGAGTTACCTTGCATCTCAAATCATCAAGGTATTCTCTGGAAAGCAAACAAACTAGGATTTGAGATTATTCTAAGACATAGACTCTAGGCTTGAAAAAATAATACCAAGAAATTAAGACATTTCTAAATGCCTTGCAACCTCTCCCTTATGAGTGTGGTGTGCTACATACTCATAAAAAGAACTCTACTCGACATAGAATGTGGACTCCTAATTTACCAAGAACCTAAAGTTCTAATACAAACATGACCTGATTCGACCTGGGTCCTTGTCAAAATGGGCATCCTAAGTCAAAACAGGACCGGAGACCAACCCCGATACTTTATGAAGACATTTTTGAAGATGTCATCATCCTTAGACAAAAAATCAAAAATTCAACCCTTTTTTGGCGACATTTCATGATGGCCAATCACGGGTCCGACGGCCTGTCACAGATGTCATCATCCATTTTTTTCAGCAATTAAGGGCCATTTTTAAAAGGGTATTTTTGTCTTTTCCACCCATTTTGACCCTCTCTGTATATCCAAGTAAAGAAGAAAACTTCATTCTTCTTCCATTTCATCAAGAATACTACGATTTTTTTCTTAAAATCCAATCCAAATCTTCCAAGAACATCAAGAATCAAACCATAAATTCCACAAATTGGTTCAAGATTCAAGGTACCCAAGTGGAAAAAACATCAAGAACCCTAACTCAAGAAGTGGAAAAGGAGTCTATAATAAGTTTCTTCATTCCAATCCGTAATCAACGTAAGTGGGGTTTGAACAAGAATACTCATTTCATTCTTCTACCTAAAGACTTAATTTCTATTATTGATTTACATGAATTTGCAAATTGGGATTACACCCAAAATTCTCTATTAATGATTTATGATATTTGAGTTGATTAAGTTTGATATTATTAAATATTTACCATCATATTTCTTGAATTGAGGATTTATGCTATGAGTTGAATATTCTTATTATAAATTGATGATTTTCGAATGAGTTGAGATAAATGTCATGATTAATGCCTTCCATGAAAATTTAATTATTGAATACATATTTACTTTGAACTTGAGAGTCAATAATGAGTCATATGATTTTTCCTTGAAACTTTTGATATTTGAAATGATTTGATAAGCAAATGTAATCGATGTTGAAAAAGATTGTGTTGAGTTGAGTTGAGTTAGAAATCCACAAGATATTTATGATTTACAAAAGAGATATATATTTATGTTATGGTCTTTATAATAAACCCATGAGTTGATATTGATTAAGGTGGATTTCCTAACGCGTTACGAGCTAATTCTGGTAGGAGTATTTAGCACCGAGTAGGAAATATTTATTTTCTAAAAATACGTGCCACCATAGGATTGATATTAATGATTGTAAAACAGAGGCCAAGTATGGGATTATGATTGACAAATTGAGGTTGTACTCCTTGGCAAGAGTACGACACCCCTGCCAATGTGGTATTCTCTCCTTAGGAGGGCAAAATGTTGGACTATATGTGGATCACATGGTGTAGTTATGTAGGATATAAGAAACTCCCACATCTATAATGATCTGAATATCTTGAGTTAACGAGTCACTCTAAGTCA
Source organism: Capsicum baccatum var. pendulum (assembly GCA_030864225.1). NCBI lineage: Eukaryota > Viridiplantae > Streptophyta > Magnoliopsida > Solanales > Solanaceae > Capsicum > Capsicum baccatum. The sequence continues at coordinate 130,300,021 of CM061557.1, forward strand.
TGAGTCAAAGAGTTGGAGATCATGAAATGACTATTCTTCCTTTGTACAGCTTGAATATTGTTATAGTCAGTTATAAAAGTAATGACAGGAGGTTAGCTTGAGGCCGTGTGTGGTCTTAAGCACCGTGTGACATCTTGGGGTGTTACACTGGTTTATATTATTCGTCTACTTGATACCAATTATAATCTTTTCAGTTTCCACTCATGTTTTTAGTTTACTTTATCATGATTTAGTGTTGAGTAGATATCAGGGCTAGCTTTAAGGCTACTCATAATCCCAAGCACCATCTGACATCTAGGGGTAGCCTTGTGTTATTAAAAACTTGATATCATAGCTTAATTTTTTAAGATTCCTAGGTAGTTTGATAAGCCATATTGCATAGAGTCTTGGTCATGGGTGTGAAGCACACTACACTTTTAAGCTTGAGGCTATGGAATATATTAAAAACTATCTCTTCTTTTATGATATATATCGTACCTTGAGGTTATTTTTATCTACTCTAAATCATCCGTTCACATGATAGAGAATGCCTCCCCACAGAGCTTACGTTTGCATGGGGACCAACCAACCTTACCACCACCTACATACCCTTTGAATGAGAATGTCTCCCATTTTGAGTTTCGAGTTGCTTTCCATGTGTTAGCTTATGCTATGAATGCTAATTCTTAGGGTAATCAGCCAGAAGTAGTTGTAATTCAGCAAAACATCAATTTAGCTACAGCCAGAGTTTAAGATTTAATAAGAATAAATCCACTAGAGTTCTTTATGTCAAAGATAATTAAAGATCTATAGCTTTTCATTAATGAGGTGACGAAAAGCACTCAGATTGTGTATGTCACAAAAGAGTAGAATAAAGAATTGGCACCCTACCAGCTAAAGGATATTGTACGTGACTTGGTTATCATGAGAAAATATGGTAGGGGTAGGAATGGAACTCTAATGACATGGAATGTGTTTTAAACAACTTTATAGGTAGGTTCTTTTGTCATACGATGAAAGAGCATATGGTGGGGGATTTTATAAACCTTAAATAGGAAACTATGTTGGTGAAATAATATTACCTTAAGTTCACTTAACTTTCTTAGTATGCACCAAAGTTGCTGCTAGATTCCCGGGCTTCAATGAGTAAATTTATAGCTGAAGTGTCTGAATTGGTAGTCAAGAAGTGTAGGATGGCCATGTTTATTAGGAGTATGTAAATTGATCGATTGATGAGCCACACTCAACAAATTAAGGTGAAAACATTAAAAAAAATGGAAGACTAAGAGGGCTAAGATCGAACAACTCAATTATAGTTATCACAAGTCAGGAGAAGGAATTCATTCTTAGTTTTGGAGTCATTTGTCACCAGCCACACCGTCTTTAGCAAGTGTCCCTACATGTAAGACTAGTATACCTATAGCTAAGACTAAGTAGGAATAGTAGGGTAAGGAGATAGATTCCAGATCTCATGGAAAAAAGTATTGTAGAAATCATCTAGGTAAGTTCTTGATAGGTAGAGATGGTTGTTATGGTTGTATAAAGTTGGACCATAGGATCAAAGATTTCTTTTTTTCTAAGCATTTAAATAAATATTGTAGTACTCAAGCCCAGTCTACTACTTGAGCAGATTAATTAGGCTGCTCAACTACAAAGAAGGTCGCATCATCTAGAATTAGTAGTGTTTAGCATAAAAATTAATTTTATACTATACTCTCTTGTAAGGAGCAGGAGAGCTCCCCAGATATAATCACTGATATGCTTTATGTCTTTTACCTTATTGCTTATGTGTTGTTAGATATGGGGTCAACCTTTTTTTAACTTCACTTATTATTTAGAACTTTGTTATAAGTCTCAAAAATGTTTCTAAACTTTTTTAGTTTCCACTCCCATTGGTGAAACATTTATTACTCTATGGGTTTCAAAAAGTGCCCTTTTATACTTCTCCATAGGGTTACTTTAGAAGATTTAATATAATTAGAGATGATAGTTTTGATGTTATTATTGGTATGAATTGGCTCCATTCATGTTATGCCTAAGTTGATTGTCACACCTGAGTGTTGAAGTTTTTGTTTCTTAATTACTCAATCTTAAAGTGGGAAGATATTTTAGTAACTTGTAAAGGTTATTTTATCTCCTATCTTACGTCCAGATGTTAATAACTACACGGTGTATCTATCACCTAGTTTGATTTAGGGATACTAAGTCGTATACCCTAATCATACATTCAGTTTGTGTAGTCAATGAGTTTTTTAAAGTTTTTCTAGATAATATACCTAAGGTACCTCCCAATAGAGAAATCAAATATGGGAATGTTCATCTTCCAGATACCCATCCCATCTTTTTTCCTCCTAATAGGATGGCTCTGGATGAACTTAAAATTTTACAGAAATAACTTAAAAGCCTCTTATATAAGGGGTTAATTAGATCTGGCGACTCTCAGTGGGGTGATCCAGTCCGATTAGTGAGAAATAAAGATGGTACTCTAAGAATGTGGATAGACGATGGATATTTAAACATGACCAACATTAATAATAAGTACCCTATCCCCAAAATTGATGACTTATTTGACTAGTTTTGGGTGCCTACTAGTTTTCAAACATTTATCTCAGGTCGAGGTATCATAAGTTGAAGGTCAGGAATGTGTCATTCTAAAGACTGCTTTAAGAATTTGGTATGGTCACTTCGAGTTTGTGGTTATGTCTTATAGGATATCAAATGCTCCTATATCTTTTATATACTTGATGAATAGTGCCTTCAAGAAGTATTTGGGTATGTTTGTCATTGTTTTCATAGATGACATACTTGTCTATTCTAAGAGCAAGAAAAACCATGTAGACCATTTGAGAATAGTGTTACATACCTTCATTGAGCTCCAATTGTTTACAAAGTTTAGAAAGTTTAAATTTCTATTAGAGTCGGTTACCTTCTTGGGGCAAGTGATTTTGGGTGAAGGTATACATGTAGACCCTCAAAAAAATAAATACAGTAAAATACTGGCCTAGGCCTATCACTTAATCATATATTAGGAGATTTTTTGGTTTAGTAAGTTACTATAGAAGATTTCTTAATGATTTTTCCATAAAAGCAGCACCATTGACTAAGTTGACACAAAAGAACTTGAAATTTCAATGGTTAAAAAATACGAGAAAAGATTTCAAGAATTAAAAGATAGATTGACTTCGACATCAGTGCTAGTTATGATGGATGGGTTAGATAGATTTGTTGTGTAATAAGATGCCTCTAGAATTGGGTTAGGTGGAGTTTTGATATAAAATGGAAAGGTGATAGCTTATGTGAAACACCTTGGGTCTAGGACCCTACTAAAATTTCCTAGATTTCTGGTTTTTAGTCAAGGTACGACTGGGGGGTTCATGTCGTACGCTGGGGTATGGTTGGTATGGTTGGTTGTACACTAACCAGTGATAGTTGGTGGGTTGGACAAGTTTTTGGAATGGGTATGAATTGAGTTGGTATGAGTTGTATAGTCGAATACGGGTTGTATGGTTTGGCTTTTCCTTCATTAATATGAGACATAGTAAATTAACTTGGATATGAGTAATAGTGGCTCACTATGGGTTGTGAGATAGGGTATAAGTAGTATTGTTGAACTCGTGTGTTGGAAAGTCTCAACTTTTCTTGGTTCTATTATGGGTACTAGTTGAGGGTACTTATCGTATCCTTAGATATAGTTTGTCTTCCATGGGCGTATGTTTACCAGGGTGGGGGGCAAAAGGAGATCTAGGATATGAGTGGCGGGTTCCACTAATATTGGAGAGTACAACTAGTGTAGTTGAGTAGTGCCCACCCGCGATGATTTTATGTAGTTAAGTTAGTGGTAATCCAGACATTTTCCCTCTTAACCCATTATGACCGCATGACTTATATCACACTTGGGAGGTTATTTGACCTAATATTCTATTCATTAATACATAGAAACACTCTCTAATCCTCTCAAAGGCTTTTGGGTAAAGGAAGGCTAGGGTTTCACATAGGTGATCAAATTGGGGCTTGTGTTGGTCATTTCTCTCCATCATCTTTATAATCTAAGGAAATATACTTTTCCCTGATTGTTAGTTCCATCTAAAGGAATGCTTTATACAATGTTTTCATGGCATGATTATTGTATGATTTTGGGGTTTTCAAATATATATTGGGGTTTTGGTATTAAAATCTTTGTTATGATTTTACCATGTTTTAACTATGTTTCTACATACCTTAATGGTGGTTTGGGTAATTGATTGCATAAGAATGGTTAATTGGTAATTGGATTTGGTTTTGGAAACACTATGTCTCCAATATGTTTGATAAAATGCCTATGATAAATCTTTTACTATATTATTGGATTTTTAATGGAACTATTAGATGTTATGGTTTGGTAATAGAACCCTAAATGGTATAAATGGTTTAAATGTATTTGAATAGTTAAATGGAATGGTTTGTTGGTCATGGTTATTGTCAATTTAACTTCTTGAGGGGTAAAATGGAATCCGCCAAGTAAACATGGTAATGAAAACCTTACAGGGTACATAGGATTCCCCCAAGCAATTATAATAATTGTATACTTATAGGGTACATAGAATTCCCCCAAGTTAACTTGATAATGTAATAAATGGATGCATGGGAATCCTTTTACATTAAAATGTTTGCTAAGGCAATTGCTTGGAAGCTATAGTCGGTATGACGATACCACTATTCATAGCCTTGGTTAATAATAATGGTATGATGGTTACAAATGGTGTTAATTGGAAAATACTAGCGGGCTGTGATAGCTAACCATAAAGGTGTGAGTCTAATGGACGAACACTGGAAACTCATGTTTGCCGACATGAAAGGTTGGTCATAGTGACCATATATAATACTATAAGGTACATGTAAATCCTATAAACAAACTGTACATATGTATCATGGGGAGACAAGGGTATTTAGGAATCCCCTACTATTATGGTATATCTAGTTTGGAAGAGATTGACTGTGGTGTCTGCCTTAGTATTTGCATTGGCATTAGGGCTAATACCGTTGAACTAAATTTCTTACTGTTTCATCCTTTTATATTATATTATGGAACCTGGTTTGGTTATTGTTATGGTTTGGTTTGGTTATGGTTGTATGTTGGTATCAGACGGTTGGACTCGTTTGGGTGACCTATCCAAAAATCTTGAGTTACATAATAATTCTATCTTGTTATGCTTTCAAAATTCATTAGACCCAGGATATGTATAGGTTTGTTGGGTTTGGTAACAGGGGTGGTCTCAAGTACTGGTTGGACTTGGGATGCCCATATGACAAGGTCCCAATTTGGGTCGTGTATTGTTGGTATCAAAGCTTTAGGTTCAGGGTCAATTAGGAATCCATAAAGATGTGTTGAGTAGAGTCTTCTTTAAAGGGTGTGTAGCGCGCCTCACTCATAAGGGAGAGGCTACCAAGCATTTAGGAATGTTTCACTTTCTTGGTATTGTATTTTATAGAAGGAAGATTTAAGGTTCTTTCTAATCATGGTTTGTTATTTTTTAGATCATGCCTCAACAATATAAGATGCAAGGTAACATTTTTGTCCCAACAAAGGATAATGTTGAAGGGACACATACTACTCAGGGTATCTGTACACAATCTAGGGTTCAAGTCTATAGTATTTCTAGTGTTTTATAGGTTGTTGCTCCTCCTCCTCCGGGTGAGGTGACTAATGAAGAATTTCACTAATCGATTCATATGATTACTTAGTTGGTTATTTCTCAGGCTGAGTGGGATTCATTTGGTGTACTATTTGCTGAGGCCACAAGGCTTGGCTAGTTTATGAAGATGAATCCTCCTACTCTTACTAGTGTGAAGGTAAAGGAGAATCCTCAGGTTTTTTGGATGAAGTAGAGAAAATAATTGGGATGATACAGGCCACGAATGTGGAAGGGATGAATTTTATTGCTTATCATCATCTTAAGGATGTTACGTAATAGTGGTAGGAGGAGTAGGATAGGGATATATGTGATGTTCATGAGTTATCCTTATAGGAGACTTTCTCAAATGCTTTTTTGATCTCTTTTTTTTCTCAGGACTTAATGGAAACATAGATGGAGGAATTTGAGAATCTTAAGCAAGAAAAAATGTCAGTTAAGGAATATGCCTTGAAATTTCATTAGTTGTCAACGTATTCTCCGGACATAGTGTCTGATATAAGGGCGACGATGAGAAAGTTCACTTTTGGAATATCTCAAGATTTGATCGTTTAAAGAAAAACTGCGTTGCTAATAAAAAATATAAATATTTTGAGGTTGGTTATTCACATGCAGCAGGTGGAGGAAGAAAAGAGGTCATAGGTACAGTTCAGGGAAAGGTAGGGTAAAAGCAGAGGTTCTCTGAACAGCGAGGTGCTCAGCAGCAGGGTGGTTGGGATGGCGGCAATGGGCAAAAGAAGAAGTGGGCGAGTTCTGGTTCCTTCTCTACTGCTAGTACTTCTTACCAAAAATAGTCGAGTGACGGGTGTTAGTAGGATAGCATTAATTTCCAAGCATAGGGTGCCTAATCCCAGATACTGGGGCTAAGTCAGCTTCATCATGTCCTCCTTGTTGATTTTTTGGTCATCTTCATCGATGATTTTTTGATTATGGTAGGGAAATATGTTTAAAATATGGAAAACTAGGAAATATAATTAGGAATTATCCTGTTGGTAAGGGTGCTTCGGGAGTGAGTAAAGCTCCAACTGCTTCATCTCCTACTTATGCCCCAAAGGGTGTTGCTTCTGCATTAATTTCTTCTTCTGGTACTAGCACTGGTCAGAATAGGTTATATGCTCTTAGTACTCGACAAAAATCTGAGGAATCACCTCATGTCATGACTGCTATGTTACAACTCTTTTTTTGTGATGTGTATTGTTTTCTTGATCTGACGTCCACTATTTATTTTATGAACCCATTTGTGGCTAGGTATTTTGTTTTTGATCTTTACGTTATTTTTAATCCTTTTTCTATTTCTACCCGGATAGGAGACTCAATGGTTGCTAAAATAGTCTATAGAAATTGTATGGTATCCATTCGTAGTAGGCAGACTTCGGTAGACTTGTTTGAATTAGATATGATGGATTTCAATATTATTCTAGGGATAGATTTGGTACTCTATTGTTATACTTACTTATATCGTCGAACCTGTAAGGTTGTCTTTAGGTTCCCTGGTGAATCGGTTATTGTATGGGAGGGTGGTTCCCTTGCTCCTAGGGGAAGGTTTATTTCTTATCTTAGATCCTGGAGATTAATCTATAAAGGGTGTCTCAATCATCTAGTCTGGGTTAAATATTATAACATAGAAGGTCCTTCTTTTCATTAGGTTCCAGTGGTAAATGAATTTCCTGAGGTCTTTCTGGATGATCTTCCTGGTGTTCCTTCAGATAAGGAGATAGAGTTTTTTATTGATTTTATTTTAGACACTCATCCAATATCTATTCTTTATTATTGAATAGCTCCAACTGAGTTAAGAGAAATTAAGTAGCAACTTAAGAATCTTCTAGATAAGGGGTTTATTCATCCTAGTGTATCCCATAGGGGTGCTCCAATTTTACTCTTACGTAAGAAGGATGGTTCCCTTCAGATATGCATTGACTATAGGTAGTTGAATAAGTTAATGGTTAAGAATAAGTATACTCTATCGATAATAGATGACTTATTTGATCAGTTGCAAGGTAAAAACTTCTTTTCTAAGATAGGTCTTCGGTCTGGATATCATCAACTTAAGATTAGGGAGGAGGATATCCCTAAGGTGGCTTTTTGTATGAGGTATGGGAACTTTGAGTACTTTGTTATGTCATTTGGTTTGACTAATGACCCAACGATATTTATGGATTTGATGAACATGGTTTTTAGGCAGTTTATAGTTCTTTTTTCCATTGTATTCATTAATGACATCTTGGTGTATTCTAAGAGTGAGGTGGATCATGAAAATCACCTCTGTGAGGTGTTACAAACCTTGAAAGAGTAGTAGTTGTATGCCAAGTTCTCAAAGTGTAAGTTTTCATTGAACACTATAACTTTTCTTAGTCATATTATTTCTAGTGAGGGGATCATGGTGGATCTGCAAATTGTGGCTATGGTTAAAAAGTGGCCAAGACACATTACTCCAACTATCATTCCAAGCATCTTGGGTTTGGCTGGGCATTATAGGAGGATTATGGAAACTTTCTTAACGACAACTGCCCATTGTCTGAGTTGACTCAGAAGAAGGTAAACTTTTCTTAGTTGAATGCTTGTGAGGGGAATTTCGAGAAGCTTAAGAATAAGCTAATTTTTTCTCTAGTTTTGAAATTTCCTGTGGGTATTGATTGTGATTGTGGTACGCAGTTTTCATCTTACTTCTAGCAGCCTTTCTAGAAGGGTTTGGGTACTAAAGTTAGTTTGAGTACGACTTTTTATCTGCAGATGGATGGACAAGAAGAGATGACTATTCAAACATTGGAGGATACACTTCAGGTATGCATGATAGATTTTGGTGGAAATTGGGCTGAGTATCTACATTTTGTAGTTTTTGCTTACAACAATAGCTATCATTCTAGAATTGGTATGCCCTTTTTGTGGCATTATATGGTAGAAGGTGTAGATCTCCTATTAGGTGGCTTAAATTTGGTGTGAGAGATATGTTCTGTCCAAATTTTGTTTATAAGGTTATGGAAAAGGTAAAGGTGATTCGGTATAGGCTTAAGGCTACCGAAAGTCACCAAAAGTCTTATGTGTATGTAAAGCATAAAGACTTAGAATTTGCGGCTGGGGATAAGGTATTCCTAATGGTATCGCTCGTGAAGGATGTGATACGGTTTGGTAAAAAATGGAAGATCAGTCCCCCGTATGTTAGTCCTTATACGGTTTAGCGAAGGCTTGGTAATGTGGCATAATAATTGGAGTTGACTTCTATGTTGAGCTCTATTCATTCGTTATTTCATCTCTCAATGCGAAGGGAGTGTCTTGGTGATCCTTTTTTGGTGGTTCCTTTGGATGGATTTGATATCTTGAATTCATTGCCTTATGAAGAGATACTAGTTAAGATCTTGGATCGGCAGGTACGTCAGTTATGGACCAAGGATGTGGCCTCGGTTAAGGTTCTATGGGTAAAATCACAAGGTGGAAGAGGCTACATGGGAATTGAAAGTCGACATAAATTCTAAATATCTTGATTTGTTTTCTGCCTAGATTATCAAGTTTGTAGGCTAAGAAATAAGGAAGTTCCCTTGGTCACAGTTCTATGGAAAAATCAGTCTATCGAGGGTGCTACTTGGGAAGCTGAGGTAGATATACGAACCACATACCCTCATCTCTTCTCCTCGAGTTCAAATCAAGCCTAAGGTACTATTCTTCCTTAATCCAGTTTCCTTCTAATCCAGTGTATTCAGCTATATGGTTATTCTCTCTATGATTCATTCATTTTGTGAAAAACTCAAAAGTTTAGAGTGAACTAAACTCTTTTAGTGAGTCGTTGCAGCTATACATCCTCATTTTCTCTTGTTATTGGCCTATCTAGCAACATTCGAGGACGAATATTTCCAAGGGGGAGATATTGTAATACCCCAAGACAATAACCAATGGTGCAACTATGAATCAAACTTATGAGAAATAAATTATAATGTTTTGGGTGGTTTTCTGATCATGGATGGTGTGTATTAAGCCCTTAAAGATGTTCTAACAATTAGGTGAATCAAAACATTCCTTACAGAGTGAATTCTTGGGAAGGATATTGGTAAAGTCAAATTCAAATGAGAATATCTCTCGTTGTACTTGAAATTTTGGAGTTCATGACCTATCAACAGATAGATAATTGAATTATCTTTCCAACGATACAAATTTCGCCAAAATCCGATATCAAATCAAAGAGTTATACCCATTTTACTCCAGCATATCAATCTGGAAAAGGCTGACGACGTTTCTGACGGGATGTCACGTTTTTGACGCCATTTCTGACGACGTCATCACTTTCTGATGACATTTCTAAAGACTTTGTCAGCCTTAGGCAATAAATCAAAAATTCAAACCTTTTGTCACTACATTTCGTGATGGCCTATCACGAGTCTGATGGCCTGTCGTGGATGTCGTCAACCAGTTTTTTCAGTAATTAAGGGACATTTTTAAAAGGGTATTTTGATCTTTTCCACCCATTTTGACCCTCTCTATATATCCAAGTAAAGAAGAAAACTTCATTCTTCTTCCATTTCATCTAGAATACTAGGGTTTCTCTCTCAAAATCCAATCCAAATCTTCCAAGAACAGCAAGAATCCAACCATAAATTCAACAAATTGGTTCAAGATTCAAGGTACCCAAGTCAAAAACATCAAGAACCCTAACTCAAGAAGTGGAAAAGGATTCTATAATAAGTTTCTTCATTCTAATCCATAATCAACGTATGTGGGGTTTGAACAACAATACCCCTTTTGTTCTTGTGCCTAAAGATTTAATTTCTATTATTGATTTACATAAATTTGCAAAGTGGGATTACACCCAAAATTCTATATTAATGATTTATAATGTTTAAGTTGATTAAGTTTATATTATGATATATTTACCATTATATTTTTTGAATTGAGGATTTATGTTATGAGTTGAATATTATTATTATGAATTGATGATTTCTGAATGAGTTAAGATAACTTTCATGATTTAAGCCTTCCATGAGAAGTTGATTATTGAATACATATTTAGATTGAACTTGAGAGTTATGAGTGAGTCCTATGATTTTCCCTTGAAATTTTAGATATTTGAAATAATTTGATAAGCAAATGTACTTGATGTTGAGAAAGATTGTGTTGAGTTGAGTCGGGTTAGGAATCCACAAGATGTTTATGATTTACAGACAAGATATATATTTATATTAAGGTCTTTATAATACACCCATGAGTTGATATTGATTAAGGTGGATTTCCTAATTTGTTCTGAGCTGATTCTGGGAGGAGTATTTAGCACTGAGTAGGAAATATGGTATTTTTCCAAAACTATGTGCCACCGTAGGATTGATATTAATGATTATGGGCCAGATCCCGAGTATGGAATTGTGATGGAGAAATTGAGTTTTTACTCCTTGGCAATAGTACGACTCCCCCGCCAATGTGGGGTTCTTTCCTTAAGAAGGCAAAACATTGGACTCCATGCGGATCACATGGTGTAGTTATGTCGGTTATAAGAAACTCCCATGTCCATAATGATCTGAGTACCTTGAGTTACCGAGTCACTCTAAGTCATGAGTCAAAGAGTTTGAGTTTATGACATTACTATTCTTCTTTATTACAGCTTGATTATTGTCATAGTGAGTTATAGAAGTAATGATAGACTCAGAGGGTTAGCTTGAGGCCATGTGTGACCTTAAGCACCGTGTGACATCTTGGGATGGGATCTTGGGGTTTTACATTGTTTTATATTGTTCATCTACTTGAGACCAATTATAATATTTTTAGTTTCCACTCATGTTTTTAGTTTACTTTATCATGATTTAGTGTTGAGTAGATATCAAGGCTAGTTTTAGGGCTACTCATAATCCTAAGCACCATCTAACATCTAGGGGTAGCCTTGTGTCATTAAAAACTTGGTATTAGAGCTTAATTTTTTAAGCTTTCTAGGGAGTTTGATAAGCCACATTACGTAGACTCTTGGTCATGGGTCTGAAGCACACTACACTTTTAAGAGTGAAGCTATGGAATATATTAGTAACTATCCCTTGTTTTATGTATATATCATTCATTGAGGTTATTTTTATCTACTCTAAATCATTCTTTCATGTGATAGAGAATGCCTCCTCACAGAGCTTACATTTGCATGGAGACTAACCAACCTTACCAGCACCTGCATACCCTTTGAATGAGAATGTCTCCCATTTTGTCTTTCGAGTTTCTTTCCATGTGTTAGCTTATGCTATGAATGCTTATTATTAGGGTAATCAGCCAGAAGTAGTCGTAATTCAGCAAAACATCAATTTAGCTACAGCCAGAGTTTGAGATTTAATAAGAATAAATCCACTAGAGTTCTTTATGTCGAAGGTAATTAAAGATCCATGGATTTTCATTAATGAGGTGACAAAAATCACTCAGATTATGTACTTCATAGAAGAAGAGAATGTAGAATTGGCATCCTACAAGCTAAAGGATATTATTGGTGACTTGGTTACCATGTAAAAAATGGTAGAGGTAGGAATTCAACTCCAATGACTTGGAATGTGTTTCAAATAACTTTTCTAGGTAGGTTCTTTTGTCACAAGATGAAGAGCATAAGGTGGAGGATTGTATGAACCTTAAATAGGGAACTATGTTGGTGAAATAATATTACCTTATGTTCACTCAACTTTCTTAGTATGCGCTAGAGTTATTGCTAGATTTAAGGGCTTGAATGAGTAAATATATAGCTGAAGTGTTTGAATTGGTAGTCAAGGAGTGTAGGATAGCCATGTTTATTAGGGATATTTATATTGATCAATTTATTAGCCACACTCAACAAATTAAGGTAAAAACATTAAAAAAAATGGGAGACTAAGAGGGCTAAGATCGGACAGTTCGATTATAGTTAGCACATGTCAGGAGAGGGAATTTATTCTTAGTTTTAGAGTCATTCATCAGCACCCACACCGTCTTTAGCTAGTGTCCCTACAGCTAAGACCAGTGTCCCTACAGCTAAGACTAAGTAGGAATAGTAAGGTAAGGAGATAGATTCCAGATCTCATGCAAAAAAGTATTGTATAAAAAAGTATTGTAGAAATATTCTAGGTAAGTTCTTGATAGGTAGAGATGGTTGTTATGGTTGTATAAAGTTGGACCATAGGATCAAAGATTTCTTTTTTTCTAAGCATTTAAATAAATATTGTAGTACTCAAGCCCAGTCTACTACTTGAGCAGATTAATTAGGCCGCTCAACTCCAAAGAAGGTCGCATCATCTAGAATTAGTAGTGTTTAGCATAAAAATTAATTTTATACTATACTCTCTTGTAAGGAGCAGGAGAGCTCCCCAGATATAATCACTGATACGCTTCATGTCTTTTACCTTCTTGCTTATGTGTTGTTAGATATGGGGTCAACCTTTTTTTAACTTCACTTATTATTTAGAAATTTGTTATAAGTCTCAAAAATGTTTCTAAACTTTTTTAGTTTCCACTCCCATTGGTGAAACATTTATTGCTCTATGGGTTTCAAAAAGTGCCCTTTTATACTTCTCCATAGGGTTACTTTAGCAGATTTAATATAATTAGAGATGATAGTTTTGATGTTATTATTGGTATGAATTGGCTACATTCATGTTATGCCTAAGTTGATTGTCACACCTGAGTGTTGAAGTTTTTGTTTCTTAATTACTCAATCTTAAAGTGGGAAGATATTTTAGTAACTTGTAAAGGTTATTTTATCTCCTATCTTACGTCCAGATGTTAATAACTAAACGGTGTATCTATCACCTAGTTTGATTTAGGGATACTAAGTCGTATACCCTAATCATACATTCAGTTTGTGTAGTCAATGAGTTTTTTAAAGTTTTTCTAGATAATATACCTAAGGTACCTCCCAATAGAGAAATCAAATATGGGAATGTTCATCTTCCAGATACCCATCCCATCTTTTTTCCTCCTAATAGGATGGCTCTGGATGAACTTAAAGTGTTAAAGAAATAACTTAAAAGCCTCTTATATAAGGGGTTAATTAGAACTTATGACTCTCAGTGGGGGGATCCAGGCCAATTAGTGAGAAAGACAGATGGTACTCTCAGAATGTACATAGACTATGGATAGTTAAAGATGGCTACCATTAATAATAAGTACTCTATCCCCAGATTTGATGACTTCTTTGACTAATTTTAGGGTGCCCACTAGTTTTCAAATATTTATCTCAGGTTGAGGTATCATTAGTTAGAGGTCAGGAATGTGTCATTCTGAAGACTGCTTTAAGAATTTGGTATGGTCACTTCGAGTTAGTGTTTATGTCTTATAGGATTTCAAATTCTCCTGTATCTTTTATGTACTTGATTAATAGTGCCTTCAAGAAGTATTTGTATATGTTTGTTATTGTTTTCATAGATGGCATACTTGTCTATTCTTAGAGCAAGAAAAAACATGTAGACCATTTGAGAATAGTGTTACAGACCCTGAATGAGCTCAAATTATTTACAAAGTTTAGTAAGTTTGAATTTTTGTGAGAGTCAGTTACCTTCTTGAGGCATGTGATTTTGGGTGGAGGTATACATATAGACCCTCAACTAAAGAAATGTAGTGAAATACTAGCCTAGGCCTATCACTTTATCCCATATTAGAATATTTTTGGGTGTAGCAAGTTACTATAGGAGATTTGTTGATGGTTTTCCAATAATAGCAGCGCTATTGACCAAGTTGACACAAAAGAAGGTAAAGTTTCAATGGTTAGAAAAATGCAAGAAAAGATTTTAAGAATTAAAGGATAGATTGAATTCGACATCAGTGCTATCTTTGCTAGATGGGTTTGATGGATTTTTTGTGTATTAAGCTACCTACTGAATAGGGTTAGGTGGAGTTTTGATATAGAATGGAAATGATAGCTTATGTGAAGCATTTTGGGTCTAGGACCCTTCTAAACTTTCCTAGATTTTTGGTTGTTGGTCAAGGTACAACTGGGGGTTCATGTCATACGTTAGGATATGGTTGGTATGGTTGGTTGAACACTAACATGTAATGGTGGTGGGTTGGACATGTTTTTGGAATGGGTACGAATTGGGTTGGTATGAGTTGTATAGTCGAATATAGGTTGTATGGTTTGGCTTTTCCTTTATTAATATCAGACATAGTAAATTAACTTTGATATGAGTAATAGTGGCTCACTATGGGTTGTGAGATAGGGTATAAGTAGTATTGTTGAACTCGTATGTTGGAAAGTCTCAACTTTTGTTTGTTCTATTATAGGTAACGGTTGAGAGTACTTGTCATATCCTTACATATAGTTTGTCTTCCATGGTCGTATGTTTACCAGTGTGGGGGTGAAAAAGAGATCTAGGATACTAGTGGCGGGTACCACTAATATTGGAGGGTACGACTAGTATGGTTGAGTAGTGCCCACCCTTGAGGATATTATGTAGTTTAGTTAGGGGTAATCCATAAATTTTCCTCTTAACCTATTATGACCGCATGACTTATATCACACTTGGAAGGTTATTTGAACTAATATTCTATTCATTAACACATAGAAACACTCTCTAATCCTCTCTAAGGCTTTTGGGTAAAGGAATGCTAGGGTTTCACTTAGGTGACCAAATTGGGGCTTGTGTTGGTCATTTGTCTCCATCATCTTCATCATCTTCATCATCTAAGGCAATACACTTTTCCCTCATTGTTAGTTCCAACTAAAGGCATGTTTTATACAAGGTTTTCATGGCATGATTATTGTATGATTTTGGTGTTTTCAAATATATGTTGGGGTTTTGGTATTAAATGCTTGGTTATGATTTTACCATGTTTTAATTATGTTTCTACATGCGTTAATGATGGTTTGGGTAATTGGTTGCATGAGAATGGTTAATTGGTAATTGGATTTGGTTTTGGAAATACTATGTCTCCAATATGTTTGATAAAATGCCTATGATAATTCTTTTACAATATTATAGGATTTTTAATAGAACTATTGGATGGTATGGTTTGGTAATGGAACCCTAAATGGTATAAATGGCTTAAATTTATTTGAATAGTTAAAAGGAATGGTTTGGTGGTCATGGTTATGGTAAATTTAATTCGTTGAGGGGTAAAATGGAATCCCCCAAGTAAATATGATTATGAACAACTTGCAGGGTACAAGGATTCCCCCAAGCAATTATAATAATAGTATACTTATGGGGTACACAGGATTCCCCCAAGTTAACTTGATAATGTAATCTATGGATACATGGGAATCCTTTTAAATTAAAATATTTGCTAAGGCAATTGCTTGGAAGCTATAGTCGGTATGACGATACCACAATTCATAGCCTTGGTTAATAATAATGGAATGATGGTTTGGTTAGTTATAAATGGTGTTAATTGGGAAATAATGATGGGGTGTGATAGCTAACCCTGAAGGCGCGAGTCCAATGGATGAAAACTGGAAACTCATGTTTGCCGACATGAGAGGTTGGTCAAAGCGACCATATATAATACTATAAGGTACATGGGAATCCTATAAGTAAACTGTACATATGTATCATGGGGAGCCAAGGGTATTTAGGAATCCCCTACTCATATGGTATATCTAGTTTGTATGGCTAGACGCATCGAGGCCCACTTAAGGGGTTACACTAGACCCATATAGCTCGTGGATGGTTCTAAGATGGTCAAGCAATAAATACCTAGGTTAGTGATATTAAAGGAATGGTAAACCTAGTTTTATTTCCTAGCATAGTTATATATATTATAAATATGATTTGTATGCATGTGGTTCGTTTACTTGGTTTTACTGGATTGCATTATTTTATCCTTCTCTAGAGTACTTGCAAGTGTTCACCCATTAACCCATCCTTGGGTGGATGTATCCCCATGCAATATAGAGATTGGCCATTTTACTCCTTCTAGTTAGTGCTCGGAGTTGAGATCAGCTACTAGACTGAAGTGATGAGCTTCCATAATCAGAAAGCTTCATTTTGGTTCATGGATGTTTTTACACACTTTGGTTTATTTATGAATATTATTTTCGGCTATGGTTGGTGGCATGTCTCAATCAAATATTATTTTTCTTTTTGTTAGAGAATTTTATGGAACTGCTATGGTTAGTATGGACGAGATCGATACTGGTGTCTGCCTTAGTATTTGCATTGGCATTCGGGCTAATACCATTGAACTAAATTTCTCACTGTTTTATCCTTTTATATTATATTATGGAACCTGGTTTGGTTATTGTTATGGTTTGGTTTGGTTATGGTTGTATGTTGGTATCAGACGATGCGACTCCTTTGGGTGGTTAAGGTCATAGACCTATCCTAGAATCTTTTGATACATAATAATGCTATCTTGTTATACATTCCAAATTCATCCGACTCAGGATATGTATAGGTTGGTTGGGTTTGGTAACAGGGGTGGTCTCAAGTACTGGTTGGACTTGGGATGCCCATAGACAAGGTCCCAGTTTGGGTCGTGTGTAGTTGGTATCAAAACTTTAGGTTCATGGTCAATTGGGAGTCCACAAAGATGTGTTGAGTAGAGTCTTCTTTAAGGTGTGTGTAGCACACCTCACTCATAAGGGAGAGGCTACTAGGCTTTTAGGAATGTTTCACATTCTTGGTATTCTATTTGTAAGAAGCAACGTCTAAAGTTCTTTCTAATCATGGTTTGTTCATTTTTAGATCATGCATCAATAATCTAAGATGCAAGGTAACTTTTCTGTCCCAACAAAGGATTATGTTGAAGGACACATACTACTCAGGGTATCTATACTAACTCTAGGGGTCAAGTCTGTAGTATTTCTAGTGTTTTATAGGTTGCTACTCCTTCTTCTCTGGGTGGGGTGACTAATGAAGAATTTTACTAATCGATTTATGTTATTACTTAGTCGATTACTGCTCAGGCTGAGTTGGATTCATTTGGTGTACTATTTGCTGAGGACACAAGGGTTGGCCAGTTTATGAAGATGAATCCTCCTACTCTTACTAGTGTGAAGGTAGAGGAGAATCCTCAGGGTTTTTTCGAAAAAATAGAGAAAATAATTGGGATGATGCAGGCCACGAATGTGGAAGGGATGAATTTTATTGCTTATCATCTTAAGGATGTTATGTAATAGTGGTAGGAGGAGTGGGATAGAGATATAGGTGATGTTGATGAGTTTTTCTTATATGAGACTTTCTAAAATCCTTTTTTGATCTATTTCTTTCTCAGGAGTTAAGGGAAACAATGATGGAGGAATTTGACAATCTTAAGTAAGAATAAATGTCAGTCAAGGAATATTCCTTGAAATATAATTAGTTGTTAAGGTATGCTCTAGATATAGTGTCTGATATAAGGGCGAGGATGAGAAATTTCACTTTTGGGCTATCTCGAGATATGATTGTTGAAAGAAAGACTTCGTTGCTGATAAAAAATATAGATATGTTGAGGTTGGTTGTTCATATGTAGCAGGTAGAGAAGGAAAAGAGGTAATAGGTAGATTTAGGGAAAGGTAGGGTAAGAGGAGCAGTTTCTCTGAGCAGGGTGGTGCTCAGCAGCAGGGTGGTTGGGATGGCGGCAATGGGAAAAAGAAGAAGTAGAGGAGTTCTGGTTCCTTCTCTACTGCTAGTGCTCCTTACCAAAAATAGTCAAGTAACAGGTGTTAGTAAGGTGGTGATAATTTCTGAGCATAGGGTGCCTAATATCAGGATAGTGGGGCTAAGTCAGCTTTTTCATGCCCTCTTTATCGATTTTGTGGTCATCTTCATCGATGTTTTTTTGATTATTGTAGGGAAATATGTTTAAAATATGGAAAACTAGGAGATATGATTAGGAATTGTCCTATTGGTAAGGGTGCTTCGGGAGCAAGTAAAGCTCCAATTGCTTTATCTCCTACTTATGGCCCAAAGGGTGTTGCTTCTGCATTAGTTTTTGATTCTGGTACTGGCACTAGTCAGAATAGGTTATATGCTCTTATTACTCGACACATCTAAGGCATCACCTGATGTCGTGACTGCGACGTTATAACACTTTTCTTGTGATGTGTTTTGATTCCTTAATTCGGGTTCCACTCTTACTTTATGACCCCATTTATTCTCTTGTTGCACGTCCTTAGATTGTCAAACCTGTAAGGTTTCCTTTAGGTTCCCTGGTGTATTGGTTATTGTGTGGGAGGATGGTTCCCTTGCTCTTAGGGGAAGGTTTATTTCTTATCTTAGAGCCTGGAGATTAATCTCAAAAGGGTGTTTCTATCATCTGGTCTGGGTTAAAGATTATAACATGGATGGTCCTTCTTTTCATTAGGTTCCAGTGAGTAAATGACTTTTCTGAGGTCTTTCTGGATGATCTTCCTGGTGTTTCTTCAGATAAGGAGATAGAGTATTGTATTGATTTTATTCTAGACACTCATCCAATATCTATTCCTTCTTATTGAACAGCTCTAACTGAGTTAAGGGAAATTAAGTAGCAACTTAAGAATCTTCTGGATAAGGGGTTTATTCATCCTAGGGTATCCCATAGGGGTGCACCAATTTTATTCGTACATAAAAAGGATGGTTCCCTTCAGATATGCATTGACTATAGGTAGTTGAATAAGGTAATGGTTAAGAATAAGTATCCTCTGTCGAGAATAGATGACTTCTTTGATCAATTGCAAGGTACAAAGTTCTTTTTTAAGATAGGTCTTCGGTCTGGATATCATCAACTTAAGATTGGGGGGAGGATATCCCTAAGATGGGTTTTTGTACTAGGTATGGGAACTTTGAGTTCTTTGTTACGTCATTTGGTTTGACTAATGCCCCAATGATATTCATGGATTTGATGAACATGGTTTTTAGGCAGTTTGTGGTTCTTTTTTCCATTGTATTCATTAATGACATCTTGGTGTATCCTAAGAGTGAGGAGGATCATGAAAATCCCCTCCATAAGGTGTTACAAACCTTGAAAGAGCAGTAGTTGTATGGCAAGTTCTCAATGTGTAAGTTTTCATTTAACACTATGACTTTTCTTAGTCATATTATTTCTAGTGAGGGGATCATGGTGGATCTGCAAATGGTGGCCATGGTTAAAAAGTGGCCTAGATCCATGACTCCAATAATCATTACGAGTATCTTGGGTTTGGTTGGGTATTATAGGCGGATTATGGAAACATTCTTAAAGAAAGCTGCCAATTGTCTAAGTTGACTCAGAAGAAGGTAAACATTTCTTAATTGGATAATTTTGAAGGCAGTTTCGAGAAGCTTAAGAATAAGCTAACTTTTTTGCTAGTTTTGAAATTTCCTGTGGGTAATGAGGGGTTTGTGGTTTATTATGATGCATCTCGGGTGGTATTTAGTTGCATTTTCATACAGCCTGGGATGGTGATAGCCTATGTTTCCAAGAATTTGAAAGTGAATGAGAAGAATATCCTACTGATGATTTAGAACTTTTAGTGGTGTTTTTTCC
Source organism: Capsicum baccatum var. pendulum (assembly GCA_030864225.1). Classification (NCBI taxonomy): domain Eukaryota; kingdom Viridiplantae; phylum Streptophyta; class Magnoliopsida; order Solanales; family Solanaceae; genus Capsicum; species Capsicum baccatum. Next base: position 130,320,006 of record CM061557.1, read on the forward strand.
TTTGAAAATCCGGTGGCATTATTTCTATGGAGTGCACGTGGACAACTTTTGTGATCACAAGAGTCTACAGTATGTTTTCACTAAATAGAAGATAAATCTCCGACAAAAAAGATAGTTGGAGCTTTTCAAGGACTATGATATATGTCTTTACTACCACCTAGGTAAAGCTAACATAGTTGTTGATGCTCTTAGCATGTTGTCCATTTTGATCTTAGCTTATCTGGATAAAGGAAAGCGAGAATTGGTGAAGCATATTCACCTTTTGGCTAATCTTAAAATTTGTCTTCTAAACTTCGAGGATGGGGGTGTTCTGGTACTGGAAGTGGTTCAGTCATCTGTTGGTTCCAAGATTAAGAAGAAAAAAGTGTTGGATCCTGTCTTGATAAAAATCAAGAGTGATATTTGTGTGCAAAAGATGATGGACTTTATGATCAATGGTGTTGGTACTTTATGGCTCCAAGGTACGTTGTATGTTCTTAACGTTGATGGTTTGCGATAGAGAGTTTTGGCAGAGGTGCATGACTTACACTATGTTGTTCATCCAACTTCTATTAAAATGTATCATGATCTTAAAGAGATGTATTGGTGGATTGGTATGTTAAGGGATGTGGTTGATTTTGTAGCAAAATGCATAGTGTGTCAACGAGTTAAAGTTGAGCACGTGAGGCCTGGTGGGTTATATAAAGAAATGGAACTTCTTGAATAGAAATGAGAGGCAATTAATATGGATTTTGTTACAGGTATTCGTCGATCTCTGAATCAATTTGGTGTGATTTGGGTCATCGTGGATAATATGACAAATTTCGCGCACTTCTTGCTGATGTGGACTAACTTTTTGGCCAACGACTATATGAGATTGTACCTTCAGGAGATTGTAAACCTACATGGGGTACCTATTTTTATTATTTCTGATTGTGGTACGCAGTTTTCATCTCACTTCTAGCGGTCTTTCTAGAAGGGGTTGGGTACTAAAGTTAGTTTGAGTACTACTTTTTATCCGCAGATGGATGGACAAGCAGAGTGACTATTCAAACATTGAAGGATACGCTTCAGGTATGCATGATTGATTTTGGTTGAAATTGGGTTGAGTGTCTACCTTTGGTAGTGTTTTCTTACAACAATAGCTATCATTCTAGCATTGGTAAGCCCTTTTTGTGGCATTATATGGTCAGAGGTGTAGTTCTCCTATTAGGTGGTTTAAATTTTGTGCGAGAGATATGTTTTGTCCAAATTTTGTTTATAAGGTTATGGAAAAGGTAAAGGTGATTCGGCATAGGCTTAAGGATGCCCAAAGTCACCAAAATTCCTATGTGGATGTAAGGCATAAAGACTTGGAATTTTAGGCTGGGGATAAGGTGTTTCTAATGGTATCTCCCATGAAGGATATGATATGATTTGGTAAGAAAGGGAAGCTCAGTCCCCCGTATGTTAGTCCATATACGGTTTTGCGAAGGCTTTGTAATGTGCCATAATAATTGGAGTTGACTTCTATGTTGAGCTCTATTCATTCGTTATTTAATCTCTCAATGCTAAGGGAGTGTTTGGTGATCCTTTTTTGGTGGTTCCTTTGGATGGATTTGATATCTCGAATTCATTGTCTTATGAAGAGATACTAGTTAAGATCTTTGATCGGCAGGTTCGTCAGTTATGGACCAAGAATGTGGCCTCGGTTAAGGTTCTATGGGAAAAACCACAAGTTGGAAGAGGCTACCTTGGAAGCAAAAGTGGACATAAATTCTAAATATCTTGATTTGTTTTCTGCTTTAGATATTCATATGGAAGGTATGTGTTCTTGATCACATCTTTATTTTCTATCTTAGTTAATGGTTCGAATAGGTCCTTGCATCTTTATTTTCTAACTTGGTTAAAGGGTGGATTGATATTTAATAATGCAAATGAATTATGCTTATGTTTGACCTACCTTATCCATCATTAAGGGATGAATGATCCTAGTGGGAGAGATAGAAATACCCAGGGTTTGGGACCCTTAGAAAATTGCCTGGATTTATGGTTAATGGTCAAGGTACGACAAGAGGATATAGGTTGTGTGCTAGTGTATGGTTGGTAAGGTTGGTCATCCACTAACCAGTGATGGTTGGTGGGTTGGCCTGGTTTTTGGAATAGGTATAACTTGAGTTGGTACGAGTTGTATGGTCAAATACTAGTCGTATGGTTTGGATTTTCTTTCACTTATTTTGAGACTTAGTAAAGTAACTTGGATCTGAGCATGAGTCGCTCACAATGGGTCATGAGATAGGGTATGGGTTGTATTATCCCCCTCATATGTTGGGTAGTATCAGCTGCCCCTGGTTCTGTTATGGGTACGTATTGAGGGTACTAGTCTTATCCCTAGAAATAGTCGTATTTTTCCTATGTGGGGGTCTAAGGTAGGTTTAGGATACGAGTGGCAGTACCACTCATTTTGGAGATTATGACTAATATAGTGGATTTGTTCCCATTTGTAGGGATTCTCTGCAGTTAAATTTGGGGTAATCTGGACATTTCCCCTCTTAACCCATTATGACCCCATGACTTATATCACACTTGGGAGGTTATTTCCCCTATTGATCTATTCTTTAAAACATAGAAACACTCTCTAATACTCTTTAAGGCTTTTGGGTAAATAAAGGCTAGGGTTTCACTAAGATAATCAAATTGGGGCTTGTGTTTGTGATTTCTCTCCATCATCTCCATCATCTTTATCATCTAAGGCAAGATACTTTTCCCTCGTTGTTAGTTCCAACTAAAGGCATGTTTTTATTAAATGTTTTCATGGAATGGTTATTGTATGATTTTGGGGTTTTCAAATATATGTTGGGGCTTTGGTATTATATGCTTGGTTATGGTTTTCCTATGTTTTAACTATGTTTCTACATGCTTTAATGGTGGTTTGAACAATTGGTTTCATGAGAATGGTTAATAGGTAATTGGATATGGTTTTGGAAACACTATGTCCCCAACATGTTTCATAAAATGCCTATGATAATGCTTTCACTATTTTATTAGACTTTTAATTGAACTATTGCATGGTATGATTTGGTAATGGAACCCTAAATGGTTTAAATTGTTTTGAATGGTTAAATAGAATGGTTTGGTTGTCATAGTTATGTTTAATTGAACTCCTTATGGGGTACAATGAAATCCCCCAAGTAAACATGGTAATGAACAACTTACGAGGTACATGGGATTTCCCAAACAATCATAATAATGGAATACTTGTGTGGTACACGATATTCCCCCAAGTTTACTTAATAATGTTAATCTATGGGTAAGTGAGAATCCCTTTACATTAAAAGGTTGGCTAAGGACATTTCTTCCAATCCACAGTTGGTATGATGGTTCCACTACCCATAGCCTTGGTTAATAATAATGGTATAATGGTTTGGTTTGTTGGAAATGGTTTTAATTGGGCAGTAATGACAGGGTGTGATATCTAACCATGAAGGTGCGATTCCAATACACGGACACTGGAAACTCTTTTTTGGCAACATGACGGGTTACTCATAGCGATCATATATGATACTATAAGGTACACGAGAATACTTGGGAATCCCCTTCTCTTATGGTATCTATATTTCGTGTGGCTACAAGCATAAGGACCCGTTCAGGAGGTTACACTGGATCATATATCCCATGGGTGGTTCTAGGACGGTTAAGGGACACTTACCCAAGCTAATGGCTTTAAAAAAATGCTGAACTCAATTCTCTTTCCTAGCATGGTTATATATATTATATGTATGGTTTGTATGCATGTGGTTGGTTTACGTTGTTTTATTAGATGACATCATTTATCTATATTCGGATTACTTTCTAGCATTCACCATCTAAACCATCCTCGAGAGACTGTATCCCCATGCAATGCAGCGACCAACTATTCTACTCCACCTGCTTAGTACCCGGATTTGAGATCAACTACTGGATTGAAATAGTGAGCTTCCATATGATTGTTGGCTCTATTTCATGTTCATGGATGTTTTACACAATTTGGTTTATTAATGGATATTGGTTTTTTCTATAATTGGGGGCATGTCCCAACCAAATATTGGTTTTCTTTTGGTTAGAGGCTTTGGTATGGGTAGGATTAGTAGTGTTGTCAGCCTTAGTATTTGCATTGGCATTGGAGCTTATACTGTTGAACTAAATTTCTCATAATTCCATTCTTTTATATTATGTTATTGAACTTGGTTTTGTTATTATTATTTTTTGGTTTGGATATGGTTGTTTGTTCGTATTAGTCAGTTTCACTGGTTTAGATGGTCAGGGTCATATACCTATCTTAGATTCTTGGGTTACACAATAATGCTATCTTATTATACGTTCGGAATTTATCCAACCTATGATTGGGTAACAGGGGTGGTCTCCAGTCCTGGTTAGACTTGGGGTGCCCATTATGACAAGTACATAGTTCGGGTCGTTTCATTAAGCCTCCACATAACTTAAGGATCCTCAGAAGAATTACCCGACTAATAGTTTAGAGTTAGCAGTTGTGGTATTTCTTTGAAAAATTGGAGACATTATTTATATGGTGTGCATGTGTATATTTTAGCTGATCATAAGAGTCTCTAATATGTGTTCACGTAGAAGGAATTAAATTTTCATCAGAGAAGGTTATTTGAATTGCTTAAGTAAATATGGCATGAATTTGCTCTTCCATCCAGGTAAGGAAAATATTGTAGTTAATTCTTTGAGCAGGTTGTCTATCTGTAGTGTAGCACATGTGGAAGAAGGAGTTAGCCAAAGAGGTCCATAGACTAGCTCAATTTTGTAATATTTTGCTTTATACGGATGATTATGGTCTAGGGGTTAGAACGATTTACAGTCATCCTTAGTAGTTGAATTGAAAGAGAAAAAACGTTATGGTCTTATACTTAATGAGTTAATGGATGCAGTTCAACAACAAAAGATTGAGGTTTTCTCCCAAAAGGGGAACTACTATTCTCCGTTATCAAGGTCGATTATGTGTTCCAACGTCGATGAGTTGAGAGAAAGGCTATTAGCAGTGTTCCAAATATCGGCGAGAAGGTTATTATTGGAATGGTATGAAGAGGGATATAGAAGATTTTGTGGGTAAGTGACCAAGCTATCGGCAAGAGAAAGTTGAGCATCAAAGAGCAGGAGTCACATTTTAGGATATCACTATCCCTACTAGGAATTCAGAGGCCATTAATATGGATTTCATTAGGGTACTTCTTTGGATCAGTTTTTAGGATAATTCAATTTGGGTCATCATAGATCTAATGACCAAGTCAGCCTATTTCTTTCCAGTTAAGACCTGAGATACAGTTGAAGATTATGCTAAGTCATTTCTTTATGAGTTGGTGAGGCTCTAGGGGATTCCCTTATCCATTATTTCTTACCTAGGTACTTATTTCACTTCACAGTTTTGGCAATTATTTCATAAAGGCCTTGGAATAAAGGCGAAGCTTTGTGCCGTCTTCCACCCTCAAACAAATAGTCTGGGTGGGAGAACCATCCAAACTCTATAAGACATATTGAGAGCTTGTATGATTGAGTTCAAGGGAAATTGGTATAATCATATACCCCTAATCTAGTTTTCCTATAGTAACACTTGCCATGCTGGTATTCAAATGACTCTATTTGAGGCTTTATAACGGTATAGGTACTGATCATCTATAGGTTGGTTTGAATTTGTTGAAGTATCTTTGGTTTGGTTGAATTTTGTGTACGACTCTATAGAGATGGTTTAGTTGATTCGTGAGAGGTTGAAAATTATGTAATGTCGGCAGAAATAGTATGTAGATATTAGAATGAGAGAGCTAAAATTTGTAGTTGGAGATTAGGTAATTCATAAGGTATTATCCATGAAAGGGGCGATAAGGTTTTAAGAAAAGGATAACTCAGTCCCCGATATATTGGTGCATATTAAATCGTAAAATGTGCTGGAAATGTCACCTATGTGCTAGATCTTCTAGCAGATCTAGCTGTCATACATCAAGTTTTCCATGTGGCTATTATGAAGAAGTTTATTGGAGAACCATCCTTAGTAGTGTTCGTAGAGAGTATTGAGTGAAAGTTTTTCCTAAGAGGAGATTCAGTTGAGATCTTTTATCGACAAGTTCGAAGGTTATGGAATAAGGAAGTGGCTTTACTAAAAGTTCTAAGGTTATAGAATAAGGAAGTGGATAGAGTGACATAGGAAGCAGAGGCACACATTATGAGTTGATATGTTCACCTATTTGCCCATAACATAGAGTCAACTTGAGGAAAGAATTCTTTTAACCTCTGTTCTCCTAACCAATACTCTTGCTCATACCAAACTAGCCTATGAAGTTCATGTGTAATAAGTCATTTCAGTTGTAAGTTTGTTAGTAGGGGTGAATATTTTTAGTTTTAAGGCAAGTTAAGCACCATACCTCAGCCTAATGAACCCATAAGATAGATTTTTGCCTATACCAACATTCATTTGAAGATGAATGGTTAGACCCTAAAATTTTTATGATTTTATTTAGATAGATATCAGATGTTTAATTGTGATTCAAATTTTAGTAATGATAAGTCATGTTAATTGGAAAATTTCGAAGTGTTTCAAAATTTTGGAATGTGTTTCAGGGCATTTTGGGACCCCAAAATATTAAGGGTCCATGATTAGAGTGTTCCACAAAGGCATCGCACACCTTTACATGAAAACTAGTGACATGGTGAAATAAGGGCATGCCACACTATATAGTTTATATGATACTGGTGCGATGTTTGTTGCCACAAAAAGGGTATTCCAGGCCCTTGTTATGGCGTAATAAGGATGTGTCATGCCTAAGGGTGCAACAATGCCAAATGTCAGTTTTCGAATTAATTTTTTGAGGGATTTTTGGTATTTTAATTCAAAATCAATATTAAATAAATACTAAACATTTTTTCCCACCATCATTAGCCTGAATACACGATTTATCTCGTCCCAAATTCTCAAAAGCACAAAATAAGGGTTTTTCTAAAAAAATTCAAGCTTCCAGTGCTCAAATTCAACCTTATTTCAAAGAGAATTCATCAAGTTTAAGTATGTGGCGTTTGAACAAGGATTATCTTCTGTCCTTGTGCATAAAAGGTTAATTTTTACAAGAATTTAAGAAGTTTAAATGGATAGGGTTGATACTCATTTTGATGTTTTTGAAATTATGACATTTCCATGTGATTTAAATTTCATTTAGTATGAGAATTCATATTTACTCATGTGATTATTTACATGGTAGATGTTATGAGATGTGTTTTAGTATTTTGATATAAAGTTTAATGACTTGGTAAATGTACATGTCTTTCAGCATGATTCAATTAGTTTACAAGTAAAAGTATGTGATTTTCGCATGATTCTATCTGTTTACAAGAAGTTTAGATTTACTACTTTAGATTATAGATTATTATAGTATGATTCAAATTTTAGTTTTGATCTAATGATCTCAAACATGATATGAAATTAACATAGATATTCATGAGTATGAATTAGTAATAGAAGCATGATTGGTTTTTATATTTATAAATCTATATGCTTAACTAATGGTGAATTTCATATGTATGAGCACAATATATATTTTAGGAGTAGTATTTAGCACTGAGGGGAATATGGGTTTAGTGTATCCTATTTCTTAAAAATTGTGTGCCACCATAGGTTTAAGGGGTCTCCCTAAAGAGTGTCTCCCTAGCCCAAATAGTCTCACTTTAGTGATCACTCTAGTTCACGTTCTATATCAATGGAATGGCATGGAACAACCCTTTTCAACATGGGTCAGACGTTTGAATCCATGCCAGATTACATGGTTTATGTCGGTTATAAGAATCTCCCACATTAAAGATAAATTTCAGAAAACTAAATGTAATGACTCACAAACTTTATTAGATGCTGTTTTATGACTTCTACTTATGCTATTTTAGTTTCAAATTTTATTCATGATCATGGTGAGTGTACTTAACCTTATCATTCATGTTTCAATGTATTATTTATACTAGTTTTTACTCATTGCATATAACGACCCAAAATTACCTCCCAGGACATCACGCGGTGCTTAGGGCTACAAGTATCCCTAAGCTAACCCATTGACCCTATCACTTCTCATAATAACTCATTCAAGAAGGAATATACAAAACACTGGCAATTTCATATCAAATGAAAGGAACTACGAAGGTATTACTTGTTCCGAACGACCACAATACTGGAAATCTAAACACAACTACAGTCTAATAACTAGTCTGACCAAGCCTCTACTACTCCATAAACTCGAGAGCTATTGGGACAGGTCCCCAACTGACTCAAGCTGAACTGAAAGTACTAACATAAACACTCAAATACTGAAATGACTGTAGATACGTCCTCGAACTAGGAGGACTCACCACTGTAGAAATATAGTTGAAGGTACTCAGGAATCACTAACGAGGATGGAACGGAGCACCTGAACCTACATTATAAGACAATGTAGCACATACACATATATATGGATCAACACTTGGGAATGTACTGAGTATATGGAGGTGTATGCATTTACATAAACAATATCAATATTCTTTAATCAAATCATGAATGCAAATAGGAATGACTCATATGTCTTGAAAAAGCCTTAAATGTAAAGCTCATGAAACATGTAATACAAATCTCGTGATTCATTATACTTTGTCTTTAAAATCTGTGCTCTCCTCTTATTCTCATTACTCATAGGATAAAGGAATCTTCAAACAATACTTTCAACTCATGCATATATCTCATGGAGAGTAAAACTACTTTATTGCTCAAGAACTTATAACTCTTTTGAACTCAAAAACACTTGGAACTCGGATTCATATGACTTTTGTTTAAAAAAATGATGATCAAATCTTATTATTAGAGAAAAATACTTCCTTCTTTGGAAAATACTCAAAAGAAATTGATTCACTTTAGAAAATATCTCATGTAAAAGCTTTAGGGAAAATATTCTATCTTAGTGGGAAATACTTTAGCGTAGGGAGGTTTTCTTAATCGACATAAACCATGCGAGCTACATTGATTCCAACGTCTTGTCCTCCCAAGGAAGAAACCTCACGTTAGGAAGAGGCATCATACTCTTGCCATGGAGTATTACCTCAACTCAGTGATCGCTTATTTCAGCCTCAAGCCCAATTATCTCGGCCTCAAGCTCAAAATCTCAAACCTATGGTGGAATGTAGTTCTGGGGTAAGAAACCATGGTAACTTACCAAACTCGATGCTAAATACTACTTCCTTTAGTTTATCTCGCTCATCTCATGGAAATCCACTTTCAAAATAATCTCATGGTTCATAATAACCCAATAATCAAATCTGTAATCTCATATGGTAGAGTGGATTTCAAAACTATAAGACCATTAGGTCAAAACATTTCTAAATAATCTCAAAATACTCAAATCATAGGTGCTTATAGAATAATAGTTCATAAAATTGCATGTCTCAAGTAGGGCTTAATGACCCATAATTCTAGCTCAAGTTAAAATTCATCATAATGCATAATAGATGGCATAGAGATTCATAATTCATGTAGAAATCTGGAAGTTACAGTAATTTGTCTTAAAATATAAACATACTCATATACTTCAATTTCTAGAGAATTGAAACTCTTAAATTCTCAAGGAATAACAACATAGGGTGCAAACCCAGCTTCATTTCTTAAGAAAACATGCAAAATTATGCTATTTGACTTTTAATTCATGGGAAAAATCAATATATTTCAATCAATAACAATGGGTGAAAAACTGTTATTTAATATCATGTAAAATCTCATAGATTGCAGAAAATAAGAGTGTAAATAAGCCTTTAGGCAAAAGGGTGAAAGGATTACCCCTATTCAAAACCCCACATACCTTCAATTATGAAATTAGATGAACAAGATTACTTCAAACTCTTCTTGTTACTCTTGAGAGAGGGTTCTTCGAACCCTTTAACTTGGGGAACTTAAATCTTAACTCAATTGGTAGAATCTATGGTGAGTTCTTGGATTTCTTGGAGAAGGGTTTTAGATTGATCTTAAGGGAGAAACCCTAGATCTCTTGTGTTTTAGATGATGAATGAAGTCATTATCTTCATTTGAAATATATCTGGTTGATAAAAAAGTAGAAAGACCGAAGAGTCCCTTTTAAAAATGACTTAAAATACTGAACGGGGGCTTCAATGGTCGGAGCAATGATCCATCGCTAGCCTGACGGTCCATCGGATCATCCGTCACACGTCATTCAAAAAAATAACACACTACCTTGATGTGATGTTCTCAGCGACGATCCTTTACAAAGATAACGGTATGTCGGATCATCCATTGCACGTTGGCCAGGATGAAGCCACACTGCCTCAGCGGCGACGGTCTGAGCGATAGTCCATCATATTATTGATGGTCTGTAATCCTGGCCGTCACACTTGGGCTAAAAAAGAGAGTTACTACCTTGGTTGCGATGGTCTGAGTGATGGTCCATCGCAAACTCAATGGTCCATGGTACACTCAACGGTCCGTCAACCTGTCCGTCGGACCTCGGCGGTTCTGAGAACTCTTGGTAAAAAAGCCATAACTTCCCACCCCGATGCCGAATTTGGATGAAACTGGTATCATTAGAAAGATATTTCAATTCTCTATACTATAGGAAGTCATTTTCAAGAAAATTCAACAAGATTAAAACTCTAATCAGTTGGAAAGTATCTTCTCAATATTTTAGGGCCGAAATTACACTTCACTTGGCATGCTCAAGTCTCAAACTACAAGGGAACTTTGAGGGGTATTACATTGCATTCACCACATATACTCAGTAAATTCTGGAAGTTTTGACTACATATATGTTTGTGTGGCTATATTATTTCACAATGTAGGTTCTGGTGTTTGTTATCATGGCCAAGATCACCACCTTCTATACACCATCAGTTGGTGAATCCTTATGGTTTGGGGGCTAAGTCTATGATTTCTTTATGTTGCTTAGTTACTACCAGTGCAGATGTTATATTTTCAATTTTGTTGGCTTAATTGTGGTATTTCCTAGTAACTCTTTAGTAGCATTAAACTCTTGTCAAGATTAGTCAGATCATTTGTTTTTATTCAAATTCTCGTAAGTGTTGGATGATGTTAAGTTTATAATAATTTGTTGAGATTGTGCATCTGCTTGAAACTATTTATAATGTTTATCTTTCTCTCATGCTTTTAGTCATGGTTTAGTGTTCAGTAGATATTATAGGTTAGCTTTTGGTCTACTTGTAGTCCTAAGCACTGTGTGATGTCCAAGTGGTAGCCTCCAGTCATTACAGACTTGCTAGAACTATCAGTTTGATTTTTCAGATAGTTCATTTGAATTTTAGGGTTAATTCCCTATTTTAGAGGTTTTGTTATTAAAAAATTGGTCGTAGATCAAAATTTCTAGTAAATGTCCTTAGATAAAAATACTAACAGGTCGTTAGCTCTTGAATATTAATTGTGGGCTAGGGGATGTAATGAACCTTCAGGTCATTTTCTACATTTCAACGTATTTTTTCCATTTAAAGCTTTCCAATAGCTTCCCCAAATCATTTATGACCTATGGGAGCTAACATTTCAGTTACAGGGTAGTTTGTTTGTCTTTTTGAGGTAATTCCCTATTTTGATGTTTTTGCGGGTAAGAATTAGTTATCGAGCATAAACTTTAATTTAAATACATCGTATGCCAATTTTAAGAGTTCCAAAAATTCAAGAACATTAATTTTAGTCTAAGGGACCTCTGGTTTGGGTCCCAATTTATTCAGACTCATTTTGGCCTAGTGGTCAAAATTTGAATAAAATGTCCTTAGGGTATAAGATGCACTTTACGTCAAATCAACTCTAGATGGAAATTACAATAGCGCCACTAAATATAGAATATCAAATTTCATAGAATAGCATTGTTCTTATTCTTTTCCAAGATTTTGGATGAATCACTAAGGGTTGGTGGAAACATAGAATTTTCCAAATCTCGACTAGTGTACCACTCAGCTAAAGTGGCACTTAGGTCTCTTTAGTGGAGGCACTTTACATGTCCATACGGTCATATAAGCGACAATACTTTCCACTTGGGCTACTTAATCTTATCTTTGTTCGTTTTAGCAGAAAGAGTAGTTAAGTAGTCAAGTGGCCCCTTAAGCAGCACCTAGGAGGCCATTAAATGACCTTCTTACCTAATTTTCTCTCATTTTCCTCACTAGCCTCAAGATTTAGAATCTTATAGAGTATGGGAAACTAGGAGAAAAATTATTGATGGATTTGGGGGTGATTGTAATCTCAGATTACTAATTTCTTCATTAAAATCTTCGTAAATTTCCATTAAATTCATGGTTAATTCTTTTATTTATTTCCAAAATCTCTAGATTCTCTTTGAGTAGATTAAGGTACTACTTGATATTTAAAAGTACCCATTTTTTATGGTGAATATTCTTTGAGTGTAAAGGGATGCATTGACTATTTTTAAAGTGTGATTTCGCAAGGGCGGCCCATATAAGATTTTGACTTGATTTTGGACCCAAGGAATAGAAATACATTTTGAGCACTATTGTTCTTGTATTTATGAATATATTACCATTTGATAGTGTGGCATCATGGGGAATTTTCTCAAAAGGGGAAAATGATGGTTTAGCATATGTCGCCAGGTTTTCTTTGGCATCTAGGTAGGCTAGGTCTAAATTCCTCTAAAATTAATCTTAATTATAGTAGGAATAGATATAATACTAGTTTTGGGATAAGAATTAGATATTGAAGGCACGTTTAGAAGTAAATGAGCTCTTTTATCTAATTAAGGAACCATAATTAGGCAAAGTTAACTTAACATGTTCGTTAGGAAAAATTGCTATCTTAGGACTAAATTGTGGATTGTTAATGATCTAGAAGTAAAATTATATACCTTAACTAGTTTGAGGCAGAATTTGACATAGAATAATTTTTGGGTTAGATGTGGTCCCTGCAGCTCACCTTCGGCAAAGATTGCTATAGGTCCCTTGTGAACTCAATAGACCTGGTGTATATCTTTAAATATGGTCTTTATCTAATGAGTTAAATATAAATGGTGGGTTATTCTATATTTATACTTGGGAGATAATATAAGTTTTTATTGAGTTTGTGGATTTTTTATATTGAGATGTTAGATTCTAGCATTATTCATGATATGAGTTTGGGTTCAAGTCTGGAAAATGATCATATGAGTTTTGGTTAAAGTTTGGCATTGAGAGGTTGTTTATGATGGTTTTGGAATTAGTTCCATCATGGTTGTTATAGTATGAAAGGATCCACAATTAAGATTTTGAGATATGACTACTTAGTAAAATTCTTGTTACTGTTTCTCTTTATTGCATCACCTGGGCTTATGGGGGCCCAAGTAGGGTTATTTAATTTATTGTACTTCCTGGTTTACGGGGTCTAGTTATGTAGATATAGTTGTGCTATTCATTATTATTATTATTATCGTTACTATTTATTTGAGGGTTACTCTAGGTTTTCCCTCTTACCCTGACTTACCTTATTTATTTCATATTTTATTAAATTTATATCATGATTAAGGTCAGTAGCACGATGATGCCTACTAAGTACCTATGTCTTTGGTACTCATACTATACTTTTGTACCTTTTTGGTGCATATTCGGGTACTAGTTTTTTATGTTGACACAATGGTCATATGATCTAGAGTTCAGAGATAGGGTGAGCTCTTAGAGTCAAAGTGACTTTTTCTCCTTTTAGTAACTCTTTGTCCTCTTTGTTAAAGGGGCAGACCATACGGGTATCACTTATGCGGTTCATGGCATCTTAAGAGGTCAAGTGGACACTTAAGCGGCACCTAAGTGGCCATTAAATACCCCTATTACACGATTATCTCCCTTTTTCTCACAATTCTAAATATTTAGAACCCTAGAGAGCTGGGAAATTGGGAAAATAATTATTGAGGGACTATGGGGGTGATTGTGAGCTCAAATTATGGATTTATTCATGGAAATCTTAGTAAATTTCCATTAAATTCATGGTTAATTCTTCTATTTATTACCTAAATCCCTAGATTTTATTAATTAGAGTCCATTACTATTTGAGCTTATAAATTACCTATTCTTGTAGATAAATGTTCATTGAGCATAGAGGGACGTACTAAGAAGTGTAATTCTACTAGCGGGCCCCGCATAAGATTTGGACTTAATTTTTGTCCCAAAGTATAAAAATTCAATATGGATACTATTGTTCATGAATTTTTGAGTAGATTACCATTTTTATAGTGTGGCATCGCCTGAAAGCTTCTCGAAAGAGGAAATCGATGATTTAATAGATTTTACTTGGCTTTTTCTTGCATCTAGGTAGGCTAGGTTAACCTTTCTCTGAGATTGAGATTAATTATAGTATGAATGTGATACTATTCTAGTTTTAGAATGGTAATTAGATCTTTAAGGCATGTTTAGTAGTAATTTGAACCTTTTAGCCAATTATGGAACCATAATTAGGCATTGTTAAATCAATTACTTGCTCTTTGGGTAAAATTGCTAACGTAGGACAAAATTGTGGCTTGTTAATAATCTAGCAGAATAATTAGATACCTTATCTTTCTTTGGGGTAGAATTTTTCATAGAACGGATCTTGGGGTTAGATGTGGGATCTTCAACCCACCTTAGGCAAATATTGCTATTAGTCCCTTGTTGACTCAATAGACCTTGTGCATCTCTTTAATTATGTTCTTTATCCATAGAGTTTCAGTTACATGTTGGTTGTTCTAGATTGATACTTGGGAGATGATATTTATTCATGTTCGAGTCTGGTGATTTATGATATTTATATTGATTTGATTCCAACATTATTCATGATATGAGTCTTTGTTCGAGTTTGGAAAATGAAGATATGAATTCTTGTTCAAGTATTTCATTAAGCGATTATTTATGAAGGTTATGGAACTGGTCGAGTCGAGTGGTTATGATTTCGAGATACAACTACTTAGTAAAATATCAATTATTATTTCTCTTAGTTGCACCCTTTAGGCTTATGATCGGGTTATTTATATTATTTCACTTCTTTGCTTATGACGGCCAATTTTGTATATATAGTTGGGTTGTTCTTTATTATTAGTATCTTGATTGTTTACTTATAGTTTTTCGAGCATTACTCCAGGTTTTCTCTCTTACTTGACTTAGATTATTATCTCGCATTTTATTATATTTATATTATGATTTAGCTTAGCCAAGCGATAATACCTATTGAGTACCCATGGTTTTGGTACTCATACTACACTTCTTTACCTTTTTGTTGTTGATTTGAGTACTAGATATCATCGTTTTTGTTGTGTTCATGCAAGACAGAGTTTGGAGAAAGGGTGAACTCTCGGAGAGGTGATTTGTTCTCCATCTTCTGTATTTTTGCTTAGTCTATCCATTTTCAAGTTTGGCTATGATAGCCCTCATATTATTTTGGAATATTAAATCTTATACTAATATTACTAGGTTGTGGGATATTACAACTTCTTTTATTTCTCTATTTTTTTAATGATATTATAACTTATCTCTTATGTTTCATTATTTGTATATTTTCAGCATCTATTCCATTTTCTGGAAAATGGCCTACTACTTATATTTCCATGATACTGTTTTGGCTTACTTACTGGCAGGGTAAAGTTTGTGCCATCAAGACTCATAATTTGGGTCGTGACAGGGGACCTTTGATTCAGGTCCCAAGGCTTTTAGACTTATTTTGGTCTATTGGATAGAATTTGGTTAAAATAGAACTAGGCGTGGAGCGTACATTTAATAAAAACAACCTCAGGTGAATGTTTTGATGGTTTTGCTGATTCAATATTGTCAAAATTTTAATATGGTAACATAGTTTGTTTGCACACACGGGGTTCTGAACAAATTCTGAGCACTCAATCGGAGTCCATTTAAACTTAACAAACAATCTGGTGACTAATATCTAGTCACCACTAAAGTTGTCAAGGTGTTGCTTTAGCAGTAGTCAATTTACCGAGCATAATCCACCTTAGTGGCCTTTGCTACTCGTCTGAGATCCACTTTAGCGGTGAAGTTCCACTTAAGCAGATATCAGTATAGCGATCCCCATCTTTCCTCACCTCTACTTAAGCAGTCAGTAGCCACTTTAGAGGTAGCTAGTTAAGCAGCCATTCGACCGCTTAAGCAGCGAGCACAGTGTTATATCACCTTCTTAACCCAATTTATCCATAATTTATCTAGGGTTTTTCCTTTATACTTTAGATCTTAGGGCGTGGGAAAGTGTGGGAAATTATCTATTGAGGCTAAGGTAAGCTAGTTCAACTCTTCTTGGTCTTCTTCCATTATTTCCCCTTAAAATTTAAACACTTTTCATTGTGCATTCCTACAATTTAGGTCTTCAATCCCTCATATTTAAGGGCTTATTTGGGCCCCTATTTCTGCTTAATTTATTCTTAATTTTTAGCATACATTCCTTGTCCTTCAAGGGACCTTATGACAGGTTCAACTTTGGATTTCGTTTGTGAGCCCCATGGGCCTGTTCTTGACTAAAATTTTACTCGAGATTTTATATAGTAATATGGGTATTGTTTTAACCCTATTGACGTGTATATTATGATTTTGACAGTGCAACATCATTTTGAGATCGTAGACCAAGGATGAGAGATTCTTTAGCAATTCAATAATGCCATTCTACATTGAGGTAGGTTTTAATTTGCTTTTCTCTACATGATTGTGTATTGTATAGATTGTATGCTAGGTAGTAATTACAGGATTGGATTATGACTAGTGTAACATGACTTAGCCTAATTAGGGGATTTAGAATAAAAATGTGATCCAAACCTTAGCCTAGAATACGTTTTAAGGTTGTTGAACCCTAATATATCTGATGATGGGATCGATTGACTATAGATTGGCATAATGAATCCTTTAGCGTAATATTTATCATATTACTTAGTATTTGGAGGTGATATTTGCAAATTAGATCCTTGTAATAGCTTTATGCCATTTTTTACCTTAGTCTCTAAGTTATGGTGTTAACATTATATTAATTTGTATATTGTGGGCTCGAGGCTATGATTGCGGGACTAGTTGACCACCAGGTTAGTATTCTATCCCTAGTAAGGATGTGGTTATGATTTATAGGGGGGTATAGTTATAGTGATTTGATAGTAGTGATGGCATGCATACTTTAGGCTCATTTGTGCTCACTTAGTGGTGCAATTCCAACCAAACCCTTGATTTTACAATTATTTTCTAAAATGGGATGTATTCTCACTTTTCTCATTAAAAATGAATTTCTTTTATAAAGGGAATTGTACCACCTTATTTAATTAATTATGAGCTGGTAGAACTAAATGAGTTACTTTAGAAATTATACTGAGATCAATTTTGGTCAGTTATTAATCCACTCTTTTACGACTACTATTTAATTTAGTCGAGAGATATTCCAATCATTTTTATGTTACTAGGCCTACTGCAACGACCCGAAAATGGGTCCCGAAGCATCACACGGTGCTTAAGGATACAAGTAGGCCTAAGCTAACCCTTTGAGCCATTTTCTTACCATTCAACACTCATTGACAAGATTACTATAATCAAACATCAAGATATTCTTTATAATATCATAATTCAAGATGAAAGAGATGTGGAAAGTAACAAAATATGACCTCTCCACAAGACTAATCAATCTAACCATCTAGTCTGACAAGCCTCTACTAAACGGTATAACACTGAGCCATTGGGACAGACCCCAACTGACCCTAACATCAAGGAATAAAATGATAACTCAAAATGAAAGAGTAAAATCTGAAATAACCAGTCCTCGAACCATGAGGACTCACCACTGCAGAAAATGTAGACCAATGTGCTCGGAGAATCACGTCAAGCCTAGTAATGAGCACCTGGACCTACATTATAGCGAAAATATAGCCCACGTACGAATAGATAGGTCAGTACCGTGGAATAAGGACCGAGTATATGAGGGTGTATGCAAGATTTCATAAAAGGCCTATATCACAAATATTCGTAGGAAAATATGCATGCTGTAATAAAAGAATCACATAGCTTGAAATAAAGTCATCATAATCACCATAGAGTAAAACACATCGGTGAAAACATGTGAGTCATCATAGTAAATCCCAATCACTTTCATAATCATTTTCAAGTCATCAAAACTAGTAGCTTTCATAACAATTCTCTTTAAGATATAGAAATTTTCATCAAATTCTTCAACAATAATAACTTTCTCAACTCACACTTTCAAACTATTACATTTTTCATCTCAATCAGAAGAATACACACACACACAGGGAGTCTCTTACAACTGACATAATTCATGTGAGCTACATGGAGTCCAACGTCCAACCCACGTTGGGGAGAGTTGTCCTATCCTTGCCATTGGAGTAGGACCTTAATCTTTTGTTCACTAGTGATCACTATAATCAGCCTTAGGCTCACATCCTACGGGAGAACGTAGTTCTACGGAAGTACCAATCATAGCTATACTTCCCACTCGGTGATAAAGACTACTCCCAGAATTAGCTCAGATCATTTCAAAAGAAAATCCACAACAACGCAATTCAACAAGTCATATCAGGAGCCATCATGCTACCCCCTTTTCATAATAAAACAACATATGGATTTTTTTTCTCATTCGACTTGAAAAATAACTCTTTCAATACCAAAAGGTCAAATCATTCAAATATCAAGGTATGTATAACACATTACTTCACCAAAGATCATAATCTCAAAGAAGATTTAAATCCAATATATCAACACTTGAGCAACACATTTCAAGATTCATACTTTGTATAGAAAACAAGTATAACTCATATGAAAGTCTGAAAATTCAACTTAAAATGTGATATTATTATCAAAACTCAAGGAATTTATCTTTAAGACATCACAAAAATATCATAGTTTCTTGAACAAAAACATAGGATAATAGTTTCCATCTCAAATTCATAATTAAACAAGTAAATTCATGTATCTTCATAAAATAATATAAATTTTTGGGCACAAGAACGAAAGGATGTTCTTGTTGAAAACCCCACATACCTTTATGGTAATGGATTCGTTGAAAGATTGGACCCTCAATGTTGATTGTGCAACCCTAGTTGTTTTTCTCCTTTACTTCTCTTGGATGATGAACTTTGATTGATAATAGGGTTATGATGTGTTTAGATTCTATTAAATTCATAAGGTTAAGTTTAGGGGTGTGTAAGCAGTGACAAAAGACTTAATTTCCCTCAAAATAACTCAAAACGGAGTGTTTTTAGTACCTGAAACACCAAGTGTGCACCATATTGCTTATCACATACATTTACATATGCGCCACATTGCTTATCACATACCTATTCCAGTAGTCATGTGCAATATGTTAGGCGATGCACTCTACTTCGCATAGCCATAATTCCTTGCTCGGGTATCGGATTTTGATGAAATTGGTATAGTTGGAAAGTTAATTCGATTCTCCATAAGTTGGTGGATAAAAATATGCAGAAATACCACATATTTATCAAGTTATGCTCATTCAAAGATGACCTTTGCAAATTCAAACACAAAAACATGATGGATTTCGAAACTCTTAGCTTGTACTGCCTTAAGTTACTCATATAACCACACTTAACACATCATAAGCTCTCTTATAACTACGTCACTCTTGGTAATTCATGTGCCCAAATATGGCTTACAAAATTATGGGTTTCACATGTACGAATAATGGTTTGCTTTCTATCTTAGGAAAGTGCGGGGCATTACAATATCTCCCCCTTGGGGACATTTGACCTCGAATGATGCGGGATATACTAAGAGTAAAGAGAAAATGAAGGGTACACAGCTGAAGCAACTTGATAATCTTAGCTTTACTTCATTCTACATTTCAGACACAACAAGGAGTGCATGACTCATGAAATCACATCTGAGTAGTATAAAATAACTGCTGAACTACTGCAACTCTGCACAGAAAAGGAATGATTTAGAGAAGAATGGTACCTTTGGCTTGATCGGGGCTTTCGGAAAGCAGGTGTGGATACTTGGATTGCATATCCGTCTCAATTTCCCAAGTTGTACCTTCAACAGATTGGTTTCGCCACAACACCTTGACCAAGGGAACTACATTGGTCATTCGTCTTCGAACTTGGTGATCTAAAATCTCAATAGGAACTTTCTCAAAAGAAAGACTATCTTGCACATCAAGGTTTTCTGAAGGATCTACAACAACATAATCACCAACGTGCTTCCTAAGCATGGAGACATGGAAGACAGAGTGAACGGAAGATAACTCTGAAGGAAACTCAACCTCATACGCTACCTTACCAATACGGCTAAAAACTCTTTAGGGGCCAACATAACGGGGACTAAGTTTCCCCTTCTTCTCGAATCTCTTCACTCCCTTCATAGGTGAAATCTTCAAATACACCAAGTCACCAATTTCAAATTCAAGGTCTCTTCTTCTCACATCATCATACGACTTCTAACGACTCTGTGCATTTTTCAATATTTCTCTAATCACTTTGACTTTTTCAATAGTCTCAAATACCGAATCAGGTCCACTCACGTCAACTTCACCCACTTCAAACCAAACTATGGGTGAACCACATTTCCTCCCATACAAAGCCTTAAATGGAGCCATGCCAATGCTAGAGTGAAAACTATTATTGTATGCAAACTCTATCAATGGTAAATGTTTATCCCAAATCCCCTTAATGTCAAGAGCACACGCTCTCAACCTATCCTCTAAGGTTTGGATGGTCCTCTCAGCCTGATCATCTGCCTGCAGATGGAAAGCAGAACTCAAATGCACTTGGGTACCAAGAACCTTCTGAAAATCTCTCCAAAACTGTGAAGTGAACTCAGTACCCCTATCTGAAATGATGGACAAGGGAACTCCATGCAATCTGACAAATACTCGAATGTACAATCTAGCGTAATCCTCAGCATTATAAGAAGTATGCATAGGCAAGAAGTGCACAGGCTTAGTCAATCTATCCACAACAACACAAATGGAATCATGATGGTGTCGGGAAGGAGATAAACCAGTCACAAAATCCATGTTTATCTCTTCCTACTTCCAAGTGAGAATACCAAACTCCTGCATCATACCACTAGGTCTTTAGTGTTCTACCTTAACCTATTGGAACATCGTACACTTAGCCACAAATGCTGCTATATCTTTCTTCATGCCATTCTAATAGATTTCTTGCAAGTTACGGTATATCTTAGTGGCACTAGGTTGAATAGAATATCGCACGCCGTGCGCTTCATTCATAATTCACTGTCTCAGATCATCAATATTTGTAACACATAATCTATCCTACAATATAAACACACCATCTCCCCCTTTGGAGAAAACCTCCACCTTTTGGTCCTTGACTAATTCTTTCAGTCTGACCAAACTAGCACCTAAATTTTGCTTCTCCTTTACTTTCAAGATCAAGGAGGATTCAGAACTACTCTTCAGCACTATACTACCTTCAGCAGAGTCAAACAACCTAACCCCCAGTCTAGCTAAATGGTGCACATCACTATCCAATTCTTTCTTACCCACTTCAATAAGCAAAACACTACCCATAGACACCCTGCTTAGGGTATTCGCCACTACATTGGCCTTACCTGGATGGTACAACACACTTATATCATAATCTTTTAACAACTCTAACCACCTTCTCTGCCTAAGGTTCAACTCCTTCTGGGTAAATACATATTGCAAACTCTTATGATCAGTGAAAACATCAACGTTAACACCATACAAGTAGTGTCTCTAGATTTTTAGAGCAAACATAACAGCAGCAAACTCAAGATCATGGGTGGGATAATTCGTCAAATGGGGTTTCAACTGTCTAGAAGAATAATCTATCAACTTACCCTTCTAAATCAATACACAACCAAACCAACTCTAGAAGCATCACAATATACTACAAAACCCTCAAACCATCAAGTAAAGTCAAAACAGGGGCTGAAGTGAGGCGAGTCTTCAACCTTGAAAACTTTTCTCACAAGAATTTGACAACAAGTACTTTACTTTCTTTTAGGTAAACTGGGTCATAGGAGACTCTATAGAGGAGAAACCTTCAACAAAACAGTGGTAATAGCTAGATAGACCCAAGAAACTTTGGATGCCTATTGGAGTGATAGGTCTAGGCCAGTTTCTAATAGCATCTGTATTTTGGGGATCAACTCTAATATCCTCGGAAGAAATGATATGACCCAGAAAAGCAACTGACCTCAACCAAAATTGACACTTGCTGAATTTGGAAAATAATTGATTGCTTCTAAGAGTTTACAAGACAATTCAAAGATTATCTGTATGTTCATTCTCACTACGGGAGTACACCAAAATATCGTCTATAAATACGATAACAAACATATCAACATATGATCTGAAAACTCAATTCATGAGGTCCATGAAAGTTGTCGGGGCATTAGTTAACCCGAAGGACATAATAAGAAACTCAAAATGACCATAGCGAGTTTACAAAGCTATTTTTGGGGTGTCGCACTCTCTAGCGTTGACCATCAGCAGTACTAGAAGAGGCGACCTGAGCTGGGGCTGGGCGATTCACCTGAACTGGTGCACTAGCAATCAGAGTCTGAGTCTGAGGGACATTATCACGATGCCCTTGACTGGCATGTGGGCACTTCCTAAGTTTGTGACCCAAGTCACCACACCCAAAAAAAACTTTTGTCTCACTCCAACACTCACCCGGGTGGGTCCTACCATACTTAGGACACGGAGGATAATTTGTCTTACTATCAATACTATACTAGGACCTCGCTGCATATGACCTGCTACCTTGCTCCTACCCATCCTTAGGTACAGGAGTATTAGTTGATGATGGTGCTGGTGTAGATGAATGGTTCTAAAACTAAGGGTGATTCCCTCCCAGCGATCTAGTCTAACCCTATTTGTGCTGCTCGGACCTAGCTCTCTTATTCCCTCTCATTCTATCCTTCTCCTTGATCTTGTCTAGTTCAATTTGTTGGGCATGAGTCATTAGCCTAGAAAGATTCATCTGTTAGGTATGATTCATTATCCTGGAAAGATTCATCTCACTATTTAACATAGCAAACCTGTACTCCTTAACAACATATCTAGACACTCCTGTCACAAATTTACTCATACTGGCCTAATTATTAGCTACTAAGTCAGGAGTATATTTGGCCAACTGATTGAACTTCAGATAGTACTCTTTAACTGTCATAGAGACCTCTCGAAAGTTCATGAACTCCTTTACCTTTGCCTCTCTCATTTCCAAAGGGAAAAACTTATCCAGGAATGTATCCTAGAACTCTTGCCAAGACATAGGGGTGACACCCTCATCTCTACCCTTCTTCCAAGCAACTACCCAATCATAAGCAAGGTCTTTCAAACGATATACTGCTAACTCTACACTATGCTCCTCAGAGACATGCATCACCTAATTAATCTTTCGCTCCTCCTCCAAGTACAACTATGGATTCTCTTTTGGCTTGGACCCATAAAATTCCAGTGAATTCATCCGCATAAAGTCATGGATCCTTGTAGCAGTTGATTCACTGCCGTGCTGCTATAGAGCCAAGGCCAGATTTTTGAGAACATTTGTAGTGATAGCCTGGGCTAACACCTGGAAGGCTGCCCAAAATTTGGCATGGGACACATTTTCATTCAGTGGTTCAGTAGGCTGGGGTTGCTAACCATCGTTATTTCTTCTAGCTCAACGAGGAGGCATATTCTGAAAGAGGAGAGCATGAATTAACATCTGAAAGGAAACAACTATAAGCAGGATGGACTTCTAAAAGAAAAAAATAACACTTTTTACTAAAATATCTCACAGCCTCTTACTCACAGATGTGGCGTGCTACACATCGATGATCAAGACTCTACTTAACGCGGCTTTCTAGACTCCCTAGGACTCCAATAACCTTAGGATCTGATACCAAGTTTGTAACACCCTAAAAATGGATCCCGAAGCATCACACGGTGCTTAAGGCTACAAGTAGCCCCAACCTAACCCTAGCATTTAGGTATAGAGTAATGCAGAATCTTCCTTAGTTTGTGAGGTGAAGGAGAAACAATATTAGGATTCCATCTTGGTTAAGTTAAAGGAGTCGATTAAAGACCAAAAGGTAGAGGTTTTCTCCCAAGGGGTAGATAGTGTGTTGAGATACCAGAGTAGACTCTCTGTATTATGTGAAGATAAGTTAATACAGTAGATTATGGCTGAAGTGCATGGTGCGGGTTACTCTATTCATCCAGGTGCTACTAAAATATACAGAGATTTGCGAGAAATCTATTTGTGAAGCATTATGAAGAGAGATATACCAAAGTTTTATCCAAGTGTGCAACTTATCAACAGGTTAAGGTAGAGCACCAAAGGCCTGGTGGGGTTTTATAAGGGTTTGGTATTCCCACTTTGAAGTGGGATGAGGTGAATATATATTTTGTACCAGGGTTACGCTATTCGTATTGTCATCATGATTCGATTTGTGTTATTATGGACAAATTGACCAAGTCAGCATATTTATTGCCAGTCCATGCATCCTATAAAGCAGAAAATTATGCTAACTTGTATATCTGAGAGTTAGTCAGATTGCATGGAGTGCCCTTATCCATTATCTCAGATAGGGGTACTCAGTTCACCTCTCGGTTTTAGAAATCTTTTCAAAAGGATCTTTGTACCTAAGTTCATCTTAGTTTCTCTTTCCATCCTCAGACTGATGGTCAGGTAGAGAGGACCATTCAAAATCTAAAAGATTTCAGTGGTAGCTGGGAAGAGCATTTGTCGTTGATTGAGATTGCCTACAATAATAGTTATCATGCTAGCATTCAGATTGCCTCATTTGAGGCACTATTTGTAGGAGGAGATATAGATCACTTATCATATGGTTTAAAGTTGGTGAGGCTCCATTGTTAAGGCAAGATATGGTGTTAGAAGCTATGGAGAAAGTACAGTTGATTAAAAAAAGGTTGAAAATAGCTCAGAGTCATCAGAAGTCGTATGCAAATGTAAGAAGGAGAGATTTTGAGTTTGAAGTTTATGATTTAGTCAATTTAAAAGTTTCACCCATAAAGGGGTTAAAGTGATTTGGCAAGAAGGGGAAACTTAGTCCTCGTTATATAGGTCCCTACCGAATTTTGAGTTGTTTTGGGAAGGTGGCATATGAGCTTGAGTTGCCTTCATATTTATCATTGGTATATCCTGGTTTCCTTGTGTCTTTGTTGAAGAAGTGTATTAGTGATCCAGCGGTTATAGTACCCTTAGAAAGTACAGAGGTTCATGATAACCTCTCTTATGAAGAAATTCTAGTTGAGATCCTTGACCATCAGACTCATAGACTAAGGAAAAAAGAAGTCTCTCTAGTCAAAGTTCATTGGTGAAATAAATTCATTGAGGGAGCCACTTGGGAAGCAAAAGCAGATATGTGGACCAAGTACCCTCATCATTTTTCTGCAGATTCAGATTCAGTTTATGGTAAAAAGTTTACTCAAATCATCCTTTTCCATTCTTAGTTTAATCTTTATATAGCCATTTATTCGATAGTTCATGCATTTGCAATCAATTGAGTCATGCTTTCAGTTGCATATGCTAGTTATGGCATCAGTTTTCAGCATCTCAACTTTACTAGCCACATTCGAGAATGAATGTTCCCAAAGGGGAGATATTGTAATACCCCAAAATTTTTCTAGCTTAAATTCGTTCATAGAATGTTAAGGGATGCCTTCCAAAATGATTAATTTTTGTTTCTCATAGAATTTTATATATTTCAACTTTTCATTGTGCATATTAAATAACCATTCCATTGATACCAAAATTTTCCCAAATCCAACACTCGGTGAAGAAGTTAGAGCATTTTTAAGTTGACAGCGTGCCAATTGGGCAGCCATCATGTCACGTTAAAGGACAATTTCATAATTATCACTTTTCAGTGGACCTCCATGATATTAGCATGTCATGGAGAGGTCCATTTTCCTAATTGTCAAATTCCAGTAGCCCAATGCGATAGGGGCGCATCACGCCGAAGGCCAAAATAGCATTCCTATAGGGGCACCACAATGCTGGCGCATCGCATTGAAGTTCTAGATCCTGATTGTCAAAATCCAGAGGGAAAACACGATATATCTACATTATAGAGGATCCCAATTTCCCATTCATCTATTTCCAGAGATCCACCGCAATAGTGGTGGATAGAGGTGGCCCATTAAATTGGGACCTACTTACATTTTTTTTAGTTTCATTTATAAGTTAAAAGGGGTATTTTGGACTTTTTTCTAGCCCCCAATTTAGTCTTATGATATATTTCTGAAGATTTCTCTCAACTAAAAATACTAAGCTCCAACAATCAACCTCAAGAATCCAAACATTCTACCATCCTTTTTCTAAATTGATTCAAGATTCAAGATTCTCAACACAAGAATTCCAAGAACCATCATTCAAAAGAACAAATAGAGTATCAAAAGTAAGGTTGTTCATCTAGTTCATCATCCAAGGTATGTGGGGTTTGAACAAGGACAAATATTTCGTTCTTGTGACCAAAAACTTGAATTTTATTAAAGATTACATGATTTACCAGTTGGGGTTTATACCCAAAGCATCTTGGTTTAAGTTTATGATGATATAAGTGATTTAAGCCTTAAATTGCATGTTTATCCCACCTATTTATGCTTTGAATTGAGGATTTATATCATGAATTATACATTCCTATTGTGAATTGATATTTTCAAGTGTTTCTAAGATAATTGTTGAGAATTAAACTTCATTATGAAGTTGTGATCATTTAAGTACATATTCTTTAAACTCAAGTATGAATTTTGATATTTCATGAAGAGTACATTATTAGCATGCTTTAACAATCAAGCATTTAGATTTTAACGAAAGATTGATCTTCCGAACCTAAGTTAAGATAGGAATTCACATTATTTATGATTTAAAGAAAAGAGAAGTATAATTTGTTTTAAGTACAAACCCTTGTGCTATTTTAAGGTGGATTTCCTAAAAGTTTTGAGCAATAAGTATAGGAGTAGTATTTACACCGAGTTGGGTATGATTCCAAGGACCCATTCCCTAGAACTATGAGCCACTATAAGTTTTAAACACCCATAGTGGGCTAAGATAATGATCACTAAAGTTAATGTTTTATTCTGATAGCAAGGGTAGAACAACTCTCTCTTACATGGGATAGATGTCAGAATCCATGTCATTTCACATAGTTTATGTCGGTGAGAAGAAACTCATTGAGTCCCAAAGTCCTTATGTCCTAAAGTTCCGAGATGTTCAAACCTCCCAAAGCTCCTATCTCTCTAAAGAAAAGAATAATGGAAAAGATTTTATAAGACTAAGTGTTATGACTCACTAAATTTAAAAGTATGATTTGTTATACATGATTTTATATTTTGATATTGTAGATAATCAATATTATGTGAGTCATATACATCCATATGTATTTACTTTATAATTATGATAATGTTTACCTATGCATTACGCTCTGATATACTCAGTACATACTCAAAGTGTTGATCCACATATTTGTCTATGTGCTACATTGTCTTATAATGTAGGTTCAGATGCACAGTATCAGTAGCGCAAGTACTTCGAGCATCTCTATATACATTCCCATAGTTGGTGAGTCCTCATTATTCGAGGTCCTACTTTATCAGATTTCTAGCTTTCATAGTAATTGAGTTATCGTTGTCAGTTTAGCTCGAGTCAGTTAGGGGTCTATCCTAATGGCTCTGTAGCTCTATAGTAGGAGAGGCTTATCGGACTATGAGTTTAATTAAAGACTTTTAGTATTGGTTCTTCAGTATCTACAGTTTATTCAGTTCAATTTTTGGTATAGTACAATATTATTTCTTGATTAGATTATCTTAAAGTAAGGTTCGAATCTAGTAGCAGCCTCAAAGGGTTAGCTTGTGGCTACTCGTAGCCTTGAGCATTGTGTAACGTCTCGGGATTAGATTTTGGGGTGTTACAATTCCATAATTTACAAGATTAAACATCCTCTTTACTCTCTCAAAATCCTCCCAAGTAAAATTGGCTCGGGTTTCTCTAAAGTGTTCATCTACAGGCTTAAGGATCAATTTCTCTCTGTGAATCCTTGTAATTCAGGAATGTGACTCTTCCTACTTGTTAGTTTACTAAAACCATATTTGTTAATCATGTTTCATGGATAATTAATGGTGGTTTTGAGACCAAGGTTTAGGGTTTTGAATGAATATCATTGAATACTATTTTCTATGGTTTAAATTGTGATTATGCATGTTTTAATTATAGTTTGCACATGTGGGTGCATGGTAATGATAATTTAATTGAGGGGTTATGATTGAACCCAAAATTTGATGATTTTGGCATTTATAATTGCATGCTCTCAACCTATTTGTGAAATTGCCTATGAATATAATTTTTTCACATCGTTTGAGTGTTTTTGGAATCCTAGTGTTGCATAGATGATAATGGAACAGGAATTGGTTTTGCTTAATTTTAAATGGTTTTGTGAAGTCCTTGGTTGCCGTGGTTTTGGTTTAATTAAAAATAGTGGATTGTAATTTTGGTTTAATGATTTTATATGGAATAAGGAAATAGACTTGCAAAACCGTAGAATGTGAAGGTCCTGGGGAGGACCAACACTAGAAACTCATGTTTGCCTATGTGATGTTTGGTCATGTTGACCTATGTGCATGGTTTAAACTATTGATATATTTATTTGTATCGTGGAATGACGTAGGGTTGGGGAATTCCCTTGATTTCCTTAATACCTCCAGTTCATGCGCCTAACATGAAAGAGGCCCTTTTAGCAGGGGGAGCTAAACCTATATAGCCCGTGAGTATAGGTTTGGAATGATAAAGCTATACTACCCAAGTTAAGGTTTCAAATTACATGCTAAACCTTGTTCCCTATCCCAGTATGATATATATATATATATAAAAATATATATATGTACATATATGACAATATATGATTATTTGATTTGGTTTTGAATGATGGCATTATTTTACCTTTATCCCTAAGTTGCATACTAGAATTCACTCCACTAAAGGTCTTCGGGTGTTGTATCCCAACATAAAGAAGGAGCAGGCCATACTACTATTTCTCCTGCACAATGACTTAATTTGGGGACAACTTTTTGTTATATTGAAGTTGTGAGTTTCCATACTATAGAGACTCCATTTCATGTTATGGGCTTCTTTTCATTATTGCTATTTACTTGATTTTGATTTTTGATATGGTCATGACATATCCCAACTAGATATTCCTTCATTCTGGTTAGAGGATTTGTCTGACTACTATAGGCATGGGCGGTGACGGAATTAGTGTTAACCTTGCTATTGGGATTGGTATTAGTTGGACATTTAATTGTGTTTGTTTGGTTATCAGTTCTAAATTCATTCAACATGGGGTGTAGGATGGTTATTGGTGGGGTATTGGGGGTGGTCTTCGGTCCTAGTTGGACTTGAGATACCTGACACGACTAGGTCCTGGTTTGGATCGTGTCATGCAAACTTGTCATGATTCAAAGTTATGATAGCACTTACCCCATCCCAATATTGGTAGGTAGGCCTGACTTAAAAACTCAATTTACATGATTTGAAGGCCATAATAGTCCAAAAGGCCATATATATATAATAATAATAATGTCAAATCAATCCTCTAAGAGTCTAAACAAAAAATCATAAAAATTTCACCACTAAAAAATTGTAAGTACAAGAGCGATTTTAAATAGAAATGTTGAATAAAAATACGATGTTGTCGAAAAATAAAAATTAAGATATAAAGTGAGGACAGGTGAAGTTAAAATAGTCTTGGAATGGCTAAGCTCGCCATAGCCTCAAACACCACCGAAAAGCATAATCACTAGCTGCGGGGACTACTTGTACTAGAATTTGCATTAAAAATATAAGAAATAGGAGTAAGTACAGTCTACTTGTACTTAGTAAGCATCTTTAAGTGACTAAGCTTAAACAGGTGCTATATCAAATTAGCAATACTAAAATAACCTTGCACATAAAAAAGTTCTAGCAATTCCATATTAATAATATCATAATCTATCTAAATAACAACAGTAATCCAAATGAAAAATGTAATGCAATGATATGGGATGCTATGAAATGACCATGCCTATTGGTTATGAAATCCTTCATCACTCTAGAGGCATGAAATATAGTTTATTTTCTTTTAAAGATCAGTGTTTCTAATGATATAATTTACTGATCCATAAAATAATTGGATATACTTGATCAATAATGATAAGATGAATCAACACAACAAATATTTACAAAATCTCAAGATATCAATTAACTTATGAACAAAGGTTGTGCCTTAATATCAAGCCAGAAATCTAAATCTCAATTCACTAATATGGAACAACCCCCAATTCAGGAATCAAATAATCCATTTCATATGCCACTTTAAATTACCAAGCCCTTAATTTTAAGCATGTTTAGATGATAATTCTTTACCCAATTAAAGTCTAGAGAAAGTTAAGTCATAACTATCTTGAAGCTTAAACCACAAGTCTCTAATGATCATAATTTTTCCGTCTCTTTTTCAATGGCTTAGGATCGCTCCCAATATATCAATAATAAGATCTATAAATAAATATATGTCTAATGATACCTATATTGCTATTTTTTAAAAATAAAAAGTATGGGTCTAATTAATTAAAAAATTAGTTATCTACAAAAAGTGGGCTAGTCCAAAGTGCTAAAGCAGACAAAAAGGCAACAAAATTCAAAAATAAAATAGAAAAAATAAAAATCTATTAGGAAACTTAAGCTAAGAAAATGTAGAAAGTTGAACAGCCATTCTAGAATTTTGTATTTCGATGACATCAACTGAGAAATAAGAGATAATAGCATCTCTTGTGATGTCAACTATGACTTCTACTACGTACACCATTCTTCAAGAAAATAGAAATCTTATTGTTCTATGTTGGACCAAATCAAATAGGCATAAAAATTATTGGTAATAAGAACATCATCTTTAGTTTATATGTCTGTAATGACACTCCAGGTCATTATCTATATTTCCACTTATTTTATCCATTTTGAACTTTCCTATAGCTTTGCAAGTCATCTAAGACTTGCTGGATCTGATAGTGCAGTTACCTAGAAGTCATTTAGTTTTTAGAGCCAATTCACAGTTTTCAAGTCTTTACTAGTTCAAATTGGCTATCGAGTCAGAACTTTAGTCAAACGGCCATGTATGCAAATTCTAACTATTTCAATTGCTTTAAAACATTGATTTTATGTTCGGTAGACCCTTGGTTTGGGTCATGAGGTGCTCGAACTCATTTCGAGCTATTAACCAAGAGTTAAGAAAAATAACACATGGGTGTGGGACCCATTTTTTATTAAAACAACCTAGAATGGAAATTTTGACTACACTATTGAGTCAAAAATGTTAAATTTTATAGGGTAGCATAGTTCATTTGCATATACAGGATTTTAGATGAACCTTGGTGGGTTGGTGTAGACTCGAAATATTTTAAGTCTCTAGCTAATACAAGAAAATATAGTACGACCGCTAAAGATACCTTTTGGGTACTTTAGCAGAGGGTGCTTTAGCGACCTTTTAGGTGCTTTAGCGTCCCTGAGCAACTCGGTTAGTGATGCTTTAGCGGATAATTGGCCGCTAAAGCACTAGTCACTTTATTGCCAACCGACCTTTAACAGCCGGCCAAGTTAGTACGGGACCGCTTTAGCGGTCAACTAGGCGCTTTAGCACCAACCTCTAAAGCAGCCTAGTATCTGCTTTAGTGGTATTTAGGTACCTGGAAAGGGTATAAATGCCCCACTTAGCTTGATTTTTCACCATTTTTCATCCATCCTCTAGGATTGTGAACCCTAAAAAGTGGGAATTCTTGCGAGAATTAATTGTGGCTGTTTTTGGAGATTAGGTAACTTTACTTTATGCAATTCTACATTTAATTTGTGTAAGATTTTATTAATTTGATGGTTAATTCCTCCATATCTTCTAAAATTTCTTGAATCTTGGTGGCTTAATTATAGCACCGTTAGAGCTCAAAATTTACTCATTTTGAGATAAGTGTTCCTTGAGCATAAAGGAATGTTGTATTGATTTCAAAAATATGATTCCACAAATGGGCTACACATAGAATTTTTACATAATTTTGGATCCATAGCACAAGTGTGGATAATGGGTATGATTGTTGTCTTTTTTTATAAGCTTAATATGATTTTGATAGCGTAGCATATTTTGAAAGCTTCTCATAAAGGAAAATATGTGGTTTAGAATATTCCTTGGGCTTTTATTTGGTGTCCAGGTATGCTAG
The DNA here is from genome assembly GCA_030864225.1 of Capsicum baccatum var. pendulum. NCBI lineage: Eukaryota > Viridiplantae > Streptophyta > Magnoliopsida > Solanales > Solanaceae > Capsicum > Capsicum baccatum. The sequence goes on from CM061557.1 coordinate 130,352,173, forward strand.
GCTTACCCTATTTATAGATTGAGCTATTTCATATAATGATTATGATAATATGCTAGATATGGTATAAATGATAATATTTGGACTAGTTGGACCTTCTAGGCTCTCTTTAAACCATAACCTAAGGTGAAATTAGATTAGCTACTCATGTATTAGGTGAATTGGGATTTGTGGATCATGTTTATGATGGAAATGTCATTGGTACTCAAGCTAGGTGAACTTGCCTTAGTCATTCACTTTTAGGGTGGAATTAGCCTTAGTTGCTTAAGTCAAGGAAAATTTGCCTTAGTTGCTTAAGATAAGGAAAATGTGCCTTAGTTGTTATAATTATATGTGGGATTGACTTATTTATTCATGGTTGAGAAGAATTTCTACCTTAGGGCTTTTATCGCTTACTTATTATCTAGAAATGAATTTAGATACCTTAGCCCAATCTGGGGTATATTTTGCCTAAAATAAATTTCGGAAATTAGAAGTGGGCCCCTTTGGTCCACCTTAGTCAAAGACTTGTGTTAGCCTTGTAGACTTATTTACGCATGATATACTCTTATTAATATTTGATTTGGGATTTAAGGAGATTTAATATATTTAATTAGTATGATAGTTGGATATTGAAATATTGATGCTAATTATATGTATTGTTAACGATATATATATATATATATATATGTATATATATATATTATTGATATGGCTTTTGAATATGATTAATGATATGATTTATAGATATGACAAATGTTGTGTCTTTTATATATATATATATGATTATTGATATGGCTTCCAAATATGATTAATATATGGCTTATATATCATTATTTTTGTGGCATTCAGATATGATTAATGATATGACTTGTCAATACAATTGATAAATGACTTATATATATGATTAATTATTTATAGGTAATATTATTGATATAGCTTATGGATATGACTATGGACTTGGCCTATGGACGTGGTTATTGACATAACTTAATACAGACGATATTAGTATAGTTTATGCATATGGGTATGGGTATCTAATCAGCTACTTTATCATTATGGATTATTGATTGTGTTCGTTGATAGAGATTATAGATATGAGTTTTGATTTAAGTACGACAGTTGATGATGATATTGATAATATGAGTTCTGGTTCAGGTCAGGAAAATAATGATAAGGATGATGATACAATTCAATTCTAGTTCAAGTTCGGCATTGGGAAAAATGTATGAAATAATATAGTTTGGATGGATTCTTGCTTATGGCATGATAATTCTATAATTAATGGGTACTTAGTTGCCTAGTTTCCATGATTGTACCCTCCAGTTTTGTGGGGGCCTGCGTTGGGTTATATACTTTTCTGCACTTATTAGCTTATAGGAGACAATCATGTAGTTATAGTTGTGTGATCCTTATATTACTATTTTATTTTCATTTATTTATTTATGCAAAGCGGTGTTAGACCTTGTTTTCACGTTTTCCACTTTTGCCTTAGCTTATTTTATCTTATATCTTATTGTATTTATATCATGATTTATCTCAATTACCCGATGATGCCTACTAAGTACCCATTATTTTGGTACTCATACTACACTTCTGTACCTTCTTGGTACAGATTCGATTACTAGTTGTCGCTTCTGTTTTGATGTTTGTGCAAGGCTGATTTGGAGATTACGAGAGCTCTTAGAGTAGAAGTTACCTCTTTTTCTTCTATTTATCGATGTCTAATAATTCATTTTTGAGACACAGTGTATTTTACTATTCAGTACTTATTGTCCAGTTGTAGTGGTTTTGTACAACCATTACTGAGTCCTAGGATGGTTGTTACGTTTTTATCTATTATATCGGACTATTATGACTACTTTGTTGTTGTTTTAACTATTTAACTGTTGATGTCCATCATTTAGTATATTTTCTACCAAGTTATCGCATTGCTTAAATCTCGAGGCTATAGTATAGCTTACCTACTGGTCGGATAAAGTAGGTTTCATCATGACTCGTAAATCAGGTTGTGATAAATTGGTGGCAGAGTCTAGGTTTCAAAGGTATTTTTGTTACTAGAGCAAGTGTCTAGTACAGTCCCATGGATCAGAACGATGACGTCTTTTTCTTATCTATGTGAGTCTATAGGACATTCTTAGAAGTTCTTTATTTCTTTTACTTATTTGGTCCTATGAGTCTAAGTTGGTTTCTAAAGAATTCCTTTGGTTTTATTCTTTCACAGATGGATAGGATGAGTGCTACCGCTATACGAGATAAAGGTCTCTAAATCAGGCCTAGAGATCTTATCAAGATTTGTGAATGACCTAAAGGTCATGGATAGCCTAGATATCTGACCCCAACTAGGGACCGGGATAGGGGGCCTTCACCAAACCCTATTCTTGCTTCTGTCCATAGATTCTTTCACCCTAGCTAGCGATGCGCCAGGGACCATCCCATGCTTCACTCAGATTTATTTCTTCTTTACTCCTAAGAGATGCTTTCGTTTATCTTTTGAAATTAGTCAGTAGTACAACATTTGATGGTGCACAATCGATATATTATAGTTGTACAAAGGCAGGGGCACAACCTGTAGCCACGACTTATAAAGTTAAGGTCCCTCTTGTACCAGTAGTTACTCAGTCGGAAGTTTCCCAGCCAGCTATGTCTGCGGAGGAGTAGAAGATATTTGGTAGATTCTTTTTATTGGCTCTGCCTAAGTTTTCTGTTGGACCAAGCGAGGATGCATATGGGTTCATGATTGCTTGTGAGGATAGGCTCCATAATTTTGGCCTAGTTGAGACTAGTGGTATTGATTACACAACTTTTCAGTTTGACTCAGCAGCTCGACATTGGTGGAGAGGTCATCTTGATTCCAGACAAGCTGGATCTCCCCAATGACATGGATTCAGTTCTTTGAGATCTTTTTGGAGAGGTATATGTCCCGTGATCAGACTCACCTATACCATATTTTTTATATAGGATGAGTGTTGTAAATAAAGCTTAACTCATGTTGAGGTTGAATCCTCAAGTAGTTAGTCTAGTCTTCAAACCCTACAGGTTTTGATAGTTTCAAAGTGCTTGCACGTAGTGTAAACAAAGTAAAATACATAAGTTAAAATTTGGGGGGATTTTTTTGCAATAGTTGTTTTACCAAATACTGCAAAAACTACCAACTAGAAACAACAATTGTTGATAGGATTTCAATACGAAACAAGTCTTGGGATTATGTCATCCCATGGGTAAATAATGCATGTGTTCATGATAATTGAGTAAAAATTCTATTCATCAACTAAAGGGGTAGGCTAGGTTAGGAGTTATTGGGGCTAGTATTTCAACCAAACCTTAAGATTATCACCCATGGATCCTTTTGGATACCTCATCGATTAGGCAAGCAAAATCACCTAATACCTGAATTGGGCATCCCTATTTCTAGGAAGATAACAAGGATATAGCTAATTTTTAGCTCACCCTTATTTCTAAGATGATGAAAAGAGCATAATCTAAATCTATCTCTTTTTCACTAATACCTTGTCACCCATATCGCTCTTTCAACGATGATATAGGATCAAAAGGTACACTCATATCCCTCTTTCAGGTATGATGTGAGTGTTTGAGAATTTGGGGTTTTCACCCATAAATTCATTTAGGAATTAGGTTTTTTCATACACAAATCCTAACTAAATCAAGAATGAGTTAGTGAAACCCACAATAAATGACCAAGAATCTACACTAGTAAATCACAACCAACACATATTTGTACCTTATTTGACCATAATCCCAAGATAAAATGTGTATCTACTCATGAAGTTAGGGAAAAAAAATATACCAAATTGATTGTTCAATTCTTCCATTGAAATTGCAATCAAGAATATTATCCAAGTTTAACTTCAATTATAACAACACTCAAATTTAAAAATTAGCAACAAGAGTTTCCCAATTTGGTATGGTTTCCAATGTCTGCACTTTCAATTTACAAAGTTGATTGATACCACTTAAGGATGGGTGTTTGCCTTGTAAGATATTTGGTGTTGGCTACATATAATTACGCAATTACCCCTTGGCATAAACCCGCGATGCCGCGATCTCTCTATCTTAGCTGTGATTGCAGCTTCGTGATCATAGTAAAATTCTCGCAATCACAGGCATTTGACTATCTTGACTTACTGCAATTGCGGTACCTGAGGCTAGATCTGTTTTGGGTTTTCAAGCTTTTGCACTACTTCTTCCCTTTTTGATCCCTTGTAAGCTCAATTCCACTTCTTTCCTTCTAACCACTTGTATACCTGTAAAATATGGAAATTAGTGCAATCAACTGACAAAGTTTTCTAAATCATACGTTTAAATTATAGTAGTGTGCAAGAATTTGGGCGTAAATGAGTGGTAAATTTACCACTCATCAACACCCCCAACACAAACCTTTACTTGTCCTCAAACAACACTGCCTCTTACTCAATGAGACGATGCAAATATAAGCCCATTTATACAACCAAATGATCACAATGACTTCAAACTTGATTAACACCACAAGTATCTCTCAAACGTGGGCAAAGTTATTCTCACGACTCCCCTAAAGATGACATAAAATCTCAAAGATTCAAAGGACTTTAAGTAACTACATATCAACAATTACTAACTCTCTAGAAGTTACTCCCTACCAATAGCAACCCCACTATACTCCTTTGCCTTATTTTTTAGAAAATGACAATTTCACCCACCTCAATTAGTCTACATGCCTCCTCATGGGAAGAAAATCCCATACACCAAATTATATACTATGCAATAAGGGATTTAATTTCAAATACTCACTCTCATAAAGACTCCCTAAATTCTAACAAAGACCATTCCATATGATTGCCCTTATTTTCAATCGCCACTACAATGACTACTCTTGGTTGGAAATATTGAAGGACTTTTCCATCTTGTAACGTAGGTTCGGGAAAGGGTAAGATACCATTTGGATAAAAAGTGACTACACCTTTCTTGAACATCTACATTATACTATTTAACCCAACTTTTGACCATGGACCACTTCATTTGTTTCAAAAATTCACACATGCCTACTTTTGCTACCTTGATTTACCTAATTCTTTGAAAGCATTTTCTTTTGGCTTTTTCTTTTGCACTCCATGATATTCCTTCTTTTGATTATTCCTTTCTTTTTAACTTTTTTTAATTTATCTTTTTGCTTAGCATAATAGGCATACACTTACTTATCATGGTACAAGTTCATCTCTTCCAAACTTACCCCCCCCCCCCAAACTTAGGCATTAGGCCTCAATCTTTATTTTCCAAGTTCAAAGAGGTTAGTGTTCGAAAGAGGGAAAAACATGAAATGATTCAAGGCTTGTAATGTGGTTGCCAAAGAAAGGCTAGAAGGGTCAAAATGGGTAACTATGAATACTATTCTATGTTCAGGTCGGCTATTTAGGATAAAGTGGGCTCTTAATGTTCACGAAGGAGGCCTAAGATCCTTTCACCAACAAATTACAATCACAATTAGCCTTGAAAGACTAAAGGAGTTAGTTCTAGATGGTACAAGTATGCAAGAGAGTTAGACAATTATGATCATCATACAAGGAATTTAAACTTTTCAAGGAGGTTCAATTGCACTTCCTACTAGAGACAAAAGAGAGTATTTGATAATTTCTACAAGCTAAAGACTTTGAAGTCACAAAAAGATGTAAATTATTGGTACCAAATTTTTACATCCATGCCCTTGGTTTTCAAAAGTTTTTGGATAGAGTGGGGTGTTTTCTTAGCATTTGCACCCCACACAATTTGCTATTTATGGCACCAAAGAAAGTTATTGTCTCATATTTTTTCTTTCCTGAGGAAAAACCATATGGCTACTCAAACTTCAGCATTGGTATAAGGACGATCGCAAATCCAAAATGGCACAAGTACTTAGATTTCTCTTGCAGTTATAGCTCCGATACTACAAGTACATAGACTTCCCCCGCATTGATGGATCAAAACCCAATTACGATAACTTTCCCTTAAGAATTTCATAAGTCAATATATTATAGATAAAGGCTCATCCAATGTCATCATAATCAAGAGAAAGATAAATAAAGAAAAAATAACAAAAAATGAAACAAGTAACTAATCCATGAAGTATGGAAACCATCCGAGTGCCCAAATATTACAACCCAAAAATAAAAATAAGAATCATCCAAATAAAGATCAAAACCTCCAAAAATATCTCAATAATATAGAACTAATGAATGAATATGGAGACAGGAACTCCTAACTAAAAAACTTGCAGTGACCTCACTACATAATCAATAAAGCATAAAGAGAGTAAAAGGGTGCTCCCTGTAAGTCGCATCAAGAGCTGTTGTGGATCTTAGACTCAGAATCATCTCTGGCATTATAAATACTTAAACACTCATCTGTGGCCTCATCATCACTGTCAACTCTTAATTAAGAAAGTCTATCTCTTGGTTTCAAGACCTTCCAAAGGCCCTTCACCCCCTTCCATACCTTAGTGAAGAACTTGTCTCTCTTCTTATTCCTCTTCTCCATCTTCTCATGTAATCCTCATAAATCCTTGTGAGACTATAAAAAAGATGAATAGGACGTATCCATGCATCCTATGATCCTTCAGGTACATTTCATATGCAGATTAAGCCACATAGGAAGGTCGGGTGGTGAAAGGCTCTCTCGGGCCCTGAGGAAACTTAGAAACTATCTCCCTAATCGACCTTATATCAATTGAGATCTCATTAATCATCCCTGCTATGGATAGCCGGCATGAGTCTATGTCCTCATATGTTGACTTGAACAAGTTAATCTTCATCTTCTTGCTCTTGTCTGGTGTTCCCTTGCTATGAATCTTGAGAGGATAAATGAGTTAGTTTGGTCACACCCAAGCGTCATCAAGGTATTCCTCAAACTCGACTCTCTTGCATAGCTTAGTAATCAAAGAAGGGAATTAGAGGACTGTACAACTTTGGATCTTGAAATGCTTCATCTCTGAGATAACAAGCAAACCAACAATCAAAGAAATGTTGTCTAGTATACAAGAAACTATCTGGGTTCTTATATCTAGAAAAACAGTCATATGTGTGCATGGAGAAACCCAACTACAAATGATGTTCCATGAAATTTGGGCCTCAACAATGAAATCATTCATTGATATACCCCTCTTGGTAGATGCCCAATAAATCTCCATGCTAGGACACAACTTCTCTGCCATCCAACTCCCTAGTTCACACCATTTTCCCTTGGATTGAGTGATTCTGCATTCAAAATCCCATATATGTCATTTATTTGTTCATCTCCAAATTGTACATTCTTTCTACAGATCCTGATAACTGGTTCTGAGAGATATACCATGCTAAGAGTAGTGTAGAATTCCTTTACCTATTTCTCATTGGCCCAACAATGATTAGGGGTAAACTACCTCCACCCAACGGCTATGAGTCATTCATGGAATGCCAAAAAAATTTCTGGCACTTTATCCAGACATATACCCCTCTCTAGTAGCAGCTTCATCTTAGGGAGATCACTGTAGTACAAATTTTGGCATTCAGAGACCATGAAACGTACTTGGTCATAATCTCCCATGATGTAAATTTGAAAACCCTAAGAATAACACAACAACACTCAGAATTAACATTTTCATACAAAAACTATGCTATATTGTCCAATAAAGTTCATGGGATGGTTCCTTGATGGGTTATGGACAAGAATTAGAAGTGTAAGATTTTTTGTCCAGGTTGGAAATCAGCCTCATATATGGAGATCGTGTGTTCGTAAGCCATGATCATGGTGCCACAATTATGATCTAATGACCATATCATGGTATCTAAGGCAAGACTAGACCAAATTTTCAAAACTCAAATCACCCAATATCATTGCAAAATTTTCTTCAAATCATAAAATAACCTTATGCACATGAAACCTAGCCTCTAGGTGCTTGTTATAACCTTGGAACATGAAAAAATTTAGCAATGTATTTATTTGGGCATTTATTCGAGAACTTGGTGTGCATACACTATTTTTAGTAAATTTGAACAAAATTTGGGTACTCAAGATTTCCCTATCAGTGTATACACCAATTACAATATTTAACCAGACCAATACACATATTTAAACAAGGATTTTGAAATTTAAACACCATTTTATGCCATTCCTATAGCATTTGGATGCTCAAAACACGATCAAGAGCTAATGCAATTTTAGAGAAAATTGAAAAAGGAGTGTAGGGGAAATGGGGTGGTCAACTAGTTTTTCAACAAGTCAAGACTGCTATTGAGGTTAAGGTTCTGTGATTGCGGTCACGTGGTTACAACGATTGCACAAGGACGGGTGGCACGATCATGGTAATGGAGGACATTTTTGGTCCTCTATATTCCCCTTCTTAGTCCACTACAAAAAAATTTCACACTTTTCCCTATTAAACCATATTCAAAAAACCTTCTAGCCCCAAAATTTCATGAATCTATCACCAACAAAATAAAAACTACTCTACTAATCAAAAATAAAGGATGTGGGATACTTTCGTGGCATTAGTTGGTTGCCTCCCACCTAGCCCCTAATTTATTATCGTGGTACGGCGTTCATCATCTTTTAAAATGGATTCTTAAGAGACCCAACATTCATATCCTCATCCATAACATTAATAACTGACACTACGTGAAGATCTATATGAGTTTTATTTATTTTGCACACCTAGAAGGACACTTCATTATAACGAACTCAGAATTTCATTTCACCTAGCTTTAAATTAATGATAGCTATTTCGGTTGAAAGAAAAGGCTAGCAAAGCATAATAGATATCTCTTGGTCGATTTCATAATCAACCATAATGAAGTCCGTCAGAAGAATGAAGCATTCCACCTTCACCAAAACATATAAAAAAGCTCCAACTGGTCTCTTGATAGACCATTCTGCAATAGAAATCCTTATTATTGTTGGTGTAGGAATGGCTAAACCAAGTCTTTTATATATTGCATAGGGCATGAGATTTACGCTTGCACCAATATCACGTAAACCTTTTTCAAACTTATGTCTCCATATGGTTCATAGAATTGTAAGGACATCCAGATCCTCTTTTTTTTAGATATCACACTAGTCATGAAATATCTACACCGATGAGTCACTTCAACAGTACCACCCTCAACAATCCTCTTTCTTGACACCAACTTTTTATAAGCTTAGAGCACCCCCGTATCTCTTGAATTGCCTCTAGTAATGGGATATTGGTTGATAGATTGCTAAGCTTGGCAAGGAACATTTTGAATTTAACATTGTCCTCCTTCATTTTAAGCCTTTAAGGGAATGGAGGGAAAACCTTCATGGTAGGTAACATAAAACTTTACAATTCATTATTCTCAACTACCTTTAGACCTCCCTCTTCATCATCCCCTTCTTCACTTCGCATTGATTCTTTTTTATTTCCTTCTTGAGACTTCGGAGCCTCCTCATTAGAATCATTCACATGCTTTTTCTTTACATTTTCTTGTTCAATATTGGTTTATTTTTCAAGATCCACCATAATATCACTGAGGGTTTTTTGACTCTTAGTCACAATATCCAACACTTGAGCATCATTTCTTAGATTCACAATAGTATAACTAGGAAGGCCTTCTTTTTGTCTTGCAATAATTTGAGTGGATATTTTACCAATTTTAGTCTCCATTTGCTTGATTAAGGAAGAATGTGATACAAATATTTGTTAAATTTTCTAGAAATCGCCTTTCAATTCTCAGACCATCTTGTTTGGTCCCTTCATTTCATTAAGATCTTTGCTAACACATTTTCGGTCTTGAATTTTTTGGGATCAACAGAATTTGGCTTTTTACCATTTACGTGGTCATGAGAAGGAACATATAAATAATAGTCACTTTCCTTGTCTCTTCAATCCTGGTCTCTTTCCCTATCATGCCAATCTCACTCCCTTTCACTATCTGTCCAACTTTGGTTCCCACCTTATCTTTGACAGACCGGGCGGAACCCACCTGATTGTTAGCCAAATAACGAATTTCTTCATCAAGCCTTTTGGATTAATATTCATCATAGCCCTTGTATTCCATAACATTTAATATTTTTGTGGATGCACCTATCACATATTTCATTAGAAACACCAAATGTCTCATCATTTTTCCATGTTCTCCTCCTTCTTTTCATCTCTCTTTCTTTGCTCTTTATCAACATAGAAGGTTATAGGATACTTTAGCTTCCTCAGTGTATTTGATATGACATCCCTGATTTTGCTTTGTGACTTTCTCAAACAAGTTTGTAGCAACATTATAAGACAACTTCATAAGTGAACCGGCTGTCGCATTATCCCATGATTTTGTTTTGTTGATCTAAATCCCAATAAAAGATTTAAAGAAGCATCTTCACTGGAACCTCATGACTTGAACATTACATGAGCTTCCTATTAAATATCTACCACACCTTATTTAGATGTTCTCTATTCAATTAGTGAAAATTAGTCATTTCATCATACAATTACAACATCATGGATGATGGAAAGTATCTGTCAAAGAATGGAACTGTAACTTCATCCTGCAATGTAGTTGACACAGCCGAAAGAGATTGAAACCACAATACTGCCTTACCCATTAGAGAAAATAGGAAGAAGTGCAACTGTATGGACTATTGTGATATGTGAGATATATCAAATGGGGCACAAACATCCAAAAAATTCTTCAAATGCAAGTTTGGGCCCTCATGAGCTTGACCCCCAAAGAGACCCTTCTTTCGAATAATATGTGACATGACAATCGATATGTGGAATACCTTGTTCCCTTAATGAGGCGGGATACAGATAGCACTTACAGGTTCAACATCACAGAGTTTCTCATTATCATTAAGGGGACTATCAAATGTCCCGGTATTAATTGGATGGTCACTCATAGAGTTTTGGAAACTATTGAATTCGCCTAAAAGGAAACAAAAACAAAAAACAAAGTAAATTAAAACCACCACAGTTATACCCACAGAAATATTCAACATCGTCCGAGTGAAAACTAAATCTCACTCCCCAACAACGTCGCTATTTTGATCGCGCGCACCTATATTATAATTTTGATATTGACCGATTATTGTCAATAAAGCATAATTCACATTGAGGTTAAATCCTCAAGGAGTGAGTCTGGTCTTCAAAACCTATAGGTATCGATAACTTCTAAGTGTATTCCCATAATGTAAAAAAAGTAAAAGACATAAGTTAAACTTTAGGGAGATTGGTTTGCAAGAATTATTTTACCAAATACTACCCAAACTACAAACTAGAAACAAAAATTATTGATAGGATTTAAATATGAGACAAGTCTTGGGATTGTGTTTTCCTAGGGGGGAATAATGTATTAGTTCATGATAATTGTATGTAAATTCTGTTCTTCAACTACATGGGTAGCTAGGTTAGAAGTTCTTGGGTCTAGTATTTCAACAAAACCACAATATTATCACCCATGGATCTTTTTGGATACCTCATAGATATGGCAAGAAAAATAACCTAATACCTTAATTGGGCATCTCTATTTTTAGAAAGATGCCCAAGATATAGTTAATTCTTAACTCACCCTTATCTCTAAGATGATGAAAAGAACATAAGATAAATCTAACTATTGTTCACTAATACCTTGTCACCCATATCCCTCTTTCAAAGATGATATAGGATCCAAAGGTACACTCACATCCCTCTTTCAAGAAAGATGTGAGAGTTGGACAATTTAGGGTTTTCACCCACAAATCCGTTTTGGGAATTTGAGATTTTCACCCATAAATCCCAACTAAATCAAGCAAGCATTAGTGAAACCCATAATAAATGGCCAAGAATCTACATTAATAAATCAAAACCCGCACATATTTACACGCTATTTTAATATAATACCAAGATAAATTGTTTAGCTACTCAAGAAGTTACGGAATAGAAATATACCAAATTGATTGTTTAGTGTTCCCATTGAATTGCAATCAAGAATATTTTCCAAGTCTAACTTTAATCATAACAACACTCAAATTGAAAAATTAGCAGTAAGAGTTTCCCAATTTGGTAGGATTTCCAATGTCTCCACTTTTAATTTACAAAGTGTATGAATACCAAATAAGAAAGGGCTTTTGCCTTAAAATAGATTTGGGTTTGGCTACATAAAATTACATAATTTCCCCAAGATATAAACCCACAATACAGCGATCGCTCTAGCTTAGACGCGATCATGGCTTTACAATTGTAGTGAAATTCTCGTGATCGTAGGAATTTGAAAATATTGACTTACTGTGATCAAAGTACATGAGGCCAGATTTGCTTTGGGTTTTCCAACTTTCAAACCACTTCTTTCCTTTTCGATCTATTTTAAGCTCAATCCCACATATTTGCTTCTCATAGCCTGTATACCTAAAAAATATGAAAATTAGTGCATTCAACTAACAGGGTTGTCTTAATCATACCTTTAAATCATAGTAGTACGCAGGAATTTGAGCATAAATAAGCAGTAAATTTACCACTCATCACCCCGCAATCTTAGGGATTAACTGAAGGATCAGTTCTAGTGGTTGGAGTAGGGCTCCATGCCTATTATAGAGTATACGGATCGATTTCACCAGTTTTCTAGCCTTGCTACTTCTATTCTTACTACTAAGTATGATAGGTTTCATTGCTTTGTCCGAGGATTGAGACTTTTTGTTTGCATGTCTACATTGAGTTTTGTCACTGTGGGTAGGTATTTTGTTAAGGTTTTTGATCATGCTTAGGTTTTGGAGGAGATACAGCCCGAGGCCTAAGAGGCCAATGATAAAACGTTGTATTATCTGCATATTTTTAGTGGGAGTAGTAGTAGCTCATGATTTAGAGGTAGTGTTTCTCAAGGTAGGTTCCCTTTGGATCAACTGTATCGGCATCAGGGTCAGTCTAGTATACATATTTAGGTTACGCTTATGATTACAGATGGAGGCTAGTCTGTCTCCAGTGATTATCTTTAGCAGGGTCGTGGTCTATCTTTGAGGGCTTCATATTCTGGCTATTCTAGTCATGTGGTTATTTTGTTTCAGTTGGATCTTTTAGTTTTATTTTTTTTCTTGCGAATGTTATGGTGGTAGGGCTGTTGGACATTGCTCAAGAGAGTCTCCCAGTTGTGGAGCGATTGTTTCTTTAGCTCAGAGTGTTCCACCTATTAGGGTAGTTCATACCTTGCTAGAGATTGCTTACACAGTCATAGGGGAAGTCCCTAAAGTACTCATGGAGGTTCTCAGAAAGGTAGGATAGAAGGTTTTTTAGGTGCCCAATAAGGTGGCAGACGTGGTCAGTTATATACAGCACCTGTAATGCCCCAGAAGTATCCCCTGGACCTCAACGGTGCTTGATATTGTGAGTATCCCTAAGCTAAACCATGATGTTTATTCATCTTATAAGTTGCATACATAGTGAACCTGTAACGCATCAAGTTTATACCCTGGATGCTACATGATGATTACGATCCTGAAGGACCACATGCTAACCCATGACTGATACCTTCTGTGAGCACTAGATAATAATACTCAAATAAATGTGGGATTAGTCCTAAATGCCATAAGGTTCAAAATCTAAAATACTGAATAAGTGTATCAACTGAAATAACCAATCTATAAAACTTGAACACATTCTAAAAACTAGTCTGAAAAGCCTCTAATTTGAACTGTCTAAAAGTAGAGTTGAAGGGACAATCTCCCAACTAACTCCATCTACTGAAATACTGAATCTAATGAAATAATGAAGTAAAATAATATTCTCGAATGATGCGGATCATCTACTAAATCTACTACTGGTTGAATCTGAATCTCACTATGCACGGTCAGGAACCTGACCGTTCGAACCTATGGTATGAGACATCATAGCATAAGAGAAAGTATGTGTCAGTACGTGGAATATACTGGTAATATAGATAAGGTAAGGTTGAATGCAAGGGTTCATATTCATGAACAATAACTAAATGAATGATATAGAGTAACTGAATGTGAGAGTACATGAATAACTGAAACTACTATCAATACCGGGTATGCAATCTGTGCATGTAGATATATTGTAACTAATATTTTCTAAAGATAAGTACTAAGTTCTAATACTGAGTAACTGATAATCTATGATTAGTAATAACGATTAACTACATCTGACAGTCCTAACTTTGTAGGACTGAAGTTCGTTCTATACTGATGACTAAAATTAAAACTGTGGGAGGTAATCATCTAACCGACATGCCCTAAATAAGATAAGATTACTGATTTGGGGTCCAATATGTAAACCCAATAGAAGGGTGCTAGAACCATTCCATGGGTACTACCAACTATTGTGGAATCTGTCTTATCTAATGGGTAACCCCTAAAATCACTCCTAAACTAACATGTGATCCCGAAGTATGTCAGTCATATCAAACTAGTGGCATCTCATAACCTACACTGGCTATGTAGTTTAGGAACTTAAGGATTGCTTATAGGGACCAGTCCTAAATAATGGGTGAGACCCCATCCCTAGGCTTGCTCAGTGCTGAATCTTACTCCCAACTAAAAGATACTGAACTGAGTCTACTGAACTAGACTGGACTGATACAGAGTTTACTGAGTTTTCTTGAGTTTTGTAACTAACTAAGTTCTATTGATCGTGACATGACTGATACTATTTGTAACTGACACTGGCTCTAGGTAAATAGCTAAACTATCGGGTATTAAATACCCCCAAGACTCGATAGCATGAAAAGTAAAGAAAAGCATAATCTTGAATAACATAATAATTCTCACTTTGTCATAATTCATCTGTAGAGACATTTTATCAAACACTTGTAATGCATTGACTTGTACATGAATGGGGAATATATATTAGCATGCTATACTGGCATTATTTAATTCTCGTAGACAATTTATCAAGCACATAAGAGGCATTCTTATTTTACTAAATCATAAACACTTAGGGAGATCATGGTTATAACAATCAAGTTGCAAATTCAAGGTTTTATCATGAATATCATGTAAATCAACTCATAATAGGAACAATTCTTGCAACTTGAAATTTAAATCATAGAAAACACATAAACATGGAAATTACAATGCCTAAACTTACAAATTCATGGATTATAACATGGGGATTAGCCAATTTAATATACTTGCTATTCAATTTCATAGAATCCACCATTAATCATGGATGGAAAACTCAATAAATGTCAAATCATGAATACAATCAAATTTCATACATGTAAATTATGAATCATGAATTTTTAAGTTTTAAAAATGGACTATTGGACTCTATGGGTGAAAGGGACTATTGGACTAGCTTACCATATCCAAAACACACATCGTTGCCTGATCTGTACATACCTAGGTGATTTTTACCATATTCTTCGCAAAGCAGATGGGTACGACCACTGCTCATACTATCCTAGGTTTTGGAGACTGGTGCCAAATCTTGACTGTCATACCTAAAATTTTGTAGTAGCACACTAGATGAGGATGGAGATGGAACTAAATATTTAGGACAAAACTGAGAATGGTTACCGCCTTCTGAGTTTGGCTGAGAAAAACTAAAGCTACTTCTGGATCTCTTATTATCTCTCACCTTATTGTTAAGCTTATGCTCCTCAATATGTTGAGCATGGACCATAAGCCTAGATATGTCCATGTCTTTAATCAACATCTTTGTTTTGCACTCCTTAACTACTCTATCTAACACCCTAGATACGAACTTGCTCATTCTGGACCTATTGTCTGCTACTACATAGGGAGCATAACTAGCTAACTAAGTAAACTTAAGGGAATACACTTTCATACTCATACTGCCTTGCCTAAGATTGATGAACTATAACACCTTGTCTTCTCTCATCTCAAATGGAAAGACTCTATCTAGAAAAGTAGTAGCAAACTCTTCCCATTCTATGGGCTCTGAATCTATGCCCCTGTCTACCTGCCACTACTTAAACCACGTATGTGACACATCTTGTAGATGATAGGTTGCTAAATTCACACTCTCACTGGAAGTCACTCCTGTGATGTTCGTGACTTTCTAAAACTGATTGAGGAACTCATGTGGGTCCACTTCTAGCTTAGATCCTTAGAATAGAGAAGGATTCATTCGGGTGAAGTCCAAAATTCTGGTTGCTACAGTATTGGTCACTGGGTTAGCCGAGTAGTGAATGCAGCTCTGAATTCTGACTGGGAGACATTCTCATCCAGGGAATCTGCCTGAACGAGCTGAGGGGCTGACTGATTTTTGGTCCATCTTTCATTAGTCCTTTTGGATGGCATGTTCTATAAATATAATAAAAAAATGGATTAGACTGAGTGTTTTTAACTGGAGCTCATGATCACTCATATGACATGAATACTGAAAGAAGGAAAACTGTTCCTAAAACATCTCATAGCCTCATGTCCATAAGTGTGGTGCGCTACACACCCATGCACAAGACTTTACTAGATATGACTTTTAGACTCCCTAGGATTTGGTTGAACCTTAGGCTCTGGTACGAAGTTCGTAACGCCCTGAGTCTGTACCCTAGACGCTACACGAAGCTTTCAATCCCAAAGGACCACAAGCTAACCCAAGATTGATATTTTTTGTAAGCACTGGATAATAATACTGAAATAAATATGGAATTAGGATGAAATGTCGTAAGGTTCAAAATATAAAATATTGAATAATTAACTATAATAACAATCTGTAAAACTTGAATACTGTCTGAAAACAAGTTTGAAAAGCCTCTAATCTGAACTGTCTAAAAGTGGAGTTGAAGGGACAATCCCCCACCTAACTCCATCTACTAAAATACTAAAAGTACTAAAATAATGAAGCAAAAGAATATCCTCAAATAATGAGGACTCACTATTAAATCTACTATTGGCTGAATCTAAATCTAACTATGCGTGGTGAGGAACTTGAGAGTCCGAACCTATGATATAAGACATCATAGTGCAAGAAAAAGTATGCGTTAGTACGTAAAATATACTAGTATGCTAGATGAGGTATGGTCGAATGCAAGGGTCATATGGATGAACAATAACTAACTGAACGATAAAGAGTAACTGAAAGTAAGAGTACATGAATAACTAAAACTACTATCAATACTGATTATGCAATTTGTGCTTGTAGATATACTATAACTGATCTTTTATGAAGTTAAGTACTAAGTTATGATACTAAGTAACTGGTAATCTATGATTACTGATACTGATTGACTGAATCTGATAGTCCTAACTCTGTAAAATTGAACTGAGTTCTACATTGAAGACTGAAATTGAAATTGTGGGAGGTAATCATCTAACTAACATGCCCCAAATAAGATAAGATAACTGAGCTAGGGTCTAATATATAACCCTAATTAAAAGGGTATTAGAGTCGTGCCATGGGTACTAACAACTGCTGTTGAGTTAGTCTTAACTAATGGGTGACCCCTAAGATTAGTCATAAACTAGTGGGTAATCCCTGAGTATTCCAGCCCTATCTAACGGATTACATCTCATAACCTACGCTAGCTACGTATCTGAGGAACTTAGGGTTTGCTTCTAGGGACCCAGTACTAAGTAACGGGTGATACCCCATTTCTAGGCTTGCTCGATGCTGAATCCTACTCCCAACTGAAAGACACTAAACTGGACTGGACTGATATAGAGTTTACTAATTTTTTCACAAGTTTTGTAACTAACTGAGTTCTACTGATTGTCACATGAATGATACAATTTGTAAATGACAATGGCTCTAGGTAAATAGCTAAATTGTCAGGTATTAAATACCCCAAGACTCGATAGCATGAAAAGTAAAGCAAAACATAATCTTGAATAACATAATAATCTTCACTTGGTCATAATTCATGTATAGAGACATTTTATCAAACACTTGTAATGCATTGACTTGTACATGAATGGGGAATACATGTTAGCAAGCTATAATGACATTATTTAATTCTCATAGATAATTTATCAAACATATGGAAGGCATTCTTATTTTACTAAATCATAAAAACTTAGGGTAAAAATGGTTATAATAATCAACTTTCAAATTGAAGGGTTTATCATGAATATCATGTAAATCAACGCATCCTAGGAACAATTCTTGAAACTTGGAATTTAAATCATGGAAAACATGTAAACATGGAAATTAGAATGGCCAAACTTGCAAATTCATTGATTATAACATAGGGATTACTCAATTCAATATACATGCTTTTCAATTTCCTGGAAGCCACCATTAATCATGGATTTAAAACATAATAAATGTCAAACATGAATACAATCAGATTTCATACATGTTAATCATGAATCATGAATCTTGAAATTTGAAAAATAGATTATTGGACTCTATGGGTGAAAGGGACCCATAGATGAACACCTAACATACCTTAATTTGTGAGTTTCTTGAAGTTCTTGGCGAATTCTTGAATTTTGTGCTTGATCTCTTGAATTAAGGTTTTTGCCTCTTTAGAGAGAATGGTTTAATTTGGGAGAAAATTGGGTGAATAATGAAATAAATAGGTGAATGACTGGTGTGACAGGCAAACGACTCTAATGCCCTCTGATTTAAAACTCGAAAATACTAAAAGTTCCCAATTTTGGCACTCAATGCATTATGGTGCTATCTTGTTGTGTCACTGGAAATTAGAAAACTGAGAATTGTATTGGTGGCGCGACGTGGTGGTATGGTGTTGCCACCATTGATATGACCTGGAAACTCATCGCGATACGGTGGAATTGCGGAGAGACACTAGAAACTGCCACATGCCAATTTGTCCTTTGGCGCAGTGTACCAAGATCGCGTACCTTCGCCGGAAATTGCCAATTGTTAGTTAGACTGGAATTGTGACATGTTGGGGAATAAAATGATGATGTTTTATGACAGACACTTCAAATCGCCATAACTTCTAACCTGGTTATCAGATTTGTGCGAATTTTATATCATTGCTCTAAACTGAAATATACTCATTATTTCAAAAAATTTATATAGGATTACTCATGTACTAAGACTTAATTTAAGCTAGGGAAATATGGGGTATTACAGAACCTTTATATGAATATGGACCGAAGATAATTAATTCCAAAACTTAATAAAACTCTTTAACTCTAGAAACCTGAAACAAACTCTTTGAACTTAAAAATTGACAATCTATGAAGCCTCTACTGCTAACAAGAGTGTCACTAGGATAGACCTCAACTAACTCAAACTTCAAGTGAAAATCTATGATCTAAAATTTCGTTCATTACTGAACAAGAGTGTGATAAGCTCGGTCCTTGGACTATAAGAAATCACCAAAAATTGGGATGTAGGTGATGATGCCCATAGTCAACCGTGCTGCTGGAAATGAGCACTAGAATCTACATTATAAGGCAATGTACCACTTAGACATATATGTCGGTTAGTACCTCTAGATTTTCCTGAGTATGTGGGGATGAATACAAAGTAAAACAAAAACTGAATATATATGTAAACTTTCAAATAATTCATGCTAAGCATAAATGACTCACCTTGAACTTGAGTAAAACTAAAGACTGCAGGATTATAAAACATGGATAATGATGATTAACAGTAAGCTTATTGAGCCATAAGACTTAGGCTCATAAATCATTACCCTTATTCTTATGAGAGATTCTTCTAACAGACATAAACTATGTGAGATACCATGGACTCTAACATCTTACCCATGTAGGGGAGAGCTTTTCTACCCTTCCCATAAGAATAGAACCTTAACTGAATTGATCACTATACTTCATCCATATTAGGAAAAAGCATAACCTACAGTGACTCATCGTTTCTAGGAATTTTGGATACACTTATCTGCATTCCCTCCTCGGTGCTAAATACTACTTCCAAAATATATGTATGCTTATAATTAAGAAATCCACCATAAAATAACATAAGGATTTGTACAATGAAAGAAAGCTATGCTTCTCTTTACTTTAAATCATAATCAAGCTGAAAACTTATGGATTACATGTCTTATCTTTAGATCAAATGATCAATATTTTCCTTAAATCATGTTATAGAATATATCAATGGAGCTTAAGAGCATAAACATTTTGTAAACTCGGCACTTATATTTCGGACTTATATTTCATGATTTATTACATAAAAATTTATAACAAAACAATGTGCTCAATAATTATCGTGAAATCTTTCAACAACATCCCAGTCAAGATAATTAATTTCAAATCATATTATAAATCATACAAGTCAAGACATGAATATATGTAAACCTTGATATGCTTAAAGCTTTCAATCATATGGTAATGTTATACTTTAAGAATTTGGTTATTTGTGTATGAACCCTAATTCAAAACAAGTAAATTCACTCTTAAAATCATATTTTTAGGCACAAGGATAAATGAATAACCTTTCTCATAAACCCCACATACCTTGAATTGCTTGATATGTGTAGAGAGCTTGAACTTTTATACTTGAAAGATAGCTTGGTGAGAGAAACCCTAATCTTGATGATCTCGAAGATGAAAGGAGGAAGGTTTTGTTAATTAACTAAAAGTGGAGGAAAATAATGCTTCTTTTTAGGTTATAAGTCATGATTTTAAGTTATAAGAGGGGAAAAGACCAAAAGGACCCTTAACTAAACATTACTAAAATTGACTAACACTCATAATGAGTCAACCATACAACTCGTATGGTGAAGATACGAGTTAGCCTCAGGACTCATAAGCTTGGCAAGATCAAAGATGGTATACATAGGTTAACATACGAGTCCAACCTATTACTACTAACCTCTCAATATGACTTATATCCCCCCACTCGTAACTTGGACAAAACATAGGAGAACCTAGGTTCTTACCATTACGACTCAACTTCATATGACTAGTACAATATCATGATAACTTTTAGGATCAACTCGTATCTATAATAGACTTCAACTATTCCAAACTACCACTGGTATGACTCCACTACATGACTCGTATATTGTATGTACGACTCAAGAGAATGAGTCAAATATTGTACAATGGCTTTCTAACTCAAGGTATTACAATATGTCATCCTAAAATTTGATTCACCTAGGATTTGGAAAAGAATCATCACCTCTACACCAAACTTATATCCAAACTTATACCTATCCCAAGGATCCAATTACTCAAAACATAAGGTATGGTTTAAGAATACTTAATGGACTTTAAAGAGAAAGAGTTGGGGCTGAAAATACATGAGGATACTTGGTCATCATGTCTACTTCATCTTCCCAAGTTGCCCCTTCAACCAATTGATTTCTCAAAAGAACCTTTACTGACGCTACTTATTTATTCCTTAGCCTTCAAAATTGCCTATCATGTATCTCAAAAGGATATTCCTCATACATCATGTTATCCATGACCCTAATACACTCTAGGGGAACTACTAAGAATAGATTTCCAATGCACTTCTTAAGTATTAAAATATGGAACACTGGGTGAACATCATCTACCTCTAGTGGAAGGTTCAATTCATAAGCAACCTCTCTTACCCGCATTACTATCACATATGGACCAACAATTTGGTGACTTAACTTTACGTTCTTCTAAAGTCTCATAATTCCCTTGAGATCTCTTGAATACCCAATTGCCCACTTCAAACTTGAGATCTCTCTTTCTTATATCGGCATATAATTTCTGACAGCTCTAAGCTATTTTTAATCTCTCACAAATCAATTAAACCTTTGACATAGCTTTCAGAATAGAATCTATCCAGTCAATGTTGCTTCACCAACCTCAAACCATCCTATGGATGATTTGCACCTATACTCATATAATGCTTCAAATAAAGCCATCTAAATGCTAGAATGATAACTATTATTGTAAGTGAACTCAATAATGTTCGATGGTCATCCCAACTACCTTTAAAGTCTAAAACACACACCATCAACATATCTTCTAATGTCAGAATTTTGCATTTATCTCGGCCATTAGTCTATGGATGAGAAATAGTACTAAGCTTAACCTTTGTGCCGAGGCCATTCGGGAAAGACTGCCAAAACTGTAAAATGAATTGTGTTCCTCTATCTAAGATAATGGATAAAGGTATTCAATGAAGTCTTACTAACTTGCAAATATATATTTTGGAAATAATCTTCCACTAAATTTGAAGTCTTGACAGGTAGGAAATAGGCTAATTTAGTCATTCGATCTACTATGATCCAAATCAAATCATGCAGACGTCTAGTATGAGGAAACCCTGTGATGAAATCTATATTCACTATTTACCACTTCCAAGTAAGGATATTGATCTCCAATAGCGTACCTTCCACTCTCTGGTGTTCAACTTTAACTTGCTGGAAATTTGGATACTTGGCCACAAACTCTACTATGTTTCACTTAATACTGCTCTACCAATATATTTCTCGTAAGTCTTGGTACATTTTAGTAGCACCCAGATGAATGGAATACATCAAAGCATGAGCCTTGGCTTGTATCCTTTGTCTCAACCCTTCTACATTCAGAACACAAAGCCTACCTTGCTAATAAAGTACACAATCACCCCCTTAAGAGAAAACCTCAACCTTCTATTGTAGGACAACTTTAAATATTTTGCTAAGTATTGTATCATTTCATTGTTTCTCCTTCCCTTCCACTACCAAAGATGATTCTGAATTGTTCTGAACTAGTACTCCCCCATCATCATTGTTGATAAAATATACTCCCAAATAGGCTAATCTATGCACCTCTTTTGCCAGTTCCCTTTTTTCCTCTTTCATATGTGACACACTACCTATAGATAGCCTACTCAATGTGTCTTCCACCACGTTGGCCTTACCCGAATAATAGATAACCTTCATGTCATAATATTTTAATAACTTCAAACACCTTATTTGATGAAGATAAGATCCCGCTGAGAAAATACATACTGAAGACTCTTATGGTCAGTGAAAACATCAACATAAACACTATATAGGTAGTACCTCCAAATTTTCAAGTCAAAAACCAGGGAAGCTAACTCCAAGTCATGAGTTGGCTAATTATTTTCATGATCATTAAGTTGCATAGAGGCATAGGCTATCACTCTCCTATTTTACATCAACACACAACCTAACCCAACTCTAAAAGCATCCCAATACACTACAAATTCATCTAACCCCTTTGGTAAAGCTAACACCAGAGCCAAAGTCAATCTTTCCAACTCTTGGAAGCTCTTCTCACACTTATCCGACCATATAAACTTCACTTTCTTTTGGGTCAACATAGTCTATGGTGAGTCTATAAAGGATAACCCTTCCACAAATCATATATATTACCCAGCCAAACACTAAAAGCTCTTTATATCAAATGGACTGATGGGTTTAGGCCAATGGTTCAATGCATTAGTTTTCTAAGGATCTACATGGATACTAGCCTCGGAAATGATATGCCCCAAGAAAGTAACAAATTCTAACAAAAGATCATATTTACTAAAATTTGCATACAATTAACAATCCCTGAGTGGCTGTACTACTATTCTCAATTGGTATGTATGCTCTTGCTCACTCCTGGAATACACCAGTATGCCATCTATAAAGACAGTGACAAATATCTCCAAGTACTACTTGAAGACCCTGTTTTCAAATCCATAAAGGTTGCAAGAGCATTTGTTAGTTTAAAATATATAACCTCAAACAGAAAAATAGCCATACCTTTTTCAAAAAGCTTTTTTTAAAATTTCTCGCTCCTTAACTTTCAACTGATGGTATCCCAGCCTAAGGTCAATCTTGGAAAACAACTGGTCACCCTAAAGTTGATAAAAAAAATTGTAGAATCGAGAAATAGGGTACTTATTCTTAATGGTAACTTTGTTTAGTTGTCTGTAATCAATACATATTTTGAGATTTCTATCTTTTTTGCACACCAAAAGGAATGGATTGCCGTATGGAGAAACACTGGGTTTAATGAAACCTTTAACTAAAATGTCCTTAATCTGCTCTTTTAACACTTTAAGTTTGGTTGGATCCATGCGATATAAAGGGATTAAGATGGGATAAGAATCAGGAAAAAGATCAATACCAAGTTCTAGTTCTCTGTCTAGAGGTACCCTTGGTAGATCTTCGGGGAAGACCTAAGGAAACTCATTGACTACACAGATTGATTGAATTATCTGGGCTTCATACTAGGTGTCTTTGACTTTTAATAAATGATAGATACATTTTTTATATTAACTCTTTTACCTTAAAATAAGAGATGAAACCTTTGGGAGACAGAACTACCCTCCTATTTGAAAATTGCCTTACAAGGAAATAGAAATTTCACCATGTGGGTGTGATAATCTATTAATGAATAGCATAAGTAAAGCCAATCCATACTCATAATTGATGAGTGGTGAGTTTAGCACTCAATCACACCCATTATTCATGCACATTACCTTGTTATGGATGAATAATTAAGACATAATTGCGATTAGATACACTAATGTCTACTTCTTACAGGCATAAAGCTAAAGGGTTGGAAGGATGTAGATTGGAGCTCAAAATGGTGAAAAAGAGAACAAGAAATTGCAGATGTAGACCTAAAATGAGAGGGTCTCAGTTACTGCAGTCGTGTCCTATTGGGCACGGTTGGAATCGGTCAAGATAGTCAATCAATAACAACCACGAAAGTTAATCGTGATCGCATAGTTGTGGTCACAACCATACTTGAGCAATCTCGGTTTGGTGGAAATGTTCATCCCAAGGGAAAAATTCTAACTATACATGTTGATCCAAGTTTGAACAAAAAAACTCAAGCCCTAGTTTCATGAATGAAGCATTCTATCACATTTTTTTCCAATTTTCTAGGTTTTAGCTCTAGCATTGGCAGCCTCCATTTTTGGAGAAGAAAATATTGTATAAATTTTGGATGAAGAATAGATTAGAGACTTTCTAAGTGGAAGATTTTCATACTTCCAATGTCAATATTGTGGGAGAGCCAAGTTTGAATTAACATTCTCTTGAATATTCAACAAATTATTTCAATGGAGATTATAGGTATATTTATGCTTACTTATATTATGTGAAGCTAAATCTCCCTCTTGGGATTATTTGTGAATAGGGGTTAAAGTGTGTGTGGGTTATTATTGTTAGCATCTATTCGGTAGTCCTTGTTTGTAGGTTCCATCATTGCTATTCTAATTTGGTTGGGATTTAAGGGGAAAAGCTCCAAGATATTGAAAGCTCAAGTCCATCTTTGAAAGAAGGTTTTACGGTGAAGTTTAGGAATTCATTTCATCCTCAAAAGATAGATATGGTGACCAAAGCAATGATAGACCATTATGCATTTAGTTTGCTAAATTTTAACTATCTTAGACATAAGGGTGAATGTGAGGTTGACTATGCCATGTATATCATCCAAGAAATAGGGACGCCTATATTGAGGTTTTGGTTACCAATTGTTGAATACACCTACTAGTTATTAGAAAGAAACAATGGGTGAAAGCTTGGTGTTTTGTTCAAAGACTAGCATCAAAATCTATAACAAAGCCTACCCACAATTGATTTAGTAAACTGATGTTGATAACTAGCTCCCATATGTCAGTCCCTTAGTAATGCATAATCCCAAAATCCATGCATATTTGTGAAAACTCTAATTATTCATAGCCCCAAATTTATACTAGAAAATTCCAAAAAAATATTAGTGTAGGAACCTATCTACCCCATTTTATCTTTTTGTACTATTCATTTGAATTTAACTTGTATCTATCATTTTAAATTTATTTGATTGTGACTCACATTGTTCCTCATGGATTTGACCCCAACTCTAAATTTAGGTAAAAATATATATTGAATACGACCACTTTTCACTTAAATTGACGTGAAAGTTGAGTGTTATAAAAAATGGCATAGTTGTTGAGGAATAATTTGGCGTATTAAGTTAGTTTGGAATTTTTTCTTACTTGCTTTAATTCAAGCTTGTATAAATGTGTTTGTGATTTTTCTTTGTAGGTAGATTTGATTTTGTTTATACTTTTTTTGATGGTATTTTCTAAAAAATACGAGCTGGATTATTGTAAGTCATATCATGACCCCCATGTTCATATTGTGATGGACCACACTTAAGGAGAGATTGTAACTAAGCTCCTCGGTGAACGATGGAATCATCTGCCCAATCCTATCGAGAGTATGGTTGTTATATGTGTGGAAGTCAACAAGGACATTGGTATAAGTGTCTAGATACCCCTTCCCTTATTATACTAACAGAATTGCTAGTTTTTTTATGAGGTTAATAGGTTTCCTGATAAAAGAAAGGAAGAGGAAGATACCGAATCCAATAGTTGTAACCCAAGGTTATTAGCCATTTTGGAGCGGTTAGATATGATAGGGCAGAACCTAGAATATATGTATAAAGAATGGGCAAGCATCATAGAGAAGTCAACAGGAAAAGAAGAAAAGCTTCAAACAATCCATCCCGTGCCTATTGCCCAAGAGGAGGTTTATCATGAAGAGAAACCAAGCTATAATGATGAGCATTGTAGTGAAGATTCCTCTATGACTTTCCAATTATTCAAATCATACAAGAAGGAATAAGCCATAACAAAAGAAATGGTATTAGAGTTACAAACAGAATCAATGCTCAACTCTTATGATGACTCTAATCCATTTCGGGAGAGAGCAGATTTTGGAGGAGTAAAATCCCTATACTTTGGGGTTTGTCAATCCAAATGAGTATCTAAAGCCCCATTCATTAAAGGCCAAGAATCTCAATTTTTGAAGTACAAGGAATGTCTTATTAATATGCTTACTTTTACCCAAGGAGCAAAAATGAAAGTTCTATGTGAAGATGGGTAAAACGTTTAAATCTTCAAAATAAAGGGATCGAAACTTGCTTTCCATTTCATCACCTCTTCCAAGCCTCATCTTGGAAGGTCTGGATCTTTTTTTCATATTTTGTTCAATGCATATTGAATGAAAGTTGGGATAAAGATTTAAATCTTTTAAATGGAAGCACAGAAAGAAGTGGAAGGGACGTCTTGCTAAGACATAAAACTAAGCGCTCAATATGAGGCAACCCATCATACCACAAAAAGTGGCACATACCTTTTTTATTTATGTATAGTTGAATAGATTTTTGTTTTGTTTTATGCATGCATAACCCATGAAATGTTGATGCAAATAGAGATTATGGTTGAATTTGAAGAAGGAACGTAGGAATTGGCAATTTGGCCTGTACAACAAATGCAGGAGGTCATATTTTTATCCTAATTACCATGACCTTGGCCCGTGCCTCCGCGATCGTGGATGCCGCATGACCGTGATCACGCAACTAGGTCCACGATTGCTATTAAATCAGTTTAAATGACCATCCGACTTCCCTTTTTTACCATGCCCCCTTTTTACTTTCTCTCAAAATTTCTCCTAAAATTCTAGCACTATATTGGATACCAAAAGGTTATCTCATCCATATAGAATTTTCTAATATTGTAAGTTGTCTAAACTCCCTTAATTTGGATATAAATGCACGCGTTGACCTTGTAATGTAGAAATAGAACCTAAAATAAAGTTATCATTATCAAACTCGTGCTTATCTGATATTGTGTTATGGTTGGCTGTTGTTAAAAGTGTGCACAATGTTTGGGGAAGTTTAGAATACCCAAAGTTAAGCCTTAAATCTCTTGAGTTAAAGTGTACTCCTTGAGTGCAATTAAATTCCCCTACAAATTCTATGTTATTTAAGTTCGAGGATGTGATCATACACTCTAGGCTTGTAATTCAGTATTTATAATGTTATCATGACTAGTTGAAGCAATATGTCAGGGTAAAACAGTGTTTGAGACATAGTGCAATATCTGTCAAACTTGGCATCAGGTACCACAATTGTAGTCTTGATGATCGTGATCCCTGTACCGTGATCACCGTCAGCATCCGCAATTTCCATACCTGAGGGCATGCTGTGGTAGGTCTTAAAAATTATTGCCCATCCTTTGTTGTTCCAATAATCCCTATAGAAACTGCCACATAAGTTTATATGCTGGTTTTAAAATATTTTAGGTGTAATAATCCTAATAATGAACTGAGTTATATTGTTTACAGTTTCTAAGATATGCAATAATGGGATATTAAAACAACGTTCAATTCATGGCCTTAGAATGTCAAAGACAGTATGACGATGACCTTCAAAGAACCAAATTGTTATTGGAGAAAGGCATCAACAGGGGGTCCCCGAATAGTATCCAGGATTTTTTGAATGGATTCATACTTTCAGATGGATAGGCTTTGTCCTGGATCATTATGAGTCAAATGAGTAATGGGTGCTAGATTTTTACCAAATCTGAGTGTTATCTCTCTTGCAAACCTAGTGATAAAAATTCAAGGAAGGAGGTGCATTTTGGAGTGAATAGGTCAATAAGGTAAATGTTCTTCAGGATACTGACATGGCTCATTTACAAGGAAAGGGTCATGAGCTAGGCACCTAGATGGCTAATATTTTTTGCTAAGACAGAGATGTTTTCTGGTCGGCTACCAAAAGAGGGGTCACCACAAACAAATTCTCCATAGAGTGTAAGATCTGGTTGTATATTATCTGAAGAAGAGTCTCACCATGAACCTATATGAAATCTATCACCAAGTTACGAGCTTTCATGGTGGACTGCCTGATGGCTGGGATTGATCTAAATAAGGGCCAAATTATACTTGAGAAATGGAGGTAATACAAAATTTAGGGCAGTACCCTTCTTCCCTTCCCTTCAGTTATTACTGAATTGTGCAGAAAAGCAGGGATAGAAGAGTATCCTATAGATACCTGGGTAAAACAAAATCCCAAATCACACCTCTCAAAATAAAAGATGAAGGTGCACCATGGCATAATAAGAAATAAAAAGTTGACTCAACCAAGTAAGCAACTTAAGAGTTTGAATCTTTTAGGTCATCCATAACTAGGACTTTGGATGATTTGAATGTTGATGCCAGAGCCATCAAAGAGCTGTTAGTAGGTTTGCCTCAGGGACTAGGGGAGCCATCCACTAGGCATTATTCATATATGTCTGTTGCAGATTATGAGAAATAAAAAAAAAGAAATAGTAAATAGAAAGTGCTATAATAGCCAACCCAGAGAGAGCTTAATCATCCCTGGAGTCATCTTACATGGACATCAAGGCCTCACATAAGAAGATGCTAAAGCAAGAGAAGAAGAAGGATAAATTTTTCAACAAACTACGGAAAGGGGTTTAAGGCCTGAAGCTTAGTGCCAAACTCCTATTTTCCAAACATAATAGTGATGGAGAGGCACTTGTTGAGTGGTCAAAAGTTGAGGATCGTGGTGAAGATTATAAGTCAACAAAGGAAAGCAACTCGTGATACATATCTACGGAGACTTTTTTTACTTTTACTTGATTACACTTGCAGTGAGGACACTATTTTCTTATGGTTGGGGGTGCCCCTAGGTATTTACTTTGCTTTATTTAAGATAATGTTTTGAGATGATATTTTCATTTTATGTCTTGAGATGCTACATTGTTGAGGCACTCTGATGGTGCCCATGTTTTATGGATTATCATGTTTTTCTTTTATTTTAGTATTCTTTTGATTTAATTTTATTTTGATCTTATTGATGCATGACTATCTTTGACATATGATGGATTAAGTGACAAAAATCTTAAGGGTAAAGTTTCATATTTGGGTTTGAGGAATAAATGCAGGGGAATTCTAAGTAACCATAGCATTAAGTGTCATTAATGCAAGGGAAGCTTGAGTACCTATAGCATTATACTTTGCTAAGTTGGGATCACTTTATATACCTTTACTATAGTCTGAGTAGCCATATGGTTATCTTACCCATGAGTGAGACTAAATCTGAGACTAAGGCTTTGGTTGTAGCCACTGTTTAGAAAATTGAGTGTGGTGCTATCATAAAACAAACAAACCCCATCCATCCAAAAATTTTCAAACAATCAAGAGCATTGACGTGAGAGACTTTGTAACAAATCCTTTTCTCTTTTTATGGCTCCACATATTGTTGACCTGTAAATAATGTTAAATACTCCAATTTTGTCTTTAATGGGAGGGACATTTAAGCCCCCTTCGCAAATTTAGCATGACATGTATGGTGAGCGTTTTTCATTTTTATTTTGTATACTTATGTTATCTAAAACTTGCCCTGCTAGTGTTTCAAAGTTAATGTTGATGGTATTTGGTTGGAGAAATAATCTTACGCCATCCTTGTGATTTTGAAACCCACTCTAACCTAAAAAGCATTTCTATGCATAATTTTGGCAAACACATTACCAGTCGTGAACTATTCTTTTATCTCTCTTTTTAACCATACCCTCCTTGAACTTAGAAATGCAACTTGTGGCTAAAAGCCTTAGTTGGGGGTGGTAAATGCGACAGAAGGAAGTTTGAAGCCACGAAATATTAGTGAAATTCCAAATATGCCTAAGTGTTGAAAATCAATGATTAGAAAAAGAATGGATCCTATAAAAGGATGAATTGCACAAAAGTGCAAGGAAATGAAAGTTAAAGAATAGTAGCGACCAAAGGAAACAAAAGATAAGCTTTCAAAAAGAAAGAAAAGAAACAAAGAAGAGTGGCCAATAGCCAAAAAAAAAGATTCAAAAATGTGATGTAGACATTCAAGGAAGGTAGTAGCCATGTTGTCCCTAAGAAATATCCTACCCATACCTAAAACTACATTACAAGATTTAAAACCCTTTTGAGATCTCCAACCATTTACTTTCTTTGTAGTGGAAATTGAAAAAAAGGATAAGCCTATGGTATAACACTTGTTGCATTGAGATTTCTTTTGTGTGTGAGAGAGAGTGTTCACT
This sequence comes from Capsicum baccatum var. pendulum, assembly GCA_030864225.1. Taxonomy (NCBI): domain Eukaryota; kingdom Viridiplantae; phylum Streptophyta; class Magnoliopsida; order Solanales; family Solanaceae; genus Capsicum; species Capsicum baccatum. The sequence goes on from CM061557.1 coordinate 130,382,765, forward strand.
TCAAATTACTTGTTTCATATTTTATAGCTTGATGTGAGGAATTCTCTTTCTTGTAAGGACGACATATGAAAGCAATTGTGGTGGGTAATCTTGACACCTTCTGGCAATGAGGAAAATAGAGTATAACTTAGTTTTTGTCGAAAGGAAGTCAATTCTAAGTTAGCTTAGCCTATGTGCAATGAGCTATTTGTGGTTTTGATTAAAGTTGAGGTCTTGTGATCTTTAAGGAATAAAGGTTAGGCTTACATGATTGTGTCTAATGATAAGAGGTAGTATTGCTTTAGGACAAGTAAATGCTTTAAGTTGGGGGTGTTCATCAGTGGTGAGTTTACCACTCAATCACACTCATTATTCATGCACATTACGTTGTTATGGATGAATAAATAAGACAGAATTGAGAATAGATGCACTAATGTCCACTTATTACAGGCATAAAGCTAAAGGGTTGGAAGGATATGTATTGGATCTCAAATGATCAAAAAGGAAACAAGAAAGTACAGCTGAAGATCTAAAACAGAAGGGCCTTAGGTACCGTAGTTGCGATCACAATCAGTCAAGATGGTCAATTAAACACAATCGCGAAAGTTAATTGTGGTCACAGCCATACTTGCACAATCACATCTTGGCATAAATGTTCATCCCAAGGGAAAAAATGGTAATTGTATACGCTGATCCAAATTTGAACAAAAAGACTCCTGTACAAAAGAAATGAAGCATTCCATCACATTCCTTCTTCCCCAATTTTCTAAGTGGAAGATTTGCTAACTTTCATTATTGATATTGTGGAAGAGCCAAGTTTGAAGTAATATTCGCTTGAATATACAAATAATTATTTCAATGGAGATTATGGGTATATTTATGCTTACTTATCTTTTGTTTAGCTAAATCTCCCTGTTGGGGTTATGTGTGAATAGGGGTTAAAATGTGTGTAGATTGTTATTGTTAGCATCTATTTGGTAGTTCTTATTTATGGATTCCATCATTTCTATGCTAATTTTGTTGGAATTTGATGGGAGAAAAAGAAGGGTTTAGGGTGAAGTTTAGGAATTCATATCATCCTCGAAAGAGGTATGTGGGGATCAAAGCAATGATAGACAATTATGTGTGTAGTTTTCTAAATTTTCACTATCTTAGACATATGGGTGAATATGAGGTTGACTGTGCTATGGGTATCATCCTAGAAATAGGGATGCCTTTATTGAAGTTATGGCTACCAATTGTTGAACACACCTAATAGGTATTCAAAAGAATCTATGGGTGAAAGTTTGATGTTTTGTTGAAAGACTAGCATCAAAATCTATAGCCAAGCCTACCCATATTTGATTTACTAAATTGATGTTGATAACTAGCTCCTACATGTCACTCCCTTAGTAATGCATAATCCCAAAATCCATTCATATTTTTTAAAACTCTAATTATACTAGAAAATCCTAAAAAAATATATTAGTGTAGGAACTTTTCTGCCTAATTTTATGTTTTTGTACCATTCATTTGAATTTAACTTATATCTATCATTTTGGGTTAATTTGATCACCACTCACATTATTCCTTGTAGATTCAACCCCGACTAGAAAGTTGCGTAAATATATATTGACGAAGAATACCTTGCACTTAAATTGACAAGTAAGTTGAGTGTTATCAATAATAACATCAAAATACATTATCTCTAACTCTATTAGATCCGTTAGTATGTTCTTATGGATAGTGGTTATGGGATACTCCTGATAGACTAGCCTAGCCACAACTGACTTACCATTTGACCTAGAAATGGAGAAGGGCTAAGGGAGATTTCTAGGACCAACCCCAAAATTTACAGCAACTAAAGGAGTTATATAAGAGAGAATCGATACCGGGTCTAAAAACACATATACATTAAGGTGAAAGGCATGAAGTATACCAGTGACAATATTTGGAAAACTCTCCTGCTCGAGATGTTATAGTAAAGCATAGAACTGATTCTAGCGCTAACTATCACCCATGCTGGATGATGCACTCAATGGGGGAACAAGGAGACCTGGATGGGCTGCTCAATCAGTAGCCTAAATATGAAGATGAGAATCTCTACATCCTTTCTTATCATGTGAACACTTCTTGATCTTGTGGCCCAACCTGCCTTTACCATAACAACCCCCTTCGCCCATCAAACACTCACTAGGTTAGGTCTTGCCACAATTTGTAAATGTTGGTTAATTAGGCTCCCGACTAAACTATCCTGAGACCTAAAATTCAAAGTCCTACTCCACTACTCCCACCTGTCCCTGGGTTCAGGGGAACTAGCTAAAGATGGCACAGGTACTGGTGAATGACCCTAAGACTACAAACGGCTTTCTCCTCCAAACCTTGGCTTACTATCCTTAAACTTTCCAGTCATATCTCTCTTGTTTCTTTTCTCGCTTTCCTTCAACCTTTCCTTCTCGATCTATTGAGAATGAGTTATCAACCATGCAATATCAATATTCCAAATCAGCATGGAAGTCCTATACTCCTTGATCACTAAATCAGATACCTCAGTAAAAAACATACTCATACGAGCTCTAGAGTCAAGTAATGACTCTGGGCATACTTATCTAACTGAGAGAAAAAAATGCATTACTCCTTCGCTATCATACGGCCCTACCTCAGGTTCATGAATCGATCCACTCTACCATTTCTCATCTCACGCAGAAAGAACCTATCCAAAAAAGCATTCTGAAACACCTGCCAACTCATAGGAGCTGTATTCTTACCCTACCCTTTATCCATATAGTGACCCAATCATAAGCAACATCCTCAGCTTATAGGATGCCAGCTTTGCACTCTTCTCTTAAGTAACATGTATGCTCTGTGGAATATTTCTCACCTCATCAATAAAGAGTCAAGGATCCTCATCCACCTTGGACCCATAAAACTTGAGTGGATTTATCCTCATAAAGTGTTGAATTTAAGCTGTATCTAGTTTACTATTTTTTTAAAGTGGGACTGCTTCTTGTTGGTTTCCTTTAACAATAGCATTCATAGTTTGGGCCAACTCTTTAAAGGTAGCCTAAAATTCATCATAAGACACCTTCTCATTTAGAAGGTCGGTGTGCAGGGGTGGTTGATCACCGTTTCTGTGAGCATTGGCTCGGCAAGGGGTCATATACTGCCATATAAAAGCATGAGATAAGGCATATAGACACAATTGTAAGCATGATATATCATGAAAGAAATAATGATTCCTAACTCATTTCGCAGCCTCATGCTAATAAATATGGTGTGCTTCATATTTATGATAAAGACTCTACGTAATGTTACGTGTCTTACTCCCACAGAATTTTTAAATTGTAGGCTCTGATACCTAGTTTGTAATGCCCCAAAAGTACCCCCTGGGTGTCGTATGGTGCTCAAGACTATGAATATCCCATAGCTTACCCATGATTTCTATTCATCTTATGACTTGCATAAACGATGAACCCTTATATTAATATGGACTGAAGATAATTAATTCCATAACTTAATATAAATCTTTAAATTTGGAAACCATAAAAAAACTCTTTGAACTTAGAAAATACACAATCTGACAAGCCTCTACTACTAACTAGAGAGCTACTAGGACAGACCCCAGCTGACTCAAACTTTAAATGATAATCAAGGATATAAAATATCTTTAATCACTAAACTAGAGTCTGATAAGCTGGTTCCTTAGACTATGATAACTCACCAAAAGTTGAGATGCAGGTGATAATGCCCATAGTCAATTGTGTTATTAGAAATGAGTATCAGAACCTACATTATACGACAATATGTCAAATATACATACATATGGTTCAGTACCTCTACAACGTACTAAGTATGTGGGGGTGAATGAAAAGTAAAAAAAGAACTGAATACTTATGTGAACTTTCAAATAATCCATGCTAAGCGTAAATGACCCACCTTGAACTTGAGTAAAGCTAAAAACTGCAGGATCATAAAATATGGATAATGTTGCCTAAGAGTAAAGTTAGTGAGTCATAACACTTAGGTTCAAAATCTATACCCTTATTCTTTATTATGGGAGACTCTTCTAATAGACATAAACCATGTGTGCTACCTATAGAGTCCAACAACTTACTCATGATAGGGAGAGCTATTCTACCCTTTCCATTGGCGTAGAACCTTAACTTAAGTAATCACCATACTTCATCCATATTGAGTAAACTTTTAACCTATGGTTTCTCATAGTTTCTAGGAATTTTGGATATGTTCATTCATATTCCCTTCTCTATGCTACATACTACTCCCATAATATATGTATGCTCATAATTAAGAAATCCACCTTAAATTAGCATAAGGATTTGTATACTAGAACTAACTATGCTTCTCTTTACTTTAAATCATAATCAATATGAACACTTGTGTATTTCACTCTTATCTTTAGATCAAAAAATGAAGCTTTTCCTCAAATCATGTTATAGAACATATCACTAAAGCTTAATAGCATAAACTTCTTATAAACTCAATACTTGTATTTAGGACTTGGAGTTCATGCTTTATTTCATACAAATTCTTAAAAAAACATAATGCTCAATATTAACCTTGAAATCTTTCAACAACATCCCATTCAAATCACATTATAAATCTTACAAGTCAAGACATGAATATTGTAAACCTTCATACACTTAAAGCTTTCTATTAGTTGGTAACATCATACTTCAAGAATATGGTTATTAGGGTTTAAACAAAAATCAAAACAAGTAAAATCACTCTTAAAATCATGCTTTTTAGGCACAAGGATGAAACAACAACATTGTTCATAAACCCCACATACATGGAATTGGTTGTCTTTTAAAGAGAGCTTGAACTTTGAAAATTAAAAGATGGAATTGTGAGACAAACCTTAATCGTGATGATCTTAAATATGGGAGGAAGAAAGTATTGTTAATTGACTAAAAATAGAGGAAAATAATGCTCTTTTTTAGGTTATAAGTCATGGGTTGGGAGTTATAAGAGGGGAAAAGGTCAAAAGGCCCGCTCGCTAACTAAATATAATAGAAATTGACCGTCGATTATAATATCTCAACTATACAACTCATATGGTGAAGATACAAGTTAGCCTCAGGACTCATAAGATTTGTAGGCTCAAAGATGGTATACACTGGTTAACATATAAATATAACCTATGACTAGTAACGTCTAAATATTACTTGTATCTTTCCACTCATAACATGGATAGAAACTTAGAGAACCTAGGTTGTTTCCCTTATGACTAAACTTTATACGACTAGTACCACGTCTTAAAGACTTTAAAGATCAACTTGAATATATAATAGACTTCAACTATTCCACCCCCCAAAGGTACAACTCTAATATACGACTTGTATGTTGTATGTACGACTTAAGAAAAGGTGTCCTACATTTTATAGTAGCTTTCAGACATGAAGTATTACAGTACCTACTAGACTTGAGGCTGAGAGTTTGGATGTTGTTATCATAGGGACAATCTTGGTTCTCCGATAGTTGATTTTTTTTTATCCGATTTGAGATCTACTTTCTTATGTGTCTATTTATTATTCCCCACAGTTAGAGATATCCTGGGATTTATTATCCATGCCATTACATTATCTATCCCTGTGTATGATTCTTTAGTTGTGGATTGGGTTTTTAGATTATGTGTTATGGTTGTTCGCGAGTTTGCAACTCAGGCTAACCTTATCGTGTTAGATATGGTGGATTTTTATGTAATTTTAGGCATGGACTGGTCATCCCATAATAATCTATTCATGGATTTTTTTTACCAATACCATTACCTTAGCCATGCTCAGCGTACCCTTGAGCGTTTGGCAGGGAGCTATTAGCTGCGAGCTGATGGGAATTGTTTCTTATATTTATTCTAAGAGGCTTATTTTGAGGGATTGCGTGTCTTATCTCGCTTATATTCATGATTTTACTATGGAGATTCTATCATATGATCCTGTTCCTGTAGTTTATGAGCTTTATGATGTTTTCCATATTGATATACCAATCCTACCTCCTGAGCGTAGTAGTGAGTTTGTTATTAATCTTGAGTCGGGCACCTGACCTATTTATATGAAACCTTACTATATGGCTCCTACCAAGCTTAATAAGATGAATTCTTAGCTTTAGAATCTTTTTAGTAAGGGTTCTATTAGATAGAGCGTGTCTTCTTTGGGAGCTTCTGTGTTATTTATGAAGAACAAGAATGGTTCCTAGCATATGTGTGTTGATTATAGGCAACTTAATAAGGAGATGGTGAAGAATTATATCCTATTCCTCGCATTGATGATATATTTGACTGCTTCAGGGGGTAATGGTGTTTTACAAAGATTAACCTAAGGTCTAGTTACCATCGATTGAGGATTCAGGTTGATAATATCTCAAAGATAGTTTTTAGGACCCATTATTGTTATTATAAGTTTCTACTGATGTCTTTTGGATTAACTAATGCCCCATCCATATTTTAGAATTTAATGAGCCGTGGGTTCAGGCCTTACTTGTATTCCTTTATAATTCTATTCATTAACAATATTCTATTATATTCGAGGAGAAGAGAGGATCATATGAAATATTTGAGAATTATGCTCTAGACTTTGAGAGATCAACTAGTTTTTTCCAAATTCTCTAAGTATGATTTTGGATTGAGTCAATAACTTTCCTTGAGCATGTGATGGCTAAGGATGGGATTATGGTAGACCAAATAAAGATTAAGGCTATTTATGATTGGGCCAAACCTATTTCACCAATTGAGGTTCGTAGCTTCATCGGTTTGGTTGGTTATTATAGACAATTCATTGAGTGCTTTGCTATTATTATAGCATTGATGATTAGATTTACTCAGAAGGAGATTTCTTGCCAATTGTCCAAGGAGTATGGGCCAAGATTTGGAAAACTCAAGGAATTTCTCACTTTAGCTCTTATTTTAGCTCTTTCTATTAATAATGAGGGTTTTAATATGTATTGTGATGCTTCTAGTGTAGTTTTGGGTTGTGTATTGATGTAATAGCATCCTGTTATTGCTTATACATCAAGGCAATTAAAGGTGCACAAACACAACTATCCCACTCATAATTAGAGTTGGCACTGGTAGTTTTTGCTCTTAAGATTTTGAGAAATTATCTTTATAGTATGCACTATGAGATATTTGTAAATCATCATAGTCTTCAAGGTCTTATGACCCAGAGAGAGCTTAATTCCAGGAAACGTAGATGGATAGAGTTCCTTAAGGATTATGATATCTCCATCTTGTATCATTCGAGAAAAAGTAATGTGGTAGCAAATGCCTTGAGTGAGAAGGATGTAAGTATGGGTATCTTGGCTTGCATTATATTTTCTTAGAGGCTGTTAGCACAGAACATTCAGTCTTTATCCAACTTAATTGTGTGACTTGATATTCCATACCCTAGGATGATTATTGCTAGAGTTAAAGTAAGGTTTTTGTTATTTAAGTAGATTCAGGATTGCCAGTTCGAGAATAAGAGACTTTGTGCCATTCATGATCAGGTGTTGAGTGGTGAGTCTAAGAGGGATACCATATATTCTGATGGTATTTTGTGATTTAATAGCCCCATTTGTGTTTTGAGGGTTGATGACTTGATTCGGTCAATCTTACATGAGGCTCATAGCTCTACATATTATATTTACTTAGGTATATCTAAGATGTGTAGAGATTTAAGGTAGAATTGTTGGTGGAGCAGTATAAATAGAGATATGGTAGACTTTGTAGCTCGTTGCCTATATCACAGTAGGTGAAGGCCGAACATGAGAGACCTCGTGGATTGATTCAGATGTTGCCCATTCCCAAGTGGAAGTGGAAGTGGATTACCATGGATTTTATTAGTGGTTTGCCTCATACTTCCACAGTTCTGGTAATATTTAGGTCATTATGGATTGGTTGACCAAGTCAATATATTTTATTCCTATTCAGATGTCCTTTAATGTCGTGAGGTTAACTCGTATCTATATTATGAAGATAGTTTGTATACATGGTGTACCCATATCCATTATTTCAGACTGAGGTTTAGTATCACTATAGCTTTTGGAGAGGCTTTTAGGAGGAGTTTGGTACTCAGGTGGATCGTAGTACAACCTTCTATCTTCTAATAGATAGTAGTTGGAGCGGACGATCCAAGTTCTTGAGGATATACCCCAAGCTTGTGTTATAGATTTTTTATGTTAGTAGGAGCAATATTTAGCTTTGGCAGAGTAAGCGTATCATAATAGTTATCATTAAGTATTGAGATAAATATATTTAAGGCTTTATATGTTATGAGATGTCATTCTACAATTGGATAGTTTGAGACTTTTGAGATTAAACCACGTGTTATGTACTTGCTTAAGGAGTTAATAGATAAAGTCAGGTGATTCAGGATAAATTGAGGGCAGTTTAGAGTAGGCAGAAGGCTTATGTAAATCGTAGACTTCGTGCCTTTATATTTGGAGTTAGTGATCGGGTGGTTCTCCATATATCACCCATGAAGTATGTGATAAGATTCTAGAGAAAGGGCAAGCTCAACACTAAATATATTAGTCCCTTTGAGATTCTTTGCATATTTAGTGCGATAGATTATGAGTTAGCCTCGCACCAAAATTTTTTAGTTGTCCATCAAATTTTCCATGTCCTTATGCTGCAGTGATACATTTATGATCCTTCTCATGTGTTAGGATGGGACTCAGTTCAATTGGATGAGCGGTTAACCTTCATTAGGCAGCCTGTGCTTATTTTTGCTATCGATGTCAGGCAGTTCCGCACTAGAGAGATTCAGTAGTTAAGCTTAAGTGGAGGAACTACCTAGTATAGGATTCTACTTAGGAGATCGAGAGCGGTATACGAACCTAGTATCCTCACCTATTCGAGGCTTCAGGAATATCCTAACCCTATACATTCATGAATGAAAGTTCTTTTAGTAGTGGATATTGTAATGACCCACTTATTCATTATCTATATTTATTCTCATTTTCACCATCTAAATCTCTTGTATAGCTGGCCCAAGTAATTTCTGACTTATTGGAAATGACAGTGTAGTTACCGTGTGGTTAGTTTGTTTTATAGAGTCAATTCCCTATTATGAAGTCTTCATTGGTTCAAATTGACTACCAGGAAAAACCTTTAGTCAAATGACCTCTTATGCCAACTTTCACTATTCCAACTACTCTAGACAATTGATTTTAGGTTAGGTGGAACCAAGGTTCAGGCTCGAGGCTCCCAAACTCATTACGGGCTATTAGCTAAAATTTTAGAAAAATGGTGCATGGGTATGGGAACCATTTTTTGTTAAAACAACCTCAGATGGAAATTTTGACTGCGACATTGTGTCTGGAATGTCGAATTTGATAAGGTAGCATAGTTTTTTTTACTTATATAGGATTCTAGATTAATTTTGAGGGATTGGTGGAAACTCAGAATATTCAAGAAACTGCTAAAGCAACTTTTGGGTGCTTTATTGGCCCTGACCAACTCGATAAGTACCACTTTAGTGACTAATTGGCTACTAAAGTTCAAGTCGCATTATCGCCAACTGACCGCTTTAGCAGCCTGCTAAGTCAATGGGGGACCGATTTAGCTATCAGCTGGGCCCTTTAACGCCGACCGCTAAAGTGGCCTAACATCTGCTTTAACGATTTTCGCATACCTGGGAAGGGTATAAATACCCCACATAACCTGATTTTCATCATTTTTTATCTATTCTCTATAATTGTAAACCCTAAAAAGTGGGAATTATTGGGAGAATCATTTGTGGGTGATTTAGGACCTTGCATAACCTTAATTTATGTAATTCTTCATTAAATTTGTGGTAAGATTCCACTAATTTCAGGGTTAGTTCCTCCATCTTTTCTAAAATCCCTAGAATCTTTTTGGCTTGATTGTCGCACTGCTAGAGCTCAAAATTCACGCATTTGTGAGGATAAATATTCCATGAGTATAGAGGGATATTGTGTTGGTTTCAAAATTGTGATTCCGCAAACAAGCCCCATATGAGATTTTTAACAAATTTTTGACCTGAAGCACAATAGTGCAATATGGGTATCATTATTCTTCTTTTGATGAGCATATTATGATTTTGATAGCGTGGCATCTTGTGAAAGCTTCTCAAATAGAGAAATTAGTGGTTTAGAAGTTTTTTAGGCTTTACTTCATCCTCATAGTAGTCTAGGTTTTACCCTATTTATAGATTGATCTATTTCATAGTATGATTATGATAATAGGCAAGATATGGGATGAGATTTAGATGATGGAAGTATGAATGAGAACATTTAGACTAGTTGAACCATCTACGCTAGTCGTAACCTAAGGTAAAAATAGCTTAGTTACTAGTATCTTAGATGAATTAGGCTTCGTGTCTCATGTTTAGGATGAAAATGTCTTACTTACTCAAGCTAGGTGAATTTGCTTTAATCATTCATGTTTGGGGTAGAATTTGCCTTAGTTGCTTAAGTTAAGGGAAATTTGGCTTAGTTGCTATTATCTTAGGAGGGATTGACTTAGTTATTCATGTTTGTGAAGAATTTCTACCATAGTGCTAATTATGACTTACTTAACATCTAGAAATAAATTTAGATGCCTTAGCCTAGTTCGAGGTAGATTTTGCCCAAAATGGATTTCAAGGATTAGAAGTGGGCCCCTCTTGCCCACCTTAGGCAAAGACTTGTGTTAGCCATGTAGACTTCTTTATGAATGAGATGCCGTCATTAATGTTTGGTTTGAGACTTTAGGAGATTGAATATATTTAATGTGTATGATAGTTGGATATTGAATGATTGATGCAAATTTCGGACATTGTTAATGATATGGCTTATATATATATATATATATATATATATATATGTATGTTTACTGATATGATTAATGATATGAATTACAGATTTGACTAATGATATGGCACACATGTATATATGATTATTGATATAATTTATAGGTATGACTAATCATATTGCTTATATATATAAATAATTATTTATATGGCTTCCAAATATGATTAATGATATGACTTATATATATATATAGAATTATTGATATGACATCTAGATATGATTAATGATATAATTTATCGATATGATCGATAAATATCTTATAGATATGATTAATGGCTTATAGGTAAGATTATAGATATAACTTATGGATATGACTATGGACATAGCCTACGGACATGGTTAATGGCATGACATAATAGATATGGTATAGGTATGGTTTATGGGTATGGGTACCGATATGACTTATGGTTGTGTTTCTTAGTATTGTGTATATATATGAATAAAAGGGATGGTCTATAGTTATAGTTCATTGGTATAGTACAATGAGTTACTTATTCAATACGGCTAGTAGATCGGGTTTATTGATATGGTTTATAAATATGATATTCGATTTGAGTTCGACAATTGATGATAATATTGATATAGAAGTTTTGGTTCGAGTCTTACAAATGATGTTAAGGATGATGATACTATTAAGTTTCACTTAAATTCTGACATTAGGAATTATGCATGAATAATATGGTTTGGATGGATTCTTAGTTATTGCATGATAATCTAGTAATTTATGGCTACTTGGTTGCTTAGATTCTTTGAGTGTACCCTCAAAGCTTATGGGGGCCTCCGCTAGGTTATTTACATTTCCACACTTATTTTATTATGGGGTCCAATATTATAGTTATATTTATGTGATCTTTATGTTACTATTTCAAATGCATTTATTTATATATGCACAACGGTGTCAGAGGTAATATTCAGGTTTGCCCTTTTCGCCTTGACTTAGCTTGTTTTATCTTGTATCTTATCATATTTATATCATTATTTAGCTCAGTCGATCGATAATTCCTACTGAGTACCCATAGTTTTGGTACTCATACTACACTTTTATACCTTCTTGTTGCAGATTCGAGTATTAGTTGTCGCCGATGATTCGACGTTCGTGTAGGGTTGATTTTTGAGATTGGGTGAGATCTTAGAGTTGGAGCTACCGTTTTTCCTTATATTTATGTCTGTCTAGTCTTTTATTTTTTAGACAGAATGTATTTGACTTTTTAGTATTTATAGTCCAGTTATAGCAACTCTTGTACTAACATTACTGAGTCTTGGGATGGTTGTTACTCTTTTTTTTATCATATTAGGTTTTTATGACTGTTTTGTTGTTGTTTTAACTCTTTAAATGTTGATGTATGGCCTTTAGGCCATTTTCCACCAAGTTAGCCTATTATTTATACCTTTAGGCTAATGGTTGGTTTAGCTACAGGAGAGATAAAATAGGTGACATCATGACTCGTAAATTGGGTCCTGACAATGTCTCTTGAACCTAAATATTAATGATTAAATCAGCTTCACTTGTAGATTTTTTGGTAATCTAACCAAATCCACCATATTCCTCGTAGTAATGACAAAAATAAGGGAGTTCATAGTTATAGTAAGGTGTAGTTAGAAAGTTGTCGTGTACTGAAGGGTATCTTGAATTGAAGCTCCAATATCATTGTCTGGAAGGTACTCATCTATTTCCTTCTTTTCTTGTTCAATGTCAAATTTAGGATTGTTATTACTATGAAATGGCTGTGATTTGTGATCTTTATATCCAGAAAGTAGCTCACAGAATAAGTTCTTAGATTTAGTACTTTGTATAACAAGAACACCCTTCTTTATCTTCCTCTAGTAAAGTAGTATGTAGAAGTACTATACATTTCCCTATTGATTCTCCTTGGTATAGTGAGAATCTATGAAAATAAGTCCAAACATCAAAATAACCTCTACAACCACACATCAAAATAACCTCTAGGTTGTAAAACTAAAGAAACCAACTGGTATATTGTTGTTGCTTAGTGGATGTAAGGTCACCAATTACTCACTAATGTTTTTCCATATTCTCCTCTGGTATATGAACATCAGGGTGATTAATAACACACATAATGGGGGAATTTTGGTGTAAATAATTAGCGAGAAAGAAGCAACCAAACATCCGTAAGTAAAAAATAAAACAACATAAATCACCAACTACACCTAAAATCAATAGAAAAATACATTACCCAATACCTATGCCTTAATCTGCATCCATTGTACACCTTAAACTCTTACCAAGTGTCATGGTAAACAGATTATGCAAACTTATTTTAGGTATTAAATAAGATAAAATGCATCTTTTACTATTTCAAAATAGTGCAAGATGAGTGATAAATGTCACTGAGCCAAAGACATTTGTTGTTAAGTTTAGTAAGCCTTAAGTGAGGTATACTCATATTGTTCATGTTTAGAATCTTATCTTCTGAATTAGGAATATCTTGAAAGTTATCCACCATGTAATTACCTACAAAATTAGCAGACATATTAGAAAAATATCAGCTAGTACTTTGTCTTCCCTCAAAGTGTATTTCAATAGGATAGTAACACCTTCTCTCGTCATATAATTGTTTCAAACTTCTTAACAACACTCCATGAAACCTGCCAATTCCTACAATTGTATTAATAGTAGACAAGGAAGTGGTCTTTGCTATGAGGGACAAAATTGAATTCCTTCACTTATAGCTACTGCTTCTGCCACTCTATTAGTTAAGTTTGGGAAATTCTCCTTTTTACCCCAACAATATATCCTTCATTGTTTCTCACACAAAAGTAGGTGAATTCGGGGCTAGGATTACCTTTGGATGAACCATCCAAGAGGAGGATGTAACCATCTCACTATCCTATTTTTGGAAAATAAACATAAGTAATGAAAGCAAATAGATAGGATCACTTGAATGTAATATAGTCAACCAACATAAACACATAGTTCAAGGAAAGGATGCTTAAAATTAAGGAATACCTCTTGAAGTGCGAGAAAATATCTTGAAGCAAATCTATCTTCAAAGCTGCAATCTTCTACAGTGACTCTAAATTCACAGGTGAATTCTTTCAATACTTAGGTGGGCAAGTACTAAAAAGAACACTTAATTATTAGTCTAGGGTAGTCCTAATTTATTGAGATACACTCCAAATCCAAGAAGGAAATAAAAACACACGTATTTTTCTACTTGAACAAGGACTGACGGTGACTTCTCCTTTCTTATAGAAAATAGGATTCCATGTTCTAGTATAATATGGGCATTATAGGGTCCACAAAATTAATTATTGAGGCTCACTATTATGAAAATCATTCAAAACACTAATTTGAATTATTCTTACCATAATAAATTATAAATTATCCACTAAATATTTTTAATTATGCTCTTCTATTTTTATTTTAAAACTCCCCATTATACAATTAATTAATTCCCCATGTTAAGATTGCAGACACTAATCAATAAATTAAATGATTGAAGAATTTAATATAATGATTAGTTTTCTTTAGAGCAATGCTTAACTTATTTCATATGTCGGATTCATAAATCCATCGGACGAGTTTACTCGTGAATACTTATAAAATTTTCATAAAAGGTGTACCCTCAATGAGAGACATGGATTCCACCAGCTAACTTATTATTTCATTAGCTTATATTATTATCATCAAATCTACCAGGGATATTGATTCATCTCAGAAACTCACCTTTTAATAAATCAAAACAATAAATAATAAATACAGATCATAATAGTAATATCAGGATTTAGAATATTAGTACATTTAATAGTTTAGAGAATATATGTTTTTATCAAACACTTAAACAAATATCTCCACTTGGCCCAGTTCAATACATACAAAATGTACTAGCATGAGAAGTTAAAACTATTCTATTTTTGTAATCAAGATAAATTACATTTAATCTCATCCTACAATTATTATAATGGTTTTTCCAAATTTTCATCTACGATTATGAACTATAACTTTAAATTATAAGATTTGATGATTTAATCTTTGGCGTATCTGCTAAACTCTATACACCAAATCATCTTCTAACAAATTAAAGACATATATATGATAATGATCTATTTAATGTGATGATTGATTGAATTGAATAAGTAAATGAATAAATGACTATTTAATAAATAATACTACCTTAAAACTACATGGTTTATAGTATATCCTAAAAATAACCCATTTAGACTCAAAACCATGAACCCACAACTCTAACACCCAATCCATCTATATGTCTTTTAGAAGGATGGTACGGTAAAGCTTTTGTAAATGGGTATGCAAAGTTTTTTTACGATGAAATCTTCATAACCACCATATCTCTTGTTTGTACTATTTCTCCAATCAAATGATATTTTATGCTCAATGTGTTTTTCTTTCTTATGGCTTCGTGGTTCCTTTTTAAATTTGCACGCGTGCCACTATTGTCATAATAAATTGTAAGTGGCACTTTTATTCCAGGGACAACTGTCAAGTCTTTGAGAAATGTTTTGATTCATACTTCCTCCTTAGCCTCCTTAGAGTCTGCTACATACTTATATTTCATATCAAAATTACTGAATAACCATTCCTTATCTAATTTCAACAACACCACATTATTTCTTATGAGAAAGATATCATTTATGTACAATACTAAAAAAATCACTTTTTCCCCATTCTATTTCTGTATACACAAAACTCCTCAAGACTTTTCTCAAAACCAAAACTCTTAACCACTTGTTAAAACAAGTGTTTCATGCCCTAGAGGCTTTATTTAATCCATAAATAGATTTCTTAAGCTTGCACACATATGTTTAGAACTGTCAAAATAGGTTGGCCCATGAGGCCAACCTAACCCAACCCTTTAATTAAGTAGGGATGGGCTAAGTTGTTTTAGCCCATGTAGAAATGAGGCTTATAAGCCCAGCTTCACTTGGGCTGTTGACCTTAGAGGCCTAACCCGTCAGCCTTAGAGGCCAGCTTGTGGGTTGGGTCATTAAAAATAATTATTAAATATTTTTAAGTTGGTCATTAATTTATTATGAATTAGGATTTTGTCAATCATTTCTTACTAGCTAATTTTTTTTATCCATCCTTTGGTTGATACTAATTTTTTGAAAGTTCTTAGTGTGTTTTTGAAATGGTTAGTAAGCTGCTTTTAGTTGTGAACTTCTAAAAGTTTCTTTTATTCGTGATAGCTTAGTAGTTCATTCCTTTACTTAATTCAGCATTCTGTTATTTAAATTTAGGCTCTCTTCTATTATAGTCTTGTTACTTTTATGTAGATAATTTGTGTATATCTGTATTTATTATCTTAACCATATTAGAATTTTCCTATGGAATTTTTAGCTAATCATCATTTCTCTGCTTTTTACAGTAAATACAATGAGATAATTACAAATAAGGTATCATTTGGTTTGAGGTATAAGGGATAAATATTTTGAGATAAAATAAAAGACTATTTTATCCGATGTTTAGTGTGAGGTATTAATTTGTAAAAACATTATATATCATACTCTTTATGCTATAGTGATAAGATAAATTATCCCATATACATGGTGGAATGACTAATTTTGGAATAACTAATCCCAAGATTAATTATTTCAAGATAATTCTTTACCAAACGAACGACCCTTAAAGTTATTAGCAAGATTCCTATAACATGATAAAAAATAGTAGGAGACATATTTAAGTGAAACCTTAAAATTTAGTGATTGTCTAGTATTTACAATATTTGTGTTTATCATGTTTTGGGTTTCTTTTATTTTTTCTAAAGGGCTAACCCGTCCCAACCCGTAGACCGCTTAGGGCTGGGTTGCGCCGCTATTTTAAAGTTCCTTTAGTTAAAAGGGATAATACTTCCTAGGCCATTTAACTCTCTATACCTTTAGGGTTAGGTTGGGTTGGGTTGGGCTAGCCTATTTTGACAGTTCTATATGTGTTCTTCCCTTTTTCAATGAAACCATCTGGTTGCAATATAAAAATGCTCTTATAAAGACTTCTATTAAGTAAAGTTGTTTTGATATCCATTTGTCAAATCTCATAATCATAATGAGAAACAATGGATAAGAGAATTCTAATAGACTTAAGCATGGCTACTAATGAAAAGGTTTTCTCATAATGAATCCCTTCTTTCTGAGTAATCCGTTTTGCAAAAAGCCTATGTTTATAAGTTTCCACTTTTCCATCTACTACTCTCATTTTTATTATAGATTCACTTGCTTCCAATGGATTTGACTCTATCTATAAGTGGTTCTACAAGATGCTAGACTTTATTAGAGAACATGTACTCTATTTTTGATTTCAAAGAAATAATCTATTTGCATTTTTATCCTGTGGTGCTTATTCTAAATTAAATAATCTCAGTATTCAACTCTTCAGGGATTTTTCCAAAAGACTCTCCCAAGAGTATATGTCGAGATGGTTTTCTTATCTCACTCTTACTATGACGATGCACTTTAGTTGTAGGGTCAATATAGAGGCAACTGTACTATTATGATCTTGGGGTTGAGCTATATCATTTGCTATATTTGGAGTATCTATATTATTCACATCACCTTGTGGTGTTAGGACATCAACGACTTCTTCCTCTAATGCACCTTCACCATTTTATTGTAATAGATTTAAGAATTTATACTTGTGAAACTATATTTCTATCAATTTCTTTATCACTACAAAAATGTGATGTGGGGCGTATTTACATGCCTAAACACCATAATTTACCCATGTTATAGCTAAGTTTTGAGGATAAAATATATAATTCCTGCACTTTTAGTCCATTTTCCTGTAAGTGAGCTAACCTATGTGATTAGCATGTTTTTTAGGTATTAACGATGAAGATTTCAGCACTTTGTGGACCTTTGGGCAGCAAAGGAAAACTTCACGTAAGAAGGAAGGCAGCTTTTGGAAGCTTGTGGACTTAATGTGATGCATGGAAAATCTGTCCCGGGCAAAAACAATATTTCTTAATACTTAGGGGTGCAGCAGTAACCTAGTAGGACTAGGACAAGGATGTTATAAAAACCTTATTTGCTGAATTTTTCAGCATTGATTGTTATCATTCATTGATTCTATTCCTTTTCATTCGACTCTTTGCACAAAATCACGTTACAAGTTCTGTAGTTTAAGATAGAGAAAAAACGGCTTTCTTGAGCAACGGAAAGCACAACATTCTTCTCCCTTTTTGGACGCCAATTCTTATCCATCGTGAGATTGCTATAGTTTTGGTATGATGATGATATCTTCGTTGATTTTCATTATACTCATGAGTAGCTAAACTTCTCTGTTAGGATTAGGGAAGCCTTGTGATATATTATCTATTACTATGAGTTTGTGAATTCTTGATGTGTATGCTACTTATATCATTACTCTCTTTGTTTTAATTGAATTCTTGTGGTTGCAAACATAGGGATTACGCCAGTATAGCATTAACTTGTTCGAGGGAAAAGTTACATGTTTGGAAAAGAGAGGGTGACAAGAAAATAGGGCTACCAACCTCTGTTTACACGTTAATGCCTTAACCGGATTAACTTTCTTGGAGAATTCGTACCATTAGTTATACGCTTTAGGCTCGAGAGAGGTAAGGTGAAATAATCCTTGATGGTTGAGAAACACTAGGATTTACCATTAGAATATGAACCTCTATAAGTGCATGAATGTCTAAATTCTGTATTACTCATCGCTAATAGATACGTAGAACTCACAAGGTGGACATAACCCTAACTTATTATTCTCTGTGATTAAATCTTACTACATTTATCGCTTTATTCGTTACTTTGATAGCATTAATTCATGCCATAATCCAATCCCCCCTTTCCATAGAATTTTCGACCAACAGTCTGCTAGCAATTGCAACACTTAGTGACCAAGTATTCCCTATGGGATTCGACACCCAACCCAGTTGGGTTCTATATTTGACAGTGACCGCTTACACTCTTACGAGAGCTGTAGTTTGGGCGTTATCAAATTTTTACGCCGTTACCGGGGAATACGGTTGTCAACTAAGTTTGTGATAGTTACTAGACCCTTTGGTCAAAGATTCTCGAATTTTACTTTTTGTCTGTTGTTTTTATTTTATTCAGGTTTTTCTCAGTGCATGCCAAATACTCAAAGTTTGGGTCAGCCATTATTACCCATAAACCCTGAACCATAACTTATTGGCATTATGGAGGCGCAACGAGACATTGAAAGAAGGACTGCTCAACAGGAGCAGGCTAGATTAGCTGCATTGGCCACTGCTCAAGTGCATCAACAGAATATTGATAACCTATGGCGAGCAACAAATCCTGATGATGAGGACCTGGGTGATGATGAGTTACTAAACCCAAGGCATGCTGATGAGGTAGCGGCATCTAGGAAAAGAAGAGATTGTCAAGCTAGATTTAGACCTGAATGCCGAGCTGTGCAGATTCCTTTTGACGATGATGATGAAGACCTAGATGGGTTTGTTGCCACAGGGGCTATTAATCCTCTGCCCTTGGCACCCGGAGCCAAGTTCAATATCACTAGCACCATGATTTAGCTATTGCAGCTCAAGGGATTATTTGGTGGACTTGCAAGCGATGATCCGAATATGCATCTGATCAATTTTATCTCAACATGAAAATCTTTTGACAATCTAGGAGTTGGACAGAATGCAATTCGGCTACGCTTATTTCCATTGTCTCTATATGGAGTGGCAACTCTATGGTTGAACGGACTAACTCCAGACTCTATTACTAATTGGAGGCAACTGAAAGACGCTTTCCTAGAAAGATTCTTTCCGCCATCCAAGAGAGAACAGTTGAGAGATGAGATCAGCAATTTTTGACAGCTTCCAACTGAAGCTCTCCACGAAACATGGGAAAGGTTCAAGAATAAGCTTATGTGGTGCACAAATCATCATATGACCAATTTCCACTTGATTGAGATATTATACAGGTCTTTGAATTCGGCGACTAAGCCAGTGGTTGATAATGTTGTAGGAGGGTCATTCATGGACCTTACTTTTATTCAGGAAAGTGATATGCTAGATCATATGACAAAGCAGAGTAGAGCTTCGCATACCAGGGATTCTGAGGTAGCAAGCTCTACTATATCTATTGGCATGACTGTCGAACAAAGGCGAAAAGTGGAAGAACGTGATCAAGATATAGCGCACATGAAAATGCAGATGGATCTTCTTACCATGCATTTATTATCAAGGAAGACCGAAAAAGTCAAGGCTATCGTATCACAGGGAAGAGATGAATCCGATTCTGAGGAGGAGGCTAACTATTTGAATAATCAGGGGGTTTCCGAGTCAGTACCCAAGGAAACCAAGGTCGAAACTATTATGATAAATCTGGAAACAAGGACCGTGATCAAGGTAGTTGGAAGAATAAGACTGACAGGAGTGGTTTGTATGTTCCTCCTGGAAATGGTGAGGCCGTGGCGTCTGGCTCTGGGAAGATGTCCGTGGAAGATATGATGGCTAAGCTATTGAAAGGAGTGGAGGCAACCAATACGGGAGTAAATGAGGTAAATAATGATTTGTCATCAATAAATCAATTGGTTGACTCGCATTCCACTTCAATAAAACAGTTGGAACAACAATTGAGTCAACTTTCAGTGGCATTCAATCAAAGAAAGGCTGGCACTTTACCTAGTGACACTGTACAAAATCCAAGGAACGACGAATCATGTATGGCTATTACTACCAGGAGTGGTAAGGTGTTAGAGAATCCATCCAAGGGAAAGAAGGTGGTTGATGATATAGCAGATAATGTTATTGATGCAGAATATGAAGATGTCGAAGAAGCTGAAGAGATTATTCGTGACGTCACCCCTAGAGCCACCAATGTTAGAATTGAAGGAGCTGCACCGTCATCTAAAGTATGCATTCTTGGGAAGTGGAAACACACTTCCAGTTATTGTTGCGGCTAATTTGGGTGAGCAGCAAGTTGCACCTCTTATCTCTGTTCTAAGGAGATACAAGAGAGCCATCAGTTGGACTATCACTGATATTATAGGTATCCCGCCTGGGATATGTATGCACAAGATTCAGCTTAAAGAAAATTGCATACCCACTATTGAGCATCAAAGATGTTTGAATCCACCTATGCAAGAGGTGGTGAAGAAAGAAATTATTAAGTAGTTGGATGCAGGGATAGTGTATCCAATCTCCGACAGTAAATGGGTGAGTCCGGTACAGTGTGTGCCCAAGAAAGGGGGCATGACGGTAGTTGCAAACAAAAAGAATGAGCTAATTCCACTCAGACCTATTATAGGGTGGAGAGTGTGCATGGACTACCGGAAGCTGAATTCGTGGACGCTTAAGGATCACTTCCCAATGCCATTCATGGACCAAATGCTTGATCGATTTGCAGGGAAAGAATGGTTTTGTTTCATCAATGGTTATTCTGGCTATAATCAGATTTGTATTGCTCCCGCAGATCAAGAGAAGACAACGTTTACATGCCCATATGGTACGTTTGCCTTCAAACTTATGCCATTTGGGCTATGTAATGCACTTACCACTTTTCACCGTTGTATGATGTCCATTTTTTTTGATATGGTTGAAGACACCTTGGAGGTGTTCATGGATGATTTTTCAGTTGTAGGTGAGTCATTTGAATCATGCTTGGTGAATCTAATTATGGCGTTGCAGAGATGTGTTGAATTCAACTTGGTACTAAACTGGGAGAAGTGCCACTTTATGGTTAAGGAAGGTATTGTTCTTAGGCATAAAGTTTCTGAAAAAGGAATTGAGGTCGATCGAGCGAAGATTGAAGTTATCGAGAAACTACCACCTCTAATTTCTGTAAAGGCAGTTCATAGTTTCCTCGGTCATGCAGGTTTTTACCGAAGGTTTATTAAAGACTTCTCCAAGATTGCTAGTCCGTTATGCAAACTTTTGGAGAAGGATGCAAAGTTCGTCTTCGGTGAAGATTGCTTGAAGGCATTCGAATGCCTCAAAGGGAAGCTAGTTGAAGATCCTATCATTGTAGCGCCTGATTGGTCTCTACCGTTTGAAGTTATGTGTGATGCAAGTGGGGTAGATTTGGGAGTTGTACTTGGTCAAAGAAGATAAAGGTTATTTCATCCAATCTACTATGCGAGCAAGGCCTTGAATGGAGCCCAGAAGAACTATACCATCACTGAACAAGATATTCTAACGGTTGTTTATGCTTTTGAAAAGTTCCGTGCTTACTTGTTGGGGACCAAAGTGGTGGTTCATATAGATCATGCTGCTCTAAGATATTTAATGGCAAAGAAGGATGCTAAGCCAAGGCTAATTCGGTGGGTGTTATTGCTGCAAGAATTTGATTTCGAGGTAAAAGATAGAAAAGGTTGTGAAAACCAAGTAGCTGATCATCTATCTAGACTTGAGAATGAGCGCATAGCGCAGCCCGACTTTGAGATTGATGATGCATTTCCCGACGAAGAGATCCTAGCCACGATGGTGGAAGAGTTACCGTGGTACGCAGACTTTGCGAACTACGTGGTAAGTAATGTGATGCCTGAGAATCTCTCTTTTCATCAAGAGAGAAAGTTCATGCATGATGTGAAACACTACTTCTGGGATGAACCATAGCTTTTTCGACGATGTGAGAATGGTGTTATTAGGTGATGCATATCTCATGTAGAGGTGCCTAGCATATTGGAAGCAAGTCATGCTTCCCAGGTTGGGGGTCACCATGCAGGTGATCGGACAGCCAGAAAGGTACTACAAAGCGGCTATTATTGGCCTTCATTATTTAAGGATGCCTATGATTTTGTGAGAAGATGTGATCAGTGTCAGAGGCAAGGCGCAATTTCGAAGCACCATGAGATGCCCATGTCTAAAATTCTTGAAGTAGAGCTATTTGATGTATGGGGTATTGATTTCACGGGCCCATTTGTGAGTTCGTTTGGGATGAAATATATCCTAGTTACTGTGGATTGTGTATCCAAATGGGTCGAAGCAGTAGCGTTGGCTGATAATGAAGGTAAGTGTGTTGTAGCATTCTTGAAGAGAAATATCTTCTCTCATTTTGGGGTACCACGTACCATCATAAGTGATGGAGGATCACACTTTTGCAATAAGTTTTTCAGAGCCGTGTTGGTGAAATATGTAGTCAAGCAACATAAGGTAGCCACACCTTACCACCCACAAACTTGTGGGAAGGTAGAGGTTTCTAATCGGGAGATCAAGCGGATCCTTGCTAAGACTGTAAATGCTAGTAGGAAAGATTGGTCTCGGAAGCTGGACGATGCCTTATGGGCTTATAGAACTGTGTTCAAGACACCAATTGGCATGTCCCCGTACCAACTAGTTTATAGGAAGGCCTATCACTTTCCAATTGAGCTAGAACATAAAGCATTGTAGGCGTTGAAGCGGCTTAATTTGAATTGGGATGATGCTATTAATCTGAGATTGGAATAGCTGAATGAGA
This sequence comes from Capsicum baccatum var. pendulum, assembly GCA_030864225.1. Classification (NCBI taxonomy): domain Eukaryota; kingdom Viridiplantae; phylum Streptophyta; class Magnoliopsida; order Solanales; family Solanaceae; genus Capsicum; species Capsicum baccatum. Next base: position 130,405,898 of record CM061557.1, read on the forward strand.
TAGATGAATTCCGTCTACATGCGTATGAAAGATCAGACCTCTACAAGGAACAGATGAAAAAGTATCATGATCGGCGGATTATCCAACAAAACTTTCAGAAGGGTGATATGGTACTTCTTTTCAACTCCAAACTGAAGCTATTTCCAGGTAAGTTGAAGTCTAAATGGTCTGGTCCGTTCAAAATTTGCCAAGTCTACTCGTCTGGAGTAGTAGAGTTAGAAGACAATAATGGTGGTGTCTTTAAGGTGAACGGCCAACGAGTGAAGCCATATATTGGTCCTCTTGACTCGATAAAATGTATGGCCACCATCTATCTCAACGAAGTCTAAGTAATCAAGATAACTATTTTGTGCCACGACAATAAATCAAGCGCTACATGGGAGGCAACCCATTGTTTTTAATCGTTTTGTTTTCCTAGGAGTTTGTTTTGTTAAATAAAAATCCAAAAAGAAGAGTCGAGCCACGACCAAAACTAAGGCGCTTGGTGGGAGGCAACCCATCGTTCTAATCGTTTTTGTTGTTTCTGAGTAAGTGTAGGTGCAAGATATATAAAGGAGAAAATTGGTCCCAAATTTTTATTTGAACGTGTGCCATGTTAAAGGTGGTAAGTTAGGAATGATGGATCAAAGGCAATAGACAAGGCAATGCCTATGCAAATCTAGGCAACGAACAAGGCAAGGCCTATGTAAATCTAGGCAACGGACAAGGCAAGGCCTATGCTATGGCCTAAGCTCTCTGAATCTACAAGGCTATGGCATAGGCGCCACCTATGCTCAACTAGGCAAAGATAAAGGCGCCTCTTATGCCATTGCCTAAGCTCTTTAAATCTACAATGCTATAGAATAGGCGCCGCCTATGCTCAACTAGGCGATAGCATAGGCACTGCCTATGCCCAACTGGGCAAAGCATTAGGCGCCGCCTATGCCAACCATATGCAAAGCATTAGGCGCCGCCTAACCTTACTTTTCGGTCTCCTAACCCAATTCTACATGGGTCAAATCCGACCCAAGCCTTGGTCTATAAATAGAACCTTAATCTTAGAACAAAATCTCATTGTTTGCTCAACCTAAGCGCCGCCTAACCTTCCCAAATCTCTCAAAACTTTTCTTTTTGCACATCTAACCTTGCAAGATCATCTTCCCAAGTAAGTTCTTCTTTTATATTCCGTAAGTGTTACAATATTACGCTTATAATGATTTGTTAGATCTTAAAGTGATGTTGATGATTAGAATGTGGTTGATTTGTTATGATACATCTAGTTGAGTGAAAGAATACGTATGGGTGTTCTTGACTTGGTTCCGACTTGTATTTGATTTTGATACACTGTCATACTTTTGCAGAACCAACATGGTGAAGTTAATTTCATAATCTTCAAAATTGAAAGCTTGAATGTTGGAATGACTCGTTCATCGAGATAAAGATCATGATTGAATACAAGCATGATATGTTGTGATTATTTCTCTGCAATAACTTGTTACGATCTCTATGTAGTAGTCTTGTTCTAAAAGTGCATCAATCGAAACATGAAAGTATAGTCAAGATTACATGAAATAGAGTTGGAAAGAATAGTTAAGATGACATGAAAGTATGACTATGCTAAACATGTTGTTGGAACATATCACCTATATGTACGTCGATGAAGTCTGAGTAATCGACATAACTCACTTAATTAGTTTATGCCTACAAATTAAGTGTGGGGTGGTGCCACTATTGTTTATTTGTCGATTATATCTGATGAGATGATCTAACATGAATCTATTTTAATCTCAGGTAAAACGGCACCAAAAGGATGACAAGGAAAAGAAAAACCGTCCACCTCACAGAAAGGTCAGTAAAGGGGAAGAAAAGAGCAAGATGAATCCTTCTCACTGCATATACCTCGATGCACTTTCGGGATAAAATGGGTCCTAGAGGAGGAAGGAAAGGAGTGGTACAAGAACAACAAAGTAAAGAAATATGTTCACGTGGAGTTGATACAAAAGAAAAGTCTAGCGAAGAGAGAACCTCGCATTTTGGCTAAAATCATGGCGCTAAATCTTGATTTCATTTTCTGAGATATGGGAGAATGTAATCTTGATCTAACGCGAGAGTTTTATGCAAATTGGTCCCCAAAGACTACCGGAAGTGAAGAGAAGATTCGTGGCCAAGTCTTGCAACTGAATGCGGAGTTCTTCAATACTTTTCTGGGCCTTCCATCTGTCGATCCATCACCGCTCAAGGAGCTTTATCACAGACCTCCGTACAGGGCAATCAGACACACACTGTGTGGAACTAGATCAATGGCATGTTGGAATCATCACAAGGATACTGGTCGGCACAATACCTTCCTGTATGCTTCCCTAAACAGAGAAGCTCGTATATGGTTGAGGATAGTCAAATCTTGCCTCAATCCTGGGACATAGTACACAAAGATCACGCTTGATAGAGTATTCTTGGTGTACACTCTGATGACTAATATTCCCATCAACATTGGTGCGGTTATCCGATCATCTATGCGTAAGGCTAGGCTGCACAAGAGGTCCCATTTTAGGTTTGGCAATTTGTTGACTGGGATATTAAGAAAGGAACACATTGAAGAGGAACCTACACAACCCAAAAAAGGTTGATCTAACAAAGGTTAAAGATTCTGAAACTATGCATGGCGTCAACCTGACCACTGCAAAAAGACATGCTCACCATGAAAGCTTCTTCCGCCATTTATATGGCATGACGAGGTTTACCATGATGAGTGGGGGTCGTGTTCCAACTGATGTAGAGCTCTAGCAGTTGGATTATGACTACCCGATGAATGAGCATGCGCGGGCTATGTGCGGAGTAGGGGTACATTTTGAAGAACCTCTCGATGATGACGTGTCGACTGATAATGATCGCCGAATGCCAGACTCAGACGTGGAGGAGAACTTTGATGAAGACGACTCTGATGATGATTCCGATGCAGGGGGTATGACCCCAGACATGGAGGAGTCTGACTAATCAGGTTTTCCTTTTTTATTTTCCACTGAGGGCAGTGTGTCCCGTCTAAGTATGGGGTACTGGTATTTGTATGCTGTACTTCTTTGCCTACATTTATTTATGTTTGTTTCTTTTAATTAGTCATAATTAGTTAGTAGTAGTTATATTTTTGAATTTTTTTTTGTGATTTTGCATGAAGTGCATGAAATTATTCTGATAGATGGCATGGTATTATGACAAGAGTTTGTCCGAAAGTCATTACTATTGAGACATTTAGGCTCTAAGTATGACTCACTATGTGATAAGTGTGTCGTTTAATTCATTCATCGGTTTGGTCAAGACTCTATACTGCTCCCAATAAAGTTGACCATGTGCCTTGTGTGTGTGAGGTTATAGTATATTCTGTGTGGTGACTGATGCTAGAACTTGCCTGGTGTGTGTAAAGCAAAATAAAGAGTGTAAACTTAGGAGATGATTTAGGCATTTCTTTGGCAGCCTGTAATTGTTTACCTTCTTTTTACCTACCCTTGTACATTATCCTAGTAAACCCCCTTTGAGCCTTTAGCTATTTTTTTGACAGCCTCATATGTAGCCTAATACATTTTTTTTCAAGACCATAATTTGATCCAAGTTCCTAAGCGCTTTAAATTGTGGAGTCATGTGATAAAATAATAGGAAAATGGTGAGAGTGACACCTCAGAGTATATTGGTACTTGAAATTGTTGTGAAAAAGAGTGTTATCATAGAGGTGCTTTAGAAAATATGAAAAAAAAAGAAAAAAGGAAAAGAAATAGAAAAGTAAAAAGATAGTTGTGTTTATGTTTGAATAACAAAATAGGTGAAAAGGGGTGGTAGATGAAAGAAAGGTAGCAAGGTTGTTTAATAGAGAGTGTTAATGGCATAATGTGATGTATTAAAGCGGTTAGGGACCATAGGCACTATTTCTAGCCAAAATAGTCCTACCTGTCCCTTAGCCTACATTACAACCTGTAAAGACCTATTTGATCCTAAGCTTAGCATTCTGATATTAGTGGAGCATTACACTAAGGGCAAGCCTATGGTCATCAGTTATAACATATGAATTCTTTGTGTGAGAGAGAGCAAGGAGAGTCTTATACCCATGTTTTGAAAAATACTTGTGAGTGATTATGGGTGATATCTTATGTGAGACACACATGGTTGACGAGTTTTGGGTAGTTTTGTAATATTCTTTGTGCCTTAACTTGTGGATACGAATTAACCATCATCACGAGTCTATGTTAGAGGTTGAATTGTTTCTAGTAGTGATCAAGAAAACTACTCTTTGTTAATGATTGTCGTGCATGTCTTGGGGATAAATTTTGTGTTGTTACTGTGAAATTCTAAGTAGATGTTTGCATGGACGTAATATTCTGTTTGAGGACGAACAAAGCTTTAAGTATGGGGTGTTGATGTTGGACGTATTTACACGCCTAAACACCATAATTTACCCATGTTATAGCTACGTTTTGAGGATAAAATATATAATTCCTGCACTTTTAGTCCATTTTCCTGTAAGTGTGCTAACCTATGTGATTAGCATATTTTTCAGGTATTAACGATGAAGATTTCAGCACTTTGTGGACCTTTGGGCAGCAAAGGAAAACTTCACGTAAGAAGGAAGGCAGATTTTGGAAGCTTGTGGACTGAATGTGATGCATGGAAAATCTGTCCCGGGCAAAAACAGTATTTCTTAATACTTAGGGGTACAACAGTAACCTAGTAGGACTAGGACAAGGATGTTATAAAAACCTTATTTGCTAAATTTTTCAGCATTGATTGTTATCATTCATTGATTCTATTCCTTTTCATTCGACTCTTTGCACAAAATCACGTTACAAGTTCTGTAGTTTAAGACAGAGAAAACACGGCTTTCTTGAGCAACGGAAAGAACAACGTTCTTCTCCCTTTTTGGACACCAATTCTTATCCATCGTGATATTGCTATAGTTTTCGTATGATGATGATGTCTTCGTTGATTTCTGTTATACTCATGAGTAGCTAAACTTCTCTGTTAGGGTTGTGGAAACCTTGTGATATACTATCTATTGCTATGAGTTTGTGAATTCTTGATGTGTATGCTACTTATATCATTACTCTCTTTGTTTTAATTGAATTCTTGTGGTTGTAAACATAGGGATTATGCCAGTATAGCATTAACTTGTTCGAGGGAAAAGTTACATGTTTGGAAAAGTGAGGGTGACAAGAAAATAGGGCTACCAACCCCTGTTTACACGTTAATGCCTTAACTGGATTAACTTTCTTGGAGAGTTCGTACCATTAGTTATACGCTTTAGGCTCGAGAGAGGTAAGGTAAAATAATCCTTGATGGTTGAGAAACACTAGGATTTACCATTAGAATACGAACCTCTATAAGTGCATGCATGTCTGAATTCCGTATTACTCATAGCTAATAGATACGTAGAACTCACAAGGTGAACATACCCCTAACTTATTATTCTCTGTGATTAAATCTTACTACATTATTCGCTTCATTCGTTACTTTGATAGCATTAATTCATGCCATAATCCAATCCCCCCTTTCCATAGAATTTTCGACCAACTGTCTGCTAGCAATTGCAACACTTAGTGACCAAGTATTCCCTGTGGGATTCGACACCCAACCCAGTTGGGTTCTATATTTGACAATGACCGCTTACACTCTTACGAGAGTTGTAGTTTGGGCGTTATCAAAATGCAATGGTATGTTAACTTGACATCGGGAATTTTTATTTGGTTTTCATTATCATCAGTATATTGATACAAGATAAATGGGATTTAACACTTTTGATCACACAACTCAAGGACGACAAAAGGAGGTCCAAGCCATGATCACCCTAAGGATTCAAGAATGTGCTTAGAGGACCTTATTTGACCTCCTAATTAAATAATGTCATGTTTGAAAGAGATCTTGTAGTTGAGGAAAGCCAAAGCACAAGGAATAAAGAGAGTCCTTGTGGGTTATTTCCAAAAAAGCCAGTTTAGGGCAATTTTTGTAATAGGTTATTTATGGAAAGGAAAATACTATAAATAGGTGCCTTATACATTTCATTTCCTTTTACTTTTATGAATTTTGAATGATTACTCCATTGTGAGTAAGTGGCAAGCTTGAATTAGCTTGTGGCAAGCTTGGATTAGCTTATGTTGATCTTTCATATAGAAACATTGGTTGCCAGGGAATTCAATTATCTTGTGGTCTACGTAAGATCTAGGTGCTTGTAAGTATTCAATAACGGAGGTCTTTGGGTTTGATGCACCCTTTGGTTGCCATTTTGTTATCTTATTAGTGTCTATCTTTTTATTATTATCATTCTATCCCTCTATCCTTTAATTTTTGTATTTTTGATTTTATCAATTCTTTAGTTTGTGTGTGTTTTTTTCATTTCCATAGTTTTATAATATCATTTGGTATCATTGACGAGATTGATTTTGTTCACACAAAGTCAATCCTGGGTTTGTTATCTTGAAAATCAACAAAAAATAGAAGTGTCAAAATCTAAAATTCCAAAAATGTCATTATTCACATTTTTTTCTTAGGTCATATTTTGGGGTTTTAATTTTTGAATTTTCTTCCATTTATAGTGTTTGATTTGTGTTTCCTAACACTACTAGTGTCCATATATCAAATTCAAACTATATCAGAGTGAAATTAAGCTTATACTATCATTAAAAGCTTGGGTTTGAAGAAGTTTAAAGTAGATTGAAAATTTCAAATTTGTTTGAAATATTTGAAGTTTTGGGTAAGTAATTTGATCAAAATAATGTGTGTAATGAGTTTAGAATGTTGAAAAGTGCAAAAGTTAAAAATTTGAACTTCTTTCGAGCTAAGAAGAAAAAATTGGAAAAGTTTGCGTTCTTAGACAGATTGTAATCTTTATCTTGAAATTTCATCCAAAATTAGTTGTTTGATATAAAAATAAGGAAGAAAAAGAGTTTATAATTGTTTGTACTGAATCATATCCAAAGGATTCCAAGTATATTCCAAAAGAAAGTGCAAAGAGGACCACAAGGTGGGCAATTTTGATCATTCCAAGAGGGGAGGGATGACCAACTTGCGCCCAAGGTGTGCTGGAGGTTCTGCAGCCGATGACGCACACCTAAGACTAGTAACCAGTCCCACACCTGCTCCAAAAGTGCACCGGACCTTCAAACAACCTGCTAGAGCAGGTTCCCAAATACAGGTCAAGGTAGTCTAACACATTTCAACCTCCAAAACACATTTCATGTCTACTCAACATCGAACTCAAGTTCCAAATGAATTCTAACACTCCTAAACTAGAATTTGATCAAGTTTGATTCTTTAGTTTCATTTCTTGATTCCTAAAGTCATCTCTTGATTCTTAAACTACTCAACAACTAGCAATCCATCTACAAAGTTGGTAGATTAGTTCTTGAGTTTTAATTCTTTCATCATCTGATTTATTTCAAGATTTTCTCTTCACATCATTGTTAGTTCTTGATTTAAGTACTTATATATTTTATTTGAGTCATTACAATAATAATCCATGCCAACCATAAGTAAAGATTGACACCTTACTTACCATTAGAGTATAAGAAACTTTCAATATTTGTATCTCCAATTGTGAGGACTACAAAGGTGAGCTTCGTACTAGTGTTGGTGAGTAGATTTACTACTAAGATTGTTTGTTCATTTTGTAGGTTCAAGGTGATATAATTAATTATGTCTTTGATAGCCTTGTATAGTCATGACTACAACATAGGACATTATTCTTGTGGTGAAGATAGTTATGGCTATGATGAAGATGGAGATTATGGGGGCTATACATATACCCATGATCAAGAGATAGATGAAAATGAGGGATACTATTTCGAAGGAGAATGTGACATGAAAGATGAACCTAATTCGTATAGTGAGTATTGAGATGATGAAGAGCCATGTAAAGGTTCTTATAAGGAAGATAGGGCATGTGAGGAGTATTACACTTCCCACTCTGAGCCTAGAGGTGATTTAATTTATAATCCATTTATTTACAAATATTTTAAGGATAATGGTGAGAATTTATGTGAGGATTGTGAAGTTTCATATTACTTGTCTCGTATTTCTTCTTATCATGGTCGAATCAATGTGAATAGTTATACTAACTATAGTAGAGGTTGCTCTATGGGAATGAAAGAGTGTGCATCTCCAAAGCCTAGGGAAACTACATCTTATTCTTCTTATCCTAGTGCTTAAACAAATGTAAATAGGAACCACGGTAGGAATGGAGGGTATAGTAGGAGTCAAGAACTTTCTAATCTTCCCATCTTCATAAGAGAGTCGAATCTCAAATATTGTCTTAATTAGGAATAAGAGTGTGAAATAATCTTCGATGATTATGATATGAGTGATGTTGAGAGAGATATATGTGTTATTAAACATATTCAAGGTCCACACCGTTGTGGTGGGAACTCATAAGAAAGTATGATCGATTATGGAGTGCCTTGAAAGGACTCATGAGGGGTGCCCATATACCAATGGGGTATATGAAGCTTTAGAATAGTGATCTAAGAAGAAACATTAACTCCATAAAGGTAAGCATGTGTAGGTTTTGGGGATGCCTCCTTGTGCTAGATGATTGGCGCTATATAAACTATATCATCCCACCTATGTTTGACTATCTAAGTATATCTTGAGAGCTTTTACTTGTTCCATACTTCTTTGAGGGGTATATAGTTTTTGAGAGAGTGAAGATTTCCTCCAGATAAGGGTACTATGAGGAGGTTTGGTGTGTCATCTTCCCTTGGAACATGGATATTTATGCTTGGGTACCAATTAATTTGCATGACGTAGAGTTCCAAATGAGCAAAACTAGCCTAAGGTTGTAAAGGACCAATGAGTAAATCATCTCTTTCTACCCGTTATAACTAAATGTTAATGAATTGTTGCCACTTACTCTAAGCCTAATGAAAATAAGAGAAAAAAGATTGAGATAAGTAATGGTATTTAAGGTGGAAACCTATGAGAGGAAAAAGAAGATCTAGTGAGGAATGAAGTAAGGGGGTTTCCACCAAACCGAGTTAATAATGTTTGTCCTTCTTTTAATAAAGACATGTGTGTAGGTACCAATACAGCAAGAAGAGGAAACCACGTACCAAACGAGAAGATTCCCTTTGAAGATTTATTAAGGGAAATCTTAGAAGATTCCAAATCCAGTGGAGGACCTTCACACAAAAGTAAATAAGAATGTTCTCAAGAGATTCAAGGTAACATAACTCACTCTTACACTTATGTACATGTGAATAATAATTATGAGGATCATATCCCATTGAGTGTGATCAGTAGTTTGCCTATATATGAGTCTCATGATTCATTACCTCATGTTGATAATGTACCATTAAGAGTTTGGATACACTATTTGATCCTATAAATGACCGTATTGACTCTTCTTGTAAGATAAATTTGTGTCCACCTATGTTGAAACCAGTATGATGAATGATAGTACATTGTCTCGTGAAATTTGTATTGATCAACTTTTCTATGAATCTAGAACACCATTTAAGGATGTTTGTAATGTGATTAAGAACCTCAAGTGAGTGATGATATTGAAAATATTGGTCAAGCAAATAGAAGTGACCTTTTGAGCATTACCTTTAATGAGGCTCCTATTGCTTATTTAGATCATAGGGATAACGATATATTTGAAATATATTTGACACTTAAATTAGTTATTTAGAGAGTGAATTTGCATGTTCCAAATCCTCTTCTTGGATAGATCCTTCTCTCTTTAAGAACAATATCTTGTGTGAAGATGATGAAATCACTTTTAGTGGATTACCTAGTATTGTGGATAGCATTGATGATATAGCTTATCTTGCGGGCTATACCCCAAATGACAACCCACTATGGTGTGACAATATTCCTCATAAGGATGGAAATCTCTTTTTCAAAGATGAGATTACTCTTAAGGGAAAGGAATTTGTAGTTTTGGAATGGAATGATCAATTGGGTGATGATAACTTTGATATACTTGAATGTTTGAGAAACACAATTAGTGATTGTTCCTATGAAAATGATTGTGGTTGTGATCCTTTATACAATACCCCCACCCTTTTTGATAATTATGAGGATGAATTGCTTGATTCTTGTGATGACTTAAGTAATGACTCCTTTGATGTTAGTGGTGTTTTTTGTATACTTAAGGATTCACTCCTTGAAATGTAAGGTGTTACTTGTTTGGAAATTGTTCCTTCTTATTTTGTTCCTTTATTGATGAGAATACTTATGGTAATGATCTTGAATCTGATAATGAGTATTTACATAACGATACCTTAGTTAAAGATAATTTGTATAATACCTTTCTCTATCTTCTGTTTGCTTATGAAATTGTCAATAGTCATGTAGATGGTAAGATTAATGTCTAAAATGGCACCATTGGGTAAGCGAGTATTGTCATTACCCATGTTCTTCACTAATTCTTCTAGTTGACCCCATGATCTAATGGGATATGGTGATTTTCATAAACCTAACTTGATTCTTACTCTAGATAGCAAGCAAAGTTTGAATGAGGATGTTGATACCCATCACTATGATGTAAAGTTTTTCTTTTGTAACTACAATCCACATTATTGACCTAAGTTTTGCATGTGAGGCATCTCCAACAAAGATGAGTGGTATAGAGGGGTTATGTGTTTGTTGAGACAAGGAACCCATGTAAGTATTCATGAGTGATTGATTGATATCCATGGTTCCTTTAGCCTTCCCCACTGTCCATATCTATTGAGTGGAGAAGTAGCTTCTATATAATTGGGTTGCATACCCTTAATTGATCATCTTGATGCTTGGTTATATCTTCACTATGTGAAAAGTTAGCATGATGTTCTGATTTATTGTGCTAAATCTAACCATCATTCCATAAGGATATTATATTTATTTCTCCTTTCTTTAGTTTTGCAAGTTTCAGATATGAGGTTGAATACTTTCAACAAACGGAGGATGATACAAACCAAATGGGCATTAACGCTTTTGATCACAAAATTCAAGGCCAACTCAAGGAGGTCCAATCCATTGTCACCCTAAGGATTTAAGAATGTTCTTGGAGGACCTTCTTTGAGCTCTTAATTAAACAATGTCATATTTGGAATATAGCTAGGAGTCGAGGAAAGCCATGGCACAAGGAATAAAGAGATCCCTTGTGGGTTATTTCTAAAATAGTCACTTTCGAGCTATTTTTGTAATAGGTTATTTATCAAAAGAAAAATACTATAAATAGGTGCGTTAGACATATCATTTCCTTAGACTTTGATGAATCATGAATGATTACTCCTTTGTGAGTGAGTGGCTAGCAAGGATTAGATTGGGGCAAGCAAGGATTAGCTTGTGTTGATCTTTCATTTTGAAACATTGGTTGCTTGGGAATCTGATTCCCTTATGGTCTACGTAAGAGCAAGGTACTCATAGGTAATCGATAAGGGAGGCCATTAGGTTTGACACACCTATTGGTTGTCTTTTTGTTGTTTACTTATGTCTATATATCTATATTATCTTCCTATTCTTTACTTTATTGATATTTCATTTTTAAATCTTAGTTGTTTTTATTTTTGAACTTTGTTCCTGTATCACTAACATCTAGAATTTGGATTTGGTTTTTATTATCGTGAGTAGATTGACTCATTACATCTTTGCTTAGTTGTTGTAAAACTAGTTTACTTCTGGAAATGTCGTTTTTTTAAAAATTCTTTTCTAGAAACTTGGTGATGTACTTACAACGGCCATGTTTTTGTAGGATCGTAAAATAGACCTCTATTTGTTCTTTTAGGGTTATCAATAAAAACACATACTTCTGATCTAGGTTCCAATTTTTCTGCCTTTCTTTTTCAGCATATATGTTAGACATCCCAAAATCTGAAAATATTTTAGGCTAGATTTATACCTAATCCATAGTTCTATGGGTGTCACAACTATCGACTTGGAAAGAACTAAGTTCAGAATATAGTTTGCAGTTTATAGTGCATAACCCAAAAACAAAGATGGCACATCATAGTAACTCATCATAGATATAACCATTTTTTCTAAAAGTCCTGTTTCTTCTTTACGCTAAACGATTTGTTATGGAGTTCTAGATACAAACATTTGAGATGTAATTCCTTGTTATATTAAGTAACTAATGAATCCATTGGAGAGGTATTCACCACCATGATCAGATCATATGGACTTGACATATTTCCCATATCATTTCTCCATTTTGTGTTAAATTCTTTGAATTTTTCAAAGCATTCAAACTTACGACACAACAAATAAGCATATCCATATTTTGAGTAATCATCAATAAAGGTCAGGAAATACTCATAACCACCTCTTTCTTGAACGTTCATTGGTCCACACAAATCAAGATGAATTAACTATAATTTATCATTTTCTCTATTTCCTCTTGAAAGAAAAGACCTCTTAGTTATTTTCCCTTCTAAACAGGATTCACATATTGGTAGTGCCTTCATTTTTAATGAACCTAAAGGTCCATCCCAAGCCAGCCTCAAAATCCTATCTAGATTTTTGTGGCATAGATGTATTTCCATAAATAAGTCTCATTAAATTTAGAAGAACATTTTATTTTACTTGAAAAGTTAATATGATTCAGCTCACTAGTTTGTTGAAGTTTGGGAGAGACATTAAAAATAAAAAGACCATCAATCAATATACTAATAGAGAAAATATTTATTATAGCTAATAATACAACTGTTATCAAAAAAGTTAACATCATAACCATATCTCATATTTCTAGAAACTAAAATAAAATTTCTTTTAATAACAGGTACATATAATGTGTCTTTCAAAATTGAAACTCTATATCAAATGAAAAACTAATATTTTCTAATGCTACAGATGGAATAGCTGAACCATCAACATGAAAAACACTAACTTCACCTCTATTCAACTTGTACTTTTCTTGAAACCCTTGCAAAGTTGTGTAGGTGTGATGTAATGACTCGATTTTTGGTGATTTATGAGAAATATTTAATTCTCTATCATTTGATCATTCTACCCCTCTTTGTAGTTTCTCTGTGGTATTTTTGGAGTGTGGGGATAAATGTCATAGCTTCCGATGTATTTCAGTGTGATTTATGTGATATTGTATTTTTTGGTAGCTTTAGAAACCTTATAGTCAACTTCGGTCAACATTTATTGGTCTGTGCATCAGATGTCAACACAGACTGCACAAGTAGATCCAAAATACTAATTTTAAGGTGGTAACATAGTTATTATGGTTTTATGACTTTTATATCTCATTTCAACCCTCAATTCAAAATTTTGAAAAATTGGATTTCGAGGATCAACTTTATGAAAATTATGTTTTTCAAAAATCTAATATTGTCATTGAGTTTGGAGCATAGAATTTGACGGAGTATTATAGTTTGTTTGCCTTTGCGGGATTCTGGATAAATATTTAGGGGTTCATGGGGACTTGGAATTCTCTAAGTCTCCAGCTAGTGCAGTTGCATAAGAGATACTTTTTTCTCTTATACAACTCATCAAATCAAACCAAGTATCATATATGCAATATTTTGATCGCAATTACAAGCCCAACGTAAGCGATGACAGGTTCGCTTATGTAATACCTTCCCTCAGACAAACTATCGCGTACGCGACCCCTAATCGTGTAAAGTGTAGTTGCTTAAGCTACTCGGTGATCATGTATCCGGTTCTAGGGTCATTTAAATACCCATGTTTTGCCATTTTTCAATATTTCTAAGACTTGGAGCTTAGGGTTTCGTGATTTTAAGTAATTTCTTACATTTCTAATCTTGGGTAAGCTTCAGTATACCTATTTCAACTACTTCCCTTAAATTTATTATTTAATTCATGTTTAAATGCAGATTTTAAAGCAAGAAATTGGGAATTTTAGCCCGAAAGGCCTAAAAAATATATTTCTCCGATCAACTCCAATTTCAATTCATTTTTACTTGGGTGAGTTTCTAATCTTATAATTATCACTTTATTTTAGTTTTATCTTCAAAACAACTTCAAATCTAAATTTTAAAATGGATTACGGAGGTTTTGCTAGTAAAGCTTCAAAGTGGATTTTTTTCAATTTGGACCTCATTTTCTCTTGGGTTTTCATTTTTAGACTTCTAAGAGTATGGGAAACATCTTTCAAAAATAAAATTATGATTTTTCCCTTCTTTCTTTAAAACCCATTTTGGGAGTCTATTTTGACCCCAACACAAAAATAGGCAGTATGAGTATTATTGGATTTTTTCTGACAAGGATTCTATATTATTATGTCTTAGTTGATTCCAAGTCTATTCGTGGGAGTAAAGCTTCAAATTAAAGGCTTGCGGGCCAATTTTAGCATTAAAGTTAGGATACTGATCAACTTTCTTCAGACTGAGCTGGGTAATCAATGCCGATTCAAAATAATGTTATGAGTGTGAGAACTAATCATGAAAATGACTATATTTATCGTGTTTTGCCCTTGTGTAGGCCTATATATTGATGTTATTTAGTGGAATTTGGAATGTTTTTTTATATGTGACTGTGTGGGGTCCTATGTGTTATTATTCACCTTATGTACGTGAAATTAATTGTATTTTATTTGATTGAAAACCCTAATATGGTATTAATGATGTACTTTATATGTATTTTCATTCTATTTGAATATGGATTATTTTGGAATTCATGGACGGTTGGAAATATTAACTGGATATGTGGTTCACTTGTTTGCTATATTAGTTGGAGATGGAAATACTTATTCTGGTTGGTTGTGAGCGTTACGTCATCATATCATATACATTCGTGATACATTGGTACCAATGTGTAAATGCAAGAAATATTTGAAACACTTCTTTTTCTGACAGAAAATGTAATATTTTTAAAACCCTCTACCGATGGATATGCCAAAGAGGAGATATAGATATTGGTATTAGATATTTGTTGTATATAGGTCGATAAACCCACATGGGTCCTACGTCAAAAAGTTTTAGGTTCATAGGTGTATATAAAGGTTCTGTATAACATTGGGTATCATCATCTTCATCATCATTCGTATGATAATTATCTCAATTACATTGTATTTACTTTAGACGTTTATGTGGTACATTATTTTCCTTGATATGATACCTATCTATGTGTATTTCTCCTTCATATTCATATGTGTGATATATGTAAACTTGTATTTCTCTCTCATATTGTAATGGTGTATGCGAATGTTATAGAACTATTAGTACAGATACTGTGGGCTACCATTTGGTATATTTTCTGGTTGCAGGTGACGTTTTCTTAGTTTATAGTTTATATGCTTTATTTTCTACTTTTCTCAGTCGGCCTATGATACCTACTAAGTACAAGTGGACCATACCACTATGCTATTTTAGTGAAGTTCCATGTTCGAGTTTACCATACGGTGGTTAATTTGAGTGACATTGGAGCTTTGTGAGGTAGTTATTTCTTTTATGCATCTGTAGTTGAATACTTCATTACCATATTTAGAATGTATCTTATTTGTATTCAGAGACAAAGTTTCTCCTATTTTGGATACATTATGTATTTTGATGTCGAGTCATACTAGTTATGTTCTTACACTCTGACACTAAGTTTTGGGATTTGGTTGCTATCAGTGACTATGTAATTTATCTTTTACTATATATATGTGGTTTGACTATGTTCCAGAGGTCTTGCCTTGGTTTTGGGAATTGATTTTTTTATTTTGCATCAGTTTGGTTATAGGCTTTATTGACAAGGCTTACCGCGACAAGTGCCATCATGACCTTCAAATTTTAGGTTAAGACAAATTGGTATCAGAGCAACCAGATTCATTAGTCTCAACAATCTAAGAAATGTGTCTTGTAATATTTTACGGAGCGTTACATAAGCATTCATATTTATTTTCAAGAGGCTATAAAATATCTTTAGGATATTTTATTTATTTCATCTTATGTCATGCGGATTCATAACTTGTGTTCTAAGTTATAATTTATTTTTTTCTATGCAGATATTTATGACTAGGTCAAGTAAGGCTAGATATGCAAAGCCTTCATCACAGGAGAGAGCCCATTAGAGATCTCATTCTAGTGTACGAGTTGCGTGTCATGGATAGGCTCGAGTAATGGACAGGAAAGAGGATTTGCACTATCTAAGATTAGTGTTGGGGGCTTTCCCCCCAAGCCCCAGATTGAGCATGTTGAAGACGCTGGGTCTACTCTGATTTCACTGAGTTTTTGTACCCCACTATTGGAGGGGTTATTGGTTCACTTATTGACCTATTTGGAGGGTACTCCTGGTAGTCCTCTAGTTTCAAGCATTGTACCTCTGACTATGCTAGAGTCTACTTATAGTATTCCTTAAGTTTTGAGTAGGGATCCTTCAATGGTACCAACTTCTGCTTTTGGTACTCTCCATACTTTAAGTGTTCTTTATCCTTCATCCCCTGTATATGAGAATGCTATTCCAAGGTTGAGATTTTAACCTTTATCTATGTTGCCTACTCAAGTGGGATCTCAACCTTCAATATTAACCATGCCTCCTCTTATTATGAGTACAGTTATGTCTTTTGATGATCATAAGAGGTTTAAGAGGCTCACTTATTTAGTTCCTCCTAGGTTCAGTGGTGTTATGGGTGAGGATGCCTAGGATTTCTTAATTAATTATCATGAGAAGTTACATAACCTAGGTTTGCTTCAGTTGTTTTTTATTGCGTATACTATCTCTTATTTAAGGGGATACGTCTAAAGATTAGTAGAGGTTACTTACTGGTTGCAGACCTTTCAATTATCTTGAGATGACTTGGTAGCAGTTTACTGAGGCCTTTATAGAGAGGCCCGTGCCTTCAATGTAAGGGATCGGATGAGGAATGAGTTTGATTACCTAGAGTAGGATTCCATGACTGTTGCAGAGTATGATGCACACTTTCATGCATTGTCTAGATATTTCTATGTCAGTATTTCCACCGAATCTAAGAAGATTTGAATGTTCGTGAAGGGGTTAAATATTTTTTTAAGTTTTCTATGATTCAGATGGTTGTGCTTGGAATGTCATTTAAAAGTAGAATGGATCATAATAAGATGATTGAGGGTATTCTTTGATCATCTGAGGGAGGTGCTAAGAAGGTGCATCATTTGGGTGAGTTTAGAGGTTACCCTTCTTAAGGTAGGGATTCTAGAGATTTTTGTGGGTATCATGGTATACCTGTGCAGGTACCCTTGAAGAGTTCAGGTAGTGGGTCTTTTAGTTTAGTAGTTTGCTATGTGTGTGATGATATTGACCATCTGGCCAAGGACTATCCTCATTGTATGTTTAGGGCTACTTCTATTTTAGCTATGAAAGATAGTAGTTATACCAGAGGTGCTTGAGGTAGAGGTAGTAAAGTATGTAGTAGTGGTCGTATAGTTGTTCAGCAAGATGGTGGTTGTGGATAGTACTATGCTATATCCTCCAAACCAGAGGCATAGGCTTTTAATGGTTATGTCACATGTATAATCCCTGTTTGTTTCAGATCTGAATCTATGTTATTTGATCTAGGATTAACTTTCTCATATGTGTATGCATATTTTGATTTGGGATTCGATTGTGCTAGTGATCCTCTTGCCATGTTTATTCGTGTATCTATCGATGTAGGAAATTATTTAGTGGTGGATCGGGTGTAGTGATCTTGTATTGTGACTTTCGCGGGCATGAGACTTGGGTAGATTTGCTTATCTTAGACATGGTTGATTTCGATGTCATTCTGGGTATGGATTGGTTAGCTCCTTATCATGATTTCCTAGATTGTTATGCTAAGACTGACTTCATCTCTATCATGTATACTAAGGATAACTTGGAAGGATGTGCTTTATTTGGGTCCCAAGAGGTTTATATCTTATATTTAGATTCATCGTTTGGTTGAGAGGGGATATTTATGTTATTGGCTATTTTCCTTACACTAGTGTTGCTTTACCTCCCTCTTTGGATTTTGTTTGTGTTGTACGTAACTTCATGATTTTTTTTTCTATGGATTTACCTGGCATGCCTCTAGATCGTGATATTAAATTTGCCAGATCTAGAAGTCTCTAAAGTTGTCGAGCTAGGAACAAAGTCTATTTTTGTTCCTCCTTATAGGATAATCCCAGTCAAGATGAAGGAATTGAAGGATTGGTTAACAAAGCTATTGGATAAGGGATTTATTTGACCTATTGTATCGTTGGGGTAAATTTGTCTTATTTGTAAAGAAAAGGGATGGGTTTATGCGTATGTGTATTAAGTATCGACAGTTTAACATGGTGACAGTTAAGAATAAGCATTCCCTTCCTCGTATTAATGATTGATTTGATCAGTTACAAAGTGTTTTAGTGTTTTCAAAGATTTAGTTGAACTTCAGGTATCACCAATTGAGGATTAGACTTTTGGATATTCCAAAGACTATCTTTCAAACTCAGTGCGATCATTATGAGTTTTTGGACATGTCTTTTGGATTGATTAATGCCCCAACCACATTCATGAAGTTGATGAACTGGGTGTTTCGACTGTATCTCGACTCCTTTGTTATTGTATTTATGGATAATATCTTAGTTTACTCCATGAATGAGGTGGATCATGAGGAGCATTATTGTGAATGATAGCCTATTTTCATATTATGAACGAGTTATCCTGTCATTTATTATTTATGTTATCAAGTCCTGGGGGTATTTATACTCAAAAATTTAGCTAATTGTCTAGAGCTAGTGTCAGTTTTCAAGATAACCTCAGTCATGTCAATCAGTAGAACTCAAATAGTTGCAGAATTTCGAAAAACTCAGTGATCTCAGTATTAGTAGCATTACATCTTCAGTTCAGTAATCAATTCAGAACTCAGTAGTACTCCGTCAGTCAACGAAACTAAGTAAACTTAGTTTAGCTCAGTTAATCAGTACGATCAGTAATAGATTCAGCTCATGTGAGTACAGTTTAAGAATCAGTTCAAAGTATTTCAGTTGGAAGTAGAATTCTGCATCGAGCGAGCCTATGGATAAGGGCTCACCCGTTAGATAAGACTGAGATCCCTAGAAGCAATCCCTCAGTTCCAGAACTACATAGCTACCATAGGTACCAGATATCACCCATTAGATAGGACTGACATACTCAGGGATCACCCGTTAGTATAGGACTGATCTCAGGGGTCATCTGATAAATTAGGACTGACCCCATAGCAGTTGTCCTTACCCGTTGCATGATACTGACACCCTTCCAGCTGAGGTTACAGGTTAGACCCCACTAGTTCAGATTTGGGGCATATCGGTTAGATGACTACCTCCCACAGTATCAATTTCAGTCTTAGTCTTCAGAATAGAACTCAGATCAGTATTACAGAAATTAGGACTGTCAGATACAGTCACTCAGCTTAGTAAAAAACTTAGATAGTTCTAAAGATTTAGAAATCACCCATTAGATAGGCTTGATCTCACATTCAGTCAATCATATTCACTATCAGTAGATTTAGAGATCACCTGCTAGATAGGCCTAATGTCAGATATAATCGAGCAGTATCAGTAACCTTGGATATTAGTTATCAGTAGACCCAGTCATTCAGTATCTAAGTATTAGCAAACTCAATAATCTGTGTTTCTAGGATTTCAGTTATAGTTTATGTATTCATGCATGTATCCTTATTCAGCATACTCGTGTATTCTGACAGTATTGTTCATACATACAAACCCTTGCATTTAGCCTTACCTCATCTAACGTACCAGTACATTTAAAGTACTGACGCATACTTTTCTTTTGCACTATGATATTTTATACCATAGGTTTAGAAACAGGAGCTCCAGAGAATCCTTAGCAGTTCAGACTTATCCAGCAGCAGTAAACCTAGCAGTGAGTCCTCATCATTTGAGGATGTTTGTTATTTCTGTATTGCATTAGATTCAGTATTTCAGTAGATGGAGTTAGTTGGGGGTTTGTCCCATCAACTCCAAGTTCAGATAGTTTAGAGGCTTTCATATTAGAAATTCAGATAGTAGTTTTAGTTTTGGTATTTATTTTATATAGTTGTGATTCAGTTTGAACCTTATGTCAAGTTTTCCACCAGTTTTTTGCATTGTTATAGTATA
Organism: Capsicum baccatum var. pendulum; assembly: GCA_030864225.1. Classification (NCBI taxonomy): domain Eukaryota; kingdom Viridiplantae; phylum Streptophyta; class Magnoliopsida; order Solanales; family Solanaceae; genus Capsicum; species Capsicum baccatum. Next base: position 130,425,862 of record CM061557.1, read on the forward strand.
CTATTCAGTTATTATAGCAGGTGCCAGAAAAGGGTTAGCTTATGCTCCTTCGGGATTATGAGCACCGTGTAGCATCCGGAGTTTAGAATCTGGGGCGTTACAAGTTCTATGTAGATCCTAGACTTTGTGCCTTGAGATTTAATGTTAGTGATCAATTCTTCCTTTGGGTTTTACCCATATGAAGGGTGCAATAAGGTTTGGGAAGAGGGGAAATCTTAGACCTAGGTAAATTGGTCTATTTGAGGTTCTTCAAATTATTCGTATGTGTCTTATGAGTTGGTTTTTCCCTCAGACTTATCAGTTACTCATCTACCTTTTCATGTATTTATACTTTGGCCTTACATTTCAGATGATTCTCATGTCATTCGTTGGAATTTAGTTCTGGTAGATGAGAGGTATCTTTTGTTGAAGAGGCTATCTCTATCTTGGCTAGGAAACTTCCACGGTTCCATTCTAAAGATATTTTGGTGGTTAAGGTCCAGTGGAAATATAGACCTATAGATGAGGGTACTTGAGAGGTCGATTCTGATATACATAGTTCTTATCCTCGGCTTTTTGTTGATTCAGGTATTTCTCTTTTCTTTAGCTCATAGATGAACTAAATTTTTTGTGGTGGATGATGTAATGACTCAATTTTTGGTGATTTATGTGAAATATTGAATTTTATGTGATTTGATTTTTTTACCCCTCCCCATAATTACTTTTTGATATTTCTAGAGTGTGAGGATGGTTAGCATAGTTTCAGGTGCATTTCTATGTGATTTATATGATATTGTAGTTTTTGGTGGCTTGAGAAGCCTTATAGTTGACTTCAGTTAACATTTACTGATATGTGCATCAGATAAAAAAACGAACTATGCTAGCAAATCCGAAATATCGATTTCAGGCTGGTAACATGGTTGGTTTGATTTTATGACTTTTATATCTCATTTTGACCCTCGATTTGGAAAGTTGTGAAATTAGATTTCAGGGGTCAACTTTGTAAAAATGACATTTTTGAAAAATATGATATTGCCATTCAATTCGGAGCATCAAATTTTATAAGGTGGCATATTTCATTTGTGTTTGTGAGATTTCGGATGAATCCTAAGGAGTCCGCAGAGACTTGGAATTCTCCAATTCTCCAGCTGGTGCACCACTCAGCTATTGTACTCGTGTAAGTAATACTTTGGGTCCTTACATAAGTCAGTAAATTATACCAAGTGTCGCATATTTGATTTCTTAGTCGCAATTGCGAGCCCACATAAGCAATACTTTGGTCGCTCACGTGACTCGTCAAACAAGACCAAGTATCGCATATGCAACATCTTGGTCGCAATCGCAAGCCTAGCGCAATCGATGGTAGGTTTGCTTATGCGATACGTACCCTCAGTCAAGGTATCACGTACGTGACATCTGGTCATGTAAGCGGTAGTCACTTAAATGATCTGGTGATTGCGTATGCGATGCCTGGGTCCTATAAATACCCATGTTTCACCATTTCTTCACTATTTTTTATGCTTGGAGCTTAGGATTTCATGATTTTGAGTAATTTCTTTCATTTTTAAGCTTGGATAAGATCCAAAACACCTATTCTAACTACGTTCCTCCAATTGTATCATTTTAATCATGTATAAATGCAGATTTTAAAGTGGGAAATTGGATTTTTGACCTAGAAGGCCTAAAAATTAATTCTCCGATAAACTTTGATTTCAACTCGTTTTCACTTAGGTGGGTTTCTAATCTTATAAATATTAATTTTCTCTCAATTTCATCTTCAAAACAACTCCAATTTTAAATTTATAAATAGATTTAAGTGGTTTTGTCGGTAAAGCTTAAAAGTGGTTTTACGTTGATTTGGACCTCATTTCTAATTCATTTTTGCTTGGGTTTTTAGCTGTAGACTCCTAAGAGTATGGGTAACATGCTTCAAAAATAGAATTAAAATTTTATCCTTCTTTTTCAAAAACTCATTTCGGGGGTCCGTTTTGACTTCGATACAAAAATATGCAATATGGGTACCATTTTCTTTCTCTTGATGCATAGATTCTATATTTCTATGTCTTTGTTGATTTCGAGTCCATTCGTGGGAGTAAGGCTTCATATTAAAGAATTAAAGACTGATTTTCGACATTCAAGGTAGGTTATGGCGTAACTATCTTTAGATTGGGCTAGGTAGTTAATACTGATATAAAATCATGTTAAGGGTGTGGGAACTAATAATCAAAATGGCTATTCTTATCATATTGTGCTTCTGTTGGTGTCTATATATTGATGTCATTAGGTGGAACTTGGAATATTATTTTCTATGTGTGACCGTGTGGGGTCTTATGTGACATTATTGGCCTTGTGTACGTCAAATTAATTCGATATTATTAGATGAAAAATCCTAATATGGTATCAATGATATACTTTAATGTATTTTTTTTATTGTCATAAGGATTATGTTGTAATTCATGTATGGTTGGAAATATTGAGTGGATATTTTGCTCATTTGATTGTTATATTGGTTGGACATAAAAATACTTATTCTGGTTGGTTGTGAGCATTACATCCTCATATCATATACATTTATGAAACATTGTTACCATCGTGGAAATGTTGGAAACACTGACTTTTTCTGACAAAAAGTATAACATCTTTAAAACTCTCTACTTGTAACAGCCAAAGCCACCGGTGCATGCGAAATTGTCTGCTTTGGAGCCTCGGAACCTCATGGTTTTAAAACGCGTCGCATACGTGGAAGGTATCCATGCACCTATAAGGCACACTTCGTTCCCCTTCACTACCGATGTGGGATTTGCCTAAGTGAATGCAGGCATTACATATCGCCGTCCCTACACTCACCCCCCGTAGGGACTCAGCGTCCTCGCTGAGGTTTGCCCCACCACCGGCACCGGCGCTGGCTCTGATACCAACTGTAACAGCCCAGGCCACCGGCGCATGCGAAATTGTCCGCTTTGGAGCCTCGGCCCCTCACAGTATTAAAACGCGTTGCATACGTGGAAGGTATCCATGCACCTATAAGGCACACTTCGTTCCCCTTCACTACCGATGTGGGATTTGCCTAAGTGAATCCAGGCATTACGTATCGCCGTGTAACACCCCGTAAAAGTCGTGCATGGATTAGCCTTTAATAGAGTGCTCTTAGACTTAAAAACTTGAAAAATTTTCTAAGTGTAACTTAGAGTCATTTTAGCTGACAACCTTCGGGATACAACTTCTAGACCTTCTCGACCTTCATTTTTAGATTTTCAAGTTGCGTTACGATCGAACAATCTCATAGTACATCTCGGATAAGCTTTGGAATTTTTCGGAATGCATAAGGCTGCGTTTGGATTTCAAAACTGTAGCAAAACGCATAGCATGTTGCCCAGTTTTTTTCAGCATTTCAGGGTCAACGTCCAATGATCATAACTCCCTGTATATAATGAACTGTGTGAGCTATAATATATCAAACGAAAGAGATTTGAGTTCTCTTTCCACTGCAACTGGTTCCATCCAAATCCAACATCTGAGTAAGAAGTTATATCCATGTTACTTCAGCCTGTCAGTTTGTCAACTGAGAGATAGTTTCGACTTTTCTTGTTTTCTTAAGGGCATTTTAGTCATTTCACTTCACCCAATTCCGTCTATAACACCAGATTTCGCCCGAATTCAGCAGAATACAATCCTTTTTCTCAAATTCTCTCAAGAACACCTTTTAGGTTCCAAACAAAAATCCCAAATAACTCAAGATTCAACCGTAGAAAATTCAAATTGGTTCCGTAGTTGTGTTCACCATCTCGAAAGCTTCGAGAAGCACCCCATGGTTATGTAAGGATTATTCCAAATACAAGAGTCCATTGTTAAGGTATGAATATTGTTTATTCTTGATTCTTATCCATGAATAAGTATTGATAAAGGATTATGAGTATTGTCTTGATGTCGGAAGATAACTAGAAACATAGTTATGAATTGTTGTGTATAAATTGTTAGTAGTAAATTATGGAAGTTGCTGTATTGGATTATGAAGGATTAATTGTGGTGATATATCATTATATTAGTGGTTATGTATGCGTAGTGATCATGTTGGTATTGGATGGTTTTAAGAAGGGAAATAAAGGCTAAGAGTGATGTTGAGGGATATTTCATGAAAATGCATGATATGTGAATGTAATAAGAGTATAAGAGGATGTATGTAGTACTCTTATTGATGAGCTAAAGGATTACTTTCTAGACGTTAATTGGTGAAGTTAATACCTAAATGGTAAGGTTTGGTTGCTAATGCTAGTTTGCCACAAATGACTTATTGTAGATAAGTGTTCGAAGAGTACGGGAAGTCACTTGTATTGAAGTGGTTATATCAAGGTATGTAAGACATACTCTATCTACTCTTTGGCATGAATAATGACCCATGGCACTCTCAAGTAAGCTTCCAACATTGTCCTACGACACATGACACATACTAACATCATATGATCTTTGACACTACCAATTGAACTTGTTTTCACTTTTAAGATGTCCGGCTAGTCAAAAAAATATCCATATACTATTGTTGGCTCCGAAATGGTTTAATGAGGTATCCATGATTCTCTACTTCATTTTCATGATAATGATTACCTATTTACATGTTTTTCCTATTGAGGTATCATGGTTTCAAGTTCCATAAAGTGTGACCACAAAGTAACCAATCTCAAAGATTAATTGAATTAAGAAATGGAATGTCTGTATTTTAAATTGATGATATGATGTAATGTATTAGTACCACTGATCAGTTGGCCATTGTATTATAAAGATTATGTATATATGCTATTCCAGGGGTGGTCCCTGATGTATTGTATTACTACCACTGATCAGTTGGCCATTGTATGACATATGTTATGTATTGATAAGGATTACGGGAAGTAATGATATGAAAGTAATGTGCAGGTATCCCATCAGTTCTTTTAAGTGTGGTCTACTCATACTGTTTATTCACTGGTATCTGGGTTCTGTTGATCTTTTGTATCTCATGTTGATACTCTCGGCCTTACATACTCAGTACATATTTCCGTACTGACGTCCCTCATGGGGGACCTGCATTCATGCCTGTAGGAACAGGTACTTCAGGTCGTACACCTCCGCAGTAAGAGCCAGGACATTCTATTATTAGTGGTGAGCTCCAGTTGTTTCGGGGCATCCCAAGTCGTCTCTATATGTACCTTTGGTATTTGTATAAAAGTCTTTTGTGGGCGGGAGTTCGTCCCGACCCCAACTCAGTTGTGTATCTATGTAGAGGCTTTTGTAGACATATTGTACAGCCATAGGAGTGTTTGGTTGATAGACGTGATGGCTCTGACGGCCAATTACTGTTCATATATATATTTATGCGTGTCTGCTGGGTTGATACAGGTACTGTTTTCTTCTATTTACAATGAAGTGCTGCCCAAATTTCTAATTTTCATAAGTAATGTAAATGTGAAAGTATAGGTTATGAACGGGTTCTCCCAGGCCTCCTCGGCTACGGGTGCCAGTTCGCTCCAATGGGATTTGGTGTGTGACACTACTGATGGATGTGCCGGAGATGACATATGGTTATTAGTTGTATACGGTTTGACGAACAACCCATGGATCCTATGTCAGGAATATTTAGCTCCATAGGTGTATATATATGTCGTGCGACAACCTCGGGCATCATTATCATTATCATCATCATCTTTATTACATTGTATTTACTTTGTACTTTTCTGTGATATATTTTTTTCCTTGATGTGATGCCTGTCTATGTGTATTTCTTCCTTCGTAATTGTTTGTGTGATATCTGTATACTTGTATTTCTCTCTTGTATTGCTATGATGTATGTGAATTTTATAGGACTGTTAGTGGATACAGTGTGGGCTACCATTTGGGATATTTTCTGGTTGCAGGTGATGTGTCCTTAGTATGTATTTTGTATACTTCATTTTCTACTTTGCTTAGTGCCTAGCATACCTACTGAGTACAAGTAGACTATACTCACCACTACTGTACCTTTTTGGTGCAGATCAAGATTTGAGTGTACCTTACGGTGGTTGATATGGGCAATATTGGAGCTTTTTGAGGTAGCCGTTGATTTCATGCATCCAGAGTTGACTATTGTCTTCCCTTATTTAGACTATGTCTTCAATTTCATTCAGAGACATAGTTGTTCCTATTTTTGATACAATATGTATTTTGATCTCGAGTTGTACTAGTTATGTTCTTACACTGTGACGTAATGTTTTGAAATTTAGATGGTATCATTGACTATGTATTTTCGCTTTTACTATATTTATGTGGTTCGACTCTGTTCTAGATGTCTTGTCTTGGTTTCAGATATTGATTTTTCGTTTTGCATCAGTTTAGGTGATAGGTTTACTTGTCTAAGACTGCCGCGATAAGTGCCATCATGACCTTCAGTTTTTGGGTCACGAGATGTGGTCAGTGGCTCCTGAATCTACACACTGTGATGTAGTAGAACATTTACTAAACACGTTTCAACGACAAGTGAAAGTGAATCTAACTTGTTTTTCTGCTTGGCTAGGAAAACTGGACAATGTTTCTTCCAATTGCCTAAAAATCTTGCAATGAAAGCACTTGTCGTTAGGTTTTTTCACGCCACTGATTAGGCTTCAACTTTCTTAGCATTGTGAGTCTTTTTCTTTTTTTTTTCAACTTTCGATTTATAAGTAGAACTTTTCTCAGTAAAATTATGACTATCAAGTATATTTTGACTCAAAATAGTGCTAAAGGAGGTAAAACGAGACATATTGCATCTGAGATTGAAAAATAGTACAATAGATCAACAACATAGTCATATAAACATTGAACGATTAAATTCAAACTCATCACATACATTTATATGCATGCATATAAAATAGCCTATCAATGAGATTGGAGAACTACTCATGCGATACACATATATAATGACCGATTATTTACTTCATAAACTTTTACTGACCAAACTCAGATGGAGATTATACTGTTAGTTTAAGTGAAAACCTTCTCTTGTTACCTTGATACAATCATATATTACTCAGTTTAGGAGAGTTAATACAGGTTATCAAACTAGTGATTAAATACTTAATGACATGTACTAAATTCATAGGGAGGAAGGTTTAAGCCAACACATAAACTTAATAATTTATTACTATTTAATCTGAGTAATAATGGGGATGAACCCTTAATGCCAAAAAATATTTCTTTTAAATTAATATACCTAATAGTTTAAGATATTACGTTTTCTACTTTTGGATGAAAATTTTTAATATCTCTTCTAATCGGCACCTATTCAGGACAATTTATACACAATACATAGAGCTAATTTCAATGACTCAAATAAATTAACAACTATTATAGATTATATTTACTAATCATAATTCTCAATTTATGTATTTGTGATCTCATATGTATAAAGCATTAAATCTATTCACAGTGATTCTTATAAATAACCCACTTTAATAGTAAATATTTATTAATCATAATTGATAACTTATAACTTAAACAACTTCAATTCTATACGAGAAGGAGCGAATAGTTCCTTGTAAAAAACACTCATATACTGTAAACCCCATACTAGTTGTCTCTGGGGAAAAAAATCAAGTGGTAGCTCAAAGTCAAACAAAACTTTTTTCTTTGTAGTTTAAAAAGTTTTCTGCCACCACTCTTCAATTTAAGCCAACAACAATTTTGCTTTAGTTTTAACAAATGGCAATGTAGGTAAGAAATTATTAGATCCATGCATTTACAAACAAAATACGGACCACGATATCCTGCATGTCCCTAAAACTCTCCATGATATTTTCATTATGATTTTCTTCTTTATTCTTACCTGATATCAATTAATTAAGAACAACTTTTCATATTTAACCATGTTTTTTACCACTTAAAGCCGACTCAGAAAAACAAAATGGACAAACATAATCACTCACATGCATATCTTATGTTATCTATTTAGATGTAAGAAGACTATTCATGCCAATCGTTGGAAAACAGGCAGTAAAAGCAGATAAACAAGATCACTTACATGTAATGTAGACAATCAATAAAACCACATAGTTCACGCAAATGATACTTAAAATTAAACAAAAATATCTCTTGAAGTGTGAGAAAATATCTTGAATTGAATCTGTCTTCGAATTTGTGGTCTTCTAAAGTGATCTCAAATTAACACCCCAACTCTCTAAATACTTGGGTGGTCATGTACTAAATGAAAAACTTAATTCTTAGGCTAGGGAATTCATATTTATAGAGAAACTCTCCCAATTCAAGGAGGAAATAAAAACACACGTCTGTTTCTACCTGAATAAGGACAAACGGTGACTTCTTCTTTTCTCGTAGAAAATAGAATTTCGAGTTCTAGTATAATATGGGCACTCTAGGGACCATGAAATTAATCACCGAGGCTCCCAATTATGAAAATAATTCACAACACTAATTTGAATTATTCTTATCATAATAAATTATAAATTATTTCACTAAAAAATTGTAATTGCGCTTCTCTATTTTTATTTTAAAATATTTCATTAAACATTAATTTAATTTTCTCATATTACGATACAGGTACTAATCAATAAATTAAATTACTAACAAATTTAATACAATGATTAATATCATTTAAAGCAATGCTTAACTTATTTCATATGTCAGATTCATAAATCTACCAATAGGGTTTACAAATGAAAACTTATAAGTTTCTCATAAAATACGTATCATCAATCTTTATACCGAGACATGAATTCTATCAACTAACTTATTATTTCATCAATATATATTATTATTATTCAATATATCAGGAATATTGACCCTTCACAGAATCTCACCTTTTAATAAATCAAAACGATAAATAACAGATACAAATCATAATAGTTATATCAAGATTGAGGATATAAGTGCATTTAATAGCTTAGAGAATATAATTTTTATCAATCAGTCTAAAACTACTATCATTACTTGGTATTGTTCAATACTTACAAAATGTACTAGCACAAGAACTTAGAACTATACCATTCTCGACACCAAGATAAATTATATTTATTCTCATGCAAAAATATTCTGATGGTTTGACCAAATTTCCATGTACGATTCTGAACTATAACTTTAACCTATTAGACCCAATGATTTAATCTTTTGTGTATAAGCTACACTCTAACACCAAATTATCCACTATATAAGTTGAGGACACATATATGAAAATAATCTATTTAATGTAACGATCTGTTGAATTGAATAAATAAATAAATAAATAATCATTCAATAAATAATACTACATCAAAACCACATGGTTTGTAGTATATCCTGACAACTATATGTGTAACTTGCCCGACCTTCTAGAACTTTAGCAACAAGAGGTCAAGTCTTACCTAAATTCTGGAAGAAAGGAAATTTGGTAATAGAAAACATGTTAATAGTCATTTATATCATAAATAACTTTCTCAGAATGATATAAACAACCATGAAGGGTGGTGTTTGTACACTTCTATAAGAACCAAAGAACTGCGATAGATATAATAGGCATGACACTTTTAAACTTCTCATTACCATGTGTATTTCTCCATTTTTCAATTGTTTGTTTGATTTCAATCATGGATCTTATAGACTAGTAGTACTTGCAAAATAACACCATACATTTTTTTCTAATTCACCGGTAAGGAAAAGATGGTATAAAAGTTTAGGGTAGATAATGCTCAATAAAGACAATTAGGATCCGCAAAACAATCCCATCTAGAAATAGGGAGACCACATGAACCTTGTTGGTACAAATCCTCGAACCTAAGAAACCGGATTTAAAAGGTAATCATAATCTTACTGTATTGGATATACTCTTTCTTTATATTTCTTAATAACTTCAAAGTAGAGCTAATCTTGAATTTTCTTGTGTTGTTGAGTAACCACCATGGCCTGTCAACCTGATTTATGGGAATGAAATTACTTATTTGCACTACAATATGATCAACTATTCTTTCTCGAAAAATATGTTGCAATCTCTAAATTTATCAGCCTACATCACCATTAACTCCTTTATTTACACTATTCAGGTTTAATTTGAAATTCAAGATCTTGATGTAATGGACCAAGATTGATTTAATTTTCATACCAGATGTTAGTGGTGCCTCCTCTAGGTTCCATTAATTATGCTTTCCTAATATAGTTCTATTATCTATCATTCACTTCCATACTTGAGAACCCCTCTTTCAAAGTACTAAAGTGGGAATTTCATACTTATCAGCTTTGACTTCTATCATAACTAAGCAAACATAACCTTGAAAAAATGAAAAAGTGATCAACAACCTAGACTCCTTTCTCCCTTTGTAAAGAAAACATCATATCAAGAAACCTTGTCTTTTCTTTCCCCTATTTCTTTATTGTTCCAAAAGAATCTGAGAAAAATCTTGTATAACTTATTAATTACACATTTAGGAGAAACAATGGCAGACAAGATATGGATAGTTATGCTTTGAAACACACTATAAATTAATGTAGTCTTAACACCATAAGATCGCATCTTTCATTCCATGTTTGGAGCTTATTTTTCACCTTATTAATGAGCCCATCATAATCACTATTCCTTTTCTTAGTATGGGTTATAGACACCCAAACTATGATAAGATACTCATATTACTATACTTCTATTCCGGATCTAAAAGTTCAATCAAAAAGTCAACCTTGAGCTCCCATAGTAAAAACTAGAATTTATTAGAAAAATAATTTATCGATAACTTCAGGAGTTAAAATCTAAATTTTCATCAAAAAATGGGGTTAAAACTGACCTTGAAGACCTCAAAATAACATTCTTTAACTTTATCAATAAATCCAAAAATTTTAATTTGTAAACAAAGTTTAGAAGATAAAATAATCAAATAATTGGAAAACATTAAAATATTTACTTAGAAACTTACCTAACAAAGAAATATTAAAAACCACCTTTTGAATCTCTTAGATCAAGGTAAAAAGATTTTTCTTAATATAATTACAAAATAAAAAATATATGGAGAGAGACATAAACCTTACATCCGGTCCTAAGGCGATTCCTAAGTCAACTAGCCTATTAAGGTCGATCAACTTATTTCCATTACTAGAAATTTAAACCTAGAACTAAGCACCTAAGAAGAAAGGACTTTTATTATTACATTATTTTATGAAGGCATAACGAAGGGAGGCTCTCCCCTTACATCATAAGTGAAATTTTAACCAAAACTAGATCACTTCATAAAATCTATAAACTAAGATAAATAGTCCAAATGAAGATAATTAGTAAAATAAGAGGAACCAATGGTAAAAGATTCAAACAGGTCAAGAGATGAAAGGCCTATGGGGGGATTCTTTATCATAATTAGCTTTTTCTATCTAAAACTTGGCATCCCCTTGTTATCAAGTGTAAACCAACCTCTAGTCTCTTGAGGTAAGTGTTGGTAGGTGTAGAAGTATTGAGTAGAGTCAATTGAGTGACTATACTTTGGGAGTGTAGCTGCTAGAAAATTTGTTTCTCTATACATGTGTTTTCATTGAAAAACATCAACTGCATTGACCAAGTATTGTAACTCAATAATGATCTTGCTGGTGCTCCAAGGTAAAGTGATGTCATGCTTAAGCCACTTAGTGAGTAATTTAGAATCAACCTCTAAAATGACCCGACTGTATCCATGTTGAATGCACCAGGTAATCCCAAAGATTGAAACTTGTACTTCTGCCTGGTTTGTAGAACCAATGCCTAAAGGTGCAATAAATGCATATATTTTATTCCCCTTATAGTCTCGAATAATACCTCCTATACCAATCTTTCTTAGATTACCGATAACACTACCAGTTGTATTGAGTTTCACCAAAGGAAGAGGAGGTTTCAACCACTTAACTTGTATTACTTTCACCTCATGCAAATTATTTTTCAACTAAAAGAACCAGGTCCGTCCAGTTGCAAGGTCATCAAAGATAAGGTCAATAAGTGGTAAAGAGAATATTGAGGTCTTTGACAATTAAGTACTTTAATCAAGAAGAAATTGATGATGTGCCCCTATATTTACTAGTACATCTATTTTCCATATGCTTCTATCGATGAACATGGGAGTGGTTTGAATTATAAGTTAGTAAACTTCATTGTTATGCTCAGAAATCCACCATTTCATGAGTAGAGTTATTGAAGGAATAACAACATGATCAAGGCCCAAGAAACTGGAGAAATATATCTAGATATGTTTTATAATATTTCCAAAAACAAATATGTGATATGTAGTGTCAAGCCCAGAATATAACAACAAGTACAAGTTGCATGATCAATCCCAAAGAAGTTGATTGTTTTATTTGTAGGAAATTTTCTTTAAGAGCTCTGCAGATGTTAAATCAGTCCTTGAAAGGTATATGCTTGTGTCACATGAGAGTACTAGAAAGGGTCTTGTTCTTCTTCTTCCAAACAAGATTCTAAGCTGATGAATAAGATAACTTCCCATCAGAATTCAACTTCTAAATATCCTTATCAAGAACGCCAACATGATAATTGAAGTAGGTGTTGAGAATTGTGTGAATGAGAGCTTGAGGTGTATGCTGCCTAACACTATCTTCATCCTAATTTACATTAGTTAAGAGTTGAGAAACTGTCATATTATTTAACCGGGGAAGATAATCATTCTGATAAAAAATTGGTCCCATACCAAGCCAATCATCCCACCAAACTGAGAAATTTATAGAATTTAGCAACCACTAGATATAAATTTTAGTAATGCTTTTATTGATCATCATGTGTACAAATAAGGGATTGTTCAGTGTCCTATTCTTTATCACACCATTAGCTCATTTGCAATATTTAGTCTTAAAATTTCTCCCCAAAATGATTGTTTTAATATGAAAATACACCATTGTTGACATTGCAACAATGTCCCCATAATTTAATTATTTAGTTACAAAGCTTTTTTTTTTTTACCCCCCCCCCCCCCCAGGAGGATCAATAGTGTTCCCACACTTCCCCTCCAGCGTGACTCGAACCCTCAACCTACCGGTCGAAGGTGGAGGTGCTCAACCACTTGAGCAAGCCTCACTTGTCATTACAAAGCTTCAAAAATTAAGTTTTAGGGTTTTAAACCTCAAAAAGGATATTTTAAACCATGTGTCTCCTTCTTTACAAGTTTAAAGCACCAATTATGATCACAATACAGACCCGACCCTGTCCATCAAAAACATAAGTGGTGCTCTACAAATGCCATAAAGGACCCTTAAACCAACTCATCATCCTTCCCTTTCACGAGCGCAAAAGACATTAATAATTGTGATAAACCTTAAATATGCTACTCCGTGATAAGAGCCTCAAAAATGGGAAGAAAAATTGATAGATTACGAACAATAATGAAGGACTAAAATACCTCTAAAACATACTCTCGAGATTCATTTGGAATCCTGTGAACACATACCAACTATGCTGCTAAACTAAATTTAATGTTTCGGACTCAATAGTTCAGTTAGTATCACCAGCGGAAGTCATTAATAACATATATTGACAAAAGTAAACTCTAGGCCATAATTTACCAATTTTCTAACCAACGAATCATAGTACAATCCAACACCCAAGGACTTAAACAAAAAATTCAACTAATCCAAAAATGGCATTCTAGAGCTAATAGAACAAATAGAATTTTCATACAACATCTAAATAACCAAATGTCTACCAAAGTTTACCCTATCAACTTCAAAACCATCCAAATACGATATTATCTCAACTCAACTATCTACCTCGAGAAGCACTATGATGACCTAATTTATGAGTCATGATGAAACCTACTAAATCCTGTTAGTAGTTCAGACCGTACCTATTATAAATGGACTAACTTGGTGGAAATTACCTCTAAAGAAAGAATTAAACAATTCAATACATAAATAAGCAAGGCAATAGAAATGGTCTAAAAGGTAGACATAACATAAAAAATAAAACATCCCACGACCTGGCCACGCCAGTAGAAAAGCTACTATAAATAAAACCCAAATTCTAGAATAGTCCATACAATCCTATCTTAAAACTAGAGACTAGACATAAGTATGATAGAAAGAAATGGGGAAACTCTGACATCAAAAGCTCACCCTATCTCCAAAATCAAACATAATATAATTATTAAATCAGCAATAAGTAGTACTTAGATCTGCACCAAAAAGGTACAGAAGTGTAGTATAAGTATCAAAAACTAGGGGTACTCAGTAGGAATGATCAGCCAATTGAGATAAATCATGACATATATACAATAAAATGTAAGATAACATAACTAAGGGATATGTTGTGATTTCATGTAACATTTGATGCTCAAAGTAAGGAATTTATACTTGGACTTAGTTATTTTGGTGGATATGATGAGTTTTTTGGATGATCGCAGAGAAACTAGGAATTAAGTGGCCTAAACTAAAATGGAAGAAAATTCTTTGACAAAGTAAAGTAATGTTCAAGTTACGAGTTATTAAATCTCTACACGACTTGTGGCTCAACTCATAAGGTTGATAATGTCTACAACATGGTTGAGGAGCTAAGTAGAAGGTGGCTACGACTCTTAAAGAGTGGATACGAGTCATGGTATATGACTGTAATGACCACAATAAGCAAAGCTGAAGATCTGAAAAGAAGTAAAGAAAGGCTACGAGTTTTCAAGACCAGCTATGATTCTTAGTGGCTAATTGTATTAAGACCAGTGTTGGAATCCATGAAGACATATGCCTCAAGAGGTTATGAGAGAAGACTATGAGTCGTAACGATTTATTACGACTTATTGTGAGAAATAATAAAGATGATAGAACCAAGTGACATGAAGGAGAGGTGATACTAGAGGTGATAATCTTTTTGATAAATTCCCTTACTTAGATTATTGATTTTGTTCTTGAGATTTTGTGATCACATTTTATTCTTTCATTATTATGCAATTAATTACATGTCTTCTTCATTGATTATCATGGTTCTTTGCATAAGTATGAGAAGCTAAATTTCAGGACTAGGGTTATGAGAACCCTAGAGGATTAACCACCTAAGGGATGTAGGAGATTCATCCTTTCTATTATATCGACATGTATTGCAATCTTCTTCATATTAATTGATCCCAAGCTACTATAGAAGCTTAAGTATTTCCAATATTTGAAAATATCCTTACCAGGGAGTGTGAGATTGGGAAAAGAAGGATTTTAATAGTGCTTTGAGGCTATCAACCCTCGTCTAATCAACTTGAGACTCAAAATATAAGAGTTGTACTGAGGTTATCAACAAGGGTTACTAAGGCAATTCGTCGTGACTCATAAGGTGAAGGGTGAGATTTATCAACACGTTCACAAAATTGTTGATAATACATAGCTTTTCAACTTGGCATGCAGAGTAGTGGGTTAGGTGGATTATGTACAAGAAATTTACATAGTTGAGAAGCCATGGGGAACACAGTCCTAGTTTTCGTCTTCCCTTGTTTACAAACTCAAGCCTTAAATTTTAGCTCTATGTTATCGATGAATTTCGAATCCCCCATTTACTGTTCCACACTACTCATGAATTTGGTCAAGTTTGAGAGACTACTCCACTATTTCTTATGGGTTCGATCCCAATATTGTTTGGGTTACTATATTTGACATTGGCCGCACATAATTCATTGGAGGTTAATTTTGGGTAACATTAAATTTTAATGGCATTGTCGGGAAAGACGGTGTTGAATTAGTGACTGAGGTTCGTGATGTTCATGGGTTTTATTTTCTTTCCATAGTTTGGTATACGCCAGTGTATTCCTAGCACTAAGATTCAACGAAATCCCTTACTCCTTATTGATCAAGAACCCAAAAGAATTTTGCAAACACTAAGAAGGATGTTAGAGCATCATCGTGATGGTGTTCTAGCAAAAGTTCCTTTTGTTATACCTCCGCTTGCTCTAGGTGATCCATAGAATTTTGCTAATAGATAGATGAAACTAATATTAGTAGATATAGATGAATAATATAGAAGAGTGGCTTAGGAAGCTAAGTTGGCTCAGGATGCACAACTAGCTAGGCCAAGACTAGTAGTTGATCAAATACAATAGTCGAAAGTGGTGAAGATAGAGCTCATAGAGGCAGAGCTCGAGTGATCCCAGCCTATCAATATCTCCCGCCATATGATGTAGCTGAAGACATAGGTTATGTTGATTCTACAAAGATAGGATTTATTATTCCTCCTGCTCTACCCCCTAATATAAAGTTTGACATTTCGAGTGTAATAATCCCGCTACTAAATCTAATGGGTATATTCTTAAGGGCAGCAACAGATGATGTCAACATGCATCTCATAAATTTTACTGAGATATCCACTTTATATACCATCCCTGGGCTGGATTAGTAAGCTTTGAGGATCCATTTGTTCTCTTTCTCACTGACCGTAGAAGCATCATTATGGCTAGAGTAACTTCCCAAAGGCTAAATCAAAACTTTGTCAAGCTGCACAGATAGTTCATAATTTAATTTTTTCTTTCCGCCAGGATGCTACAGTTAAAAGATAAAATTTATAACTTTCGGTAGTTGCCTGTGTAGTCTATGTATGAAGCGTGGTTTCAATTCAAAAAGAAGCTGAGCATTGTATAATATCACCGGGTTCCAGGATCCAACCTATTCGGGATATTCTATAGATCATTGAATTTTAGATCTAGGGTATTGGTAGACATAATATTTGGAGGTGCACATATTCATCTTCATTGGGATATGGCTTAGGAGATGCTAGCTGATATATTTGTCACTAATCGAGAATGGCACACTTGGAAGGACGATAGAGGAGCCGGTACATATTCTATTGGAGCTGCTAGTGACTATTGAAATTAGCATAATACGCTATCATAAGAAGTTGCATATCTCAAAACTGATATTGGGCTACTTAAAAAATAATTTGTAACATTGACGGCTATAAAGATGAATATAGTTTGATCACAAGGATCTACTTCTAAATCTTATGAGTCTGATGTAGATAAGAAAACTAAGTATTTAGATCATGAAGATGTGAATTTCTGAGCCAATAGGCAAGGAAACCAAGGTCGAAACTATTATGGTTATAGGTACCGAGACAAAAGCAAAGGAAGAAATGGTGATTGGAGGCAGAAGGATGACTAAAAAGAGAAGACTGATTGATATGTTGCACCAGGTATCCGAGATACCGTGTCTAGAATAGAAAAAATATTTTCAATATTATTAAAAGTCCAAGAAAGTTAAGAGACATCTTAAGGAGATTAAGGCAGACCTATTCGGGATGAATCAGAAAGTTGAGTCGGATGTCACCATGATTAAACAACAAGAGCAATAGTTTGGCTAAATGTCGACCACGTTGAATTAAAACCAGCCTGACATTTCTCTAAGTAATACAATGAAAAACCCAAATAATGATAGTCACTACCATGCTATTACTACTCAGAGTGGTAATACCACAATAGATCCTCCCATTTCTACTATGAATGAGTCAACTTATGATAATAATAATGCAGATATTAAGAAAGCACCTAAAGTTGAAGATAAGAAATCATCAGATATTGAGAGTAGTAGTAAGAAAGACAAAGATAAGGGTTAGGTTGAGGAACCTGTTCTAAAAGACATTCTAAGACTTTCCCTACCTTATCCTCAAAGATTGAAAAATATATAGGAAAGAGGTAAATATTAGAAGTTCTTGCCTTTGTTGAAGGAGCTGTCAATAAACATACCGCTTGTGGAGGCACTGGAATAGATGTCTGGCTAAAAAAATCATAAAAGATCTGGTCACTAGGAAGTGGACACTAAGCTATGAGCTTGTAGAAAATTTTTATCACTTTAGTTTTGTTGCCTCTAGGTCATTAATATAGAAAGAAGGAGGACCTAGGATCCTTCACTATTCCATGTAACATTGGGTCCTTCAACTTCGCTCGGGTTTTATGTGATATAGAGCCAATTTTAATCTTATCCCACTAGTTGTGCTTAAGTAGTTAGGGTTGGGAACACCTAAACTAACATCTATGAGATTGTTGATGGCTGACTGAACTGTGAAAAAGCCGATTGGTATTCTTTTGGATGTGTTGGTAAAGTTGGTATCCTTTATCTTCCCAACTAATTTTGTGATACTTTATTGTGTGGTGATTATCCAAGTCCCTTTCATCTTAGGCAGACCCTTTCTATCTAGGAGTATGGCATTGGTTGATATGGAGTTAGGCCAAATGAGGTTCAAAATTAATAATGAACATGTAACTTTAAACGTATGCCAGTCAATGTAGTAATCGGACGATATGAGAGTTGTGTCTATAATAGATACCATTGATGATGAAGTTGATGCAGTGACTGTTCTAATTGAATAAAGGCTAGGTATTTTCGTATTAAATGTAGTGATTAAAAATTTTAACAGTAATGTAATTTATGAGTATAACAAGATGGTTGGTGCTATATATGGGAAAGGTTCTTATACTTATGCTACAAAGATGCTTTATTTAGAATTAAAGAACAGAATCACTCCTCTCGCTTGCCTGTCAAATGAGAAGCCACTTATTTTATAGGTGAAATCTCTCTTGTCTCACTTATGCAATGCATTATTTGGGGCTAACAACACCTTGCTAATGATTATTTCTGCTGATTTGTTGGATACCAAAGTAGATGCATTATTGTCAATGTTGAAAAGGTTCAAGAGAGCTATAGGATGGATGATTGTTGATATTGTGGGTATTCAGCATGATATTTTTACTCACAAGATCCAACTGGAACCAGACTATATTCCTAGTATAGAACATCAACGATTACTAAATCTCCTTATGAAAGAGGTGGTGAAGAAAGAGATCATTAAGTGTTAGATACTGGTGTTGTTTATCCTTTTGCGGATAACAAGTAGTTTAGTTATGTTTAGTGTGTCCCAAAGAAAGATGGAATCACTATTGTGCCAAATGAGAAAAATGATCTCATGCCAATAAGACCAGTCATAGGTTGGACTATAGGAAGCTGAGTACCTGGACCCAAAAGGACCACTTCCCAATACCTTTTATGGACCAGATGCTGAATTAATTTGTGGTAAGGAGATAGTATTATTTTTTGGATGGTTATTCAGGATACAATCAAAACATGATTTCACCAGAAGATCAGGAGAAGAAAACCTTTACCTGCCCATATAGGACCTTTGATTTTAAAAGAATGGAATTTGGGTTATGTATTGCTCCAGCTATATTTTAGAGATGTATGATATCCATCTTCTCTAATATGGTATAAAACACTAGTGAGGTATTTATGAATGATTTTTCTAGAGTTGTAAATTCTTTTGATGGCTATTTGACCCACTTGGATAATGCTCTACGTAGATGTAAAGAATGCAACTTGGTACTTAGTTAGGAAAAATGTGACTTTATGTTGAAAGAATGAATTGTGCTTGGGCGCAACATCTCAAAAAAGAGGCATAGAGGTTGAGAAGAAAACGATTGAAGTAATTGAGAAATTTCCACAACCAATTTCAGTGAAAGAAGTTCAAAGTTTTTAAGATATGCTGGTTTTTACAGGTGATTCATCAAGGATTTCTCAAAGATTGAAAAACCTTTATTCAAGATTCTTGAGAAAAAGGTGAAGATTGATTTTGATGAGGCGTGCCTTAAAGCTTTTGAGTGGTTGAAGGAGCGGATGGTGATGAACCCTATCATTGTGTCTCCTTATTGATCTATACTATTTGAGGACATGTGTGATGCTAGTAGTGTGTCTCTAGGTGTTGTCCTAGGCCAAAGGTTAGAAAAGATTCTACACTCTATCTATTATACTAGCAAAGAATTAAACCCTGCTTAGAAAAATTTTACAATTACTGAACAAGAGCTACTATCAATGGTTTTTTCCTTTATGAAATTTTGGTAGTATTTGATTGACACTAAGGATGTTGTGTACCATGCAACATTGAGATACTTAATGGTGAAGAAAGATTCAACAACTAGATTGATCTGTTGGGATCTCTTGCTGCAAGATTTCAATTTTGAGGTTAAAGACTGTAAGGGTACAAAGAATCAAATTGTTGATCATTTGTCTAGACTTAAGGATGAAGCTATACAGAAAGTAGGGAATGGGCTTGAATAAATTATACTTTTTTAGACGAGCGAATTTTGGTTGTATCTAAAGTTCTAATTTCCTTGTTTGCTAACTTTGAAAATTACTTGGAAAGTGAACTTGTCCTAGAGGATCTATGCTTCCAACAAAGAAAAAAGTGTATGCATAAGGTAACGAAGTTCTTCTGGGATTGACCCTATCTATTCAGATTTTGAGTAAATGGAGTCATTCATAGTTGCATCTCTGAAGTAGAGAGGATAAGAATTCTAGAGGCATGTCTTGCTTCACTAGTAGGGGGTTACCATAGTGGAACCCGTAAAACTCATAAGATATTGAAGTATGGGTACTACTGGTCGATAATCTACAAATATGCTCACAACTTTGCTTCTACCTATGACTAATGCTAGCGTCAAGGAAATATCTCTCAATGCCATGAACTCCCCATGACACCCATTCTGGAGTTAGAGTTGTTTGATGTATGTGGAATTGACTTTATGTGTCCTTTTATGATCTCTTTTGGTATGAAGTACATTCTGGTTGTGGTGGACTACGTTTCTAAATAGGTGGACGTAGTTGTGCTCCGTAATAATGAAGGTAAAAACAACACTGCCTTCATGAAGAAATATATTTTTTCTTGATTTGGCACTCCACAAGTGATGCTGGGTCATATTTCTGCAATCGTTTGTTCAAAAGCCTACTTGAGAAATATGGTGTGAAGCGTACGGTGGCAACACCTTATCATCCTCAGACTAGCGGATAAGTTGAAGTGTCCAACAGAGAGACAAAGTCCATTTTGGTAAATATTGTTAGTGCCAATAAGACTGATTGGTCAAAGAAGCTAGATGATGCACTATGGTCCTACTGATCAGCTTTCAAGACCTGATAGGTTCTTTGCCATATTAGTTGATGTATGGCAAGGCATGTCACTTTCTTGTTGAACTTGAGCACAAATCATTGTGGGCTTTGAAGAAGTTAAATTTTGACTGACATAATACAGCAAAGTCAAGAATAAGTATTGCGAATAAGTTGGATGAATTTCAACTCTACACTTATGAGAGTCTTACACTATAAGGAGAAGATCAAGTTGTATCATGATCAAAAAATTGAGAAAATAATATTTGATCAAGGTGACCAGGTGTTATTGTATAATTAGAGACTTCACTTGTTTCCAGGCAAGTTAAAGTCTAGGAGGTATGGGCCATTTACTATGGTAAAAGAGTTTCCATATAGTTCTTTAGAATTGAATTGTGATGATGAATCCCCATTCAAATTGAATTGAAAAAGGGTCAAGCACTATATTGGTAACACTAAAAACTTATGGTAATTGATGATTTAAGCCTTGGTGAAGTCTGAGTATCCAAGGTAACTGAGTCATGCCTTGATTTTAAATCAGGCACTTCATGGGAGACAAACCATGGGGATGGTTGGTGAAGTTTGAGTATCCAACTTAGCCACGTTATGCCATGATATTAAATCAAGCGTTACATGGGAGGTAACACATGATCGATATATATTTGACTATAGAATAACATGTGTGTTTAGTGTGAAGGATTAGAGATTGTAGGAGTAAACCAAAAAATTTTCTGATATCAATCCATATGGAGATCTTTATGAGATGTAATCATCCATTACAACTCATGAACAAGAGTCGTAAGAATCTAGAACTCAGATCACTTTCAGATATGTAGTCTATGGAGACATTACGACTCTTCAAATGAGTTGTAGCTTCTGACTATGACTCGTTACCTTGAGTCGTAATGACTGGAGACCAAAGTAAGGTTTCAGTCTTCACATAGGGATTCTATAACCCATAATCTGTGGTTATGAGTCATACTCAAAACTCATAACCAGACCTGACATTTCAAGCATCACGGGTTAACTCAGCCTAAATTGTAAATTTGAGTTTAATTAAAAATAAAATGGATAACTAATCGGGAACCCAATTACTCAAATTGTGATTCCATCCATTTTTCTTGGTAAGAAAAACTCAAAATCAATGAACATTCACCCCAAAATGCAAAATCAACCTAGTCCAATCCTCCAAAAGTTAAAAATTCTCAAAGATTAAAGCTTAAAGTCATTTGAAGTTAAGAAATTCGATTCACAGGCAAAACAAGTAAGTGATTTATTCTTTGATATTATATCTAGTAAAGTTTTTATTTGAGTATGTATGAGTACATGGATATCTTGATGGAAAAAAATATCCGTAAATGTAATAGATCCCTATTTATGCCAGTGTTGGGAAGTAGCTAGTAATGGGAATAAAAAATTAGATGTTGTACTTTAAAAATTGCTTGGGGTGAATGTTTGGAGTGTTAGTATGTACTTGAATGTGTTAGGTATGGTGGTATTTAGTATCGGAACCAAATAGTTTTGGACACCTATGTTACAGTAGGTATGGGGCCCTTAACGACTTGTAAAGACACTTAATGAGTTATTACGAGACTTATAATTATTAATAACATGGATGATTAGAAGATGTGTGGGTTCTAGTATCACTACAACTCGCCTAAATGAATCATAAACAATCCCTACAACTCATAGTCAGGAGTCGTAATATCTAGGGAAGAATTATGCATAATATAAAATATTTCTAGTGAGCATACGAGTATTGGTAACGAGTTATAGACTAACCTTATGAATCACTAGGAGGACTCATAATCTTACTAGCAACTAATAACCGGGACTTTTTATACATTAAAAATCGTTCAAATGAGTCATGCACAGTGTTTACGACTCGTACCCCTTAGTCATAATGAGTCTAGTTGTAATACTCGTGCTTTTTCTTAGCTTAAAAATCATCTCAAAGATGTTATAACTTGCTCTGAAATAATAATTAATTCTTATACACGAGTTATTTCCATAATTTTCACTTCCTATCATGTGGAAAATTGAATAAGCTTTCTATCGATATATAATTCGTCCAAATCCGACACCCGGACGAAGAGTTAGAGCCTTTTTAGTGAGACAATGTTTGACCTGAGTCTTTAGCGCGTCGCGGAGATCGCTCAAATGGCAATTTTCAAATTCCAGTGTTGCTCCATGATACTGGAGCGTTGCGCCAAAATTACAAGTCATAAACAAGGTGGCAACGCTATAGCTCCGCATCGCGCCAATGTGCAGTTTCCCAATAGTCAATTTCCAGTAACACGACGCAATAACGTTGCATCGCGCCAAGGGCCCAACTCAAGAAATTTTACTAAAAATTTAATGATGTGTCCAGGGTTAAAAAGGTCTACTTCCTACCCCTGTATAATCCCTTTAACACATGATTCAGCTACTTTTCACCCAAATCATATTAGTTTCTCTCAAGTTTATCTCAAGAACAAAGTAGGGTTTCTATTAGGGATTCAAAATCAGGAAGGTTTCACCATCAATCTTCATGAAATCATGAACTATGGTATGCATAGTGTTCATTTACGGAATCCTTTCATCCATGAAGTCCAAGAATCCTTTTTAACTACAAGTTATGGATTTTCTTCATGTTTTCATGCTTTGTATGTTCTCTTTCATGTTGATAAATGAGGAATTGATTTCTATTCCATGATTTGATGATAAATTTCATGTGGATTGAATAGTATAGATAAAGATTTACGAATTCTCATGACTAAAACCTGGTATGACGGAATTGGAATTGAAGCATGATGTTTAATTGTTGTATAATGTGTTTACATGTACTATGCCTGCCATATGTTTGATAAAATGTCTAGATGAAGAAAATTTGCCTAACTAGCATGATATCATGAAAATCCCCATAAATGTGCAAGCTTATGCCTATTAGACATTTGAAGAAATGCTTCAATAAACTTATTATGGTGATTATCATGTATTCAAGAATATCAAGTCATGTCAGTTTCCTTTCCTCGAGTCCTGGGGGTACTTGTACCTGAAATATTAGCTATGTGCCTAGATTTAAATCATGTTTTCATGATACTCTCAGTCAAGCTAAGAACTCTTAGACTTTAGATAGTCTTATGACTTAGGAAAAATCTTCATAAACTCATGACTCAGTCAGTTGTCAGATATCAGTAGTATTCCGTCAGCCATGAAAATTCAGTAACTCAGTCCATGCTCAGTTCAGTTTAGTAAATCATGTTCAGTGTCCATTCAGATAAGAGTAGGAATTAGAACTGAGTAAACCCAAGGATGGGGACTCACCTGTTATACGAGGGTGTGATTCCTAGAAGCAATCCTGCATTCTAGAACTATATAGCCAGCATAGGGTGAGACATCGTAGCCTGATATATGAGGGTAAATGAGGTTGCTTAACCTGTTATGTGAGGTTTCCCACCATTCTCGCTAGATTTACCTGTTATATGAGGGTTACTCACATGTTGTCCTTACCAGTGATGCGGTATTGACACCCTTGCAATCAGGGAATAGATTGGACCCCATCTCAGCTATCATAGCACCTTTGGGGCATGTCGGTTAGCTACTACTTCCCAGAGTTTCATGTTATAGAATCAGGACTGTCAAATACAGTCAATCAATCTCAGTAATAGAACTCAGATAGTTTTTTAGATTTTACAACTGTAAGGCACAGTCAACTAAGATACAATACGGAACTCAGATAGTTCCATCAGATTCAGGACTGTCAGCTACAATCACCTACGTTATCAAATATACTCAGATATAGTTAACAATGATATCATCATTATTCTGATATAGACCTTCATGTTTCAGTCATATTAGTTACTAGCATGTCACGTTATCAGTATGCAAACTCAGAAATCATGAAATCACGTTGTCAGTTACTGTTACGTATTTATGCATATATTCTCGCATTCATGTTATATAGTCAGTTAGCATTATTCATGCATGCAAACCCTTGCATATAGCCTACCTCACATGTATACTCAGTACATATGTACTGACGCATTCGCGCTATGGTTCTTTCTTTTTATGTTACACCATAGGTTCAAAGACACGAGTTCCAGATCAGTAGTAGATTCTAGATTTAGCAGTCAGAGTAGAAGTGAGTCCTCATCCTTCGAAGACATATTGATTTTCTATTATCTCATTAATTAGCGTATTAGTTAGAGTTAGTTGGGGACATGTCCCATTAACTCCTTATTCAGATTCCTCAGACAATAGAGTCTTCTAAACGAGATGAGACTAGATACAGATTATCATGTTTGAGACTTCAATTTTGTTTTGGGTATTCTATTACCCCACATAAATGTTACATTATTCAATTATGTTCATGATCAAACCTTATGGCCTTTGAGTGCATATTTCTGCATTATTATGTTATCTTATGCAGTATATAGGTACAGATATCAGTCATGGGTTAACTTATGGTCCTTCGGGGTCATGAGCATCGTGTAGAGTTACGTTTCAGTAAATTGGGTCATTACAAAGTTGGTATCAAATCCAGGTTCAATAGAGTCCTAGGAAGTCTGAAAACCGCATCTAGTAGAGTCTTGTACAAGGGTGTGTTGCGCGCCACATTTATGTGCAAGAGGCTATGAGATGTTTAAGAATAGTTTCCCTAGTTTCAGTATTCATGTCGTGCCAGTAAGCATAATCAAAAGTTAGTCTCTCAGTCTAATCTGATTTTTCTCTTTATTTCAGAATATGCCTCCTAAGAGAAAAAAACAGTCAGCCCTTCAGCCCAAAGAACCTTTCGGCAATCATGTTTTTTTTGCGGAGTTCAGGACCGCATTTACCACTCTTGCTTAATCAGTCGTTGCTCATAATGAACAGGTAACAGTTGTTCCAGCAAACCCAGTGGCCAACTCAACTGCAGCTATAATTCAGGACTTCACCAGAATAAATCCTCTAACCATCCTCGGGTCTACGGTAGATGAAGATGCTCAGGAATTCTTAGATCAAGTTCAAAAAGTGACAGATGTAATGGGGGTGACTACTGTTGAGAGTGTTGAGCTAGCTACATACCAGTTGTAGGATATGGCTCATGCTTGTTTCAAATAGTGGAAGTCTGAAAGATTAAATGACGCAGGTCCTATAGAGTGGGAGGAGTTTTTCACTGCATTCTTAGACAAATTCTTTCCCCAAGATCTTAGAGAAGCCAAGGTGCTAGAGTTCATCAACCTCAGGCAGGTTAATATGATAGTGAAAGAGTATTCTTTTAAGTTTAATCAATTAGCCAGGTATGCCTCTCTTGTGGTTGCAGATAGTAGATCCAAGATGAGTAAGTTCACTTCAGGGGTGAACGACAACGTAGTTAATGAGTGCAGATCCGCCATGATGAATAGTGACATGACCTTAGCTAGACTTATGAACCATGTTCAGTAGATAGATACAGACTATCATGTTTGAGACTTCAGTTTTGTTTTAGGTATTTTATTACCCCACACAAATGTTACGTTATTCAGTTATGTTCATGATCGAACCTTATGGCCTTTTAGTGAATGTTTCCACATTATTATGTTATCTTATGCAGTATACAGGTACAGATATCGGTCATGGGTTAACTTGTGGTCCTTTGGGGTCATGAGCACCGTTTAGCATTTCGGTTCAGTAAATCGGATCGTTACACCAGTAAAGACACACTGACACAAAATTTTCTTGTTTTTTTTCCTTTGCTTAGTATTCACTAATGATTTAATTTTAAATAGGGAAAATGGCACCTAAAACTGATGCATAAAAGAAGCAAGCCTTAACCAAGAAAACTCTGAAAAAGCCTTTAACTCAGGACACTTGAAAGCTTAGAGACAGTTATACTGAGTCGGGTGGATCATAAAATGTATACACGTTTGAGAAGCATCTATAACCAAGAGAAAAGAATCCTAGGGGTGCCAAGAACACCTCAGAGAAGGTTACACCCCCTAGAACTACACCAAGAATGAAACATCCCAGCATATCACCACCGCATTCACCATCATATTTTGATTACAACGGTGATATGATGCTGAAAAAATAAATTAATGATGATTCAGGTGAGGAAGAATCAGGCTCTGGAGATGAGAGTGGGAGTGAGGAGCATATTACTCACTTTAATGTATAATGACTACTACCTCAGATTTATCCTTAGAAGCTGCTTCGGTGGTAGTACCTCAAATGCAAGAGACATATAATGAGGGGATTGAAATCAACTAATCTATAGGAAATACAAAGAGGGGAATATATCTTAAGCAAAGGGTGACTATAGTAGGCATATGTGAGATGCCTGAGTTTGAGTCTTGGTTCCAGTAACATCTCTTTTAGTGGATGACCACACCTCCTTTGAAATGTAGTCCCTCATTATTATACGAGTTGTATATAGATTAGAAGGGAGAACTTAAGAGTTTATACCCACAGGAAAACTTGTGGAAGGGTAGTAAAACGCTGAATGAACTGACTATTCGAGCAGTTTTGGCGAATATTTCCCCGAAAACTATCTCTAAAGTATTTCATAGACCATATTTCCAACCATTGGTGAACACTGTTGAGCTTGATCATTGCATGGACGAGATACAAAAGATAACCAAGAAGCAAATGGACATTAAGAATAAGATGGGTTACATTTGGTGGGTGGTCAACATTATATCTATCAATAGAGCAAAAACTAATTGGGTAGTTGGTGGTCCGGGAGTGAACACACAACAAATTATCATAGGATCATTGAAACTTATGGTAAAGGCATGATGGACTCTTGCCCAACATAAGTTGTCTCCTACAACTAGGGACAATGTACTTTGACCAGTCCGTGTAGTATTGATAGTTAGACTCATGGTCAGTTATGATTTTGATGTTTCATAGTTCATTGCCAGAGAGATATGTGGCCAAGCGGTAGGTACGGATGTGATTCTGGCATTTGTATGCTTGTTAACTCAAATATTCTTGGAGGCAGGGGTACAGGAACTTACAGATGTAGATCAATATATTTAGCCGAAGAACATCATAGATTTGGGGTTGATTCAGGATGCAACAAATCACATGTCCAAAAAGGCCAAACAAGGAGCAACATTGCTAGTTAAGGCACTACAGAAAAGAGACCCGAGTATCACCACTACTGGATTCACTGATGTAGATGATACTCATATTGATATTGGGCAATATGATCCCCATCCTTTTGATACATCAGTAATCTCCAGTAATCCTACTCTACCCCCAACTATAGAACCACATCCATCCATCTCCAGGTCGGCCCCAGCTGGCTATGTAGTTATTCCACAGGCATTTTTAAAAAAGGTGATGAAAAGGTGAGGACTGTGAGATGAAGGTGTAGTTTATGGAAATAGGAGTGCAGCCTTTAGTCGACAAGAGACTTGAAGAACAAAGAAGGAAGATACAAAGGAGATTGGATAGTTTAAAGGTAAGGATCTCTCGCCAACTTAAAGATTTGCAGTCCCCTAATATAGATGGAGTTAAGGCTAAGATAGCCGAGATATGAAAGTTGGTTGATTAGTTACATGAGAGACCAATTTACCCTGTGCCTATTCTTAAGGAGATACAGTCCTAAGAAGAGATGGAAAATATTTTGACAATTGATGATCAGACACCAGGAGCTATAGAGATGGTAAACAAAAGTACGAAAAGGAAGAGAAGAAGAATAGAGGATGAAGAGGTCGAGGTTCCAATAATAATGAGTTTGTAGGATTAGATGGACTGGCAGATTAGGATCCAAGAGATGGAGGTGGGGTTTGGTAATTCGAGACTCGCTGATGATGCTGAGAATAGAAGTGATTCATCTCCACTGCCTAATCTATCAGTGAGTGCATCGGCCACCACTGGTTCCACAATTACTGAGGATATCCCAAATGTTGTTGGAACCACTATTAATGAGTGCAAGGCCCAATTGAGGGCTCCCGTGCTGATACTTGATCCAGCGCCTAGTGTTCCCAGGTATGTCTTCTACCCTTTGTTTTATATTGCTAGATGCATTGGGATATTTCATAGGTAATTAGTTTGGGGTAGGGGTGTACCACATAGTTATCGTGGGTTTTTGTTGTGTTCTTTTCCCATTAACGGTGATTTGAAATGATAAACCATCATGTGTTTTGCTTTTATGTTGTATGATGTTTGTGAGATGCTTATATGAGGGAGGAAACTGGTATCTTAGGTGGATGATTGTGTTGTTAATCTATGATGATATTTTTTTTAAGATTTGAAAAGAAATGATACCCTTCCTATATTTTTGATAAACTATGTGATCTGTGTATGCGTACGACCACTTTGAATCCATTAATGACATTAGAATTAAGGACGGGATAACAATGGCATGTAGGTATATGAACTGGATAGGTAATTACTAGTAATGTTACACTATACAACATGTGTGAGAGGTGTTACTTAGTTCAAAGTGTGTACGGAGTCCAAAACTTGCCTAGTTACTTTTTCCTATATTGTAGGATGGTTGGTCAAGAGATGATTATAGGCTATTTTTCTAAATAATCCACTTGGGCCTAAAATACCAAACCAAATGCGAATAAGAATCCCTTGATCCTAATTCGAGCATTAAGAGATCTAAATTTTTTGTTTACTCCAATTCACCTTCCTATATTTTATTACATTGAACCTGTCTTAGCCCTAGTCCTCCTTGGACACTGTGCACCTAAACCCAGGAAAATCGCCTAAGTTAAGGGTGGCTATCACAGGGGTTCGCAAAGAAAGGGGGTATGAAGAAGGGGTGTTAATAGAGAAGAAAGTAGGGTTGGGTGTGGTAAGAAAAAGAAAATTTAAAAAATTATGAAAATAGAAAAAACTTTAAAAAAAAAATTAAAAACTGGGAAATAAGAAAGGAATAAAAGATCACACCTAATTTGAACAGGTAAAAATAGAATAAGAGAGAGAGAAATAAGGGCGGACTAAAAGAAAATTTGAAAAAGGAGTGGACCCCGAACAGAATGTAGTGCCAAGGAGGCAAGTCACTTAAAAAATTCCAAAATATGCCATAACCAGGCCCAAACCTATGCTATAATCCTGACGAAGTCCTATAGTGATCCTAACCTAACTAGCCAAAAATTGTGGAAAGAGCTAATAGGTAAGCCTATGCATTCTGTGTACACTAGCTGGAATTTCTTTGTGAGAGCGAGTATCTCAAGACTTTCCCTGGAATAGTAGGATGAATCAAACTAAGTGATAGGAACTTTTTTTACTGTGAGGGTGCATGTGTTACAATGTCAGGTCACGTATATGTTTGGGTAGTGTATATCGCTTAGGCATAGCAATTTGTCGCTAATGTAATGCCATCAGCGGATTCTTCCAGGTCCACAAGGATACCTAATCATTATCAACAACCACATTTAAACAATGAAATAGGAGAGGGGACAAAACTATTTTGTACTGATAGATAAGTAGTCTACCAAATATGTCAGAGACTCTCCACGGTTAAGCATTGTGCTTTTGTGGGTATTGAATTTGTTTTGCCTAAGGACACACAAATGTTCTAAGTTGAGGGTGCTGATATGCTAGGATTTCATGTAACATTTGATAATCAAAAAGAGGAATTTATGCTTGGACTTAGGTTATTTTGTTGGGTATGATACGTTTGTTGCATGATTGAGGGACACTAGAAAGGAAATATCCTGAACTAAAAATGGAAGAAAATTCTCAGGAAAGGGGAAGTACTAGTCAGGCTACGAGTAAATAAGTCTGTATACAAATCGTAGCCCAACTTGTAAGAAGGAGTGGATACGAGTCATGGTGTACAGCCGTAATTACCACAATAAGCTAAGATGAAGATCTGATAAGAAGTAAAGAAAGACTATAAGTAATCAGGACAAGCAATGATTTGTAGTGGCTAATCATATTGAGACCAGTGTTAGAAGCCATAAATACATGCTCCAAGAGGTTACGAGCGAAGGACACGAGTCGTAATATTTAACTACGACTCATGGTGAGGTATTGTAAAAATGATAGAACCAAGTGACATGAAGGAGAGGAGGTGTTGGTGTGGCTATGAGTAAAAACCTATGACTCGTAATGTGACCAACAAGTCATGGCCATTGATGCCAAAAGAAAGCTACTACTGCAAGCAATGAGTCGTAAGGACACCTAATGACTTATTGCCAAAGGCGTCACAACTACCGACTTAATTTTCCTAGCTTGTTTTAATTAGGATTTATTTATTATTTTCTTAGATACTATAAATACCCTAGGATTATGTATTTACTATGTTACACACTTTTATAACCTTTTTGATACTTACCTATACTTGAATCATTGAGATTTTGGGTTCACATTCAAATGGAGATTTCAGATTTTATTCTTTCATTATTGTGCAATTAATTACATGTCTTCTTCATTGATTATCATAGATTATTACATAAACATGAGTGGCTAAATTCCTTAACTAGGGCTATGGGAACCCTGGCGGATTAACCTTAATGAGTCTACTAGGATAACTCTGAGGCTAATACGATTGAAGCGAAGAGTACTACCTTGAGAGTTGCCACCTCTAAATCAGAAGCTACAATGACTACCACTAAAATTACCCTAATACTGAGGCCTCTTATCGCTTCACCTTTGGGCCTTGCGATGCATCTCCTCTATCACTTGAGCATGATTAGAAACCTCAACAAATACCTACCTGCAATAACCAAACTCTGAGCAGACATATGAAGAGAAAGTCTCAACCATATAACAAAGCAACAAACTCTCTCATACTCAGTAGTAAAAATAGAAGCAGCATGCTTAGCCAACTCATAAAAATGAGCCTCATAATCTACAACAGTCATAGAACCTTGATCCAATATCGAGAATCAATCTATCAAATAATCCATTAGGTTGTGAGGCATGTACTTCTCTAAGAAGATATTAAATAACTGAGCCCATGTCAAAGGAGAAGATCCGGTTGGTCTGGAATAAAGATAAACTCTTAAATAATAATGAGCTGCCAAGTCCAATTGAAAAGTAGTGTAATGCACACCACGAGTCTGAACTAGGCCCAAATTATGAAGACTTTCCTTACAAGCAATTAGAAACTCTTATGCATCCCCGCCTGGTGCACCAAAAAACCTAGGCAAAGATAATATAAAGAATCTACCCAACACTCGGTAGACAGAGCAGGTTGGGTAACCACTGGATGAGAAACTAACAACTGAGCAACTACCAATGCGAGAGGGGCCTCAACTCTAGGAGCCTCAGTACCACTCTAATGTATAGATTGCGCACCATCATATGATACACCACCAACCAACCCCAAAATCTAAACCAAACCATCCCTGAGAACTAAAGAAGAAATAAATTCTGGTGGAGCCTGGGCTCATCTCTGGCCCACTACTGGTTGAGGTGGAAGAATCTCTAGCTCCAAATAGGAATCGGTTCTGGTGGAGGCTCCTTATCGTGGGCCCTAGCTGGGATACATCTCAAGGATGTCCACAACCTCTTTCTCATCCACGAACAGTGATAAGATTCTTAGGCTCGTCTTTGGGACCCTTATCTTATGTAGCGGTAGCATGCATCATAGCCATCCGCGAAAGAGTGAAACCAATGAAATACTTAAAAACTAACTCAAACACTTAGCAAAAAATAAGGGAAAGAAGAGACAAATTCCTAAGAATGTCCAGTAGCCTCACAAAGATAACAAATAGATATCAGAGTTCTGATCTTTAGGACTCTACTAGAGTTTTGTTCTTGTACCAATAATACCTGTGAAACTTATCTCTCATACCAATTTGTCTTGAGCCAATTTATAAGTCA
Source organism: Capsicum baccatum var. pendulum (assembly GCA_030864225.1). Taxonomy (NCBI): domain Eukaryota; kingdom Viridiplantae; phylum Streptophyta; class Magnoliopsida; order Solanales; family Solanaceae; genus Capsicum; species Capsicum baccatum. Next base: position 130,458,391 of record CM061557.1, read on the forward strand.
TCATGAAACCTACTAAATCCCACTAGTAGGTACATCGAACCTTATCTCGAAGCTATTAGAAATGGTCTAACTTTGTGGAAATCACCATAAAATAACAAATTAAACAATTCAATACATAAATAATCAAGGAAATAGAAATAGTCTAAAAGGTAGCCATAACATAAAAAGAACCGTCCCATGACCTGGAAGAGCTAATACAAGAGCTATGAAAAATACAACCCACTTATACAACCTAAGCTCTAGAATAGTCAATACAATCTTTTCCGGAAACTAGAGACTAGACAAAAATAAGATAAAAGAAAATAGGGAAACTCTTACTCCAAGAGCTCACCCTATCTCCAGAATCAACCACAACATAAACGTCGAATCAACGGTGGCAACTAGTACTCAGATCTGTACCAAAAAGGCACACAAGTGTAGTATGAGTACCAAAACCACATGTACTCAATAGGCATCATCGGCCAACTGAACTAAATAATGACATAGATATGCTAAATACAATATGACATAACTAAGTCAAGGTAAGGAAAAATCCTAAAATAACTCCAATATTGATGTACACAAATGATCAAATAAACCGGAATGATAGCATAAAACACATGCAATTATAACTACAAAATTGGCCCCTATAAGCCAATAAGTAAGAAAAAGTAAATAACCTAACGAAGGCCCCCATAATCCTAAAGGGTACACTCAAAGATAGTATAATCCAAACCACTATCATTTACCAACTCTCAAAGTACAACTAGAATCTATCCATATATGCCACATTACAACAAATTCCACTGCTGAACTTGAACCAATACCCATGCTATTATTTCCTTACTCCACTATCGAACTTGAATTGGTCCTTAAATAACCAATATCACAAGTATGAATATCATAGATGTCATATCACCAATCTCACGATTCATATCATAGAAGACTCCTGGACTTGAATCAGTAATTATGTAATGAATATCATACTAATCTTTCAAACTAACCCTGATATATATAAATATATATATATATCATTAATATCATGATCATCAATATTCAGACTCAAATCGTTACTCATATATAACCATATCATAATCAATAGCCATACTTAAACTGGTATATATATATCATCAATATCATAATTAATATCTGGACTTAAATTGGTAATCATATATCATCATAGCATAATAGTAATCAACATCATAACCACCAGAACTGGGTCCTTCCATATTTAGAATCAACTCCCAATACCCAACAATCACGACCATTAAGTAGTTAGCTTCATTAAGCCTCATAATAAGAATTTCAAGACATATGTGAGCGTATAAAGGTCTACCAAAACTACTTCAAGTCTTGGATTAAGGCTAATCAAAGCCCACTTCTAATATTCGAAATCCATTATAAAGTATATTCTACTCGGACTGGACTAAGGTATCTAAATTCACTTTTAGATGTTAAACAAGACTTAATTAAACCTAAGATAGGAATTTACCTAAATACATGAGCAACTAGATCAAATATGCCTAAATTATGGTTTTCGGATAGCTTAAACGGTACACTAACCCAAGTATTGAAATTCATTACACCAACACCTACAAACCATCTCAAATCTAACATGCTATTATAATAAGACTATAAATTAGTTCAATCTATGAAGGGAGTAAATCTAGCCTACCTGGATGCCGAAGAAAGCTCGAAGAATCTACCAAATCATCGATTTCCTTTTCCAAGAAGCTTTCGCAAGGTGTCACCCTATCAAAATCATAATCTACACATCAACATGATAACCATTTCACCCATACTGTACTATTGTGCTTCAGGTCCAAAATTACTTAAAAATCTTATGTTGGTCCTATTTACAAAAATCTCATTTCTGAAACCAACCCAATGCTTCCTTATGCTAAAAGAGTAATTTCCATAAAAATGGGTGAAATCTGAGCCATATTTGTGCTAAAATAAAGCTATCAAGGTTTAGGGATTTAGGAAGAAAAGGGAAAATTAACTATAGAATCGAAGGAATCTTACCACAAATTCAAAGAAAAATCACATAAAATTATTATCCAAGCTATCCAAATCACTCACAATATCTAATCTTAAGCTTTCCCAATATCTAGGGTTTAACTATCCTATAAATGGATGAATAATGGGAAAATAGGATAAAAAGGGATATTTATACCCTTTCCAGGTGCTCGGGAGTCGCTATCATGACCTGACACTCACAATTGCAATACCCTTCCTTGGTGGTCATATTGCTTTTGCAGTGATCGGTAGTCGTATTTGTGACTCTGGTGCTGCCACTGAGGGTGTCATGTTCATGACTGAGATGTTGCTTTTGCGACTTCCATATGAACTGTTAGCTTGCGGCTGTGACCCAAGGCTCACGATTAGCTAGTGCACTAGCACAACTCTCCAAGTCTTCGCCAACCCCTCGTGATTCATCTGAAATCCCATATATGCAAACAAATTATGCTACCTATCAAATTCATTGTTTCAAACTCAATAGCATAGTTGAAATTTCCATCCAAAGTTGTTTCGACAAAAAGTTCTTTCCACACCCAAGTTGCCATTTTTTTTATGTTCTGACCAATACCTTGAAATAAGCCTGGATGCCTCGAGACCCAAATCAAAGGTCCACCTAGCCTAGAATTTATATTCACAAGTTGTTGAAATAGTTAGAATTGGCATACGTGGTCTTTTAGAAGATGTTTTTCCCAATAGCTAATTTGAACCAATGACGACTTCAAACTAGAGAATTGGCTCCAAAAACCAAATGAACTGCTCCGTAACTGAACTGTCAATCCCAGTAAGTCACAAATGACTTGGGGTAGCTATAGGGAAGCTCTAACGACAAAAAATAAATGAAAATATGAAAAATGACCTGAAGGGTCATTACAACCATGCCACCCACTTATGCAAATTACTAATAACATAATACAATGATGGGTATAGGTAAAATGGTCAAAATGCATAAACATAAAAAATTCACTATCTTGGTTGTTAAAAACACAGTTGAATGTGATATCATTAGGTCATAGATCTTTTTTAACATGTTTGGTATAGACTTAATACAGCTTTCATATTAAGTCATCTTAGGCCATTGCACTAAATTTGGGGATTTTGGCTTTTTTCTACTTTAGTTCGACTATAATTCATTTTAAAGAAAAAGACTGAGTACCCGAGTAGATTACATCAAGGTGAAACAATACATGATTGGTGGATGACCGCAAACCAACTACTTATTTATTTGTCACAATCCAAATATTCAGGTTAAAATGGCACCTACAAAAATTCACCATTAGGTAAGCTAAACCACATAGCCCAGACAAGACATGATAATTGAACAAAGTAAAATTACACAAAACATGAAAGGCAAATAATGAATATAAACATAGGTAATAAGGCCTATATGTCTAAATACAAATGGAGTGAGCAAAAGAATATAAAAAATAAACCCCAAGACCTGGTATAGATAGATACAAAAGCTATTTTATACATTAGGAGTACGACATAGGTACAATATATACCGAACCGTCTCTGAATAACAAAATAAAGATCAGTCCAAAATCAAAGGGTGATAGAATAACTCTGGTCATCAAGAGCTCAACACCAGTCACCAGTCATAATGTTTTGCAGGAGATAGGCGTCAACAGTGAGAACTCATGCCAGGATCTACATCAGGAAAAAATATGTAGAACTGTAGTATGAGTATCAATGATATACATAATAAGCATCATAGGTTTACTGACCTCAAATAATATATAAATATAATAAAGTACAAATGTAAAGTAACTAGACTGAACAAGGCTAGACAAGGCTAAACGGGCATATCTAATAAACAAAGGTGATATATGAAAGTAAATAACATTAGTGTATGAAATAATAAAAATAATTATTAAATTATATCTTAATCAGACCCCATAAGCCCAAAATTCACAAGCAACAAATAATATAACCTAACCGGCCTCCATAGGCAAGATGGGCCAAAAAATATAATACTAACTACAACAGTGTATATAAGGAGAGGAATGCAAATAGAGGCCATGCAATGCAATAAGAGATGAATGACAAGACCATGAATGTGGTATACTCATCCTTCAGCATATCATCTTTGTCTAACAAAGGAAGGACCCAGGGTGGCTTGAATTGTATTCCTCAACCTGATTCAAATCAAAAGTATTAGTAAGTGTAGCTGGTGCCCAGGATCAAATTGGGACAAAAAGAATCAATTTTCTCATCAATCTTTTCTTTGAAACAAAAAATAGTATTTTAATCAAGGCAACCATGTATCATGAGTATGAAAGAGTAGTGTATGAAATCAATATAGAACACAAATCGATCCAATAACTAGCCAAAAAGAAAAATAAAAATTGCACCACAACTATCTTTCTTTAAAATGGGTACGATAACTTCCAAGGAACCTTATCCAATTATATCTACTACCCACCAATCTTCACAACTGCACTACTTAGGGGAAAACCTCCTAAAAGATCAGTACTATAGTAATAATCCTTGATAACCCGACTTAACACAACAAATCTACACAAACCTAGGTTAAGGATCCTTAAGGGTTATCCAAAACCCACTAAAAATCTTAGACTAAGTATCAAGTAAGAAGTAAATATCTAAACCAAGGATTTGCAGTGAAAATCCACTCTAGGAATCCTGAATAAGCTAAAAGTATTATAAATAACTAAGTAATACACCTCTAAGACACAATTTCCCCCCACAAATTACAAATTTATCATACATATACCTTAAACAAGCCAAGTCTAAAAGTAGGCAAGTTGTAACAAACCTAGAGATCAAATAGCACACTCACAATCAATTATACTAAGGCTTTTCCTTTCCAGAAAGGTTGCTCCTGCTGCCACTATATCATATTAGTGATCTACTCATTAAGATGGGAACAAAAATACACATATTAAAATTTTATACTTGGGGCCAAAACTGTGTAAAAAGTATGTTCATGGGACTAGCTAATCAAATTTAAAAATTGAACCCGTCACTCGACCTCTTGTATGATAAGGGCCACTTTCTGTTATAACCAAAATCCAACCCATATCCCAAAATAAGCCCGAAATCGGTGAGACCCAAACCAAAGGTCCTCTTAGCGCAAAATCTAAGTTTTAGAGTTAACAAAGCTTTTGAAATTCTCATCCAGGACTATTTACTAGAATTTTTAGTCAAAGTCCTATTTCTCAGCTTCAAAATATCTTTAATAGGAAAATGGCTTAAACTCTATTCTCGTAGCTGTGGTCTAATACGTGACCATAAATCATCCTTTTCTAGCATTTTTTGCATTATTCTGATTTAAGTCTCAAAGATATCTAAAACCTAAAAATTATGAAACTAACATAAAAATACAAGAAAATATAGTGAAATAAGTCTAAGAACATTCAAAACTATAAGGAAAGGATAGAGAATAGGTTCTAATTTCTATGCATATCAGTATCACCAAATTTATGTCTTTCTTTATTCTCAATCAAGTTATCACCAAACTCGACACTATGACAACTATGTTTAAGTAAAATAGAGTAAGCAACTCCGAATAGTTATGACCATTCAACACAAGTGTTGCCCTTCTAGTAAGGATTTTAAACCAATTGTTTCACAAAAAATTCACAACATTAATGAAATTTGGACAACAATAACAACATACTAGTGAAAACCCACACGTGGAGTTAGGGAGGATGGAGTATACATAGCCTCAATATATGACATTATATTTAGCAACTAGTCCAATGCGTGCAAAAGGTAAAGCTTACGGAGTTTGATTTTATTCAAAAACTTTTATCCAAGTTCCCTTATAATAAATCAAAGAAGTATTGAAAATAAAAGGCAAAATGGTTCGATAGACCCTTGTACTATGTCAATTTTATAAGTTGGACACTTCTACTTATATGTTTGTCATCTGAACCCCCTGAACCCACTAGAAAATAATATCTTAACCCCCTTGACCGTTGACCAATCCTATGTGACATTAAAATAACTAAGTAGGACCAGACACGTGCATACCCATGCCTATGTTGCGAGTGAGAGTCAATTTTAGTCAATTTTCTATTAAAAATATATATAAAAAAAAAGGAGTCAACTTATTTTCAACTTTTTAAATTTAAAAATATTTTTATAAGTTAAAAAATAATAAATTTAAAAATAGAAAATAAAAAAAGGTCACCCCACCTCCCACCCTCGTCCAGCCCTCCACCCCACCCGAACACAGTCCAAGGCCCCCGACCCCACCCCAGCCCCGTCCAACCGCTCCCCATCTCTATCATTATTTACAACTATACACCATTGTTCAAGATTTGGCTATTTAGAGTTATTGTTGAGCTAAATTGAGGTTATTTTGGGGGCATTTTTATGGGAATGCCTCCATTTGAAGGAGAAGAATGAGCAAAGAAAAAGAAGTAGAAGAAGAAAAGAAAGAGTGTTTTTACGACTCTCTTGATTGTTTGCTTTCTTCTGCAAACGCTTCTTGTTCCTCTTCGTTTTCGCTCTCTGAAGATGAAGGAGAAGGAGACAAAGAAATTGTATTTTTAACTGTGCAATGGGTGTTTCGAATAACTATGATGTTTGGATATCTGAACCTTGATCTATTCAAGAGCGTAGACTACGGCTTTTTCGTCAAATGGGTCTCTCCCATGTTCTTGGTAGATCGATTTCATCAGTTAATTGTTATGATTTCAAAAGTAGTAGTGGTAAGTGTAGTGTTTCTGTAACCGTTAGATTAGAAAATGATGGCCATTCCAGTTGCTATAGTTCTTTGTCGTGTTCTTCAGTTCGTAAAAGTAGTGATATTCTTTGTGTGTGAACGTAGACAATGGTGGTGACTGTATAGTTGAAAATTTAAATTAGTGGGAGAATAATTTTAATTATTTGGTATTTAATTTGTGAGAAAAAATTTAAATTTTTCTACAATTTATAAAAAAAATTATTTAATTAAATTTATTTTAATATTTAATTTCTTATGTATCATTTTAAAAATGACATGGAATTTAATGTAATACCTGAAAATGATGTGAAAGATGACATGACAGTTGACGTAGCGAGAGTGTATTACACTCACCAAAAAAGTATTTAAAATATTACTTTTTAGTAGGTTCAGAATCCAGATGACAAACATGTAAGTACAAGTATCCAACTTACAAAACCAACATACAAGAGTCCACCAAACCAATTTGCCAAAATAAAATACATATTTGTACGAAAATTGCAGGATAAAGTGACTAAAGAGGAGAGAATCACTCACAATGAAAAAGAATACATATGTTGTACATACTCGTATCATATGTTTGTCTTCATTTTCTATTGACATAGTCTTTAGAAGAAACTGTTGAGATTATATATTAGTATTTCTCTAAGCTTGTAATATAGGCCTAGTGATGAGTAAGATACATATTTGGGTTAATAGTCACTACTCCTTCCTTCAACTTAACAACTTTTTTTTCTTCTCATAACTTGTTTTAACTTCTTAACCTTTATTCTTTCTTTTATTTTTCCTCCCTTTTTAATCTTGATTTCACGTTTTACTTGGTGCACTATTCTTTTTTAGCTCATACAGAAAGAAGCTTATAACAATTTGTTTTTCTTTTTTAGCTTTTGCTCTTTGATAAATTTTTACTTTCTTTTTTAACACTAAAACATGCTCTTGGCTATGACTTTCTACTCTACCCCCAACTATCAGCCCCAACTTAGGCCATTTAAAATCCTCATATTATTTCTAGTGTTAAAGAGTGACATGCTTTCAAAAGATGATACAATTTAAACAAGGGATATAGTTTCACTACAACTAGCCAATAAAAAGTTTAAAAGCCAAGGAGCCAGAAATATTATTACATTATTTGAAAGGTTAATAAAAATTATAGCCTATTATTAATTTCTCAACTAAGTTAGCCTTGTACATTTGACATGACTAACCAAAAAAGTTCTAGCTTGCATGTAATAACATAGAAGCAACAAAATAATAATATGCAGTGGCACTTGACTACATTTAGCTATTCAATTTAACTGTCAAATTTACTCTAAGCATTTAGTAATTTCTAATGTCACAAAATGAGATATACATGTCAATATATGAATAGAAGTTTAGGCATATTTTTGAGGGGTCAATTTTTTTTCAATCAAAAGAATTTTATAGTTTAAGCAGACAACTATCACCATAAAAGTCAAAACTCACCTTATTTTACTTAAACTATTAACATGACTTATTCCTTTAAAAAATTGCCTATCAATCTATCATAGGAAATTTCTTACCCTAGACTCAACCTAAGAAAAAAGATAGATTGCCTAGGTGAAACATTAAAGTAATATGCCAAAAAAATTACGGCTAAGAAAAACTAGGAGGTGACTCGATTACGATTGACTCCTAGTTTTGTTACATATGGCATGACTTAGCTTTCTATTAGACCAAAAGGCTTATCATGGGTTGCTCTTACTATTATTCATTCTCTTTTTTCCTTCTTCCCACCACAACTAAAAATTTATGAATTGTCCGACATGCAAGTAACTAAAGGAAGCAACAAGAGTGTGTGAAAAGTATCTCTTTGTGGCCCAAATACGCATTAGCTTTATGTATTTAATAAGATGGCATGTAGACTAGTAGATCACATCATTATTTTTTCATCATTTACTCTATATCCTTTAATTATAGTCATACTAGACTTCTTTTTTGGTAGTCTTGCTACTGCAGTTGTTATAGTGTCCTATCAGTCTCTAACATTAAATATAAATGTTCTCCTATTTTCTTATACCTTCTTTTTAGATTAGAAAATACTATTTTTATTTTTGATCCTTCGTGATTTTCATATATTTTTTCATCTATTATAAATTCTTCTTTATTCATTTTATTGTGAATAGTTCATGTTGATATATATATTCTAAACTATCTATTTGAGATTCTAATTTTGATATTTCATCTTTTTGTATATTTATTGAATTTTTACTAACTCTGGCAAATATATTGTAATGTAATCTTTCTTTTCTTATTTTTAATTCTTTACGTTTTTCAGAGATAAATTATTTTAATTCTTTGTATTTTTGCTCTTTATTCATTTAAATTGTGTTTATAATATTTTGGTGGATATCTAAATTTAATTTTATCATAATTAGGTGGTATATGTCTCATTCTTCTAGATTTTAAATGGATTATTAATTTTGCTTCAATACTAGATATTAATGTAATTAAATAGGCTAATCTTTGTGGATTTTCTTTTGTTTTATTTAGACTTATATATTCTGAATAATTACTAACTAAATTTTCTTTAATTTTTCTAAAAGCTTCTCTATTTTTAAATGGTCTTCTCATAATTAATTTAATAAATAACTAAATCTAACTTAACTAATTTAACTAATTCCAACATAGCTATTTTAACTAACTCTAACACGTATATCACTTGAACTTACATCCTCTCCAGGGTTTGTGTCATCATTGTTTCTTTATGATGGCATGCCCTATACTAGAGTGGTGTTTCTAGTTTAGTTTGAGGAAGTGTACCAATTGTGAAAAATATCTTCTCTTCTTCATAAAGAAGTTTCTTTTTATCTTGTTCTGTAAATAAGTTCCATTACAACTCCTGCTATATGCGGTATGTTAGCAAGGTTATCCAATTATTAGAAAATAGAGATCATGTCGTAGCTTTACCTCTATTAGGATGGATTCTTAATCTTCATCCACACATTTAGATTCGTCTTGAAGTTTTAGGTGCTTTTGTGGTATATCCTTTATCTTGTATTAAGATATTATTTTTTCCCATCTATGTTTAACCTTTTTAGAAAACATCACCTATTTAGATATATGGTTAGCACTTAAATAATGAAAATGGAATACAGACATAGACCAAGATAGGACATATCAATGTAATGATATTTAGTTTTACCATTATCACAGTATCCTTCTATCAGAGATGTGACAGAAATAATCTATAAAGTAGCAGATGGTTTGTGAATTACTTCAGGATCTGAAGTTGTTCATCAAGAAGGGCATATTAGCTTTGTATATGAATGATTCTGGTGAGTTAGTTTATGGATTGTGGATCACTTTACAATTGTTACTAAGCTCATAAAATGAAAACATACATACTTTCTAGGCTTTTAGGACTCAAGATCCAACATCTTGCTATAGTTCCTACCGAATATCAAAGGTAAATCTATGCACATATAGGGTTTTCACCCTTGTAAGGCTGCAAATCCTATGGTTTGCAGAGCCCATCAAACACTACCTTTCCCTATGTTACATATTGCAGTGTTCTACCTTCAATGATGTTTACACCATAGTTAAGATATTTAGAGAAAAGTGACTACTCAAACTTTACCCAAATCTTTAACAATAAAGGAAAAATAAGACACAGAGAAGAGCTTATGAGTCAAGTGAAAATAGAGTTTATGATTTTGAAAGAGAATAAAGAAAGTGTAGGAGGTGATGTGTCAAGATATGGGGGAGGGAAAATGAAGAGTCACATTTTCAGTTATTACAACAACAACAAATCCAGTGTATTCCCATCTGGTGGGGTCTGGGGGGTAAGATGTACGCAGTCCATACCTCTACCTCTAAAGAAGTAGAAAGGCTATTTCCAATAGACCCCCGGCTCAAGACACGAGATACCACACAAATACATAGTAAAGCACAGAACAAGATTACAAGATTATATAACATAAATAACATAAATACGGCACCCATAAGTAAAAGAAAACAGAGGAAAGCACCCAGATTCGTACTAAAACACACAAAATCATAACAAGGATACTACCCCCACCAAGTAATTCCCTATACTAGCGACCCAAACTGGCCCTAGTCTTCTGCCCTAATTCGCGTCCTCCAGACCTTCCTATCTAGGGTCATGTCCTCGGTGAGATGTAACTGCTCCATGTCCCACCTAATCACCTCACCCTAGTACTTCTTCGGCCTACCCCTACCCCGCCTAAAACCATCCAACACTAGCCTCTCACACCTACGAACCGGGGCATCCGTGCCCCTCCTCTTCAAGTGTCTGAACCATCTCAATCGGACTTCCCGCATCTTGCACTCCATTGGAGTCACACCAACCTTCTCCCTGATAGTCTAATTACGAACTCTATCCCCTCTAGTCAGCCCACACATCCAGCGCAACATCCGTATTTCTGCTACCTTTATTTTTTGGATGTGGGAATTCTTAACTGGCCAATACTCCGCTCTATACTACATGGCCGGACAGACTACCACCCTGTAGAATTTGCCTTTAAGCTTGGCCGACACCTTCTTATCACACAACACCCCCGATATGAGCTTCCACTTCATCCATCCCGCCCCAATACAGTGCGAGACATCCCCGTCAATGTCACCGTTACCTTGGATTACGGACCCGAGATACTTGAAACTATCTTTCTTACATACCTCCTGTGATTCCAACTTCACTACCACCTCATCCTCCAGCCTCACATCATTAAACTTGCATTCCAAATACTCTGTCTTGCTTCTGCTCAACCTGAACCCTTTAGACTCAAGAGTTTGTCTCCATACCTTTAATTTGTCATTCACACCCCCTCGAGTCTCATCAATCAGAACTATATCGTCTGCAAAAAGCATACACCACGGCACCTCCCCTTGAATACGCTGCGTCAACACATCCATCACCAAAGCAAATAAAAAGGGACTAAGAGTAGATCCCTGATGCAATCCTGTCAAGATGGTGAAATGCTCTGAGTCTCCTCCCGTCGTCCTCACCTAGGTTTTCACTTCCTCATACATGACCTTAATTGCTTTGATATATGCCTGCGGGACTCCACTCACCTCCAAGCACCTCCAAAGCACCTCCCTGGGGACTTTGTCGTATGCCTTCTCCAGGTCGATAAACACCATGTGCAGGTCCTTCTTTCTTTCCCTACATTATTCCACCAGCCTCCGTACCAGGTGAATTGCCTCCGTCGTCGAGCATCCAGGCATAAACCCAAATTGGTTTTCCGAAATAGACACTATCCGTCTCAGCCTCACCTCGACCACTTTCTCCCAAATCTTCATAGAGTGACTCAATAACTTAATCCCCCTATAGTTATTACAACTCTGGATGTCCCCCTTATTCTTATAGAGAGGGATCATGGTACTCCACCTCTAAGCCTCGGGCATTTTTGCCATCTTGAAGATTTTGTTGAACAATCCAGTCAACCACCTTACACCAGCCTCTCCAACGAACTTCCAAAACTCCACCGGTATCTCATCCGGCCCCGTCGCCCTACCCCTTCGCATCCTGCGAACAACCTCTCTAACCTCTTCTACCTTAAAACGTCTACAATAACTAAAATCCCGACACTCCTCTGAGTGCTCCAGTTCCCCTAACACAATAGCTCTATCCCCTTCGTCATTCAAGAGACTATAAAAGTATGACTGCCATCTATCCTTAATGTGGAGGACGACCACCGTCCTCCCCCTTAATGCACCTCACATGGTCGAGGTCACGACCCTTCCTCTCCCTAGCCTTAGCGAGTCTAAACAACTTTTTCTCCCCTCTTTTCCCCTGTAACCCTGCATACAAGCTCTCAAAAGCGGTCGTCTTAGCTGCCATGACAGCTGACTTAGCCTTCTTCCTAGCTAGCTTATACTCTTTCCTATTTATCCGCTTCTCTTCTTCGTCCTTACTCACAACCAACTTAGCATAAGCCCCTTTCTTGGTCCTCACTTTCTTCTCCACCTCTTCATTCCACCACCAATCCCCCCGATGATGCCCAGCTCGACCTCTAGAAACACCCAACACCTCACTTGCATTCTCCCTGATGCACCTAGCCGCCCTATCCCACATACTATCCACGTCCCCCCTACACTCCCACACCCCTATTCCCGCTAACTTCTCCCCTATTTCCCACGCCTTCACTAGCGTCAAGCCGCCCCACTTAATTCTAGGTCTACCCTCCTTACTCCTCCTTTTTCTATTCTTCTTTATACCTAAATCCATAACCAAGAGCCTATGCTGGGTCGAAAGATTCTCACTCGGGATGACCTTACAATCCTTACACAACACCCTATCCCCTTTTCGAAGCAATAAAAAGTCAATCTAGGTCCTGGCTATCGTGCTTCAAAAGGTGATCAGGTGATCGTCCTTCTTCGGAAAGCCCGAGTTCACCACCACCAGCCCAAAGGACCTCGCAAACTCCAATAGAGTAGTCCCCTCTTCATTTCTGTCCCCAAAACCAAAACCGCCATGCACATCACCAAAGCCTCCCGGTAATGCCCCGATGTGCCCGTTGAAATTTCCTGCTACAACAATCTTCTCCGAGCTAGGCACACCTCTCACCACCTCCTCCAAAGCCTCCCAAAACCGCATATTCTCCTCCCCCTCCGAGCCCACTTGCGGCGCATAACTGCTACACACGTTCAGGGTAAACCCCCGGATGACCAACTTAATAGTCATCAACCTATCGTTGATCCTTTTCACCTCTATGACCTGACCTCTAAGCTCTTCATCTACTAAGATGCCAACTCCATTCCTACGCCTCTCGCTCCCAGAGTACCACAGCTTGTAACCATCCACATCCCTAGCCTTAGACCCTACCCACTTGGTCTCTTGAACACACGCAATATTGATCTTCCTCTTCCTAAGGATCTTTACAAGCTCTATGGACTTACCCTGAAGGGTCCCTATATTCCAAGACCCAACCCTCAGCCTACCATCACTATCCACACGCCCTCCTGTACCAACCCCGCGGCCAAACCTTGGCCTCCCTCCCACTCCCGCCCTTTCCTCATCCCCCGCCCCCACAACAGCCCCACACCCCAACCCCCTCAAATATGACCCTATCCAACCATTACCACCCACAGCCACTACTACAAGAGATATAAAAAAATATGATAATACAAACGACGGTAGTAGCAAAAAAGCAGCAAGAAATACAAGGCTATAACCCAATTAAAAGCAGTGCAAGAAACGACCACAGCAACAGCAACAACAGGCAACAGACAATATCAACAAATCACACGCAAGTCAAGGTACAGGGGATAATACTAGCATAATACAAAGAATGACATAACAAAGGTTAGAAGTCATCGGGTTACGCTTTTTGACCAAGCCGGAGACCAAAACCCAGCGTAGACCGGGTTCCGGGCAGTTCCGGTGCTGAGATGGAGCTGCGGCTGTGTACACCGAGGGGACTGGTCATCGTTTGAGTGCTGCGGCTGCTGGCGATCGAGCGGTGGGTGTAGGCGGCGCTGCGGCTGGGGACCGAGCTGTGGCTGTTGGAGGCCGATCGGCGGCTGGAGACTGAGCAGCGACTGGTTGGGGACCGAGCTGTGACTGCTGGGGACCAGGCGACGGCTATTGGATCTCGCCGGAGCTGTAGGGTGGGGGTATGTTGGATCTCGCCGGGGCTGGAGACCGAGGGGGGGCTGCTGGATCTCGCTGGAGCCAGCGGGTGGGGGTCTCGTCGGAGCTGGAGACCAAAGAGGGGGGGGCTACTGGATCTCGCCAGAGCCGGTGGGTGGGGGTCTCATCGGAGCTAGATACCAAAAGGGGGGAGATGGAGCCGGCGAGTGGGGATCTCGCCGGAACTGGTGAGCGAGAGGGGCTACCAAAGGTTGGCGACGAAGGGAGGCGGGAAGCGGCGACTGGGGTCGGCGCCGAGAGCCGGAGGTCGGGGCCCGAGGTCGGGTCGGGTCGGCGCCAAAGGTCGGCGGTGGAAACAGGGCCGAGGGTCGCGCCGAAGGTCGGCGACAGCGACGGGGCCGACGGTCGGCGACGGCGATGGGGCTGGGGGCCGGGGAGAGAGAGACAGAAGGTAGAGAGAGGGAGAAAGAGAGCCGTTAGAGTGTAGGGTCAGGATACTTAAACATATTGGGTTATAAAACCGATATGCAGACCCAAAGTACGAAATTGTAGGGACTATCATGCAAACATTATATTAAGTGAAGTTCACGAATGTTGGCTAGATCATAAACCCATTCATACTCTATAAAGTACTTACATATAACATGTGTTATCTTACTTAACCTATGGTCATGAACGGGTCCATCAAGTATTTTGCAGGTTATACTATTTTCTGCAAAAATACTTAAATAGTCTGTTTTCTAGTGATGCCATCAAGTGTTTTTTCAACACTTCTTCAAGAAAATTACTTCCATGTACCTTACTCACAATACACGTATAGAAAGGATATCAAAAAAATCTATAAGCAAAAATGATAAGACTAAAATACATTTCTTGGATTGTCTCCCAATTAGCTCATGATTTAGTGCCACAGTATGATGGAGGTAGTGAGTGTATCAAGTTTTCTCAAGGTAGTTTTCAATATAGGATTTCCTTTATATTGTAACATTTTACTTGATATTTAATACTATTCTACAAATTTTCTCAATCCTCCCCTTGAGAGTCTATTATTTTAGTAAATAGTCCAACGACTTTGGCAAATGATATATTCATGAGGCTTTCCCAACTATCTTGTCATGAGGGATTGGTTCATTAGTCTTGAGAATGCATAGAAGATTTCTAAAAGCTTCTCATTGTGAATTCCATGCTCAAGAAATTGAGATAGCACGTATTCAAATCTTTATCAAGCTTTTATCGAGTGTTCCCCAGGTAGTTGCCTAAAAAGTGAGATGCCGTTCATTCGTTCATCTTTTTTCTTGGTAGGGCACCAGTAGCTTACGGAAATGGTAGCTAATCTTCTTTGTGCATGGAAAAAACATTTAGGTAATCTCCTAAACCTTTCTTTTACTTCTCCCATAATATAATACCATAAAGTTTTGAGCTTCAAGTCTTCATTGGAGACCAGGGGATGTTGATACCATGCACGTACCTTTGGAAGTTTTTCATATTCTAGTGAGGGTTATTTTTGACAAAGTTTGAGTAGTTCTTCTACTTGGATTGTATGGGTTATAGATAGATTAACTCTTATCCTTTCTCTATCTTCTTGAGGTAATTTGACAAATTGTGCTAACTAATTTTCAGCCTCTTGGTTGTTACATGTAGTATACACCTAGGGTGGGATTTATTACAATTTAGAGCTTAAGAGAAGAAAAAAGGTTCAGCAGGAGTTTTCATTCATACATTCAACATTCATTCATAGTCAACATTTTACAAAAATCTATACTTATAAGCTACATGTCTTACAAAACAAACTTCATAAGTCTTACAAGACACACTTACAAGACACACTTCTCAAAAATAAAGACTACCATTTATCTGTTAAAATAAAACTAAACATAATATTAAGAAGAAACTATTAAATAAAATACCATCAAGAAGAGTCTCATATTCTAACACTCCTCATTGAGACTTTTCTTGGATACTCCCAGCATAGCCCTTAGAACTTCAAATTTTTCCTTAGGAAGAGCCTTGGTCAAAATGTCTGGAATCTGCTGATCGGAGCTGCAATGAACTGGATTAACTTCACCATCTTTCTCTGCTTTTCTGATAGCGTGAAACTTTACATTTATATGCTTACTATGATCATGTTGCACTGGATTTTTGGCCATAGAAATTGCTGAATTTTTGTCAACCTTAATGGCAGTAGCTTTAATTTGATTTTGCTCTAGATCACGCAGAATTTTTCATAACCATAGAGACTGATTAGTTGCACCAGCAACAACGATATATTCTGCTTCTGCAGATGATTGAGATACCACATCTTGCGTCGTTTAATTCCATGAGAACATTCCAGAACCAAGTGTAAAAGCATATCTAGAAGTGTTTTTCATGTCATCAAGACTTCCTGCCCAATCACTTTCTGAATAACCCATCAATTGCCCTCGCTCTTCCCTTTTAAACTAAATACCATAATCAACAGTTCCCTTGATATACCTTAATGTTTGTTTAGCAATACGAAGGTGAACTTGACTTGGAGAATGCATAAACCTTGATAAAAAACTTGCCACGAACATGAGATCAGGTCTTGTTGCTGTCAAATATAGAAAACTACCAATTAGACTTTGGTGAACTATTAGATTAGCCCTACCACGTCGTTTAAACTTTGAGAATTTTTTATTTTGAACTAGTAGAGTCGATACAGGTTACACTTCTTTATCTTGAATTTTTTAAGAACATCCCATGCATATTTTCTCTGGGAAATAAAGATTCCATTAGTAGTTTGATGAATCTCTATTCCCAAGAAGTAATTCATTTCACACTAGTCAAATATCTCAAACTTAGTCTCCGTTTCTTGCTTGAATTGATTCACCATAGCTTCATTGCTTTCGGTCACTAGAAGATCATAAACATAGAGTGATACTACTAGCACATCTCCATCTTTAGCCTTCTTCACATATAAAGTGGCTTCATTTTCATTTCTTTTGAAGCCGCAATGTATGAGATGATCATCAATCTTACAGTACTATGCTCGAGAAGCCTATTTTAATCAATACAATGCTTTATGTAATCTGTAAACTTTATTATTTATTCCTTTAAATTGAAAGCCTTCTGGTTGGTCGACATAAATTTATTCCTGTAATGGACTATTTAAGAATGCCGACTTCACATTCAGATGATACAACTTCCAATTTGATTGAGCTGCCAAAGAAAATAGAAGTTGTATTATATTATGTCTTGCAACAGGTACTAATGTGTCTCTATAATCCATACCTACAACTAGCGCATAACCTTTCACAACAAGCCTTGCCTTATGTTTATTAACTGAACCATCTAGATTAAGTTTGGTTCTATAAATCCATTTCACTCCTATTACATTTCTGTCTTTAGGTTTATCAACCAGCTTCCAAGTGTCATTCTTCTCTATCATACCAATCTTCTCTTTCATGGCTTCAATCCAAACATCATATTTTGATGTTTCTTGATAGGTATTGGGTTCCAAAATAGCAACATTGCATCTTTCATATATATCTGAAAGGGATCTTGTCTTCAAAATTGGTGAATCAAGTAAGGATTCATCATCTGATTCTTTATCTTCTTCCAGATTTTCAGAGCCAAATGGTTGTGTTTCAGACAGTGGATTCAAGTTCAAATTACCTGTATTTTGTTCCTCAACTTTCTCCTTATTCCAATTCCAATAAGCATGCTTATTCACCACTACATCTCTTCTGATGGAAATACCTTTTGCTTGCAAGTTGAAAATTCTATAACCTTTGGCCTGTAATGAAAAACCAATAAAGATCCCCAATTCACCTTTCAGTTAGAGCTTGCTTCTTCTCACTGAAGGAACATGAGAGTAATATTTTTAACGAAAGATTTTTAAGTGCGTAGATGGCCTTTTTCCACTCCATGCCTCAATAGAAGTTTTACCATCTATAGCTTTGGTTGGAAGCCTATTCAATAAATAAACTGAAGTAGAAACAGCTTCTGCCCAAAAACTTTACGGTAGTTTCTTTTCAAGTAACAAACATCTAGCCATTTAAACTACCGTCCTATTTTTCCTCTCTGAGACTCTATTTTGTTCTGGTGAATAACGTAGTGTCAATTTGTGATCAATCCCTGCATCTTCCCAATACTTTTTGAACTTATTTGAAGTATGTTCACCTCCATTGTCTTACCTCAAAGCCTTCAGCTTACAGCCACTCTATCTTTCAGTGAAAGCTTTAAACTTCATAAAAACTAAAAATACTTGAGACTTGTTACTCAAAAAATACACCTAAGTCATCCTTGTAAAATCATTAATGAACAACACAAAATATTTATTTTGACCCAAGGATGATGTTTTCATAGGTCCATATACATTAGTGTGAACAAGTTCAAGCTTTTCAGTTGCCCTCCATAAAGCACTTTTAGGAAATGGTTTCCTGTAACCTTGCCCATCTGACATGAACCACACACTTATTTAGATAGTAAGATCTTAGGTAAATACTTAGTCAATCCATTCTCATACATACACCTTAAAGTGGCATAGTTAAAATACCCATATTTTCTATGCCACAACTATGAATCATCTAATTTTACAAAATTGGCACTATCAAACTTTCTATCTATTGGAAAGTTCTTATCCACCATTTCTACTTTGTCATTCAATGTATCATCAACATCAAAAACCAAACAATGCTTTCGCTTAAAAAGTAAGGAGTAACCTTTAGACATCATTTGACCAACACTCAACAGGTTACATGCTAAAGATGGAACATACAACACATCATGTATAAGCTTTGTACCTTGGTTAGTTTGAAAGAAAACTGAACCCTTTCCATGTGCTTCTAATGTTACACCATTTCCCATCCTAACTTTCACTTTAAGTGACTTGTCAAGTGTGTGAAACATAAGCACATTATATGACATATGACTCGTGCACCCACTATCTAGGAACCATTTGGATTAGTTGGTTGTGTTTTCTTAATGAGTAGACATAAATAAACTTTTTTTCTTTTCTGCCTCTTCGATAAAGATTGTCTATTGAACATGGTGTTGTTGTGATTGATCTTGCTTGACCCTGTAATTCTTCTCAATATGACACATTTTTCTACAAAATCTGCACTAAATTGAAGGCTTTCCTTTGAATCAACAATCCTTTTCTTGATGATTGGTTCTTTTAAAGTGGACGCAAGGTGGAAACTTTTCTTTTTGTAAAGATTCAGTCCATGGCTTTCTCTTTGCTGCTTTATCTCCTTCCATTCTCCTGTTGTCCTTCACAGGTTGCTTGTCTTTATGCTTTGCTTAAAATACCACTTCTTCTATTTCTTTATCTCTTATACTTGTTCTTTGTTCTTGGGCTTGCAACTTGCTAATTAGCTCTGCGACGGACAAACTCTTCAAATCATAATATTCCTTTATTGCTGAAATCTTGGACTCGCACCTTGCTGGTAAGCTTATCATTATCTTCTCCACCACTTTAGAATCTAGAAAATTTTCACCAAATAATCTTATTTTGTTTACAATTTTCAGAAGTTTGGCATAGTACTCCTTCAATGTATCTCTTTCTTTCATCCTTAACATCTCAAATTCTCTTTTGAGAGTTACGAGTTTGATAGTTTTTACTCTGTCACTTCCATCGAACTCCTCTTTTAGCTTCTCCAATACTTCTTTAGGTGTTTCACAAGCCATTATTCTTGTGAAAATCACATCTAAAAGTTCTTAATGATGACACGTGAGTGCCTTTGGTTTCTTGGACTTTGCATCTTCATAATTCTTCATTTATGCAACAGTTGGATTTTGTCCCATAGGAGAGGGATCATTTTCACTTTCAACTGTTTCCCATAGACTAAGAGATTTGAGATAAGCCTTCACCTTTATCACCCATATATGATAATTTTCTCCTGTAAACATAGAAGGACCTGTACCCAAGAAGCTGTTGGATGCCATCTTACTGCTGTTCAGGTTTTTTTTTTTAGAAAATCTAAAAAAGACTTATCTTTAGACCTTCACAGATCCCTCAAGAAGGTTGACTCTGATACCACTGTTACAATTTGGAGCTTAAGTGAAGAAAAAAGGTTCAGCAGTAGTTTTCATTCATACATTTAACATTCATTCATAGTCAACATTTTACAAAAGACTATACTTATAAGCTACATGAGTCTTACAAGACACACTTCATAAGTCTTACAAGACATACTATCTTACAAGACACACTTCTCAAAAATAAAGGCTACCATTTATCTTTTAAAATTAAAATAAACATAATATTTAAAAGAAACTATTAAATTAAGATTAAGATTTAATAAGTAGGTTAATTTTTGCTCATAATATTTACTCATATTTCTTGCTCTTTTGAGTCTTTAGATTAAGATATTAATAAGTAGGTTAATTTTTGCAACTTCCAATTCTTTTAATTATGAATAAAAAGAAGTTTGATATCTAACAACCCTAGTAACAGATCATTACATGAAAACCTTGCGAAGTTCACAATCTCTTTATATTTCACAACCTCAATAGAGGATTAGGTACTTATGCTAATTTTAAAATAATAAGAATGCAAAGTAATTATGAGTAAACTTACTATGATTAATGAAAATCTTGAAATAAAGTTGAAGACTTCATTCATGAATATAAGAACTATTATTTTGCTATTGAAACAACAAAATACAAGTAAATTATGCTAAAAATTGATGTCTTCTCTCTTACAATAAAGACCTAACATGTCTATTTATAGAGGAAAAAATGAAGAATCCTAAATAATATAATTTATGCCACTGTATCAAGGTTTATACCTAGTTTGGTGATTGTTACTAATGTCACCAAAATTACATCTTGTTATGAAGTATAAAGCAGTCGTTGTAAAATATAGAACCCAACTAAGTTTAGGGATAATCCCATAGAGAACAAGCCAAAATATCATTCAACGTATAGTCGAGGCAATGATGTGCTATAGAAATATAACACTTTCAATACTTAAAACTAAGAAATATGCTAGTTTCTGATGTTGTTTTATTAGATATGATGTGTTTTGGGTATTTTTTTTTTGCAGAAAATCATGTTTTGGATGTTAAGTTCATGAAAAAGATATTTTTGGCTACTTATAGGGAAAATTATGGATATTTGGGATACTTTTTAGATTATTTGTGATCAAAACATGTGCGGAAATTAAAGAAGGGCTAAAAGAATAACATCCTTCACATTCTATGTCAAAATGCAGACTACATGTAGTACATGTGGACCGCATATAGGCAAAGCCTAGGTCAGAAGTCCAAAATCTCGAGAGATAACATGCAGGAAATTTTGGTCCGAGCACATGTGATCATTATATACGCCCAGCCTACAAGCCGTATGTATTACATGCGCTCAAGGCTAGGCCGCATGTGCTGACCACATTTAGCCACCAACCATTTTTCTCCAATTTTATTCGTTCTTTGGTTTTATGATTTTCTCATGTACTATAAATACCCATTATGTGTTTTTTAGTAGAAGTAACACACTTGTGATACTCAAAAACATATTTTGATTTTGAGATTCGATTAGTCTTGGATCTTTTGTATTGATTTTGGTTGATTAGTTTAGTAATGATTTTAGATTTTTACTTGTAATTATTGTGATTTCATCTCATTCTTTCAATCATAAATGTTGATTACTTCATAAAGATGAGCAGCTAAAAACCCGTATCTAGGGTAGTGGAAACCTTGTTGGATTAACAAAGTAGGGGAAGTGCTATTGTTGTCTTGAATCGATACCCATGCATAAATTGTACTATCTTCACTTTAATAGTTATTTTAGCAGTTAAAAACATTAGCACTGCCTAGATTATTTCTACTTCAAAAAGAGAGCAATAACTAAGAAAATATAATGACAATAGTAATTTAGAGTTTAAGTGTTGATACACTCTACTAGGTATTATCTAAGTAAGATGTTAGATTTTATATAATAACTAGAGACTTAAACGGTAACATTTAACTAGGATCAAGATAAGAGTTAGTAAGGCGACATCCTGAGACTCAAAAGGTAAATGGTAAAATCCTTCTACTCGTCCAAAAGACTGTAGAAGGTACATAACTTATCAATTCTATATGAAAGGTATGGAGTTGGTTGAGCAAAGAACGATAAGACTACAGAGTTGAGAAGCCAGGGGGAATACAATCCTAGTGTTCACTTATAAATGATTACAACCATAGTTGATATTTGCCAATTTTTTATATTGCTACTCAAAACCACCCATTTATTTTTCCAGTTTTGCCTATTGATTACAATAGCTGAGAGCCAAAATTCCATTTATTACCTTAGGATTCAACTCCAACGTTTATTGGTTTACTATATTTGGTGGTGATTGTATCAGTTTCATAGTAGAGGTGTAGTTTGGACGTCACCAAATTTTGGCACCGTTTCTGGGAAAATATGGTGTTGATTTCAGAATTAAAGTTGTTTCTAATTTTAGATTTTTGTTTTTGTTTTTTTTCTTAGATGGGTGTAAGCTGGTGTATACCTAACACATAGAGTAGGGTAAATCCCTTACTCATAGTGAATCTTAATCTACAAAGGATCCTAAAAACACCTAGTAGGAGGTAGAATAGAAAAGAAATGATATTCCTAAAGAGGTTCATGATGTTGTTCCTTCCCCTTACCTCTAACGAGTATAGGATATTGTTGATCGATAGAGTGGTGAGATTTTATATCAAGCTAAAAATAAAAGGAGGAAAACAAAAAAAGTTCAGTGGGTATCTAGAGAGGAAGAGCTAGCTGAGAAAAGACCAGAGCAGACTGTCAAGAAACACTCAGTGAAAATCAGAATAGATCTAGCGTTTCCCGAGTTTAAGTGATACCATCGTA
This sequence comes from Capsicum baccatum var. pendulum, assembly GCA_030864225.1. Lineage (NCBI taxonomy): Eukaryota > Viridiplantae > Streptophyta > Magnoliopsida > Solanales > Solanaceae > Capsicum > Capsicum baccatum. The sequence continues at coordinate 130,481,454 of CM061557.1, forward strand.
CTAGCATTTGCATCCATATGAGGTTGAAGATAAGTATTTAGGGTACGTTGAGCCAGAAGATAAAAGAGCTATCATTCCTTCTATTTTGTCCCCAGGATTTAAGTTTAATGTAACTAGTGTTATGATCCAGATTTAATATTTAAATGGTATTTTTGTGGGGTTTCCTATTAATGACGCAAACATGCATCTGGCCAAATTCATTGGTATTTTCACTTCTTATACAAATCCAGGGGTAAATCAAAAAGCCCTTACCAACTGTATATTTTTTGGGGTAGGATCCCCCATACAAAATTTCTTGTACACAGCTAGTGGCATTAAATTTAAATTAGGCTCCCAGATTGCATAGTGCTTTTATGTACTTCAGGGGGCCAATAGTACACGGGATGGTAAATGCTTTTGGATCTTCCTTTTTCTGCACTAAAGACCTTGTAGAGATATAGCCACAATGGAGAATATTATCCTCTGGCTCATGGCTAACCTTCCATTTCTTGGTTACAAGGTCTTTCATTAACTTCGTATATCCTAGCATTTGCTCAAGTGCCTCAACCAAAGGCACATTAATTGTCAATTGCTTGAGCATGGCCATGAATTTGTTGAATTTTGCATCATCAACCTTTTTAATCAATCGTTGAAGAAAGGAAGGTGGTGGTTTTGGGATATATTTAAAAACCACTTCCTCTTCCTTATCTTTTTCTTTCTCCAAATTATCAACAGAACTATCCAGCTTCTCAGACTCCACTAGTTTGCTTTCTTTGGATTCATCAACAACTACCTCACCATCAACAGATTTTCCCACAGAAGGTCCAAGTAAGATCTTGCCACTCCTAGTGGTAATCGCCATACATGACCATTATTCTACAAATTCTAAACCATATCACTTGGTAAAGTACCATTTTTTCTTTGGTTCATTGTTGTGGAAAGTTGGCTTATCTACTGTTCCAGTAGCTTTATAGAAGTGGAGTGTGAATAAACCAACTGACTCAGGGTAGAGAATTCACTATTCATAATGGTTACCCTCGAGATGGTAGCCTCAACTTCCTTCAACAATTTTTCCATCATGTCCTCTAAGGACATCTTGCCAGATCTAGTTGGTGTAACATCCCAACTTCCAGGAGGAACATACAAACCATCCCTATTATTATTGTTTCTCTATTTTCCTTGCACCCTATCTTTATAATCAGTCTTATCATAAAAATTCTGACCTTGATTCCCTTGGATATTGCCTCAAAAAGCCCCTGATTATTAACATAATTTGCCTCCTCATCTGCATCAATAGAAAAAGTGTACTGAGATTCCACAACCTTAACTTTTTCAGTCTTGCCTGACAGCAAGTGCTTGGTCAGTAAGTCCATCTGAGTTTTTACATGGGCCATATCTTGGTCTCGCTCTGCATCCCTTCTGTGTTGCACATTAGTCATACCACTAGAAATAGTCGTGCTAGCTACCACGGAATGCCTGGTATGCCAAGCCCGACTCTATTTGGTCATTCTATTCAGCATGTCTGAAGCATCTTGAAAAGAAAGGTCAATGAATAAACCACCTATAGCATTATCTACAATTGGCTTGGTCACAGAATTTAAAAGCTCTCTACAATGTATCCATCAAGTGTAAGTCCATAATGTTATGGTTCGAACATTGTGCCATCTTCTTCTTGAATCTCTCCCAAGTTTCATGCAATGCTTCAGTCGGTAGCTACCTGAAGTTACTGATTTCATCCCTTAACTTTACCCTTCTAGAGGGTGGAATGAACAGTTCTAGGAATGCCTCTTTCAGCTGTATCCAGTTGGTTATTGAATCGGGCTCTAGCTCATTTAACCATATTGTTGCCTCTCCAGACAGAGACAATTGAAACAATCTTAACCGGATCGCATTCTGTCTCACTTCCAGATTATCAAAAGATTTGCAAATGGTGATAAAGTTCACCAAGTGCATGTTAGAATCATCACCAGGCAAGCCTTCAAACAACCCTTTCAGATTCATGAGTTGAATCATAATACTTATTATGCTGAATTTTGCACCAGGTGACAAATATGGAGGAATAATAACAACCATTGCACCTACTCTGTCCATTCCTTCATTATCATTATCAACCTCATCATGGACAGGCTGTTGACTATACCATCAACTGACTGGACGGTTTCTGTTGAAATTTTGCTGCACTGGTGCAACAATTTGCTCGGCTCGCCTTAGGTTTTGAGGATTCAGCAATTGCTCATCACCCAAGTCTTCATCATCATGGTTTGGGTGACGTAATTTTTGACCCTACTTTTGTACATTCCCCTGATCCCTGGCCAAGATTGCCAATCTGTCAGCCTCTTGCTGTTTTGCCATTCTCCTAATAAGTGGAGGTTCTGGATTAATTGGTAATAGTGGTTCTCCAGAAATTCTTGTTTTTGGCATAAACAACAAGGAAACTGCAATAAACAAAAACAACAAATAACCATAAATCTTGCAAACCTAACTAAAAATCAATTAACACACACAACTTTTAGTTTACAGCCGTAATCCCCAGCAATGGCGCCATTTTTGATAATGCTCAAACTACACTCTTGGATAGGTGTAAGCGATCATTTCAATATAAAATCCAGCTAGGTTGGGGTCAAATCCCACAGGGAATATGGTGTGAACTTAAGTCATTTGCGATTTAATTTATAGATAGTTTAACATTTCCTAAAATGGGGGTTTAAGTTTCACAAATGATTGTTTGTCACTTTAATTTTGATGTTTGTAATTATGATTTTATGAAAGAACCAGAATTATGTTCACTAGGTCTTACGGTATATGACATATGCTAAAGGTGACTCAAGATTCTCATGGTGGTTAGGATAACAAGCTATCTTTATTGATGATATTCTCAAATGTCTCTCGACCTATTTAAGCATCTAATTTCCTAATCCTCTCGGACTTAGAAAATTGCTATTCACTGCCCAAATTTTACCTCAGGTTAATCAACCATGTTACAGCACTGATTAGTAAACTAAATATTTCTGAGGCCCTGTTGATAATTTACTTCCTACTGTATATGATTTCTTTCTCAAGCAAATCAAAGTAGGTGTGTCTACTGCTTGCAACCTACAGACGTTAATTAAAATCTCAAAATTATCAAGAAATTCTAACACCTATTAAATCTTGAGTGTTTAGCACATCATCATGACCTAACCCTAAATCCCATAATTCAGGTTAATGGAGTTTATCCACTCATGATGCAAAGAACAAAACACATAATTGAATTCATAATTGAGAAGATTAACTTACAGAGATGAATAATAATTAGTGAATCATAGATTAGATCACAAAGGAAAATTCCCAAAATAGTTGTATTGTTTGAATCCAAAAAGATAGAGAAAGAAATATCAAAAAATATTCTCTAAGACTTAAATTATCGAACTCTCTTTAGAATAATGATGATGATAAGTGAATGCCTGAATGCCTATAGAAAATCCTACAAAAAAGCTTTAAATAGTTCAACCTAAATAAGGAAATAAAATTAAAGTTGCAGTTGTTTCTCAAAATAGACGATGACATCCATGATAGCTTATCAGGAGTCTGACGTCTTATCACGGATGTTGTCAGCTCATCTGTACTTTTGAATTTTCCTGTCTAATGCTGATGATGACATTAATGTCTTATTACCAACCTGGCGACTTATCACTGAAGTCGTCAGCTCCTCTGTAATTTTGGCTCTTGCTGCCTAAGGCTGAAGACGACGTTGATGCCTTATCACCAACCTGACAGCTTATTTCGAATGTCATAACAAAAATGTCTTCAACTTACATTCTCTATTTAAGGCTGATGGCATCCTTGACAGCTTATCACCAGGTTGATGACTTATCATGAATATCGTCAACCATACTTGTCCTTTATTTTGCTTCACTTTTTAGCCTTTTTGCTTCCCTTATTTTTGGTTCTCTTACATCTCAACATTTATTGCAAAAATCAAAGTAAACTAATAAAAAACAACTAAACTTGCTCAAGACCATGCAATTATTTAGAGTTAAAAGCCTCAAATGTGTTAGCATAGGATCACACATCATGACTCCTTTCCCCAACGTGAGGATTCCTCCTCAACGGGACATGAATGTTGGACTTCATGAATGCTGACATGATTTTTGTCGGTTAGAAGAGCCCACCATGCATAATAAGTTTTCATATTTCTAAACCCTTAAGATAAAGTATTTTCTCTACATCTTTAAAGTTCTTTAGTTTAAAATATTGATTTACATAAGCCTTCAGATACATACTTTTAGATTTCACTTAGCCTGCATGATTTAAGATTAAGAAATGAATACATATTTCAAAACTAAGAGTAATGGCTCGCAAGTTTTATGCTATATTATTTATTGTTTATGATTTATGATCTTCAGTTTTCAAATTACTCTAGCCTTCGTGAGTCATTTTCCTTTAGCATGCATGATTATATAAATTGTAATGATATTGCTTACTTGTTGCATTCACCTCGTATGCTCAGTATGTTCCCAAAGTACTGATCCACATATACGTCTACGTGCTACATTGTCTTATAATGTAGGTTCAGGTGCTTAGTCTCAGCAACATGAGTGATGTTTGAGCATCACATCTACATCTCTGTAGTTGGTGAGTCCTCATAGTTTGGGGACGTAGCTATTCAGATTTCCATTTTATTAGTAGTTTATTCAGTATCCATTTCAGACAGTTTGACTTAGCTGGGGCCTGTCCCAGTAAATGTCTTGATTCAGTCAATAGAGGCTTGTCAGACTATTAGATTCAGTTTTAGATTTTAGTTGTAGTATTCAAATTTTTAGTACTTGCCTTGTCAGACTGATGAGATTAGTATTTTCAGATATACTCAGATAATTCAGATAGTTTTTCTTCATTTATTATGATTTTATATTCATATCCCCCTATTTTGAGGTTCAAATTTAGTAAAAGAAAGCCAGAGTTAGCTCAGGACTACTTGTAGTTCGGAGCACCGTGTGGCATCCCTAGAACCAAATTTTAGGGCGTTATACATATGGGGAAGATAGTGATACAGATGCTTAGTGTGTCCCTGGTATGTCCTCATTTCCTTTATTTTATATTATTTTAGTGTATTAGGGATAGTGCACTAGTTTTAGTTGGGGGTGGGGTATACCATAGCTGTCTTGGGTTTTTGTTGTCGTGCTTCTTTTATTATAGATCACGGTATGCTTGTAGAACCGACATATCTAGGTTAATTTGTGTCTTATTATGTTTTGTTTCGTATTGGGGTATTTTTTGTAATTAGGAGATTTTTATGTATTTAGGGATGTTGTCATGTTTTGACTGATTAGTGATACCGTTCAAAAAATTATGTTCTAGAAAAGTGTGAATGTACATATGTGTGAATATTGTAGATCTTGTTATGGCATTAGGATTAGGGACATGATAATCATTGCTAATAATTGCATAAACTGAATAGGTAGTAGCTTGTAATATTGACTCTTGTGTTATGTGTGTGGGATACAACTTAGTTCCCTTTGTGTGTTGAATTTAGGACTTTCCTAGTTAGTCTTGTGTGGGTTTTAGTATAGTTGGTTAGGAAAGGATCATAATCCATTTTTCATTTTAGTCTACTTTTATCCTAAATGATCTTTCCTACGTGAGATAGTATCCCTTAATCCCTGTTTTGAGCCTTATAGCCTATTTTTCTTATTACACTTTTCACCTTCCCATTTGTGTTACAATAAACCTATTTTGTCCCTAGCCCTTCTTGGACATTGTGCACCTCAACTTAAGCAAAATGCCTAAGTTAAGTATGGTTATCATAGGGGTGTATAGTGTAAAGTAGGTATGAGGGTAAAATAAGAGACAAAGTTAGTAGGGACGGGTGTTGTATAAAAATAAAAAAATGAAAAACAATTGTGAAAAAAAGTGAAAAACAAAGAATAAAAGACCACACCCAACCTAAATGTCCAATACAAAATTAAACAAAAAGGAGAAATAAGGGTGGTATAAAAAGAAAACTGGTTAATAAGTGAGACTCCAAGTTTAGTTGAGTACAAAGGAGTCATAGTCACTTGACATGTCCATATGTACCATACCAACCCCCAAGCCTACACTACAAGCCGAGAAAAGTCCTATAGAGATCCTAACATGATTGTCTGAATGGTAAGGTAAAGGAAATAAGGGCAAGACTATGGTATTTGATGCACATTAATTGGAAATTTTCTTCTGAGTATGAGTATATCTTAACTGTTCCAACATTGACATGCATCATTTCAGATGAGTAAGTAGGACATCTTTGATTATGAGGGCATATGAGTCATATTCATAGTTGTCCATATATTTCGGTAATGGAACTTATACATATGCATGGTTGTCTGTTGCTAATTTAATTCCATACCTTGATCCTATTGTATCATATTGTTGTGCTTCATATTTATACAGATTTGGTCTTGAAATGTGAGATAGGAGGGGGTATAATATTTTGAGCTTAAAGTATTGACTCACTGCCATGAATTTCTTATATTCTCCTAGTTAAGCATCGTGTTTAGTTTTGGTTATTTTTTGTTTCTTGAGGACATAAAAAAGATCTAAGTTGATGGTTTTGATGTGCTATAGAAATATAGCACTTTCGACACTTAAAACTATAAAAATAAGCAAGTTTAAGAGGTTATTTTGTTAGATATGATGTGTTTTGGATATGTTCTGCATGGAATCATATTTTTGATGTTAAATTCATGAAAATGATGAAAACAAATGCTTTTGGGCTACTTGTGGAAGCAATTACAGATCTTCAGGACACTCTCCGGATTGTTTGTGACCAAAACATGTACGGGGATTGAGGAAGAGCTAAAAATGAATTCTTGTACATGCTAAGTCAGCATGTGAACTGTATGTAGTACATGTGGACCATATGTTGTCAAAACATGTGTCAAAATTCAAAAATCCCGAGGATAACCTGCGGGAAATTTTTGTCAAGGCACAAGCGGTCCCTATATGCGCCCAGCTGACAGGCCGCATGTACCACATGCACCTAAGGCTAGGCCCCATGTGGTGACCATATATAGCCACCAACCCTTTTTTCTCCTACTTCATTTGGGATTTGGTTTTAAGGGTTTCTCATATACTATAAATACCCCTTATGAATTTTTTAGTAGAAGTTATGCATTCTTGATACTCAAAAATATACTTTGAATCCTAAATTTGATTATAGTCTTCGAATTCTCTTGTATTCATTTCGGTTGATTATTTTAGTTATGATTTTGAATTCTTACTTGTGATTATTATGATTTCATTTTATGATTTCAATTATGAATGTTGTTGATTACATCACAAGCATAAGCGACTAAAAACCCTTAGCTATGGTTGTGGAAACCCTGTCAAATTGACGAAGTAGGGGAAGTGTTATTGTTGTTCTGAACCGATACCCATACATGCATTATATTATCATCACTTCAATATTTATCTTAGAGGTTGCGAATGTTAGGATCTAGCCTAGAATATTGCTACTTACTCTTAAAGAGGAGTTATGACTAGGAAAAGATAATGACAACGATAATTTGGACTTTAACTGTCGATCCACGCTACTAGGTATTATCTAAGTAAGATGGTGAGATTTAATCTAATAGATGGTTAGATTTTATCTAATAACTAGAGCCTCCAAAGGTAATAGTTAACTGAAACACCCTAGTTTCTGGACCTTAGAAAATTTCCTAGAATTCTAGACCCAATACGACTTATGGGTACAAGCGTATGTTGGGGTATGGATGGAATGGTTCAATCGTAAGATAAATAATGTTGGTTGGTGGGATGGATTTTGGTCTCTGGAACGGGTATGACTTAGTGGTATTTAGATAGGGATCATTTGGTTTTTTTATTTTACCTTAGACTTGGTAAATTAAGTTGAATCTGAGTATGAGTGGCTCACTCAGAGCCTTAATCCAGGGTACGATTCATACCCAGGACTCGTATAGTGGATAATGTTCAAACATAATGTGATTCAATCTTGTTAGAGATACGGGTGAAGGGTACGGATCATATGTTTTCAATACAAATTGGGTAGGATGAGTTGTACACTGGATAGTCTTAGGTCCAAGGTTTAATTATAAGGATACGAGTGGTGGTACCACTCGTATCGAAGGGTATGACTCATGAAGGTCAGTCGTACCCCTGTAATGGGATTTTGTGCAACTTAAGAGGGGGTATTCTGCACATTTCTCCACTTATCCTTATAAGTTCCCATGACTTCAACCTCTCTTGGGAGGATATTTACCCTATTATTCTATTCATTAACACTTAGAAACTCTTCGTAAACACTTTATAATTACCTCAAAAGCTTTTGGGCAAGAAACCTAGGGTTTTCAACTAAAGGACTAAATAGGGATCTTGTCAGTGGTTTCTCTCCGTCTACTTTGTCAAATAAGGCATGTTCCCCTCCCTCATTGTTATTTCCAATTAAAGGCATATTTTTTATGAATGGTTTTCATGATTTCATCATTGTATGATTCTAGGTTTTTATTTATGATTTTGGATATAAATGTTTGGTTATGGTTTTCCCATGTTTTAATTATGCTTTTGTATGCATTAATGGTGGTTTTGGATAATTGATTGCATGGGAATGGTTCTTCGGTAATGGACTTTGGTTTTGGAAATCCTATGCCCCAATGTATTTGATAAAATGCCTTTAACAATGTTTTCATTATAATATTGATTTTTCAATGGAACTTATGCATGGTTTAAACTTAATAATGGAACCCTAAATGGTATGAATGGTTTAAATGGTTTTATTTATATTGGAAAGGCCTTGGTGGCCATGGTTTTTGTTAATTGAAAATTATGTGTGGTACATGGAATTCCCTAAGGTTTGGCTAAGGATAATACTTGCAAGTATTATTTGTATGATGATACGACTATTAATGGCTTTGGTTAATAAATGGGTAATAGATTGGATGGTTGCTTGGTAGGTTTTAATTGGGAAATAATGGAGAGGTATGTGGCAAAGACATGGTAGGAGAAGGTCTCAGGGAGACCAAAACTAGAAACTTATATTTGCCGATATGAGGTTTGGTCTTGGTGACCATGTGCATGACGTCACACTTAATATTTGGACGATTTACTAGTCATCCTAGGTTTTCTTCGCTGGTTTTGCGGTTTCACGTACTGGGGGCTCTTTTAGCACAGGGAGTAGAACCCATATAGCCCATGTGTTATTTAGGACGTCAAAGCTACACAAGCCAAGTAAAAGTTTTAATGGCATGCTAAACCTGGTTCCCTTTTCTGACATGGTTGTATATATTTTTATGGTTGTGTGCATATATATGGCTTTTACTTGGTTTTACAAATGGCATGATTTTATCCTTATCCTGAGTTCATGCTAGCGATCACTCACTAACCACTTTTTGGTCAATTGTATACCCACGCTGTACAAGAACCAACGGTCTACTCCCCCTACAAAGTGATTGACTTAGGGACAACCATTAGATTAAAGTAGTGAGCTTCCACCTTTTTTGGAAGGATCCATTTTATGTTATGGATATTATTTGATATTTTGATTTATTTTTGGATAAAGGTTTTGGATATGGTTAGGGTCATATCCTAACCTGATATTCTTACTCTTTTGCTTAGTGGCTTTCTAGTACTGCTATGAGTTGGAATGGACGGGATCAGTATTGCTGTAGGCCTTAATATTGGTATTGGAATTGGGACTAACATTATTAGACATAATTTCTCACTGTTCTATTGTATTTCATTTTGGGATAGTATATTATGTTTTGGAACTTATTTGTTTTTGGCTTGGTTTATGGCCCTCGGATTAGTATTAGTTTGGTTGGTATAGTTTGGTGTGACAGGATAAAATGATAGGGCTAGTATAGGAATGGACCTATCCCAAAGTCAGTCCTTGTCCAACTATGCTATCTTTTTATATGTTGGGTATTCAGCTAACTCAAGGTATACTAATGGTTGTTCGGTTGGGTAGCAGGGGGTGTTCCCCGGTCCTAGTTAGACTTGGGATGCCTATTATGACAAGGCCCCTGGTCGGTTCATGTCAAGTTAGTGTCAGAGCTTTAGGTTCATTAATAATTTGTAGTCCACAAAGCCATGCCAATTAGAGTCTCTTTTAGGGGTGTGTAGCATGCCACACTTATAAGAGAGAGGCTATAAGGCATTTAGGAATATTTTACTTTCTTGGTATTTTATTCACAAGCTTGGAGTCTAAGTCTTAGAATTCTTCTCTAATTCTTAGTTGTTCATTTTTTAGATCATGCCTCGATGATCTGGAACTCTTTAGTCCCATCTGGGGACAATGTTGGTTGGGTATGTCCTATGTTTTGAGTTCATCTTCTATCTTAGTGTCGTATCCCCTATAGTTCTGGAGTTACTTCGTTTGCTACTAGTCCTCTTCTGTGTAAGGTTACTTTTAAGGAATTTTTCCAATATATTCATACTATTGCTAAATTGATTCCTGCTCAGGCTGAGTAGGATACGTCTGGCGGGTTGTCTGTTGAGGCCACAACGATTAGCCAGTTTATTAAACTGAATGCTCCAACTTTTACTGGCGTGAAAGTGAAGGAGAATCTTTAGGGTTTCTTAGATGAAATAGAGAAGATATTCGAGGTGATGCATGCCATTAAGGTGAAAGGTGTAAGCTTTGCAGCTTATCAGCTCAAGGATGCTACATACCAATGGTACGAAGAGTAGAATAGGGATAAAAGAGATGTAGAAGAGTCATCCTTATGGGATGCTTTTTCTAGAGCTTTTTTGTATTGTTTCTTTCCTTAAGAGTTGAGGGAAGCAAAAATAGAGGAATTTATGAATCTTAAGCAAGGGAGAATAAATGTTAAGGAATATGCCTTAAAGTTTCAGCAACTATCAAGGTATGCTCCTGGTTTGGTGTCTGACATGAAAGAAAGGATGACAAAGTTTGCTTCTATGTAGAATTGGGATTTGATATTGGAAAGCAAGACTACTTTGCTGATTAAAGATTGGACATTTCTAGGTTGATTATTCATATGCAGTAGGTCAGAATGAGAAGAAAAAACATACGGATTCAGAGATCGGCAAGGTAAGAGGAGCAAGTTTTTAATCAGGGAGGTGCTCAGTCTCAAGGTAGTTGGGATTGCGGAAAATGGTAGAAAAAAAAGTGGGGGAGTTTTAGATCCTTTTCTACTGCTAGTGATTCTTACCCAAAGCAGTTGGGTGACATGCGTCACAAGAGTGGTGATAATTTCCAAGCACAGAGTGCCCAATCTCAAGCGAGTGGGGGTAAGTTAGTTTCTTCATGCCCTTTTTTCGGTGCTGTGGTCATCCTCATCAGAGAAATTATGATGAAGGAAGGGACAAATGCTTTAGGTGTTTCTAGGTAGGCCATCGTCTCAGGGATTATCCGGTTAATAAGGTTGCTACGGGAGCATATATGGTACTGGTGGATTCATCTTTTGCTCTTTCACCCAATGATGCCACATCTACTTTTGTTACTACTCCTAGATATCACCTAATATCGTTACTGGTACTTTATAACTCTTTACTTGTAACGTGTATTGTTTGGTTGATTCGGGGTTGACATTTTCTTATATGACCATATTTATGGTTGTATGTATTGGTTTTGAACCTAAGGTTGTTTTGGATCCTTTATATATTTCTACCCTGGTAGGTGACTCGATTATTGCTAAGAGAGTCTGTAGGAGGTATGGAATATGTTAATGGTAGGCAAACATTGGTGGATTTTTTAAAACTTGATATGGTGGATTTTGATGTTATTCTAGGGATGGATTAGTTACACTCTTGTTACGCATCATTGGATTATCAGACCCATATGGTTTTTGGTTTGGTTTACTGGTGAACTGGTTATAAACTGGAGGGTGGTTCCCTAGTTCCTAGAGGGAGGTTTATTTTTTATATTAGAGCTCAGAGGTTAATATCTAAAGGTTGTCTTTATCATTTATTCTGGGTTAAAGATTCTAACTCGAAAGTTCCTTCTTTATAGTTAGTCCCATTGGTAAATGAGTTTCCTAAGGTCTTTTTAGACGATATTACTGGTGTTTCTCTGGATAGGGAAATAGAGTTTGGTATCGACTTGGTTCTAGACACTCGTCCAATATCTATTCCTCCTTATAGAATAGCTCTGGCTGAGTTGAGGAAACTCGAGGAGCAACTTAAGGATCTTCTAGATAAAGGTTTTATTCGACCTAGTGTATCCCCATGGGGTGCACCTGTGTTGTTCGTGCGCAAAAAGGATGGTTCTCTTTGGATGTGCATTGACTACAAACAGTTGAATAATGTAACGGTTATGAATAAGTATCCTCTCCCAAGGATATATGATTTTTTTGATAAGTTGTAAGGTGCCAAGTTCTTTTCTAAGATAGATTTTCGATCTGGGTATCATCAGCTTAAGATTAGGGAGGTGGATATCCTAAAGATGACCTTTCGTACTCGGTATGGGCACTTTGAATTCTTGGTTATGTCATTTGGATTTACTAATTCCCCGATTTGCTTTATGGAGTTGATGAACATATTTTTTAGCCAGTTCTTGGATCTTTTCATCATTGTGTTTATTGATGGCATTCTGGTTTATTCCAAAAGTGAGGTGGATTATGCTAATCACGTCAATGTGGTATTGCATACCTTAAAGGAATAACAACTGCATGCCAAGTTCTTCAAGTGTGAGTTTTGGTTGAACGGTGTGACTTTTCTGGGTTATATTATATTATGTTTTGGACCTCATTTGGTTTTGGCCTAGTTTATGGCCCTCGGATTGATATTGGTTTGGTTTTGTGGTTTGGTTGGTACGGTTTGGTGTGATAGGATAACTTGACAGGGTTGGTCTAGGAATAGACCTATCCCAAAGTCAGTCCTTGTCTAGTTATGCTATCTTATTTTATGTTTTGTACTTAGCCGACTCAAGTTATGGTAATGGTGGTTGGGTTGGGTAGCAGGGGGTAGTCCTCGGTCCTGGTTGGAATTGGGATGCCCATTATGACAAGGCCCCTAGTCGGGTTGTGTCATTAACTTGGATGAAGATAAGGGTTAGTACGGAGACATCCTAAGACTCAAAAGGTAAAGGGTGAAATCCTTCTGGTTGTCTAAAAAACTATAGAAGGTACATAACTTATCAATTTTGCATGAAAGGTATCGTGTTGGTTCTACAAATCACGATAATCCTACGTGGTTGAGAAAACTGGGGGAACAGTACCCTAGTGTTCACTTACAATAATTACAACCGAAGTTGATATTTTCCACTGGTTAGATATTTTCTACTCAACCCACCCCCTCCCCCTCGCCAATTTTCTTTGCCTGTTTCGCTCATTGATTACAATAGCTAAGAGCCATGATTCCATGGATTTCCTTGGAATTTGACATCGGTTACTATATTTGGTAGCAACCTTATCACCTTCAGAGTGGAGGTGTATCTTTGACGTCATTAGGCAATCAATAACAATCTCCGGTGTAAAGGGGGATTTTGTAAGTAAGTAAATTTTGTAATTATAGTTGTTGAGTTTTTAGATTCGTAATCAGTATGAGAAACGCAATAGGACTGTGTTCCCTATGACTTTATAACTGCATAGGTTCTTTGTAATGGAAATCTATTCTAATGTGTTGCATGCAAAATCTAACAATATAGGTTCATCTAATAATCTCCCATCCTTGATTAGATGAATATCACTCTTCTCCTATCAGTATCCAAGTTTGGCACTTCTACGCCTTATTCCTGATCTCAGATTAACTCTCCCACTAAGGCTTAAGTAATAGATGAAGGTTGGTAGCTTAAAATCTCTATTGTTATTTTCTTTTCCTAATCTCTTTTTCTCTCTATTGCAAGTCCAGAATTCAGGAAAGTTTTAACATTGTGCATGCATTAGAAAGAAATCATAACAAAAAAAAAAATAACGATATATGCATACACACCGGTCTTGAATTGCAACATAGTTAACTTGCTTCATTAAGTCATCATGGTTCCCACAACCCTAGTTGTGCTATTTATCTACTCATAGTTGCATGAAAACAAGAATAAATCTGTAAAGAAGACATAATCATGCACTTACAATAATGAGAAAGTAAACTCCAAGATCTCACTTTGAATAATAATCTTAGAATTTGATGTGTCTAATTCAAAAACCGAGAATGTGCCTTAGAACCTTACAACAATATAATAGAATAAGCTATACAATTATGAATAATAGTATTTATAGACAATACAAACTTATCCTCAACAAAATAGGAGTCCTATATCAGTTTACATTAGATGAATAGAAGGTATGATCGTGGTTTGATTCCACGATTATCTTTTGGACTCATCGTTTGATCATGGACCTGGTCAGCTTTAGGTCTTGGCTTGTAATGAGCCAATTTCATAGGTCATGATGGTGCCTAATGAATTTTCAAATGAATCACTCGATATCAAATTCCCAAACAAAACCTGAAGGTGAGTAGGCATTCATACGCTGGCTCTACCATAACATCAAAATTGCCATTCAAAGGCATCAACTCAAAGGACGAGCCAATAAGTCTATATTAATGTCAACTACTTAAATCAACCTTAGTATCCACATTTGACATATCTGTACTAAATCATACTGAGCCAAAATAGAAATAGAGCTAGAGAATAAAATCACAAGATAAATCACCAGCTAATATCACAATGATTCAACTCCATATCCATTGGATGCATTAACTATCAACATATACTCAAGAACTCCCAAAGACAACAAACCACACTAGTAAGGCCAAAAACTCTAGTTACTTGGAGAAAATGCAATATTATCTGAAAACTAACCAATCCAACACTCCATCTCGGCAAAGAATACCCATAAGCACATATCATCAAGGATAAGCACTCTACCAAGTCTTATTTGGTCGAACCAATTCTAAAATAAGGATTTCCTGAATCCACACAATTAGGACAATCATAACTCGATCAATCCATGAATCACATCATCAAGGAAGAATGCACCAGTATCGATACCATGCCAAGGTCAAGACCACTACCAGGAAATGAAACAAATAATTCAAGATAAACAATTTCCAATCTGCCAACTTAAGAAGCAGTCACAAGAACTATCACTTGTCTCCAACTATCTAACCCCACTAGGATAAGAACCATATTGTTGAAATAAAAGAGTATCCAACTCAATAGCAATAACTAGGGTAAACCATCATTAGGAGATAAATTAAAAAAATCTAACAGAAAAATCCAAGACTACCAAGAATTAATATCAAGCCACTATTAGGCAATGAAATGGCTATAAATGAAGAACAGATTCCAAACTGATCAATCTCACAAATGGACTATATAGAGAGGGATAGCCAAAACTAAAATCTTTATAACCCAAGGGGAAAGTCTAAGAATTCCAAACTCAATAACGAGAAATATAGCTAAATTGCCATCTCTAGAACCATAACAGAACTACAAAAGGGAAAATTCTAACTATAAGCCAAAAGTCTAGCCATCTAACAAGAGATGATCTAATACATCAAATAATAACAATAGCAATATAAACATTGATATAGTGAATAAGTGATACCAAAATGAAAATCAATAGCAAGTACCACTCAAGGGCCATATAAGGCCAATATGCCAAGGTAAATGGGACTCGAATCCAAATGCTACACCCATAGGGAGAAAATATCAATAAGTATTTACACCATCAGCTACTAAAAGAAATTATCCATGGGGGTAGTCATATAGTCATGAATTCAATAACAAAGCACACAATAACCATTATGAACTTATCAAGGAATATAAGCATCGGTGGACACAAAATCCCAACACACACAAATAAAAATATAAAAGTGGGAAACAAAATACACCTATCATGAGGAAATCTACAATCACATGCCGATCGTTCTTAGGGGGAATAAATTTTAATAGGTCAAAACTCAGACCAATCGACTAAATTTTAACTGAGGCGCCAAGCACATGATGTCTAACTAAAGGTGCCACAATCATTACAAAGTTGATCTAAAGTGTTGAAGGATTAGTAATTCCATATTGGGGACACTCTCTTGACCAGTAACAAATCTCTCTGCAGTCATAGCAAACTCCTAAGTCCCTGACCTGGCGAGAAATACAAGATGAGCCCAAATGTTTAGCCAACTGATGCTAAGAGCACTCTCTACTACCATTATCTTCCTTTTCTCAACCATAGCCTTTCTTAGTAACTCTAGGCTGGATGGCAGTACATACTAACTCTATCTAAATTACAAACTCGCATTTAGCATACTGTCTAGACCAATGTTCCATCTTACCATGACCAAAGTAAGCTTCTAGAATGCCCTGAGATGCTGCCCCTGCTGACCTAGAATGACCGCCATGGACTGAAAACCCATATGAAATACTCTGTGAGGTCTGATAAGAACTCTGCCTGCTAGGATTAATATGAATAACCTAAGAGCTAGTCATAGTCTAAATTGCTACCTATGTAGGGACGATAGGCTGCAAGAAAAGCAAACATCCATCGAAAAGATCCTTACTCCCAAATGAAATAACCATAGCACTAAAGTAATGACATGGCCTTTTACCTGTATCTCCATAAGTATTAATACATGCTCTCTATGTGGCCCTCGCATGATCAACAACCTGAGAGAAGAAAGGCCTAGCTGATATCAAGTGTTCCAATGCCAAATAGAGTGAAAATGCTATTTCTCTAATAAATCCACATACCATGTCCTGCTCAAAAGGATATATCATTGGAATATTCCTAGCCCACTCAAGAAAACCAATCTCGTATTCTAAATCTAATACAGAGCCCTAATAAACACCAATAAATCTAACTCTATCCTAAGGACTACTCGATGGTCAGGATGTATTATTGGTTGACGCTGAAGATCTTCGATATGCATCCCTAACTCTCTAGTTCAATGATCTGCTAAAACTCTAGAAACATATATTGAAGTACCTTCTGCATCTATTAACAACATCGCATTGTCTGTCTGGGGCAAAATAAAGTCAAATAATAGTTATGAGGCTCATAAAAATATGGACCCACAATAAGGAATCAAGTAATGAATTTCCTAAGAATTCCTTGTAGCCTCCCAAAGATGGGTTATGAATGTCTCTACACTGATTCGTATGACTCTAATAAATACCAACTCTTGTACCAACCCATTAGTAAACCTAGGCTCTAAATCTAATTTGTCATAGTCCCATTTCTCAGGTCATGATGGTACCTACTATAACTTACCAGTAGGCAAGCCAAACCTGTAGTATGAAACCGCAAGTAACAAACTACCAAAAGAATAAAGGAAAGAATGTAGAATAAATGTAATAAAAGGCAAATATACGTAAGATAATCCCATAACTTGGTGAAATCAGTACAAGACCTTCTAGTATAATAAGAATACAAAATGAAGTACCAAGGAAATGACGCTAATAAACTCATCTCTAAATACAACATAGAGACTAGTCTAGTACATAAGAGGGAGAGAAGTAATACTCTAAACTTCAGGAGCTCACTCTATGTCTCTAAACCATAGTTGCTCTACACGACGCACACAAAACTAATGATAACCCCTACTATGATCTACATGTTGTAGAAGAGTTATATGAGTACCAAAAACATTATACTCAGTAGGAAACTACCAACTAAGCTCCAAAGATAATGCAGATACATATAATATATCAACAGAATAGAAACTAGACCTAAATATCAAGCAACCACAAAAGAAAGCCAATGAGATAATATGGATAACAATCCTATTCATAACCTAGAAACTAGCATAATAAGGCTAAGAAAGTGTTAAGGATGAACTATCCTATTCCATCCATACTCAGGAATCTCAAAACTTTATCGTATATCACTGGCCAATATACAAAAAAGGGTAGAAAGAAGATATATACTAGTATACAAGACCAAGGAATTATTACACAATCGTATATATATATATATATATGTATGTAAACAAGTTGAACTCGAGGTACAACATAAATCATCAAGCTACCATTTTAAGACCTCATAATCATAATAGGAACCAGTGCTAGATTACATTAGGGATTCTAATCCACACATCTAATCATGAGATACTCATGTATAATAATATAATTGTAAGATAAAAGAGCCAGAATCATACCTCGAATCTCGATGACTAATCATTAACCCATCTGTCACAAACTAGCCATAATAATAATAACAAAAATAGCAATGAAAACGTGAGTAGCTGACTAGTCCAGACAAATAATACCTAATCGAGCTTTTCTCAAACCCCCACCGCCCTAGGCTCAGAAGGTGTAATAAACATACAACACACCATAAGCCATACTCACCACCCATACCTGAGCAACCTTTTATAAGGCTGATAGATATGGGTGTATACTGGTGATAGACAATACGCACGCAAAGACAAATGCAATTGGATCCACAATATCATAACTGATCTAAGTATCATAATGTATATCCCTACTAGAATTGGTAGGTATAATCAATATCATAATCATCATCATCACAACCATCATCTTCATAATCATTCTTCGAAATCCAATTATATATATATAATCAACATCATAACCTTCCTCTAAAATTGAACAGGGTATATAAGCATGTCATTATAATCATTATTTTATCTTGTTGGGTATATAAGCATATCATCATTACCATCCCCCGGCCTTGCCGGGTATATAAGTATATCATCATAATCATCCTCCAGCCTTGATGGTGATAAAAGCATGTCATCTTAATCAACAACATATATTTAACAATAATACTATAATCTGTCATTGGGTTTTACCCAAAATTTATATCATCAATTCATAATCCTCCTCTATCCCATATCGAAGAGATGTGTATATAGATATATAATAGGTACACAGATTTAAGTCTGGGCTAAAAAGATTTTAAATCCATAAATCCATTGCCCTAGGTAAACTTCAATACTAAATTATTATAGAAGTGTAGAAAGGGTCAGAATGTCTCATGATCAGAATAATTAGTAGTATCAAATCATAGACCAAAATTCATCTAAGTCAAATCTTGAAAACATCATTTTTCCATCTTTATACACATAGATTATTCATTAAGACAAACAATTATTGTTGTAAAGAAATTTATTTTTAAGGTGAAAAGTGAGATTTAACCCCCTTTTTAAGTAAAACAGTGTTACAATCATCTTTTAGCTGGAATCATATCATGTATACATTTAATGATCATGAATGTACCAAATCTATGCATGCCATCACTAGTATTAAAATAATGAAACCATAATTATCAATATATCTTTGAACTATAACCATATCCTTTACAGGGATAAATACTTTCTAAATGTCTAACTGATATCATAACACAGCCTTGGGCCCAATAATGTGACTAGAAAAATTAAAATATTATAATCATGGCCTTAGCCCCACATACTTATCTGGAACTCATATCAATAATCATATTTATAAGCCATTTCATATCGATAAGCCATAACATATCTATGAGGTGTATCATATCTATAAGCCATCTCACATCTAGGAATAATATATCAATATGCCATGAATCATAACTATGAGGCATATCATCTCTATAAGGAATCTCATATCTGTAGTCTATATGTCATAACTATGTCTATGCTTATATATTTGAGCATGTCAATGGACCATATCATAAATCAAGTCAGAAAGTTATATCATAGCTACAAGAAATTAATCATAATCTGAGCAAACCATCACAAAGTCAAAAGGTAACCTTATACTAAAGGCTCAGTAGTCTCACTATGTCAAACATGTGTAAGTAAGTCCATAAGGGCTAACACAAGTCTTGGCCTAAGGTGGGCCTAAGGAACCCACTCTTAATTCTCAAAATACATATTTAGGAAATTGCTACCCCAGACTACGCTGAGATATTTAAATTGACTTCTAGATAGTGCATAATCCCTAATCAACCCAAAGATAAGAATTCTACCTAGAACATGAGAAATTATGTCTAGCCTTCCTATATTATGATTTTAATATCAGTAAAATTGCACAAATAAGGTTAATCATGCTAACCATGCTTACAACCCATAAACTACATCCCAAATCTAGCATCATATCATAGCCATAGTATAAATTCTCTTAGTCTATGAAGAAGGCAATAGGATCCTAGAAATATATAACAAATATTTCACCTTATGGGTCAATTCACCCATCTAATCCCAAACTTTAATAATCAATACTAAGTCATAGTATTCTACACATAATCAATCTTAAAATTTTCATTCACATGTAATATATATAACACATCATCCTATGAAGAAAAGTATATAGAAGCCCACCTAGAAGCTGAATTGCAAATCCTTAAATCATCCATAAAATATCTAGTTTTACTCCACGATCTTGAAATTTCACTATGCTACAAAAGCATAATCTATGCTTCATTAGGATTCAAATGAGACCCATATTGCCATATAATGGGTCGGGTTAAAATTTGGGTCAAGAATACACCTGCGGGGCTCTCTAATGGAATCCAAAAATTAAAATCATCACGAGGTCCCTAAATAGATAAGAAAGTTATGATCAAAAGCTGATCACAAATAGAGCAAAAACTGGGTCTCATATCAACCCTTAAAGTTAAGGAATTCAAAGCCTTAATTTCTAAGAATTTAGCAAGAAATTGAAGGAATTTACCATGAATTCGAAGAGAAATCATGGAATAATCACTATCCAAGCTACAAAAATCATCTACACACTTCAATCCTACCCTATCTCACACTTTAGGGTTTTTTCTCTTAATAAATGGATGAAAAGGGAGCAAAAGAGGTCTATTTATACCCATACCAAACACCAGATTTCCCTATCACAATCTGCACACATAAATCTTATTTTGGAATTGGGATTTATGATTTATAATCATGATTCTGGAAAAATAAAGCATAAAATGCATGGTCCAAATGTGTTTTACCATTCATGATCTAGTTTCACCAACAACCTGGTGCACCTTATTTTCTAAGTCTAAAATGGACTTTAACCAGGTGCTTGAGATTCGTTTGGAACCCTGTATACATAAATGAACTATGTAACCATACAAAATTAGACATTCTAGATGAGATAGCATATTAGAATTTTCCATCCAAGGTTGTTTCGACCAAATATGGGCCCTATAATAAAATTCTAATTTCTCAATGTTCTAACCAATTGGTCGAAATGAGGTCGTATGCCTCAAGACCCAAACAAAATATCTACCTAGCCTAAAATTGACATTCTAGAGTAGACAACACTATCAAAATTCTCATTTTAGGTTATCGACTAGAAGTTTTGGTCTGAGACCAAATCCTTAAAAATAAAAGATATAAAATAGGGAAATGAGCCTAAAATCTAAACAAACTGTCCGATCATAAAGCTGACAATTCTGGAAATTTATAAATGACCTAAAGCCAATTTAGGAAGGCTTGAAATGCCAAAATGCATGCAAATTACAGAAATAACCTCGAGGTTCATTACTTTACTAGTAGGTTCTTAGTATGATCTCGTGGTTCCTAGGCATGATTGTGCCAAGTGCAAGTCTGATCCTTCATTATTTCAATTTCTACAAACTTCACATCTTAGCCTTATTCCCAGGACTGCTTGGTGAGATCGTACAATCAAAGCATAGTTGTGCGGAAATCTCATTAGATCTCTTTAATACTAGACTCCTATAACACTAATTTTAGATCTCTTCCGATAATAAAGTTGTATAATTATGGCATCGAGCCACGATCGTAGGAAGTTTCCATATGGTTAATCTTATGAACAATTATCTGATTCATGTCACAGCATCCCTAGTATGAGCATGGTCAGATCCTATAGTCGTGATGCTATTTTTCTGATGCCTTTATGTCTAATATTTAGCTCTCCCTTCTTTGAACCTATTTAACCTACAAACGCCAATTAAACCATTAAATACACATAGGAATACCTTATACCTACAAATATTTAGTGTTTTAATCATTAAAAGTTACCCTCAACTTAGACCATTTACATGTCCTTGGGTAAATAAAACAAAACAATACTACAACGATACTTTACTAAGACAAAACATAAAAATACTACGGTAGTCAAATTTTTAGAAAAAAACTATTTATTTAGAATATAACCACCAAAACATAGTTCAACACCCTCCAATACCATTAAAAATCAGCAAGTGCAATGTATATACAAACTGATCACAATAAAACAAAATGATAAAGAGAAAGAATCGCATTATAAATAGAAAACCTGGCAATCCAAATAATGACACTACCCGAACAAGATTCAATCATAGTACAACTCTTATACTCTCACAACAAAGAAGTCCCACTCACTAAGAATATGCAATATTTGACAAATAGAAATGGAAACAAATCTTCCACTCTCACAAAGAAATCAAATTATATGCATTTAATACCATAGGCTTGCCTTTATTTTCTATGCCATAGTTCTTAGACATTCAAATTAGTATCACTATAGGACTTTTATTGTCTTGTAACATAGTCTCGGGGGTTGGTATGGTGCATATGGGTACAATGACTAACTCTCCTTCATAGTACACTTATTTCATCTTCCACTTTTTCTACCTTCTCTTATTCATTTCCTTTTTCAACTCAATAGGATTTTGGGCATGGTTTTATTTTTAGAACATACTTTTTTCTTGTTCCTGTAATTTCTTACTTTCACATATTTTTTTATTTTTCTTCACATGCCACATCCGAATCTTTTTTTTTTCTAACTTTTTCTTTATACCTAATCTTTTACACATCCCTACTACAATCACCCTCAACTTAGATGATTTTCCTGAGTTGATGTGTACAGTGTACAGTGTCCATATAGTCACCATAGCCAAACAAAGTTCATTGTAATTGAAAGATGAATAGGCTAGTTCAAAGAAAAGGACTACTTAGGTTCAAAATTAGGATCAAGGGATATCATACTAATTTAGTAGGTTGTTTTGGCTTTAAGTTGACTATTTCAAGAATGGCCTATCATCCTTTCCTAATCTTCAATCCTACAATTTTGGAAAGACTAACCGAGCAAGTTCTAGATCGCACATGCACACCGACAAGGTAAAGCCTCACACTCACTTAGCTCAGGGCTATGTATTAAGTTGTTTCCTATTTGATTCATGAAAGTTATGCCAATTTATAACATTCATAATCCTAATGCCATATCAGTATCCAAACATTGTTTAGAGTTCAAGTAAGCATACAAAAATAACTTTTTGGAGTAGTTTCACTCAAACAGTTCAAACACAAGTTCGCATGCTCCTTTTCTTTTTAATGCACCATGTTTAATCATTTTTTTAAGTTACACACAAAACACAAAATAACAATAAAAATGCCTAAACATGCTAGTTCTAACTAGACAGTGCAGCTAAGCAAAAAGAGACACTAGTACAAAATCCCTCAATTATTGTATACCTCTATACCCAACTTAGAAAACATGCAATATCCTATTGTACAAAAACATAAGAATGAAAAACTAGGGCATAGAAAATACCTGGGGCATAGTAAACACTCATTTTACTTTAGGCTACTAGGATCTGAGATGGGACCCCTCTAGTATCTACAACTCTTGTGGCCTCAGTAGGGCCGAGGCACTCTCTGATACATTGGCACCAGTTGCGGCCGGTGCACTCAATGATGTACCCACAAGGGAAATATCTATACCTCTTTTACTCAGGAGCACCACCTTAGTAGTAGGTGAGGGCTTAACTCCCTCTGGACTATGTAACTTTAAGGTCCTCTCAGTCACCTTTTCTTTCCTCCATCTCTCTTTCTTTTTAGGCTTATTTCTTTTCTTTTCTATTCCTTCTTTTATTTTATTCTTATGGGTATGCAAATCCTCACACATATCCTTAATGTCAGAGTTATCCCCTGCCATCAATAAGGGCCAATTATAAAAAAATAGTATTAAAGAGTTCATATCAGCTCCTAACTTTACTAATGATGGAAGAGGTAGAGGTGAAGATAGGAAACTAGGATGGTCTACTTTGTTAGCTTCTTGACCGCTTCTTTAATGCGGCCAAGTATTTAGTGATAACACTCATATTTGGGGCCCATACCATCTCTGACTTAGTCATCATATATTTAAAACTATCAAAGTAGGTCTGAACTACCCGCACAACTTCCCTAATCTCATCTGTCACTAAGGTTTTACCTTTACCTCTAACTTGTAGATCCGAGCATTATAAATAGCTGGTTCAGTATAATTTACTTGAGCTATGCTATAGGAATCAAAATATATCCAGAAGGCACCAAATAATGGATACCTAGAGGTTTTTCAGCTTGTTGGGATGATAAAGATGTAGTACCAACTTCAGATATCAGGATATCACTAGCTAGGACACCCCTACTATGTCTTGCATCTTACCACCTTAGAATGGAGCTAACGGGTTCCTCATGTACTTAATTAGGGCTGAGTCTACAATATTAGTAGGCAGAATGAATCTATCCACTATATTTATAATTGGTATATATGCAGTATGCAGTAAGTAAGTGATAGGACATAGAAAACACAATATGGTGCTAAACTATAGCACTCTATCTCAAATCTCCTCTGTAATGATCCATAGGATGTTCTGCTCCAATTCTTCCATGAAAGCAGCTACCAGGTCTTCATTGGTCTTAGCCAATATGTTATCATTAGTTGTAGGTGTGATAAAGTGCCTCGCAACTGACCTTAAAGAGTTGGTAGTGAAATCTAGGGTATTCTTATATATTTTTACCCCATTGACCCGTGGTGCATTCTATATAGATTCTGCAATATGGCCTTCTAACCACTTCTATTGTAATAAAACAACTTATCATCTGAGGCTAACTTTTTCACCATTTTAAATCATTCATCTAGAAATTATAATATGGAGTCTCCTTAGTCGGTATAAAAGTGGTTCCAAACAAGGAATTCGAGATAGCCTTGACGGAGATATCAACCCTATTATCTCAGACTTATATTATGTCCAAATAGAACTTCTTCCCTATATATTTGTCCTTTACTAAGGGAGTAATATTCCTAATTTTGTCCACATAGTTGGCATAAAACTCTGCCACTAACTCTAAACTATAATTTCTATGTTGCCTAGTCTCCACCCATACTCGTACTTTATAAATACCCGCATAAGCTTTGGGATCTTATATAGTGATTATGACATGATCCAAGGCTCTTCTTGTATGCTCCCCTTTTTTCATCCTTTTTGAGTCAGTGAAACCCCATCAATCTAGTAATCCTGAGTTTTAGGATAATCTAACACCTCAAGTCAAACCCTTTGAGGAAAATCTCTGGTAGATCCTTCAAATTATTTGGGATTGGAATTTTCCTCATACTTCAAGGATCTCATCTCATCCTCATTATTATTATGCTTACCCCTGTCTTATTGTGTTTCTTGACCTTCCTCTTCAGACTGGAAGAGGTTGACAGGAGTATGTGGGCACCAAGGCCATAGATGTAGTAGCCTAGGTCTTCTCAATCTCTTTGGCCATTTTTATATGGGTTCAAAGAGTGTGTTGGTAATCAAAAGAACTTATAGGGGTGGTTTAGTAGAGTGTATTAAAAAAATAATGCATGCATTAATGTTGTGTATTACTAATACCTTGTTTGGTACATTTTTTGCCAATGCATAACTAATGCAAGACATTAGTTATATACTCTATTGTGTATTAAGGTTTGTAATACTAATACCTTAAAATCCCTAGAATTAGTTATGAAATGGATCTAATCCATGAATTAGCATTATTAAATATATAATTGTCATTTAATTTTTTTTTACATCCTTTCCAACATATATAGAGAGAGGGTATTTTTGGTAAAAAAAATCTTTCAAGAAATTATGTAATTCATGTAATTTTAGTACATCAAACCAAAAACTACGCAAAGAGAATGCAACCATAAATAATACAATCATAGCTAACACAATTACAAATACACCATATTTTGCATTATTCTTATACACAACCAAATGACCCCGTAGAGTGCTCCATATCAGTACCACTTGAGTTGTTGGAGTTACTCTCCAAAGTTGGAGGTTTCTCTTTAGGTATATGCTATTGTTAAATCTCTTTTACCTCTATTTAAGGATCTTGTGAGTCATGGTAACTGTATAAGAAAGGATTAGTCTCAATTTTTGAAAGCATAAGTAGGTAAAATATTTTACATATTTGAGCCTTCCTATGATCGTGCATTGAAGGTAGATCCTTCCTTTCAATCGTTGAAAGCATTCCCAGATACTATTGAGGAGATATCATATCAAGCGATCACATACAATAATCAGACCATTAAATGATACTCGTTAGATATTGTAATACCCTATATTTTCTTAGCATGATTTAAGTCCCAATACATGAGTATTCATACATAAAATTTTTGAAATACCCATTATTTTTCAGTTTAGATCCTGTCATTGCGTAGGAAATTCAATTAGCTTTCCAATGATATAAAATTTTCTCAAATATGATAAACGGGTAAGAAGTTATGGAGATTTCATATTTAAGTCATTAAACATCGTCATTTTGATCACTAGCGCATCACGGAGCCAGTCAAAATCACAATTGTCAAAATCTAGTGAGACTCTGCCATTCCACCATGTCGCGGTGATGTCCCATTTCATATTTGGAAATCTCCAGTGAGCCTCCGCGATAATGGCGCGTCACGGAGGTGGCCAAAATGGCATTCCAAAAGCTTATCGCAATAGCTCCGCAATGCGCTAAGCTTCCACGTCCTACTCATCAGTTTTCAAGGAGGCTATACGATTCTAGCGCGTTGATCCAGAGACTCAAATCGGGATTTTCTATTTTTCCAATTCCGTAATTTTAGCTTCCAAGGGACTATTTGGTAATTTTCGTAAGCCCTAAACTCCTCCTAAACATGAAATTAAAGCGTAATAGGGCATCATATACCCATTATTCTCAAATTACTCAAAAGGGGATCCAATCTCTTCAAGAACACAAAATCCCTAGTTTTCAAATTCAAGGCCATATCCCAAGAGCTCTCCATCAATACTCTCAAATTCATTAACCTAGGTATGTTAAAATTTCTATCATGTGTTGCTTTCACCCATGAATTCCAAGTATCCAATTTTAAATTACAAATTTATAATATTTTCAAGTTACTTTGTTTTAAATTAAGTTTTCAACCATGAATCTCCATGGACTATGATTCTACACCATGTATGAATGAAATTGTTGTTGTTATTCAAGTCCCAATGTTTTAATGTTATCACTTATTGAGTTAAATCATGGTTTAATGCTATTCATGTTGAATTCATGATATTACTAAAAATTCCATAACCTTCCCATGATTTGATTAAGTTATGAACTACAAGTTTTTGATAAAATGCCTACAAGAATGAGTATTTAATAAAAGCCTTCATGCTATGTCCTCCAAGCTTTAGTGTTGCTATGTCCTCCAAGATTTAGTATCATTTTACTGTTATTGCTTTTGAGTCCTGGGGATATTAAATACTCAAAAACCATAGCTATTTACTTAGTCTCAGTTTAGTAACTTCAGAATAACTTCAGATTATATTACGAGCATTACAAGAACAGTCAGTTAAAATCAGTAAAGTCTAGTATTTTAGAGTCTTTGAGTTGGGAGTAGGATTTAGCACCGAAAAAGTGTAGGGATGGAGGCTTCCCCATCAGATAGGCAGACTCATTAGTTTCAGTCCCTAAACTCCATAACAACATGGACAACACAGGATATGAGAAGTCACCCTCAGTTTAGGCTTTACTATCTCGTAGGGGTCACCTGTTAGTTCAGGCTTAACACCCTTAGTCCTTTGGGATAGTACATCAGTAGAGTGGATCCACATAGCTAATGTTAGTACTCATGACACGATACTAAAACCCTTCTAACTGTGGTTATAGGTTGGACCCCTATTATTTTAGATTGGGGCATGTTGATTAGATGATACCTCCCATAGTCTCAGTCACCATCCCAGCTATAGTTTTAGTCCAGTAATCAGTTCAGACATTCAGTCTCAGTGTTGTTTGACCAAAGCATATAGATATTCATTATTTCAGTATTTTAGTTTACAGATTTTATTCAGTTCATGTTATATGCTTGGTTGTGCTTAGTTATTTAGTTTATCTCAGATTTCAGTATTAGTTAAGACTCAGATAGTTATTTCTTCAAATTCATAATTTAGTACTTGTTTCAGTTATTAAGACCTTATGGAATATTAGTTATTTTTCCATATTTATGATTATATTATCCAGTGCTCACAGCAGGTATCAACTCATGGGTTAGTTTGTGGTCCCTCGAGACTGTAAGCACCATGTTCTGCTCAGGGTGTACTCTTGGGGTGTTAGAAACTTGGTATTAGATCCTAAGGTTTTAAAGTATCCTATGAAGTTTGAAATCCACGTCAAGTAGAGTCTTGTGCATGGGTGTGTAGTGCGCCACACTTATGGGCAGGAGGCTACAAGGAGTTTAGGAAAAGTTTCCCTTCTTTTTGTATTCATGTTGTGCGAGTGAGCATGAGCTCAAGTTAAACACTCTATCTAATACGTTTCGTCCTTCCATTTACAGAACATGCCTTCCAAAAAGAATACCAGAAAAGGAGTAGGAAACCAGCCAGTACCTCTGCCCATCCAGGTAGACCCTCTGGACGAGCATGTCTCTCACATAGAATTCAAAGCCGCATTCACTACTCTAGCAAACTCTATAACAGCTCAAAATGAATAGCCAGTTGTTGTTCTGGCCAACTAGGTGGCCAATACTACTACAACCAGAATTTGCGACTTCACCAGAATAAATTCTCCTTCCTTTAGGGATCCAAGTCTGAAGATAATCTATAGGAATTATTAGTTATGGTTCAAAAGGTAATGGATGCTATGGGGGTGTCCAGTGATAGTGCTGAGTTGGCTGCATATCAGTCGCAGGATGTAGCCCATACTTGGTTTAAGCAGTGGAAGGTTGATAGGGGTGTTGATGCAGGGCCTGTAGAATGGGAAGAGTTTACCACAACATTCCTAGACAGATTCTTCCCATTATAGTTGAGGAAGGCCTAGGTGTTAGAATTTATTAATGAGCATAAAGGAG
Organism: Capsicum baccatum var. pendulum; assembly: GCA_030864225.1. Classification (NCBI taxonomy): domain Eukaryota; kingdom Viridiplantae; phylum Streptophyta; class Magnoliopsida; order Solanales; family Solanaceae; genus Capsicum; species Capsicum baccatum. Next base: position 130,510,330 of record CM061557.1, read on the forward strand.
CATTCTCTCAATTTTACTCAGTTAGCTAGATATGCTCCTCATATTATAGCTGAGAGCAGGTCCAAGATGAGTAAGTTTGTGTCTGTCATATCTGATAGTGTGGTATAACACCCCAGAAAATGGGTCCCAAAGCGTCACATGATGCTTGAGGCTACGAGTAGCCCCAAGCTAATACTTTGAGTCATTTTCATTCAGTTCAACAAAAATCAACGTGGTTTCCATAAATAACCCTCAAATATCAATAGAGTAATCATCATCAAAGAATAAAAGAATTTCAGAAAGATAACAAAATATGACTTATTAGTCAACTCCCAACATCTATACTAGTCTGACAAGCCTCTAAGAAAATCAATAAAACCAGCGAGCCATTGAGACATGTCCCAATTGAATCATACTCAGTTATCAAATGTAAATAATTTCGTGAAACTAACATCAAACATCATATCCTCGGAACATGGGGACTCACCACAATAGAGGACGTAGAAAAGCATGCCAGAAGAATCACTATCGAACCTGGAACTGAGCACCTGAACCTACATTCCAAGAAAATACAACCCACATCTGAAGATGTGGGTCAGTACTATGGAAAGGAGTCGAGTATATGGAGGTGTATGCAGTTGTATAAACATCATCATCATGAATATTTATAAGAAATATGCAGGATGTATGAAAGACTCACACAACCCGAAGAAAATCATCATAATCATAAGAGGATGAAATAAGTACAATAACACATGTGAGTCATCATATAATTTGTCAATCACTTTCAGTTAATCAAGAATATCAATTCTCATAATGTAAATATCATTTAAATCTTTGGAAAGAATAACTTTCACAATTCCACTTTCAAATCACTTCACCAGTCACTATAGACACAAGAAAACACACACACACTGGGAGATCCTATAACCGACATAAACCATGTGAGCTACATGGAGTCCACCGTACAATCCATGTTGGGGAGATCCGTCCTATATTTGTCATTGGAGTAGGACTATTGATATCAAATCCACACAAACTAGTGATCACTATATAAATCAGCCTCAGGTTCACTCCTACGGGGGCACGTAGTTCTAGGGAAGTAAGGTTGATTTATACCTCCTACTCGGTGGTAAAGATTTCTCCCGGACTTAGCTCAGATCATTTCAAAGACAATCCACAACAAAACAATTTCAGTAATATATAAATATACACCGGGAGCTATCATGCTTCCCATCTATCAAAATCAACCACGTTGTGGATTTCTTTCACACTCGAGTTCAAAATAACTCCATTAAGACCAAAAGGTCAAATCATTCAAAATATCTCAAATATTTAACATCAACGTGCTTATAACACACTTTCTAAAAAAACACAATTTCCAATGGGGATTCACCACCCAAATATCAAAATCATGATAAATATCATTCAAGATTTATGCTTTATATCTCCACACATGTAAATTCATCTTTCAAAATCATAAACATCAAGATTTCATAATAATCATCATAAGATATGGGTTCATGCTTCAAATTCATAAAAATCAAATAAAAATCATGCCTTTGTAAAGAAAATTACTTTTGGGAACAAGAACGAAAGAGAGTTCTTGTTGAAAAACCCCACATGCCTTGAATGATGAACTTTAGATCGATACTTATTTTTGATATGTTAATCGTGCCTTTGAATGATGGTTCTTGGAGTTCTTGAACTAGGAACTTGGAATCTTGAATAAATTTGCAGAATTAATGGTGAACTTTGGAGGTTCTTGAAGTTGGATGTAGGAGCTTAGGGTTTTCCTTTTGAGGGAATTTGATGAAATATAACATATAATTCTTCTAATAGGCTTTAATATAGGGTTTGGATGGATTTTGGGTGAGGATGAATGACCACAACGCCCCTAAAAATTAAATAATTCTCGAATCTGTCCTTTGATGGACTATTTTCATTAGAAAGTGGACTCTCATATCTTTTCGTTGATATATAGTATCTCATCCAGATCATTGTTTACGACGAGTTATGATCGTTTGAAGTTGACCCAAAAATTTGCTTTTGGTAGGCTAAAGTAGATCGACCATAATTTTTTGCTTTGATAGACAAATTGGATGAAACTAATTTCTTTGGAAGGAGGACTCACAGATATTCCGTTGATATATAGTAGATCACCCAGAATATTATGTACAAGGAGTTATGATCATTTAAAGTTAGAGCAAAAATATGCCAGTCATTAGTACTTTTTCCTGCATGTTTTACTGTTCACTACTATTCATGGTTCGATCGCAATGTTCATAACTCGTCGCTCGGGATTCCATTTTGGATGATCCACATATCGTAGGAAATCTTATTCGATACTCTATGCAATGGTGGGTCCTAATCTTAGAAATTACGAAAAATTTATAATTCATTCTAAGAGATAGAACCCAATACGTTTACGCATAAAATTTCAACGAAAAATTTCCCGGGGTATTACATCATCCCCCTTTTATAAACATTAGTCCTCGAATGACGCTAGCCATGCGAAGATTAGATAGGGAATAGTGAATACAGCTAAAACCATTCGTTAGATTCATCACCACATCGTTTCTCACTTCGAATGCAACATAGAATGCATAAATTCGAGAAATTGCAGCTGAACACATAATAAATGACAGCTGAACTACTGCAACTTTTATCAAAAGTGAATGATTTAGGAAAGAATGATACCTTCGACTTGGTCGGAGTTCGCAGAAAATAGGTGCAGGTACTTGGATCGCATATCCGCCTCAGCTTCCCAAATTGCACCCTCAACAGATTGGTTTCGCCACAACACGGTGACCACGGAAACTTCTTTGTTCCTTAGTCTTCGAACACTGAAATCAAGAATCCCAATAGGAATCGCATCAAATGAAAGATTTTCTTGAATGTCAGCACTCGCAGAGGAATCCACTACCACAACATCGCTAATATGCTTTCTAAGCATGGAGACATGGAATATTGGATGAACAGAGGACAACTCGGAAGGAAACTCGACCTCATAAGCTACCTTACCAACATGGCTAAGAATTTTGTAAGGACCAACATAACGGGGCTAAGCTTCCCCTTCTTTCCGAATCTCCTCATCCCCCTCATGGGTGATACTTTTAGATACCCTAGGTCACTAACTTCAAACTCAAGGTCTCTCTTTATAACATCCGCATATGACTTCTGACGGCTCTGCGCAGTTTTCAACCTTTCCCTAATCATCTTAATTTTTTCCATAGCCTCAAATACCGAATCAGGAGCACTCACAGTCGCTTCACCCACCTCAAACCAACCTATAGCTGATCTACACTTCCTCTCATATAAGGCTTCAAACGGACCCATGCCAATACTAGAGTGGAAACTGTTATTGTAAGAGAACTCTATCAACGGTAAGTGATCATCCCAACTTCCCTTAAAGTCAAGTGCACAAGATCTTAACATATCCTCTAAGTTCTGGATGGTTCGCTCAGCCTGACCATCGGTCTGCGGATGAAAAACAGAACCCAAAAGCACTTGGGTACCAAGACCCTTCTGAAAAGCTTTCCAAAATTACGAAGTGAACTGAGTACCCCTATCCGAAATGATAGACAAGGGAACTCCATACAGTCTGACTAGCTCTCAGATATACAATCTAGCGTAATCCGCAGCAGTATATGAAGTATGAATAGGTAAGAAATGAGCATACTTAGTCAACCTATAAACCACAGCCCAAATGGAATCATGATGGCGTCGGGAAGGAGGTAAACCAATCACGAAGTCTATATTTATCTTTTCCTACTTCCATGTGGGAATACTAAACTCTTGCATCATACCTCCTGGTCTTTGGTGTTCAACCTTAACCTGTTGGCATGTTGCACACTTAGCTACAAACACTGCTATATCTTTCTTCATGCCACTCCACCAATAGATTTCCCCTAAGTCTCGGTACATCTTGGTGGCACCAGGATGAATAAAATATGATGCCCCGTGCACTTCAGCCATAATCCTCTGTCTCAGATCATCAACATTTGGGACACACAATCTACTTTACAATCTCAACACACCATCTCTCCCTTGGGAGAAAACTTCTACTTTTTGGTCCTTGACTGAATCCTTTAGTCTGACCAAACTAGCATCTAAGTATTGCTTTTCCTTCATTTCTGAAACCAAGGAGGATTCGGAACTACTCTGAACCCCTATACTACCTTCAGCAGAGTCAAACAACCTAACCCCTAATCTAGCCAAACGATGTACATCACGAGCCAACTATTTCTTACCTTCTACCATATGCGGAACACTACCCATGGACACTCTACTTAGGGCATTCGCCACAACATTGGCCTTGCCCGGATGGTACAACACACTCATATCATTGTCCTTTAACAATTCTAACCATCATCTCTGCCTAAGATTCAATTCACTCTGGGTAAACACATACTTCATACTCTTATGATCAATGAAAACGTCAACATGGACACCATACAAATAGTGTCTCCAGATTTTCAAAGAAAACACAACAGCAGCCAACTCAAGGTCATGGGTGGGGTAATTTTTCTCATGGGGTTTCAACTGTCTAGAAGCATAAGCTATCACCTTACCCTTCTGCATCAATACGCAACCCAACCCAACTCTCAAAGCATCACAGTACACCATAAAACCATCAACACCATCAGGCAAAGTCAAAATAGGGGCTGAAGTGAGTCGACTCTTCAACTCCTAAAAACTCTTCTCACAAGATTCGGACCATAAGAACTTTACTTTCTTTTGGGTCAACCGAGCCATAGAAGACGCTATAGAGGAGAAACCCTCAACAAAACGGTAGTAATAGCCAGCTAAACCCCAGAAACTTTGGATATCAGTCATAGAAATAGGTCTAGACTAATTTCTAACAGCTTCGGTCTTTTAGGGATCAACTCTAATACCCTTGAAAGAAATGATATGACCTAAAAAAGCAACTGACCTTAGCCAAAACTCACACTTACTGAACTTGGCAAACAACTTGTAATCTCTAAGGGTTTGCAAGATAGTTCGAAGATGATCAGAATGTTCATCCTCACTATGGGAGTACACCAGTATATCATCGATGAACACTATGACAAACATATCAAGATATGGTCTGAACACTTGATTCATGAGGTCCATGAAAGCTGCTGGGGCATTATTTAACCTGAAAGACATAACAAGAAACTCAAAATAGCTATAACGAGTTCGGAAAGTGGTTTTTGGGATGTCACACTCCCTAACTTTGAGTTGATAATAATCGGAACGATGGTCTATCTTTGAGAAATAACTTGCACCTTGCAATTGGTCAAACAAATCATCTATTATCGGATGGAGGTACTTATTTTTTATGGTGTCTTCATTCAGTTGGCGGTAATCAATGCACATACGCAAAGATCCATCTTTCTTTCTCACAAAAAACATAGGAACACCCCAAAAAGAAACACTGGCTTTATGAAACCCTTATCTAGTAGATCTTTGAGTTTCTCTTTCAACTCCTTAAGTTCTGTACGGGCCATATGGTAAGGAGGAATAGAAATGGGTTGAGTATTGGGAAGAAGATCAATCCCGAACTCTATCTCTCTATTAGGAGGCATCCCTAAGAGATCATCTAGAAAGGCATAAGAAAACTCATTAACGACATTAACAGACTGGAGAGTTGGAGTCTCATACTTTGTGTCTTTGAATCTAACCAAATGGTAAATACACCCCTTGGAAATAAGTTTTCTAGCTTTGAGGTAAGAGATAAAATGACTCTTGGGTGACACAAAATTCCTAGACCACTCAAACACGGATGCACCCAAAAAATAAACTTGATCACTCAGGTCTGATAATCAATAGAGGCATAAGTAGAATACAGCCAATCCATACCCAGAATCACATCAAAATCTACCATGTCTAACTCAATCAGATCAGCCAATAAGACTCTATGAAGAATCCTAATAGGACACTTTTTATACATTTTTTGGGAAATAATCGAATACCCACTGGGGTAGAAACTAGGATAGGCTCAAGAATAAACTTAGGACTCATTTCAAAATTCACAGCAATCAAAGATGTAACATATGAGAAACTAGATCCAGGATCCAACAAAGCATACACATCAAACTGAAATATATGAAGCATAGTAGTAACAACATCGGGAGAGTCCTCCTGTTCCTAGCAGGATAGTAAAGCATAGAATCTATTCTGGAGCTGCCCGCCGGCATTGCTAGAAGAGGTGCCCTGAGCTAGGGCTGGGCGAGTCACTGGAATTAGAGCACTAACAGTTTGGGTCTGGGTCTGAGGGCAATAGTCATGACGCCCTTGTCCATCCTGTGGACAATCTCTAACTCTGTGAACCATGTCACTACATCAGAAAAAACCCCTCTTCTCACCCCAACACTCACCCGAATGAGCCCTACCACACTTAAGACACAGGGAACGATTTGGCTTACTGAGCACTGTACTGGGACTTGGATGCATATGACCTGTTACCTTGCTCCTTCCTACCTCTAGACATGGGAGCACTAGCAGATAATGGTGCTGGCATAGATGAATGATCCTGACACTAAGGGCGACTCCTCCCTACGATCTAGTCTGACCCTGTCCGTGCTGCTCGGAGTTAGTTCTCTTATTCCCTCTCATTCTATCTCTCTCCTTTATCTTGTATGCCTCAATCTATTAGGCATGAGTCATCAGACTAGAAAGATTCATCTTACTATTAAACATAGCAGACCTACACTCCTTAACCACATAACTAGATACTCCAGTCATAAACTTACTCATACTAGCCCGATTATCAGCCACTAAATTAGGAGCATACTTGGCCAACTGATCGAACTTTAGACAGTACTCCCTAATAGTTATAGAGCCCTATCACAGGCTCATAAACTCTTCTACCTTTGCTTCCCTCATCTCTAAAGGGAAAAACTTATCCAGGAATGTATCTTCGAACTCTTGCCAAGTTATAGGGATAGCTCCATCACCTCTACCTTCCCTCCAAGAAACAACCTAGTCATAAGCAAGGTCTTTTAACCTATACGTAGCCAACTCCACACTATGTTCCTTACATACATGCATCACCTGAGTAATCTTCCGCACCTCTTCTAAAAATAACCGTGGATCCTTATCGGACTTGGACCCATAGAATTCTAGCGGATTCATCCATATGAAGTCACGGATCCTAGCAGCATCTGAACCACCTCCCTGTTGCTGTGTAGCCGGGGCTGGGTTGGCCTGAACATTTGCATTAATAGTTGGGGCGAGCGCCTGAAAGGTTGCCCAAAATTCACCATGAGACACGTTTTCATTCAATGGGTCAGTGGGTTGAGGTTGCTGACCATCATTATTTCTTCTCGCTCGATGTGGAGGCATATTTCTGAAAGATGAAAGAATGAATCAATAGCAGAGAGAGACACTTTAAGCACAATAGACTTCTGAAAGAAAGAATCACTCTTTTTCCTAAAACATCTTGTATCCTCTTGCTCATAGATGTGGTGCGCTACACACCGATGATCAAGACTCTACTTAACGCAGCTCGTCAGACTCCCTAGGACACCTTAAAACCTTAGGCTCTGCTACTAAGTTTGTAATGCCTCAGAAAATGGGTCCCGGAGCATCACACAATTCTTGAGGCTATGAGTAGCCCTAAGCTAACCCTTTGAGCCATTTTTATTCATTTTAACACAAATCAATCGAGTTTCCATAAATAACCCTCAAATATCAATAGAGTAATTATCATCCAAGAATAAAAGAATTTCAGGAAGATAACAAAATATGACTTATTAGTCAACTCCCAACATCTATAATAGTCTGACAAGACTCTAAGAAAATCAATAAAACCAACGAGCCATTGAGACAGGCCCCAACTGACTCATACTCAGTTATCAAATATAAACAATTCTATGTAACTAATATCAGACATCACGTCCTCGGAACATGAGGACTCACCATAATAGAGGATGTGGAACAGCGTGCCTGAAGAATCACTATCAAACCTAGAATTAAGTACCTGAACCTACATTCTGAGAAAATACAGCCTACATCTGAAGATGTGGGTTAGTACCATGGAAAAGAACCAAGTATATGGAGGTGTATGCAGTTGTGTAAACATCATCATCATAAATATTTATAAGAAATATGCAGGATGTATGAAAGCCTCACATAGCGCAAAGAAAATCATCATAATCATGAAAGGATAAAATAAGTATAATAACACATATGACGCATCATATGATTTGTCAATCACTTTCAGTTCATCAAGAATATCAATTCTCATAATGTAAATATCATTTAAATCTTTTGAAAGAATAACTTTCACAATTCCACTTCCTAATCACTTCACCATTCACCATAGACACAAGGAAACATACACACACACACATGGAGATCCTAAAACCGACATAAACCATGTGAGCTACATGGAGTCTAACGTACAACCCACATTGGGGAGAGACATCCTATCCTTGCCATTAGAGTAGGAATATCGATATCAAATCCATACAAACTAGTGATCACTATATAAATCAGCCTCAAGCTACCTCCTATGGGGGCACATAGTTCTAGGAAAGTAAGGTTGCTTTATACCTCCCACTCAGTGGTAAATATTTATAGTGATCACTAGTTTGTGTGGATTTAATATCGATAGTCCTACTCCGATGGCAAGGATAGGACAGCTCTCCCCAATGTGGGTTGTACGTTGGACTCCATGTAGCTCGCATGATTTATGTCAGTTATAGGATCTCCCAGTGTGTGTTTCCTTGTGTCTATGGTGAACGATGAAGCGATTTAAAAGTGGAATTGTGAAAGTTATTTTTTCAAAATATTTAAATGATAGTTACATTATGAGAATTGATATTCTTGATGAACTAAAAATGATTGAAAAATTATATGATGACTCACATGTTATTATACTTATTTTATCCTCTTATGATTATGATGATTTTCTTCGGGCTATGTGAGTCTTTCATATATCCTGCATATTTCTTATAAATATTTATGCTGATGATGTTTATAAAAATGCATACACCCCTATATACTCGGTTCTTTTCCATGGTACTGACCCACATCTTCGGATGTGGGCTGCATTTTCTCGGAATGTAGGTTCAGGTGCTCAGTTTTAGGTTCGATAGTGATTCTTTGGGCACACTGTTCTACATCATCTATTGTGGTGAGTCCTCATGTTCTGAGGACGTGATGTCTGATGTTAGTTGCATTGAATTGTTTACATTTGATAATTGAGTATGAGTCAGTTGGGGCATGTCTCAATGGCTCACTGGTTTTATTGATTTTCTTAGTCTTGTCAGACTAGTATAGATGTTGGGAGTTGACTAATAAGTCATATTTTGTTATCTTTCTAAAATTCTTTTATTCTTGGATGATGATTACTCTATTGATATTTGAGGGTTATTTATGGAAACCCAGTTAATTTGTGTTGAACTGAATAAAAATGGCTCAAAGGGTTAGCATGGGGCTACTCATAGCCTCAAGCACCGTATGACACTCTGGGACCCATTTTCTGGGGCGTTACAATAGGTTGGTTTGATATTTTTGAGGTGGCTTTGGTTGGGCCAAATTCCACTCTTAAAGCTATAGATAAATTTTGGTTGATTCGTGAGAGGTTGAAAACCACTAAAAGTCATCAGAAATCATAAACAAATACAAAGAGGAGAGAACTAAAGTAAAATATCCTGGGTTTTGACCATTAGAAAATTTCCTAGAATTCTGTTCTTTGGACCCACTATGACTCATGGATATGACCCATATGTTGGGGTACAAGTGGTATGGTTCTATCGTATGCTGACCAATATTAGTTTGTGGGATGGTTTTGATCACTGGAATGGGTACGACTTAGGTGTATGAGTTGTAGGGCTTAGTATGAGTTGTATCAGGGACTCAAATGGTTGGCAATATTTGATCCTCTTGGTATTTTATTCTTGTAGAGATACGGATTATTGATATGGTTCGTATGCTGCGGTTATGACTTAGTCGGATGAGTTGTATAATGGACAGCATTTGATCCAAGCGAGGCTTGGATACGAGTGGTGGGTATCAATCGTATTAGGAGGGAAGGACACATATGGGTCAGTCGTATCCCTGTGATAGATTTTTAAGGGATTTAAGTGGGCGTATTCTGAACATTTCCCTACTTACCCTAATGAGGACCCATAACTTTTAATATACTTGGGAGGTTATTTACTTTATTACTCTATTCATTAACACTTAAAAACTATTCTAAAACACTCTATAATTCTACCAAGAGCTTTTGGGGCAAGAAAGCTAGGTTTCAACTAAATGATTGCTTTTGAATTTTTCTTGCTGATTTTCTTACATTATGTTCTCGGTTTAAGGCATGATTTTCTTCCCTCATTGTAATTTCAACTAAAGGAATGGTTTGTATGATTTATTTCATGATTTTACTATTTCATAATTATAGTTTTCAACTATTATTTGGGGGTTTTGATATTAAATGCTTGGTTATGGTTTCCTGTGGCTTTAATTATCCTTTTATATACATTAATGATGGTTTTGGATGATTTAATAGTCTTTGGAATTGGTTTTGTTTATATTATGCCCCCAATGTGTTTGATAAAATGCGTATAAAGATATGTTCATTGCATTAATAAAACTCTTGCATGTTTTAAACTTTGTAAAATAATTATGCATAGTTTAACTGGTTTGAAACGCCTAAAGGCTAAATGGTTATTCTTGTGGGGAACATGGAAGTATCTCAAGTAGTTTAATATGGTATATTGAAGGGTACTTAAAGGTCCTCTTAACCTAAAGGGTTTGTCTATGGATATTAGTTGCAAGTAAAGGGTGGTATGTCGATACCACTAAATTGGCCTTGGTTAATAAAATGGGAAATGGATTGGTTGGTTATTTGGAAATGGTTTTAATTGAGATTTAACAGTGGTGTGTGTAGCAATGCCATGGAAGGTGATGGTCCCGAGGGTACCAAAATAGGAAACTCATATTTATCGATATAACGATTGGCCTTAGTAGTCTATGTGCATGATGACACACTATTAGGGAATATACTAGTTATCCAATGGAATACTTTCTTGGTCGTGGTGCTACACACATCAAGGCCTTTTTAGCTGGGGGAGTTGAACCCATATAGCCTATGGACAGTTTAGGACGACCAAGCTACATAGCCCAGGTAAAGCTTTTAAAGGCATGCTAAACTCGATCCCTTTTTCCCGACATAGTTACATAGATATCTATGGTTGTGTGCATTGGATGGTTTTAGTTGGCTTTATAACTGGAATTATTTTATCCTTATCTTAACATTCATTCTAGCGGTCTCTTCCTAATCCATCTACTGGCGGTTGTATACCCATACTATGCTGGAACCAGTCATTCGACTCCTCCTACATAGTGATTGACTCGGAGACAACATTTGTTCTAAAGTGTTGAGCTTCCATCCTTTTGGAAGACATTATTTCATGTTATGGATATTTTTAGAAACTTGACTTTGTTTTGGATATTAGTTTCTGGCCATGGTTGGGGATATGTCCCGATCGAATTTATTTACTATTTTCGATAGAGGCTTTATGGTACTTGTAAGGGGTTGGTATGGGTGGAATTGGTATAGGTTTAGGCCTTGGAATAGGAGTAAGTTGGTGGGCTAACATTATTGGACGATATTGTTGTTTTTTCCATCATATTATATTTTGAGATTAATTATATTATATTTTGATACTTATTTGGTTATAGCCTATGGTTTGGCCAGTATGGTTGGGCTATTGATGTTGTATGATTGAACTTGGTTGGGTCTATCACGGTTGTAACCCTATCCCAGAGTCTTAATGAGAACATTTATGCTATCTCATTATATGTTTAATACTCAGCCCATCAAAGGTTGTGTAAACTGCGTGGGGTTGGGTAACAGGGGTCGATCCTTGATCTCAGATGAACTTGGGATGCCTATTATGATAGGGCCCAAGGTTGGGTCAGATCAAGTTGGTATCGAAGCCTAGGTTCATGGTCATTTGGGAGTAAGGATGGGCATTCGGTACTTTGGCTCGTGTTTGTTTTTTTTTTTATTTTGGTTTTGAAATTATACGAACCAAAAACCAAACTGAATTTTTTTGGTTTGGTTCATTTTATATAAATTTTGGTTCATGTGTATTTTAGATTAATAATTTTGGCTTTTCGATATTGTCTTATTTCAAATAAAAAAGTACACGATGCTACAAAATATACCAAAAAAAAAGACAGGACTCTCAAAACTCAAAAGGGATACTTACTTCTGGAATAATCAAAAGGGATACTCTTAGCCAGTTAGCCTACAACTATGTTCTATTTGGCTTGAGATCACTATCTGGCTTTCATAAGACCAATATTACAATATACACAATTATATGCACACTAGCATATTAGAATCTAAACTCTATCAACGTAATTACAATACTATATATAACAACAAAAAATATAACTCAACATGATATAGTTTATACATGACATTTCTTTTAAAATATGGAAGTAGCCTATATATACCAAATCTCCAGATAATTTGAATAAAATATCTAAAATAGTAGTACATTGCTTAGTGTAGAAATTGTCTTGATGTAGGACAAATGGCCGATAATTAGATAGGAATATATATTATTATATTATATAAAATATATAATTAAAAAAAAGTATATTAAAAATTTTGGTTTAAACTTAAAAACAAAAATATGTGAACCTAAAACTCGTAACCTGAACTGAAATGCAGAAATTGTAAAAAAAATAAAAATAAACCCAAACCAAAAAACCCAAAACCAAAACCAAAATGATTTGGTTTGGTTTCGTATTTTGGTTTTTCGGTATTTGTGCCCACCCCTACTTGGGAGTCCTCAAAGCCATATCGAGTAGAGTCTCTTATAGAGGTGTGAAGCATTCCACACTCATAAGGGAAAGGCTACAAGAAATTTAGGAATGTTTTACTTTCTTGGTATTCTATCTTTAAGCTTGAGTTCTTAATCCTGAAATCTTCTCTAATCCTTATTTGCTCGTCTTTTAGATTGTGCCTCCTAGATCTAGAACACAAAGAAATTCTTCTGTCCCATCTATTAATAATGCTTAAGGGGTATGTCCTACGTCTGGAGTACATCTTTAATCTCATGGTCATATTCTTGATGGTTTTGGAGTTTCTCCTATTCTGGATAGTTCTCCCCAGGTTTGTCGGGGCAATCTGACAAATACAGAAATTTGTCAGTCTATTCACGCATTGCTCAACTAGTTGGTGCTCAAGATGAGCGAGGTGTGGTTGGTACTTTGTCTGTTGAGTCCACAGGGGTTTGTCAATTTATGAAGAAGGGTCCTCCATCTTTTACTGGAGTGAAGGTGGAAAAGGATCAACAAGGCTTTCTGGATGACTTAGAAAAGATCTTTTGGGTGATGCAGGCTACTAATGTAAAACTTTGTAGCTTATTAGCTCAAATATGTTTCTTATCAGTTGTATGAGGAGTGGGCAGGGATAGATGTGAAATAGAAAAGAAAGGGTTATGGGAGGCTTTTGATAATGCCTTCTTGGATCGATACTTCCCTCAAGAGTTGAGGAAAGCTAAGATGGAGGAGTTTGTGAATCTCAAGTAGAAAAGGATACCAGTAAAGGAATATGCTTTGATGTTCCATCAACTATCAAGGTATGTTCTATACTTAGTGGCTGATATGAGGTCGAGAATAAGGAAGTTTGCTTCTGGGTTAAATAGAGATTTGATCATGGATAGCAATACTATCTTGATGATTAAAGATATAAAAATCTCAAGGTTGACTATTTATGTGCCGCTGGTTGAGGACGAGAAAAAGAGACAGGCAGAGTTTGGGGATAGGCAGGGAAAGAGGAGAGGTTTTCTGGTTAGGGAGGTGCTCAGTTTCAGAGTGGTAGAGATATGAGAAAGTGGTAGAAAAAAAAATAGGGGAGTTCTGGATCTTTTTCAGCTAGTGCTTATTACCATTTAGGAGATAAGCTTCATCAAGGTGTTGACAATTCTTGGGTATAGGTTTCCCAATCTCAGGCGAGCAGAGCTCAGTCAATTTCTTAATGTCCTTTTTGTCAAAATCTCTGGTAGTCCTCATCGGGGTTATTTAGATGAAGGAAAGGACAAATTCTTTAAGTGCATCCAGGTAGGCCATCAGCTTAGGGATTTTACGGTCAATAAAGTTGCTACGCGGGCGAGTAAGATTCTTGTGGTTTCATCTTCTGCTCCTGCACCTGGTGTTATGGCATTTGCTTCTGTTACTGCTCCTGGTTCTAGTCTTAGTTGTAACAGGTTGTATGCGTTGGCATCCAAATAGGAATTTGAGGCATCACTCGATATTGTTTCTTATCTGTTAGAACTTTTCTCTCATGACATACATTATTTTCTTGAGTCAGGGTCCACTCTTTCTTATGTGGATGTGCCTTTTAGTTTTAATCCCAAAGTAATTTTGGATCTTTTTTCTATTTCTACCCAGTAAGTGACTCAGTTAAGTTCCCTAGAGAAGCGGTTGTAGAATAGAAAGGTGGTTCCTTAGCTCCTAGGATAAGGATTATTTCTTATATTAGAACTAGAAGTTTAATCTTTAAGGGTTGTCTTTATCACTTGGTTCGAGTTAAGGATTGTACCTCGGAAGGTCCTTTTTGTCTTCTGTCCTTGTGGTTAATGAGTTTCCAGAGCCCTTTTTGGATGATCTTCCTGGTGTTCTTTTGAATAGGTAAATAGAGTTTGGCATTGATTTGCTTCCATACATTTGTCCAATTTGTATTCCTCTATATATAATGGCTACGATTGAGTTAAGGAAACTTAAGGAGCAACTTAAGAATCTTCTGGACAAAGGGTTTATTCATTATAGGATTTCTCAATGGGGTGAACTAGTGTTGTTTGTACATAAGAAAGATGGTTCCCTTCATAAGTTCATTGACTACAGACAGTTGAGCAAGGTGATGATAAAGAACAAATATCATTTTCCTCAGATAGATGACTTATTTGACTAGTTTCAAGGTGTCAAGTTCTTCTCTAATATAGATCTTTGGTTTGCATACCATCACCTTAATATTAGGGAGGTGGATATCACTAAGATGACTTTTTGTACTAGGTATGGGCATTTTAAGTTCTTGGTGATATCATTTGGGTTGACCAACGCTCTGATAGCATTTATGGACTTGATGAATAGGGTGTTCATGCAGTATTTGGATCTCTTAATCATTGTGTTTATTGATGTTATTCTAGTTTATTCCAAGAGTAAAGTGGATCATATTAATCACCTCCGTGTGGTGTTTTATACCTTACAGGAACAATAGTTGTATGCCAAGTTCTCTAAGTGTGAGTTTTGGTTAAATATTGTGACTTTCTTGGGTCATATAATTTCTAGTGAAGGGATCATGGTGGATCTACAAAAGGTTATTGTTGTGAATAGGTGGCTTAGGCCTATGACTCCATCCGATATTTGGAGCTTCTTAGGTTTATCCAGGTATTATAGACACTTTATAGAAAGCTTTTCTTTTATAACTATTTCTTTGACTAAGTTGACTCAGAAGAAGGTTACGTTTTCTTGGTTAGATGCTTGTGAATGGACTTTTGAGTAGTTAAAGAATAATTTGACTTTAGCTCTAATCTTAACTTTGTCAGAGGGTAATGTTGGGTTCGTGGTTTATTGTCATGCATCTTGGGTAGGTTTTGGTTGTGTTTTGATGAAACATGGGAAGGATATTGCCTATGATTCCAGGCAATTGAAGGTGCATAAGAGGAACTATCCTAGTCATGATTTAGAGTTGGTGCCAGTTTTGTTTTCTTTGAAAATATGGCGGCATTATTTGTATGGTGTTCATGTGGATATCTTTTCTGATCATAAGAGTCTTTAGTACATGTTTACTCAGAAAGAGCTTAATCTCAAGCAGAAGAGATGGCTTAAGCTTCTTAAGTATTATGATATGAGTCTTCACTATCACCTAGGTACGGCTAATGTGGTTGTTGATGCTCTTAATAGGTTACTCATGGGTAGTTTGGATCATATAAAGGAAGAAAAGTGGGAATTGGTGAAGGATATTCACCGCTTGGTTAATCTTGGAGTCTGTCTCTTGGACTATAAGGAGGGTTGTATGGTGGTGTATGAGGTGGTTCATTCATCTCATGCTTCAGATATTAAAGAGAATCAAGTGTTGGATCCTATCTCAATAAAAATTAAGAGTGATGTTTTTGGGCAAAAGGTAGTGGTGTTTGAGATCACTGGTGATGGTACTTTATGGTACCAAGAGAGGTTGTGTGTTCCTAATGTCGATGGCTTACGGTAAAGGGTTTCTGCTGAGGTGCATGAGTCGCGCTATGTTGACCATCTCATCTTGGCTAAGATTTATTATGATCTCAAGGATATCTATTAGTGGAATAGTATAAAGAGAGATATGACAGATTTTGTGGCCATGTGTATGGTGTGTTAACACGTTATGTTCTAGGACATAAAGCCAGAAGAGTTGTATCAAGAAACTGAGTTGCACAAATATAAGTGGGAAGTCATCAATATGGACTTCGTTACTGGTCTTCCTTGGTCTCAGAATCATTTTGATTAAATCTGGGTCATAATGGATTGGATGACTAAGTCTATGTGGATTACCTTTTTGGCAGAGGATTATGCGAAGCTATATCTTTAGGAGATTGTGAAGCTGTATGGGGTGCCTGTTTTGATTATTTTTTACTGTGGTACACAGTTTATATCTCACTTGTGGCGGTTTCTCTAAAAAGAGTTGAGGACTAAGGTTAGTCTAAGTACTGCTTTCCATCTGAAGAAAGATGGGCAAGCTGAGAGAACTATTCAGACATTGGAGGATATTCTACGAGCCTATGTGATGATTATGGTGGAAATTGGGTTGAGCATGTACCTTTGGTGGAGTTTTCTTACAACAATAGCTACCATACTAGTAATGGTATGGATCCTTTCGAGGCATTGTTTGGTAGGAGTTGTATATCTCTTATTGGTTAGATTAAGCTTGGTGAGGTAGACATGTTTGGCCCAAATTTGGTTTATCAAGCAATAGAGAAGGTTAAGGTGATTCAGGATAGGCTTAAGGCTACCCAAAGTCGCCAAAAGTCCTATGTGGATATTAGGCATAAAGACTTGGAATTTGAGGTCGAGGATAAGGTTTTCCTCAAGGAATCTCCCATGAAGGGGGTGGTGCGGTTTTATCAAAAGGGGAAACTCAGTCCTTGGTTTTTTGGCCCTTATCAGATTTTGTAGAGGGTTGGTAATATTGCATATGATTTGGAGTAGCCATCTTGTTTGAGTTTTGTTTATCTTTTCTTTCATATTTCTATGTTAAGGAGGTGCATTGGTGATTCTTCTTCGGTTTTTCCTTTGGAAGGATTGGGTATTTTGGTTTCTTTATTTTATGATGAGGTCCTGGTTGAGATATTAGATTGGAAAGTTCGTCGATTTTAGACCAAGGAAGTGACTTCGATTAAGGTTATTTGGTGAAACCAAAAGGTGGAAGAAGCTACTTGAAAAGAAAAACATGACATGAATTCCAAGTATCCACATCTATTTTCTTCTCTTGGGATTCGTACGGAAGATATGTGTCTTTAATATATCTTTATTTTTTGAGTGTGTCAAAAAAAAATTTAACATATTTGCCTCTTTATTTTCAAACTTTGATAAAGGGATATTTGATAATGCAAATGACCCTGTGTGTGGTTACCCCTACCTTATCCGTCATTTGGGGATGAATGTTTTTACTGGGGGAGACTGAAACATTATGGTTTTTGACCCTTAGAAAATTTCTTGGAATTTCGTTCTCCGAACCCAATATGACTCATGGGTATGAGCCGTATGTTGGGGTACGAGTGATATGGTTTTTTTGTATAATGCCCAGTGTTAGTAGGAGGGATGGTTTTTGTCACTGGAATGGGTATGACTTAGAGTTATGAGTAGTAGGGCTTTGTATGAGTCATATCTGGGACTCATATAGTAGGTAGTGTTTGATCCTCCTGGTATTTTATTCTGCTAGGGATACAGGTTATGGATACGTATCGTATGATGTGTTTACGACTTTGTTGGATGAGTGATATACTGACAGTTTTTTATACAATTGTTGAGTCTTACATATGAATGGTGGGTACTTATCGTATTGGAAGGTGTGACTCATATGGATCAGTATCTCTATGACGGTTTTTAAGGGATTTAAGTAGGGATTCTCTTCCCTCATTGTAATTTGAACTAAAGGCATTGTTTATATGATTGATTTCATGGTTTTACTACTTCATGATTATGGTTTTCAACTATTATTTGGTGGTTTTGATATTAAATCCTTGGTTATGGTTTCCTATTGTTTTAATTATGCTTTTATATGCATTAATGGTGGTTTTGGACAATTGGATTCCATGGTAATAGTTTAATTGTGTTTGGAATTGGTTTTGGTTATATTATGCCCCCAATATGTTCGATAAAATGCTTATAAAGATATGTTCAGTGCATTGACTTCTTTTAATGGAACTCTTGCATGTTTTAAATTCGGTAAAGGAATTATGCATGGTTTAAATGGTTTGAAAAGTCTAAAGTCTAAATGGTTATGATTGTGGGGAACATGAAAGTCTCCCAAGCAGTTTAATATGGCATATGGAAGGGCACTTGAAAGTCCCCTTAACCTAAATGGTTTGGCAATGGATATTACTTGCAAGTAAGGGGTGGTATGACGATACCATTAATATTGGACTTGGATTATAAAATGGTAGATAGATTGGTTGGTCATTTGGAAATGGGTTTAATTGGTAATTAATGGTAGGGTGTGTAGCATAGCCGCAGAAGGTGGCGACACTGGAGGAACACAAACTGGAAACTCGTATTTGTCGGTACGATGATTGGTCTTAGTGAACCGTGTGCAGGATGTCACACTATTGGTGGATGTACTAGTCATCCCATGGGATACTTCCCTTTTTGTGCGTCTACACACACTAAGGACCTTTCAGCAAGAGGAGCTAAACCCATATAGCCCGTGAGTGGTTTAGAATGGTCAAGATACACAACCCTGGTAAAGGTTTTAAAGGCATGCTAAACTCGGTCCCCTTTCCCAGCATGGTTACATATATATATATATATATATATGTATATACTATATATATATACAGTTGATTGAATTGGATGGTTTTACTTGGTTTTATAACTGGCATTATTTTATCCTTATCCTAAGATTCATGCTAGTGGTCACTCTCTAACCCATCTACTGGCTGCTATATACCCACGTTATGCAGAAATCTGCCGTTTGACTCCTCCTATATAGGGATTGACTTGAGGACAACATTTGGACTGAAGTGGTGAGCTTTCATCCTTTTGGAAGGCATCATTTTATGTTATGATATTATTCGATGTTTGACTTTATTCTGGATAATAGTTTTTGCCATGGTTGGGGGCATGTCTCAACCAGATTTATTTACTCTTTTGGATAGAGGCTTTGTGGTACTTCTGGTGGTTGGTATGGGAGGGATCAGTTTAGGTCTCAGCCTTTGCATTGGATTAAGCCGGTGGGAAGACATCATTGGACGATATTATTTATTGGTCCATCATATTATATTTTGGGATTAATTATATTATATTTTTATACTTATTTGGTTATGGCCTGGTTTATGGCCTATCATTGGGTTGGTATGTTTGGGCGATTGGTATGGTATGGTTGGACTCGGTTGGGTCGGTTACGGTTGTTACCCTATCCCAGACTCCTAATGAGAACATTTACACTATCTTGTTATATGTTAAAAATTTAGCCCATTAAAGGCTGCGTAAACCACATGTGGTTAGGCAACAGGGGGTGGACCCCAATCTCAGATGGACTTGGGATGCCTATTACGACAAGGCCCGAGGTCGGGTCGTGACATAAAGTTTGAAGTCAGTGATTATGTGTTTTTTAAGGTGTCACCCATAAAGGGAATAATGATATTTGGGGAGAAAGGAAAGCTTAGTCCCAGATAAATTGATCCTTATAAAATGGTGTAATACGTTGGATAAGTTGCTTATGAGTAAGATTATCCCTCAAAATTAGTTGATGTCCATCTATTTTTCGATGTGTTAACATTATGAAGGTGCATTAGGGACTTGTCTTTATTAGTTCCCATATATAGTATTGAGGTGAAGGATAGCTTGTCCTACGAAGAGATTACAGTTCAAATTGTTAATCGACAAGTTCGAAGGTTAAGGAATAAAGAAGTTGCTTCAATGAAAGTTCTTTGGAGAAATCAAATAGTTGAGGGAGAAATTTGGGAAACTGAGTCAGACATGGTGATTCGTTATCCTCACATATTCACTTGTAGTAAGAGTTAGTATGAAGTATGAAATTATTCCAAGTCTATTCTATTCACAATTATCCTTACTCGTAACTCATGAAATTCATGTCAAAGGAGTTAGTTCAGTTATAAGTTAATGCTTGAGATGAAAGATTTCAGTCTTAGAGTAAAAAATAATTCATATCTTTGCTTAGAGAGATCATGAGATAGCCATTATTTTTCCCTAACCTTTATTTGAGGACGAATGGTCACAGGGGAGACAATGTTAGACCCCTGATAAAGGGTGTATTTATGCATTCTAGCATCAATATTCTAGCCTTTTTAGCCTTGTTTTGAGGATGATTCATGTGATATATGAGTTGATAATGATATGAATGTGAATAAAAGTGTTTAATCATGTGTTTATGATGTTTAGAGTGAGTTCCAAACAAATTTGTACCTAAAAGATTCATATAGAGTTCAACCTAGAAAACTAGCGTTACTAGATTGAGCTAGGTGTTTGTCTTGTTGATTCCAGTGGATTCTATTATGTTTAAGGTGTTCCAAATGGTATTTATGAATGATTAAGAGTGGAATAACTTGTTGGGAATGAGAAAATTTCAATTGGAATGAGTCTACAACTGGAACAATACGTGAAAGATTAATGCAAATTAGCATAGCTTAGCTCTTGTTTTGATTCATCGTAATGGGTGTTGTGTTATGTTTCTCATTCAATTCCTATGGTGTGATGGTGTAAGAGGCTTTTGGAGCTGAATATGATGATATTTTGATGTTAATGAGGCTTGGAATTTATGGGAAAGATGCCACAAGACAAAGGATCGAGAGGGGAGACTTAACACTTAACCAAAATTCAAAGTACAAATTCCAGAGGAGGAAGGCGATGGAAAGGCACCGCCCCACCTAGAGCAGGGCAATAACCAGGGAATCGCCCTAGCTGTAGCGGGGGGATAGCCAGGGCGACACCTTACCTAGTCTTGGCCTCAATAATTGACAGTTTTCTTGTCCAAGACAGATTTAGCTTGCTCCTACACTATAAATACATGTTATACCATGTTTTTACGTACTTTTGGACATCTTGGAGCATTAGAGGCTACCACAACTTATTTTTAGATTTTATCATTCTTTAATTTTTTTTTTATGGTTTTTATCATCAATCCAAGGGATTGGATGATGAATATTTCTATTAAAGGATAAATCTCTTTTCCGGGATTAAGGCTAAGATCATGACTACTTTCATTTTGAGTTTATTTTGTTTAATTGCTTATCATTATGGTCGTTTTTTTATTCTTTATTAAATTATTTTGAGGATTTATCACCCTTAGAATACATGTATTGTCGACCTTGTAATCTCTGGAGAGAGAATAGGGAGATAGAACATGGAATAGATAAAGAATGGTTCTTATTTCTTTATAAAATAAGGAATTTGAATTAGCATCTAGGACAAGGATGTACTTAGAAGCCTTGCTTGATTCACACGTAGGATGATAGCTTTAAAACACTTAATTGAATGACTAGATCCCTGCTTAATAATGTAGTTGTAATATCTAAATTAGGTAAAAGGTTAGAAGTCGGGAGACCATAATCATGCAATTAACCCTACGAATCAACAACCACGAAAAGCGATTTATCGAATAAAGTTCAATAACGTAGAAGGATTGTTAGTAAGCCTTTACCATGGGCTTATATCGATAGATTGTCTTAAGTCATTACTTTTCCGCATTAGTATAGTTTAGTTTATTTTTAATTCTAAAACTCTATTTGCTACTCTCCTCGATTGGTTAAACTAGAATAGGATAGGCGGCGAACGCAATTCCCTGAGAGATGGACACTTGCGCTTTCTTGAAGCCACTTTACTACTTGATAAGACCACGTACATTTGTGTGCACGCATGGGCACTGTCGATTTTTTGGCGCCGCTGCTGGGGACTTGTAACTAGGCATTTATCTTAGTTTTAGTTTTTCTATATTTAGTTGTAAATAGTTTTTGTTTAGATTCATTTTTTTTCTCTTTTTATCACACTTCTTGATATGTCAACCTAGGATAGATGGTTTTTAGGTGATGATGATTCTTTTTATTTCTATGGAGGATCACATCAAGCGGCTTATTGTCTAGATTTTGATGGAAGTGCATGGACTAGACCTTCACAATGTGATACGGATGCTATTCTATCTGTGGAGCAGACTGCAACTTGGTGTTTGGTTTGTGCTTAAAGTGGTCATATTGCAGCTATGTGTGCTGTCAATTTCGAATTAAAATTATTTGTGGGCCATACTGAAAGGCAAAATTATATAAAATACTATAACTAAACGGGGATGAATCAGTCTCAAATTCAATCATGGACCAACCAGCAGCAATTTCAGCAGCAACAACTAAACATGCAGGCCACAGCTCAAATGAGCAATTTGGAAGAGATAATGAAACACGTTTTAGCATCTCAGGTTAAGTTGTTAACCAATTTCTGAGGCAAATACAGGAATCACAGCCACTTGATTATCATCTTTATGTTGGGATTGAAACTAAGAAGGTGAATAAAAGTGAGCGTGTAGTAGATTGAGTAAATTTTGAAGTAGAATTGGTTGAGCCTCACTCAAAGCACTTTTCCACATTATGTTTAGATGATGTCTTGTCTGTGGAATCATTTAAATTAGTGGAAGAGTATGAAGATAAGGAATAAGAATCCTATATTCTTAATTTTACATCGGACAAACAATATAAAAAGACACCTCACTTTAAGGCCGAGTGGATTACCATGCACATTCTATTACTTGGTTCTTTAATCTTTGTATACCCTCCTTATGATTGAGGCAAAAAGATGGATGAGATGTTGGGGGTGAAATTTATATCCTTACGGTGGAGGAAAAATTGTTTTGGGTCGTGTTGCGACACTAAATTAGGCGCTTCTTGGGAGGCAACCCAAGTTAAGGTATGTTTTCTTTTTAGTTTCTTTTTTAGTTTTTTATTTCAAATAGTTTATGTTTTTGGTTGAGTCACAGGTGGAAATCCTGAGTACCATAAACTTGAGCTAAGAAGCATGGCAAAGACTGAATGTGGTGTCCTATGGATCTCCTTTATACAAAAAAAAATGCTACTAGCATGGCCTAGAGACCTCAGGGAGTATTTCTATCTTTTTACTTTTAAATTCACTTTGGGGACAAAGTAGATTTTTAAGTGTAGGGTGGGGAAATTCCCAATTTTCGGCTCAATTTAAAAAAATCTACGATTGGAATAAGTAAGATATTCTTTTTGGTGTTATTTTTTATTACATGATACAAGTGGTTTTATTTGTAAAAGCATGTTGATTGAATGAATTTGTATTTTTTAACACTTAGTCTCATTTTTTTTTACTTTGGTACATTTTGGATTAATTTTGAATTCATTCTATTGTTTGGTTAGGAGTCTATGATGACCTTATTGAGTTGAGCATGTGCCCTATGCATGTGAGATTCTTATATACTCCTTGTTGCATGTGATGTCTAAAACTTAGCAGGTGTGTGTGTAAAGTGAAATAAAGAGTGTGGGTTTAGGAGATGATTTAGGCATTTCTTTGATATACTTAATATTATAACCTTATATTTGTCCTACCCATAGTGCATTATCCTAGTTAACCTTCATTGAACCTTTAGCCTTTTTTTATAGCTTCATATGTAGCCTAATCTTTTTTTTGATAGAACATAATTTGATCCAAAAAGCTCCTAAGTTCTTTAATTGAAAAAAGAAACAATTGAATAAGGAGTTTAAGAAATTGAATAAGAAAAATGTGAAATTGATGCCCCAAGGTAAGAGTTATTGGTGTTTATAATTGATGTATGGTGGTTGGGATTGGTATAAAAGGTGTTAGAAATATTCCCATGATTGTAGAGAATGAAAAAAATGAATCTTGAAGGAATAAGTACTATGGCCACCATGTGTTTGAGAAAATTCTTAAAAGAGATGGGGCAAAAACAAATGGTATGGGTAGATGAAAAAGTGAAATTTGGTTGTTAAAGATTGGGTTTTAATTATTTAATGTAGTGTATTAAAGGTCTTAGAGAGGTTAGTCACTATTCCCAAGTAGTTCCTACCCGTCCCTTAGCCTACATTACAACCCAAAAAAGTTCTAATTGAACCTATGCTTTACATTCGACTATTAGTGAAGCATTACACTAAGGGCAAGCTCATGGTTCATTATGTGTAACTTGTGAATTCTTTGTGAGAGTGAGCATAATTTGATTCTTGTACCCATTTTGTTATAAATTGCATTATTGTAAGTGATATGGGTAACTCTCTTGATGTAAGGGGCACATGTTTGATGAATGTGGGTCATTTGTATGATGTCCTAGATTAAATTATAAGCATGAGTTTGCCAACTAGGTGAGTAAATTGTTGAGGCTAGGATGTTTTGAAGTAGTGTTCTTGAGCTTTCAAGTGTGTAAATAACAGGCTTTGTGTAGAAACTTCCATTTCGTGTAGTTATTGTAGTACTAGCTTAAGTGTCTTGCATATAGTACAAGTGTAGAATCTCCAGCTAATGATACTTAGAGTGAAGAGTTGTTCGAGGACGAACAAGGCTTTAAATGTAGGGTAGTGATATTGGGTGTATTTATGCATTCTAGTGTCACTATTCTAGCCTTTTTAACCTTGTTTTGAGGATGACTCATGTGATATATTAGTTGATAATGATATGAATATGTATCAATGTGCTTAATCATTTGTTTATGATGTTTAGAGTGAGTTCCAAACAAATTTGTACCTAAAAGATTCATTTAGAGTTCAACCCGGAAAACTAGCGTTACTAGCTTGAGCTAGGTTTTTTTCTAGCTGATTCCGGTGGATTCTGTTTTGTTTAAGGTGTTCCAAATAATTTTTATGAATTATTAAGAGTTGGATAACTTGTTCAGAATGATAAAAGTTCAATTGGAATGAGTCTACAGCTAGACCAATACGTGAAAGATAAATGCAAACAAGCATAACTTAGCTCTTGTTTTGATTCATCATAATGGGTGTTGTGTTGTGTTTTTCTTTTAATTTGTATGGTGTGGTGATGTAGGAGGATTTTGGAGCTTAATATGATGATATTTTTATGTTCATGAGGCTTGGAGTTCATGGGAAAGATGCCACAAGACAAAGGATCAAGAGGGGAGACTTAACACTTAACCAAAATTTGAAGAGCAAATTCCAAAGGAGCAAGGCGATGGAGAGGCACCTCCCCACTTAGAGTAGGGAAATAACCAGGAAGATGCCCTAGCTGGAGCAGGGGGATAACCAAGGCGACGCCCCACCTAGTCCTGGCCTCAATAATTGACAGTTTTCTTGTCCAACACAGATGTGGCTTACTCCTACACTATAAATACATCTTATATCATGTTTTTACATACTTTTGGACAAATTTTGGACATCTTGGAGCATTGAAGGATACCACAACTTCATTTTAGGTTTTGTGATTCTTTAATTTAGTTTCTTTATGGTTTGTATCATCAATCCAAGTGATTGGATGATAAATATTTCTATTAAAGGCCAAAACTCCTTTTTTGGGGTTAAGGTTAAGATCATGAGTACTTTCATTTGATTAATTTTGTTTAATTTCTTATCATTATGGTTTCTTGTTTATTCTTGA
This sequence comes from Capsicum baccatum var. pendulum, assembly GCA_030864225.1. NCBI lineage: Eukaryota > Viridiplantae > Streptophyta > Magnoliopsida > Solanales > Solanaceae > Capsicum > Capsicum baccatum. The sequence continues at coordinate 130,536,091 of CM061557.1, forward strand.
TTTAATTATCTTGAGGAATGATCACCCTTAGAATACATGTACTGTCGACCTTGTGATTCGAGAGAGGGAATAGGGAGATAGAACATGGGAATAGACAAAGTATGGTTCTTATTTCTTTATAAAATAAGGAATTTGAATTAGCATCTATGATTGGAATATACTTAGAAGCCTTACATGATTCATACGTAGGATGATAGCTTTAAAATACTTAATTGGATTATTGCATCCTCACTCAATGATGTAGTTGTAATATTCAAATTTGGTAAAATGTTAGAGGTCGGGAGACCATAATCATGCAATTAACCCTATGAATCAACAACCACGACAAGCGATTTACCAAATGAAGTTCAATAACGTAGTAGGATTGTTCGTAAGGATTAACCCTGGGCTTCTATCCATAGATTGTCCTAAGTCATTACTTTTCCGCATTAGTGTAGTTTAGTGTATTTTTAATTCTAAAACTCTATTTGCGACTCTCCTTGATTGGTTAAAATAGAATTGGATAGTCGGCGAATGAAAGTCCGTAAGAGATCGATACTTGGGCTTCCTTGAAGCCTTTTATAGACCATGTACACTTGTGTGTGCGCTGTCAACCCTAAAATTTCTATGATTTTAATTTGTGTGTATCCTTCATGTTTTATTCTATTTTTTTAGTTGAATTATGATAAGGAATGATAATGGGACCATTAGGAAGTGTTTTGGAATTTTATGAATGTGTTTGGGGTAACTTTGGTACCCCAAACCATTGAGGGTCTATGATAAAAGTGTATCGTGATAAGGGCATGCCACGCCCTAGGTTGTAGAAATGCTAGTTTTGTTTTTATTTAGTTTGGGTCGAGGGCTATTTTATCTTTTATCGAGTAAACAACTTTACAATCATATTAAGTGCAATTCCCACCCTCATAATTCAGATTAAAATGTCTTCTCTCCTCTCAAACCCTCAACAACACAAAAAAAGAGTTTTTCACCAAAAATTTAAGCTTGCCAGATTCCAATTCAAGTTTTCCTTAAGAAATTCACTAAGTCCAGGTATGTTGGGTTTGAACAAGGATAACCTTTAATACTTGTGCCAAAAGGTTGAGCTATTATCATAAATTTGAGAATTTTATAACTAAGGCTTATGCCCATTTTACTATGCTTTAGTTTATTATGTTTCATCATGAGTTGTACATTATATTGCATAAGTTTTCATGCGTATTTAAGTTTTATGTACTAAAGTTATCTTGAGCATTGAGCCTTGACAATTTTATGTGAAGTTTCCATGAGTATATAAAAGATTACAATGTGAATATTGAGTATTTGGCTTACAAGAATATCAAGCTTACCAATTTGAGTTTCAAAAGCATTGCATTATAATAACAATTTTAGTTTTATATGAGATTTTAGATAAGCTATGAAGTTCACATAAGAAATCAAGATTTTGAGATAGAAATAGAAGCATATTGTGTTTTTAGACTTATCAGCTCATGTGCTTATTGTTAAGGTGAACTTCATAGATTGAATATGAGCAATAGTATGAGTTTTGGGAGTTGTATATAGAACCAAAAGGGGAATATGAATTTAACGGATCCTATTTCCCAAAAAATACATTCCACTATAGGTTATTTCAGTATGTCCAAATGGGCATGTAGCTTGTCCTAACAGGCATGTCATTTACATTATTCATCTTGTCCAATCGGATATTTGTAGGTGATCACCACAACTATCTTTAATACCTTGAAAACGTATATTGGGTCGTTGTGATGAGGGCTTGAGTCATCGTGCCCTTTTATGAGGGTTTGAGTCATCAGAATCTGTGTTGCTATAATGACCCGAGACTACCCCCGAGTCATCACACAATGCTTACAAACCCGAAGGGCCATAAGCTAAACCCTGAATAACATCTGCTGTGAGTACTAAATAATAATACTATAATTAATGTGAAAACGGGCTGAAATGACATAAGGTTCAAAATATCTGAAATACTGATAAATAACAACATCTGATAAAAATTGAACACTATCTGAAAACTAGTCTAAAAAGCCTCTAACTGAATCTGTCTGAAAATGGAGTTGATGAGACAATCCCCGAACTAACTCCATCTACTAAACTAATATATCTACTGAAAATATAAAATAGTATACTATACTCGAATGATGAGGACTCACTACTAAATGTACTGCTGCTGGCTGAACCTGAATCTACTATGTGTGATCGGGAACCTGAGCATCCAAACCTATGAAATGAAACAACATAGCACATATAAGTATGCGTCAATACGTGGGAATGTACAGGTATTCTATATGAGGTAAGGTTGAATGTAAGGGTTCATATATATGGGGATATAATTGACTGAATGAGAATAACTGAACAGGAGAGTATGTAGAAAATCTTAGAATACTGTAAATACTGAGAATGACCTTAATTTGTGAGATTCTTGAAGTTTTGAAGGATTTCTGGAGCTTGACTTTGATTTCTTGAACTAGGGTTTTGCCCTTTGAGAGAGAATGGCTTGCTTCTTCAGAAAATAGTGCATTAATGAGCAATTTGTTCTCTTTTAGGGTTTGATTGTCTATTTAAGCTGACTAGGGTGGGGGGAAAAGACCTTAGAGCCCTCAAAATTAAAACTCTAAACAGACTAAAAATCGCAATTTTCTACTTTAGAGCGACGCATCTCTATAGCGCCGTGTCACTGGAAACTAAATATTGGGAGCTGGGTGGGTAGCACAACACTGTGCCATCGCGATGCCTCATTGGTTGTGAATTTTCTCTTTGGTACGATGCACCATGATCGCGGAGTCTTACTGAAAAGTGACAATTGAGAAAAAGGATAGTGGCGTAGTACGGTAGTATTGCGTTGTCTCACTGGAAAATGACAAATGCCATTTGGACTGCCTCCGCGACACGCTGGAGTACTAGGTGGTACATTGTCTTACTAAAATGGCTCTAATTCTTTGCCCGAGTGTTGAATTTGGGCAAATTTGGTATCAATTGAAAGCTAATTAATTTCCCACAGTGTATTTGGTGTTAGATTTGGGAGAATTTGGTATCTACATGTTTAAAAGTGTATTCATCTTTAAAGCTAGTCTTTAACATTCTAGGGACGAATTTTACGTTACGAAAAAGCACGGGGTGTTACAATTGTTTGCATTGATTATGTTGATTACAAGACTCTCCCACAGAAAAGTGTATTTTAGAAAACAAGGGTAATGACTCACAGTTGTTGTTTAGCTATTATTTTATGAGTTATTCTTTATCAATTTTCATCTTTCTGCCTTAATGATGATCAAGGTAAGCCTTTTTACATTTAGCGTGCATGATTTGAAATTATATTCATCTATAGTTTTTCTTATTTCATTCGCTCCCGCAAATCGAGTACATTCTAGAAGTACTTACCACATATATGCCTTTATGGCTACATTATTTCATAATGTAGGTTCTGATGTTCATCCCCAGTAGCACGAATAACCGTGGGCACCACTTCCTATATTTAGACTGTTAGTAAGTCATCCTTGTTCGGGCCAAATTTATAATAGTTCCAGATGTTTAATGTAGTTATTTCAGTTATTTGCACATCAGTTTGGGTCAGCTGGGGTCTGGACCAATGGCTCTTCAGTTTTCGTTAGAGGCTTGTCAAGACTAGTCAAACTGTATGTTTCTTTTAGTTTTTCATAGATTTGAAAGTTATTGAGTTATAGTATTTTGGTTGAGGTTATCCATCTATTTGAACTCAGTTATAAATTTCTTCAGTGTACATTCATGAGGTTCAGTGCTGACTAGATATCATAGTTAGCTAGGTGCCATTCATAGTCTTAAGCACCGTGTGACGTCTAGGGGGTATCTTTGAGGCGTTACACTCTTGTTCAGTCACAATATAATTTTTCTAAGAAGGGTTAAGAATTATTCTAGAATAGTAGATGGGATTTAAGATCTTTCCTTGCCTTTGGCCTGGGATTGCCCCTACCTCCACGCTATTAGCATCCTACATAATCTTAAATGACTAGGACCAACCTGGAGAAACAATGATAGGGTCTGAAGTAAACTTCGCTTTCAGGCACTCAAATGCCTTCATACATACATCATCAAAAAAACCTTTGACCTCCTTTTCCAACAACTAGCACAAAGGGTTTGCAATTTTAGAGATGTCTTTCATGAATGTTCAATAGAAACCCTCATACCCCAAAAACTATGAACACCTTTCATATAAATGGTGGAGAAAAATTTTCAATCACCTCAATCTTTTCTTTTTCAACTTTAATCCCCCTTTTTGAAATCTTATGACCAAACACCGTTCATTCTTTAACCGTAAAGTGACATTTCTCCCATTTTAAAACTAAGTTACATTCCTCGCATCTCTTTAGAACATTGGTGAGATACACCAAACATTCTTCGAATGAATCACCAATAAATAAGAAGTCATCCATGAACACCTCAATTATGTCTTCAACTAAATCATAAAATATATCTATTAAGAAACATTGAAAGCTTATAGGTGCATTACACAAACCAAAATAAATCCTCTTGAACGGGAACGTCCCAAGTGGACAAGTAAAAGTGGTTTTTTCTTGGTCTTCAGGAGTAATATAAGTCTGATTGTAACCCAAATATCTGTCAAGAAAATAATACCATGCCCTACAAGTTAGATGACTTAGAATCTGGTCAATGAAAGGCATCAAAAAGTGATCCTTCACAGTCCATGCATTCAACTTCCTATAGTCTACACACATACACCAACTAGTAACTGGCCTCATAGGAATCGACTCATTATTCTAATATGGAACCTTAGTGATTCCACCTTTTGTCACCATATATTGGATCGGGCTAACCCACTTGGTGTCTTAAATTGGATAACCACAACCTCTCTAAACACTTGATAATTTTTTTCTTCATAACCTCTTTCATAGATGGATTCAACCTCCATTGATGCTTAATACTAGGCACATAATCCAGCTCTAGTTGGATTTTGTGTGTGCAAATGCTAGGTGGAATCTCAATGATATCAATAATGGACCATCCAATGGCCCTCTTGAACCTCTTCAACAGAAAAACTAGAGCCTCAACTTACTAATCACCCAAACCAGCTACAATAACAACTGCCAAAATATTGGCCCCTAAAAATTCCTGATAAATATATGATAGAAGATCTTTGAGCTCCAAACCTAGAGGCTCCTACATAGAAGGTCGAGCTGGTGAGGTCATTCTTTTCTTCAAATCAAGATCTAACATTTTTATGCATACTCGTATGAGCCCCTGCCTTTAAGCACGCTAACAATCTTATCGTAACCCTCAATATCTTCACCCTCAAAATTTATAATGATTGTTGCAAGGGCCTCAACTCCAAGTCTCTCCTTAATAGAATTTGTTTTATCCATTTTCGAATTTGTTAATGGGGGTATGAACTATTTAAAAGAAGAAATTATTCTAAGTTGTTAAATCATTTAAAAACTTGAATGAATCTATTTATAAATCTATTTACCAGCTCAGTATTCCGCACCCCCCTCCAAATGGTATCAGAGCACAGTAATTTAAAAGATACGGAAGTGATATACGTGTTAGATAAATTAGTTAAGTTAGATTTAAATTTAGATTTAGTTATTTATTAAATTAATTATGAGAAGACCATTTAAAAATAGAGAAGCTTCTAGAAAAATAAAAGAATCGTTAGTTAGCAATTATCCAGAATATATAAGCCTAAATAAAACAAAAGAAAATCCACAAAGATTAGCCTATTTAATTACATTAATATCTAGTATTGAAGCAAAATTAATAATCCATTTAAAATCTAGAAGAATGAGACATATACCACCTAATTATGACAAAATTAGATTTAGATATCCACCAAAATATTATAAACACAATTTAAATGAATAAAGAGCAAAAATATAAAGAATTAAAACAATTTATCTCTGAAAAACGTAAAGAATTAAAAATAAGAAAAGAAAGATTACATTATAATATATTTGCCGGAGTTAGTAAAAATTCAATAAATATACAAAAAGATGAAATATCAAAATTAGAATCTCAAATAGATAGTTTAGAATATATATGTCAACACGAACTATTCACAATAAAATGAATAAAGAAGAATTTATAATAGATGAAAAAATATACGAAAATCACGAAGGTACAAAAATAAAAATAGTATTTTCTAATCTAGGAAGAAGGTATAAGAAAATAGGAGAACATTTATATTTAATGTTAGAAAAAGAAGAATTAAAATTAGAAGATAAATTAACAGCAATGGTAAGAATAGAAAAAGAAAATGAAGAGATAGATAGAAAAAAGGAAATAGAAAAAATTAAACAACAATCTACGGAAGAAATACGAAAAATAGAAGAAACTAAAAATAGTAGAATTGCTGAATTAGAAAAAGAATTACAAATGTTAAAAGATTTATACGAACAAAGACAAAAAGAAAAAGAAGAAATAGATAAAGAACAAAAATTAATAAACGAGATAAATCAATTTAAGGAAAAATTAGAAATAAATAATATAGAGGTAGAAGAAACGGATAATTATGATTCAGAAGATAGTGAAACATATACGGAAATATTAACAAATATAAAAGATTTAGAAATTAACGAAAAACAAGAAAGAATTAATCAAGAAAGAATTAATCAAGAAAACTTAGAAAATAATGATACAGAAATAAATACTCTTGACAAAAAAGAAGATGAAAATCTAATACCCAAAACAACAGAAATAAGAAAACCTATATATTACAAAAATAAATTTAAAAGATATAATGAATATGATAAATGGACACCAAAACAAATAGTTAATAGAAATTATAACTTTTTAGATCTAGACTGTGTAATAGATACAGAAAAAACAATACAATTATGGGTAGGATATATGACAAAACAATTATTAGACAATAATATAAACATAACAGATGCACCAGAATACATAGAAAAAACTCTAATAGGATCAGTAAAATTATGGTTTACAAATTTAACTGAAAATAGTAAGAAAGTATTAAGAGCTAATAAACCTATGGAAGGAGCAGCATCAACAACAACAAAATTAACACCTATAGAATTATTGAAAAAATATGAAACAACTATAAAAGATGAATTTGGTAGTATGACAACATTAGAAGAAGAACAAGATGAAGAAAAAGGTACAAATAGGAATTTAATGATAAAATTAACAATATGTAATATGTGTTATATAGATGAATATACTTGCGCATTTAAAGAATATTATTATAAAGGAGCATATAATATAGAAGAAAGTAAAGAAATAAGAAAATTGTATTTTAATAAATTACCCGAACCATTTAGTTCAAAAATAATAAAAAGTTGGGAAGAAGCAAAAATAGTAGATACATTAGGAGCTAGAATAAAATTTTTACAACAATGGTATAGAAAGCTATGTGAAAAATATAGAGAAGAATTAAAAATGGAAAAAACATTAATAAGAAATTTAGCATGTTGCAAAAATAAAATAGCACCTCAATTTGGATGCGAAGAAAGATATTATAAGAAAAGAAAAAGACATAAGAAATATAAGAAATATAAAAAATCAAAATATAAATATAAGAAACCAAGAAAAAGATATTATGTTAAAAATTATAAAAATAAAAGACCATATAGAAAGAAAAAATCTATAAAAGAATGTACATGTTATAATTGTGGAAAGTTAGGACATTTAGCTAGAGATTGTAAATTACCTAAAAATCCAAAAAATAAACAAATATCCGAAATAAAAATAGAAAATACAGAATATATGCAAATAGATTATATAGATTATGAATTAGAAAGTGAAGATAGTATATATGTAATTTCAGAAAACGACACAGATACTGAAATAGATAGTGAGATAGATGAATCAAATGACTGAAGAAGATATAAAAATAATAACAAAGGAAGAATATTTAAATGACGAAGGAACAGAACAAAAGATAATATTTGACAGTAATATATTTGATGAAATAAAAGGAAAAGAGTTAGATTTAAGTGTAGAAAAAATATTTAAAATACCAACGATAAAAAATATTTTTAGTAGGAAAAAAGATGAATATTATGTAGTATGCCAAAAAGAACATGTAATAGACTGTAGATATGCAAAAGGAAAAGCTAGTATACCACTAGTAACAAAAAGAATAGTTAATAAAGAAATAAATGATATAAAAAGTAAAGGAGATCCAATAAAATATGTACACCTCGGAGGTACAGAAATATTAATAAAAGCATGTTTTAGAGAAGGAATAGATACACCGATAGAATTATATTTAGCAGATGATAGAATTATAAGACCTATAGAAAAAAGCATAATAACTGCCGTAAAAAGAAATTTAATATACCAAAAATTTAAATTTATAATAAGTGCAAATTATTCAGTAGCAGTAACAGATAGGAATATAGATAAATCATTAGTATTATATTGGAAGATATCAGGAATAGAATTAACCCCAGGAAGTAAAATATTTACAGCGAGATGTAAAAATTTATATGTATTAACAACAAAACATAAAATAACAGGGAAAAATAAGATTAATAAAATACAAATAGATAGCCCATTTGAGCAAATTGTAAAAACAATAGATTATAATGATTATAGCTATAAAGACATAGATATAGAAGAAAATTTAGAAATAGTAAATGATAGAATAAGTACAACGAAAAGAATAGCTAATGAAAAACCAGAGTCATCGAGCTCATAAAAAAGAATGAGTTATGAAACAAATTCAATAAGTAATTTAAATCAATATTACATAACAGGAAAAATAAATGAAAAAGAACATTTAATACTATTAAACACAGGACAAGAAGAAAATTATATAGCAAAATATCTAGTAAAAAATGAAGAAATAAAAACTGATAATGATATATGCCCAGATCTACCGAGAAGTCTAATAAATAATAAAGATATAGCAGAAAAAGAAATAATAATAGGAGGAATTAGAAAAATAAAAATAGAATTTGAGGTAAAAGAGGAAATGCAAAAAGCAGATATAATATTAGGAATAAAATGGTTAGAACAAGTAAAACCATATAATATAGAACATACACAATTAGCTATAACATATAATAGGGAAAGATTATTCTTAAGAAGAGCCTTAACATAAAATGAAAATATATGTATTAATGAAGATAGTAGTGGAAGGATATTATAGTAGATATTATACGCCTATGATAGATACAGGAGCAGAAGCTAATTTATGTAGATATAATTGCTTACCAGAAAGTAAATGGGATAAATTAAAAATACCAATAATAGTTAAAGGATTTAATAATGAAGGAAGCTTAATTACTTACAAAGCTAGGAATGTAAAAACACAAATATGGGATAAGATATTGACAATAGAAGAAATTTATAATTATGAACTAACATCAAAAGATATACTTTTAGGGATGCCATTTTTAGATAAACTTTACTCACATATAATAACTAGAAATGATTGGTGGTTCACAACACCATGTAAACAAAAAGTAAGAGCAAAGAGAGTTATTAATAAAATCAGAAAGAAAACTGACTGGATAAAAGGAAGTGAAAAAATTACACAAAAGTTAGAAAATATAAAAACTGCTGAAGATACAATAGAATTAGTAGTATTTTCAATAAATAAAACAGAAATAACTATATTTTCAATAAATAAGATAGAAATAGTTAAGAAAAAATTAGAACAATTATATAGCGAAGATCCATTAAAAGGATGGGAAAAACATAAAACTACCATAAAAATTGAATTAATAGATAAAAACAGTATAATAACCCAAAAACCATTAACATATAATTTTGATGATTTAAAAGAATTTAAAATGCATATAGATGAATTATTAGAAAAACAATATATACAAAAAAGTAATAGTAAACATAATAGTCCAGCATTTATAGTAAATAAACATAGTGAACAAAAAAGAGGAAAAAGTAGAATGGTTATTGATTATAGAAATTTAAATGCAAAAACTATAACATATAATTACCCAATACCAAATAAGATATTAAAAATAAGACAAATCCAAGGATATAATTATTTTAGTAAATTCGATTGTAAATCAGGATTTTACCATCTAAAGTTAGAAGAAGAATCTAAAGAATTAACCGCATTTACGGTACCACAAGGATTTTACGAATGGAATGTATTACCCTTTGGATACAAAAATGCACCAGGAAGATATCAACATTTTATGGATAACTATTTTAAACAATTACCTAATTGCATAGTATACATAGATGATATATTATTATATACAAAGACTAAAGAGGAACATATAAAATTATTAGAACAATTTACAGATATAATAGAAAATTCAGGAATAAGTCTAAGTGAAAAGAAAGCCGAAATTATGAAAAATCAGATAGAATTTTTAGGAATACAAATAGATAAAAGTGGAGTAAAAATGCAACAACATATAGTACAAAAAATAATAAATTCAAAAGAAGAATTAGATACAAAAAAGAAATTACAATCATTTTTAGGATTAGTAAACCAAGTAAGAGAATATATTCCAAAATTAGCAGAAAACCTAAAACCCCTACAGAAAAAATTAAAAAAGGATATAGAATATAATTATAATGAAGAAGATAAAAAACAAGTTCAAAAAATAAAATTACTTTGCAAGGATTTACCAAAATTACAATTTCCGGATGAAAATAGAAAATTTACATCTATAGTAGAAGCAGATGCCAGTGAATACAGTTATGGAGGAGTACTTAAATATAGATATGAAGCAGAAAAAATAGAACACCATTGTAGATACTACTCAGGTACGTTCAACGAGACAGAAATAAAATGGGAAATAAATAGGAAAGAATTATGTTCATTATATAAATGTTTATTAGCATTTGAGCCATATATTGTATATAACAAATTTATTGTGCGGACAGATAATACACAGGTACGCTGGTGGCTAACAAAGAAAATACAAAATTCAGTTACAACAAAAGAGATTCGGAGACTAGTTTTAAATATATTAAATTTTACATTTGTAATAGAAGTAATCAGTACTAACAAAAATGTTATTGCAGATTACATATCAAGACAAAGCTACGCAAACTGAAATGATAGAAGAAAATATACATGAAAAGATACTCAACGCCCTGACTATGCTTTCATTGAAAGTAGACAGTATGGGTACTGAGATAGAAAAGCTAAAGCTAAAGACTAGTGAAGATAATCTGAAGTCTATAGCTATGAATCAGCTAACTCAGCAATGTGCAGAGCTATGTCGATCGGAAGACAATAAAATTCCAGAGCTAGAAGGAGATGTTGGGATACTCCATAAAACCCATAACGCTTATCAATCTACTTCTGCAGGTACAAGCAAAGGAGTTAGAAAAAATATGAACTTAAATAAGCTATTTGACAAGCCATATACACCAAATATACCAAAAAACCCTATGTTTACACCCCCACAAGTTACCACATATCGAGAAAGCCTAAATCAAGACAAAAAAACATATAACTACACAGCCCGCACATATATAGAAAATATTTACAACGTACAAACTTTCTTAAATAGCAACCCAAAAGCTACAAATATCCAAGAACCAGATACGAACTATATAACCCAGAAATTAACCGGATACAACAAGCTAATTGCCTTACCCAAAACTAGACCCAGCTTAGTAAAAACTTGCTACGAATATGGATTACTTAGTACCGTATATACCACAGACGGAACCGAGATATCTACTATACCCGAGATATATGAAGCATTTACCATATTTAAAAGAATAACCAAAGGTACTTTATTTTTTATAAAGATCTACACGGCACCAGCAGAGATATTATTTGACGAAGTTAAGAAACCTATACAAGTTGTAAAAATAGGAATGACAAGAGATATGATTATACCGCAAGATATTGGTACACAGCCAGAGATACCCAGAATCGAGATACCAAAATTTTATGCGAATAAAAGAGTTATCGGACTATCTACGATTTTACAAGAATTAGCAAATACATATTGTAATCAAAATCCTATATGGAGTTATTATTCAAGAAATCATGTATTGATATACTCAAATTCAAAAGAGCTACGAGAAACAGATATGGAAACAATTAGGCAATGGATTATGACGTTGCTTAAACCGGAGACAGAACCTATCGCCAGAGCTATTAAAGAAAAATTTATTTCAGAAGAATTATTGACCAGATATTGCAAAACTATTGGACACAAATACCCAGACCACAGATGTTCAAAATGTAACGGAGGAGATAATGACGTCCCAGCAGTACAGTTAGAATAAAAGAAGATAAGGACGACAGCTGGAAAGATAAGAACAGAGCAATAATGGAGATATAGCAGATATGACAAAATAGACGGAAGACTTATTTGCAGATATGACAGATAGACGGAAGACATATTTACAAAATTTGTTACGTAAAGCTTTGTAGCATTTATTGTACAATTAAATGTAGAGGCAAAAATTTCAAAGTAGGTTATTAATGTAAAGAAAGAAATTTCCAAAGTAGGTTAGGTAAAGAAAGACTTTTCCAAGTCTTTTAGTTAGTCTTTTTTTTTAAGTTTTAAGTTTTACGGATGTAAAGACTTCTTATTCTATAAATAAGAACTCAGGAAGCATTGCAAAGGCAAGCTTTCCTACATTCAGCAAAAATACTCTCTCCATTCCAATTCAAAAAATATTTAGCCCAGTTAATTAAATATATACACCGCAATGGAAAAAGCTATGGAACAACAAACCTCAGAAATATCAAAGCTACCGGAACAGGTATATCTATTTACGATTATGAATAGCTAAATTCATAATTCCCGACAATCATGATATGATAAAATAAATTCATATTAGTTACTTTATAGTAGAATTATTCGAAAAATAATATGTTAAGAAGTTTATTAGCAAAGTGGAAACGGAGAAAAATCCCAAGGAACTATGCCATCCTAAAGGTGAAACCAATGAGGCAAGAAGCCGTGGCGGGGAGTAACCAAAGTCGAGGCGCTGTTTAAGGGAGAATATCCGAATTACCATGCTAGTAGTGACCGAAGAACATGTTATTTAAGAATAATCTAGTATATAGTAATCTGAGATGACTATATTTTATTATGTATATGGTTGCAGGGAATATTTTGAAAAAGCAATTTTATGATAATGAATGATAATATATCTGATGTCATGGTAGATAAATTTAAGATACTTATTTTGTATGTACTTAGAGATACAGATGTTGCAGATATAAGAAAAGTTATATTAGAAAAAGCATATGGAAAAAATTATACGGATAGAATAAATTATATACCACACATACCTAACTACTCTTATAAATATTTATTATGTTAAAATTACGTAGGACTTTTAAAGATACGCAAAAATTACAGTTACTAGAAAAACAGATAAAAATAAATATAGACAATTACATGAAAAATAAAAAATATATAAAATCTCTTAATAAAAATATGCAAAAACTACTAAGTCTAAAACAAATAGCTATAAAATATCAATTTTAAAAAAAAAAAATAGCCCATTTAGACTACCTTAGAATTTTAGTCTTATATATACTTAAGGATATAGAAATAATAGATATTAAGAAAATGATATTAGAAGAAGTAATAAACTATGAAATAAACTATGAAATAGAAATGATAAATGCCACAGCACAAATATACGAAGACATTTACCCAGAAGGATATTATTCAGACCAAGATTGTGGATGTTAGAATATATTAGAAAAACTAGAGAAAACCAAGATAATCTAAATAACGAAATTAATTACAGAAACCGAATTAGAAAAATAATGGAAGATCTAAAAGAAAAGTTAATATGGATAGAAAAAACCTTAGAAAATTTAGAAAAAAGTACATGTAACAGTTTATATAATATAAAAAACTCACTACGAGAAGAACAACACAAAATAATAAATGACATAGAAAATCTAGAATTAGATATACACTACAGTACAGAAAGAATAAGTTATTACACAGAAATTTGTAACTCAGCAGTTACTACAGGATAAAATAATAAACTAAAAATTAATGAATACAACTCACAAAAAGAATAACTTATTAAAACAAAATCTAAAAAATAACCACGCACAAAAAAGAATAGATTCATCAGCTATAATAAATCTATTTATAAATCTATTTACCAGCTCAGTTATCCGCACCCCCTCCAAATGGAAAAATTATAGAGTCGCCACTTAATTTTTATAAAAATCCAAGAAAAATTAAAGGAATTTCAAAGGTTTAAAAGGAGAAACAAACCTTTAAAATTAGAAAAAATGGGTAAGGGTTCAATTAACGTCCTATGAAGGGTTTTAATGCACTTAGGAGCGTCCATTAAAGAATGGTTCACCAAGGATAATTTGACTAACTGAAAAGGTGGCTAACTTTGCCAAAAGGTCAATTTTATAAAAGTATTAACTTTAATTCAAATGATTATTTTTATTTATTTATTTATTGAAAATATTTTTATTTCATTCAAATCCAAATAGTTCATCTTTAGTTCAAAAGAAATGACTTGAAAGTAAAAATTAAAACAAAACTTCATTTCTTTACCCGAATTTAAGGAAAATAATTAGTAGTTATTTTAAAGAAAAATTAAGTTTTTGATTTTAATTTTTGAAGATAATTCAACTTAAGAAAAAAAATACTTAAATCGAAATAAGTAAATAAAACATTTAATCAATTATGAAAAAAAGTAGACTGTTTTTCAGAAGAAACCAATACGAGAAAATATATTTTTTTATGTTTAAGAATAATCTCTTTAGCTTAAATAAGACTAATTGACACATGAAAAAAGAATGTCATTTTATCGTGAAAAGACTTGTTTTCACGAAGATGAGCATAATGTCCATTTTACTTCATTTTTTAAACAAGATAAATTATATAAGGAAATCCAAGTAAAGAAAGGAAAGAAACGAAGATAAAATTAAAAAAAGTCACTATCTTGGAGAATTTATCTAGATAAATTAAAATTAGTTGAAGTTATAATTATATATAGCACAAATAAATTTTAAGGATATAAATATTAAAGAAGAGTTTGGATTGGGCGTTTTGGCCTCTTTTTTTTGCTGGCCCAAATTTCAGCATCTAGGAAATAATGACTTTTTGGTCCATTTTTGGCCTTGATATCAACCACTTTTTTCCAATCACTTTTCTGTATACTTGTGCATATACGTTGTATACCAGCAAGAAATCGGCAGACTTGCTTCCATTTTTCATGTACATCATATAATGGTGTGTAGCTACTACTTCCGAGTGTATATCTATCACAGCCTGATTTACGAGTCATGATGGCACCTACTCTATCCCACCAGTAGGTAAGCCGAACAATAGCATGGAGCTATTTTCTATGGAATAACTTTGTGGAAATTTTCCTAAAAGGGCAAAATGGATAATACAATTCATAAATAAATAAGGCGAATAAATTAGTCTTAAAGATAGACACTACATAGAAAACCATTCCACGACCTAGTAGAGTCAGTACAAGAGCTACTACAACACACCATAAGTTTTTTGGAATAATCAATATAAGCTATCTCAAAACAAAGGGCTAAATATATATAACTAGAAGGAAAAAGGGTAAACTCAGACTCGAAGAGCTCACCCAATCTGTGGAATTAATTCCTCACGATCAGTGAATCAACGGCGATAACTAATACTAGGATCTGCACAAAAAAAGTACAAAAGTGTATTATTAGTACCAGAACTGTGGGTACTTAGTCGGCATCATTGGCCAACTGATCTAAATACGATAAGATACATGATAATATAAACTAAGCCAAGGTAGAGGGAAAAATTGGAAGTAACCTCTCATACCGCTGTGAATTGAACCAGAATGATAACATAATAGTCGTACATAAAGGAGAAAATACATATCAGATAACAACATAAGAATCATACCATCATAACTACAAGATTGGACCCTATAAGCCAATAAGTATGAAAAAGTAAATAATCCAACACAGGCCCCCATAAGCCTGGAGGATACAATCAAGGAGAATAACTACCAAATAACCAAAGGTTACCAACTGCCATACCATAACCAAGGAACCATCCATCCCATATGACATCATGAAAAATCCTTAATACCACACTCAAACTAAAACTTGAAAGTATTATCATATTATCATTAATTTTATCGGACTTAAACTAAAACTTATGTCATTAATATCTTTGACAATTGTCGTACTTGAACCAAATCTCATATTTATAAACCGCGTCAATGAACCATATTAGTATGCCATTTCAATAAGCCAAACCCAATAGATGAAACTAATAATTTATAACAATAGACCATCTTTTTACTCGTAACTATCAACCGGACAAGAAACCATCATTGCGGGAGTCATCCATAATCATGTCTATAAGCCATATTATTAGCCATATTAGGAGACCATTTTGAGGATAATATTTATAATTCATGTATTTAGGCATATCCGGGACTTATATTAATAACTATATCCATAGGCCCCTCCTAGTATCTATGTGCCACATTATCCCTATGAGCCGTATTATATCCACAAGCCATTACTTACATCAATAGTACATATTATATCTATGAGCCGAATCAAAATTGTAAGTTGTATAATATTCATGAGCCATATTATATATATATATATATATATATATATATGTGCCATTTTATATCTATAAACCAAATTCTATCTGTACAGGCCATATTATACTCATGAGCTGTATTATCATCTACAAAACCATATTATACCCCCGAGCCATATTATATATCAACATAGGCCATATCCTTCAGCAAGCCACTAACCTTTAATCATACTGATATCTATAGCATCAAGCATCTTAATAGGCCAAGTCATTAATCATATTCAGGAATCATACCCATAGTCACATGCATAAGAAATTAATCATACCTAAAAATCATCCCATTAATCACACATAAAGACATTATCATTTGCAATACTCATAATTTGTACCCATCATTCCATACACAACTAACATAATTAATTATTACATTTCACCCTCTCATGTGTCAATCAACCATTTATAGTGTATATCATACACAAAAGTTCTATAAGGTTATTACAAGACTTGGCCAAAGGTGGGTCGGAGGGACCAACTTTTAATCTCCGAAGATACTCTTAGGAAATATCCACCCCAGGTTAGAATAAGGTATCTAAGTTTATTCCTAGATTTCAAGTAGCCATAAATAGACTTAGGATATGATTCGTCCCCAAAACAAGATTAACTAAAATAATCCTACTTAGAACAATAGCTACTAGGGCAATTTCCTTAGTTTAAGCAATTAGCAAAAACTCTACCCTAACATAAACTAGTAATGTTTACCTACATTATGTAATTAAAGGAATTTCCATTCTAATTATATCCAAGAAACCTAATTCATCTAAGCCATGACAAATTTCTCTAGCTACTCTATTTTTATGGTTTCACGATAGTTTAAGGGTCCAATTAACCCAAATATCCTTGTTCACACTTCCAACACCTAAATCATATTCCAAATCTAGCATAATATCATGATTATACTACAATATAACTGAATATCAAAGTAGGTACATCTAGCATACATGGGCACCGAAGAAAAGCCCGAAGAATCTACTAAATCAATGATTTCCCCTTCTGAGAAGCTTTCTCAAGGTGCCACACTATCAAAATCACAAACGACTTATCAAAACAAGAAGAATGATACCCATATTGCACAATGGTTCTTTGGGTCCAAAATTATGTAAAAATCCCATGTGAGATCTATTTATGGAGCGCGTTTCTAAAACCAACTTAAAATTCCACTATGCTCAAGGAATATTTACCTTAAAAATGGGTAAATCACTAAATATACTCCTTAATATCCTTAAGGAAGTCTTCTATTTTCTCTACCCCCTTCAAAACCTTTGCAAGCATGTCTTCTATCCTTAAATTGCTTGAACCAGAATCATGATTCCAAGGTGGGACATAAAGTCCACCCTTATCCTTATGATCATATTTTCTTATTTAATCACCATATCGATCTTACTCTTATCTCTGTACCCATACTTATTATAATTATTGTCTCTATAGTAGTTCTAACCTAATTACATTTTTGAGAGTTCCAAATATCTTGGTTTGACCCTTAGCCCTTAGCTCAGAAACCTACCACCTCTCTATCGAGATATTTTACCTATTTTTTAGAATTTAAATCTTCACACCTAAGTTCTTTACCTTGTGCACCAATTTTATTTACCTTCTTCACTTCTGCTGTAGCAAATTATTTTGTAAGAAACTCAATCTTAGACCTCAGTTATGCAATATCTTGGGTTTCTATCTCATCTAATGATCTCTACTTTGTAGATGATCCAATTTCATAACTTCCTACAAGTTTGTTTTCATTCCCGAGTGTTCTACCCTTGGTTTTTCTTTGTGAATCAATCTGGATCTCAGAAGCATATTCCCTACGTAGACTCATGGATGGCTCTCAAATAATAGTGTCTTCTAAAACCATGGTATTTGAGCTCAAGGCTCTATAAAAGATCTCAAGAAAATTTTTACTATTCATTATATGATTTAGGATATTTTGAAACTTCTTCTTGAACCTCAACCAAGTCTCATATAGTGCCTGTAAATGGAATTGCCTAAAATTGTAATCTCATCCTTCAACTACAGTATTTTGGAAGGTGGTAAAAATTAGTCCAAGAACTTAGTCCTCAACTCATTAAAAGTATTAATAGATATATGTTGTGATTTAACCAACCATAATATAACTTCTCTAGTTAGAGAGAAAGGAAATACCCTCAGCTTAATTACCTATTGACTTACTCCAAGAAGGTTGTAGAAAGTGCAAATCCCTCAAAAGTTCATCACATTCATATTAGCATCATAAGTAGGTAGTACCATAAATACCTCATTTAAGTTCAACAAGTGACTCATGGCACTAGTAATGTCAAACTTCGTCCCTGGAGGTAGTGAAAAAATAGCACTTGTCTCAATCAACTACAAATAGTCTAAGTCTTCTACTGTATCTTTATAGTGAGGGAGATATATTATAGAGGTTGTTTCACCCTATTCCTTCTCTTTCTGTCCCTCTCATCAAGCGTAACAAGATGATTTGTATTAGCTTATCTAGCCCTATCATCCCTTGCTACCCACCTGATAGCTTCTTGCCTTGTGTTTTTCTTAGCCATCAATTAACTAGTGACATGTTCGGTAGTTTTTTACCATTATGATGCTAGAGTAGCTAATTAAAAATTATTGGGCCATTATGAATGCCCTCAAGTTGTGCTCCTTGATCATGAACTCCTTCGTCCACTATTTTTCAATTTTGTTTTAGAGTTCTCTCAAGCTCTGTATCAAGTGGAATCAGGCAATTTCCTTAAATCGGATTATTATTCATACACTAGTGTGTGACCTAAAAACAACACAAAAGTAAAATTAGAAACCATCAACCAATAAACCCAACAAATACACTCAAATTAACTATGTAATTACAGTCTCCGACAATGGTGCCAAAATTAAATACTGCCTAAATTATACCTTGATATGAAGTATAAAGCGATCATTGTCATATATAGAACACAACTAAGGTTAGGTTCAATCCTATAGTTAATAGGTCAAAATATCATTAAATATGTAGTCAAGGAAATCAATAACAATCTTTGGTTAAAGATGGGGATTTTTTAAGTAAGTAATTTTGTAATAATAGTTGTTGAGTTGTTGGACTTGTAATGAGTATGAGAAAGGCACTAGGACTGTGTTTCCCATGACTTCATAACTTCTTAGGTTGTTTGTGTTGGCAATCTATTTTGATGTGTTTCATGCAAAATCTAAAAATATAGGTTCAGATAAATGTCCCTTGACCTATATTAGATGAATATCACTCTTCTCCTCTCGATCTATAAGTGTTGCACTTATAACCCTTGTTCTTCATATCAAATTAAATCAACTTCTATGGCTCAAGTTTTAGATGATAGTTGGTAGCTTTAAATCTTTGTTGTTATTTTTTTTCCTAATCTTTGCTTCTTTTTTGAGAAATTCTAGAATTTAGGTAAGTTCTAATGTTGTACATCCATTGTAAAGTAATAAAAAAACAAAATAAAATAGCAATACATGCATGTACGCTGGTATAGAATTACCACACACTTAATCTACTTTGTTATGCCATCACAGTTCTCACAACCCTAGTTGTGGTGTTTATCTATTCATAATTTCACAAACTTAAGAATAAATTTGATAATACATAATCATTCATTTGTAATAATGAGAAAAAAAAACTCCAAGATTACACTTTAAATAAAAACCCTAGAATTTGATGTTTAAGATTCAAAGACCAAGGATGTACTTTGAACCATACGAGAATATAACGGAACATAAACTAATATAATAGAATAATAAGAGTAATTATAAATAAAACATAACCTATCCTAACAAAATAGAATTTTTATGTCAGTTACATTGAATGAATGGAAGGTATGATCGTTGTTTGATTACACAATCATCCTTGGTGGATGCAGTTTTCTTATGGACTTTGTCACCTTCTGGTTTTGGTTGGTATGATTCTCAGTACGATCTCGTGGTTCCTAGGCATGACCGTTCCAAGTTTTCATCTGATCCTTATTTGTTTTAAATTTTGCAAACTTCACTCAACTTTAAAATTTAAGCATTATTGTAAGGAACTCTTCTATGATATCCCACATACTTCTCCTATAGCACTGATATTTTTTCCCCTTACGAAAGTTAAACTATATAGTCATGGCATAAACATCGATCATAGGAATTTTCTATCTAGTTGACTCCTAAGAACCCTCATTTGATTCATGTCATGACAACCCTATACGACCATGGTCAAATTCCATGGTCGTGATAGCAGTCGTCTAATGCTTTTATATCAAATATTCATCACTTCCCTTCTCCAAACCTAGTTAACCTACAAAAACCAAAAAAATAATATATACACATAGTAATACCCTTATACCTACAAATATCCACCTTTTTAAGCATAAAAATGTCGCAGATTCACGACATATCAGTTAACACTTCCATTTCCAAAGACTTCTCCTTAGGTATTAGTAATTTGCCTATTAGTTTTTGTAGGAGTAGCATTGTAGTATCCTTTCTATGATTGTTCTTTACTTTTATGAGCATACAATTTTTTCACATGATCTTTAGATTGATGAGGATTCCTTGGTTAGGTCATCACTTGAGTTTGTAATAGTAATCCATCTCATATTTTGAACCTTTATCTGTCTGTTAATAAGGGACTATCTCTCTTAATATTTTTGTGATCCATGTTACGCTTCATCCTTAGATCTGCATTCCAATATGCAGCCGTAAATCAACTTTTTCTGGCAACTTTTATATGCATTAAATCTGTAAAATAAGAACCTTGCATAAAAATACAAGGAAACATAGTAAAATAAGTCTAAGATCATCCAAAACGATAAGGAAATGATATAGAATATGCAATGATTTTTAGGCACATCAACCATCCCCAATATTGGTTATTAGGCATTGAGATCCCCGTGTAATCAAGTGGATGGTTCCCCCCTTTAAAAACCACACAGAGTGTATCTGTATAAGATGATCCATGGTGAATTCCAACTTGGTTTGCTCTTCAAATAACTAAATACATGTCATTAATAACCAATCTTATGTAGTTGATCTAGGGAAACAGATAGCATTGGCAAAACTCCTTAACAACTTACAATATCAGGAGTTCAAAGATAATGGATAGATCAACGAAAATGTTTTGAAATATTAGTGATCTAGGTTTCTCGATCAACAGTCATCTTCACCTGGACCATAATCAAACTTTACATAGGCGAGCTCACTTATTATATTAGCAAACTACAAGTTTTTTACCAACTTACCATTTTTGTTGTAGTAACAACTTCCAACAAAGACAAGAAATTAGGAAATGATGTGAGTAGTGGAACTTTACTCATTGACTTTACTAGAAGCCTCATCAATGGGAGCCCTCTTCTTTAGTAAGAAAAAATTAGACTAGTCTCCTCAAAGAGATCAATATGTAGAGAAGAAACCGGTGCATACATGGCAGAGATTTAGAAGATGCGGGAGTGTCACGGCCCAAATTATAGGGTAATGGAGGTACGTATTCTATTAAAATTAAATAAAAGAAACCTTACCACCCAATAAATTATTATGCAAATAAACCCACTTTATAGCTAAACAATTACATTATGTAAATCAAACATAATTGTAAATCAAAAATCCTTACAATTGAATATACTCAATAGCTTAAAACATTATCCAAGACCTTGTATGCATATGTACAAGAACTTCTACAAATGCGATAGACAATAGTAAACACAACTTTTTCATGAACGAGATACAGAAGTTCAAGAAGAGTACATCATCATCCCAACTAAGAAACTTAAAGACAACCTGCAACACACCTACATCCCAAAAAAGATGTAGCAAGAGTAGTATTAGTATGCCATATGTACTGTAAATACAATAGTCCTGATATTGTTAGTTTATGCAGTGAAATATTAAAATCAATTCAACGAATCATAACAATATTACACAATAGTTTAGCACAAAATTTCACACTCCATATTATGACTCTCAATTAACTTTCTTAATTCGATTAACATTATCAATTACATTATAGTTCCATTTCTGACTTAAACAAGTTCACTAAACACTGACACGTTCTATAATATTTAACTTCACCAAGATTATGCATATTGCATTTATGGTATCGACAAAGGACTCAATACCATGTCATAACTTAATCAACAACACAAGAATACTTTCATGTAATTCAATTACTTAAACATCACAAAAATGCAATAAATCCACAACCATAGTAACATCCCATAAATCAAATAACACAGTAAGAGGTACCTCAACATGCAAGAAATATTCACATCAAATAGATAATTCACAAAACATTCAGACAATCAATACTACCAACATAATTACATATAATCATAAGTTAAACATACAAATTATATGAAACCCTGCAACATAGCAGTCACCTCACAATACCGGGATTATGTCTATACTGAATAACAACCATAAAATCTTAGCATATCAACACACTTATAACAATCTCACATCAATACACACACGGTAAGGGGTCTTACGTTTGTTCAGTAATTATAACTTGCCGGGGACCAGCTTCATCCATGTACCGTACCAATATAGAACGTGGCCCTCGAAATATATATATATATAAATGTGTATATTGTAAATAATCATCCCGATACATATATATTTTTATGTGTATATACATATATGTATATATATGTATATATTTATATATATATATAATATAAATACTCATCCTGAACATGATCCACTCATCAACATAAGGTTACATTATTCCCTCACCTTCATTATTCTACAGTGACGTAATACACTATTCACTATCTCATTGGATTCTAAGGTGCACTAATTCATGTAACTGCACTTTAATAGTCATCATAATATCAATAAGTTTTACTAATATCACCAATTGTGCATACAACAATTATCAAGACAAGTACATATAGTATATCAAGTTTACATCATTTTCATAATCAACTCAAGAGAGACTTCAACTATTAATAGCTTATTCATTCAAGCATTATCCATCTTATAACTTAGACATACTAGTATTATCAAATCAATAACAACTAGTTACAAATTATGTTCGAAGACCAAACCACAACTTATTCATTCAAATATTATTAAATTATATTTTTTTATTACAAATATGTCTAAAAACAAATACATAGCTCATTTTTTAAAGCATAAAAAGCCATAATATTCAATCACAAGAACATTTGTAGACTAGTCAATAAGATTTAATTTATGAGTGCACATAAACGAAATTAAGTCAACTTTAATTAAACATGCGTAAGTTAATTCACTTAACCAACCATCTATATTTCATATCAAGACCATTGAATTTGGTTAGTAAATATTAACCCTTACATTTAAGTTATTTTTAGATTCAAGACATTAACTCAAAGGTCGATTATTCATCCATTTGACACCATCTTATGATTCTAACGTTAGTTAGTGCCTTTACCGATATTACTACCTAACACTTATCCAATTAAACTTTAGGTTTATTAAGTTACGAAATCACATTCCCTTATAGTGATTCATTCACATAATAATTTTACAACAGGAAATTTAAACATTCAACATACGTCCAATATTAATTTCACCCTTTTCTATCGTTTAAGCTAGGCTCTTAGATTACAAGCTCACATAATCTCCTAATTAATACCCATATTCACATAATTTATAGTATAATTCATCATGGGAGTCAAACAAACATGAACAACAATGGATTCATATGTTACATATTAATGTACAATAAGATCTTTAAAACAATAATTCCATATTTTTATCCATCCAAATACAATTCCCAAATGCCTAATCATGATTCTCTTATCAATTCTACATTATGTAAACATTTACTACCATAGTCCATGATTTATAAACCATAGCCTACCTCATCTGTAAAACATGATTAAGAAAGCTAATTTGTTGGAGCCTTGCCTTTCCTAAATGATTCAAAATTCTCAAAATCTAAAGTAATCATCATATAAGAGTAGAAAACCTACTTAATCCTCAAATTTAAACTTTAGTGACTCGACACCACTAGTTTTACTCTTATTATAGCCTAAAACCTTAGCCAAAGATTTCTCAATCATTAATTTACCTAGTTCCCCATAATTCATATTTAAGAAGAGTAATTTTATGCTAGAAATATAAATCAACAACCTACAACCATTCATAGGCAAATTCAGGACTACTCATAGGTATTCCCAAAATTTAATAAACCTAGGGTTCTAACCATAATTCCACCATTAACAATTATTCTAGCGATCTAAGGTATTAGAAGATTACATAAATAAAGAAGTTGATGGAAAAACTTACATTACTGAATTTTTTTTAACCTAGCCTTGGGAAAATAGCCTATCTAAGGTTCTGGAATTATAACTATCCAAATTGTGGATATGTTAAAAACTATTGGGAAAAATGTCTTAACTAAGAAATCTTCATTTTAGGCCTTTTTGGAATTACTTCATGGGAAAAATAAGTGGCCCAAATCAAAGTTGGATCAAAATTACAAAGTTTGGACAGGCCCAATCACTCCAGCAATAGATCTACAACAGTGAAAGTTGGGTAGTAAGTTTCCCAAGGACAATTTAGGAGACTCATGTAGTTGAGACTTCATATATCGCATTCCTCTTCCACAAATACCTCAAGTTAACCCTATATTTAGAACGACGTAAATTTAGAGGTCAAGCTCTAGAAGGGTGATTTCCAATGGTATTTTTGGTGTTGATCAAGGGCAACACATACAAAGAACAACTCTTTGCTCCTCATAGAAGTAGAACTCATCTATAAAGTAGGTTATGCCTAATCATAGTAGTATTGAGTAGATATACATAATAATGGTAGGGATGAGAGATATTATATTTAGGCTTATGGGCACAAAGTTTAGATTAATAAATGATAATGGGAACTAAGATAATGAACTGATGGTGTTGCCTGATGAATTGTTGAACTATGTTTCTCTTTTAATTATAAAAAACAGTATAAGGCTTGCATGAACTAAAGGTATGTTGATAAATAAGAGTGTTTTGTGGGTTATAAAAAGGATTAGGTTGACTACGAGTGTAAAAAACATGAAGATAATACCACGAGTGTTAGACTCCCTAGGACTCTCTAAACCTTAGGCTCTGATACCAAGTTTGTAATGCCCCACAACTGGGTCCCAAAGTGTCACACGTTGCTTAAGGATACAAGTAGCCCCAAGCTAACCCTTTGAGCGTTCTACATAATATATTGGCTTAATTAAAGACAAAAAGCATGAACTCAACACCGTGACATCAGAAAATGAGAAATATGAATGACATACTTGGTTTGAACAAACTACAACTCAAAGAAAATCTCGAAGTGTTGATAATTTGATGACTAGTCTGACATACCACTACTACTCCAAACTAGAGAGCAATTGGGACAGGTCTCCAACTAACTCATACTCAACTAATAAGAATTAAACAACTACTAAATAAAACTAGAAATGTGAGAATAACCGGTCCCCGAAACATGATGACTCACCACGGTTGATATATAGATATGAGCGCTTGAAACAACCACTGGAGAGGCTGAGACTAAGAACCTGAACCTACATTACAAGAATATAGGGCACACAAAAAAAATATGTGGGTCAGTACTTTGGGAGTGTACTGATCATATGGGGGAGAGTGCAATTAAAATTCTCAATATCATAAGATTTTATAGAAAACCTGCATGGTGTAAAACATACTCACATAGCTTGAAATAAATATATGCCACAAGACTCACAAATTATCATGATTTTACTTAAAACCTCAAATTATCATGACACCTAAAATTATTAGGACCATAGCTTTCAAAAACACTTATACTTTCAAAACATTTTAACTTTAAGACTAAAATTCTTTGAAACATGGTAGACTTTAGGACTTAGAGAACTTAGGAACTTAGGGAGTTTCTCTTAAAGGACATAAACCATGTGAGATATTGTAACGCCCCAAGAACCTATCCTGAGATGTCACACGGTAGTTAAGGCCACACGTGGCCTTAAGCTAACCCTTTAAGCCTTTCATCACTTTTAGAGCTCATTGTAACACTAATCATGCTAAAATAGGGAAGAATAATTATGTCATGAACTTGAACATACTTAATTATGAAGAAATACTGGCCTGTACAAAAAAATACTAAAAACATCTGTACATACTGGTACTCTATTCTGACAAAAGCCTCTCCTACATAAGACTGAGGAGCCATTGGGACATATCCCCAACTGACTTATACCGAACTGAAAAAAAAAACACCATCTACTAACAAGGCAAAATTAGGGACATAGGTCCTCAAACCATGAGGACTCACCAACTACAGAAATGTAGATAAAGGTACTCAAAGATCACTGTCCCTGCTGGGACTGAACACCCGAACCTACATCAAGAGGAACTATAGCACACAAAAGACTATGGAAATCAATACTTGGGAATGTACTAAGTATGTGGGGGTGTATGCAGCATTATAAACACTATCATAAGAATATAAGAAAATCATGCATGGTATCAACAATGACTCTCTTCGCTTGAATTAGCTGAAATATATTCCTTGTAAATCATCAATAGTAATGCAAGAATTGTAAATCTCATAAATCATTATACTCAACTCAAACTTTTCAACTCAAGACTTAGAGTAACTTGGTGACTCCAAAGATGTTAAATCTTATGAACTTGGGAGTTTCTTATAACCGACATAAGCCATGCGAGCTTACATGGAGTCCAACGTCTTGCCCATGTTGGGGAGAGCTGTTATATCCTTTCCATAAAAGAAGAACCTTAACTTTAGTGATCACTGCCTTGACCTTTGGCCCTTGATCTGTATCCGATGGTGGCACGTAGTTCTTGGGAAGTAGGATGCGCTTAACCCATACTTTTCGCTTGGTGCTAAATACTATTCACAGACTCAAGCTCAGAACACATTACGAAATCCACCTTAATCAACTCAAGTGTCTTCCATAGAGACTAAAATCATAAATATATCTCATCGGTAAATCATAAATAATTTATGGATTCCTAACTCGACTCAACTCAAAACAATTTTTCTCAATATCAAGTGGACTTGCTAATTAACTCATATCAAATGTCAAAACTTCAAGAAAGCATCACAAGATTCATTCTTGACTCTTAAACTCAAATGTCAATATATACATTCAATAATCAACATCTCATGGAAAAGCTTAAAATTATGATTCTTATCATTTATCACTTGGAAATCATCAATTCTAATTCATAGTAGTAATATACAATTCATTGCATAAGCTCTCAATTTAGAAAATAAAACAATAAAATTGTCATGTATATCAATCTTGAATAGCTCAGTTCTAAAACTCAATCATAAAGTAATTTGGGTATAAACCCACTTTGAGCAATCATGAAATTCCAATAGTAAAAATCAATTCTTTGGGCACAAGAATGAAAGGATATTCTTGTTCTAGCCCCACATACCTTGATTATAATTTTGAGATGAAGAAAATTGATTGGAACTTCTTTTCCCACTTCTTGAGTTAGGGTTCTTGATGTTCTTGACTAGGAAGTTTTGAATCTTGAACTAATTTATGAAAACTACGGTTCAATTTTGAGATGTTTAGACAAGAATTGGATGGGATTTTGGAGAGAAACCCTAGCTTTTGGATGGAATAGAAGAGGAAAATGAGGGTTTTCTCCTCTATTTGTATATATATAGCGGGTAAGAACGGGTGAAAAGACCAAAATACCCTTGAGCAAATTCTAGAATTGGAGCCCAATTTTTTGTCTCTGGCGCGATGCGCCATTATCGCGGACCTTCACTGGATTTTGACAATGAAGAAACTACTCAGTGGCGCAATGTGGTGAAGTCCCATTTCCCACCTTGGTCATGACCTAAAAGAGCACCGCGATGCGGTGGAATCACGTTGGTGCACTAGAATTTGACAATATTGATATTGAAGCTTTGCGCGATGCACCAATATCATGAAGGCTCACTAGAAAATGACAATTGCCATTTTGGCTGGCTCCGCGATGTGCCAAAGTATCTGGTGGTACACTGTCTCACTAAAATGGCTCTAACTCTTCATCCGACTGTCGAATTTGGGTAAATTTTGTATCGATGGAAAGCTTATTCAATTATCCACATGACAAAAAGTAGAAATAAGAGAAATACCACCCATTTTAAACATTAATCAATTTGGAAGTCTTCCTATTCGTTCAAAAGATGGATTTAGGCTTAAGGAATGATCAGGGTATTACAATATCTCCTCCTTGGAAACATTCATCCTCGAATGTTTCTAGTTAGGCTCAAGACCAAAGAGAAAATGGGAAAAATACCTTATTGGAACAATTTACTTAACTAATTTACTTTACTCTAAACTTTTGAGAACTTCACTGCAATACCCCGATTCGCTGAACTGGAATACTACACGGTGCTCATGACCCTAAGGGACCACAAGCTAACCCATGACTGATATTTGTACCTGTAAACTGCATAATATCTCATAAAATATGCGAAAACATAAATTGTAAGTCCATAAGGTTCAATAGTGATATATATCTGAAAAAATATGGTATAATAATACCAAAAAAACACATAAATATTAAAGTTTGAACATCTAATCTAACATCTAGTCTGAAAGCATCTAACTTAACTGAATAAGGAGTTGATGGGACATGTCTCCAACTAACTCCAACTATTGAAATAAATTAAAAACTGAAGTAGAAATGAAATCATCATGTCCTCGAAGGATTAGGACTCACATCTAACTCTGCCTGCTGATCCTGGAATTTACTGCTAATTTGGAGATCATGCCTCTGAATCTATGGTGTCACATAAGAGAAAGCACCATAGCGCAAATGCGTCAGTACGTCTGAATGTACTGAGTATACGAGTGAGGTAGGCTAAATGCAAAGGATTATATGCATGAAAAATACTGACTGATCTTAATGTGAGAGTAAATACATGCATACGTAACTATAACTAAACTCGTATAGATACTGACTACTGAGTCTGAATATTGACAACATGAGTGTACTGATAATGAGATTCTGAATGACTGAGTTTCCTGATATTGATATGTAAATCACTAATAATTGATGGTTCTGATATTGTATTACTGAATACTAAGAGACTGATATTGCATTATTGATAAAAGAATGATTGTTTCTAACAGTTTGAATTATGAAGAACTAGTCTGATTGATTGTATCTGATAGTCCTGAAGCTGAGTACTGATAGTATGAGTTCTGATAACTTTTTTGATTGATAGCATAAATGACTGTATTTGACAGTCCATAAATAGGAAGAAAACTATTTGAGTTCAATTCTATTTTCGAGTTGACTGTATCTGACAGTCCTGATATACTGAAATCTGAAGAACTATCTGAGTTCTTTACTGAGACTGGGTAGCTATAGCTGACAGTCCTGAAATCTATAACTGAAACTGTGGGAAGTAGTTAACTAACTAACATGCCCCAAATACACTATAGTAGCTAAGCTGGGGTCCAATCTCTGCCCCGACTAAAGTGGTGTCAATACTGCACAACTGGTAAAGACAACTGTGAGAACCCTATACTGGCAGGTACTCAATGAGAATGGTGGGAACCCTAAACTAATGGTTTAAGCCACCTCATTAACCCTAATATGATAGGTTAAGATATCTCAACCTATGCTGGCTATGTAGTTCTGGAACACAGGAATGACTACTAAGAATCACACCCTGAACTGGAGGGTGAGTTCCCATCCTTGGGTTCACTTATGCTAACTTCTACTCCCATCTGAGGGACACTGAAATAAATAACTAAGATGAACTGAATAACTAAACCGAACTGATTAGCTAAACTAATATTGATTAACTGGACTAATACTAGTGGTATTGTTTAGCAGAGCTAAACTAAGTTTACTGAATTCCAATGACTGACGAAATGTACTGAGTTCTGAGGACTGGTTGAGAGTACTGAAGTTAGTGAGATTTACTGTGAATATTGAGGTTGCTGAGGTTACTGAGCACTAAGATTACTAAGATTACTGGACTATTAAGATTACTGAGTTTTCTGAGTTTTCCTGAGTCACATGACTGACTGAATTCTATTGATCATGGCTTGACTGAGAGTATCATGAAAACATGACATGGCTCTAGGCACACAACTATATTTTTTGGGTACAAGTACACCCAGGACTCGATGGAAGGAAACTGACACAACTTGAATTTCTTGAGTACATGAACATCAATAAAAATCCATAATACATGAGTGGGAGATTTCATGAAGTACATGGTCATCATAATATCTATCATGAATAGGAATGCTTATAGTCAAGTCATAAATCTCATATTCTAATATCATGGTCATTCCGACAACATATATTATTCATAGCAATCGCATGGAAACCATTCAACCATAATGGAATGGCAACATGTAACGTTTAGTTCATATTGTAATGATTTGGGGATATTATACTTCATGTATTTATTCAACATCTCAAACATGGTAGGGAAAGCATGAATAGATTTTGTGTACATAATTTATATCTCCATTATCATACATGCTTTATACCACAACAATAACAACACATAATTTGCATGGCAATTCATATTGGAGTTTATGACTAACATGAACTTGTTGTTTAGATATCATAAAATCATGTAAATATGAAGATCTAACATACTAGGCATTTTATCGAACACCTTGCATGCATTCTTTAAAGCATAGGTAGATTTGATACTTGCATTCTATCAATCCATCTAAAGATTATATTTTTCAACTACCAACAAAACTTTCATAAGATATACAGTCACGATACTATTATATAGCAAAACAAACAAGCATCAACATGGGTATGATTATATCACCACAATCAACCAAGATTTTGTATTTTAAAGATTCATTCTTGAACTCCACGGATGAAAGAAATCCGTGGATGAACACTATGTATACCTTGGAAGGGAGGTTCTTGATGATTGACGGAGGAATTTCCTTAAAATTAGATCTTCAAGCTTAGTTATGCCACCCCAGTTGTTTTTCTCTTTTAGTGCTCCTAGATGATGAGCTTTGAGATGTTAATAGGGTTGTAATGTGTTTAGAAGCTATATATTTTGTAGGGTTAAGTTTAGGGATGTGTAAGGAGTGTTAAAAGACTTAATTAGCCTCAAAATAACTCAAAACGGAGTGTTTTGGCATTGGAACTGACTTAGGAGGCACCTAACCAATCGCCTAAGTTTGGTTGGGCGGCGCCTAACCAATCGCCTATCCTTACTCTCTCTCACGAAAATGGGCATAACTTTTCGTTTGAGTATTGAATTAAGGCAAAATTGGTATTGTTGGAAAGATAATTCAATTATCTACAATTTGGTGTGTATAAATATATAGAAATTACATATTAATATCAAGTTATACTTTTTCAAAGATTACCCTTGCAAAATCAAACACTAAAACTTGATGGATTTAAAAACTCTTAGCTTGTATTACCTTAATTTACTCATATGAACATGCTTAATGTATCATAAGCTATCTTATATCTAGCATACTCATTGTAAGTTATGTACTAAAATGCTACTCACAGGGTAGGAGGTTTCATACTAAGAAAAATGGTTTGTCTCCTAGATTAAGAACATACGGGGTATTACAATATCTCCCTCTTGGGAACATTCATCCTCGAATGGAAATTAACTGAGGTGGGAGAGATGATAAGATGAAGTAAGTAGAAGACATACACTACTGAAACATGGGTTCATGACTGAAATGACTGAAAGCTGAGCATAACATACTGAACATGGATATCTAATGCATGGGAAGCTAATTCATGAATATAAGACTGAGGATTCTAATAAAGAGAGTTTTCTCAAAATGAGAATGCATATCTGATACACAACTGAAAGGATGAATCCATGCATATCTGATGCATGATTATATGACTGACATGATATGTGAATGCATGATTGAAAGTACTGATGAGCTGATCATGCATATCTAAAGCGTGAATTCATGACTAAACTTACTCATGAAAATGCAATGGAAAAGGTATCAAGTTTGAACTAATAACTGGGCATGGAACTGAATACCAAGTTTGGTACTGAAATATCAACATGAGAATGAGTAAGTTTAAGGAAAACTATTACCTTGAACTAAAAATATCAATAAATTTGAGATTAATTACTCTATATGCATGATCAGAAACATGAGAACATAACTGAGTTTGGGACGTGGTAGATATACTGAATATCATGATCTGAACTAAATCTTAAAAACATGGCATACGACTGAAGTTGGAGCTTGAGGGTTATCTTATGAGCACCCCTTCTCCAAACTGGATCCATCAAAAGAAAAGGGAGCAGCATTTTTATGTCATGAAACTTTGGGGGTATGATGTATCTCCCCCTTGGGACACTATATCCCTTAAAGAATAATGACTTGGATGAGCTACTGAGGGAAATTGAGGCAATGTTCAAAACACCTAGGAACTGAGTCATGACAGAATAACTAGGATATGAAAATGAGACATGATACATGAACTGAGATGAACACGAGTGCATAAATACACTAACTTATCTGATTAACTGAATAATTGATAGATGAATTCTGGATCTACAAAGCTAAACTATACTTAGTCTGAATAGCTGAGCTGATATTTTTGAGTTTTATGCATAGGAGATAAGGAATAACTGAGTAGGATGAGGTAACTGAGCATGGATTCATGAAGTCTGTATTATTTGCAAATGCGAGACTAAGCGAACGACATGGCTCTGAGGTATTCTATAAAATGGGGTACTAAAACACTGATAACTTAGTACTGACAACCTGAATACTATGGTAAAACATGTCTGGAATCAAACTGAGTTTCAAATTTGGTTACTGAACTGAAAATGACATTATGACAAAGCCTATAGCTAGTACAGAAGTACTGAATTCAAGGACTGAACACTGATCACTGAGTGTTGGATACTAAAACTATAATTGAGTTGGGCACTAAGTTTTTGATGGATACATGCTGGGGACTGACATAAGTCAAGGATCTAAAGTACACTTACACTTTGTACTTTCCCAACTTCTAAATATAACCCCTTGCTAGACGTTTACTTGCACATTTATCATGACATTCAAGCCTATCTTCAAAACTACACCCTCGTGCGACGTAAGCATGCAACAATATTCTCTTATCTAAACAACGGCTCATCACAACACTGTTCTATAAGGAGAGCTAACTGAAGGAGTAAATCAGGAGGACCTAAAACATGAATAGATACAAACTAAACTTGACACATGGCTGAAACTTGAGGAATAAAATATCAATAGTTTGGATTTACCAATAAGGTCTGAACTGAGGATATACATGACATAGTCTAAATATATCTGATCTGTAGGGGCATAGCATGAGTCATGGAAGCTAAGTATGCTAGAAATCATTTTATGCGTACATGAATCATGAGCTGCATGACCTGAGTCTAGAGTTTTCTGTACTCGTGGGACATGATTCGAATACTGAGGGAGATGGAACTGAACCCCTTATATTGGGAACTGAAGGCGCACATAATCCCATGGAAAGTGTGTGAAAGTAGATTGTTCTCATGGAACATGACTCGTACTGTGGATTAAAAGCGACCTCCTATGCTAGAAATTGAATTCATACATGATTATAGTTCGTGACCATGGAGTTGGTATGCAATGCGTGAGTTGGTTTCATGATAGCTGAAGTGAAAAACTTTGCACTAAGATAAGAATGGGTCTGGAATTGCCTTCCCTTACTGGTTTCTATACATACTGGCTCTACTACTGAAATCTGAGGGACTGGCTTAGGTACTTGATCTACCATCATATACCTACATTATGTTCAACACCTATGTGTCTTACTAAACACATCATGTGATTCTGTTTTCTCATATAATGCTAATATAGCATTCACACCTTCATGCTTAATTTTGAGTTAATAAACTAAAGTGTTTAGCTCATACTGTTCAAGCCTACTGATCTAATCCACATGAATACATATTCTGATCAAATAGAATAATACTATCCCAACTCTACTACTGCTAAACTTCTGGGTTCAAGAATGATTTCTCATGATCATGAATAAAATTTGTACGACCTTGGAACAATAATGAACTAATGGGATACTGTTTGAGTTTGTGGCTAATCTCATAACGGACTATAGGGACTGTTTGAGAAAGCCCTGTCTTTAGGACTTTGAACTACACTATTTCTATTACCTTAAAAGTAAGGTAAAGTGAACATGAGGGGTGCATGATATGAATCTACATGGTTTCTTAAAGAAACTTTCTATAGCACGATCTTGAGACATGAAAGAAGGGAAACTGTTCCTAAAACATCTCATAGCCTCTTGCAGATAAGTGTGGTGCAAAACACGCCCGTGTACAAGACTCTAATTGATGCAGCTTTCAGACATCCTAGGACACTGTTGAACCTTAGGCTCTAATACCATATTTTTAACACCCCGATTCACTGAACCAGAATGCTACACTGTGCTCATGACCCCGAGGGACCACAAGCTAACCCATGACTGATATTTGTACCTATAAACTTCATAATATCTCATAAAATATACGGAAACATGAACTGTAGTGCCATAAGGTTCAATACTGATACATATCTAAAGAATATGGTATAACAATACCAAAAAGAAACATAAATACTAAAGTCTGAACATCTAATCTGACATCTAGTTTGAAAGCCTCTAACTTAACTAAATAAGGAGTTGATGGGACATGTCCCCAACTAACATCAACTACTGAAATAAACTAAAAACTAAAATAGAAATGAAATCATCATGTCCTCGAAGGATGAGGACTCATGTATAACTCTGACTACTGATCCTGGAATCTACTGCTGATTTGGAGCTCATGCCTCTGAACCTATGGTGTAACTTAAGGGAAAGCACCATAGCGCAAATGCGTCAGTATGTCTAAATATACTGAGTATACGAGTGAGGTAGGCTAAATGTAAAGGGTTATATGTATGAAAAATATTGACTGATATGAATGTGAGAGTACATACATGCATATGTAACTATAACTGAACTCGTGGAGATACTGACTACCGAGTCTGAATATTGACAACATGAGTGTACTGATAATGAGATTCTGAATGACTGAGTTTACTGATATTGATATGTAAATCAATAATAAGTGATGGATCTGATACTGTATTACTGAATACTAAGAAACTAATATTATTTTACTGATAAATGAATGATCGTTTCTGACAGTTCAAATTATGAAGAACTAGTCTAATTGATTGTATATGACAGTCCTGAAGATGAGTACTGATAGCATGTGTTTTGATAACTTTTACGATTAATAGCATAAATGACTGTATCTAATAGTCCATAAATCTGAAGGAAACTATTAAGTTTAATTCTATTTCTGAGTTGACTATATCTGACAGTCCTAATATACTAAAATCTAAAGAACTATTTGAGTTCTTTACTGAGATCGGGTAGCTATAGTTGACAGTCCTGAAATCTGTAACTGAAACTGTTGGAAATAGTTATCTAACCAACATGACCCAAATACGCTATAATAGCTAAGCTGGGGTCCAATCTCTGCCTTTACTGGAGGGGTGTCAATACCGCGCCACTGGTAAGGACAACTGTGAGAACCCTATATTGGTAGGTACTTAATGAGAATGGTGGAAACCATAAAATGAAGAGTTAATCCACCTCATTAACCCTAATATGATAGGTTAAGATATCTCAACCTACGCTAGCTATGTAGTTCTGGAGCACAGGGATGACTACTAAGAATCATACCCTGAACTGGAGGGTGAGTTCCTATCCTTGGGTTCACTTAGTGTTAACTCCTACTCCCATCTGAAGGACACTGAACTGAATAACTAAGCTAAACTGAATAACTGAATTGAACTGATTAGCTGAACTTATACTGATTAACTAGACTGATACTAGTGGTATTGTTTAGCAGAGCTAAACTAAGTTTACTGGATTCCAATGACTGACGAAATGTACTGAGTTCTGAGGACTGGTAGAGAGTACTGAAGTTACTAAGATTGACTATGAATACTGAGGTTGCTGAGGTTACTGAGCACCGAGAATGCTGAGATTAATGGACTACTGAGATTACTGAGATTTCTGAGTTTTCCTGAGTCACATGGCTGACTGAATTCAATAAATCATGGCTTGACTGAGAGTATCGTGAAAACATGACATTGATCTAGGCACACAACTATATTTCTCGGGTACAAGTACCCCCAGGACTCGATGGAAGGAAACTGACACAACTTGAATTTCTTGAGTACATGACCATCAATAAAAATCCATAATACATGAGTGGGGGATTTCATGAAGTACATGGTTATTATAATATCTATCATGAATAGGAATGCTTATAATCAAACCATAAATCTCATATTCTAATATCATGCGCATTCCGACAACATATATTATTCATAGCAATTGCATAGAAACCATTCAAGCGTAATGGAACGGTAACATGTAACGTTTAGTTCATATTGTAATGATTTGGAAATATTATACTTCATGTATTTATTCAACATCTCAAACATGATAGGGAAATCATGGATATATTTTGTGTACATAATTTATATTTCCATTATCATACATGTTTTATACCACAATAATGACAACACATAATTTGTATGGAAATTCATATTGGAGTGTATGACTAACATGAACTTGTTGTTTAGATATCATGAAATCATGTAAATATGAAGTTCTAACATACTAGGCATTTTATCGAACACCTTGCATGCATTGTTTAAAGCATAGGTAGATTTGATACTTGCATTCTATCAATCCATCTAAAGATAATGTTTTTCAACTAACAACATAAATTTCATGAGATATATAGTCACGATACTATTATATATCAAAACAAACAAGCATCAACATGGGTATGATCGTATCACCATAATCAACCAAGCTTTTGTAATTTAAAGATTGATTCTTGAACTCCACGGACGAAAGAAATCCATGGATGAACACTACGCATACCTTGGAAGGGAGGTTCTTGATGATTGATGAAGGAATTTCCTTAAAATTGGATCTTCAATCTTAATTATGCCACCCTAGTTGTTTTTCTCTTTTAGTGCTCTTGGATAATGAGCTTCGAGATGTTAATAGGGTTGTAATGTATTTAGAAGCTATATATTTCGTAGGGTTAATTTTAGGGACGTGTAAGGAGTGTTAAAAGACTAAATTACCCTCAAAATAACATAAAACGGAGTGTTTTTGGCATTGGAACTGACTTCGGCGGCGCCTAACCAATCGCCTAAGTTTGGTTGGGCGGCGCCTAACCAATCCCCTCTTCTTACTGTCTCTCACGAAAATCGGCATAACTTTTCGCTCGGGTATTGGATTAAGGTTAAATTGGTATCGTTGGAAAGTTAATTCAATTTTCTACAATATGACGGGTAGAAATATACAGAAATACCACATTAACATCAAGTTATACTCATTCAAAAATGACCCTTGCCAAATAGAACACTAAAACTTGATGGATTCAAAAACTCTTAGCTTGTATTACCTTAAGTGACTAATAAGAACATGCTTAATGTATCATAAGCTATCTTATCGCTAGGATACTCATTGTAAGTCATGCACTAAAATTCTACTCACAGGATTGGAGGTTTCATACGTAGGAAAAATGGTTCGTCTCCTAGCTTAGGAACATATGAGGTATTACATTCACAGAATGCACGAATCATAGAGTAGATATTTATATAACTGAATACGCTGGATTAGTAGGAAACTGAATTAAAGAAGAATAGTACCTTTAGCATGATTAGAATTCCATAAGAAGAGATGAGGGTACTTAATTTGTATTTCTGCTTCTGCTTCCCAAGTAGCACCCTCAACTGATTGATTTTGCCACAAAAGTTTAACCAAGGGAACTTCCTTATTTCTTATTCTATGGACTTGATATTCTAGGATCTCAACCAAAATCTCATCATATGAAAGGCTTCCCCGAACATCAAAACTTCCTGACGGATCAACCACAATAAAATCACCAATGTGCTTCTTGAGCATAGAAACGTGAAAGACAGGGTGGACATCTAGCAACTCTGCAGGTTATTCAATCTCATAAGTTGCTTTCCCAATATACTGTAAAACTCTGTAAGGGCCAACGTAACGGGGACTAAGCTTCCCTTTCTTTCAAAATATTTTCACCCTTTGCATAGGTGAAATTTTCAAGTACACCCAATCCACAACTTCAAACTTAAGAGATCTTCTTCTCACATCTGCATACGACTTCTGACGACTCTGGGCTGTCTTCAACCTTTCCCGAATCAACTTAACTTTCTCCATAGCCTCGAACACAGCATCAGGTCCAATCACATTAGCCTTACCCACTTTAAACCAACCTATGGGTGATCTATACCTACTTCCATACAAAGCCTCAAATGGATCCATTCCAATGCTAGAATGAAAATTGTTATTGTATGCAAATTCAATCAATGGCAAATGTTTATCCCGACTTTGTTTGAAATCAAGAACACATGCCTTTAACATATCCTATAAAGTATGGATAGTCCTCTCAACTTGACTGTCTATCTGCAGATGAAAAGCAGAGCTTAGATGAACTTGGGTGCCAAGACCCTTCTAAAAAGATCTGCAAAACTGAGAAGTAAATTGAGTACCTCTATCGAAGATGATAGTCAACGGAACTCCATGCAACCTGACTAAATTTCGGATGTATAGCTTAGCATAGTCCTCAGCGGTGAAAGATGTATGCACTGGTAGGAAATATGCTAACTTGTTCAATATGTCTACAACAACCCAAATAGAATCATGATGACGTCAAGAGAGAGGTAAACCGGCCACAAAATCCATGTTCATCTCCTCCCACTTCCATGTAGGAATACAAATTATTGCATCATACCACCGAGTCTATGGTGCTTAATCTTAACCTATTGGTAAGTTGCATACTTCTTCACGAACATTGCTATATCCTTATTCATACCATTTCATCAATAAATTTCCTGCAAATCGAGGTATATCTTAGTAGCATCAGGATGAATAGAATACTGCGTGCTATGCGCCTCAGTCATAATCCTCTGCTTGAAGTCATCAACATCAGGAACACATAATCTATTTTGAAGTCTCAATACACTATCTCCCTCTTGGGTGAAAACCTCCACCTTTTGGACTTTGACAGACCTTTTCAGTTCGACCATACAAGAATTTATATCTTGCTTCTCCTTCACTTCCAAAAATAGGGAAGATGTAGAACTACTCTGAACCTAAACATTACCCTCAGCTGAAAAAATATGACCCAGAAAGGCTACTGACCTTAGACAAAATTCACACTTGCTAAATTTGGCAAACAACTGATGATCTCTAAGAGTTTGCAAGACAATTCAGAGATGATCTGCATGGTCGTTTTCATTTTGGGAGTGTACAAGTATATCATCTATGAACACAATAACAAACATACCAAAATACTGTCTGAACACCCAATTTATGAGTTCCATAAAAGTTGTTGGGGCATTAGTTAGCCCAAAGTACATGACCAGGAACTCAAAATGACCATAACGGGTGCGGAAAGCTTTCTTTGGAATATCACACTCTCTGACTTTAAGTTGGTGATAGCCAGATCTCAAATTTATTTTCAAGAAATAACTGGCATCGTGCAGCTGGTCAAATAGGTCATCAATTCTAGGAAGAGGGTACTTGTTCTTGACTGTGACCTTGTTGAGTTGATGATAGTCAATGCACATACGTAATGAACTATCTTTCTTTCGCAGGAATAGAATGGGTGCATCTTAAGGAGATACACTGGGCCTTATGAAACCCTTAGCAAGAAGATCTTTAAGTTTCTCTTTCAACTCCTTAAGTTCTGCGGGGGCCATACGATACGAACAAATAGCAATAGGTTGCGTATCAGGAAGAAGATCAATCCCAAATTCTATCTCTCTATCGGGAGGTACCCCTGGGAGATCTTTCGGGAAAACATTAAGAAATTCATTGACAATGTTAATAGACTAAATAGTCGAAGTTTTGAACTTAGTTTCTTTAACTCGAACCATTTGGTAGATACAACCCTTGGATATCAATTTTTGAACCACTCAAAAAATGGCTCGTTGGGAAACTAAAACTTGACTACACGGGTACGACAATCTATAGACGCTTAACAAGAGTGAAGCCAATCCATACCCAGAATAATGTCAAAATCAACCATGTCAAGATGAATCAAGTCTGCAAACATGACTCTGCTTAGGACAGTGATAGGACACTTCTTATACACTTACTTAGCAGCAACAGATTCACCTACTGGGGTAGAAACTAGAAAAGGCTCAAAAATCTTTTTAGCACTGATCTCAAAATTCATAGCCACCAACGGAATCACATAAGAAAAACTTGACCCAGGGTCCATCAATACATACACATCAAAATGAAATACACCAAGCATACCAGTAACAATATATGGTGAATCCTCCTACTCCTAGCAGGGTGGTATAGCATAAAAGCGATTCTGGCGCTGACCACCAGCAGTACTGGACAAGGAACCCTGAGGAGAAGTAGGATGAGATAAAGGGGCTGGAGCACTAATGGCCTGACTCTGAGGACGAATATCGCGACCCCCTTTTCTATCAGACGAGCAATCTCTGAGCCTATGGCCTAACTTGACACAACGAAAACAACCTCTCTGTTCATCGATACACTTTCCAGGATGTGTCCTACCACACTTAGCATGTAGGGGATAAATAGATCTATTACTCACACTGTCCTGAGACCTGGACACAGTAGGCTTATTACCCTATTCCTGTCTGATTCTGGATGCGGGAGCACTAGCTGATGAAGGAGCTGGCACAAAACAATGGCTCTGGAACAAAGGATAGATCCCTATAGAAAATCTAGTCTGATAATACCCCTACTAGTCTGATCTAACTCTCTTATTCCCCCTCACTATATCTCTCTTCTTCACCTTATCCGCTTTAATCTGTTGAGCATGTATCATTAATATAGAAATATCTATGTCCCTGTTAAGCATAGTGGATCTACACTCTTTCGCGACATAACCCGATACACCATCCAAAAACTTACTCATATTGGTTCTAGAATCAGCCATCATACCAGGAGCATACTTGGATAACTGATTGAACTTAAGAAAATACTCCTTAACTATCACAGAGCCCTGTCTTAAGTTCATAAATTCTTCTAATTTTGCTTCCCTCAGCTTTGGGAGAAAGAATCTGTCTAAGAATGCATCTTGGAATAACTGCCAAATCATGGGAGTGGCATCCTCCCCTCTGCTCTTCCTTCACATCTCCACCCAATTATAGGCAACATCTTTCAAGCGATAGAAAGCTATCTTCACACTCTCTTCCTCCGTTATATGTATAATTTGGGTGATCTTTCTTATCTCATCAAGATAAATTTGCGTGTCCTCACCTATCATTGACCCATAAACTCTGGCGGATTTATTTGCGTAAAATCATGAACCTGAGCCATTGCTGAATTACTTTCATGTGGAGGTGGAGCTGTGACCTAAGAATGGGTATGAGCATTGGCGATAACCGCCTGGGCTAGCGCCTGAAAAGCTACCCAAAATTCTACATGGGATACCGTCTCACCTAAATGATCAATAGGTTAAGGTCTTTCATTGTTTCTACATGCTCTACGATGAGGCATTGTCTGTCATAAGAGAGCACGAATTAATAACATAGAAAAATAGTCATAAGCACGATGGACTATTGAAAGAAGGAACCAAATTGTCCTAAAATGTCTCGTAGCCTCTTGCTCATAGATGTGGAATGCTACACACCAATGATCAAGAATCTACGTAACGCGACTTGTTAGACTCCCTAGGACTCTTTGAACCTTAGGCTCTGATACCATTCTTGTAACGCCCCAAGAACCTATCCTGAGATGTCACACGATGCTTAAGGCCACACGTGGCCTCAAGCTGACCATCTAAGCCTGTCATCACTTTCAGAGCTCACTGTAACGCTAATCATGATAAAATATGGAAAAATAATCATGTCATGAACTTTAATATACTTAATTATAAGGAAATACTGGTCTGTACAAACAAAACACTAAAAAATTTTGTACATACTAGTACTCTAGTCTGACAAAAGCCTCTACTACATAAGACTGTGGAGCCATTGGGACAGACCCCAACTGACGTATACTGAACTGAAAAGAAACAACTATCTACTAACAAGGAAAAATTAGGGACATAGTTCCTCGAACCATTAGGACTTACCAACTACAGAAATGTAGATAAAGGTACTCAAAGATCACTGTCGCTGCTGAGACTGACCACCCAAACCTACATCATGAGGAAATATAAAACACAGAAGAGTATGGAAATCAGTACTTGGGAATGTACTGAATATGTGGGGTGTATGCAGCATTATAAATATTATCTTAAATATATAAGAAAATCATACATGCTATCAACAATGACTCTCTTCGTTTGAATTAGCTGAAATATATTACTTGTAAATCATCAATAGTAATGCAAGCATTGTAAATCTCATTAATCATTATACTCAACTCAAACTCTTCAACTCAAAACTTAGAGTAACTTGGTGACTCTAGAAACGTAAACTCTTATGGACTTGGTAGTTTCTTATAACCGACATAAACCATGTGAGCTTAGATGGAGTCCAACATCTTACCCATGTTGGGGAGAGTTGTTCTATCCTTTCCATTGGAGTAGAACCTTAACTTTAGTGATCACTGTCTTGGCCTTTGGCCCTTAATATTTATCCAATGGTGGCACGTAGTTCTAGGGAAGTAGGATCCGCTAAACCCACACTTCCCGCTAGTAGCAATATACAATTCTTAACTTAAGTTCTCAATTTAGGAAATAAAACAATGAAATAGTCATGTATATCAATCCTGAATACCTCAATTCTAATAACTAAATCATAAAGTAATTTAGTTATAAACCCACTTTGCACAATCATGAAATTCCAATAGTAAAAATCAATTCTTTGGGCACAAGAATGAAACGATATTCTTGTTCAAGCCCCACATACCTTGATTATGATTTTGAGATGAAGAAACTTTATTGGAAGTTTTTTTCCCACGTCTTGAGTTAGGGTTCTTGATGTTCTTGACTTGGAAGTTTTGAATCTTGAACTAATTTGTGAAAAGTACGGCTCAATTTTGAGATATTTAGACAAGAATTGGATGGGATTTTGGGGAGAAACCCTAGCTTTTGGATGGAATAGTAGAGGAAAATGAGGATTTTCTCCTTTATGTGTATATATATAGTGAGTAAGAATGGGTGGAAAGACCAAAATACCCTTGAATACCAAAGGTCACATCTTCACTAGATTTTGATGTGCGATGCGGTAAAGTCGCATTTACCACCTTGGTCGTGACCTGGAAGAGCACCGCAACGTGGTGGAATCGCATTTGTGCATTGGAATTTGACAATTCTGATATTGATCCTTGGCGCAACTTGCCAATATCGCGAAACTCACTAGAAAATGACAATTGCCATTTTGGCTGGCTCCGCGATGCGCTAAAGTGCCAGGTGGCACACTGTCTCACTAAAATAGCTCTAACTCTTTACCTGAGTGTCGGATTTGGGCAAATTTGGTATCAATGGAAAGCTTATTCAATTTATCACATGAAAGAAATTAAAAATTAGAGAAATTCAATACGTTTTATACATCAATCACTTTGGAAGTTTTTCCATTACCCACGTTGGGAAGAGATGTTCTATCCTTGCCATCGGATAAAACCTTAACTTTAGTGATCACTATCTTATCCCACTTGGGGTATATCAAGAACCTATGGGGGAACATAGTTCTGGGGCATGATACCTCAAAATCAATCCCAACTCCGTGCTAAATACTACTCCCTTACTTAGCTCAGAACTTTAGAAAATCCACCTTAAAACAATTCAACAATATATATATAATGGGAGCCAAAATGCATCCCCTTTACTTCAAACTCAAGAATGTGGATTTCTATCTTAACTTACAATCAAAACTCACTTCTTGATATTCTTTAAAAATTGCTAACATCTCATTTTGAAACTCATGCTTTCACCATAA
Organism: Capsicum baccatum var. pendulum; assembly: GCA_030864225.1. Taxonomy (NCBI): domain Eukaryota; kingdom Viridiplantae; phylum Streptophyta; class Magnoliopsida; order Solanales; family Solanaceae; genus Capsicum; species Capsicum baccatum. The sequence continues at coordinate 130,580,503 of CM061557.1, forward strand.
GGTTTAATTCACAACAATAGGACTTGAAATTCTCAAAACATAATATAGACGTTGAATTATGCAACTTAAACCATAAATTGACAATTTAAAACATTAATATGCATAATAATATTTCAACTTAAGGCTTGGGTAAGACATAGTTTCATAAAACTCACAATATAATTACATGATAGGAATCCTCCATGAATTTACGAAATACTTTATAAAAATATGTAACTTTTTGACACAAGACCAAAAGGGTTTTCTTGTTCAAGACCACATACCTTAAACTTGGAGGTTTTGGATAACTTCAAAAATTTCAGAAGGTTATTCACGAACTATTGGGTGTCCCTCGTAGTCCTCTTAACGGGGAATTCAAATATGCAAGAATTATTGAATTCTCATGGTTGAATCTCTAGATAATTAGGTTTTTATGTTAAAACCCTAACCTTGTGGTTGAAGGTGTGCAGAGAATTTTAAGAAGTTTATCCAAAGATAAATAGAAAAAAATACGTTATCTGAGCATTATAAGTCGTGGGACGTGCAGGAAAAAGACCAAAATACCCTTGCAAAAAAGTCATTAAATTACAGAAAAAATAGCTGACGACATTCGTGACAAGTCGTCAGACTTGTGAAAAGTCATCACAAAATGTCGCCACAAAAGGGTGGATTTTATGATTTTCAGCTTAAGGTTGATGACATTTTGTGACAAGCCATCAAACTTGTGGCAAGTCATCACAAAATGTTGGGTTTTGTGACTTTCTTCTTATGGTGATGACATTTCTGGCTTGTGAAAAGTCGTCATAAAATGATGTCACAAAATGTTGGATTTTGTGACTTTCTGCTTATGGTGACGACATTTGTGACAAGCCGCCAGGCTTGTGAAAACTCATCACAATATGTCGTCACAAAATTTCCAGGTTGATACACTAGACTAAAATAGGCATAACGTTTTGCTCCGATAATGGATTTCGGCGAAATTGGTATCGTTGTAAAGATAATTAAATTATCTATATTTTAGTGGGTTATTAGCTCAGAAATTCATAGTATTATGAGAGATATGATCTTTTGAAGTTGACCATACCAATATCCATCTCAAGAATTCAATCAGCAAGGAATGTTTTGATTCGTCTAATAGCTAGGACACTTTTGACGCCATAGTACTCATCAAGCTAGATCATGTAGCTACCAAATCACTAACTTAATTTCTAACAAGCTTAAAACAGGGTTCTACTATTAGTTGAATTCTCAAGGTATTACAATATCTCCCCCTTGGAATCATTCATCCTCGAATGTCACTAGTTAAGCTGGGAATGCAAAGAAACTGAGGATGCACAGTTAGAATAGCTCTCTGAATTGAATCTATGTCATTCTAAACTTTCAAGTATTTCTGAGTGTGCACAAATTTGCAACAAAATAGCTATATAGCTGAATCTTATGTTAGATAGGTGCTGAATTAAGAAAAAGTAATACCTTCGGCTTGCTCTGAACTTGTGAGGAAGAGGTGTGGGTACTTTTATCACATATCTTCTTCGGCTTCCCAAGTAGCACCCTCAACTGGTTAGTTCTACCATAAAACCTTAACCAATACAACTTTTTTGTTCCTTAGTGTACGAACTTGGTAATCTAGGATCTCAACTGGAACCTCATCAAATGAAAGATTATTCTGAATATCTAAGCTATATGAAGAATCAACAACGATAGAATCACCAACATACTTCCTAAGCGTGGAAATATGGAAAATATGATGAATAGCTGACAACTCAATAGGCAGCTCAACTTCATAGGCTATGTTCCCAACACGGCGGAGAATTCTGTAAGGGCCAACGTAACGGGGACTAAGTTTCCCTTTCTTCCAAAATCTTTTCACCCCTTTCATGGGCAAAATTTTTAGATACACCAAATCATTAACTTTGAACTCAAGGTCTTTTTGTCTCATATCTGCATATGACTTTTGATGACTTTGAGCTGTCTTTAAGCTTTCTCTAATCAACTTTACCTTCTCCATCACCTCAAATACTACATCAGGTCTTAACCAAAGTAGCTTCACCCACTTCGAACCAACATATGGGTGATCTACATCTCCTACAATATAATGCCTCGAATGGTGCCATCTTGATACTAGCATTGTAACTATTATTCTAAGTAAACTCTATCAATGACAAATGCTCATCCCAACTACCATTGAAATCAAGGGCATACACCCTCAATATGTCCTCTAAAGTTTGGATAATTCTCTCAGCCTGACCATCTGTCTGCGGATGAAAAGCGAAACTCATATGAACTTAGGTACCAAGACACTTCTGAAATGCTCTCCAGAATTGAGAAGTGAACTGGGTATTGATAGACAAGGTAACTCTATGCAACCTGACCAAATCCTGAATATACAATCTAGCATAGTCCTCATTTTTATAAGATGTGTGCACAAGCAAGAAATGCGCTGACTTAGTCAGCCTGTTCATAAGAACCCAGATGGAATCATGATGGCATCGGGAAAGAGGTAAGCCAGCGACAAAATCCATATTTATCTCTTCCCACTTCCAACTTAGGATACTAAAATCTTCCATCACACCACCAAGTCTTTGGTGTTTAACCTTAAACTGTTGACATATTGCACACTTCGCCACAAAATCAGCTATATCCTTCTTCATACCACACCACCAATAGATTTCTCGTAATTCATGGTACATCTTGGTAGTTCCGGGATGAATAGAATACCACACACCATGCACTTTAGCCATAATTCTCTGCCTCAAATAACCAACATTAGGAACACATAATCTACCCTATAATCTCAATAGCCCATCTACCCCTTAAGAGAAATCTCTACCTTTTAGTCCTTAACTAAATCTTTCAATCTGACCAAGTTAGTATCTTGTTTCTCCTTCACTTTCGAAACCAAAGAGGATTTCGAACCACTCTGCACCAAAATATTTCCCTCAGTGGAATAAAGTAACTTAACACCCAGTCTATCCAGAATATGCACATCACGAGCCAACTCTTTCATACCTTCCTCCACATATGAAATACTACCCATAGACATCCTGCTAAGGGCATCTGCCATAACATTGGCCTTGACCAAATGATACAAAATGCTCATATCATAGTTTTTTAATAATTCTAACTACCTCCGCTATCTAAGATTCAACTGCTTATGAGTCAACACATATGATAGGATTTTATGATCAGTAAAATCATCGATATGCACACCATACAATTAATGTCTCTAGATTCTCAAAGCAAACACTCCAACAACCAACTCTAAGTCATGGGTTGAGTAATTCTTCTCATGAGGTTTAAACTGTCCTGAAGCATAGCCTATAACTTTACCACTATACATCAACAAACAACCCAAACCAACTCTCAAAGAATCATAGTATAAAACAAAACCATCTATACCATCAGGCAAAGTCAACACAAAGGCAGAAGTGAGTCGAGTCTTTAACTCTTGAAAATTTTTCTCACAGGAATCCGACCAGAGAAACTTAACTTTTTTTGGGTTAACTGATTCATGGGAGACGCAATGGAAGAGAACTCTTCAATAAAACAGAGGTAATAGCTATCTAGACCCAAGAAACTTCTGATATTAGACAGAGAGATAGGCCTAGGTAAATTTCTTATAGCCTCTATCTTTTAGGGATCAACTCTAATACCTTCAGCTGAAATAATATGACCCAAAAATGCTACGGACCTTAGCCAAAAATCACACTTACTGAATTTGGCAAAAAACTTATGATCTCTAAGAGTTTGCAGGACAATTCAAAGATGGTCTGCATGATCACCCTCACTTTAGGAATACACAAGGATGTCGTCAATAAACACAATGATGAATATCTCAAGATATAGCTTAAACACTCAATTAATGAGGTCCATGAAAGCTACTGGGGCATTAGTTAGCCCGAAAGACATAAAAAGAAACTCAAAATGACCATAGCGGGTTTGGAAGGGTGTCTTCGGGATATCACACCCTCTTACTTTAAGTTGGTGATAGCTGGATCTAAGGTTTGTCTTGGAGAAATAACTCACACTTTGCAACTGATTAAACAAATCATCTATTCTTGGAAGAGGGTACCTATTATTGACTGTGTCCTTATTAAGCTGATGATAGTCAATGCACATACACAAAGAACCATCTTTCTTTCACACAAAAAGGACAGGTGCGCCCTAAGAAGATACACTGGGACTTATAAAACCTATTTCTAAGAGATTTTTGAGTTTTTCTTTCAACTTCTTAAGCTCTGTAGGTTCCATACGGTAGGGAGGAATAGAAATAGGCTGAGTGTCGGGAAGAAAACCGATCCCAAATTCTATCTCTCTATCGGGAGGTACCCTTGGGAGATCTTCTGAAAAGACATCAAGAAACTCATTAACGATGTTGACAGAATGGATACTTTGGGTTTCATATTAGTGTCCTTAAATCTAACCAAGTGATAAAAGTAACCCTTAGATATAAGCCTCCTGGCTTTGAGATAAGAAATAACATGACTCTTGGAAGGTACTGAACTCCCTGACCACTCAAAAACTGGATCATCAAGAAACTAAAATTTGGCTACAAGAGTACAAAAATCTATAAATGCATAGAATAAGTGAAGACAGTCCATAAACAGGTGTAATACCCCAGGAAAGTTTTCGTGGAAATTTTGTGCGTAAACGTCTTGGGTTCTATCTTCTAGAATCAATTATAATTTTTTTGTGTGAAATGTCTTAGATTAAGACCTACCATTGCGTAGAGTATCGAATAAGGTTTCAAACAATATATGGATCATCCAAAACAAGCATCCGAGCGACGAGTTATGAACATACCGATCAAATAGTGAATAGTAGTGAACAGTAAACGTGCAGGAAAAAGTACTGAGGCTTGGTGTATTTTTACTCCAACTTTAAATGATCGTAACTCCTTGTACATAATAATCTGGGTTATCTACTATATATAAACATAAATCTCTGCAAGTCCTCTTTCCAAAGAAATTGGTTTCATCCAATTTGTCTACCAAAAGCAAATTTTTGGGTCAACTTCAAACAATCATAACTCCTCGTACACAATGATATGGTTGAGATACTATATATCAAAGGAAAGATATGAGAGTTACCTTTCTAATGAAATTGGTGTCATCCAATTTGGATATTGGAGTAAAACGTTATGGTTGATCTACTTCAGACTATCAAAATAGTCCACCAAAGGACAGATTCGAGATTTTTTTTTATTTTTAGGGGCATTTTGGTCATTCCCCCTCACCCAAAATCCTTCTAAACCCTATATTAAATCCTACTAGAAGTATTAAATGTTATATTTCATCAAATTCCCTCAAAAAGAAAACCCTAAGCTTCTACATCCAACTTCAAGAACATCCAAAGTTCACTATTAATTCTGCAAATTTATTCAAGATTCCAAGCTCCTAGTTTAAGAACTCTAAGAAACATCATTCAAAGGCATGATTAGCATCTCAAAAATGAGTATCGATCTAATGTTCATCAATCAAGTTATGTGGGGTTTTTCAACAAGAACTCTCTTTCGTTCTTGTGCCCAAAAGTAATTTTCTTTACAATTGCATGATTTTTTTTTAATTTTTACGAATTTGAAGCATGAAATCATATCTTATGATGATTATTATGAAATCTTGATGTTTATGATATTGAAAGATGAATTTACATGTGTGAACGTATAAAGCATGAATCTTGAACAATATTTATCATGATTTTGAAATTTAGGTCATGAATCCCCATTGGAAATTGTGTTTTTTTAGAAAGTGTGTTATAAGCACGCTGATGTTGAAGATTTGAGATATTTTGAATGATTTTACCTTTTGGTCTTAATGGAGTTATTTTGAACTCGAGTGTGAAAGAAATTCACAACGTGGTTGATTTTGATAGACGGGAAGCATGATGGCTCCCGATGTATATTTATATATTACTAAAATTATTTTGTTGTAGATTGTCTTTGAAATGATCTGAGCTAAGTCCGAGATAAATCTTTAACACCGAGTGGGATGTATAAAGCGACCTTACTTCCCTAGAACTACGTGCCCCCATAGGAGTGAGCCTGAGGCTAATTTATATAGTGATCACTAGTTTGTGTGGATTTGATATCGATAGTCCTACTCCAATGGAAAGGATAGGACAGATCTCCCCAACGTGGGTTATACATTGGACTCTATATTGCTCATATGGTTTATGTCTGTTATAGGATCTCCCTCTGTGTGTGTGTTTCCTTGTGTCTGTGGTGAATGGTGAAGTGATTTGAAAGTGGAATTGTGAAAGTTATTCATTCAAAAGATTTAAATGATATTTACATTATGAGAATTGATATTCTTGATGAACTGAAAGTGATTGACAAATTATATGATGACTCACATGTGTTACTGTACTTATTTCATCCTCTCATGATTATGATGATTTTCTTCGGGCTATGTGAGTCTTTCATGCATCCTACATATTTCTTATAAATGTTTACGATGATGATATTTGTACAGCTGCATACACCTCCATATACTCGGTTCCTTTCCATGGTACTACCCACATCATCGGATGTGGGATGCATTTTCTCGGAATGTAGGTTCAGGTGCTCAGTTCTAGGTTCAATAGTAATTCTTTGGGCACGCTATTCTTCATCCTCTATTGTGGTGAGTCCTCATGTTCCTAGGACGTGATGTCTGATGTTGGTTTCACGGAATTGTTTACATTTGATAATTGAGTATGAGTCTATTGGGGCATGTCACAATGACTCACTAGTTTTATTGATTTTGTTAGAGGCTTGTAAGACTAGTATAGATGTTGGGAGTTGACTAATAAGTCATATTTTGTTATCTTTCTGAAATTCTTTTATTCTTGGATGATGATCACTTTGTTGATATTTGAGGGTTATTTATGGAAACCACGTTGATTTGTGTTGAACTGAATAAAAATGGCTCAAAGGGTTAGCTTGGGGATACTCGTAGCCTCAAGCACCGTGTGACGCTCCAGGACCCATTTTTTGGGGCGTTACACCAGGATAACATCAAAATCAACCATCTATAACTCTATCAAATCAAGAAGTGTGGCTCTATGAAGGACTGTAATAGGACAATTCTTGTATACTTTCTTTGCAACAACAGACTCCCCTACTGGGGTAGAAACTAGAATAGGCTCAAAAATACTTTTGGGACTCTTCTCAAACTTCACAGCAACAAGTGGGGTCATATAAGAAAAACTTGACCGGGGGTACAGTAACACATATACATCAAAATAAAATAGATAAAGCTTACCAGTAACAACATCAGGAGAGTCCTCCTTCTCATGATGGGAAGGTAGGGCATAGAACCTATTTTGTCACTGACCACCTGTAATAATAGAAGAAGCTCCCTGAGGAGGAGTTAGATGGGCTGCGGAAGCTGATGCACTAGTGGCCTGGGTCTGGGCCAGGCATGTGGGCACTCTCTAATCTTGTGGCCTATATTTCCACACCTAAAACAACCACGTTGTTCATCTAAACACTCACCCGGATGGTTGCTACCACACTTGGCACAAGGAGGGAAGTTGGGCTTGTTGCTCACACTCTACTGAGGCCTGGACATAAAAAAACATATTTCCCTGCTCTTGCCTACCTCTAGGTGCTGGGGCACTAGTGGATGAGGGTGCTGGCATAGAAAAACAACTCTAGAATAGAGGATGGTTCCCTCTCTGGGATCTAGCTTGACCGTACTCGTGCTTTTCAGACCTGGCTCTCTTGTTACCTCTCGCTCTATGTCTTTTCCTTATCTTATCCTCCTTTATTTGTTGCGCATAGATCATTAGCATAGATAAATCCATCTCCTTGTTCAATATAGCAGTGAGACATTCTTTCACTACTAAGCCCAACACACCTGTCACAAACTTTGTCATACCAGTTCGGGCATCGGAGATTAAGTTAGGCGTATATTTTGTTAGCTGATTGAACATTAAACAGTACTCCTTAAAAGTCATGGATCCCTGTATCAAGTTCATTAACTCTTCAATCTTCACCTCTGATTAAATCCAAAGAAAAGAACCTATCCAAGAATACATCTTTGAATATCTGCCAGGTAATGGGAGCATTAACCTCCCCTCTACCCTTCCTCCAAAAAACCACCCAGTCCTACGCAATGTCCTTCAACCTATAAGATGATAACTCCACACACTCTTTTTTAGACACATGTATTACCTGTGTGATCGTCCTTATCTCCTCAAGATATAATTGCGGGTGTTTCCCTACCTTTGACCCATAAAACTCTGGCAGACTCATCCGCATAAAGTCATGAATTCTGGCAGCAGCTAAGTCAACTCCCTGGTGTTAAGGAGCTGCGGCCGAATTGGCCTAGATAGTGATAGCTTGGGCCAGTACCTGTAAGGCTGCCCTGAATTCAACATGGGATATTTTTTCATTCAAGGATCAGTTGGCTGAGGTTGCTGGTCATTGTTATTTCTTCAAGCTCGGGGGGGAGGAAGAAATGACTTATTCCTAAAACATTTCGTAGTGTCTTGCTTATAGATGTGGCGCGCTACACACCGATGATCAAGACTCTTCTTAACGTGGCTTTACAGACTCCCTAAGACTCTCTAAACCTTAGGCTCTAATACCAAGTTTGTAGTACCCCACAACTGGGTCTCGGAATGTCACATAGTGCTTAAGGCTACAACTAGCCCCAAGCTAACCCTTTGAGCCTTCTACTTAATATATTATCTTACTTAAAGATAAAAGGCATGAACTCAACACTATGACATTATAAAATGAGAAATATAAATGACATACTTGGTCTAAACAAACGAAAACTCAAAGAAAATCTCGAAGTGCTGATAATCTGATGACTAGTCTGATAAACCTCTATTACTCCAAACTAGAGAGCCATTGGGACAGGTCCCCAACTGACTCATACTCAACTTACAAGAATTAAACGGATACTAAACAAAACTATAAGTGTGAGAATAACTGGTCCCCGAAAGATGAGGACTCACCACGGCAGATGTGTAGATAGGAGTGCTCGGAAGGAACACTGGTGAGGCTGAGACTGAGCACCTAAACCTACATTACAGAATATATGGCACACAGACAAAATATGTGGGTCAGTACTTTGGGAGTGTACTGAGCATATAGGGGAGTGTGCAATTAAAATACTCAATATCATAAGCTTTTATAGAAAACCTACATGGTGCAAAACATACTCACATAGCTTGAAATAAATATATTCCACAAGACTCATAAATCATTATGCTTTTACTTAGAACCTCAAATTATCATGACACCTGAAATTATTAGGACCATAGCTTTCAAAAAAACTAATACTTTTAAAACTTTGTAAATTTAAGACAAATTCTTTAAAACTTGGAAGACTTTAGGACTTAGAGAACGTTAGGAACTTAGGGAGTTTCTCTTAACCGACATAAACCATGTGATCTACATGGAGTCCAACGTCTTACCCATGTTGGGGAGATTTGTTCTATCCTTCCCATCGTATAAAACCTTAACTTTTGTGATTACTATCTTAACCTACTTGGGGTATATCAAGAACCTACGGGGGCACGAAGTTCTGGGGAATGAAACCTCATAATCAAGCCCAAATACATGCTAAATACTACTCCATTACTTAGCTCAAAACTTTAGAAAGTCCACCTTAAAACAATTTAACAATATAGATATATATATATATAATGGGAGCCAAAATGCATCCCCTTTAATTCAAACTCAAGAATGTGGATTTATATCTTAACTTACAATCAAAACGCACTTCTTGATATTCTTTAAAAATTTCTAACATCTCATTCTCAAGCTCATGCTTTAACCATAAGGTTCAATTCACAACAATAGGACTTGAAATTCTCAAAACATGATATATACGTTGAATTATGCAACTTAAACCATAAATTGACAATTTAAAACATTAATATGCATAATAATATTACTACTCAAAGATTGGGTAAGAAATAGTTTCATAAAACTGACAATAATATAACATGATAGGAATTCTCCATGAATTTATGAAAATATGTAACTTTTGGGCATAAGAACAAAAGGGTGTTCTTGTTCAAAACCACATACCTTAAACTTTGATCTTTTGGCTGACTTCAAAAATTTTGGAAGGTTATTCATGAACTATTGGGTGTACCTCATATCCCTCTTAACGAGGAATTGATATATGCAAGAATTATTGAATTCTCACGGTTGAATCTCTAGATAATTAGGCTTTTATATTGAAACCCTAATCTTATGGTTGAAGGTGTGCAGAAAATTTTGAGATGTTTAACTAAACAAAAATATTATAAAATATGTTCTTTTAGGTTTGTAAGTCGTGGGAAGTGTAGGAAAAAGACCAAAATGCCTTTGCAAAAACGTCATTAAATTGTTGAAAAAAATAGCTGACGACATTCATGACAAGTCATCATGAAATGTCATCATAAAAGGATGAATTTTATGATTTTCGTCTTAAGGTTGATGAAATTTTATGACAAGCCATCAAACTTGTGACAAGTCATCACAAAATATTGAATTTTGTGAATTTCTCCTTATGGTGACGTCAATTGTGACAAGCTGTCAGGCATGTGACAAGTCGTCACAAAATGTTGGATTTTGTGACTTTTTGCTTATGGTGACGACATTTGTGACGAGCCATCATTCTTATGACAAGTCATCAGAAAATGTCATCATGAAATTTTCAGGCTGATATGCTGGAGTAAAATGGGCATAACTCTTTGCTCTGATAACGGATTTTGGCGAAATTGGTATTGTTGGAAAGTTACTTCAATTATATATATTTTAGTGGTCATGAACTCAGAAATTCATTTTATAATGAGAGATATGCTCATTTCAAGCTTACCATACCAATATCCATCTCAAGAATTCAGTCGACAAGGAATGTTTTGATTCGTCTAATAGCTAGGACACTTTTGAGGCCCTAATTCTCATCAAGCTATATCATATAGCTACCAAATCACTAACTTTATTTCTAATTATCTTGAAACAAGGTTCTACTATTATTGGGAATTCTTGGGGTATTACAATATTCTGTCACGACTCGATCCGAGGCCCTGGCTGCGACGGGCATGTCAAACAACACAGGCCTGAGATACCCCTGTCTCTGCCCAATCCACTAGTGATATTTTCTGCTCTGGGACTAGGCCCATACATTTTTAATATACATCACTAAAGAGTAAGTATTTCTCACTTATATACCCAGCATCCCTCCTCTATTTAGCTAATGCGGAACTCCTTCCTAAGATGGGGTGTTACATATACCCCCCTTATGGACTCAGCATCCTCGCTGAAGTTTTCCCCATCGAATGAGATTTCCTAAAACTCAGTATTGAGATTTTCCCCGCCTTACCAGGATTTTCCTTCACTCAATTTGAACTATGGCCCACATCGACAGGGATGACACAGGAGCGGACCCGATACCACTCTATCTCGACCCGACCCAAAGCCCTAGCCACAATGGGAATCCTGAATCATGTAGGCCCGAGATACCCCTATCTTAGCCCAACCCACTAGTGATATTATCTGCTCTCGACCCAGGCCCCTACATCTTTAAAACGCATTACTAAGGAGTAAAGCTTTCTCACTTATATACGCAGCATCCCTCCTATGTTTTGCCGATGTGGGACTCCTTCCTAAGTTGGGCTGTTACAAGTGTAGGGTCATAAATACAGATATAGAGGGAGTAAGGTGATTTTTAGGAAACTTAGACTAGTGATTTGGGAGGGTTTAGTAATACAGAGTATTAAATGTTGCCATGATTTCATTTTGATTTTCTATTGTTGTTATTTGTTTCTAACCCTAGTCGGCCGATGATACATACCAATATGTATGGTTGTACTGATACCATAGTTCTATATCTCCATTAGGGTATATAGATATATTATAGTTCAACTAAAGTTTCTATAGGTATGACGGTGGTTATTCCACAACAGCTCCTATCATCTTACTCTTGCATGGATGTTTTGTCTCTAATCTTCCTTTTTAATGCTTAGCACTCTTGTACCAATTTTATTAGGTTCTGGGGAATTCTATAATTATATTCCCACAATGTAATTATCTAATAATTATTTTTGTACAAGATATTTTTCTTTCAATCAAAGAATTACTTATTTTTAAAATCTTTAATATATCTTATTCATTAATTAAATGTTGGGTGGTAAAAGTTTTTCTATCTAGGTTGGAATTGAGTAGGTGCTACACAATCCATGAATTGGGTAATGGGAAGAATGAAATTTTCTAATTTATAATATTTAACTTAGAAAAACTAACATAAAACATTGTTCGCCCTTGCTGTAGCGGACCTATGATCGCTACAACGACCTCGCTACATGAACATCATCGTTTCAGCATGGAATAATTTTTATAAAATGACCATAACATTCTACTCCATAATCAAATTAACAAATGGTCATTTGATTGGAAAGAAGACTCAAAGACCTTTAATTTGATACTTCTTGGGTAGCATAACTCTTTATATTCTAGGAGGGTTCTTTTTATGAGTAATAATTATACTAAAACTTAAATGGTAAGGATATTTTCTACTCAACTTTGTGCTTGGGGTGTCGTATGATCTTAGTTCATAACTGATGCATTCCCATACTAAATAAAATATCTTATCACATATGAAATTATATTTTTATGTTCTTACCAATATTATCATAACAACAGAATAGGTTATTACATTAGATACCCATTTGCTAACTGCTCATCCCTGAACAAACACTGGGAAAGAGAAGTAATACTTTAGAATTAGAAGGACGTTACTTTTAGGGTTACTTATATATTACACTTACTTTACCCATCACCTCTTATTTATTAACTAAAGAACATTTTTAAACTTGGCCTCGCTACCAAGGCTATTCAAAATAATGAGATATGGAATAAAAAATTTACAACTGAACATAATTATTTCTCTTGTGATTTCCCAACTTAGGGAAGAAATTATTTATATGAGTTCTTACCAGGAATCCAGAAATGAAAGAATATGGGTCATGTGGAATTTCACTTCTTATAATATCCAATCCTTATAAAGTTATCATGTAGAAATGATCAAGGTATGAATCTATCTCTCATAGTGGTCTAAGAACAAACCATTTGAATTTAGTGAAAAATAAGGTCAAAAATTAAGAATCTGGCCATTTAACTACTGATGACTACTACTTTATTGACCTGGCCACTGCAGTATGTAAGATCCCGTAAAAGTTCTAAGCTTAATCAGTCCTTTAAGCTTGTCAATGGAGTCCCAGACTTAGAAGAATCTAGCTAAGTTTCCAAACATAGTTTATTTTTGGCCTTCAAAAGTTGGAAATCTTATTTCACGACCTTAATGTCCTTTAATGTTTGGTATTCTTGATAATTCATGATCAGGGAGGTCAATAGATTTTTTTGAAAAAGTTTAGGACTTTTCAGACCTCGTTTAGACCACGTTTGGTGTCCCAAAACTGAGGACCAGCGTGATCTTGGTGCACCACATCGCCTATCACATTGGTTAACATTATTACAGAATGCCAGAGCCAAAAGTACTGAGGCTTAGTGTGATAATGGTGCGACACATCGAGTATCGCGTAGGTGCTATTGACGCGCTGCGTCACTCAACACGTCGGTGCCCAGTTTTAGTCATTAAATGACCACATCTTTACGGGTAATTAGGACATTTTCCTCAACCTTCAGACCTTATAAACTTGAAATTTAGCCCTCTTTTTGCTAAATACATTCCTTATTCTACAATTACTTAAGAATAAGAAATCCTAGGTGATTAATTTTAAGCCAAGGATTCAAGCTTTCCTTCATCAATCTTCTAGAAATCATCCACCTAGGTATGTAAAGTGTTCATCCAAGGGTCCCTTTCACCCTTGGAGCTCAATAAACCCTTTTCAAAATATGAATTTTTGGATTCCATGTTGTGGGTTTGATTGTACACATGTTTTTGTTGTGGTATGATTTCTAGGATTCAATCTTTACTAAATTCTCATGAATTTATGATAAGTATGTGGATCAAAATCCTTAAATTGAAGAGCTTGATATAGAAATGATGTATTAGGTGTTGATCCATGCCCTAGAAAAGGTTATACCATCCATGTGTTTGTTAAAATGCCTAAGTGAATAAGAATTGTGCACTATGATCTATTTGTGATCTATATGGTGAACTCATGATGTACCCACATAATCAAAATGACTCTCATTCTAAGGCTATGTCTTGTAATGATTTGGAAGAGTGCTCATAAGTATGGATTTGTGAAACCATGATATGTTAGCATGCGTTCCTGTTCATGTGTAAGCTTATGACCTACAATTATTTTATGAAATTCCCTAATGATTGTATTATGAATTGTGTCCTATGGTTATGTATTCAAAAAAGTGTCATGTCTTGTTAATTTCATGCTATCCAGTCCTGGGGGCACTTATACCCAACAATTTAGCTGTGCGACTAGAGCTAGTGTTAATATTCAAGATACACTCAGTCAAGCCATGATCCATAGAACTCAGTCAGTCATGTGACACAAGAAAACTCAGTAAATTTAGTATCCGTCTAGTCTTACTTATTACTGTCAGCAATCACAGTAACCTCGGTGATATCATTAATATCAGTAATCTTCAAAATCTCAACAATCCCAGTCAATTATCAGATCTTAGTAGTATTCCATCGATTAACAAAATTTGGTGAACCCAGTTCCAATCAGTTATATAATATGATCAGCCATAGTCCAGTTTAGTTTGAATCAGTTCAGTGTTTCTTTAGTTGAGAGTAGGATTCAGCACCAAGTGAACCCAAGGATGAGGGCTTGCCTATCAGTCAGTAGAGGGTGTGATACTTAGAAGAATTTCTTGCATTCCAAAACTACATAACCAGTGTAGGTTGAGATATACCCAATGAGTTTAAAGATTATATACCTAGTTAGAGTTTTCCTACTAGGAGGGTTTGATGGAAGAGCTCCCTGTCAGAAAGGGTGTACTCACAGCTTGTATTTACCCGTGGCATGGTACTGACACCCTTCCAGCTGGGGTTACAAGTTGGACCTCACCAGTTCAATTTTGGGGCATATCGATTAGATGATTACCTCACCATATCAATTTTGAGTTTTTAATCATTTTGTTTTACTAGAAGTTTGTTCTTGTTAAATAAAAAAATCCAAAAAAAGAGTCGAGCCATGACAAAAAATAAAGCGCTTGGTGGGAGGCAACCCATATTTCTAATTGTTTTTGTTGTTTTTGATTAAGTGTAGGTGAAAGGTGTACAAAAGAGGGGATTAATCCAAAAAAATTTTGATTTGGAAGTGTGCCATGTTAAAGGTGGTAAGTTAGGAATGAAGGAGTAAAGGCTATCGGTTAGGCATTGTCTATACAAATCTAGGCAATGAACAAGGCAAGGCCTATACAAATCTAGGCAACGGACAAGGCAAGGCCTATGCTCTCTTAATCTACAAGGCTATAGCATAGGCGCCGCCTATACCCAACTAGGCAAAGAATTAGGCGCCGCCTATGCCAAGCATAGGCAAAGCATTAGGCGCCGCCTACTTATGCTTTTTGGTCTCCTAACCCGATTTTACATGGGTCAAACCCGACCCAAGCCTTGGTCTATAAATAGACCCTTAATCTTAGAACAAAATCTCATTGTTTGCTCAAGATAGGCGCCGCCCAACCTTCCAATTTCTCTCAAAACTTTTCTTTTTGCTTATCTAGTCTTGCAAGATCATCTTCCCAAACTACCACCAAGTAAGTTATTCTTTTATATTCCGTAGTTCTTGAGATGCTACGTTTATAATGATTTGTTAGATCTTAAGGTGGTGTTGATGATTAGAATGTGGTTGATTTGTTATGATACATCTAGTTGAGTGAAAGAATACGTGTGGGTGTTCTTGACTTGGTTCCGACTTGTATTTGATTTTGATACACTGTCATAATTGAAAGCTTGAATGTTTGAATGACTCGTTCATCGAGATAAAGATCATGATTGAATACAAGCATGAGTTGTTGTGGTTATTTCTCTGCAATAACTTATTACGATCTCTATGTAGTAGTCTTGTTCAAAAAGTGCATCAATCCAAACATGAAAGTATAGTCAAGATTAAATGAAATAGAGTTGGAAAGGATAGTTAAGATGACATGAAAGTATGATTGTGCTAAATATGTTGTTGGAACATATCTCCTATATGTATGTCGATGAAGTCTGAGTAATCGACATCACTCACTTAATTAGTTTGTACCAACAAATTAAGTGTGGAGTGGTGCCACTATTGTTTGTTTGTCGATTAAATCTTCCGAGATGAACTAACATGAACCTATTTTAATCTCAGGTAGAATGGCACCAAAAGGACGACAAGGAAAACAAAAAAGTGTCCACCTCACAGAAAGGTCAGAAAAGGGGAAGAAAAGAGCAAGATGAATCCTCCTCGCTGCAAATACCTCGACGCACTTTTGGGATAAAGTGGGTCATAGAGGAGGAAGGAAAGGAGTGGTACAAGAACAACAAAGTGAAAAAATATGTTCACGTGGAGTTGATACAAAAGGAAAGTCTAGCGAAGAGAGAACCTCGCATTTTGGCTAAAATCATGGCGCTAAATCTTGATTTCATTTTCCGAGATATGGGAGAATGCAATCTTGATCTAACGCGAGAGTTCTATGCCAATTGGTCCCCAAAGACTACCGGAAGTGAAGTGAAGATTCGGGGCCAAGTCTTGCAACTGAATGTGGAGTTTTTCCACACTTTTCTGGGTTTTCCATTTGTAGATCCATCACCACTCAAGGAGCTTTATCACAGACCTCCATACAGGGCAATCAGACACACACTGTACAGAACTAGATCAATGGCGCATTGGAATCGTCACAAGGATACCGGTCGGCACAATACCTTCCCATATGCTTCCCTAAACAGAGAAGCTCGTATATGGTTGAGGATAGTCAACTCTTGCCTCATTCCTGGGACACAGTACACAAAGATCATACAAGATAGAGTGTGCTTGGTGTACGCTCTGATGACTAATATTTCCATCAACATTGGTGCGGTTATACGATCATCAATGCGTAAGGCTAGGCTGCACAAGAGGTCCCATTTCAGCTTTGGCAATTTGTTGACTGCGATATTGAGGAAGGAGCACATCGAAGAGGAACCTGCAGATCATAAGCTTCCGCACAACCCGAAGAAGGTTGATCTGACAAAGGTTAAAGATCCTGAAACTGGGCATGGCATCAACCTGACCACTGCAGAAAGACATGCTCGGGATGAAAGTTTCTTTCTCCAGCAGTTGGATTATGACTACCCGATGAATGAGCATGCACGGGCTATGTGCGGAGTAGGGAATATTTTGAGAAACCTCTCGATGATGACGTGTCGACTGATGATGATCGACAAATGCCAGACTCAGACGTGGAGGAGAACTCTGATGACGATGACTCTGATTATGATTCCAATGCAAGGGGTATGACCCCAGACATAGAGGAGGAGTCCGACTAATCAGGTTTTCCTTATTTATTTTCCACTGAGGGTAGTGTGTCCCATCTAAGTGTGGGGTGCTGGTATTTGTATTCTGTACTTCTTTGCCTACATTTATTTATGTTTGTTTGTTTGAATTAGTCATAATTAGTTTGTTTAGATTTGCATGAAATTGTTTTGATAGGCGGCATGGTATTATGACAAGAGTTTGTACTAAAATCATTACTATTGAGACGTTTAGGCTCTAAGTGTGACTCACTGTATGATAAGTGTGTGGTTTAATTCATTCATCTGTTGGGTCAAGAGTCTACACTGCTCCCAATAAAGTTGACCATGTGCCTTGTGCGTGAAAGGTTTTAGTATATTCTGTGTTGTAACTGATGCTAGAACTTGTCTGGTGTGTGTGTAAAGTGAAATAAAGAGTGTGAGTTTAGGAGATGATTTAGGCATTTCTTTGGTAGCCTGTGATTGGTTACCTTCTTTTTATCTACCCTTGTGCATTATCCTAGCTAACCCCCTTTGAGCCTTTAGCTATTTTCCTTGATAGCCTCATATGTAGCCTAATCTATTTTTTTTCAAGACCATAATTTGATCCAAATTCCTAAGCGTTTTACATTGTAGAGTCATGTGACAAAATAAGAGGAAATTGGGTTGAAATTGTTGTGAAAAAGAGTGGCTATCATAGAGGTGTTTTATAAAAAAAAGAGAAAATAAATAAATAAATAAATCAAATAAGAACAAAAAAAGAAATAATAGAAAAAAAAAATATAGAGAGAGTTGTATATTCTCATCTTTGTGTTTCTAATTAAATAACAAAATAGGTGAAAAGGGGTGTTACATGAAAAGAAAGTTAGAAGGGTTGTTAAAAGATAGTACGAATGGCATAATGTGATGTATTAAAGCACTTAGGGAACATAGTCACTATTTCTGGCCAAAATAGTCCTACCTGTCCCTTAGCCTACATTATAACCTGTAAAGACCTATTTGATCCTAAGCTTAGCATTCTGATATTAGTGGTTCATTACACTAAGGGCAAGCCTATGGTCATCAGTTGCAACATATGAACTCTTTGTGAGAGAGAGAGAGCAAGGAGAGTCTTATACCCATGTTTCGAAAAATGCAAAACTGTGAGTGATTATGGGTGATATATTATGTGAGACACACATAGTTGATGATTGTTGGGTAGTTTTGTATGATTCTTTGTGCCTTAACTTGTGGATACGAATTAACCATCATCACGAATCTATGTTGGAGGTTGAATTGTTTCTATTAGTGATCAAGAAAACTACTCTTTGTTAATGATTGTTGTGCATGTCTTGTTGAACATTTTGTGCTGTTACTGTGAAATTCTAAGTAGATGTTTGCATGGACATAATATTGTGTTCGAGGACGAACAAAGCTTTAAGTGTGGGGTGGTGATGTTGGGCGTATTTACATGCCTAAACACCATAATTTACCCATGTTATAGCTAAGTTTTGAGGATAAAATATATAATTCCTGCACTTTTAGTCCATTTTCCTGTAAGTGAGCTAACCTATTTGATTAGCATGTTTTTCAGATATTAACGATGAAGATTTCAGCACTTTGTGAACCTTTGGGAAGCAAAGGAAAACTTCGCGTAAGAAGGAAGGCAGCTTTTGGAAGCTTGTGGACTGAATGTGATGCATGGAGAATCTGTCCTGGGCAAAATCAGTATTTCTTAATACTTAGGGGTGCAGCACTAACCTAGTAGGACTTATTTGCTGAATTTTTCAGCATTCATTCATTCAATTCCTTCCATTCGCCACTTTAGTTTTATTAAGTTTACAGATTCTGTAAGGTTTGGACAGAGAAAAATGCTACACGAACGGCTAGAGAGGGAATCACATCATTCTCATAGGGACGCTAACTCATCTCCATCGTGAGATTGCTATAGTTTTGGTATGATGATGATTTCTTCATTGATTTCCGTTGTACTCATGAGTAGCTAAACCTCTCTGTTAGGGTTATGGAAGCCTTGTGATGTACTATCTATTACTATGAGTTTGTGAATTCTTGATGTGTATGCTAGTTATATCATTACTCTCTTCATTTTAATTATATTCTTATGGTTGCAAACATAGAGAATATGCCAGTATAGCATTAACTTGTTTGACAGAAAAGTTACATGTCTGGAAAAGAAAGTATGTCAAGGAAATAGGGCTACCAACCCCTATTTACACGTTAATGCCATAACCGGATTACTTTCTTGGAGAATTTGTACCGTTAGTTATACACTTTAGGCTCGAGGGAGTTAAAGTGAAATAATCCTTGATGGTTGAGAAACACTAGGATTTACCATTAGAATACGAATCTCTATAAGTGCATGCATGTCTAAATTCTGGATTACTCATAGTTAATAGATACGTAGAACTCATAAGGTGGACATAATCGTAACTTACAAATCTCTGTGATTAATTCTTACTAAACAACTCGCCTCATTCATTACTTTGATACTAGCAGTTCACGCATAATCAAATCCCCTCTTTTTTCATAGAATTTTCGACCAACAGTCTACTAATAATTACAACACTTAGTGACCAAGTATTCCCTGTGGGATTCGACACCCAACCCAGTTGGGTTCTATATTTTACAGCGACCGCTTACACTTTCTAATGAGAGCTGTAGTTTGGGCGTTATCAGTACCCTTAGCAGTTCAGATCCAGATTGCAGCAGTAGACTAGCAGTGAGTCCTCATCATTCGAGGATGACATGATTATTTTATTATTTCATTATTCCAGTTCACTTTTAGTAGTTTGGAGTTAGGTTGGGACATGTCCCATCAACTCCTTATTCAGTTAGTTTTAGAGGCTTTCAGACTATAGCATGTCCAGATAGTTTATTTAAGATTTTGTTTTGGTATTGATATACCATACTCTCAAATGTTATGCTTTATCATATATTTGAACTTTATGGCCTTTTATCCCTTTTATTCCGCATCTATACAGTATATTATGCAATGCTCAAGTACAGATATCAGTCATGGGTTAGAATGTGATCCCTCGAGGTCATTAGCACCGTGTAGCATTTTGAGTACCAGATTTGGGGCGTTACACAATAGTCCTGTTGTGGAAACTAGTGGCTCACTAATTGACAACTCAAATTTATCATGTCACGACAAATGCCATAATTAGGGTTCTACAAATCATTTCTCCTTCCAAAAGTTTCTATGGGATACTATGTCCCTCAATTATCATAATACAACCATCGAAATGCAAATGATCTATAAACCACAAAACACCATATTTCCATTAGAAACCACCCTAGCCTAAGTTTTTATCAACTCTCATTGGAGGAAAACTCTACTTGCACTTACACCCTAACTAATGCTAGAAAGAACACAAACCTACCAAATACTACACCATGTTTTCCCCTAGGAATATCTATGTTATGACGTTGTCCCAATCCTCAATGGTCAGCACACAAGAATATATCATCTCAAGTACAAATACCATCAAACACATAGCTATGAGTTCATTAACATATAAATTCTCCACCACAACTCACAGCAATCTATTTGAGTTGATATCACATCAAGTTAATTACATATATTCACTAAATGTATACCTTATTTATTACGTTAATACCAACCACAATATAATCCACCAATCAGAGGATCTTCACATAATTCAAGTTCATTTAATAGAAAATAAATCAAGTACTTTACAATCACATGTGATAGCCATTAGTCTTACCAATCAAATCAATAATCATAAGGACATGTAAGTTATCAATAAGATATTAATGTCTAAACATCAAGGACATGGAAGTCACCAAGAGGACATATATTAAGTCATATGTTTCTCTCTAATTATATTAGAACTCATAATATCCAACCAACCAACCATTTCCATCGGTATAATAGCACTCGTCAGAACCAATTCCCATTGGCAAAAAAAGCATTCGTACGAACCATTTCCCATTGGCACAATAAGAATATGAAATTCACAATTAATTCAAAGAAATATATCATCCAATAACTATCGTGCAATAATATGAGTGGTATGATTATGCATAAACATATATATATATATATATATATATATATATATATTTATATATATTTATATATATTTATATATATTAACTACAGTTCCTCAATTGACCATAGAACTGAGGATCATCAATTATAGTCAAGTTGACAAAATTCACAAACCTTAGCAGTTTAGTTATACCACACTCAAGGAATATTATTAACTAATAATTTACTTCCACATAAATTCCCATAACACAGAACTAGTACTCGCCTAAATGCTCATTATTTCATTTAAATGGTTCCCTTTAAATTAGTTAATATAACCATTGTTTCCAACAATTAGAATTATGTTTTACTATCTCGCTAATACATAAGAAAATTTAATATCATACCAATACACCATAGTTTATTACACTCTTATCACTTGCCAAATTTATTGACTCTACAAGCTACATTTAATTGACCAATATCACCATAATTTATAAAATTAGCACACAAATCCTTACTCATATCGCCAGATACCAATTAGAATTAATTAGATTCCTATTATGAAATCACCAAGATATCATTGGAATCAACAAGGTTCCATATGAATTTGTTGAGAAACCAATTGAACTCAACCCAAGTACATGATAAACTAAGATAGCATGATAAGAAAAAAGAAAGGGAATAAACTCCTAGATTCCTTATAGATCCTTAAGGATATAATTTAGGTGTCTGCACACCAATTCACAGGACTTTACTCGACATTTGCTCCTATACTTGTGAGAATTATAACCTATTGCTATGATAACAATTGGCATGAACCAGTACAGGTTTATGAAGTCACCTACTCTATTCTAATTATATAAGATAACCCGTACCACCCAATCATTTATGATACAAAATATTCAAATAAAATATCTATATAGTTATGTAATTTAATTATGTAAATAAAACATATTTATATATCAAAAATCCTTACAAATGTATATACTCATATACTTACAAAATTATCCAAGACCTAGTCTAGACATGTGCAAAAGCTTCTATGAATAATAATAAAAAATAAGAGACACAACTTATGACAAAATGAGATGCAGAAGTTGAAAAAGAGTACATCGCCATCCCAACTAAGAAACTCTAAGACAACCTGCAAGACACCTATATTCCATAAAGGATGTAGCAATATTAGTATTAATACACCGCATGTACTGGTAAGCATCATCAATCGACTAAGGTCAGTTCACACAATAAATATAGAAATCAACAAAATCAATCATTACAATCTTACACGGTAGTTTAGCATAATATCATTAAGTATTACTAATTTCACCAATTATGCATAAAATGATTATCAAGAAAACAAGTAAACACAATATATCAAGGTCACTTCATTGCCATGATCAATGCAATTCATGTTTCAATAATCAATAACTTATTCATTCAAGCATTATCCATCTTACAACTTAGGCATACTAGTATTTTCAAACCAATAACTAATTACAAGTTATGTTCGGAGACCAATCCATAGCTTATTCATTTAAGCATTATCAAACCATATTTAAAAGTATGTTTCAAGATTTCATTCATGCATAAACTACCATAATCATCAATCATAATCATATCTGAAGAGTAACCAACAAGTATTCAATTTAGAAGTGAACATTCAACAAAATCGAGTCTAATCTCTAATTCAACATGCATATGTTCATTCACTTAACCGCCCTCTTTTATTTGTATCAAGATAAACTAAATAAGTTACTAAATGGTAAACCTTACATTCAAGTCATTACTATATTCAAGAAACCACTTTAGTAGCTAATTATTCAACCATTCGACTTATAATTCTAACTTTAGTTATGTGCTTTACACATATTACTCCCTAATACTTAGCCAATATAACTTTAGGTTCATTAAGTTACAACATCACATTCTCGTAGTGTGATCCATTCTCATAACAATGTTACAGCAGAAAATGCACATATTCAATACATTCCCAACATTGATTTAACCCTTCTTGAGTTATTTAGGTTGGAATTTTAGATTACCAGCTCACACAATCTCCTTATCATTTTCCATATTCATATAATTCATATTACAATACATCACGAAATTCATAAAAACATGAACACCCACCAAGGAATTCATACATTAACATATTAGTACATAATTAAATCTTTATAACATTAATTCCATGTGTTTATCGATCTAAACGACATGCCCAAGGAACTAATCATGATTCTCTCATCAAATATATATTATGTACATAATTACCAACCACTACTTATAAATTATAGCCTATCTTATCCACAAAACATCATTAAACAAGCTAATTTGTTAAAGCCTTGCCATTACTTGATGCTTCAAAATTCTCAAAATCTAAAATAATTACAATACATGAGTATTTAATTACCTACTCTTCATATTCAAACATTGGAGATTCAACCTCACTAGTTTTACCCTTTTATACCTAAAATATAAGCCATGGGGCTATCAATCATTAATTTTCTCCAATTCCCTACAAATCATATTTAACGAGAGTAATTCTATGATAGAATGCGTAAAATAATAACTTAGAACTGTTCTTAGGTAAATTTATGAGGTTTTATACAAAATTTCAGGAACCTAACCCATAATTATTCCATTTAAAATTATTCTAATGATGCAAAGGTATTAAAGTATTAATTAAAAAAGTGGTTGATGGAAAAACATTACCTCAACAAAGACTTTTAATTCTAGCCTTAGGAAAATTGCCTTTCTAAGGCTCTTGAATGAATTTTTTGAGTTTATGACATAAAACTCTGAAACTGACATAAAACCTTACCTACCACTGTTATTGTGGACCTACGGTCACTACAACGGCCGTACTATAGTGAGCCTCAGTTTTTTAGCATTGACAACTTTTAGTGAAATAACCATAACATTTTAATCTAGAATCAAATTATCAAAGGGTCAGTGGCATTGAAAAGACGAGAAGACCTTTAATTTGGTAAGTCTTGGGTCACGTCACTCTTTATATTCTAAGACAGGTGCTTGTTTGAAGTTGACCCTAGTAAAAACTTGGTTATATGACCTTGGTTTATATCTAATGCATTCCCACACTAAAGAAAATATCTTATCACCTATGAAAAAATAAAATTCTTATACTTTTATTGATATTTTAGTAATGATAAAATGGGGCGTTATAGAGAGAATGCGGGGAAGAAGACATGGCAAAATCAGTTTGCTAAGAATAAGAGAAAATGGATAAAAATAAAATACATATATGTTCACTAATTTTAAGTATTAATTTCCATAGAAGATAAGTTTTTGGATTATACAAGGAAAGGGAGTAATTATTTCCACAATAAATATTAGGGTCTATCCCAAAAAATCAGCGTCACATATCTTATTTACATGATTAGAGAGATGTCGCAAAATAAATTAAAGGACAATAAATAGTGCCACACATGCATGACTTAATTTTGAATTTTACAAAGGTTTTTTAAATTGATATCTCTCCAAAAATAACAATTCCCTCACTTCCTAAAAATATTTCATTAAGTATCTGAAAGTGAGAAATGATCTAAATATGGTGAAATTTGGGAGTTGCGGGGAACAAGTTAGGATAATACACATGGAAGAATCATCTAAGTCATAACTGAGTCGATAATAGAGTCCCTAATCCTGGTCCATCAACATAGATAGTTAGTGCCACAAGTATATTTTGGACAAGCGGCATCCCAATAGAGCAAGAATCATTCTATGACCTACTCCTCATAGTCCTAATTATTTGCCTAACTAGTGCATGTTTACAATAATTTTGTGCCTGACCCTAATCAACCTTGAGACAAACACCAGACTCAGACACATAATTATACTCAAGTACTATTGAATTGTTTTTTCAAATGGTAGAGTAGCATTTCAATGCTAGTATCCATAACATTTTCCCCTAAAGTAAACCCTTGCATTATTGAAGAAGTGCATCTCATCTTCATTTGTAAAACACAACATTATGATCAAGCTCTAAGAACCCATAGGTTTCATAATTTTCTTATTATTTTTCTCTTATTCTTGATTGTTTGAATTGATATTTATATTCTTAACATAGTTTATACACTTTCATTTATTCTTGTTTTATTGATTTAGCTAGAAATAAAATGGATTTTTACTGACCATAAATCACTTGACTTTTACACAATAATTACAAATGTAATTATTCTCACAAAATATCAATTCTTCTGGTAAACAATGACCTTTGCATTAGAAACATCTTTCACAAGCCAGAGTTCTCAAGATGACTTGGCAAATGGAAATCAAACATAATGAATTTGATATTACTTACCAATCTTATGAATCCATTAAGTCTCAAGTTTGGCAGACTGCATAGTCAACTTTAGCATAGGTATACCTCAGAAAGTGAAGAAAGAAGTTGTACTAGCCTTTAAATCCGGCTTGAGGACTTGAACCTTGTACATTGACATATCATCTAATGTGAAAGGGATTCTAAAAGTGGTACTCATCATTAGATTGGAAAAAGATCTGGCATGCTATTAAATCTCTTTTTTGGACTGACTATGAAACAAGTTTGAAGTTGTGGTTGCAAGTTTAGAACTCAAAGTAGAAATTATTGAACTAAAAATGACTTGCAATTGGTGGTACGTAAATTCATGGAATTATACAAAGCATAAGATTCCTTTATGAAATAGTGCTTTTCTATATATTATATCATTGTAGGAATGGAAAGTTATGGAAATCCCAAAATGAGAGAACACCAAAGCAGATGATTTAGAAAATCTATCTTTTACATCAGACCTTAGGGGAGAAAGTGAGCAACCAATAATACCCTTACTCCATTAACCAATTGGAAAGTACAAAATAAATATACATCATACAACTTGGGATTCAATAAAGTAGGAATCCTTCATATTTCATCATACTAAAGACACTTTGTATTTTCTTTACTAATTTTAAAGGAAATGGTTAAAGTAAATGAGCACAAATTAATTCGAACACAAAGTGCTCTCTTTTCTCTCATGTTTGAACCTCCACAAACCCTTTTTTCTACCACCACCATTTCTAGACAACCTGACCACTAGACAACCCTCTTCTGAGGCTATCCATGTATTTTCCTAAATGTTAGTCTCTTCTTTTTCCTATCTATACAAAAAAACATAGTAAATTTCCTATCGAGCCTAATAGCTTTCTTATAGATAACACGAAATGCCTAGATGACATAGTAAATCCTGAAGAATTTCCTAAACGTAAGATAAAATATGTAGATTCAATGAAATCTGCTTCACAGTGGATTAAAGGCAAAGATTGTGAACAAATGTCAAGGAATAAATTGACTTATAATAATGGAGTGCCAAGAGTAACTTGGACTTAAGATAAATGTTAGTGAAGATATTCGATATGTTGTAATTGAAAAATTCTCCTACGGGTGACAGAACTTGAGGATGTTAAAATTCATATTCTAAAGCAATGCAGTATTAAGAGAGATTATAAAATCAGGCTACATAAAAATAGGCACATTCTAATAAGACTTAGTTGGATGGATGATTTTGTAAGTATTATGTCCGAGAATTCATAATACATACTAGAAAATAATGGACAAACATATTAAATGAGTTTGTTAACTTATGATACTAAGTTTAATACTGATGAGGAAACAACTCAGGATGGCATGTATATCGTTTTTACACTTACTACAAATATTTTTTGTGAAGAAGACACTATTTTCCCTTTCATCAGTCATGGGCAAGCCTTTTTATTGAGATTTGACTACTATAAATAAAACTTGAACTAGTTGTGCTCGATTAAAGGTTCAAATAGTATCACAACTTCCTAAATATGTGGAGATCATTGAAGTAATAAATAGGAATAATAATGAATCAAGGGTGGAATGTATCAAAAATCAATATGATATATTACCTGAGTATTGTAAGAGATGCAAACTACAAGGACTTAGTAAAGCAATGCAGGATTTTACACCTGAAATTGAGAAAACCCACTGAAAATAGTACCCAAGAAGATCTTATTAGAGAATAAGTGCATCAACAAAGTTCATAGAGGTTGTCTCAAAGAAGTGGTAAGGATGTAGCTAATAATGGTACATGGCATCCAGCTAACAAAAGATTCAAAATTAAGAAAAATATTGATAAATTCCTAAGTGACTTAGCAATGACTCCTCAAAGATAAGGAATTACTGTTGACAAAGCATTTGATATTATATCTTAAGAATATAAAGTACAGAGAGTAGATGACTCATACAATGTCCAGACAACCAGCATGGATAAAGGGGGGAAGGATCAAATTTTAATAGGGCAAGTGATAAGGACTTAGATAAACAAGCATACACAGAACACAATGAATAATGTCCAAGCAGGGCAATCACCAACACTCACAACTAAGATGAGAAGGAGTAAGATACAAATAAAATTAATAATCTAGTGGAAACAATAGATACAACTACTATAAAAAGCAATAAAACTATTAAGAAGCATAGAGTAGTCTTTAGTCTATCAAAAACATCTCAATAGAGATGCATGGCAGTGTGCAAAGTGACCTGAAAAGAGCACAAGAAGTACATCAGAAATTGATTACCAAAAAAATTTATGGACTTGGGCAGGCACGGATATGGAAAATAGGAGCTTACCTAGCTCATTTCATCAAGCCAAAAAGTTGTTTACTCAATCAGAAAAAAGAGAATATGTCGATAAATTAACCCTAGCTATTAGCTATAAGGAACTACTTTAGGTGGATAGATCTAGGTTAAAGTATCCCTATTAGTATTTAAGCAGCAAAGTATTGGTAGTTCCCATCTAAAATCAATTAGGTAAATAATTATTTAATTTTACATGATAGGGAACAGACGTTAGATGTAGTACCTCAAGCAGTTTTGCCAATTAAAAAAATACCAATAATGAAAATGTTACATAATATTGTTCACATCCAAAATAGAATAAAGAGACTAGTAGCTAGATTACAGGGTCAAAAAAAGCATGATGTTGGATAATGATGAATGAAAATGAGCAAAATATGAAGCAAGTATTAAAAGTAGGTAGGGCTATCTCTATAATCTCTAGCAAAAAGAAGGCAAATACAAAAGCAAGGAAGAAACCACCAATCCCACAAGGGTGGATCATAAGAATGGTATGAAAACTAATTTTAAATGATGAACAAAGATTTATTCTAGAACATTAGATACATGAGAACTCAAAATTCTTTTCATAAAGTGCAAATGCTTCACAAACAACATAAACTTTTTCATGTTTCTTTGATGGAGCCATTCCTAGATACAAGACAAGTTCAGAAAGATAAGAGAAGATTAGGCATGCAATAAGCTAAATATAATCAAAATGGGTTAAATTTGGGTGTTTGTATAGGAAACCATTCATTTTGGGGTACTAGTAATTTCAAATTAGCAATTACTTTCAAGATTTTGGGTATTCACTTATCACAACTATAATGTATGCTAAATAGGGATCCTTAGAAGGATTTATTTTATAGGATTATTTAGATATTGTTAGTCAGAACTGGAGCCTACCATGGCTAGTTTTGGTGACTTCATTGTCATAATGAATAAAAGAGAAAAGATTGGAGGACTTCCAGTTACTCCTAATGAATATGAGGACTTTACATTTTGTATTAATTCTTGTGATTTGTTTGATATTAGCTTTAAAGAAAGTCCATTCACTAGGTTGAATGGAACAATTGTTGCAATCCATATTTTTAAAAAATTGTATAGATTGATGATTAATCAATCTTTTATGGATATGCTTTGTAGTGTGGATATAGAACATTTAACTAGAACTAGGTCAGACCATGCACCCCTACTCATTTATTGTGGGGTATGGATGTCATGACCCAAAAGTTGAGATCATGATGGCACCTACCCCATCCATCCATTGATAGGTAAGCGTTATACCAAAAGAGTTAAAAAATGTAGAAAAGAGATAAATAAAACACAATATGAGACCTCATAGGAAAGGCCATAATATAAATAAACAACAATGTTCAAAACAGAACAAATACAACAACAATCCCAAAATCTGATGTCATGAGTAAAGAGCACTAATACTAATAAAGAATAGGAAAAATACATGAATATGTATCTGAATTATAAGTTAAATACATGATAGATAAGATGAAGTTCGAAATCAAACACCAAACAAAGATCTCACCCATCCTCCAATTCAGCCTCAATCACAGCATGATCTAATATTGCATGGGTTGTACTAAAACTAGTATCTGTATTAAAGGGGTACATAAATTATGAGTGAGTATAGTAAACTTGCACTCAATAAATATCATAGGAGTAAAGAAAAAATTAGACAAGTAAAGATACAATGACCGTGCTTTCCTCTACATAGAGAAAAGTTCCTAATGATGGCCAAATCGTTCTCTTAACCATTCTACAAGTATAATAATAGTACTTGAATGATTATACATGCATATATATAAGAGGACTAAACAAACGATATCAACAACAAAAAGGGATGCAATGATGCTATGTAATTTAATGGATATAATGTAATATCTCAATATCACCTCATATACACTTTCGAGCGAAAACTTTTAGGATAGGACACTATGGTGATTGAAAGCCTATATATGTTCAAAATTACATATCTCAATCAATCATGCTAGAATATTCCTCATTCAATGGGTTTTATAAAGTGTTCCATTTTCTTTTCAAAATTAATGTTTCTCAGTAGTAACAATCCAAGAATATTGATGAATCAAACAAGGATGAATACACGTAATAAAATCAATATCATGTAATGAATCAGTTCAATAATAGTATACAATAGTTCAAATCTCCATTAATGCCATTAAATCATGATTTAGTAATTGCATGGCAACACAGAAAATAGGAGTCATGTGATACATTAATATTAACAATTCAAGACTCCACTCGGGTATCACAATAATAATAAGTCAAATAATGCTCAAATAAGGTTGATATCTGCCCTTTCACGGGCATCACAATAATAATAATACCAAAAGTAAATGATGATATTCACATAAGCCCATATAAAGGAAATACAATAATAATATGATCTCAAAATATGTATCTTACGATTAAATCCTCAACCCACAGACTACTTTACATGAGTGGTTATTTATCCAGCCCAGTCTGAAGAAAGCTAAGTTGTAACCCACCTCAAAATTTTGAATCTTGAGCATGGTCCCTTTAACATGGCAATTTTTCTTTACGTATGGCCTCATACCAAACCAAATCTATCAAAATATAATATACATATCAAAAGGAGTCACACGATACTTATATCAACTACCTTTATTCTGCGTCTAAAGATACTTTAATGATTAACCTAAAAAAAGGGTAAAACTGAAAGTTTATTGAATTATCATGGTTTCCATACTTTAACGGTGCTAATTGAATAACAAATGGAATTCAAGGTTTAAATCAAAGAAAAATCATTTTCTCTCTTTATCGGGTGAAACCCCAAAAAACTTAGTTTACAATCCAAATTTTGAAGACGATTTAATGAAATATTCAATGAGTACGGATGTAAAACATGTTTATAATCTCACTCAACACAATTTTTTTTTGTAAAATTGTCTTTGAAATTGCAAAAACTGAAACCTGAAAGCTTGAAAATGTTAGAATGGAATAAAAGAGAAGATAAATGGAACTTATACTAACGACATCACCTAGGCAGTAAAATTATGCTTAAGCAATAACGTCTGAGTGGTCAGACGATTAAGGCAATAGTCACTTGCCATAAAGGTTGTCACCTAGGTAATCCCTTTTCTGCTGAAGAAGTATCACTAAGGTAAATACACCTATTTGTTAGGTGATGGTGTATGGACTGGTCAATCCATCTCTAAGGCAGCCCTTTGGCCTGTGTAGCTATTGCCACTAACGTGAATGGATGTTCACTTAGGCGGTAGCATCAAAAACTAGTTGAAACCATGATGAGTAAAAAATAACTCCGAATGGACCCTCGGGATTCGATCGAGTGCTCAAGAAAAACAATCCAATAGTGCTATTAGACTAATTTCAATGATTTAGATTAATGAAACCATCAAATTTATCAAAAAAGGTTGTCATTAAAAAATTAACTCTTGGCCCATTGAGCCTATAATAACCAGTTTCTCATCTAAGATGTCACAACTCTAAAAAAATGGCTTGAAACACAAACCAACCACGCTTTTAACCCAAAATTGACATTTTTAATCTAATGGAACTGACAAAATTATCATATGATGCTTGAATTTTTAAATGTTGGCCAAAGTCAAGCTAATCACTTTTAATATACTGATATAACCCTTCTCTGAATACAACATAGAGTCTAGTCTAGTACATAAGAAGGAGATAAATAATACTCTGAATGTCACAAACTCACTCTATGTCTCTGAACCATGGCTCCTCTACATGATGCAAACATCAATGGTGATAACCCGTACTATTATCTGTAGGTTGTACAAGTATAATATGAGTGCCAAACACGTGGTACTCAGTTGGCAACTGCCGACTGAGTTTCAAATATAATGCAGATATATAAAATATACAAACTGAAATAAAACTACGCCCAAATGTCCAGCAATGAAATAATAAAACTAGAGGTATAGTCAGGGAAACTTTCTACTCATAGAAAAGAGACTAGTATAATAAGGTTAAGGAAGTATCTAGGATGAACTAATCTACGCCAGCCATACTTGGAAATCTTAACACTATACCATATATCACCTATATATAGATGAATAAAAGTGCGAAGGAAGAATATATATAATAGTGTACAAGGCCAAGGAATGAGTATATAATATGAATAAATGAAGAAAGGGATATACGATAATACCTTAGCTACATATATCTAGATTTATATGTATTTGAAAGAGGACTACTCAAAGTATAGCCTAAATCATCAGGTGAGCATTTTAAGACCTCAAAATCATAGTAGCAACTACTACTAGAATACTCAATGTTTCAACTCATACATCTTATCATAAGTTAATCATGCATAATAATCAAATTGTAAGATAGAAAAGGCCAAAATCATACCTCAAATATCGATACCAAATTAATAGGCAATCTATCGCAAACTAGCCATAATAATAATTAAAACAATGATATAATAATAACAATAGCAATGTGAATAACCGACTATTTTGGACAACCAAATACCTAGCCGAGCTTATCACATGCTCCCACCACCCCAGGATCAGAAGGTTCAATCAACATACAATACACCACAAGTCATAGTCATTACCCATACCTACGCAACCCCCCATATGGACTGATAGGTATAGGCACATACTGCTGATAGGCAATGCCCATGGAAGGATGAATGCAACAGAATCTATAATACCATAGCTGAAACAAGTATCATATTATAATCATTATAACTATTACCATCATAACCATACTAGTCATTACCATCATTATCATAATCACCCTTCGCCCTTTCTAGGAAAATAATCACCATACATAGGGCTAGCCGAACTCAAACCGATAAATGTACACATAGGCACATTAATATAATCATCCTCTGGCCTTGCTAAGTATATCATCATAATCATTCTCCATCTTTGTAGGGTGTCAATGTCATCATTACAATATTCCTTGGCCTATTCTGGCCTTGCCGAGTGTATAAACATATCATTATAGTCATCCTTCGGTCTTGTAGGGTATATCATCAGTATCATCATAATCATCAACTCATATATATAATGTCAATACTAAAAATTTTCATCAGGTTTTATGACATAATACGAACTAAGGCCTAGTCGTGTCGGGTTCCTCAAGTCCAATCGAGATCGAAAACCACCCCCAATACCTAGCCGTAACCACCCTAGACCCAATGTCAGATGAATTTCAAACATATAACAAAATAGAATAGTAATAAATCAAAGACATTAATCAATGTCTATAACAATAATCCAATAACCTCAGTTAAATATCCAACCAATGCCAATACCAATACCAAGGTTGACAATAATATCGACACCATCGATGCCCATAGTAGTTCCACTAAGCCTCTAACCAAAAACAAGGAACATCCCCACCATAGACAAAACCAAAGTACAAGAAAAAATAATTGTAAAGAAGTCCATAACATGAAATAGAGTTTTCGGAGTATGGAAGCTCAGTACTTCAGTTTGACACAAAGTTGTCCCCGAATCCAAGTCACTAAGCAGGAAGAGTAGGATAGTCGATTCCTGCATCGCATGAGGATACAACACTCGAAGACAGTTAGCAGAATGAACGCTAATATGTACTTTAGAATAAGGATAAAATAATTCCATTATTCATAACCAAAGTAAATACCATATGTAATCACATATATATATTTATACCATGTCGGGAAAAGAAACCGAGTTTAACATCCATTTAAAATGTTAACCTTGATTTTTGTAGCCTTACTACCATAATTTACCCACGGGCTATATGGGTCTAGTATTACCCGCTGAATGGGCCCTAGTGTGTGTAGCCACACAAACCATACATATCATAGGGGCTGAGGATTCCCACGTACCCTTCACCCTCCATATATATATTTACAAACATAAACTTGGGGGATTTTTATGTACCCCACAATCATATGGTTACCAAGACCAACCCTCACATCGGCAAACATGAGTTGTCAATATCCATCTATCATACTAACACCTTCACTGTTAGCTATCGCAACCCGCCATTATTTCCTAATTAAAGCATTTAGCACATAACCAAACCACAAATTCCAAAAGTCAATTATCAAAGGCATTAATAAGTGGTATCGTCATACCGACTATAGCTTGCAAGTAATGTCACTAGCCAGCACTGAGGGGATTCCTATGTACCCCACCAGATTTCCTATTAAAGAAACCCATGGCCACTAAGGCAATTCCAAACCATTTAGAACCAACCAAACAAATTTAAATTCATTTACCATATTATGAAATACAAAGGTTTCAAGAATAGAAAAACTATGTGACAAAATCATTCTCATTGGCATTTTCACAAACATGTTGACGGCATATAGTTTCCAAAATCAAAATCAAGTATCAATTGACCATTCCCATGAAACCACATATTCAAACCATAATTATAAAATTAAAAAATCAAAAGAAAAATATGGGAAAACATTATGCAACCATGAACAATCAAAACCCCCAACATCTATTTCAAAACCCCAAATAAAGCCACCATAATCAATGAAAACCATTCATTAAAATATGTTTTTAGTTGAACTAATAATGAGGTAGGTGTAAAATACCTTAGACACCTAGGAAGATGGAGAGAATAACTCTTGAAAGCCTCTAATTGGTTAACTTGAAGAAACCCTAGCCTTTTCTTGAACCAAAAGTTTGAGAGAAATTTGAGAGAGTTTAGAGAGTGTTTGATTAAGAATAATAGGTTAATGAGGCCTCCAAAGGTGTTTTATGTCGTGGGGTAAAAAGGAGTTAAGAGGGAAAATGTCCATAATAACCCATACTTAAACTGTAAAAATCTCGCAGGTGGGTACGATTGTACTCCTCAACTCATAACCACACCATACAAGTGGTACCCAAAAATTGTCACTTGATTAGAAAGTTGGACACCACATTTTATCCAACATACGACTCCTTTCTCAACTCATATCATCACCATACGACTTGTATTATTCCAATCGTACTCTAGGCCGCACATCAAAGGCTAGACACTGGGCAACATACGGTTTGTACCCTACCTCTTATTACTGCAACATGCGACTCATATAGAGTATTCTCGTACCAAGGACAGAACTCGACCAACATCACACTGACCAACATTCGACTAGGGTACCTAGACTCGCACCCACACCATACGACTCGTATGGTTGGTCATTACAAGAACAGTGAGCTCAAAGCTCAGGAAACTTCTAAGGGCCAAAACACAAGGTGTTTCAATTCTCCCCGACTTGTGTGATTCATCCTCGAATGATGGAACAAGGATCTACAAGCATGATTTACACCCCATTACCTCTACTTTGACCTTTAACTAAGTTAGAAAACAAATATGAAAGGCCATCAATCTTTTCTTTTAACTAAATTAGAAAACAAAGATATTATGAAGAACACATACCTTCTGCACCAATTTTCAGAGCAAAAAATTGGAATGAATACATGGACTTCATGTCCTCTTCAACTTCCCAAGTAGCCTCTTTGACCTTATGGTTCCTCCAAAGAACCATTGCCGAGGTCACTTCCTTGGTCCGCAACCAACTAACCTTGCAATCAAAGATCTCATTCGGGACCTCCTCGTAAGACAAAGAATCTGAAAAAATACCAATAACCTTGATAGGTATAATTTGCATCGGGTAACCCATACATTTCCGCAATATAGAAACATGGAATACCGGGTGAATGGAGCTCAAACTAGAAGGAAACTTCAACTCATATGCAACATTACCAACCCTTCTCAAAACCTAGTACAACCTACAGACTGGGGACTAAATTTCCCTTCTTCCCAAACTGCATCACTCCCTTTATGGGATACACCTACGAAGATGTTATAAAGAATACATACCTTCTACTCCAATTTTTGGAGAAGAAAATAGGATTGGATACTTGAACTTTTTGTTCTTTTCAGCTTCCCAAGTTGCCTCTTCGACCTAGTGGTTCCTCCATAGAACCTTTACCAAGGAAACCTCCTTGGTCCTCAACCGACAAACCTATCGATCAAAGATCTCAATCAGGACCTCCTCATAAGACAAAGAATTTGAAATACCAACATCCTTGATAGGTACAAAATTTGATGGACCACCCATAAACTTTTGCAACAAAGAAACATGGAATACCGGGTGAAAGGAGCTCAAACTAGAAGGAAACTCCAACTCACATGTAACATTACCAACCCTTCTCAAAACCAAGTACGGACAAATATACTGGGGACTAAGCTTCCCCTTTTTCCAAAACTGCATCACTCCCTTTATGGGAGACACCTTCAAGAACACCCTATCCCCATCCTTAAACACCAACACCTTTCATCTCACATCTGTATAGGAATTTTAGACACTTTGGGCAGCCTTAAGTCTATCTTGAATCACCTTCACCTTCTCCATGTCTTGGTAAACAAAATCTGGGCCAAACATATCTGCCTCACCAACCTCGAACTACCCAATTGGAGACCTACATCTCCTACAATACAATGCCTCAAATGAAGCAATACCAATGCAAGAGTAGTAGCTATTATTGTATGTAAACTCTACAAGAGTCAAATTCTCAACCCAACTACCACCATAGTCAATTACGAAAGTACAAAGCACATCTTCCAACATCTAAATAGTCTTTTTTGCATGCCCATCCGACTATGGGTAAAATAGTAGTACTAAGACACACCTTGGGGACCAAACCTTTATGAAAAAATCACCAAAAGTGAGATGAAAACTGCGTACCACAATTTGAGATGATAGAAATAGGTACCCTCTTCAACTTTACCATCTCAAGGAGATACAACCTCGCATAATCCTCATTAAAGAAATTAGTCCTCACCGACAAGTAGTGAGTTGACTTTGTAATCCTATCCACTATGACCCAAATTGAATTAAGAAAGACTGGTAATGAAATCCATATTGATGACTTCCCACTTGCACATAGGCAATTCAATTTCTTGATACAATCCTTCGGGCATCATGTGGTCAAATTTCACTTGCTCGCACACCATACACTTGGCCACTAAATTTGATATATCCTTCTTCATATTATTCAACCAATACATCCCCTTGAAGTTATGATACATTTTCATTGAACCAGAATGAACAACTGAAATGGCCCAAACTGGGGCCATGTCATAATGGGCATCCCAAGTCCAACCAGGATCAGGGACCACCCTCATTACCTAACCTAACCTCCAAACACGTACTATGAGTCGGATGAATTCAGAACATATAACAAGATAGAATTTTGTAAAATTCTAGACTCTCGGATAGATCCATAGCCACGATCAACCACAGCAAGTCTAACAACCAAATACCCAACCAATAACCATACCAAAACCAAAGCGCTAACCAAGTACGAATCCATATCATAATAGGTTGGAATAATTATAAATACAGTCTAACAGTATCAACCCCAATACCAACGATAATACTAAGGATGACAGCACTACCGACAATACCTATTCCAACCTATAGTAGTCCCACAAACACTCTAACCGATAGTAAAACAATATCTAGTTGGGACATGCCCCCAACCATAAATAAAACCAATGCCTAGGAAATAAACAAAGGATGTCAAAACATCCATAACATAAAATAGAACCTTTTAGAATATGGAAGCTCACCATTTTACTCCAACCGAGCTGATCATGAATCTGATCACTAAGTAGGAGGATTAAAATGGTTGGTTCCTACATTATGTGGGGATACAACTGCTCGAAGATGAGTTAGCATGTGAAATCTGGCATGCACTCAAGATAAGGATAAAATAATGCCAACTTTTAGAAAAAAGTAAACCAACCATATGAATGCATAACCATACATTGATATATATAACCATGCTAGGAAAGGGAACCGGTTTTAGCATGCCTTGAAAACCATTAATCTAGGAATATGTAGCTTAACCTTTCTAAAAACAGCTACGAGCTATATGGGTCCAATGTAACCCCCTGAATGGGCCCTGATGCTTGTAGCCACACGAACCAGAGATACCATAAGATTAAGGGATTCTCGAGTACCCTTCTCTTTCTATGATATATATGTACAAGTGTACTTAGGGGATTCCCTTATACCCCATAAGTATCATATGTGGTGTCCATGACGAATCCTCATGTTGGTAAACATGAGTTACCAGTTTTCGTCCATTGAACTCACACCTTCATGGCTAGCTATCATACGCCGCCATTATTGCCTAATTAAAACCATTACCACTCAACCAAACCACCATTCTATTTATTATTAACCAAGGCTATAAGTAGTGGTATCATCATACAAACTATAGATTGCAAGCAATGTCCTTAGCTATTTAAGAAGAAGGGATCTCATGTACCCATAGATTATATTATTAAGTTGACTTGGAGGAATCCCATGTACCCTACAAGTGATCATTATTATGCAAGTTTGGTGGATTTCCTTGTACCCCATAAGGATTTAAATTAGACCAACCATAACCACAAAGACCTTACCCTTTAACCATTCTAAGCCATTTAAAGCATTTAGTGTTCCATTACCAAGTTATACCATTCATAGTTCAATAAAAGTTCAATAATTTAACCAACACCATTCTTATAGGCATTTTATCTATCATATTGAAGGAATAGTATTTCCAAAGACAAAACCATGTACCTATTCCCATGAAAAAATATGTTCAAACCAACACAATAATTTGAAAACCATAAGTAAAAGACATGGGAAAACTAGTACCAACCATTGTAACCAAATCCGCCAACATATATTTGAAAACCTAAAACCGTACAACATTTATACTATGAAAAATAATTCATAAAGCATGCCTTTAGTTGGAACTAACAATGAGAAAGGAGTAACATGTCTTAGATTATGAAGATGACAGAGAGAATTCACCCTTGTAAGCCCAAAATTGATCCTGTTGATGAAACCCTAGCCTTTCTTGACCCAAGAGCCTTGAGTGAATCTGAGAGTGTTTTAAGAGAGTTTGAGTGGTTGAATTATAGGTTAAATGATGACCCTAGAGTGTTATAAGTCATGGCGCTTAAGAAATTAATGCGGGAAATGTCTATATTATCCCCAACTAAAACTGTTTAAAATCCCCGCAGGATAGTACGACCACCGCATATCAATCATACCCTATGATATGAGTAGTACCCTTATATCATACCTTAGGACTCACCTCGGACCACAACACTGTTAGACATATGACCTCCCAAGCCAAACCATACCCAACTATATGACTAGTACCATGAAACTATACCCCAGGCCGAATAGAATCACCTAGACTTAACTTAGGGCAACATATGATTGACACCTTACCATTCGTACCTTAACATTAAACTTCCATGCTCTAATTGTACCTTGGACAGAAACCATCCAACCCACTCTGGTCACCATACGATCAAGACCAACCAATCATACCCTATCATAAAAGAAGTACCCTAAGTCTTATGTTTTCCAGATGCCAAAACTAGGAAATATTTCTAAGGGTCAAAACCCAGGGTGTTTCAGTCTCTCCCACTAGGATCATTCATCCCCGAATGACGGACAAGGTAATACAAGCACGAGTTACACCCCAACATTACCATTCCATTCTTTAACTAAGTTAGAAAATAAAGATGCAAGTAAATCAACCTTTATTTAACTAGGTTAGAAAACAAAGATGTGATCAAGAACACATACCTTCTGCACGAATATCCGAAGTAGAAAACAAATCCGTATACTTTGACTTTATGTTATGTTTTGCTTCCCAAGTATCTTTTTTCACCTTGTGGTTCCACCATAGAACCTTAATAGAAGCTACATCCTTGGTTCGCAACTGAAGAACTTGCAAATCCAAGATCTTAATCGGGATCTCTTTATATGATAGAGAATTTGAGATACCCAATCCTTCCAAAGGAACAACCGATAAAGGATCACTTATGCACTTTCTCAACATAAAGACATGGAATACCAGATGAATAGAGATCAAACTAGAAGGAGACTCTAAATCATACACAGTATTACCAACCCTCATCAAAAACACATAAGGACCAACATTTCAGGGACTGAGCTTTCCCTTTTTTTGAAACAGTATTACTATCTTCATGGGAGATACCTTTAGGGACACCCTATCCCCATACTCAAACTCCTAGTCCCTGTACCTTATATCTGCGTAGAACTTTTGGCAATTTTAGGAAGCCTTAAGACTATCCTAAATAACCTTTAACTTCTCCATAGCCTAATAAACCAAATTTGGGCCAAACAAATCCACCTTACAAAGATCAAACCACCCAATAGAAGATCTACACCTCCTACCATACAATGCTTTAAAAGGAGCCATCTCAATGCTAAATTGATAGCTATTATAAGCAAACTCTACAAGAGGTAGATGGTCAACTCAATTACAACCATAAGCAATCACACATGCATGAAACATATTTTCTAATGTCCAAATATTCCTTTCTGCTTGTCTATCCATCTGCAGGTGAAAAACAATACTCAGACTAACCTTAGTACCCAACCCCTTCTGAAATAACTACTAAAAGTGAGATGAAAACTGTATTCCACGATCAAGAACAATCAAAAAAGGTACCCCATGTAGCTTCACAATCCCATAAAGATACAACCTCGTATAATCCTCAGCTGAAAAGTTAGTCCTCACTGGTAAGAAATGGGCCGACTTTGTCATCCTATCCATGATGACCCAAACCAAATCAAATTGATTCTGAGATTGAGGAAGACCGATAATAAATCCATATTAATGACTTTTCATTTCCATTCAGGAAATTTAATTTCCTGATACAAGCCTCTAGGCCTCATGTGCTTAACTTTCACCTGTTGACAACCAAATATTTAGCCACAAAATTAGCCACATCCTTATTCATACCATTCCACCAATACACTTCTTGATATAATGATATATTTTTGCCAAACTGGGATGAACAATGTAGCACAATTCTTGTGCCTCACCCAATACCCTTTCTCAGAAACTATCAATGTCTGGAGCACTTAACCTCCCTTAGTACCACAAGGTTCTATCACCACAGATCTCAAATTCCATTACCTTTTGCTGACCTATATCACTCTTGATTTTTATCAAGACATGATCTAGAATTTGCTTCTCTTTGATCTCTACACCAAGAGACAACCGAACCACTTCCTATACAAATACACCACCATTGCCAGAGTTAAGAAAGTGAAATCCAAGATTAGCCAAGCAGTGAATATCCTTCACCAAGTCCGGCCTCTACTTATCCACACCTACTAAGAGTATCAACAATAATATTAGCCTTACCTTGATGGTAGTGAAGTCTCATGTCATAGTTCTTGAGAAGCTCAAGCCATATCCTCTACCTGAGGTTTTGCTCTTTCTAAGTGAACACATGCTGCGGACTCTTATGATCAGAAAAGATATCCATGTGCACTCCGTATAAATAGTGCTACTAGATTTTACACGCAAACACCACCGCTAAAAGATCTAAATCATAAGTAGGATAGCTCCTCTCATGTACCATCAACTTCTTAGAAACATAGGCTATCACCTTACTATGTTGTATCAGGATGTAGCCAAGTCCCACCAGGGATGTATCACAATAAACCACAAGCCTCTTATTTTTTTCTGTCAAAGTCAAAATTGGAGCCAATGGTAGCTTATCCTTTAGATTCTCAAAACTACCATCACAAGCATCCAACCAAGAGAACACTCACTTCTTTTGAGTCAACTTAATAAATGGGGAAACTATTTTCAAAAAACTCTCTACAAAACTCCTATAGTAGCCAGCCAAACCTAAAAACTCTGAATGTCAATTGGAGTCATAGATCTAGGTCACTTTCTAACCATCACCACCTTTTGTTGATCTACCATAATCCCCTCACTAGAAATAATATGACCCAGAAAAGTGACATTGTTTAACCAGAGTTCATATTTTTAGAATTGGTCAAATAATTGTTGCTCCTTCAGAGTCTGAAACACAACACGAAGGTGATTGGCATATCCACCTCACTCTTAGAGTACACCAAAATATCATCAACGAATATAATGACAAACACATCCAGAAATTGATGGAATACCGTATTTATCAAATAAATGTCATCGGTGCATTAGTCAAACTGAATGACATAACTAAGAACTAAAAATGTCCACACCGGATATGGAATATCGTCTTACGGATATTCTAATCATAAGCTAATGATACCCAGACCAAAGATCTATCTTTGGAAAGTATTTGGCACCTTGTAACTAATCAAACAAGTCATCTATTCTAGGAAGAGGATACTTGTTCTTAACTGTCACTTTATTTAATAGCTGATAGTTAATACACATCAAGAAGGAACCATCCTTCATATGCTTGAATAATACTGGTGCACCCCATGGGGATATACTAGGACAAATGAAACCCTTAGTGAAAAGATCCTTAAGTCTCTCATTGAGTTCCCTCCACTCAGTT
The DNA here is from genome assembly GCA_030864225.1 of Capsicum baccatum var. pendulum. Lineage (NCBI taxonomy): Eukaryota > Viridiplantae > Streptophyta > Magnoliopsida > Solanales > Solanaceae > Capsicum > Capsicum baccatum. The sequence continues at coordinate 130,622,855 of CM061557.1, forward strand.
GGAGCCATTCTATAAGGAGGAATAGATATTGGACGAGTTTCTAGAACCAAATCAATCCCAAACTCAATCTCCATATCTGGAGGAACATCAGGAATATCATTTGGAAAGACCTTAGGAAACTCATTCACCACCAGATTTAAATGCAAAGAAGGACCTTTTGAGTTAGAATCTTTAACCCAGACTAAATGATAGAGACACCCTTTGGAGATTAACCTCTGAGCTCTAAGATATAATATAAGCCTCCCCTTAGGAGCTAGGGAACCAGCCTCCTATTCAATAACTAATTCAGTAGGGAACTTAAAGACAACCTTATGGTTTCGACAATCTAAGGATGCGTAGTACGAGTGTAACCAATCCATACCAAGAATAACATCAAAATCCACCATATCTAATTCATACAAATCCATCAAAGTCTCTTTACTAACAATAGATACAACACCCCTCATAGAATCGTTTAGCAACGACGGAGTCACCTATCTAGGTAGAAATAGAAAAAGGGTCCAAAATAACATCGGGACTAAACCATAATACACAGCCATAAATGGGGTCACATCAAAAAGACAAGACCCTGGATCTTGTAAACAGTAAACATCCTGAGAAAAGAGTTTCAACATACTAGTCATGTCATCAGGCGATGTATCAGACTCCTATCGGGTAGCAAGTGTGAATAACTGATTTTAGCCTTTACCAGTACCTAAAGCAAGAACAGGAACTACCCTTTGGTGCAGGAGCAGATGAAGAGGCAACCAAAACCTTGTTTGGTTTCAACACAACCATACCAACCGGATAATTTCTAAGCTTATAGCCTGGCTGACCACATTTGAAGCACATGTTTCTCCCCTCATCATATAAGCCCTGATGTAATCGACCATAAAACCTACAAGGAGGACATGATGAGGTCGACTAAGCCCTAATAGTCTGAGATTGGGTACTATGTGCCCTGATGTTATCGCTACCCTACAAACTCCTGTCACCCTACTGCTTCGGGTAAGGAGCACTAGTTGTCGAGAAAGAACCAAAACTCCCTTACTTCTTCTTTGTCCACTTACCACCATCCCTAGCACTTTGATGTTGTCTTACCCTGCTCAAAAAACCTGAACTTCTTACTCTACCATTCCCTACCTCAGCCTACTTCCTTTTTTACTTTTCCACCTGTGGCATATGAACTACCAACCTAGAGAAAACTATGTCTTTGATCAGTAATGCAATCTTTCTTTCAAGGATCAACTCATGAGACTGTCCCGAAGCAAATTTTCCTTTCCTAGGCCATATATCAGACACTAATTCTGGAGAATACTTAGACAACTGGTGAAATTTCAAAGCGTACTTCTTGACTGACATCTTCCCATATTTTAGATTAACAAATTCCTCCACTTTCGCTTACCTTCACTTCTGAGGAAAAAAGTGATCTAAAAAAGTAGTGTATAAAGTCTCCCAAGAAATGACTCATCAACCTTAACTCTTGCCTGGTCCCATTCCTCGTACCTGAAAGGCAGCAAAATTCATCCCTTCCACATTCGTGGTCAGTATAACCCTAAAGATCTTTTCCATTTTATTGAGAAAACCCTGAGGATCTTTCTTCACCTAAAAACCATTAAAGGTTGAAGGACTCAATCTCATGAACTAGCCAACCCTTGTGAACTCATAGATGGAATACCAGATGCACCACACTTAGCCATAGAAGCTATCAATTGAGAAACCACATGAATTCATTGACAAAAATCCACATTCATCACGTCTTCCTAAGGAGCCTGAGAGGAATGAGAAGGAACTTGTGGAACTCTAGAATGATCAGGGATGGGACCCTTAGATCGAGTAAGGATCCCATGGGTAGAGTGTGTCCCATCAATATTGCAGGTAGTCAGGACAGAGGAGTTTTCATGCATATCATATCATCTAGGCATGATCTGAAAGGCGAACTAACCGGAATCAGAAAAGATTCCAGGAATTAGACTTTAAACTTGAAAATAGAACACAAAGAAAGAGAAATATTCCTAAATGCCTTATATCCTCTATATTATAAGTGTGGCACACTACATACGATTAAAAGATACACTACTCAATGTGGCTTTGTGGACTCCCAATTGACCATGAGCCTAACGCTTTGATACCAACTTGAAACAACTTAAACCTGAGCCTTATCAAAATGGGCATCCCAAGTCCAACCAAGATCGGGGGCCACCCCTGTTACCCAACCCTATCTCCAAATATGTACCATGAATCAGATGAATTCCAAACATATAAAAAGATAGTGTTTTGTACAATTCCAGACTCTGGAATAGGTCCATAACCATGACAAACCCAAGTAAGTCCAACCATCCAATACCCAATGAATAACCATACCAAAACTAAAGTAATAACTAAGTATGAGTCCATAACATAATAGGATGAAACAATCATCAATATAATCAAATGGTTTCAGCCCCAATACCAATGCCAATACTAAGGCTAACACCACTACCGACAAGACCCATACCAACCCATAGTAGTCTTACAAAGCCTCTAACCGAAACTAAAATAATATCTAGTTAGGTTATGTCCCCAACCATAGCCAAAACTAATGTCTAGGAAATAACTAAAGTATGTACAATCATCCATGACATGAAGTGGAGCCTTTCAGAATCTAGAAATTCACCACTTCAATCCAACCAAGCTAATCCTGAATCTAATCACTAATCCGAAGGAGTAAAATGGTCGATTCCTATGTCGCGTAGGGATACAGCTTCCCGAAGATGAGTTAGTGGGTGAACGCTAGCATGAACTTAAGATAAAGATAAAATAATGCCAACATTTAAAACCAAGTAAACTAAACATATACATGCACATCCATACATACATATATATACCCACGCTGGGTAAGGGAACTAGTTTTAGCAGTCCTTTAAAACCATTAACCTGAGTATGTATAGCTTAGTCATCCTAGAACCACCCATGGGCTACATGGATTCATTGTAACCCTCTGAATAGGCCCCGATATGTGTAGCCGCACAAATCAGAGATACTATAGGAATAGGAGATTCCCAATTACCCTTCACTCTCCATGATACATATGTACAATTATACTTAAGGGATTCCATTGTACCCCGAAAGTAACATATATGGTTGCCATGATCAATCCTTCTATCGGTTAATATGAGTTTCCAGTGTTCGTCCATTGTACTCATACCTTCACGGTTAGCTATAAAACTTTGCTATTATTTCCCAATTAAAACCATTACCACATAACCAAATCACCATTTCATTTATTTTTAACAAAGTTAATAAGTAGTGGTATCGTCATACCGACTATATCTTTCAAGTAATGTCCTTAGCCATCTTTTTTAACAAGAAGGAATTACTATGTACCCACATATTACACTATTAAGCTGACTTAGGGGAATCCCATATACCCCACAAGTGTTCATTATTATGCTTGCTTGGTGGATTCCCTTGTACCCCTACAAGGCTTTCAATTAGACAAAACATAACAACCATGACCTTACCATTTATACCATTTAGGGTTCCATTACCAAGTTATACCATGCATAGTTCAATGAAAGTCCAATAATTTAACCAAAAACATTCTCATAGGCATTTTATCAAATATGAAGGCTAAAAGTGTTTCTAAAGCCAAAACCATGTACAATTAACCATTCCCATGCAACCAAATGTTCAAACCACCATAATAATATGAAAACCATAAGTAAAAACATGGGAAAACAATAACCAACCATTGTAACCAAAACCCCCAATATATAATTGAAAACCCAAAAGTATATAACATTTATGCCAAGAAAATAGTTCATAAAATATGCCTTTGGTTGGAACTAACAATGAGGGATGAGTAATATGCATTAAATTAGTATGATGACGGAGAGAATTTACCCTTGTAAGCCTCAAATTGATCTTATTGATGAAACCTTATCCTTCCTAGACCCACTAGCCTTGAAAGAATTTGAGAATGTTTTTAGAGAGTTTGAGTGATTGCAAAATATGTTAAATAATGTCTCAAGAGTGTTATAAGTCATGGGGACTTAAGAGGTTAAGAGGGGAAATGTCTATATTACCCCCAACTAAAACTTCTTAAAATCCCTGCATGATGGTATGACTACCTCATACCAATCGTACCCTAGGATATGAGTGGTACTCTTATCTGGTACCCTAGGAATCACCTTGATCCCCTAAACTATTCAACATACGACCACCCAAAATGCAAAAGACATAATCAAAAACTCAAAATGCCATACCGAATACGGAAAAAGTCTTAGGGATATCTTCTTCCCTAATCTTTAACTAATGATACCCAGATCGGAAATCAATCTTGGAGAAAAACTTAGCACCCTGCAGCTAATTAAACAAATTATTTATCCTCGGAAGAGGGTACTTAATCATTATCATCACCTTATTTAACTACCGGAGATCAATACACATCCGAAGGTAACCATCCTTCTTACGCATGAATAACATCAATTCACCCCATGGGGACACACTAGGACAGATAAAACCCTTATCTAAAAGATCTTTTAGTTGTTAATTAAGCTATGTCAACTTAGCTAGAGACATTTTATATGGGGAAATAGAAATTGTATAAGTGTCTGAAATAAAATTAATTTCAAACTCAATCTCCTTATCATGAGGAACACCAAGAAGGTAATCAGGGAAGACCCTAGGAAATTCATTCACCGCTGGGACAAAATGCAAAAAAGGACCCTCCGAGTTAGAATCTTTAACCCGAACTAGATAATAGAGACACCCCTTAGATATAAAACTCGAGCTCTAAGAAATGATATGAACCTTACCTTAGGAGATAGGCAACCACCCTCCCACCCAATAACTAGATCATAAGGAAATTTAAAGGCAAATTTACGGGTCTGATAGTCTATAAATGTGTAACACTAGTGCAACTAATCCATTTATAATATGACATCAAAATCCACCATATATAATTCAAATAGATCCGCCACAGTTTCTTTGCTACCAATAGATACTAGACACCCTCTATTGACTCTTCTAACAAACATAGAGTCACCTACCGAGGTACAAACAGAAAAAAGGTCTAAAACACACTCGAGACTAAAACTAAAATGCATAAACATAAATGGGGTCACATAAGAGAGTGGACCTCGGATTAAGTAAACAATACATATCATAGGAAAAAATTTTCATCATACTAGTCATGACATCAGCCGATGCCTCAAACTCCTGTCGGGTAGTGAGCATAGAGATAGTTTTGACCATTGTCGGAGCCAGATGAGGCAACCTTTGTTGCCAGAGCTGAAGAAGTGGAAACTTTAGCAATAGGAAAGCTTTTAAGCATGTTTCCTAGCAGACCACAGTTGAAGAACCTTTCCCTTCTCTCATCACAGAAACCCTGATGCAATCAACTATAACATCTAGAAGGAGGATATGATAGAGCTGACTGAGCCCCACTAGCCTAAGATTAGGCACCCTGTGTCCTATAGTTCTTGTCACCATGGAAACGCCTATCACCCGATGACTTTAGGTGGGGAGCATTAGCCATCGAGTAAGACCCAAAATTTCCCTACTTTTTTTGGGACACTTTCCACTATCCCTGCCACTTTGTTGAAATCTAAACTTCTTTCCAGACCTCTCTCATAACTCTGTCTACTTCTTCTTCTCTTCTTCTACCTGCTGCATGTATACCACCAACTTGGAGATATCCATGTCCTTGTTCAATAAGACAACTTTAATCTCAAAAATCAAGTGTTTGGACAACCCAGAAAAAAATATCTTCAACATATATCTTATGCTAGAATCCAACTCTAGAGTATACCGCAATAACTGGTAAAACTTCAAGGCATATTTCTTGACTGACATCTTACCTTTCTTTAGATTAACAAATTTTTCCTCTTTCACCTCCTTCACTCTTGAGGAAAGAAGGGGTCTACAAAAATATTACAAAAATCCTCCCAATAAAAAGACTCAGCATCGTCACCCCTTGCCTGATCCCACTCTTCATACCACTGGTACGCCACATCCTTCAGCTGGTAGGTAGTAAACTCCACTCCCTCTACATTAGTGACATGCATAACACAAGAATTTTTCTCCATCTCACCTAGGAAACCTTGAGGATCATCATCAACCTTAACACCAATAAAGGTCAGAGGATTAAATCTCGTGAACTAGCCAACCCTTGTGACCTCAAAAGATAGAGTAACAAGAACACCCTACTCTAATTGCGAAGCTACCAATTGTGCCAACATATGAATAGAGTGACGAAACTTAGCATTTTTCACTTCTGCCTGAGGAGCTCGATAAGGACTAGAGGGAATCTGTGGAACTCTAAGACAATCAGGAACTGGAGCCCTAGACTGTGTATAGACCCTATAAGTAGAATATTTCCCATTAATATTGTCCTCGGGTGGGACATAGGAGTTCCATAAGCTTCATATCATCGAGGAGGCACAATCTGAAAAGCAAACAAAAAGGGATTAGAGAAGATTTCAGGACTTAGACTCTACAGGTTGAAAATAAAACACAAGAAAGAAAAACATTCCTAAATGCCTTGTAGCCTCTCCCTTATGAGTGTGGCATACTACACACCCTTAAAAGAGACTTTAATCGACACGGTTTAATGGACTCCCAAATGACTATGTACCTATGGCTCTGATACTAATCTGACATGACCCTAACCAGGGCCTAGTCATGTTGGGTGCCTCAAGTCCAATCGAGACCGAAGACCACCCCCAATACCCAATCGTAACTGCCCTGTACCCTATGTCGAATGAATTTCAAACATATAGCAAGATAGAATAATAATATATCAAAGACATTAATCAAAGTCTATAACCATAATCCAACAACCTTAATCAAATGTCCAACCGGTCCCAACACTAATTTAAATACCAATACCATGGTTAACGCCAATACAACCACTGCCCATACCTAGAGTAGTCCCACAAAGCCTCTAACCAAAAACAAGGAACATCCAATCGGGACATGCCCCCGACCATAGCCAAATTCGAAGTCCAAGAAACAAAAATAATGTAAAGAATTCCATTGCATGAAATGGAATCTTTCGGAGTATGGAAGCTCACTACTTCAGTCTGACACAAAGCAGTCACCGAATCTAAGTCACTATGTAGAAGGAGTATTATGGACGATTCCTGCATCGCATGGTGATACAGCACCTGAAAATAGTTATAATAATGAACACTAACATGTACTCAAGAATAAAGATAAAATAATTCCATTATTCAGAACCAATGTAAATAAAAATATGCAATCACATACATATATACATATATATATACCATGTCGGGAAAGGGAACCGGGTTTAGCATACATTTAAAACCTTAACCTGGATTATGTATCCTTACCATCATAATCCACCCATAGGCTATATGGGTCAATTGTTACTCCCTGAATGGGCCCTAATGCATGTCAACGCACGAACTGGAGATATCATAGGGGTCGAGGATTCTCGTGTACCCTTTTCCCTCTATGATACATTATATACAAGTATAAACTTGGTGGGTTCTCGTGTAACCCACAAGCATATGGTCACCACGACCAACCCTCATGTTGGCAAACATGAGTTTCCAGTGTTTGTCTATCGGACTCACACCTTAACAATTAGTTATAACAACTACCATTATTTCCCAATTAAAACATTTAGCACGTAACCAAACCACCAATTCCAAGAGTCAATTATCAAGGAATTAGTAAGTCATATTGTTGTACCAACTATAGCTTGCAAGAAATGTCAATAGCCAAAACTGAAGGGATTCTCATGTGCCGCACAAAATTTCCAATCAAACTAAAGCCATGGACACTAAGGCCTTTCCAAACCATTTAGAACCAACCAATCTAATTTAAGTTCCATTACCATATTATGACATGCAAAGGTTTCAAGAATAGACAAACTATCTTAGAAAATCATTTTCATTGGCTTTTTCTTAAACATATTAAGGGAATATAGTTTCCTAAACCAAAATCAAGTATCAGTTAACCATTCCAGTGAAACCATATATTCAAACCATAATTATAACATGAAAACCAATAATAAAAACATGGGAAAACATTATCCAAACATGAACAACCAAAAACCCCAATATCTATTTCAAAACCCCAAACAAACCCACCATAATACCATTAACACTATTCATTAAAACATTTTTTATTAAACTAACAATGAGGTAAGAGTAACATGCGTTATACACCAAGGAAGATGGAGAGAATCACTCTTGAAAGCCACTAATTGATTGACTTGAAGAAACCCTAGATTTTTCTTGAGCTAGAAGCTTAAGAGAGATTTGAGAGAGTCTAGATAGTGTTTGATTGAGAATAACAGGTTAATAAGGCCTCCAAAGGTGTTTTATGTTGTGGGTCATAAAGAGTTAAGAGGGGAAATATCCAAAATACCCCCAACTTAAACTATAAAAATCCCATAGGTGGGTACGATTGGATCCCTCAATCATAACCACATCATACGAGTGGTACCCTCAAATCGTCACTTGGTTAGAAAGATGGACACCACATTCAGTACAACATACGACTCCCTTTCCCATCTCGTATCATCACCATAGAACTTGTACCATTCTAGTCATACCCTAGACAACACATCAAAGGCTAGATACTGGACAACATATGATTTGTACCCTACCTCTTGTCACTTGAACATATGACATGTATGGATACTTATTATACCTAGGACAGAACTCATCAAAAATCGTACTGACCAACATATTACTAGGGTCCCTAGACCCGTACCTACACCATACGACTTGTATGGCTGGTCGTTACAAGAATAGTGAGATCAAAGCTTAGGAAATTTCTAAGGTCCAAAACTCAGGATGTTTCATTTTACCCAAAAGTTATATCATCAATACATCTTTATTTATCACATATCAGAGAGATGTGTATTTTGATGTAATATGTTCATGGATTTAAGCCATGGCTAAAAATAGCGTAAATCCATAAATCCATTACCCAAAGTGAACTTTGGAACTAAATCATTATAAAAGAGTAGAAAAGGTCAAAATCTCTCACAACCAGAGTAACTAGTAGTATCAATTCATAGACCAAAATCTATCTCGGTCAAAACTTTAAAACATCATTAGTAATCTCTTTTACATATAAGTTATTGCTTAAGACTGTCAATTATTATTGTGAGAGAACCCATTTTAGGAGGAAATGGGGCTTTAACACTTATTTATAAAAACAGTAATAAGATTACAATCTAATTGAAATGATCATGAATTTACCGAATCTATGAATGCGTCACAAATATTCAAACAATGGAACCATACGAATAAATATATCAATAAACTATAGTGACATCATTTATAAGGATAAACACTTTTCGGATGGATAACTCATATAATAACATGACCTTGGGCTAAATAATGTATCCAAAATAATTATGACATCATAATCATAGCCTTTGGCCCATATACATATTCGAAACCCATATCAATAATCATATCTAAAAATCATCTTGTATCTATAACCCATGCATATTCATGAAGATTAATATCCTTATAAGCTATAAAGCATATCTATAATCATCTCACATCTTGGAGACATCTCACATCTATGAGGTATAATATCAAAAAGGTATCTCACATCTAGGAGGCATCTCATGTCTAACAAGCATACTATCAATAAGGATCTCACATCTAGGAGGCATAATATGAATAAAAATCTCATATCTAAGTGTCATAATATTAATAGGAATCTCATATCTAAGAGGCAATTAATATATAAATCTCACATCTAGGAAGTATAACATATCACTAGGCCATAAATCATAAATATGAGGCATATAACATTTATAATTCGAAATATCATATCTATGAGGAATATCATCTCTATAGACCAAATATCACATCTTTGAGGAAATATCATGGCCATGAGCCATTAATCATTATCTGGCAGAAAATGCAATCATTATTCGCCAAGACACAAAGTAACCTTACATTAAAGGCTTACTATACACAACTATGTCTAACATCTATAAGTAAGTCCACAAGGGCTAACACAAGTCTTGGCCTAAGGTGGTCTAAAAGAATCCACTTCTAATCCTCAATTTCCATAGTTAGGAAATTTACACCTTGAACTAGGCTAAGGTATCTGAATCACTTCTAGGTGGTACATAAGCCATAATTAATCCTAAGATAGGAATTTCACCTAGAACATGAGAAATTAAGTCAAATCCACCTAAATTACGGTTTCAAGATCAATACAATAGTCGAAATAAGTTTAATCATACTAAACATGTTTCCATACTTAAACCACATCCAAATCCTAGCCTTAAATCATATCCATTGTACAAATTAGTTCTACTAGATAGAAGGCAATAGGATTCTAAAAATGTAATAAGCATTTCAAATTATGGGTCAAAAACCCTCATCTAATCACCAAACTTCAATTATAAATACTAAGGCATCCTAACCATAATCAATCTTAACATTCACAGTCATATGAAATATATAACATGCATTATCTTACGAAGAAGAGTAGACAGATGCCTACTTTAAAGACAAACTACAAATCCTTGAAGCATTCACCAACATTCGTCATCACTTTGAAATCCCAAAATGCCATCTCTTTATCAAAATCATAATCTACTCATCAATACGAGAATAATGGTAAACATATTGCACCATTGTGCTTCAGCTCCAAAAATGACACCAAAAACACAAAGTGGGTCCCACTAACAGAAATCACATTTCCAATGTCTACCCAACATCTATACATGATCAAGGAATCATAACCCTCAAGAATGGATGAAAACCAAGCTAATTTGGGGCTAAATCAATCCCTCAATCTTTAAAGGTTTTGGTCAAGAAATCATAAAATTTCATGGAGAAAAGGTGGAATCTTGCCTTAATTTGGATGATAATCACAAAAATAGATGTCAATCAAGATCACAAGTCGCCCACAAGTCTCAATGTTGAGTTACCACACTCATTAGGTGTTTTTCTCTAAAGGTATGGATGTAAATGGGCTAATTTGCAACCTAAGGGGTCTATTTATACCTCTTCTAGGTAATTAGGTGTTGCACTCGCACACCCAGATGTGCAATTGCAATGCATGGCTATAGGAGTAGATGATACGATCACCACCATCCTTAGTACAATCGTGCTATCTTCTTTGCACACCATATGTGATCGCTGACACCAGATATTAGCTGAAACTTGGAAAAATTCCAAATTTTTGCTAAGGCCTAGGGATTCATTTGGAATGCGATAAATTTAAATGAACTATACAATAAATTTGACGTTTCAAATGCAATAGCAAAGATAGATTTCCCACTCGAGGTGCTTTCAACCAAATATGGGTCCCACACCCTATTTATAACTTTCCAACTTTCTGACTAATAGGTCAAAATAAGCTCCGGAGCTGCTAGCATAGTCAAAACATTTCCAGAGATATTTTACAAACTTTTTTGCTTGGTGGCTATTTTGAACCAGTGAAGACATCTAAACATAGAATTGGCTCTAAAAAATGAAATAACTATCCAATAACCCAACTATCAGTCCTAGTAAGTCATAAATAACTTGGGAATATATGGGAAAGCTCTAATGGAGAAAATAAGACAAAATATGAAAAAATGACCTGGAGGGTCATTACACGAACTTAATGGTTAGTATAACTCTTCTACCTACTCTAGAAAGTCACAAGCCTCTATTGAATCAACCTCACTCACCATTGAGTCTATCAATAAATCAGTGACCTAATACCTAACCTCCAGGAAATCAAACTATCCTGTGAGGCATCTATACCTCCTCCCATAAAAATCCTCATAAGGCATCATTTGAATGATATAATGGTAATTATTGTTGTAGAAAAACTTTGAAAACGGCAAGAATCGGTCTTAATGTCCACCAAAATCCACAACACATGCTTGAAGAGTATCATCTAAGTCCGCTCTAACTAGCCATTTGTCTGAAGGTGAACAGTTGTGCTCATATCAAGCTGAGTACCCAACTCATTATGCATACAACTCCAAAACTTGGAGGTAAACTAAGTACCTCTATCCTAAATAATGGATATGGGTAGACCATACAACTAAAACATCTGTCAATGTAGATCTTATCCAACTTTTCTACATTATTGCTTACCTTTATAGGTATAAATTAAGCCAACTAATTCAACCTATCCACAATCACCTAAATAGAATCAAACTTCTCTAAAGTCAGGGGTAGACCAATCATGAAATCCATGATGATCTGCTGAAACTTCCACTTAGGAATAGGCATCCTCTACATAGTACACTCGGTCGCTAATGATAATACTTTACTTGTTGATAATTTCAAAACTTGTCCACAAACTCAATAATGTCCTTATTCATACCACACCACCAATAGTGTTACTTTAAACCATGATATATTATATTAATTCCAAGATGAATAGGATACTTTGAACAATAAACCTCCTTCAAGATTAGTCGAATCTAGCCAACCATTCTCGGTGCACAAAATATGAACACTAATCCTTAAAACACCATCAGAATCAAGAGATACACTCTTTTCCTTGCCACTCAACACTTTATCATGAATCACCCTCAACTTATCATCATTAAACAATCAAAGATAAAATCTAATCCATCAATAAAGATCTAGCCTTAACAAAAGACAAAACATATCTAGGTGTTGAAATATCAAGTCGAACCAACTAACTAGCAAAAGAATGAATGTCCAAGTCTAAAGGTTTCTCCCATAACTATAGATGAGCCAAAATTCCCATACTTATCGCCTTCCGATTCAAGGAATCCACTACCATATTAGCCTTTCTTGGATGATAAAAAAATAGTGAGATCATAATTCTTAAGCAACTCTAACCATTGATAGTGTCACATATTAAGATCTCATTGAGTGAAGATAGCTACAATGATCAAAGAAAATCACATAATGAACTTTATACAAGTAGTGTAGCTAAAATTACATTACAAATACAACCATGATTAACTCCAAATCAGGGTAGTTTTTCTCAATAGGCTTCAACTGTTAGGAAGCTACTTAAGCTAACTCCAGAAGCATCATAAAAAATGTTAAAAATCTCACCCTCCTCATGAAAATTCAAGATAGAAGCAAAAGTCAACAACTACTTGAGCTTTTGAAATATTTCCTCATAAGAATCCAACCTCTAAAGATAGTCTTCTTAATAGTCAACTTGGTTAAAAAATTTACAATAAAAGGGAAACTCTTCACGCAGCACTGATAATATCCCTTAACCCAATAAAACTCTGAATCTATGTATGAGGAGTAGGTCTATCCCAATCATAAATTGCTTCTACCATAGTCAGATCAATCATAATACTATCTTTTGTCGCTACATGACCTAAGAAGGAAAGAGAATCCAACCCAAACTCACATTTCAAGAACTTAGCATATAATTTCTTATCACGTAATCTCTTAAGTAAAACCATTAAATGTCTTACATGCTTGGACTTATTCTTGAAATAAAAAAAGATATCATCAATGAACACAATCACAAAACAATCAAGATATGGTCAAAATACCTTGTTCATCAGCTGCATAAATATTTTCAATGCATATATCAGCCTAAAAAGCATAATTGAGAACACATAATGGTCATACCGCACTTGAAAGGTTATCTTTGCAATATCCAATTCTCTAATCTTTAGCTAATGTAACTAGATATCAAGTCTATCTCAAAACATTGAATCACCCTAAAGCTGATCAAACAAATCATCAATACATGGAAAGGATACTTTATTTTGACAAACACCTTGTACAATTTTCAAGAATCAATTAACATGTGCATGGATCTATATCTCTTCTTTATAACTAAGAGATAAGTACCCCAACAAGACACTCAGTAAAATAAAACCCTTACACAATAAATTATGTAATTACTCCTTTGGTTTCTTCAACTCTATTAGTACCATCCTATAAGGATTAATGGAGCTGGGCTTAATAACCAACTCTAGTCAATATAAAAAAACACAAGATCTATCTCTACTGCCTTATGTACTACCTCTAACTACAAACACTAAAGTCAAACAAAGTTGATAACTCCGCTAGAGATGACTCAAAACACGCCAGGACAATCCCTTGCTAAGTTCCCAAACTTATCACACTCAAAAAATATTCCCTGCTAATAGAATCCCACTAAGACCATGCAGATGAACCAAATCACACTCCATAACCCCACAAATTAGAATGAGGACTACAGCCTGCATGACTAGATCTTTGAGCACTTGAAGACTCAAAACCTACAAACCTACTACCTAAACTTTGTAAATTTGCCTGAACAAATCTTTTGTGGTAACTATGAGAACCTCTATCAGAGAAATCTCTACCTCGAGACAGATGACCATTGAAATTCCCATGTAGGCATAACCTCTTAGCTCTACTGATATAATTACCCTAAGAAATAGTACCAATCAACTTAGAATAATTCATAATACTCTAAATAGAGTCACCTACTACTATTAGTTTAGCTAATGCCAACTGAGAATAACAACTCAACCCTTAATAAACTTTTGGTCCTCTTAGGCTCTGTGGAGATACTGGCAGTGGAATGTATGAATAATATACTACAAATAATCAATTCATCTCTCAATTGGTCTCTAAAGTTATAGGGCATAAACCTCTCTAAAAGGCCTAAAAAACTGGGTCCATGTCAACTAAAGGGAATACCACTAGTCTATTGCTGACAAGAGGCCTCCATCACTGCCTATCTATATCAAATAATTGGTAGGCAGTGTAAGAAATACCATGGGAATCAAGAAAATTAAGGTTATCCAAGCTCACTTGGAAATTAATTAGAAACTAAAAAGCATCAGCACCAATATTACTAATGAACTTAGGAGGGAACAATTGAATAAATCTCTCAAATATCTTATGCTTTCGATAGACATCTTAAGACTAGGAATAATAGGAAAAATGACAAGTCTAGTATGCAAATTCATTATATGGGGATACAATAGTAGCTTAATATACCTCGAGAGTCCCAAAACTAACAATATGAACCTACCCTAGTGGTTGAACACCTATTAAATTATGTGAACCTTCTGATGTACCTAGCAAAATTCCTGCCTGGGAAATGTTATCCAAATAACTCAAAAGATGAATTAGCAATACTGGAGTAATAGAAAAAACCTGATGGGCCTAAGTTTCTCCCATATCCTCTATCTAATATGATACCTCATTAAATTTAATCTCATTCTCAAGAGAGGTTTTCTAGCTCATTGTTTAGCTGGAGCCACTTCTTGTGCCCAGCCTCTACCTCTGTCTTAGCTACGACCCCTATCTCATGCTCTAACTAGGGATCCAAAAGTATGTAATGGCTTAGAATCCTTAACAACTCTAGATTGAGTCCTCACCATCTATGCAAAATAATATAATACAAGTTTAAATTACTAAGCATGAACGACAAATAGGTAAGGAATCAAATTAGAGAAGTTTTTCCAAAGATGTCCTATAGCCTTCAAACATAGATACAAATAACAACGTGTTGATCCACTAGACTCAATTAGACATTTTTCTTTTACTCATAAGATTGGTGAACCTAGCACTCTAATACTGATTTATAACGACCCAAAATTTGAGGCCATTATGGCACCAACACATCCTAACCCTTGATAAGTAAGCACAACACCCAAAGAGATAAAAATGCAAAAACTAAAAATATAAAAGCCAATATTATACTTCATAAGAAATTCAAACCATAATATAAATAAACATTAACATCCAAAAGTCAAAAAATACAACTCCAATCCCAAAATATAATGTCATGAGTAAAGAGCACTAATATTGATAAAGAATATAAAAAATACATAAGTTGGTCTCTAAATCATAAACTAAATACATGATAAATAAGATGAATTCTCAAATCACGCCCCAAATGAGAAGCTCACCCATCCTCTAAATCATCCTCAGCCACAACACAATCTCATACTCTGTTGGTCGCACTTAAACTAGGATCTTACTAAGAAAACAAATAAATTAAGAGTGAGTAATATACACTTGTACTCATTTGATATCAGCAGCCAACTATGAATAGTGAAAACTATACCAATAAAGGATACTATGAGAACACTTTCAACTGCATATAGTAAAGTTCCCAATGGTGACTCAAATCATATCTCCTAATAATTTTTCAAGAATAATCACAATATACAGTATCTCAATATCACTTTGCATACACTTTCTGGGTGAAAGCTTCTGCAATAGGACACCGTGGGGGATTCACATCTCATGTATGTTCAAAATCTCAATCAATTTTTCCAGCACATTCCTTGATAAAAGGTTTTGTAAAGTGTTTCATTTTCTTTTTATAATTAATGTTTATAAGTAGTACAAATACCAAGGATATGGATGAATGAAAAATGGATGCATGTGCTCATAATCAAATCAAGATAATGAAATAAATTTGCTCAATAATGGTATAAATGAGTGCAAATATCCTTAAATGTCAATAAATCATTGTGTGTCATTGCATGGCAACAATGTAAAAGGAGTCATGTGATATATAATATTAATAATTCAATCCACCAATTAGGCATCACAATACTATAAGGCAAATAATGCTCAAATAAGGTATCACAATAATAATCATATCTCAAGTCAATGATGATATTTAAATAAGCCTCCACACGAGCAATACAATGTAGTTATGATCCCAGAATATGTATCTCGTGATTAAACCCAACCTATAGCATACTGTACATTAATGGTTAACTACTCAGCTTGCTCTAAATAATGCTAAGTCATAACCTACCTTGAAAAGTTGAATCTCAAGCCTAAACCCTTAAACATAGAGTATTTCCTTTACATGCAGCCTTAGAACAAACCAAATCTATCAAAAACATAATCTACACATCAAGAGATGTGATAACGCTCAAATTACACGTCAATTTAAGTGCAAGGAGGTCATTGTCAATATAATTACCCAAATTGGATTTGGGGTCAAATCCACTAGAAAAATATGAATAGCGATAAAGTAAGTGCGAAATAAAAGTTGCTTTATAAATTCAAACCTAGGATACAAGGATTTGGGGGTTTGAACGTTCTTTAAGGATATGATTATTTTTAGACTTCTAAAAGTCTAATTTGGGGCTATGAATAATTAGAGTGTAACCAATTAGACATGAATCGTGAGATTATGCTTTTCTAGCAGCAAATTATGAATTGGAGCATGATGATTCGGTGCAATTTCTAATTGCTAATGATGTGGTAGGCAAGGTTGTAAGTCCTTGAGGGTAGTTTGTCAACAAAACCTCAAAGATGTCACTCATTGACCCTTTCAAGTACCCAACGAGTGTGTCAATTAAAGTCACATAACACCTTAATTGGGTATCCCTATTTATAGGATGATATCTAAGGTATAGTCAATCTCATAATCACTCTTATGTCTAAGATAGTGAAAATTAGCAAACTATACTATTGTCGTGGTTCCGACATCCCTCTTTCAAGGATGATGTAGGTTCCAAAAGATCACTCAAACCTCTCTTTCAAGAATCGTTTGAGCTTTCAAGAGATTGGGATTTTCACCCATAAATTTCAACCAATTTAATCAAGCAATAGTAGGACCCATCATCAATAAACTAGCATATACACTAATAAATCACAACCCATACATAATTGCACCCTATTGTAACATAATCCCAAGAGGAAGAACTACCTACACATAAGATTATTAAGAAATATGTTCCCAAAAATCTCCATCAATTGAATTTATTTAAAGATAACAAGAATTCAAATTGTGAGCTTTATGATTCAATAAATCATCAATGGAATAGGGGCGTGCATCAGTCAGTTTGGTGAGGTTTTATATATTATCAGATCGATTTATCGGTTTTTGATTTTAAATATGCTAAACTAATAACCAAACTAATAACATATTTTTTTATCAATTTTTTGTTTATCAATTTTTAGTTCTTATCAGTTCAGTTTTTGGTTTAACCGTTAAGAAAATGCTCATAAAATAGAAATAGTAGTAACTAACATGAAAAAAAATTGAATCTTAGTTGTAACCAAAAATCCTACATGATGTGTTTTAATTTACAAGAATCTTCAAGTTTGAACTAAATGTTGTTAGGAGAATTTAAGAATTTGTATAATTGAAATAATAGGTTTGTTAATTTATAGAAATTAAAGAGAAATTAAGATTATATTTATATGTATATATTCTTATTGGGTTTTCAATTTATCCAATTACCCAATAAGGAAAAATTGATCCAAACCAACAACTCAATAATTTTTTTATAAACCATTAAAAGTGGTTAACCCAATAACCCAATAATAATAAAACAATAAAATTTTAATCGGTTTTATTTTTGCACATCCCTACAATGTACATTGCCAATCCTCCACTTGAAAGCTACTCTAACATATTCTTCACCCACAAATTAGTACAGTAGGTGTCTTTTCAAAGTTAGAAACTAGATGGTGAAAAAATTCCACAAAAGTTGGATCTCCTTTATGGGATAGGTTTTGAGCCTCTTAAGGGAATTTGAGAATCAGTTGTATGCATTTAAAAATTTGCTCGTGGGCATAATCCCACTTTTTCATGATCGCTGAAACTTATCCACGATTGTGGCTACCATGACTGTAGTCAGAACTCATGATCGCGGTATGTTAACCTATCTTGACTGGATGCGATCGTGGCGCTCAAACCGCGATCACAGTAATTGAGGCGTGTTTCTCCTCCAAGTCTTCCAATTGCACTTCTTTTCTCCTTTTCATTCTTTTTAGCTCAAACCCACATCTTTCCATCTCATAACTTGTATGTTTGCAAAATATGGATACTAGTGCATTTAATCACACATATGTCTCATTTATACATTTAAATCATGCTAATGTGCATGAATTTTTAGTGCAAATTAGTGGTAAATTAACCACTCATCAACACCCCCAACTTAAAGCTTTTCTTGTCCACAAGAAACACTACTTCTTACCATGAGACAATACATATTTATGCCCAAATTTAATGACCCAAGGATCATAATGACTTCAAGTTTAGTTACTACCACAAGTATCTCTTCAAACATGGGCAAAGTTATTCTCACCGCTTCCCTCAACAGAAAATGCAATGTTCAAAGGTGCAAAAGACTTCAAAAAGCAACAATGAAACAATCACTAATACTCTATAAGTGACTCGCCTTTGACCTCAACTACAATATACCCCATTTGACTCAATTTTGGGGAGATGAAAAAATCACCAACCTCAACTTATTTACATGCCTCCTCACAACAAAGACAATTCCATACACCAAGTTAACAAATGTATAATAAGGAATTTAAATGCAAGACTCTCTCTCTCACAAGGACGCTCGATGCTAACAAGTAATATGCCATAGGCTTGCCCCTATTTTCAATCGCAACTACAATGAATACACTTGATTGGAAATCTCTAAGGGTTTTTTGAATTTGTAACATAGGTTTGGGGTAGGGTAGGATATCATTTAGGAACAGAGTGCCTATACCCACCTTGAACATATACATTACACTTTTTTATCCAACTTTTAACCATGGGCCACTTCTCTTGTTTTCACTCTTCACACATATGTCTACCTTTACTACCTTGATTTACCCATATTTTGGGAAGCAACTTATTTTCACCTTTTTTCCTTGTATATTTCATGATTTTCATTGTTTTCTTGGATCCCTTCTTTTTCCTATCAATTTTTTCTCAACATTTACCTTTTAGGCTGTAACTTACAATCTCGTGGCCCAGAGTTACCTCTTTCAATTTTCACCGCCGTCAACTTAGGCTTTTAGCCTCTAGTTATATTTTTAAAGTTAAAGAAGGGTAGGGTTTAAAAGAGGGATAAAAATTAAATGGCTCACAGCTTGCGAAGTATTTGCCAAAAAAAGGCCCAAATGTTAATAGTGGGTGTCTAGGGATAACATCTATGCACGAGTAGGCTTTTTAAGTTAGAGTGGACTTCCAAGTTCACAAAGATGGCCTTGGATCATCTTACCAACGAAATATAATCAAAATTTACCTTGAGAGACTAATGGGGCAAGTTTTATATGGAACAAGTATACATGAGATTCAAAAAAATAAGCTCACCATACATTGCATGCAAATTCACCAAGGATGCTTAATTGACCCTCCCTCTAGAGACAAAAATAGAGTATCTACCAATTTTCATAGGTCAAAAATTTAGAGTCACAAAAAGAGAAAAAGAATTGTTACAAGGTCACTCAAGTCCATATCCTTGATTTTTAGAAAATATAGGATGGAAGGGCGTGTTTGGTTTACATTTGCACCAGGCATAATTTGCTAATTAAGGAACCAAACCAAGCCTTCATCTCACATTTTGGCTTTCATACGAGAAATTCATATGGATACTCAGACTTTGCATCGGTACAAATGTGATCTCAAATCCAAAATGCCACAGGTACTCAGATTTTTTTTGTTATAGCCCCGATGTTATGGGTACTCACTCTTACCCTACATCCGTGGTTCAAAACTAAATCACGGTGAGTTTCCCTTAAGAATGTCATCACTTAATCTATCATAGGGAAAGGCTCACCCAACATCATTATTAAAAGAGTTAGAAAATTAAAAATAAACACAATTAATTCATAAAATTTCCATGCTTTGTGTAAACTAAGTTTGAGTACTGCAAGCCAATAAATACACAAAAGGGTAGGGCCACACCTCCAACAACAATACTTGTAGTGACCTCACTACATAACACAAAACTGTAAGAAGGGTTAAAGGGCTCCATAAAACCACAGTTATAACCAAGGTGCAGGCTAGAAAAGTTGTTGCAATCGTTGTATAGCTGGCGTGATTGTGTTATCATGATCGCGATCCTTAGGCCGCGATTGCAGGACCTGAGGTAGTTTGTTTCCCTGTCATGCCCTATTTTTTGTAGGGCTGTCACACTTCTCAAACTTGGCTTTCCCCTTTTTGTCTTCCAATCTGTCCAAAGCACCTATAAAACATCAAAATTATATGACTTACTAAAAAGCATAAGGAGAAAACATAAAAATAATGGGTTGCTTCCCATCAAGTACTTGATTTAACATCATGACACGATGCCTTTTCAACCATCATTTATGTCTCCACTTAGAGGATTTAAATTTCCTACCCAATTTTTGATCAATACATCTTTGAGGTGCATTGGGAAAATGTAAGGGCACGATGACACATATTCTATCATGCTACTTCGATGATTTGAACCTTTTACCAAATTTCATATCAACTTTGTGATTCAATTAATTAGGCAATGGTAGGAATATCAATAGGCCACTATTTGAACTTTGGAAGTTGATATCCTTGGCCCTTAAGTGTGGGGATTCTATATGCTCTTTTTGAATTTCAAACACCAAAGTGTAGGGATGGTGCTCCTTCTCCCCGAAATCCATTATTTGCTTGGGTAGGTGGACTTTCATCACATCCACCAAGTATAATGTTGAAAAATGGTTTGAATGAGGTCTATCCCTTAATTTTAGAATTCCATCCCTATTAGCATCCTCACACCGAAATAGACTAGATTCTTCATAAGAGATTTTCTTATCTTTTTCTTTAAACTCTAGTTCTATTTCTTAAATTTCAGCATCTTCAACCATATTGGTTCGTTTGGTTGAGAAATCATCAAGGATTGTTTCATGTCAATCTAATTTAGAAGAGTGGGTATACTCATGGTATTTGAAAGATTGGCTTCATTACCCATTTTTTCCATCATTTTAATTTCCTTGTTACATGCCACTACGGATTAATGCATAAGATGTATGTTATCCCCCGTTGTGTCCACCCAATCAGAGATAAGTTAAAGCATTGCTTCAATCCCATTGTCTTCGGTACTTTGTTCTTCCTTTTTCTCATCATAAGACCTATCAATATCATAAGAAGAACTAGCAATTGGGTTAGTATAATGGGGGAAGGTAGCATTTAGACAATCACTCCAATGTCCATCCCAACCACCACACAAAGAACAAATATACTCCCAATAGGATCAAGATGGTCACACATCTCTTTTTTGGGAGCATATCTACAATCTCGCAGAAAGTGGGGTTCGCCACAATATAGACATGGATCATCCAAATAGGATTTCCAACTACCATAATCATATTTTTCCCAAGAAGCCATAGTGACAAGTTAATAAAAAACAAATATCTACCTAACAAACGAAAATCACAAACAAATATTTACAAGTTTCAACCAACGCAAGTAAGCTAAAATTCCAAATAAAATCAATACGCTAAATTGTTCCCCAGCAACTATGCCATTTTTTATAACAATCAACTTACATGTCAATTTAAGTGAAAGGCACTCGTTGTCAATATAATTACCCAACTTTGAGTTGAGGTCAAATCCACATGGAAAAATATGAAAAGCAATAAAGCAAGTCTGAAATAAAAGTTGCTTGCTAAATTCAAACCCAGGATACAAAGATTTTGGGGGTTTGAATGTTTTTCAAGGGTATGATTATTTTTAGACTTCTAACAAACTAATTCGAGGCTATGAATAATTAGAGTATAATCAATTAGACATGGATCTTGGGATTATGTTTTCCTAGGGGGGAATTATGCATGGGAGCATAATGATTCGGTGTAATTTCTAATTGTTAATGATGTGGTAGGCTAGGTTGTAAGTCCCTAAGGCTAGTTTGTCAACAAAACCTCAAAGATTTCACTCATTGACCATTTTGAGTACCTAATGAGTGTGTCAATTAAAGCCACCCAACACCTCAATTGGGTATCCCTATTTCTAGGATGATACCTAACGTATAGTCAACCTCATAATCATCCTTATGTCTAAGATTGTGAAAATTAAGCAATAGTAGGACCCATCACCAATAAACGAGCATATACACAAATAAATCATAGCCCACTCACAATTGCACCCTATTCTAACATAATCCTAAGAGGAAGAACTAGCTACACATAAGATTAATAAATAAGATGTACCCAAAAATCTCCATCGATTTGATTTATTGAAAGATTAAGAGAATGTAAATTGCAAGCTTTAGGATTCAACAAATCTTCAATGGAAATTGCCAATCCTCCACTTGAAAGCTACTCTAATGTATTCTTTACCCACAAATTCGTATAATAGTTATCTTTTCAAAGTTAGAAACTATATAGTGGAAAAATTCCACAAAAGTCTAATCTTCTCTATGGGATAGGGTTTGATCCTCTTAACGGAATTTCGGAATTAGCTATATGAATTTATAAATCTGCCTCTAGGAAAAATCCTGCTTTGTCGCGATCGCTTACACTTGTCCACGATCGTGGCTACTATGACTTCGGTCAGAACTCATGATTGCAGTATGTTGACCTATCTTAACTAGCCTCGATCATCGCCCTTAGACCACGATAGCAGTAACTTAGGCTTATATCTACTCTAGGTTTTTCAGCTGCACTTCTTTTCTCCTTTTGATTCTTTTTAGCTCAAACCCATATCTTTCTATCTCATAACTTGTATGCCTGCAAAATATAGATATTAGTGCATTTAATCACATATATGTCTCATTTATACATTTAAATCATGATAATGTGCACGAATATTTAGTGCAAATGGGTGGTAAATGCACCACTCATCAAGAATTCTAACCCATATTAGCTACTTTTTTCTGGGTGCAAAAATACATTAAAAATTGACCCTAAAGGAAAGAGGTAAAACTAAAATTTTATTGAAGAATCATATTTCTCATATTCTGTGAATTCTAAA
The DNA here is from genome assembly GCA_030864225.1 of Capsicum baccatum var. pendulum. Lineage (NCBI taxonomy): Eukaryota > Viridiplantae > Streptophyta > Magnoliopsida > Solanales > Solanaceae > Capsicum > Capsicum baccatum. The sequence goes on from CM061557.1 coordinate 130,646,462, forward strand.
TATGAGAACTCATTGAATAGCAAGTTGAATATGAGGTGGAAATCATAGAAAAACCATTTTCTCTATTTACCAGGTGAAACCACAAAATCATAGTTTAAAATCCAAGTGATTTAATGGAATGATCAATGAATAAATATGAAAATCAGGTTTAGAAGCTCACCTAAGTCCAATTTGAAGAAAAGTTATTTGTGAACTTGCAAAAACCGAGATCCCAAAGCTTGAAAGAGGGAGAATAGAATAAAAGAGAAAAATGGAATTTATACCAGCGATGTAACCAAGACTAAAATAGTTGCCTAAGTGATGTCTCTTGAGCGAAAAGACTACAACTAAGCCAATAGACCTGTCAACCTATTTCTAAGACAAGCCTTTGTCCGACTAGGCTCTACTTCTCAGGTGATCTAATAGCTCTTAAGCAGTTGTACTAAAAACCAGCTAAAACCATGCTAAGTAAAGATGACTCTAAATGGACACTCCATATTTGATTAATATCCTATAAAAATAATCAAATAATTCTACTATGATAATTTCAATGTTATGAACTCAATGGAATCATCGAATTTATCAAAAGAGATCATTATCAATAAATTAACCCCTTAAACCCTTTTAGTCTATGATAACTAAATTATCATCTAAGAGGTCAAAACTCTGAATAAAGATATTTCTAGTGTTCTACTTGATAGAATTAAAGGTTTTCTACCCATGATTATCTCATAGAATTAGTTTATTTTTGCAAAGGGAGGAAGATCACTGAGAATATTCTATTACCATTGGACATTATTTTAGACATCAAAGAAATTGGGAATCCTGTTATTATTATGACTACACTTGATATGATAAAGGTGAATGAAAATGTTTATTGGAGTTTTTTAATTAAAGTTTTGGAGAAGATGGGCTTAAACAGGGTAACTATTAACAAAATTTGGATAATGATTGCTAATAACTGGTATTCTATTCTCATTAATGGTTAGGTTAATGGTTTTTTTCACTCTTCCATAGGGGATAAGAAAGGAGATCCATTATCCTCATCTCTATTCATCCTCTCTGTAGAGGTGTTACCCACAAGTATGAATTATTTTTTTCAACAGCAAGGAATTTAGGAGATTTGGGATGCCTATAGGGTGAAAATCTTAATCACTTAGCATATGGTGATGATACTATAATATTTGCTTTGACAAATCAATAGTTCCTTCAATTGAGCATGGAAACTCTAGGAGAATATGAGAAATAATTTGGTTAAAAGATTAACAAAGAGAAAAGCTTTTTTTTTTCCAGAAAATTGCAAGTAATATAATATAGGAGATTTAAGACTATACTAGTTTTTCAAAGGGTAAATTTCCTTTAACCTATCTAGGATGTCCTTTTTTTCATGCTATAAAAAAAGATCCACTTTGCAAAGATTTTTAGGAAGGTTCAAAACAAATTTCAAGCTTTAAAGGGTAGGCGTTTATATTTTTGTAGAAAGGTTGCGATGATGAATAATGTTATTAAAAGCATTCCTATATATATTTTATCAGCTATAACTCCACCAAAATGTGTGTTATAGGATTTACATAGAATCAATGCAAGATTTTATGGACTTCTAGGAAAATCGAAGAAATAACCATTGGTGTTATGAGTTGATGTATGATTGCCTAAAGAAAAAGGTAGTTTAGGGTTTAGATCCCTCTTTGATGTATCCAAATCCTTGGTTGCTAAGCTTTAGTAAACTTTCATAACAAAAGAAGTCATTTTGATGAATTTCATGTGGAACAAATATTGAAAAGTCATAGACCTTATGTGGTTGAATGAAGAAGGGTTCACAATTTTGGAAACACGTGCTAGAAGCCAGGAACTTTATAGATGTCACAACCTAATTTATGAGTCATGATGGCACCCACTCATTACATTCAGTAGGTAAGCCTAACCATAGCCCAGAGCTAGATGCAATGGGCTAACTTTGTGGAAAATGTCGCAAAAGGGCAAAATAGACAATACAACCATAAATAAGAAAGACAATAAAAATAGTCTAAAAGGTAACCATAACATACAAAACCATCCCACAACCTGGTAGAGTCAGTACAAGAGCTACTACAACATAGCATAAGTTCTAGATTAGTCAATACAATCTGTCTCAAAACAAAAGACTAGACATAGATAACTAGAAGGAAAAAGGGTAACTCCAACTCCAAGAGCTCACCCAATCTCCGTAATCAACTTAGCACGAACAACAAATAAGCAACGACAACTAGTACTAGGATTTGCACTAAAAAGGTAAGAAGTATAGTATGAGTATGAAAATATGGGTACTCAGTAGGCAACATTGGCTAACTAAGCTAAATCATGATATAAATACGATAAGACACAAGATAACATAAGCTAAGTCAAGATAAAGGGGCAAACCTAGAAGTACCTCCAACACCGTTGTACATACATAAGTAAATAGAACCATAATGATAACATAACAATAGTACATCACAATCAAATATGTATGACATAACAACATAAGAATCATACTATTGCAACTAAAAGATTAGCCCTCATAAGACAATAAGTGCGGAAAAGTAAATAATCCAATGCAGGCCCCCATAAACCTAGAGGATACAATCAAGGAGACTATCTATCAAATAACCAAAACTCACCAACCACCATTCCATGACTTAGAATCTATCTGTCCCATATTACATTATGAACAATTCTCAATGACGGACTTAAATCAAAACTCAAAAATATTATCATTATTATCGTTAATTTTGTCAGACTTGAATTAGAACTTATGTCATTAATATCATTAATAATTTTCAGACTTGAACCAAAACTCAATATTTATAAACCACTTCACTGAATCATATTAGAGAGCTATTTTAATAAGTTAAACTTAATAAATTATACCAATAACTCGTAGTTATAGACCATCCTTTTACTCATAAATATAAATTGAACAAGGAATCATATCTATGGGTCTAATCCATAATCACATCTATAAGTCATATTATAAGAAATATTAGGATAACATATCAATACTAACTATAAGCAATATTACTAACCATATTCAAAATTTATATTAATAACCATATATATGTAGGCCACCTATCTTAGCTTTGGGTCGTTAATCGCATGTATACGCGATATCATCTCTAAAAGCCATATTATACCTGTAAGTCATTACTTGTATCTACAGGTCATAGTTTAATAACAGGCTGAATCATAGATGGGTCAAATCACAGTTATGGGGCATATAACACCCATGAGCTATATTATATGCTTATAAGTCATATTATATCTACAAGCTACTTTATATCTATATGATCCATATTATATCTACAATCCACGTTGTATCTAAATAAGCCATATTATACTCATGAGCTATATTGTACATCTACACAAGCCATATAGTTATATAAACATAAGCCATATTCTCCAACAAGCCAATAACCCTTAATCATACTGATATCTATAGTATTGAGCATATCAATAAGCTAAATCATTAATCATATTTGTGAATTATACCCATAATCCTATGCGAGAGTCATAAATCATACTTATAATTCATACCATTAGTCACACATAAAGACATTATCATTCACAATACTCAAAATTTATATCCATACTTCCATACCCAACTAACATACTCAATAATTATATTCAACCCTCTCAAATGTCAACATACTATTAATAAAGTTATATCATATGCAAAATAGTCTACATGATTATTATAAAGCTTGGACTTAGTTGGGTCGAAGGGGCCCACTTTTAATCTCCAAAGATTCTCTTGAGCAATGTCTATCTCAGACTTGACTATGTTATATAAATTCATTTTTTCATGTCAAGTAAGACATAATTATCCTTAAGATATAAGTTTTACCCAAACATGATTAACTAAGCCAATTCTACCTAGGGCATAGCAACTAGAGCAAATTTCTTAACTTAAGCAATTGAGTAAAATTTTTCCCTAACATGAAAATTAGGAAATTTCACCTACCTTACGTAACTTATGGCATTTCCAGTCTAATTATATACCAAAAAAACAATTCACCTATGCCATGACTAATTATGCTAACTACTCTATTTATAAGGTTTCTCGGTAGCTTAAGGGTCTAATTAACCCAAATATCCTTGTTCACACTTTCAACACCTAAATCCTACCCTATATCTAGCATGATATCATAATTATACTATGAGATAGCTCAATCTATGAATTAGGTGAACCTATACTACTTGGGTGTCTAAGAAAGCTCGAGGAATCAGCCAAATCACCAATCTCCTCTTTTGAGAAGCTTCCATGAGGTGCCATGTTATCAAAATCACAAACTACTCACCAAAATAATAAAAATGATACCCATATTGCACTTTGTGATTCAGGTTCAAAATTATGTAAAAATCCTATGGGGAGCCCATTTATGGAAATCGCATTTCCAAAACTAACTCAGCGTCTCACTATGCTCAAGGATCTTTTACCCTCAAGATGGTTGAATTCCGAGCTATATTGGTGCTAAAATCAAGTCACCAAGCTTTAGGGATTTTAGATGAAAGTGGAGAAATCAACCATGAAAAATAAAGAATCTTACCACAAATTGAAGGAGAAATGCATAAATAAACCTTTCACAAACTCCAAAATCACCCACAAATTATATCCCCAAGATTTACTTCATTATAGGGTTTCAAATATCTTGGAGATGGATAATAATTGTGAAAAATGAGTTAAAGGAGTATTTATACCCTTCTCAGGTACACGAGTATCACATTCGCGACCCGTCGATTGCATAAACGATACCTGGCCTCAGGGGTAGAAGTTACATGATATTCACTATCGTAATCATGATATCTACATGCAGCTAAGGGGAGTCACTTTTGGGACTTCAATTATCAGTTTTGTGACACTTTCTATAATCTCCCACATCATATACGTGATTAATGGCGCACGATCGCGGATGCACCAGCACTAATTGAGACTTAGAATTTTCCAAGTTTTCTCCAACCCCTCAGGATTCATCCAGAATCCCATATTCGCAAACGGACTATGCTACCTTATAAAATTTGATGTTCCAAACTTAGTAATGCAGTCTAAATTTCCATCCGAGGTCATTTTTATTAAAAGTTGATCCTACACCTAACTTACCAATCTCTTAACTTCTGACCAATAGCTCAACATAAGCTTGGGTGCCTCGATACACAGACCAAGAGTCCACCTAGCCTAAAATTGACATTCCTAGGTTATTGGAACAGTTAGGATTGGTATATGAAGTCATTTGACTAAAGTTACACCCGATAGCCAATTTGAACCTCGAAGGCTTCAAAATTAGAAACTGGCTATAAAAGCCAAACGAATTGTCTGGTAACTAAACTGTCAGTTCCAGCAAGTCATAAATGACTTGGGAAGCTATATAAAAGCTCTAATAGAAAAAATAAATGGAAATATAAAAAATGACCTGAAGGATCATTACAATAGATTTGGAGATTTAGTGGGAATTTGGTTTGACAATTGGATTCAAATAGGGGTACTTCATTACTATCTTTTTCATTTAGTGGACAGAATGAAAATTTGGATGATTTAAGCTAAACTATAGTATAGGGTAGCTAGAATGGAGACATGTTACAATAGATCTTCCCTGAAGATATTTGTAATCATATTCAAAAAAAGGAAGGGTGGTGGATGAAGAATTATAATAGTCTATCATAGTGTAGGGGACTTGATAGATACCAGGTTTTGGCAACTACAAGAATAGATAATTTAAATGGAAAGTAAAAGGCAATAAAGTAAAAATAGAGGGATTTTACATGGAAACTCCTTTCTCAAGGGAGAAAAACCATGACCTACCCCAGTAGAATTTCACCAACACTTCACTAAACTTCAAGCAACCTTCAATTACAACCTAGGAATTAACCTCCTAATTTCTATAATTGTGCAACAACTTTATTGCAACACACCCTCAGAACACCTCTATTGTGACCTCTCTATTAGCTATCTCTACCTACAAAAAACTCACTCTTTGAATTAAATTTACAAAACCACTCACTGGAATTTGTAGAATGAGGTTTGAGTTTACTATTGTAAAACCAGAATAAGAACCTCAATCATCCTAGAAACAAAAATATATGTATCTATGGAATGTCTAAGTTGTTCAGTCTTGCAATAGTAGTCGGGGCTTCTGCTTTGAAAATCCTTCTGATTTATGTTAAATCTTCAGCTTCTCTCCTCAAGAATGTTGTATGTATATATGAAGATCATTAGAAGAATATCTTCTTCATTGATGGATTCAAGATGGACCACTAAAATTTGTCTCACTAATATGCTGACATAGTCTATAAAATTACTAAATAGCTAGAACATAAGACAAATGTGTGCAGCTACAAAACCATATAATAGGACACCAATTCTTATAAAAGGTCCTTAAATTAGGTTAGGCAAACATCTGAAGACACATAATAATCAAACATTGCATGGACCAAGTTCTAGTGATAAGATTTGTCAATTATCAAAACATAATAAGAACAAGGCTAGAACTAAACATTTTCCCTTTTTGATAATGATAAACAAAGATCCTTTTGAATTAGGTTCCCCCTATCTCCATGCATGTCAACACCCAGTATTAGTTTCCCATATCACTAGATAAGTTTCCTCCTTTTATCACTAATTGCTTCTCTATCCCTAATTTTCCCCCATTTGCATCATTCAAAAGGATAAGCAATAATATGGGCATACTTAAAGATAAATTAACTCATGGCCAAAGGAAAATCACCATCAAAAGTAGAAAAAATAGCAGCATAATCAAGAAGTAGGCAAGTAAGTAGACAAAACATCATTCATGTTTTATATAGTCCAACAATCACTAGAATAGGAACTTAAAAATTAAGAAAAGACATGGCATAACCAATAGGACTTAAGAGGAACATACAATCACGGAAACTAAGACAATAAGACTTAGTAGGATAGTTTTGGAAGAGGTATAAGAAGAAGAGTAAGACATTCATCTTAATCAACATAAACTTTAAGACATTTGTCAGTCAACTCTATCACCTTTCCATTTAGTGTATTATTTTTAGCTTTTAGAACATCCACCACACCGGGTCCCTTAATATTTTATGGAGGCTTGCTGTAGACTATAATTTAGTTATGCTATTTGAGTATCTCTATAATAAATCAATGTATCCATATGATCCACTTCTTTATTTTTTTCTCCTAAGCAGTGATAAAATCAGACACAACTAAATGAGATATCTCACCTCATTTTTTCTTAATAATTTTGCATTCTCTCGGCATAGAAATGGTGAACATATGCTTCCTAGAAAAAGCAATTCTCTTATCAGGTCCTATTTGGAAAAATTCAAACACTTTGTTGAGCAAGAACCCATATACTAGACCATGTTTTTCTTTCTTCTCATTCACAACCTTGTTCATATTATTCAGCATTAGTGCAGGAAGATTAATACGCTAAATATGATATTGTCTCCATTACAAATATGTCTACTTTGGATGCACTATTTCTTTTTTTAGATCTTGGAAGAATACTTTTTTAGATAAATTCAAACACTAATTGATATCCATAATTTATCTATTCATTTATAAGATGGTTAGACTTGTTTTTCTTTAGCTGTCTAACTATATCAAGAAACTTTTTTCACGCTGTGCTTTTCATAAGGAAACTGACCCCATTAGTAAGTACCTCAAATATTTCCCTAAGCACTTTTTTATCTAGTTAAATGTACACTCCTCGAACTGAGTAATCACATTATTGTTCCCAGAATAATATTCCATATTGGTATAAAACCCCATAACTTCTTAAGTCTGAAGATTAGGAAGAGGTTGATCAATTGACACTCCATAACTTCTAAAATTTTACCATTGACACCAGGTTCCTCATTCTAGGAATTTCCGTAATATCTGGATCTAACATCCATCCACAAATTATTGTTTGTTTCCCTATAATTCCTTAGACCTCTTCACATGTGAATTCTTTGCTCTTTGCTCTTTGCTCTTTGCTCTATACTCACTATATGAGCCATTATTGTTCTTTCTTTTTTTTTTGACTGATGAACTACTTTTGAGGGACCAGGTACATAAATACCCCTTCTTCTCTTAGCATATAATGTCAGGTTTTGCACTAGGTTTGGGTATTATCTCATGAAATCTCATGGCTATACTAAGATTTACATCAGTTTCTACTTCTTTAACTTCTCCCTCCTCATCAACGTTTACTATATTTAGTGGTATCAACGTTTAGTGGTGGAGTATCATCAACCATAATGGTTTTTCTTTATAGTTTCTTCTCTGGGACTGTCTGTGATTTGTTTATCTTCAAGTCATCTTTAATTAATTTCCTTTGGCTATCCCTAGTGCTGTAAATACCACTAGGAACTTGTCTCATGGATTTCTACAACTTCTTTATCCTAAAACTTATAGGTTATTGATCACACTCTATCTCAGAATCATCTCTAAGTACTTGTGCAAAATAGGATATAGGAGTCCCATCATATTTATGTAAACCATCAAAGGTTTTATGCATTTGAAAAACATTATGATATTCATACTCAAACTCAAATTCATCACCTATATTTTCATTTTCTCCCATCATAGCAATAAGTTGAGAACTAGCATCCAATATATTTGAGAAAGTTTCCTTTTCCATAAGTACTTCTCCTGCACATAAGGTTTCATTATTTCCTTAAACATCAACCTATTTTCCATATTAACATTTATTTTAGAATTTTGACTTTGAATTGTTACAACACCAGGTTCCTAATTTTGGTCCTCCAATACGGAAGAAATTTCATTCTCAACATATGCACTCAATCTTTCTTGTTTATTTTTAATAGATTTCTGAAATAAGACCTTACTATTTGTATTATTTGCAACCTCTATACCTACATCATAAATGGTCTTGTTGGAGATATTGTGAGAGTTATATTGATTGAAAAAATCATGGGAGCCAAAAAAGGGAACTGGAATTGGAGTAACCATAAGAGAGCTTCTTAACACTTCAGTCAATAGGGTTGTTTTGATTTGTCTAGTGGTTGTAGGAGTCTTAATAACTAATAAGGACTTTAGTGGACTTGTAGTAGAATTAGAGTTTGATATTTGATGTAGGTTAGAAATTTAGATGGACAAGAGTTCCATTCAAGAGGATACTTAAAAGTTTGAAAAATGAGGTAAAGAAATCTAAAATATGTAAAAGCATTTTAGAGAAAAAAAATAAAAGGTTTGCAATTAGATTAAAAAAAGAGAGAGAAGATATATGTTGAATATAGTAGAAGATAATGATTCATATTCCTTACTGATAAACTTTACTAATAGGTGGGAACAAATATGGCTAACATGGATATAATGTTTTCTTTTAACTTCAAAAATTCCTAAAGTAAAAGAAGTCGGAATAACCTTAGGAAACCAGGTCCCTCGTGAAATCTCAATTTATTTCCTATATTTCTCTTATTCTTCCATCACAGAGGTGCCAATTCATTTCTACCGTTAGTGTATACATTCATATGTACAAGACAAAGTTAGACTTGATCAAGTACTTGGATATTTGAACACACTTTCTAGCTTAAATAGGAGACATTAAAGTGCAAGACATAATTAATTAAACATCATCTGAGTTAGGATACTTACTTCTTTTTTGAATTAAACCCTACTTAGTTTCTTAATGAGACTGGTGCCACCTTGATTTTTTTTTCTACACACCTTCATACAACTAATCACTTTCTCATATTTTTACGTCACCCTTTCGATGGTGACACCCGGTTCCAATATGCCGAGTGTTGATTTTACTCCAGCACTAGATTTCATTGTATATATCCTAGACACAGTTACCAATTAGATTCCATCCACTAACAAAGAATGTATGTTGTCAATTCCATAATCTAATGTATTGTCAATCATTCTATTTCCAAGAGAGATACTACTCTCTTGAATTCCATGAGTGAGAGAAAAAAATTATTTCTAAGCCCTAAGTAGCTACCATTCAAGAACATGTTTTGCCTATATTATCTCACTCCTCCCTCATTTGAATTTCAAGTCCTAAGTTTGAGAACCCATTTTAACTTATATACCCAAAGAGGGTTTAAAGCAAGAATCATATTTTTCTTTATCCATGTTGGCAACCTGACCATTTTTAACATGAGACAAGCTTCCTTTATTTTTCCCTCAGAATCCTTCCACTTATGATGTTTTCTCTTGCCATGATTTTTTGCTAGACATGCACTCTTCCAATGGTCACACTTTACATGACACTTATAGAGACAACTTTTTAAATCAGATGCCGAGTTTTTAGTAAAGTCATAAGGAACTTTCTTACTATCCTCTTTCTTTTCAAACAACATGACTTGCATTATTAGTAAGTCTTTCATTAGTCAATACGGATCTGTGAGGTCCCAAACCATTTAACAATTTTCTCAATAACTTCCAAGTCTCCTATCAACTCTTTGTTCTTCTCAAGAGACACTAAGAGATCCATTTGGTCCCTTTTTAGTTCCTTTTTCATTTTATACTAAAGATAGCTTTTTTTCATTCTTTCCTTTGACATCGGGATCAGCTACATCTTTTTGATTGTAAGACCCTTCAGGTCATTTTTTGTATTTCAACATATTTTTTTCACTTATAGATTTTCTATAGCTACCCCAAGTCATTTACAACTTGTTGGAGTTGATAGTTTAGTTACCAGGTAGTTTATTTGATTTTTAGAGCTAATTACCTAGTTTAAAGTTTACACGAGTAAAAAGTGGCTATCGAGTGAAAACTATAGTCTAACAACCTCATATGTCAATTTTGATGGTTCCACCAACTCCAGAATGCTGATTTCAGGCTAGGGGGACCTTTGGTTTAGGTTTCAAGGCTTCCGGACTCATTTTGGGTTGTTGGTTGCATTTTGAGCAAAATGGCCCTTGCATGTAGGACCCATTTTTTGTCGAAAAGACCTCAGATAGAAATTTCAACTAGGCCATTGATTGCAAAATGTCAAATTTGATAGTACATCATAGTTAGTTTGCGTTCATGGGATTTTGAATGAATCCTGATGGGTCGGTGAAAACTTGGAAATTTTCCAAGTTTTAATTGGTGCATCCACTAAATCGGACATTTTGCCACTTTACTAGAGGCCTCTTTAGTGGTCAGCTAGTCATATTAGTGGCCATGGCTTTCCCATTCATGCTGCTTAAATATTGGTAGGACCACAAAAGATAATGTTTCTTTAGTGGTAGGCAAGACCAAGCGGGTACTACTTTAGCGATGACTGCTTTAGCGGTCAAGTGGTCGCTTAAGGGGCACCTAGGGGGCTATTAAATTCCCCTCATACTCAATTTTCTCCCAATTCTCTCACAAGTCACAAGAGTTAGAACCCGAGAGAGTGTGGGAAATTGGGAGAATAATTATTGAGGTACCAAGGGGTAACTCGGATTACTCATTCCTTCATCAAAATCTTAAAATATTTTCATTAAATTCATGGTTAATTCCTCAATATAATTCCAAAATCCCTAGACCATGATGGGTTGATTTTAGAATCATCTGAGCTTAAAATCTACCCATTCTTAAGGATAAATATTCCATGAGCATAGAGGGACTGTTGACGGTTCTGAAAGAGCAATTCCACAAATAGGACCCACATGGAATTTTTACTTGATTTGGGGCCCAAAGCATAGAAATGTAATATGGGTATCGTTTTTCTTATGTTAATTCATATATAACCATTTTGATAGCATGGCATCTTACAGAAGCTTCTTGGAAGGGGAAATAATATATTTAGCAAATTACATTGGGTTTTCTTCGATGCCCAGGCAGGCTAGGTTTACTTTTCCCTTATATTGTATTTAATTATAATATAAATATGATATTGTGCTAGTTTTGGGATGGTATTTAGGTCTTCGAAGTATATTTGGGATGATTTGGATCTTTAAACTGATTAAATAGCCGTAATTAGGCATAATTAACTTAATTACTTGTTCTTTAGGTAAAACTGATATCTTAGGACTAATTTATGGCTTTTTTTAAAGCCTAGCATTTAAATTAGATACCTTAGCCTAGTTTGGGGTAGAATTTTTCCTGAGAATAGATTTTTAGGTTAGATGTGAGCCCTCTAACCTACCTTAGGCAAATATTGCTATTAGCTCCTTGTAGACTCAATAGGCCTTGCACATTATTTTAATTATGTTTCTTATATGAGGATGTTTAGATACAAGGTAGTATATTCTATACTGATACTTGGTAAATGATATTGGTTTCGATTCAAGTTCGATGATTTATGATATTAAGACTAATCAATTTCGACATTATTCATGATGAGTTCTAGATCAAATTCGCAAATGATGATATGAGTTTTGGTTCAAGTCCAACACTAAGAGTCTATTTATGATAGTTATGAAATTGGTTTGAGTGTGATGTACGGTATGGAAGAATCAATGATTATGATTTCGAGATACAACAAATTAGTCTAATTCCAATTGTTATTTCTCCTAATTGCATCCTCTGAGCTAATGAAGGAGCGCTTTGGGTTATTTATTTTATTGCATTTCCTGGCTTGTAGGGTCTAGTTATGTATATAGTTATGGTGTTTATTACTATTTTTTTGGTTATTTATATACAGTATTTGGAGTGTTATGTTAGGTTTGCCCTCTTACCTTGACTTAGCTTATTTATCTCGTATTTTATTATATTTATATTATGATTTAGCTTAGTTGGACGATGATGCATACTAAGTACATATGGCCTTGGTACTCATACTACACTTCTATAAATTTATGGTGTAGATCTAAATACGAGTTATCATCATTTATACCGAGATTCATACTTGTTAGAGTTTGGAGATAGGGTGAGCTCACGGAGCCATAGTTGACCTTTTTTCCTTCTTTTATTTTTCTAGTCTTTCTATTTTTGAGGCTATCTTATATTGACTTAATAGTACTTGTATTCTTTTGGATTAGAGGCTTTTTTACCGACATTACTAGGTCGTGGGATATTATTACTCCTTTTATTTCTCTTTCCTTATATTATTGTCTTATGAATCTTCTCTTGTGATTTATTTATTGTATATTTCTAGTAGTTATGCCATTTCCCACCAATTAGCCCATTACTTATAGTTTTGGGCTATGGTTTTGGCTTACATACTGGTGGGGTAAAGTAGGTGTCACCATGACTCAAATATTGCATCGTGACAAAGTGGTGTTAGAGCTCTAGGTTCACCAGTATTATTGGTACAAGAGCAAGTGTCTAGTAGAGTCTAATGGATCAGAACAATAACGTTCATTTCTATCTTTGGGAGGCTATAGGACATTCTTAGGAGATCTTCACTTTTTTCACTTGATTTGTGCTAAGAGTCTAAATTGGTTTCTAAATATTTCTATTATTTCACTCTTTAACGATAGCTAGGATATGTGCTACTGCTACATGAGATAAGGACCCCAAGTCCGTGACTAAGGATCCTACTAGAGAACATGGATGACCCAAAGGTCGACGATAGTTGAGAGCTGCAGCCCTAATTAAAGACTATGATAGGGAGCCTTCGTCAGACCTTATTGTTACTGTTGTGCTAGAGATTTCTCTACCCCAGCCAATGGTATGCCAGGTTCCATCTCAGGCTCTATCATGGTTTATTTCTTTATCATTGCTCAGGGATGCATTAGTTTAACTCTTGGATTTGGTTTGTGGTGCGCCATATGATAGCGCCCTTCTACAAGTCAGAATGGTACTGAGGCAGGAGTGCAACATATAGTTGTGGCTCCTAGAGTTGATATTCCTCTAATGCCCATAGACCTCCGCCTGCTATGTCTAATAAGGAGCAGAAGAAATTTAGTAGATTCATAAAATTGACTCCACCTAGGTTCTTTGGTGGATTGAATGAGGATATGTAAGCGTTCTTGGTTACTTGTGAGGATAGGCTCATTGATTTGGGCCTAGTTGAGACTTATGGTGTTGATTATACTACCTTTCATTTGGATTTGATATCTCAACAATTATGAAAAGTTTATCTCAATTCCAGGCCAATTGGATCTCCTTTTTTAATATGAACTCTATTCTCTAAGGTCTTCTTGGAGAAGTATATGCCTCGTAGCCTTAGATATCATTTGAGAGAATAGTTTTAAGGATTGGATCAGGGTTTTATGACTATTATGGAATATGAGGTTCAATTTTATAAGTTATCTAGACATGCTATATCTAGGTTGTTGATCGAGTATGAGCAGTTTTGGTGCTTTGTCTGGGTATTTAGAATTTCTTTTAATATTTCCACGTAGATTTTAGTTGCAACTAGTAGGTCTTTTGATGAGATTTATGATCATGCTAAGGTTATGGATAATATGCATCATGAGGCCCAAGAATTCAGCAATAAGAGGCTGCATTATTAGGGTAGTTTTAGTGGGAACCAGAATGGCTCATAATTCAGAGGTAGTAGTTCTCAAGGTAGGTACCCTCCACATAAGCCTTATCAACATCAGGGTCATCCTAGTAGGGCCATTCATATTGCACTTCAAATTACTAATGGAGGTCAATCTAGCAAAAGTAATCATCCTGGCCAGAGTGGTAGCCATCCTTTGAAAGATTATTTTTTGGGTTTTTTAGTCAGGGTAATTATTTCAGGTCAGCTGAATCTCTAGAACCTAGGGTGTGTTATAATTATGGTTTCTTTGGCCATTTCTCTAGGGAGTGTCCCATCGTAGGGCAGTTGTTCCTGCAGTGCAAAGTTCTCAACCTATTAGGGTAGTGTTGCATCTAGTTAGAGGTGGTATACATGGTTATCAGGGTGTTCCCTAGGGCGCTCATAGAGGTCCTTGATAGGGAGGATAGATAATTAGTCAAGAGCCCTGCTAGGTGGCGAGTAAGGTTATTTATATATTACACCTGGTAGGTCAGAGGCAAAGTCTTAAAATGTTATTATCAAAGGTACGATCTCAGTGTTCCATTAGTTTGCCTTTGCTTTATTGATTTGGTATCCACTTATTCTTATGTGTCTGCTTATTATGCCTAGCGATCAGAGTTATCTTGGGATTCCTTATTTGCGTCATTATGTGTATCTACTCCTATGGGTGATTCTTTAGTAGTGCATTATGTTTATATATCATGTGTTATGACTATTCGAGAGTTTGATACTCAGGTTGATCTTAATGTGTTAAATATAGTAAATTTTTATGTGATTCTATGCATGGAATGGTTATCCCCCTATCATTCGGTCTTAGATTATTTTTCCAAGATCGTTACCATAGACATGCCCGGCATACTTTAATTGTGTGGCAAGGATTTTCTTGGCATAAGCTAATGGGGATTATTTTTTATATTTGGGCTAGGAAACTTATATCAACGGGTTGCGAGTCTTATCTCGCCTATATTCATGTTGTTAGTGTGGAGAGTCTGTAACTTGACTATGTTCTAATAGTTTGTGCGTTTTCAAATGTTTTTCCTACTGATCTACCTAGTTTTCCTCCTAAGCATGATATTGAGTTTATTATTGATCTTGAATCGGGCACTGGGCTATTTCTATGGCACTTTACCATACAGCTCTTCCCAAGCTTAAGGAGCTAAATTCTCAGTTTCAAGATCTTCTTGGTCAGGGTTTTATTAGGTCTAGTGTGTTGTCTTGTGGTTCTCCCATCTTGTTTGTGAATTATAAGGATAGTTCCTTACTTATAAATATTGATTATAGGCATCTTAATAAGGTGACAGTGGAGAATAGTTATCCTATGCTTCGTATTTGATGATTTATTTGACCAACACTAGGTAGCAGCGGTGTTCTCTAAGATTGATTTGAGGTTCAGTTACCATCAGTTGAGGATTCGGGATGAGGATATCCTAAAGACAACCTTTAGGACTCCTTATGGCCATTATGAGTTCCTGGTGATGTGTTTTGGGTTGACAATGCCCCAACTATGTTCATGGATTTTATGAATTGCATATTTAGGCCTTGTTTAGACTCCTTCATGATTGTGTTCATTGATAACATACATTTGTATTAGAGGAGTAGGGAGGAGCATACGCAACATTTGAGGATTGCACTCCAGACTTAAGAGATCATAGGCTTTTTGCTAAATTCTCAAATATGAGTTATGGATCGAGTCAGTGTTATTCCTTGGACATGTGGTGTCTAAGGATTGGATTATGATGGACCCAACAAAAATTGAGTCTATTCATTATTGGAACATGTCTATATCTTTGTCTAAAGTTCATAGCTTCATCGATTTGGCCAACTATTACAAGCGGTTTTGATGTGCTATAGAAATATAGCTCTTTAGATGCTTAAAACGAGGAAAATATGCAATTTTCTAAGGTTATTTTAATTGATATGGTGTGTTTTGGGTATAATTTGCAAGAAATCATGTTTTGGATGATGCGTTCATGAAAAATGTGAAAAAGGTATTTTTGGCTATTTTGGAGCAATTATGGATGTTTGGGACACTTTCTAGCTTGATCATGATCAAATCATTTTTGATAATCGAAGAAGAGCTGAAAAATGACTCTCGGTACTTACCAAGTCAACATGTGGATCGCAAGTAGGACATACGGACCGTAAGTAAGCAAAGTAAGTGCCAAAAGTACAAAATTCTGAGAGCTGACTTGCAGGATTTTTGTAATCTAGTACCCGCGCCCTATACATGCGCCTAGGGTCAGGACCATAGGTACTATCTGCTCCTAGGGAAGAGCACAAGTACAGACCACATATGGCCACCGACCCAATTTTCTCCTATTTTATTTGGGCTTTGAATTTAAGATTTCCTCGTGTACTAGAAATACGCTTTATGTGTTTTTTCGTAGGAATTATGCATTTTTGGTGCACACAAGCATATTTTGATTCCAAGATTCGATTTTGATCTTGGGATTCTCTTGTATTGACTTTAGTTGATTAATTAAGTTATGGTTGTGGGTTTTATTACTTCTAATCATTGTGGTTTCACTTATTCTTTCGATTATGAATGATGTTGATTTCTTCACAAGCATGAGCTGCTAAAATCCATAGCTTGGGTTGTGGAAACCCTAGAAGATTGATGAAGTAGGGGAAGTGTCATCATTGTTCTGAACCGATAACCATGCATCCATTCCTTTATCTCCATTGTAATAGTTTTATTAATTGGTGCACATATTAGGATCCCGCGTATATATTTCTACTTACTCCAAAAGAGGAGTAGCGACTAGGAAAAGATAAAGACAATAGTAATTTGGCGTTTAACTGTCAATCCACACTACTAGGTAATATCTAAGTAAGATAGTTATCTTTTATCTAATAACTAGAGACCCAAAAGGTACTAGTTACCTGGGATCAAGATAAGGGTTAGTAAGGCGGCATCCTAAGACTCAAAGAGTAAAGAGTGAAATCCTTGTACTCGTCCAAAGGGTTGTATAAGGTACATAACTTATCAATTTTTCATCCAAAGTATCGGGTTAGTTTAATAAAGAATGATAATCCTACATATTTGAGAAGCTAGGGGAGCACAATCCTAGTGTTCACCTACGACTGATTACAATCGAAGTTGATATAGATACTTGCTTGGATGACTACACCCTCACGCCCTACCCCCACCCCCACGCCCAACCCTACTAACTACAACTACTGAGATCCACGCCACATGTTCCTTTGAGATTTGACCCCAACCTCTATTGGGTTACTACATTTTGACAATGATCGTATCATTATTTGAGAGGAGATACTTTTTAGACGTCATCAAAATTTTGGCACCATTTTTGGGGAACACAGCGTTGATTTGTGATTTGAAGTTTTTATAGTGTTTGGGTTTTTCTTTTTGTGTTTTCTTAGTTGGGAATACGCCAGTGTATGCCTAGCACATGGATTACAAGCAATCCTTACTTTCACTAAATATGAATCCAAAGAGAATCCTATAAACACCTAGTAGGATGTTTGAGCAGAAAAACATAAACAGCTGAAGTGGTTCATGATTTTATACCTCCCCCTACACCTAAAAAAGTTCAAGAAATTATTGATCGGTAGACTAGTGAGCTATTAGATCAAGATAAAGCTGAGAGAAGGGAAACAGAAGAAGCTTAGCGGGTAGCTAGGGAGGCAGATCTAGCTGAGCAAAGACAAACAGTAGACCGTCGAGCAGCACTCGGTGGAAACCAGAATAGAGTTAGAGGTGCCCGTGGTTAAGTAATCTCAGCATATCAGTATGTGCAACCATATATAGATGATAATGAAAACTTGGGGTATGTTGATTCATAAGAGATTGGAGCCATAGTTCCTCCTGTTTTACCCCTGGCATCAAGTTTGACATAACAAGAGCAATGATCAAACTCTTAAATCTAATGGGTTTGTTTGAAGGTCTGCCTACTGATGATACTAACTTGCACCTTGCCAATTTCATCGGGATCTACAGTTTATATGCAAATGTAGGGGTGAATCTAGAAACACTTAGATTGAGGCTGTCATTATTCTCACTTACAGAAGAAACATATTTATGGTTAGGGGAACTACCAAGAGGCTCTATCACTACATGAGACCTATAATTTCAGGTAGCTATAGTTAGAATCTATGTATGATCCATGGTTCAGGTTCAATAAGAAGCTAAGTATGGTGCCCAATCATCGATTTTCAGGTATGAGCTTATTAGAGATATTCTACCGAGCCTTGACCATCAGCTTTAGAGCCATGGAAGACACTATATCTTGAGGAGATTTTATGAGACTACACTGGGAGGCATCTTTTGAGATATTAGATCAGATCTCGCACATATGCTACTGGTGCCTCCTACGACTAGAAAGTAGTTGATAACATAATAGCACAAGAGATTGCATTGCTAAGGATTGATATTGGGGTACTATCAAAGCAAATTACAATAATGACTTTCGAGAAAGTAAATGCAGTAGTAGCATAAGGGTCAGCTTCCAAAGCTTGTGAGTCAGAATTGAAGGAGAAAACAAATTATCTGTATCATTAGTTAGCAGGATTCAGAGCCCAAGGTAAGGGAACCAAGGTTGGAACTACTATGATAGATACAAAGACCATAGCAGAGAATGAGTTGGTGACTGAAAGAAGAAGGATGACTACATAGAGAAGGGAGATAGGTACATTCCACCTGGCAGGCATGATGCAAAATCTAGGATGTAAGAGATGCTGGCTAAGATAGTCAAGGGTTAAGAAAGGAATGACATTTGAGGATATTGATGGTATGCACCACTACAGTGCAGTCACAACTAGGTCTTTGCCGTAGAAAAGGGGTAATCCTAGACCATTCACTATACCATACATTATTGGGTCATCCCAATTTTTTAGAGCCTTGTGTGACTTAGGGGCTCGCATTAGTTTGATAGTGTTCACTGTATTCAAGCAATTGGGATTAAACCCTCTAGAACAGACTTCGATGCGGCTATTAGTGGTTGACCATATAGTGAAGAAGCCTATGGGAATCATTTTTGAAGTGATTGTGAAGGTGGATAATTTTATCTTTTCGGCTGACTTTGTCATCCTGGACTATGAGGTTGACGCCAGATGCCCATTATACTGGGTCGACCCTTTATAGCCACAGGTAGAGATTTGGTTGACATAAAGTAAGGTGATCTAAAATTTAGAGTCAATGGTGAGGATGCTACATTCAACATCCAAAAGTCAATGAAGCAGCTAACCGACTTGAGGGTAGTGTCGGTGATTAATCGTATTGATGACCCTAGAGGATACTCCTATGGGTATCTCGATAAATTCTAAGTAGTCCAGATACCCGTATTGTGTTGTGATATTAAATCAAGTGCTTCATAGGAAGCAACCTATGGTCTTGTTGGTAAAGTCTGAGTAACCAACATAGCCACGTCGTACTGCGACATTAAATCAAGCGTTAAGTAGGAGGCCACCCACTATTGTTAGTGTTCACAGTTTTGTTGTTTTTCTTTTTTGTAGGTTTATAGCACTTGGACTTACCCAGAATATGCTAAAAAAATTGCTACATTCATCAATTTCCAAAGAAGGGGACTTTGTGATCAACCCATCATGTTCATAAGTCCCACAAGTTAGTAATAAGACGAAAAGTTGAATCAAGGATGAAAAATGGAATTTTATGGACTTTGGCATATAATTTTACTTTTGGGACCTCAAACTTAGGTTAAAAGAACAGAAGTAGCTGGATATATATTAAAACGCTAAGTTTGGATTGCTGGAAAGTGGGAAAAAAATTTTGACCTGGCACATGGGCCCAACACCTACTGGCCACAGATGGCACCTGCGCCCATAGTTTGATAGCAGGTGATGGCCATAAGTAGAAGCCGTAGGTTGGCCTTTTATGGGCCCAATTTTTTATTCAAATTTTGGGACCACCAACACATATATATGACCTAAAATAGCCCTTCCGCCTATATTTAAACAACCTTAACCTAATTCTAACTCATTCTAATCCTCAAAACTTCACTTTTCTCTTTGAATTCAAACTTTCCTCTAAAATCACAAACTAACCCCACACTTAAGTAAAGGTTAAATTAACACTTATATGAGATACCAAGTTGTCCGAACATGCTAGAAACAAATTTCAACTTGGGTTTGCTTGACATCTTCATTATTCACTTCTAGTTTTTCATAAAAGAGGTAACTTTCTCAGCTTTTAATTATTATATATTGATATTTTTATTGTTTAAACAAGTTGATATTTGTATTTTATTGAAAAATATATAGAATCTATCATACTTTTATGTAGGAGCCTTGAAGTTGCCAAAAATCATCATGTAGGGCCTTGTTTTGAAGTAATATTTAAAGTTAGGCCCCAACCAAAAGTTGAACTTGAATGAATAAAAGTAATACCATTAGTTGAGCATGTTTGTTTGCTTTGAAAGTCGTGATTTATGACAGGCATGTGCACATTGGGATTGCTGGGATTTTTAATAGGTTATATGGGTGTGAAAATTAAGGAATATTTTGAACTTTTCAAATTTTGGGTTTTTCTTTGACTTTAGCTATCCCTCGATATTGTTTGAAACTAGCAACAGGTTTTTTAGGTACATATGGCACCTAAATCTTTGAAGAAGACAAAGGTCAGTATATCAAGAAGATGGGTAGAATATTCTGAGCCTAGTGGTTCTGTGGAGGAGTATACGAGGTAGCAATGTAGAGACACTATAGTTAAGGTGACACACAAATTTATGAGAGGACAGATGCACCAGGCTACTCAGATAATTTTATACTGGCCAAGGATGAATTCATCCAAGATGCCACCATCACACACACCTTTACATAACGATAATGATGGTGAGCCAGATTCTTAGTCTACTCCATAGGTTGTTGCTCAGGACACCCTATTTGAGTAGGGGTCCTAGGATTTATTTGAAGAGGTAGAGCAAGATGAGTCATCAGCGGTGCCTCAATCTGAGGAGGGTACTGCTACTCATGTATAAAAGATAGATGTACCCCAGTCTAACAAGGGTACAGAGCAGGATGCCCATGATGAGTCAGTATAGCAGGGGCAGATTCTCACAACCGCACATGCCTCAAATGCAAGAGAGACATCTAAGGTGGTGTGTGGAAGGGATGTGTAAAATATTTACTATTGATAGTCATATCTGAGATGTAGGTAGGCCTACGAGGTACATGTATGAGGAGTACCGGATTGACCTATCGGGGATAGATCGAGTACCATAATTATAGGTGACATTTGATAGATATCAACTAAAGTGGATGACTAGGCCACTCGATTCATATAGTCTGGCTATGGTACTGAAATTTTATATATCCTACCGAGCTATCGTAATCCTTCCTATGCATAGATATCTGGTCCTAGTAAGATTATCGAGGCAGCCATAGCGTGATCATACATTGGTTAGAATGGTTAGAGTTGATATTTTGACAGAGTCTATCTGCAGAGTTATCTTTAACCCAGTTTACAATACTCCTACATATATAGTTAAGTGTGACCATAGACTGAGGATCACATATAATTGATATATCATGCAGGAGGATGAGCACCAATAAGAGAGGGTTGAGATGGCTAGGTAGACAGCCATTTACATTTCACCTTAGGGTAATGTAACCCCATGGATTGAGGGGCATGGTATGATCAAGAAGGTGTTATTGACATTTGAGGCAAAGGTTTGGTTGTTGATGATTAGATATCGACTAATACCTACTATTTTGGATAATACGTTGATATAAGAGGGGATGTACTGGTTGCTTTTATGATGGATGGATATGTTGTTGATTTTGCTACCATCCTTAGGTTACATGATAGAGCATTTGGGGAGTTGACTAACCCTCCATTCCCTTGCATGATTCCGAGGTTGTGTGATGAGGCTGATGTTCTTGAGATACAAAGTGTAGACAAAAGGGTACTTACGATGGAGACTATATAAACTAGGACAATGAAGGATCTGGTACATCCAGGCCCTTCCAGGAGATCAAAAGGGTAGGCAGCTGTACCATAGCCCTAGACTGAGGGCCCAGTAATTTCCACAGATCCTATTAAGGAACATCAAGGTAATGTGGGTGTTAGTATTGATATAAAGATAAAGGAACAGAGAGTGGCTCCAAACTCTAGTACACAGGTCGAGGGGACACCATCTACTTCTTCTTCAACCCCGACTTTGACCTTAGAGCCAATTGGTGTATCTTTAGAGCCTACTTGCCTATCTAAAAAAGCTCCTGCTACATGTATTATAACTATATCTCGCGAGTATCTGCAAATCTTAGTGGACAGCCAGAGGGCCACTGATGCTCGGTTGAGGGTTACTGAGATTACAATGACTACCCTCTATGAGTACATGATATCAGGGGTTAGGATCCACATAGAGCACTACACTATCTAAGATATGTGCTGATTTCCAAACATGGATCGATGAGTTTGAGAGATGGGTATAGCCCAATTTACAAAGACAGATACACTGGATCTATCCCAGATGAGGGAGGAGTTTGATATATTATGACCAAAGAGTTATGTAGGAGCCACTCCCTTAATTATACCCTTGGTGGTCCAAATATCACCTCCATGCACATCGTGATAGTTTTATTTCTTTGAAAGGGTAATAAGAAGGTCCTAGTAGTTGGGGCGAAGAGAGGCCACATAGCTAATTTGTAGGATCTTGATTTTCCATATACCCGGGCTGTTAAAAAAGTCAGTCATGATTAATTTGAAACTGTATTTGTCAATAGGCAAAGGCGTGCATCAATAACAGCTAGTG
Organism: Capsicum baccatum var. pendulum; assembly: GCA_030864225.1. Classification (NCBI taxonomy): domain Eukaryota; kingdom Viridiplantae; phylum Streptophyta; class Magnoliopsida; order Solanales; family Solanaceae; genus Capsicum; species Capsicum baccatum. The sequence continues at coordinate 130,669,506 of CM061557.1, forward strand.
CATCATCTAATAGTGCACCGCCACCGCCACCGCTTCTGCCAGCTAATATGCCCCCATCTGGGGATTTTATGATTCGGGCACCTATTGTATCCCAGATATGTTCTCACATCCGTATATTTTGTTTTAGCATATTGAGTATAGTATGCAACTTTTAGTTAGGGGTGGACATATTATACTGCTATAGGTTTTATTGATGTGCTTCTTTTTTTGTCGATTGCAGTATAGTTGTAGAACCGGCATGTCTAGGATACATTTGTGTCATATTGTGTTTTACTTTTTATTGTGTCTTTTTTTGTGTAATTAGGATATTTTAAGTATTTAATGAAGTAGTCATGTTTTGACTGATTTTTTATAACCCTCCAAAAATTTGTTTCTTAGAACTGTGTGAATGTATATATGTGAGAACATTGTGGATCTTGTTATGGAATTAGAATTAGGTACAAGATAATTACTTGTTAATAGTTGCATGAACTAGATAGGTAGATGGTAATATTAACTCTATGCTATGTGTGTGTGATATACTACCTAGTTCCCTTTGTGTGGTAAATTTAGAAATCGTTTGATTAGTCTTGCCTAGGTTAAAGATTAGCGGTTAGGAAAGAATCATAAGCCATTTTTTTATTTTAGTCCAGTTTTAGCCTAAATGACCTTCCATATGTGAATTATATCCCTTCATCCCTGTTGCGAGCCTTATATGCTTATTTTTCTTGTTTCACCTTCCCATTTATGTTACCATGAACCTATTTTTCCCTTGGTCCTCCTTGGACATTGTGCACCTCAACTTAGGCAAAATACCTAAGTTAAGGGTGGTTATGTAATACCCCATGTCTGAAAGCCACTATACAATATATAACTTATTCCCTTGAGTCGTACATACATTATATGATTAATATATAGTGAGTCATACCTATGGCAGTGTGGGGTAGTTGAGCTCTATTGTAAATGCAATTTAACCCTAGGAATCGCCAAAGCATGGTAAGAGTCATATGAAGTGAAGTCGTGGCTTCAGTAGTATAGGTTCCCTAAGTTTCTATCCAAGATATGATTGGTTGTTTCTAAGTCATATGGATATGTAACGAGTCATAAGGTATAAACCATATATTAATCACTGTGTGCTACCTTTGCCAATGCCAAGATTACAAGTTGCCAGACCTAGTGTAATACCCTGTACTTTTCCTAGCTAATTTTATCTCAAGAATGTCTAGTATTAGCTTCTAAATTGAATGACGGTTATTCCATAAGGAATAACAATGATTTCAATTTTTGTCATGTGGGAAATTCAATAAGATTTCTATCAATATAAGATTTAACCAAATCCGATAACCGGGTTAAAAGTTACGACTATTTCAAGTTTCTGTCGTAAAATAGCGCCATATTAGTCTGTGGCGCGCTGCGCCACAAGAGGAAATGGCATTTGGAAAATTCCAGTAGGGGCCTGAGATTATGGCACATCACGCCAGGGCCCAAATTCCAAATTGTTCTTTTCCAGTGTCTTAGCGTGATTTCCTCAGCATCGCACCAAAGTTCCAGGTCGAAAAAAAGGTGCAACGCGATGGCTCCGCATTACGCCATCCCTCAATTTCCTAATTGTCAAATTCCAGTGATATGACGCAATAGCTCCGCATCGCGCCAGGGTCCAATTCAAGAAAATTTTATTGAAATTAAATGACGTATCTAGGGTTAAAAGGATCAACTTCCCATCCCTATTTAATCCCTTTAACATGTGAGTCGGCCACATTTCACACAAAGTACATGCTCTTCTCTTAAAAACCTCTCAAGAACAAGCTAGGGTTTTCATAGAAGATCCAATTCCAAGAAAGTTTCTCTATCAATCTTCATGAAATCACGAACTAAGGTATGAGTAGTGTTCATTAATGGACTTTTTTCATCCATAAAGACGAAGAATCTCTTTTCTAAGTTTAAGTTTATGGATTTATTTATGAATTTCATGTTGGGTTTGTTTTGTTTATCTTGAGAATGATTAATTGAATTCAAATCCATATTGGGTTATCAACTTTTATGGAATTGATTTGTATAGATGTATATTCATGTGAACCTATGAATAAACCCTAGATGATGAAATTAGAGATGAATCATGATGATTAATTATTGTATAATATTGTTTACATGTGCTATGCCTACCATGTGTTTGATTAAATGCCTAGATGAAGGAATAATGCCCAACTAGTATGATATTAGAAATCCCCCTGTATGTACAAGTAATGCCTATAACATGTTTTGATAGAATGCTTCTATAAATGTATTATGGATTATGATGTTAGTTATATGTTCAAGTAAGTTATGCTTGGTCAGTTTTTCTTCCATCGAGTCCTCGGGGTACTTGTACCCAAAATATTAGTTGTGTGCTTAGAGCCATGTCATGTTTTCATGATACTCGCAGTCAAGCTATAAATCCTTAGACTTTAGATAGTCTTATGACTTAGGAAATTCCATGGTATCATTAACTCAGTCAGTTGTTAGATATCAGTTGTATTCTGTCAGTCAATGGAAATTCAGAAATTCAGCTCATGTTTAGTTCAGTAAATCATGTTCAGTGTCCATTTAGATATGAGTAGAAATTAGCACCGAGTAAACCCAAGGCTGGGAACATATACTATTACATGAGGGTGTGATCCTTAGTATTCATCCTTGAATTCCAAAACTATGTAGCCAGTATAGGTTGAGACATCAACATTGTTGATGAGGGTAGATAAGGTGGATAAACACTGTCAGATAAGGGCCCCACCATTCTCATACAGGGGACACTATCAGATGAGGGTCACCCATAGCTTGTCCTTACCGATGGCGCGGTATTGACACCTTTCCAATTAGGGTTATAGATTTGACCCTAACTCAGATATCATGGTGTATAAGGGGCATGTCAGTTAGATAACTACTTCCCACAATTTCATGTTACATAATCATAATTGTCAGATATAGTCAATCAGTCTCAATAATAGAACTCAGATAGTTCTTTAGATTTTAGGACTTTCAGATACAGTCAACTCAGATATAGTTTGGAAATCAGATAGTTCCATCAGATATGGGACTGTCAGATACAGTCACTCATGTTATCAGTTATATTCTGATTCAGTAATCATGTTCTCACAGTATTAGTGTCAGTTGTTATGTCTAATGCGTGTATTCTCACGCTCATAATAGTAGTCAGTTATAATTATTGTTCATGCATATGTACCTCATGCATTCAGCCTACCTCACATGGATACCAGTACATTCAAAGTACTGACGCATTTGCACTATGGTGTCTTATACCATAGGTGTAGAGACACGAGCTCCAGAGCAACAGTAGATTCCAAATATCCACAAACAAAGTTAGAAGTGAGTCCTCATCTTTTGAGGACATGATTATTTTCCCTATTATCTCATTAATCAGTTTATTAGTTGGATTTAGTTGGGGACATGTCCCATCAACTCTTTACTAAGACAGTTCAGTCAGTTAGAGGCTTTCTAGACTACCATGTTTTAGACTTCAGTATGTTTAGCTTTGTTTTGGGTATTCTATTAAAGGTCAAAATATCAGTCATGGGTTAGGTTGTGGTCCTTCAGGGTCATGAGCACCATGTAGCATTTCGAGTACCAGATTTGGGGTGTTACACCTAGTCGTACCCTCATCATACAAGTTGTATGATTGACTCATTACGAGTGGAAATCAATTTTTGTAAAATTATATTAAAGGACATTTTGGTCTTTTCCCCTCTTATACCTCCTAACCCACGACCTATAACCACAGAGAGGTGTTATTTTCCTCTATCCTTCAGTCAATTAATAATATCTTTTCCCCTCTCATCTTCAAGAACAACAATATTAGGGTATTCTAACCAAGTCATCTCTCAAGTCTTAAAGTTTAAGTCTTTTTCACAAGTCAAGCAATTCTAGGTATGTAGGGTTTTTGAACAAGGTTATTCTTTCATCCTTGTGCCTGAAAAGTATGGTCTTAATTTTGAATCTACCTATTTTGAATTAGGGTTCATACCAAAATAATCATATTCTTGAAGTATAACACTATCATGTGATTAAAAGATTTAAGTGCATTAAGATTTACATCTATTCATATTTTGACTTTTAAGATTTATAGTGTGATTTGAATTTAATTATCTTGACTGGGATATTGTTGAACGATTACAATGTGAATATTGAGCATAATATTTTGTATGAATTTTTATGAAATAAAGCATGAATCCCTAGACCTGAGTACAACTACTAAGTTTACAAGAAGTTTTTGCTTTTAAGCTCCAGTGATATGTTTTATAGCATGACTTAAAGAAAAGCTTGATCTTTTGATCTAAGATAAGACATTAAATCCTCAAGTGTTGCTTCTTATTGAGATTTAAGTAAACAGAAGCATAATGGGTTTTTAGCCTATAAACCCTTATGTATTTTTAGGTGGATTTCTTAAGTATGAGCATATATATATATATATATATATATATATATATATATATATTGGGAGTAGTATTTAGCACTGAGAAGGGAATGTGGATAAGCATATCCTAAATTCCTGGAAACAATGAGCCATTGTTAGTTTGAGTCCCAAAATGGGTTAAGTTTAGTGATCACTATATGTTAAGGTTCTATTCTGATGGCAAGGATAAGACAGCTCTTCCCAATATGGGTAAGATATTGGATTCCATGATAGCTTACGTTATGTATGTCATTTAGTGCTAGAATTGGTTTAATGCTTTACCATCCCATTAGGCGAGAGAGAGTTCTCCGGATGTTGTCACTGATATGCTTTATAAAATTCAACTTGATGTATATATATTGTTAGACCCAGTATCAAATCTCTCTTATGTAACTCCATTGGTTGTTCCAAATTTTAGGGTAGTTCCTGAAAATCTCTCTAAGCCTTTCTCAGTTTCTACCATAATGGGTGAGTCAGTTATTACTAGATAAGTTTATAGGAAATATCCTATTGCCGTCCTCCATATGATTATACTAGTGGACCTCATAGAGTTAGATATGGTAGATTTCAATGTCATTTTAGGTATGGATTGTCTCCATTCATACAATGAATCCATAGGTTGTCACACCCACATGGTAAAGTTTCAGTTTCCTGATGAGGTAGATTTCAAATGGGAGGGTAGTTCTGTGTCTCCCAAAGGTTGTTTCATCTCTTATATTATGGAGTTAATATGAAAAGGGTGTATCTATCATTTATTTTGATTTAATGATAGTAACTTTGAAGCCCCAACAGTTCAATCAGTTCATGTTCTCAATGAGTTTCATGAGGTTTTCCCAAAGATCTATCGGGACACCTCTAGATAGAGAAATAAAATTTGGTATTGATCTTCTTTTTGATACTCAGCCTATCTCAATCCCTTTATATCGCATGACTCCAGTCAAACTTAAAGAGTTGATGGAGAAACTTAAGGATCTATTAGATAAAGGTTTCATCAGACCTAGTGTTTCTCTGTGAGGTGCTCCGATCATTTTCGTATGCAAGAAAGATGGCTCTATCAGAATGTGTATAGATTATAGATAATTAAACAAGGTTACCATCAAGAACAAGTTTCCCATTCCTAGGATTGACGATTTGTTTTTTCAGTTTAGGGTTCCCTATGGTTTTCAAAAATTGACCTTAGGTTACGATATCATCAATTGAAAGTTAGAGAGAAAGACATTCTGAAAATAGCTTTCCAAAAAAGGTACGGACATTTTGAGTTTGTGGTTATGTCATTTGTACTGACAACTGCTCCTGTAGCCTTTATAGATTTGATAAATAGGGTCGTCAAGCAATACTTGGACATTTTTATCATTGTTTTTATAGATGACATACTGATGTATCCTAGCAGTGAGGAGGAACATACAGACAATTTGAGAATACTGTTGTAGACCCTCAAAGATTGTCAATTATATGCAAAGTTTGGTAAGTGTGAATTTTTGTTGGAATCTATTACTTTCTTGGGGCATGTCATTTCATGGGATGGAATTCATGTAGATCCTCAAAAGAATAATGCAGTAAAGCATTGGCCTAGACCCATCATTCTATCTGTTATTAGGAGCATTTTGGGTTCGGCTAGGTATTATAGAAGATTTATTGAAGGGTTCTCATTTATAATCGCAACATTGACTAAGCTAGTCTAGAAGAAAGTAAAGTTTATATGGTCGAAAATGTGTTACAAGAATTTCCAAGAAGTGAAGGATAGATTGACTTCGGCTCCAATGTTAGCTTTACCGGAAGGGTTAGATGGATTTGTGGTGTGGTATGGTACTTCTAGAGTTAGGTTAGGTTGTGTGTTGATGAAAAATGGGAGAGTTATAGCTTATGCCTCTAGGCAATTCAAGGATCACAAAAAATTACCAAACTCATGACTTGGAGTTAGCTGCTATGGTATTTGCCTTGAAAATTTAGAGACACTGCCTCTATGGGGTGCATGTTGATGTTTTCACTGACCGCAAGAGCCTTTAGTATGTATTTTATCAAGGGGAGCTGAATATTTGTCAATGGAGGTAGTTTGAGTTATTGAAAGATTATGACATGAATGTACTCTATCATCTAGATAAGGCCAACATAGTGGCAGACTCACTGAGTAGGTTGTCGATAGGTAGTGTAGCTCATGTAAAGGAAGAAGAACGAGAGTTGGCAAAAGAGGTGCATAGATTTGCCCATTTGGGAGTATTTTTCCTTGACACTGATGATGGGGGAGTTGTAGTTCAGAACAGTATAGAATCATCTCTAGTAGTGGAAGGGAAGACATATAGGTGGCTTATGAATTGGATCTTCCATCAAAATTAGTTGCGGTTCACCCAACATTCCAAATTTTGATGCTTAAGAAGTGAATTAGAGATCCATCCTTAGTAGATCCCCAAGAGAGTATTGGGGTCAAAAATAACTTATCGTATGAGGAGCTTCCCATGGAGATACTTGATAGGCAGGTCCGAAGGCTAAGGAATAAAGAAGTAGCGTTATTAAATGTTCTTTGGAGAAACCAATTAGTTGAAGGGGTCACCTGGGAAGATGAAGTAGACATGATGACCAAGTATCCTCATCTCGTTTCTTCCAACTCAGTGCCTATCAAAGGTAAATAGTTACTTTCAGCCAAAACTTTTTCTTTTTAAGTCTGTTTAAGTATTCTTGAGTTATATCTTATGTTATGAGTAATTTAAACTTTGCGATAGGTATAAGATTGGCTATAAGTTTGTTGTAAAGGTGTTTATTTTTTTCAAAATCCTATATGAATACAAATATTTTCAAGGGGGAGATATTGTAATACACCATGTCTGAAAGCCACAATACAACATACGACTCATTTTCTTGAGTCGTACCTACATCATATGAGTCATATATAGTGAGTCGTACCTATAGCAGAGTGGTATAGTAGAGATCTGTTGTTGATACGACTTGACCCTAGGAATCTTCAAAGCATGGTATGAGTCATACAAAGTGAAGTCGTGGATTTAGTAGTATAGTTCCCTAAGTTTCTGTCCAATATATGATTAGTTGTTTCCAAGTCATATAGACATGTGACGAGTCATAAGGTATAACTTATATGTTGATCAGTGTGTGCTACCTTTGCCACTGTAAAAGCTTATGAATTGTTATTCCTAGTCATACCCTCATCATACGAGTCATGTGGTTGACCCATGGCGACTAGCGATCAATTTCTGTAAAGTTTAGTTAAAAGGTATTTTGGTCTTTTCCCCCCTTATAACTCCCAACCCACAATCTATAACCCTAAAGAGGAATTATTTTCCTCTATCCTTCAATCAATTAACAACATATTTTCTCCTCACATCTTCAAGAACAACAAGATTAGGGTTTTATCACCAAGTCATCTCTCAAGTCTCAAAGTTCAAGTCTTCTCACAAGTCAAGCAATTCCAGGTATATGGGTTTTGAACAAGGTTATTCTTTCATCCTTGTTCCCAAAAATTATATTCTTAAATTTGAATTTACATGTTTTGAAGTAGATTTCATACCCAAATAATCATATTTTTGAAGTAAAACACTATCATGTGATTGAAATATTTAAGTGCATCAAGGTTTACTCCTATTCATGTTTTGACTTATAAGATTTACATTATGATTTGAATTTCATTATCTTGACTGGGATGTTGTTGAAAGATTTCAAGGTGAATATTGACCATAATATTTTGTTATGAATTTTTATGAAATAAAATATGAATTCCAAGACCTAAGTACAAGTACAGAGTTTACAAGAAGTTTATGTTTTTAAGCTATAGTGATATGTTTTATAGCATGATTTAAAGAAAATCCTGATCATTTGATCTAAGATAAGATATGAAATTCACAAGTGTTCCTTTTGATTAAGATTTATGTAAAGAGAAGCACAAATGGTTTTCACTCTATAAACCCTTATGTTATTTAAAGGTGGATTTCATAACTATTAGCATATATATATATTGGAAGTAGTATTTAGCACCGAGAAGGGAATGTGTATGAGTGTATCCTAAATTTCAAAAAACAATGAGCCATCATAGATTTAAGTCCCAATATGAGTTAAGTTCAGTAATTACTATAAGTTAATGTTCTATTCCAATGGCAAGGATATGAAATCTCTCCCCAACATGGGTAAGACATTGGACTCTATGATACCTTACATGGTTTATGTCAGTTAAAAGAATCTCCTATAAGAAAGAACAAAAGCAAAGATTTTAAAAACTAAGTGTTGTGGATCATGAAGCTTATTCGGATGATTCATTATCCATGTTTTATGATCTTTTAGTCTTCAGTTTCACTCAATTCCAAGGTGAATCATTTATGCTTAGCATGCATCATTTGAAAGTTTAATATAAATTCAGTTCTTGTTTTACTTATGCATTCACCCCCATATACTTTGTACATTCCAAAGGTACTGAACCATATAATGTAGGTTCTGGTGTTAATTTCCAGTAGCACGATTGACTACGAGCATCATCACCTGTATCCTAACTTTTGGTGTGTCCTCGTAGTCCGAGGACCCATCTTATCAGACTCTTGTTCATTGATGAACGTACTTTAGCTACTTCATTTTTGTTTATGTTTGGGTCATCTTGGGCCTATCCCAGTGGCTCTTTAGTTAGTAATAGAGGCTTGTTAGACTGTGTATGTTTTAAGTTCAAATTTTTTTTTTAAGGTTTCCAAGGTTAAAGATTTACATTAAGAGATGAAATTATTATTTTAAGTTTCTACATATGTTAGTTCACCTTTCATGCGAGTTTCAAGATGAATATATATCATGGGTTAGCTTACGACTATTCATATTCTTAAGCATTGTGTGGCATCCAAGGGTACTTCCAGGGCATTACTGGCTATCATAGGGGTACGTAGTGTAAAATGGGTATGAAGAAGGGTAGAATAAGAGAAAAAAGTTAGTAGTGCTGGGTGTGGCAGAAAAATAAAAGAGAAAAAATTGTGAAAAAGAGAAAAAAGAAAGAATAAAAGACCACACTCAACCTGAATGTGCAATAAAAATAAAAGGGATAAACAAGGGTGGAACCATGAGAAAACTGGCTTATAAGTGAGATGCCAAGGTTAGTATAGTGCCAAGGAGACTTAGTCACTTGATATATCCATATGTTTTATACCAGCCCCCAAACCTACATCACAAGCTGAGAAAAGTTCTATAGTGATCCTAACTTGACTATCTGAATGCTAATATAAAGAAAATAAGGGCATGCCTATGGTATTTGACATGCATTGATTGGAAATTTTCTTCTGAGTGCGAGTATCTCTTGACCATCCCTGCATTGACATGCATTGTTTCATATGAGTAAGTGACATCCTTATTATGAGGGCACTTGAGTTATAATGCTAGCTATTTGCTTGTTTTGGGTAGTGTAACTTTTATTTATGAGTGGTCATCTATTGCTAATGTAATTTGCATACCTTGATCCCATTGTGTCACATTGTTGTGCTTCATGCTCATACACAGTTGGTTTTGAAAAATGAGATAAGAGGGGGATGTTGTAATTCGAGTTTAAATTGTTGACTGACTGCCTTGAATAGCTTAGATTCTTTTAGTTAAGCATCATTTTTATTTTTGTTGTGTTTTGTTATTGATCACATGCAAATGTTCTAAGTTGAGAGTGTTTATGTTCTTTAGAAATATAACACTTTCAACACTTAAAATAAGGAAAATATGCAAGTTTCTGAAGTTATTTTATTGGTTATAATGTGTTTTGGGTATGTTTTGCATGAAATCAAGTTTTGGATGATAAGTTCATGAAAAAGGGTATTTTGGCTATTCTTTGAGCAATTATGGATATTCGGGACACTTTTTATCTTAATAGTGATCAAAGCATGTTCGAGAATCAAAGAAGAGCAGAAAAGATGACTCCTGGCACTTACCAAGAATGTGTGAAACGCGAGTAGGCCCTACGGACCGCAAGTAGGCATAGTAAGTACCAGACATCCAAAATCCTGAGAGTTGACTTATAGGATTTTTATCATCTGGCACCCGCGCCCTATACCTGTACCCAGGGTCAAGACCCCAAGTACAACCTACGCCCAGGGCCAGAGCATAGGTACAAACCACATTTGGCCACTGACCCGACTTTCTCTTATTTTTTTAGGCTTTAGTTTTAGGGTTTTCTAATGTACTATAAATACCCTTTTTGTGTTTTTAGTAGGATTTACGCACTTTGATACTCACAAACATATTTTGATTCCAAAATCTAATTTTTATCTTCGGATTCTCTTGTATTGACTTCAGTTGATTAATTCAGTTACGGTTGTGGGTTTTATTACTTCTTATCATTGTGATTTCATATATGCTTTTGATTATGAATGATATTTATTTATTCACAAGCATGAGTGGTTAAAACCTATACCTAGGGTTGTGAAAACCCTAGCGGATTGACAAAGTAGGGGAAGTGTCATTGTTGTTCTGAATTGATACCCATGCATGCATTGCTTTAGCTTCATTATAAAAATTTTCTTAATGGGTTCACATATTAGGATCTCACCTAGATATTTATACTTACTCCAACGGAGGAGTAGTGACTAGGAAAAGTTAAAGACAACATTAATTTGGAGTTAAACTATAGATCCACACTACTAGGTAATATCTAAGTAATTTGGTTAGATTTTATCTAATAACTTGAAACCAAAAAGGTAATAGTTAACTGGGATCAAGATAAGGGTTAGTAAGGACACATCCTGAGACTCAAAAGCTAAAGGGTAAAATACTTCTGCTCGTCCAATATATTGTAGAAGGTCATTACTTATCGATTATACATGAAAAGTATCGGGTTGGTTCAACAAAACACGATTAGCTATAGAGTTGAGAAGCCAGGGGTAATAGAATCCTAGTGTTCATCTATGACTAATTACAACCAAAGTTGATATATATACCTTCTCAAGATTACTACACAAAACCTCCCATTTACTTTTCTTATTCTGCCCGCTGACTACAACTACTAAGATCCATAATTCCATATGATCCCTTGGGATTCAAGCCCAACCTCTATTAGATTACTATATTTTGACAATGACCTTATCATTATCTGAGATGAGGTGTTTTTTGGTCGTTATTAGGTTTATTCAGGGGTTTGCCATTATTACAGCACCAATTATAAGACTAACTTGGAAGGAGGTTTCTTTCCAGTGGTCTGAGCAATGTAAGTTTATCTTTTGGAGGCTTAAGGACTTTCTTACTTTATCTTCTATATTGGATCTTCCTTCAGATAGTAGGGGAATCATCATATATTATGATGCTTTTGCTATTTTTTTGGGGTATATTTTGAAGCAGCAAGGTTAGGCTAGTGCTTATGCATCAATACAGCTAAAGGTGCATGAGTGAAACCAGCCTACATATGATTTAGAGCTGGCAGCTATAGTTTTTGCACTTAAGATTTGGAGGCATTATTTGTATATCATACATTATGATATCTACACTAATTATTATAGTCCTCAGTATCTTATGACATAGAATAAGCATAATTCTAGGCAGCAGAGATGGATGAAGTATCTTAAGGATTAAGGTATTTTTATTTTGTATCATCCAGGCAAACATGGTAGTGGATTCCTTGAAGGTGGTGAGTATGTGTAGCTTGGGTTTTATCTTAGTTTCTCAAAGGTCATTGGTTTGGGACATCCATTCCTTAGCCAACTTGATGGTGCGACTTTATATTTTTGACCCCGAAAGGATTCTTACTAGGGTTAAGGTGAGGTCTACCTTATTTAAGTAGATTCAGAGTCCTTGGTTTAAGGATATGAGATTTTATATTATTTGTGATCAGGTATTAAGTGGTGAGTACAATAGGGATACCATATATTCTAAGGGTATTCTTAGGTATGACAATCGCATATGTGTCCCGTTGGTTGGTGACTTGATTTAATTGATATTGCATGAGGTCCACAACTTTAGATATTCTATTTACCCTAGTACAACAAAAATATATATGGATTTGAGGCAACATTATAGGTGGAATGGCAAAAAGAGATATGTGGCAGATATTGTAGCTCGTTGCATGTGTTGTCAGTAGGTAAAGGTCTAGCATCAGAGGCCTAGTGTCCTGATTTAGAGATTGACAATTCCCAAGTAGAAATGGGATCATATTACCATGGATTTTATTAGTGGTTTTCCTTGAACCTCCTGTGATTCCAATGGTATTTTGGTTATTATAGATCAGTTAACTAAATTGGCATTTTTTTTCCTATTTAGATGTCCTTTAGTTCCAAAAGGTTAGCCTATATCTATGTTTGTGACATAGTCTACCTATATTGTGTGTGTATATCTATCATTTAAGATTTGGTCTCAGTTTTCACTTCTAGCTTCAAAGGAGCATTTTAGGAGAAGTTGCGTACTTATATGGATCTTAGTACATCTTTTCACCCTCAGGTCGATGGATAGTTAAAGTAGATTATTCAGGTTCTCGAGGATATACTCTAAGCCTGTTTTATGGATTTTGGTGGTGAGTGGGAGCAGCACTTAGCTTTGGAGGAGTTTGCATATAATATGAACCACCATTTGTGTATTAAGATGGCACCATTTGAGGCACTATGTGGTAGACTTTTTTTTATCTCTAATTGGATAGTTTAAGACCTTAAAAGTTAGATCTCATGGTACTGACTTGCTTCAGTATTTGTTAGATAGATTTAGGGTTGTTTAGGATAGGCTGAGGGCAGCTCAAAGTAGGCAGAAGTCTTATGCAGATCATAGACTTTGTTCCTTGAGATTTGGAGTTGGAGATCAGTTATCCCTCTGAGTATAGCCCATAAAGGGTGTGATGAGGTTTGGAGGAAAGACAAGCTCAATTCTAGATATATTGGTCCTTTTGAGATCCTTTGCACAGTTTGAGAGGTGTCATATGAGTTAGTCTTACCCCCAGATTTTGTTGTTGTTCATCCATATTTCCATGTTTTTATGTTATAGTGGTACATTATCTACGAGTTTCATGTTCTTTGAGGGGACTCTATTTAGGTTGTGATAGATTGATTTTGTAGAGGAGTCAGTGTTCATATTAGATAGGAATGTCAGGAAGTTGCGATCTAGGTAGACTCCATAGGTAAGGTTCAATGGAGGCATCTCCCAATGGAGAAGGATACTTAAAAGATCAGGAGCAAGATACGAACCTAGTATCCTCACCAACTTGGTACTTCAGGTACATCCTAACCCTTTACTTTTGTAGAAGAAAGTTCCTATAGTAGTGGATATTGTAATGACCCTTAAATTTATTTCTGCATTTCCACATATTTTTGCTTTTTAGATCCTTCATATAGCTTCCCCAAGTTATATAAGACTTGCTAGAGCTGACTTATCAATTATTGGGTTATTCATTTGGTTTTTAGAGGCAATTCCCTATTTTAAAGTCTTTGCTAGTAAGAATTGGCTATCGGGTGAAAACTTTAGTCTAACGACCTCGTATGCCGATTCCAAAAGTTTCATCAGCTTTGGAACATTGATTTTAGGCTAGAGGGATTTGTGGTTTGAGTACCAAGGCTCTTGGACTCATTTTGGTCTATTGGTTAGAATTTGAGTAAAATAGCCCTTAGGTGTGGGGCTCACTTTTCATTGAAATGACCTCAGATAAAAATTTTGACTGTGGTATTGAGTCTAAAATATTGAATTTGATAGGATAGCATTTCTTGTTTGCATTTATGGCATTCGAATGAATCTCGAGAGATTGCTAGAAACTCAAAAACTTTCCAAGTTTCAGCTGGTGCCATCAGCTAGTGCATTTGCTAAAGCGGACATTTGGCTGCTTTAGTGGCCAGTTGGTCTTTTTAGTAGCCATGGCTTGCCCAGCCTGGTTATTTTAGTGTTGATAGGCTCACTAAAGTGGATGCTGCTACAGTGGAAGCCTGACCACTTTAGCAGTAGTCCAGGCTAAGCTAATACCACTTTAGCAATACTTGGCCGCTTTAGCGGTGACCGCTTAAACGGCCAAGTGGCCACTTAAGATGCACTTGAGAGGCCATTAAATGCCCTTCTTACTCAATTTTCTCCCATTTTTCAAACAAGTCTTAAGAGTTAGAACCCTAGAGAGCGTGTAAAATTAGGAGAATAATTATTGAGGGATTGTGGGGTGATTTTGACCTTGGATTACTCATTCCTTCATCGAAATCTTGGTAAGTTTTTCTTAAATTCATGGTTGTTCCTCTATTTATTTCCAAAACTCTATACCATGATAGGTTGATTTTAGTATCATTTGAGCTCAGAATCTTCACATTCTTGAGGTTAAATGTTTCGTGAGTACAGAGGGACATGTTGATGGTTTTGGAAGTGTGATTCCGTAATTAGGACCCGCATGGGATTTTTACTTGATTTTGGAATCGAACCATAAAAAGGCAATATCGATATCATTATTCTCATGTTGGTTCATAGATTACCATTTTGATGGGATGGTATCTTGCATAAGCTACTTGGAAGTTAGAAATCATTGATTTAGCGAATTTCACCGGGCTTTTTTTAGTGTCCAGGTAGGCTAGGCTTACTTTTCTCTTAGATTGGGTTTTATTATTGTAAGAATATGATTATTTTGGGATGGGATTTAGGTCTTGGGAGTATATTTGAGATGATTTGGATCTTTTAGCCAATTAAGGAGACTTAATTGGGCTTAATTGACTTAATTACTTATTTTTTAGGTAAAATTCCTATCTTAGGACTAATTTGTGGCTTATTTAAGGTCTAGTTCCATAGCCTAGTTTGGGATAGAATTTTCCTTCGAATAAATTTTGGGGTTAGATGTGGGCCCTATGGCCACCTAACGCAAAGATTGATATTAGTCTCTTATAGATTCAATTGACCTTGTGCATTACTTTGATTATGTTCCTTATTCGAAGAGGTTTAGATACATGGTTGTTTATTCTGTACTGATATTTGGGACATGATGTTAGCTCTGGTTTGATTACAACGATTTATGATATTAAGACCGGTCTAATTTTGGCATTATTCTTGATATGAGCTTTGGTTCAAGGCCGACAAATGATGATATGAGTTCTAGTTCAAGTCCTACATTGAGAGATTATTTACAAGGGTTATGGAAATGGTTCAAGTTTGGTGGTTAGGATATGGAAGGATCCACGTTTATGATTTTGAGAAACGACTAATTAATCTTAGGTATATTTATGCACCTTGGAGTCATTAACTATATGTGTTTAGCCTAGTTTTGAGGACTTGCGTGTGTGAATAGTGTGTCAATGATGATATAATTGAGCATCTACGTGTAAAACTACATTTTTATAATTTTTAAATTGTTAAAAAAATATTATAATTAAATTGGTCACTTAAAGTTTAGACGAGAAAACTAGTGTTCTAGTTTGAGCTATGTGTTGTTCTAGTGTATCTCGATGGATTGTATTGTGTTATGTACACTAATGTGTTGTTTTTGATGTTATATGAGACCATGTGAGATGTTATGATAAAATATTTGGAGAATAATAAGGTCTAATAATGTTGATAAATCACCTACAGAGTAAGGAAAGCAAGGAGTAAATGATGGCAAAATCTGGAAAATTTGAGGCCAAGGGCATGCCAAGATCTCTAGCCTCCGAGATAAGGCCATGCTATGCCTATATACACAAAAAAAATTACCAAAATAGTTTGTATCTACTTTAAGGGAGTTCCACGCCCCTAAATGTGTAGCACTATAGTCATGCCACGCCCAAGGCACCAAAATGGGCTACTTGCTTCCTATTATAAAAAGAACACTTTGGTCTTATTATAGATACCTTGGACGACTTTTAGGGATTAAAATATACATGAGGAATCTAGAATTGGGGTTCTTTATCTTTACTTTAGTTTACTTTTGGTTTTTATACATAATTTAATTATTGTGATTCGTTGTAAGACCATGAGTTGCTAAACACCCTCGTCTAGGGTTAATGCCCAGAACATGAATACTTATGGTTGAAATTGAGTTGGTTTATTGTTAATTGTCATTATTGTTTGTTCATATATCCTTGTTCTTACTATTCTACAAATTTGCGACCCATAGGATAAACCTATATCTCTATTGTTAGCCCAGAAGGAAGAACAATAGATTAGAAATGGGGTATATGGGGTGGGATCTGATACATTCAAGGGATTGGAGTTAAGATTTGAATTTAGGATAGGAATATACCTAATTCTCCCTGTTTGGTTCATATACCTGATGAAATATAAATGTGTTTAAGTTAGTTCTCACATCCCCACACAATGATGTAGTTGTGGGTCTATCTTAGATAGACGATTAGAGGATGACCATTACCTAATAGTGTTATCAACCCCATAAATCAACAACCAAGATAATTAACTATACTAACAAAATCGTATATCTAAGTAGGAGTTTTCAAATCATTTATGATTACTTTTAAGTTCTCAAATATCAAACTCTTTTGTTTGCAATTTGCACTTGTATAATCCATTTAGTAATGCTAGAATTGGACTATTGTTGAGCACAAGTCCTTGCAATATTGATAAATGGCTTTTAAAGGCCATTTTTATACTTGGGTGACCATGTACAATTCCATTTACAATAGGCGCAACATTGATTAGTATAATTCAATTGTTATTTCTCTTGATTTCACACCCTCAAGGCTTATGGAAGCTGCAACGCCCCGAAATCGGGTCCCAAGATGTCACACGGTTCCTAGGGTCACAAGTGACCCCAACCTAACCCTTTTACTATAATAACTCATAATCAACTGAATAAGATAGATAAATCTGAACAAAGTAAGTAGAAGATACATCTTTTCTGAATCTGATCAATACAAAAGTGAATTCACATGATTATAACTCTGCTTTTACAAAGAAACTGAGATAAATACAATGACTCTACTGACTATCTATGAAGCCTCTACTAATACTGACTATAGATAGCTAGGACACGACCCCAACTATCACTAATCAATATAGAAGAAAAATAAAGAAATAAAATATATAATGACATCTAACTTAAATCCCTAAAGTAGGAGGACATATCATTCGTTGGATGAAATCTACAACTGTGTAAGTCTGATGTGCATGCTAAAACTTGTACCTACATTATGAGACAATGTAGCACATAGACGTATATGTGGATCAGTACTTTGAGGATGTACTGAGTATATGGGGTTGTAATGCACGTAGAAAATAGAATCTCAATATCATCACAATTTATAAAATTATGCATACTGACATAAATGACTCACATAGCTTGAATAATATTTGAAATATAAATATCATATATTATGAATAATGAAACATTTAGTATAAATCTCATGAGTTATTTCACTTCATTCTAAATCTGCATTCTTTCTTTTCTCTCAAACTTGTAGTATAGATAATGTGTTAAAACAACATCTTTCCGAATATACACTTTAATCTCATGAAAACTAAGAACTCCTTTGAAAACTTAAAGATTTTGACACTTGAGAACCTTAGAAATCTTAGAATCATAGCTTTCGAAAAACATATACCTTTTAGATAGAATGGGGGACTACTTTGGGGGTTTCTCTTAACCAACATAAACTATGTGAGCTACATGGAGTCCAACATCTTACCCACGTTGGGGAGAGCTGTTCTATACTTGCCATCGGATAGAACCTTAACTTTTCAGTTCATTATTGATCACTATATCAGCCTCAGGGTCACATCCTACGGGGGCACGTAGTTCTAGGGAAGTACCACACTTCCCACTTGGTTCTAAATACTACTCCCGAACTTAGCTCAGAACTTTAAAGAAAATCCACAATAAACAATTCAACAATTTTCATCGGGAGCCAATATGCTACCCTTTATCATAAATCAATCAAAAGTGGATTTCTTTTCTTACTTGGGTTCAAAAAAACAACTCTTTCCTGAAATCTTGATAGACTCATCATCAAAGCTTTAAAGATCTCATAATAATGGAAATATAAACATACTTCTTGCAATTCTTTAGAAGTCCGCAATAAATTGTTCTCAAAATAACAATCTTTAAATAGGATTAATGACCCATATATCAAACTCGTATTAAAACACCAAAAGATTCATACTTGATAATGTAAATATTGATGAATCAACTCAAAATCTGAAAAGTTCAGCAATAAGCATGAAAATATAAACATACTAATGTAATATCATCGGAAAACATCATACTCAATATACTTCTTGAAAATACTTCAACAAAGTCAAAATATAGAAATCGAGAATCACAATAAAACGCTTAAACTCACTTGGAAAAATCTGGAAAATCACATTACTTGCATAAATATGTGAAATTAGTTGTACAATTACACTTCTAAATCATTAGTAACCTTATGAGCTTGTAATTAACAACCATGGGTTAAACCCCAACTAGAATTTCATGGAAAATAATCAAAAATTCAGTAATTTATAATCTAAAATAAGTTTTGGGCACAAGAACGAAAGGGTGTTCTTGTTCAAACCCCACATACCTTGAAATTTAAGCTTTGGATGAATTCTTAACTTTGGATTACTATTCTTGAGATTAATGGGTGCTTATCATAGCCCTCGGAATAGGGAATCCGAATCTTGAAAAATTATCAAAAACCTATGGTTGAATCTTGAGATATTTGGATTTTTAGGTTGAAACCCAAATGAATGTTCTTGGTGATTTTGAGAGAAAGTAAACTTATTTTGGTGTTATGGGAGTTTGATCCCATGTTATAGCTGGATAGGGGTTGGAAACTACCACTTTTACCCTTAAAAATATGGAAACAAAACCTGAAAATTATTAGCGTCCGATAGAGCATGCGTCACATGCTTATCGCATGGTGCTACTGCCTCAGCCACTAAAATGGCCATTACTTTTCGCTAGGTTATTGGATTTTTGCGAAATTGAAATAGTTAAAAATCTAATTCAATTATATACAATTTTATAGGTATTGGGATGAAAAATTCCATGTATATAAATATTTATGTACATTTGAAGTAGACCCTTGTAGAATCAAATGACAAACTTTGGACGAATCAATTGATCTTAGCTCAACTTTGTTCTAGGTCATTTCTATGAATATTTTCCATCTCTAAACTACTCCATAGACTAGGATAATGATAATTAAACTTATATTCATGTGAGACTCATTTGGGCTAGATCTTAGATGCATAAAAATGGCAGTTAGATTTCTAGCACGAAAAATAAGGGGTATTACAGAAGCCCGCATTGGATTCTTTACTTTATTGCAACTCTTGGCTATAGGGGAAAGTTCTGTAGATATAGTTGTGTTGTTCACTATGATTATTATTCTTATTATTTATTTATAGTATTAGGAGTGTTATCTCTGGTGGTGGTGAACTCGGACTTCCCAAAGAAGGACGACCACCTGATCACCTTTCAAAGCGCGATAGCCAAGACCCAGATTGACTTTTTGTTGCTTAGGAAAGGGGATAGGGTGTTGTTTAAGGACTGTAAGGTCATCCCGAGTGAGAGCCTTTCGACCCAGCATAGGCTCTTGGTTATGGATTTGGGTATAAAGAAGAATAGAAAGAAGAGGGGTGAGGAGTGTCGACCTAGAATTAAGTAGGGCGGCTTGACGCCAGTGAATGCATAGGAGATAGGGGAGAAGTTGGCGGGAATGGGGGTGTGGGAGTGTAGGGGGGACGTGGATAGTATGTGGGATAGGGTGGCTAGGTGCATCAGGGAGAATGCAAGTGAGGGGTTGGGTGTTTCTAGGGGCCGGGTCGGGCATCATCGGGGGGATTGGTGGTGGAATGAAGAGGTTAAGAAAAAAGTGAGGACCAAGAAAGGGGCGTATGCTAAGTTGGTTGAGAGTAAGTACAAAGAAGAGAAGCGGGTGAACAGGAAAGAGTACAAGCTAGCTAAGAAGGAGGCTAAGTTAGCAGTTACAGCGGCTAAGACGGCCGCTTTTGAGAGTTTGCATGCAGGGTTACAGGGGAAAGGAGGGGAGAAAAAGTTGTTTAGACTCGCTAAGGCTAGGGAGAGAAAGTGTCGGGACCTCGACCAGGTGAGGTGCATTAAGGGGGAGGATGGTACAGTGTTGGTGGAGGACGGCCACATTAAGAATAGATGGCAGTCGTACTTTCATAGGCCCTTGAATGACAAAGGGGATAGAGCTATTATGTTAGGGGAGCTGGAGCACTCAGAGGAGTGTAGGGATTTTAGTTATTGTAGACGTTTTAAGGTAGAAGAGGTTAGAGAGGCTGTTCGCAAAATGCGAAGGGGTAGGGTGACGGGACCGAATGAGATACCGATGGAGTTTTGGAAGTTCACTGGAGAGACTGGTGTAAGGTGGTTGACTGGATTGTTTAATGAAATCTTCAAGACGGCAAAAATGCCCGAGGCTTGGAGGTGGAGTACCATGATCCCTCTCTATAAGAATAAGGGTGACATCCAGAGTTGCAATAACTATAGGGGGATTAAGTTATTGAGTCACTCTATGAGGATTTGGGAGAGAGTGGTCGAGGTGAGGATGAGAAGGATAGTGTCTATTTCGGAAGACCAGTTTGGATTTATGCCTGGCCGCTCGACGACAGAGGCAATTCACCTGGTACGGAGGCTGGTGGAACAGTATAGGTAAAGGAAGAAGGACCTGCACATGGTGTTTATCGACCTGGAGAAGGGATACAACAAAGTCTCTAGGGAGGTGCTATGGAGATGCTTAGATGTGAGTGGAGTCCCGCTGGCATATGTCAGAGCAATTAAGGACATGTATGATGGAGCGAAAACTCAGGTGAGGATGGCGGGAGGAGACTCAGAGCATTTCACTGTCTTGACAGGATTGCATCAGCGATCTACTCTTAGTCCCTTTTTGTTTTCTTTGGTGATGGATGTGTTGACGTGGTATATTCAAGGAGAGGTGCCTTGGTGTATGATTTTTGCAGATGATGTAGTTTTGATTGATGAGATGCGAGGGGGTGTGAATGACAAATTAGAGGTGTGGAGACAAACACTTGAGTCTAAAGGGTTCAAGTTGAGCAAAAGCAAGACAGAGTATTTGGAATGCAAGTTTGATGACGTGAGGCTAGAGAAAGAGGTGGTAGTGAATTTGGAATCACAGGAGGTATGTAAGAAGGATAGTTTCAAGTATCTCGGGTCCGTGATCCAGGGTAACGGCGAGATTGACGAGGATGTCTCACACCCTATTTGGGCGGGATGGATGAAGTGGAAGCTCGCGTCGGGGGTGTTGTGTGATAAGAAGGTGCCGCCCAATCTTAAAGGCAAATTCTACAGGGCGGTAGTCCATCTGGCCATGTTGTACGGAGCGGAGTGTTGGCTAGTTAAGAACTCCCACATCCAAAAAATAAAGGTGGCAGAAATGCGAATGTTCCGTTGGATGTGTGGGCTGACTAGAGGGGATAGAGTTCGAAATGAGATTATCAGGAAGAAGGTTGGTGTGACTCCAGTGGAGTATAAGATGGGGGAAGTCTGATTGAGATGGTTCAGACACGTGATGAGGAGGGGCATGAATGCCCCGGTTCATAGGTGTGAGAGGCTAGCGTTTGATGGTTTTAGGCGGGGTAGGGGTAGGCCGAAGAAAAACTGGGGTGAGGTGATTAGGCGGGACATGGAGCAGTTACTGCTCACTGAGGACATGACCCTAGATAGGAAGATCTGGAGTACGCGAATTAGGGTAGAAGGCTAGGGTCAGTTTGGGTCGCTAGTGTAGGGAATTACTTGGTGGGGGTATTATTCTTGTTATGATACCTTGTTCCATGTTTTATTACGAATTTGTGTGCTTTTCTCTATTTTTATTACGTATGGGTACCGTATTTATGTTATGAAATCTTGTTCTGTGTTTTACTATGTATTTGTGCGGTATCTCGTGTCTTGAGCCGGGGGTCTATCGGAAATAGCCTTTCTACTTCTTTAGAGGTAGAGGTATGGACTGCGTACATCTTACCCCCCCCCCAGACCCCACTAGGTAGGAATCACTGGGTTTGTTGTTGTTGTTTATTATATTTATAATATGATTTAGCTCAGTCGATCGATGATGCGTACTAAGTACCCGTGGCTTTGGTACTCATACTACACTTATGTATATTTTTAGAGTAGATCCGAGTACTAGTTGTCATTGTTGATGCCAAGATTCATGTTACTCAAGTTTTGAGATAGGGTGAAATTTCGGAGTAAGATTTGACCTTTTGTCTTTCTTATATTTTTGCTAGTCTTTCTATTGTCAGATTATTGTATATTGGCTTGATAGTACTTATATTCTTTTGGATTTATTTTCTTTCCTTATGTTATTAGCTTATAAATTATCTCTTCTGATTTATTTATTGTATATTTTAAAAATTTATACCATTTTCCACCAATTAGCTCATTACTTACTGTTTTGGGCTACGATTTTTGCTTACCTACTCGTGGGGCAAAGTAGGTGCCATCATGACTCAAAAATTGAGTTGTGAAAGATTCTTAAGTTGAAGAAAACTTTCAAATAACATAGAATCACACTTATCTTCTTTCATAAGATCACTAAGGACATCTATCAGCATACTAACTAGATATCTCACTTTCCTTAGTGAGTAACTTTTAAGGTCCCTTTTGATATATACAAGAGTTAATTATACAATATTTTTATTTTATTTGTTAGCTACAAGGACTAGCTCTTCTTTACTATCATCTTTGAAGGAGATACCTGATTCGTTTTGTACTTTACTGAATCACTTGAGGAATCCCCCTATACAATGACTGATAACTTTATTACTTTTGCTAGTTATCTTTGCCTTGTACTTATGGGGGACCTAATCATCATCATCGGGTCCCTGAATTGAGTGTTCTTGGTTTTAATTTTGATCTTTACTTTTACCGGGATCTACATATCACTCCTAATATTCTTGTTTTAAATCATATCCATGGAAGGTCTAACACTTTTTCTCTTCTGTCTTTATAATTTTTTGACTATGAAGGTTATATCTGCATCCTTTTTACTTAAGTTACTATCCACTATTTTATGAACTAAATCTTTCTTCTCAACTAGATTCTTTGCCTCATGGATAATTTTAGTGTTTCTAAGATTTCATTTGCAGTTTCACAGGATGAGACCTTACTGTATTTTTTGGGACAGATTCCATCCATGAGAATTCATTTGGCTTTGAGATTGTTTTCAACTATCCCTCTATCAATGTCATTATATTCCTTCATAATTTTGGGAATAGTTAATAGTAATGCCTTATTCTCTTGCATTCTTCATTGGAAAACTGGGACCATTATAGATAATGTCCCCCAATTCACTGTCACGGCCCAATTTCATAGGTCATGATGACGCCTACCATAAACCACCAGTAGGCAAGCTAACACATAGTCTGAAATGGCTAGTAACGGACTAATCAATAATATAAGAAAAAGAATGCAGAATAAATGAAATAAAGATCAATACATAGTGTAATCCCAAAACCTGGTGATATCAATACAAGAGCATCTAATATCACAATAGTACAACAGTGAATTATCAAGAGAAATAGGCTGATACAACTTATCTTCAAATACAACTTAGAGATAATTCTAATATACAAGAGAGAGATAAGTAATACTCCAAATTTTGGGAGTTCACTCAAAGTCACTGAACTATGGCTGCTCTGCACGATGCACACATCCACGGCGATAACCCGTACTATGATCTACAAGATGCAGAAGTGTAGTATGAGTACCAAACGAGTGATACTCAGTAGGCAACTGCCAACTGAGCTTTAAAGATAAAGCAGGTATATACAACATACAAGCAGAATGTAAACAACACCCAAGAGTCCAGAAATAATATAACAAGTTAATGAGAATAATAAGGGACAACTATCTTGTCCATGTCAAAGAGTCTAACATAATAAGACTAAGAAAGTATCAAGGTGAATTATCCTATTCCAACTACATTCAATCTATGACAAGCCATATTATATATCCCAGACCATTCCTCCGACCCTGTCGGGTATCAACATATCATCAGTATATCCTCCGGCCTCATCGGGTATCAACATCATCACAATAGTATTCTCCGGCCTTGACGGGTATCAATATCATCACAATAGTATCCCCCGGCCTTATCGGATATCAATATTATGACAACAGTATCCTCCGTCCTTGTCAGGTGTCAATATCATCGTAATTACCGTTACTAAATAACATACACTAAAATACTCATAAACATAGACATACCACCATAGAATATTCGTCTAGATGATACTTCTCATCTACTTATTGTTAGTCAACCGGCACTTATAACGATGAAACCACTAGTTCTCTAGACATCATAAGACCTTTAGTTATTAGCCTAAATATTATCCTTCAGGGGATAGCAACTAGCCACTATTTATTTAATAGTCAACATCTAACATCTTGTCAAGGTTCATCACTAAACCGAATCACCATTTATTCACTATTCATCATTATCAACTAATCATCATTATTAACTAGACACCTTTTATTACCAATATCTCTTATTATCCAACCACATTAATACATAACTCCTCATTTATCGGCTAATTGACATCACAAATATAGTCATAAATATCAACTAATCTTCACCTATGCGAGACCCAACATCGTCATTAGTCGTGCATTAATCATCGCTAGCAACCATATGTCAACAAAGCAAGATTCATCAACTAATACCTTAGATTCTTAGCCATCAAGTGCTATAGTCACCTACTAGACAACTAACTACCACGTAGATTAATCATTTAATTAGGTAGAACAATCATAAGATCATATTTCATCCAGAATCAGATAAGTTATCGAAATAATAATCATGAATGTACAAAATCTATTCTTGCCATCACTAGTATCCAATTAACAAAGTCATAAGCAACATACCGCATCTTCCTCCGTCCCATACCAGAGAGATGTATATACCAACATGTATATGTCTTCATAAACTATAACCGCATTCTTTACAAGGATAAACACTTCTCGAATATCAAATCATTATCATAACACGACCCTTAGCCCATTAGTATAGTCATAATAATCACGATATCATAATCACGGCCTTAGGACCAAATTTATATCTGGAACTCATATAAATAATCGTATTTATAAACTGTAGCATATCTCTAATCACCTCACATATCAGAGGTATCTCAGACGTAGAAGGCATAATATCAATGAGGATGCAATCATATCTCAATAAGAGGTATCTCACATCTAGGAGGCCTAATATCAATAAGCATGTAATCATTTATAGGATATCTTATATCAATAGGTCATACATCATGACTATGTGTAATATCTCCTCTCTAGGACAATTGTCGTATCTAAGAAGAACATCGTTTCTATAGGTCCAACAATCATGACTAAAGGAAATAGCAACCCCATAGGCCAATCACCAAGTCTAAGAGGAAATAGCATCTCTATAGGACAATTATCAAGTCAAAGAGGAAATAGCATCTCTATGGGCCAATCACCAAGTCTAAGAGGAAATTGCATCTATATAGGACAATCATCAAGTCTAAGAGGAATTAGCATCTCTATAGGCCACATAACGTATCTAGGAGGAATATCATTTATAAATGCCCAATATCACTTCCACAAGAAGGATCATAGCCATAACTCAAAATCCACAATCTGGGAACATTAATACAAGCTATCAAGTCATGAAGTAACCATGTTCTAAGGTTTACTAGCCTTATCTATGTCTAACATCCGCAACAAACACTACAAGGCTTAACACAAGTTAAGGCCTAAGTGGGACGGATGAGCCAACTTCTAACCCTCAAATTCCATAATTAGGAACACTATGCCCCAAACTAGGCTAAGGTACCTAGTCCAACTTCTAGATGTCAAGTAAGACACATTTACGCCTCAGATAGGAGCTTCAACTAGAAACAAGGGTACTCAAGTCAACTCTACCCAACTTACAGTTTCAAGACTATCACACTAGTCCAATAATATTGAAAATACAATTCATGCTTCAAATGATAAAACCACACCCCAAACATAGCATTATATCATAACCATACTACAATTATTCTAAACTAGAGAGGGAAGGCAACATGATTCAAAAGGGGTATAATCATGCAATCTTACAGGTCCAAAACACTCTTCTAATCCCCAACCATCAACAATCGAGGCCAATTTATTCTACTCATAATTAAGGCTAACAGCCATATTCATACACAAAATACATCACATATCATCTATGAAGAAAAGTAGATAGAAGCCTACCTCTAGGACAAACTGTAAAACCTCACTTTGTACACCACACGATCGTCTTCACTTTATGATAACGCCCAAACTACAGCTCTCATAAGAGTGTAAGCGGTCGCTGTCAAATATAGAACCCAACTGGGTTGGGTGTCGAATCCCACAGGGAATACTTGGTCACTAAGTATGCAACTATTAGTAGACTGTTGGTCAAAAACTCTACAGAAAGGGGGGATTTTGGGTTTGGTGTGAATTAAGAATAGCAAAGTAAAAACGGAAAGCTTTGTTTAGTAGGTTTTAATCAATGAGAATTGTAAGTTAGGGTTATGTCCACCTTATGAGTTTTACGTATCTATTAACTATGAGTTATGCAGAATTCAGACATGCATGCACTTATAGAGATTCGTATTCTAATGGTAAATCCTAGTGTCTCTCGACCATCCAGGATTATTTCACTTTAGCTCTCTCGAGCTTAAAGTGTATAACTAATGGTACAAACTCTCCAAGAGGTTAATCCAATTATGGCACTAACGTGTAAATAGGGGTTGGTAGCCCTATTTCCTTGTCACACTCTCTTTTCCAAACATGTAACTTTTCTCTCGAACAAGTTAATGCTATAATGGTGTATTCTATGTGTTGGCAACCACAAGAATTTAATTAAGATGAAGAGAGTAATGATATAAGCAGCATGCATGTCAAGAATTCACAAACTCATACCAATAGATAGTATATCATAAGGCTTCCATAACCCTAACAGAGAAGTTTAGTTACTCATAATTGTAAAGGAAAACAACGAAGACATCATCATCATACCAAAACAATAAAAATCTCACGATAAGAATATATTGGCATCACTTATGAGAATGACGTGATTTCCTTGCTAGTCGGTCTTGTAGCGTTTTCTCTTGTCTTAAAATGTGAAAACCCAAAGTCGATTAGAAGAAAAATAATGTCACAAATGAACGACTCAATGCTGAAAAATTCAGCAAATAAGGGTTTTTATAACATCCTTGTCCTAGTCCTACTCGATTACTGCATCCTTGTCCTAGTCCTACTAGGTTACTTCTGATCCCCAAGTATTAAGAAATACTGATTTTTCCCGGGACAGGTTTTCCATGTATCACATTTAGTCCTCAAGCTTCCAAAAGCTGCCTTCCTTCTTACGGGAAGTTTCCTTTGCTGCCCAAAGATCCAGAAAATGTTGAAATCTTCATCATTTATACCTAAAAACATGCTAATCACGTTGGTTAGCTCACTTACAGGAAAAAGGACTAAAAGTGCAGGAATTATATATTTTGTCCTTAAAACTTAGCTAAAATATAGGTAAATTATAGTACTTTAGGCGTGTAAATACGCCCAACATCAACACCCCACACTTAAGCTTTGTTCATCCTCAAACAAAATATTACGTCCATCCAAACATCTACTTTAGGATTTCACAGTAATAACACAAAATATTCATCAAGATAGGCACGACAATTATTAACAAAGAGTAGTTTTCTTGCTCAGTGCTAGAAACAATTCAACCTCCAACATAGACTCGTGATGATGGTTAATTCGTATCCACAAGTTAAGGCACAAAGAATCATACACAACTACCTAAAACTCGTCAACCATGTGTGTCTCACACAAGATATCACCCATAATCACTCACAAGTTTTGCATTTATCGAAACATGGGTACAATATTCTACTTGCTCTCACTCTCACAAAGAATTCATATGTTACAACTGATGACCATAGGCCTGCCCTTAGTGTAATGCTCCACTAAATATTAGAATGCTAAGCTTAGGATCAACTAGGTCTTTACAGGTTGTAATATAGGCTAAGGGACAGGTAGGACTATTTTGGCCAAAAATTGTGACTAAGTTCCCTAAGCGCTTAAATACACTACGTATGTCATTAATTTCTCTCTTTTAAACAACTCTGCTACGTTTCTTTTATCTACCACCCCTTTTCACCTATTTTGTTATTCAATTTTAAACAGAGTTAACTTTTTATTTTTCTTTTCATTTTTTTTCTTTTTTTTTATAACACACCTCTATAATAGCCACTCTTTTTCATAACAAATTCAACTACCAATATACTCTAAGGCATCACTCTCACCCAATTTTCTCTTATTTTGTCACATGAATTTACAATTTAAAGCGCCTAGGAATTAGGATCAACTTATGGTCTTGGAAAAATGGATTAGGCTACATATGAGGCTGTCAAAGAAAATAGCTAAAGGCTCAAAGGGGTTTAACTAGGGTAAATGTACACGGGTAGGTCAAAAGAAGGTAAACAATCACAGGCTGCCAAAGAAATGCCTAAATCATCTCCTAAACTCACACTCTTTATTTTGCTTTACACACACCAGGCAAGTTCTAGCATCAGTCACAACACAGAATATACTATAATCTCACACACACAAGGCACATGGTCAACTTTATTGGGAGCAACATAGACTCTTGACCCAACAGATGAATGAACCAAACCATACACTTATCATATAGTTAGTCACACTTAGAGCCTAAACGTCTCAATAGCAATGATTTTAGCACAAACTCTTGTCATAATACCATGCAGCCTATCAGAACAATTTCATGCACTTCATGCAAAATCTAAAAAGAAATTTGAAAAAACTTAACTACTAACTACGACAAAATCAAAAAAACAAACATGAATAAATATAGGAAAAGAAGTACAGCATACAAATACCAGCACCCCACACTTAGACGGAACACACTGCCTTCAGTGGAAAATAAATAAGGAAAACCTGGATCATTCGGACTCCTCCTCTATGTCTGGGGTCATACCCCCTGCATTGGAATCATCATCGGAGTCGTTGGCATCAGAATTTTCCTCCACGTCTGACTTGGGCATTCGGTGATCATCGTCAGTTGGCACATCATCGTCAAGAGTTTCCTCAAAATATAGACCTACTCCACATATTTCCCTCGCATTCTCATTCATTAGGTAGTCATAATCGAATTGCTGGAGCTCTGCAGCAGTTGGAACACGACCTCCGCTCATCATGGTGAACCTCGTCATACCATATAAATGGCGGAAGAAGCTTTCATCGCGAGCATGTCTTTCTGCAGTGGTCAGGTTGACACCATGCATAGATTCAGCATCTTTTACCTTTGTCAGATCAACCTTCTTCGGGTTGTGTGGAAGCTTATGATCTGCTGGTTCCTCTTCGATGTCCTCCTTCCTTAATATCGCAGTCAACAGATTACCAAAGCTGAAGTAGGACCGCTTGTGCAGCCTATCCTTACGCATTGAAGATCGAATAATTGCCCCAATGTTGATGGGGATGTTTGTCATCAATGCGTACACCAAGCACACTCTATCACGTGTGATCTTTGTGTACTGCGTCCCTGGAATCATGCAAGAGTTGACTATCCATAATCATATTCGTGCTTCTCTGTTTAGGGAAGCATACGGGAATGTATTGTGCCGACCGGTGTCCTTGTGTCGACTCCAACGTGCCATTGATCTTATTCCACATAGCGTGAGTATGATTGCCCTATACGGAGGTCTTTGTTGAAGTTCTTTGAGTGGTGATGGATCGGCAGATGGAAGACCCAGAAAAGTGTTGAAAAACTCCGCATTGAGTTGCAAGACTTGGCCCCTAATCTTCACCTCACTTCCGGTAGTCTTTGGGGACCAATTTGCATAGAATTATCACGTTAGATCAAGACTACATTCTCCCATATCCTGGAAAATGAAATCAAGATGTAACGCCATTATTTTGGCCAAAAATGCGAGGTTCTTTCTTCGCTAGGCTTTCCTTTTGTATCAGCTCCACATGAACATACTTTTTCACTTTATTGTTCCTGTACCACTCCTTTCCTTCCTCCTTAAGGACCCATTTTATCCCGAACATGCGGTGAGGTATTTGCAGCGAGGAGGATTCAGCTTGCTCTTTTCTTCCCCTTTTCTGTCCCTTCTGTGAGGTGGTTGCTTTTTCTTTTCCTGGTTGACTTTTCGGTGCCATTGTACCTGAGATTAACATACAATCATGTTAGCTTATCTCAGAAGATTTGATCGACACACAACAATAGTGGCCCCACCCCACACTTAATTTGTTGGTACAAACTAATTAAATGAACGCTATCGATTACTCAGACTTCACCGACCTACGTATAGGTGATATGTTCCAACAATACGTTTTAGTACAGTCATACTTTCATGTTGTCTTTAACTATCCTTTTCAACTCTATTTCGTGTAATCTTGGCTATGCTTTCATGTTTGACTTAATGCATCTTTTGAACAAAACTACTATATGGATATCGTATCAAGTTATGGCATAGAAATAATCACAACATCTCATGTTTGTAGTCAACCATGATTTTCATCTCGATGAACAAGTTATTCTAACATGCAAGCTTTGGAGTTACAAGACTATGCAATTATCTTGACTATGTCGATTCTGCAAAAGTATGACAGTGTATCAAAATCAAATACAAGTTGGAAACAATTCAAGAACACCCACACATATTCTTTCACTCAACTAGATGTAGTAAAACAAACCAACCACATTCAAATCACCAACATCACTTTAAGATCTAACAACTTATTATAGGTGTAGTATTGTAATACTTACGAAATATAAAAGAAGATCAAGGAAGTACTTACTTGGTTGATGGCCTCGGAAGATGTTCTTGCAAAGTTTAGAAGAGCAAAAAGAAAATTTTTGAGAGATTTTGGAGAGGTAGGCGGCTCTTAGGTTGAGTTTGCAATGAAATTTTTATCTAAGACTAAGGTTCTATTTATAGGACAAGCTTGGGTCGGGTTTTGACCCATTTGGAATTGGATTAGGAGACCAAAAAGTGAGCATAGGCGGCGCCTAATTCTTTGCCTATGCTTGGCATAGGCGGCGCCTTTTGCAAAGCCCAGTAGGACATAGTCGACGCCTATGCTATGGCATTGTTGAGCATAGGCGGCACCTATGCTATGGCATTCTAGATTCAGAGACTAAAGGCTTTGGCATAGGCGGCGCCTATGCTATGGTATTTTTGGTCATAGGTGGCGCCTATGCTATGGCATTGTAGATTCAGAGACCAAAGGCCATAGCATAGGCCTTGCCTTGTTCGTTTCCTAGATTTACATAGGCCTTGCCTTGTTCGTTGCCTAGATTTACATAGGCCTTGCCTAACCCATAGCCTTTGCTTCTTCATTCCTAACTTACCACCTTCAACATGAATCACTTCTACATCAAAATTTAAGACCAATCACCTCCTTTATACATCTTGCACCTACACTTACTCAAAAACAACAAAAACGATTAGAACGATGGGTTGCCTCCCACCAAGCGCCTTAGTTTTGGTCGTGGCTCGACTACAAAAACAAACTCCTAGTGAAACAAAACAATTAAAGATGATGGGTTGCCTCCCATCTAGCGCTTGATTTATTGTCGCGGCACGACATAGTTACCTCGATTACTTAGACTTCATCAAGATAGATGATGGCCATGCCTTTTATCGAGTCAAGAGGACCGATATATGGCTTTACTCGTTGGCCATTCATCTTAAAGACAACACCATTATTGTCTTCTAACTCTACTACTCCAGACGAGTAAACTTGGCTAATTTTGAACGGACCAGACTATTTAGACTTTAACTTACCTGGGAATAGCTTCAGTCTGGAATTGAAAAGAAGTACCATATCACCTTTTTGAAAGTTTCGTTGAATAATCCGCCGATCATGATACTTTTTCATCCGCTCCTTGTAGAGGTCTGATCTTTCATACACATGTAGTTGGAATTCATCCATCTCATTTAGCTGCTCCAATCTCATATTCATAGCATCATCCCAATTCAAATTCAGTTGCTTCAATGCCCACAATACTTTATGCTCGAGCTCAATGGGCAAGTGAAAAGCCTTCCAATAAACTAGTTGGTACGGGGACATGACAATTGGCATTTTGAATGCAGTCCGATAAGCCTATAGTGCATCGTCTAGCTTCCAAGATCAATCTTTCCTATTAGCATTTACAGTCTTAGCAAGGATCAGTTTGATCTCTCGATTAGAAACCTCTACCTGTCCACTAGTTTGTGGGTGATAAGGTGTGGCTACCTTATGTTGCTTGACCCCATATTTCACCAACACAGATTTGAACAGCTTGTTGCAAAAGTGTGATCCTCCACCGCTTATGATGGTACGTGATACCCCAAAAAGAGAGAAGATATTTCTCTTCAAGAATGCTACCACACACTTTCTTTCATTATGGGCCAGCGCTACTGCTTCGACCTATTTAGATACATAGTCCACAACAACTAGGATATATTTCATCCCAAACGAATTCACAAATGGGCCCATGAAATCAATACCCCATACATCAAACAGCTCTACTTCAAGAGTTTTTGACATAGGCATCTCATGGTGCTTCGAAATTGTGCCTTGTCTCTGACATTGGTCACATCTTCTCACAAATTTGTAGGCATCTCTAAATATCAAAGGCCAATAATAGGCGCTTTGCAATACCTTTCTTATTGTCAGACCACCTGCATGGTGTCCCCCAACTTGGGAAGCATGACTTGCTTCCAATATACTCGGCACCTCCACATGAGATATGCATCGCCTGATAACACCATCCGCACATCGTCGAAACAAATATGGCTCATCCCAGAAGTAGTGTTTTACATCATGCATGAACTTCCTCTTTTGATAAAAAGACATATGCGCAGGTATCACATTACTTACCACATAGTTTTCAAAGTCTGCGTACCATGGTAATTCTTCTACCATCATGGATAGGATCTCTTCGTCGGGGAATGCATCATTAATCTCAAGATCGGGTTGCGCTATATGCTCATTCTCAAGTCTAGATAGATGATCAGCCACTTGGTTTTCACAACCTCTTCTATCTTTTACCTCGAAATCAAATTCTTTCAGAAATAACACCCATCGAATTAGCCTCGGCTTTGCATCCTTTTTCGCCATTAGATATCTCAGGGCTGCATGATCAGTATGAACCACCACTTTAGTCCCCAACAAGTAAGAACGAAACTTTTTAAAAGAATAAACAACTGCTATAAGCTCTTGTTCTGTGACAGTATAGTTCTTCTGGGCTCCGTTCAAGACCTTGCTTGCATAGTAGATTGGATGAAATAACTTTTCTCTTCTCTGACCAAGTACAGCACCCAAAGCTACCCCGCTTACATCACACATAACTTCAAACGGTTGGGACCAATCAGGCGCTACAATGATAGGAGCTTCGAATAGATTTCCTCTGAGGCATTCGAATGCCTTCAAACAATCTTCACCGAGTTCGAACTCTGCATCCTTCTCCAAAAGTTTGCATAATGGACTAGCAATTTTGGAGAAGTCTTTAATAAACCGTCGACAGAAACCTGCATGACCGAGGAAACTACAAACTCCTTTTACAGAATTTCGAGGTGGTAGCTTCTCGATAACTTCAATTTTAGCTTGATCAACCTCAATTCCTCTTTCGGTGATTTTGTTCCCAAGAATAATACCTTCTTTAACCATAAAGTGGCACTTCTCCCAGTTTAGTACCAAGTTGAATTCAACACATCTCTGCAACGCCATACTCAGATTCGCTAAGCATGATTCAAATGACTCACCCACCACTGAAAAATCGTCCATGAACACTTCCAAGGTGTCTTCAACCATATCAAAAAAAATAGACATCATACAACGCTGAAAAGTGGCAGGTGCGTTACATAGCCCAAATTGCATACGTTTGAAGGCAAACGTACCATATGGGCATGTAAACATTGTCTTCTCTTGATCTTTGGGAGCAATACAAATCTGATTATAGCCGGAATAACCATCTAAGAAACAAAACCATTCTTTCCCTGCCAATCAATCAATCATTTGGTCCATGAATGGCATTGGGAAGTGATCCTTAAGTGTCCATCAATTCAGCTTCCGGTAGTCCATGCACACTCTCTACCCTGTGACAGGTCTGATTGGGATTAACTCATTCTTTTCCTTTGCAACCACCGTCATGCCGCCTTTTTTGGGTACACACTGTACCGGGCTCACCCATTTACTGTCAGAGATTGGATACACAACCCCTGCATCTAACCACTTAATAATTTCTTTCTTCACCACCTCTTGCATAGGTGGATTCAGACGCCTTTGATGCTCAATAGTGGGTATGCAATTTTCTTCAAGCTGAATCTTGTGCATACATATCCCAGGCGGGATACCAATAATATCAGCGATAGTCCAACTGATGGCTCTTTTGTATCTACTCAGAACAGAGATGAGAGCTATAACTTGCTGCTCACCCAAATCAGCTGCAACAATAACTGGAAGTGTGTTTCCACTTCCCAAGAACGCATATTTTAGATGACTGGGCATCTTCTTCAATTCTAACATTGGTGGCTCTTCAATGGATGGTTTAGCTGGTGGTGTAGGTCGATTTTTGAGATCAAGGTCCAACTTCTTGGGAGCATGAGAATATGACCCTATTCCTATTAGAGCACCAATAATTTCTTCATAATCTTCAACGTCCTCATGCTCAACATTCATCAGCACAGCCGCCAATGGATCGTCAATAAGCTGTTTCTCTATAGATACTTCTTTCTCATCATCATAATAAACATCAGCTACAGAGAACACATTCATATCTTTGGGCTGGTTCATTGATTTGCATATATCACAATGGACCACTTCGTCATTCATCCGAAATAATAGCTTATTGGCTCGTAAATCAATAAGCACGATTCCTGTTGCAAGGAAGGGACACCCCAAGATTATGGGGACTTCAGAGTCCACCACGCAATCTAAAATAACAAAGTCTGCAGGAAAAATAAAGGAAGAAACCTTCACCAATACATCATATAAGATACCAACAGGTCGTTTTACCAACCTATCTACCATCACGAGCCGCATATTGGTTGGAGTCGGATCGCCCAACCCCAACTTCCTATAAATAGATAGTGGCATCAAATTGATGCTAGCTCCCAAATCGCACAATGCTTTAGCAAAATTCAATGATCAAACCGTGTAAGGAATAGTAAAATCACCAGGATCTGCCTTCTTCTAAACTAACGATCTTGTAGCGATTGCACTGCAATGATGAACATTATCTTCCAGCTCATAACTTGCTGCCCACTTCTTTGTCAAAAGGTCCTTCATAAATTTGGCATACCCAGGCATCTGCTCCAGCGCCTCTACCAATGGAACGTTAATAGTCCGCTGCTTCAACATAGTCATAAATTTGTGGAACCTGGTATCATCAGCTTTCTTCTTCAGTCTCTGAGGAAAAGGTGGTGGTGGAAGAGAAATATTTTTCTCCACTACTTTATTTTCATCTTGCTTCCGATTGTCAATCTTTTCAGGCTGTAGACGTTTAGGGGTGACGTCATGGACACAATTCTCGGCTTTTTCGACCTCTTCTGGTTCTTCATTGACAACATTATTTGTTATATCATCAACCACCTGCTTGCCTTTGGATGGATTTTCCACTACTTTACCACTTCAGGTGGTAATAGCCATACACGATCCATCATTCCTTGGACTTTGCACTGTGTTGCTAGGTAGCGTTCCAACTTTTCTTTGATTTAATGTCGCTGAAAGTTGACTCAATTGTTGTTCCAGCTATTTTATTGAAGTGGAATGTGAGTCAACCAACTGATTTATTGATGACAAATCATTCTTCACCTCGTTCACTCCTGTATTAGTCGCCTCTACTCCTTTCAACAGCTTAGCCATCATATCTTCCATTGACATCTTCCCCGTACTAGATGCAGTGGCGTCACGACTTCCAGGAGGAACATACAAACCACTCCTGTCAGACTTATTCTTCCAACTACCTTGATCACGGTCCTTGTTTCTAGATTTATCATAATAGTTCCGACCTTGGTTTCCTTGGGCATTGCCTCGGAAATCCCCCTGATTATTAAAGTAGTTCGCTTCTTCTTCAAAATCAGATTCATCTCTTCCTTTTGACGCAACTGCTTTGACTTTTTTGGTCTTCCCTGATAATAAATGCTTGGTAAGAAGATCCATCTGAGTTTTTATGTGCGCCATATCTTGATCACGTTCCTCCTCTCTTCGCCTTTGTTCTGCAGTCATGCTAATAGATATAGTAGAGCTTGGTACCTCAGAATCCCTGGTATGCCAAGCTCTACTTTGCTTTGTCAAACGGTCTAGCATATCACTTGCCTGAACAAAAGTAAGGTCCATGAATGACCCTCCTGCAGCATTATCAACCACTGGCTTAGTCATTGAATTCAAAGACCTGTATAATATCTCCATTAACTGGACATTGGTCATATGATGATTTGGGCACTGCATAAGCTTCTTCTTGAACCTCTCCCATGTTTTGTGGAGAGCATCAGTTGGAAGCTGTCGAAAATTGTTGATCTCATCTCTCAACTGTGCTCTCTTGGATGGCGGAAAGAATATTTCTAGGAAAGCGTCTTTTAATTGCCTCCAATTAGTAATAGAATCAAGAGTTAGCCCATTCAACCATAGAGTTGCATCCCCAGATAGAGACAATGGAAATAAGCATAGCCGAATTGCATTCTGTCCAACTCCTAGATTGTCAAATGACTTGCATATTGAGATAAAATTAATCAGATGCATATTTGGATCATCGCCTACAAGTCCACCAAATAACCCCTTGAGCTGCAATAGCTGAATCATGGTGCTAGTGATATTGAACTTGGCTCCGGGAGCCAAGGGCGGAGGAATAATAGCCCAAGTGGCACCAGCTCCATCCAGATCATCATCATCATCAAAAGGAAACTGCACAGCTCAGCGTTCAGGCCTCAATCTAGCTTGACGATCTCTTCTATTTGCAGGTGTCGCCACCTCTTCAGCATGCCTAGGATTCAGTAACTCATCATCACCCAAGTCCTCATCATCAGGATTTGCTGCTCGCCCTGGGTTATCAATATTTTGTTGATGCACTTGAGCAGCGTCCAATGCAGCTAATCGAGCCTGCTCCTGTTGAGCAGCCCTTCTTTCAATTTCACGTTGTGCATCCATTCTGCCAATAAGTTGTGGTTCAGGATTCATGGGTAATAATGGCTGACCAGAACATCGAGTATTTGGCATGCACTATAAGAACCTAAATAAAACAAAAACAACAACTAAAAGTAAAATACAAGAATTTTTGACCAAAGGCTCTAGTAACTATCACAAACTTAATAGACAACTGTATTCCCCGACAACGGCGCCAAAATTTGATAACGCCCAAACTACAGCTCTCGTAAGAGTGTAAGCGGTCGCTGTTAAATATAGAACCCAACTGGGTTGGGTGTCGAATCCCACAGGGAATACTTGGTCACTAAGTATGCAACTATTAGTAGACTATTGGTCGAAAATTCTACAGAAAGGGGGGATTTGGGGTTTGGCGTGAATTAAGAATAGCAAAGTAAAAATGGAAAGCTTTGTTTTGTAGGTTTTAATCAATGAGAATTGTAAGTTAGGGTTATGTCCACCTTATGAGTTCTACGTATCTATTAACTATGAGTTATGCGAAATTCAGACATGCATGCACTTATAGAGATTCGTATTCTAATGGTAAATCCTAGTGTCTCTCGACCATCCAGGATTATTTCACTTTAACTCTCTCGAGCTTAAAGTGTATAACTAACGGTACAAACTCTCCAAGAGGTTAATCCAGTTATGGGACAAACGTGTAAATAGGGGTTGGTAGCCCTATTTCCTTGTCACACTCTCTTTTCCAAACATGTAACTTTTCTCTCGAACAAGTTAATGCTATAATGGCGTATTCTATGTGTTTGCAACCACAAGAATTTAATTAAGATGAAGAGAGTAATGATATAAGTAGCATGCGTGTCAAGAATTCACAAACTCATAGCAATAGATAGTATATCATAAGGCTTCCATAACCCTAACAGAGAAGTTTAGCTACTCATAATTGTAAAGGAAAACAACGAAGACATCATCATCATACCAAAACAATAAAAATCTCACGATAAGAATGTATTGGCATCACTTATGAGAATGACGTGATTTCCTTGCTAGTCGGTCTTGTAGCGTTTTCTCTTGTCTTAAAACGTGAAAACTCAAATTTTTCCGTTTTTACTTTGCTATTCTTAATTCACGCCAAACCCAAAATCCCCCCTTTCTGTAGAATTTTCGACCAATGGTCTACTAATAGTTGCATACTTAGTGACCAAGTATTCCCTATGGGATTCGACACCCAACCCAGTTGGGTTCTATATTTGACAGCGACCACTTACACTATTACGAGAGCCATGAAGTCACCCCTAAACATCTACAGCCTGAAAAAATCAATCTACACCACCAGCTAAACCGTCCATTAAAGAGCCACCAATGTTAGAATTAAAGGAGCTGCCCAGTCATCTAAAATATGTGTTCTTGTGAAGTGGAAACACACTTCCAGTTATTGTTGCGGCTGATTTGGGTGAGCAGCAAGTTGCAGCTCTGATCTCTATTCTGAGTAGATACAAAAGAGCCATCGGTTGGACTATCGCTGATATTATTGGTATCCCTCCTGGGATATGTATGCACAAGATTCAACTTGAAGAAAACTGCATACCCACTATTGAGAATCAAAGGCGTCTGAATCTGAGCTGAATTGCATTCTATCCAACGCCTGGATTGTCGAATGACTTGCATGTAGAGATAAAATTAATCAGATGCTGTACTTCTTTGCCTATATTTATTCATGTTTGTTTTTTTTATTTTGTCGTAGTTAGTAGTTAAATTTTTTCAAAATTTTTTTTAGATTTTGCATGAAGTGCATGAAATTGTTCTGATAGGCT
Organism: Capsicum baccatum var. pendulum; assembly: GCA_030864225.1. Classification (NCBI taxonomy): domain Eukaryota; kingdom Viridiplantae; phylum Streptophyta; class Magnoliopsida; order Solanales; family Solanaceae; genus Capsicum; species Capsicum baccatum. The sequence continues at coordinate 130,708,693 of CM061557.1, forward strand.
GCATGGTATTATGACAAGAGTTTGTGCTAAAATCATTACTATTGAGACGTTTAGGCTCTAAGTGTGACTCACTATGTGATAAGTGTATGGTTTGGTTCATTCATCTATTGGGTCAAGAGTCTATGCTGCTTCTAATAAAGTTGACCATGTGCCTTGTGTGTGAGAGATTATAGTATATTCTGTGTTGTGACTAATGCTAGAACTTGCCTGGTGTGTGTGTAGAGCAAAATAAAGAGTGTGATTTAGGAGATGATTTAGGCATTTCTTTGGCAGCCTGTGATTGTTTACCTTCTTTTGACCTACCCGTGTACATTTACCCTAGTTAAACCCCTTTGAGCCTTTAGCTATTTTCTTTGACAGCCTCATATGTAGCCTAATCCATTTTTTCAAGACCATAATTTGATCCTAATTCCTAGGCGCTTTAAATTGTAAAGTCATGTGACAAAATAAGAGAAAATTGGGTGAGAGTGATGCCTTAGAGTATATTGGTACTTGAATTTGTTATGAAAAAGAGTGGCTATTATAGAGGTGTGTTATAAAAAAAAAGGAAAAAAAATGAAAAGAAAAATAGAAAGTTAATTCTGTTTAAAATTGAATAACAAAATAGGTGAAAAGGGGTGGTAGATAAAAAAAACGTAGCAGGGTTGTTTAAAAGAGAGAAATTAATGACATAACGTAGTGTATTAAAGCGCTTACGGAACTTAGTCACTATTTCTGGACAAAATAGTCCTACCTGTCCCTTAGCCTACATTACAACCTGTAAAGACCTAATTGATCCTAAGCTTAGCATTCTGATATTTAGTGTAGCATTACACTAAGGGCAAGCCTATGGTCATCAGTTGCAACATATGAATTCTTTGTCAGAGTGAGAGCAAGGAGAATATTGTACCCATGTTTCGAAAAATGCAAAACTTGTGAGTGATTATGGGTGATATCTTGTGTGAGACACACATGGTTGACGAGTTTTGGGTAGTTGTGTATGATTCTTTGTGCCATAACTTGTGGATACGAATTAACCATCATCACGAGTCTATGTTGGAGGTTGAATTGTTTCTAGCACTGAGCAAGAAAACTACTCTTTGTTAATAATTGTCGTGCCTGTATTGATGAATATTTTGTGTTGTTACTGTGAAATCCTAAAGTAGATGTTTAGATGGACGTAATATTTTGTTCGAGGAAGAACAAAGCTTTAAGTGTGGGGTGTTGATGTTGGGCGTATTTACACGCCTAAAGTACTATAATTTACCCATATTTTAGCTAAGTTTTAAGGACAAAATATATAATTCCTGCACTTTTAGTCCTTTTTCCTATAAGTGAGCTAACCAACGTGATTAGCATGTTTTTAGGTATAAATGATGAAGATTTCAACATTTTGTGGATCTTTGGGCAGTAAAGGAAACTTCACGTAAAAAGGAAGGCAGCTTTTGGAAGCTTGAGGACTAAATGTGATACAAGGAAAACCTGTCCCACGCAAAATTAGTATTTCTTAATACTTGGGGATCAGCAGTAACCTAGTAGGACTAGGACAAGGATGCAGTAACCGAGTAGGACTAGGACAAGGATGTTATAAAAACCCTTATTTGCTGAATTTTTCAGCATGAAGTCATTCATTGTTGACATTATTTTTCTTCTATTCAACTTTGAGTTTTCACGTTTTAAGACAAGAGAAAACGCTACAAGACCGACTAGCAAGGAAATCACGTCATTCTCATAAGTGATGCCAATACATTCTTATCGTGAGATTTTTATTGTTTTGGTATGATGATGATGTCTTCGTTGTTTTCCTTTACAATTATGAGTAGCTAAACTTCTCTGTTAGGATTATGGAAGCCTTATGATATACTATCTATTGCTATGAGTTTGTGAATTCTTGACACGCATGCTACTTATATCATTACTCTCTTCATCTTAACTAAATTCTTGTGGTTGCAAACACATAGAATACGCCATTATAGCATTAACTTGTTTGAGAGAAAAGTTACATGTTTGGAAAAGAGAGTGTGACAAGGAAATAGGGCTACCAACCCCTATTTACACGTTAGTGCCGTAACTGGATTAACCTCTTGGAGAGTTTGTACCGTTAGTTACACACTTTAAGCTCGAGATAGTTAAAGTGAAATAATCCTGGATGGTCGAGAGACACTAGGATTTACCATTAGAATACGAATCTCTATAAGTGCATGCATGTCTGAATTCCGCATAACTCATAGTTAATAGATACGTATAACTCATAAGGTGGACATAAACCTAACTTACAATTCTCATTGATTAAAACCTACTAAACAAAGCTTTCCGTTTTTACTTTGCTATTCTTAATTCACGCCAAACCCAAAATCCCCCCTTTCTATAGAATTTTCGACCAACAGTCTACTAATAGTTGCATACTTAGTGACCAAGTCTTCCCTGTGGGATTCGACACCCCACCCAGTTGGGTTCTATATTTGACAGTGACCACTTACACTCTTACGAGAGTTGTAGTTTGGGCGTTATCAAATTTTGTCGCCGTCAACAATGAACGACTCAATGCTGAAAAATTCAGCAAATAAGGGGTTTTATAACATCCTTGTCCTAGTCCTACTCGGTTACTGCATCCTTATCCTAGTCCTACTAGGTTACTTCTGATCCCCAAGTATTAAGAAATACTAATTTTGCCCGGGACAGGTTTTCCATGTATCACATTTAGTCCTCAAGCTTCCAAAAGTTGTCTTCCTTCTTACGTGAAGTTTCCTTTGCTGCCCAAAGATCCACAAAATGTTGAAATCTTCATCATTTATAACTGAAAACATGTTAATCACGTTGGTTAGCTCACTTACACGAAAAAGGACTAAAAGTGCAGGAATTATATATTTTGTCCTTTAAACTTAGCTAAAATATGGGTAAATTATAGTACTTTAGGCATGTAAATACGCCCAACATCACTTTACAATCCTCAAAATCTCGTGACACTATCAAAACAATAATCTACTCATCAATATGATTCTAATGATACCCATATTACACTATTATGCTTTGGGTCCAAAAATGATACCAAAACCCTAAGAGGGTTCCACGTATGGAAAATGAGTTTTTGAGACCAACCCAATATTCACACATGAACAAGATGTCATAACCCTCAAGGTATGGGTGAAAATTAAGCATACTTTGGGCTAAAGCCCTAAGATAAAATGGGATTTTGGGTCCAAACCAGGAATTTCAAGCATGAATTCAAAGGATTCTTACCTTAAATTTGAAGATAATCGCGATAAAAAATGATAATTACGCTCCCAAGTCAACCACCATGATTAATTTGTGATTAGCACACCATATAATGGTTTTAAGCTCTCAGGGGAGGAAACAAATGGCCAATTCTCTGCCAAAATGGTTATTTAAAGAACCAGCCCTGGCCATCAGTCCTCGCGATTGTGCACATGCTGGCCATATTTGCTACAATCACGATTGTGCTAAGGCCTCTGCAATCATGGTCAAGGCAGCACTAGATGATGGCTCAAACTTAGAATTTAATTCCAAGTTTCGGCCAATGCCTCAGGATGCATTCAGAATCCAATTTTCACCAACAAAATACGTAACCACACAGAATTCAATGTTCCAAACGCATTGGCGAAACCAAATTTTCAATCTGAGTTCGTTTTGAGGAAATATTGATCAACATTTCAGTGGATAGGATGTAATGCGCTCGGGTACATTAGGACTCAAACCAAAGGTCTACCTAGCCTAAATTTGATATGTTAGATCTGCTGGCACAGTCAAAATTTGCATCCAACATTAATTCAATAAAGTTTTTGCCCGATGGCTATTTGGAACCAGCGAAGTCTTTTAAACAGAGAATTGGCTCTAAAAAACAAACAAATTGCTCGGCAACCCAACCTTCGATCCTAGTAAGTTATAAATGACTTGGGAGGCTATGGAGAAGCTCAAACGGTGAAGATAAACATAAATATTAAAAATGACCTAAAGGGCCATTACGATATCCACTACTAAAAGGACTTTTGTCCTTGAAAGACAACGAATAAAAAGAATCTCAAAAGGTCGAAGGATTAGAAACTTGTCCCGTATGACTCATCTATGACTTCCCAAATAACCTTAGCGGAGAGAAAACACTTCTAAGGGATATCACCATAGGTATCTCTTTCTAAACACACTCTCATTCTACTTCCAAATAGCCAAAACTCAACTTAACCGCTAGCTAGCCTCAAACTGAACCAAGAAGGTTAATGCAGGCTTATTTGAGCTATAACACGTTGATACAATCTTATATCCATATAAATCAACAAAGACTCATTTAAGCCAAACCAAACCAAGACATGACTCATAAAACAGGCTCTAAATCCAAAAAATCCTTTCTTTGCCACTTTGCACATGCTAACTACTCCGAGCCAGGAGAAAATCATTTGAGTTTCGTCCACACAGTCTTATCAAGAAGAACTTAAAAAAATGACGTTGATCCAGTAAAACTCCATATGGCAAATAAGAGAATAAGCTCATAAGGCATTGTCAGGCCACATAAATAGAGATAATAAAGGAATGCAATGTGTGCCAACGTTGCAACCAGTCCGGATGAAAATTAAACAAAATTCTCAAAGTCCAAGGTATCACTACTCATCACTAAATGTTCCACTTCAGGATATCTCATTTACAGAGAACGAAGCCATAATAAATCCAACTCAAACATATTACTCCCACTGAGTAAATCATCCAAAATTCCCAAAGAAAACTAAAACTTGGGGTCAAAACCAAAGTAACCAATACGGGGTCCATGGGTTATCATCTGATCACTTATTAACTATAATCCAACCAACATTGAATAGACAAAATAGGCAACCACAGAGTAGGATCAACCAATCTATAAGTTAAATCTGAACAAGGACAAGTCTAAAATTAAAGCTTCATGCAACTGACACGACCCAAACCAGGGACTTATCGTAATGGGCATACCATGTCTAACAAGGATCGAGGACCACCCTAGTTATCTAACCCAACCTTCATATATGCATACCCTGAGTTAGATGAATTCCGAACGTATAACAAGAAAGTATTTATTATAATTCATGAATCTTAGATAGGTCTATAACCATAACTAATCCAAGCAAGTCCAACCATCCAATACCAGTAAACAACCATAACCAATACCAGAATAACAACCGTATTCCTTTCCATAATATAACATAAAAGGATGAAATAATCATAAATTCAGTTAAACGGTATTAGCCCCTATAATAATTCCAATACTAAGGCTGACACCAATACCGACATCGCCCATTCCAACCTAAAGAAGTTCCATAAAGCCTCTATCCAAAAGAAAAACAATATCTTGTTGGGACATGCCCCCAACCATGGCCAAAACCAATATCCATGAAATAACCAAAGTATGTAAAGACATCCATGATATGAAATAGAACCTTCTAAAGTGTGAAAGCTTACCATTTTAATCCAATAGATGATCCCAAATCCGATCAGTAAGCAGGAGAAGTAAAATGGATAGTTCCTAGATCGCATTGGGATAGAGTCACCTGAAGATGGGTTTACGGGTAAACAATAGCAAGTACTCAGGATAAGGATAAAATAATGTAAACCTTTAAAACCAAGTAAGCTAACCATATGTATTCATGACCATATGTACACATATATATAACCTTACTGGGAAAGGGAATCGGGTTTAGAATGCATTTAAAACCATTAACCTGGATATGTGTAGCTTAACCATCCTAGAACTACCCCGGGGCTATATGGGTCTAGTGTAACCCCCTGAATGGGCCTCGTTGCTTATGGCCACACGAATCGGAGAAATGATAGGAGTAGGGATCTGAAGTACCCTTCGCTCTCCATGATACATATGTATAATTGTAACTTAGAGGATTCCCATGCACCCTATATGGTCATCATGACCAATCCTCATCTCGGCAAATATGAGTGTCCAATGTATGTCTATTTGACGCACACCTTCATGGTTAGCTATCACACCCCGCCAGTATTGCCCAATTAAAACCATTGTCGTATAACTAAGACCCCCATTCCATTTATTACTAACCAAGGCTATAAGTAGTGGTATCGTTATACCGACTATAGCATGCAAGCAATGTCTTTAGCCAACCTTTTTAAGAAGGAGGGATTCCCATGTACCGATAGATTACATTATTAAGTTAGCTAAGGGGTTCCCATGTACCCCATAAGTATGTTCATTACTTAGTTTACTTGGGGAATTCCTGTATACCCTACAAGGATGTTCAATTAACCTTAACCACGACCACCAAGATCTTACCATTTGACCATTCCAAACCATTTATACTATTTAGGGTTCCATTACCAAGTTCTACCATGCAATAGTTCCATTAAAAGTCCAACAGTACAGTAAAAGCATTCTCCTAGGCATTTTATCAAACACATTGGGGGTATAGTGTTTTCAAAAGCAAAATCAAGTACCAATTAACCATTCCCATGCAACTAAAGGTTCAAACTACCATTAAAACATGTAAATCAATAATTAAAACAAGGGAAAACCATAACCAAGCATTTATAACCAAAACCCCCAACATATATTTGAAAACCCAAACCATACAACATTTATTCCATGAAAACAATTCATAAAATATGCCTTTAGTTGGAACTAACAATGAGAGAGAAGTATCTTGCCTTAGATTAAGAAGAAGATGAGAAGAAATCACTCCTATGAGCCTCAATTGATCACCTTAAAGGAAACCCTATCTTTTACTTAACCTAAGAGCCTTGAGAGATTTTGAGAGAGTTTAGAGTGTTTGATTGATTGCAAATAGGTTAATAAAGCCCCAAAAGGTGTTTTAAGTCATGGGGTCCCAAGGAGTTATAAGGGGAAATATCTAAAATACCACCAACTCGAACTATATTAATTTCCCGCAGGAGGGTACGACTCCACCATACCATCCGTACCGTAGGGTACGAGTGGTACCCTTACTAGTACCATAGGCCTCCCCTTAGACCCCTACACTGAACAACATATGACCATACAAGGTCAAATCATACCCTAAGGTATGAGAAGTACCCTATAACCCATACCCTAGATAGAATGTGATCATGGACACACTGATTATCATATGAGTTAGCTCCACATGACTCATACCCTAACATACAACTTGTATATTGTCCACTCATACCTTGGATAGAAACCTATCCCCACCATACTATTTAAGGTACAACTAAGACCTACCTAAACTGTATCCCAACATATGACAAGTACCCCTAGTCGAATGATACCCAAAGAGTTCAAAAATCAAGAAATTTTCAAAGGGTCAAAACCTAGGGTTTTTCAGCAACTATACAACACCAAGCTAAAATCTCAATACTAAGGTTGAATTGCTCGATCTTGAATATCTAAATCAAAACTTAAAATGGGTAGGTAATAATGCTCCAAATCTATCATACTTCCAAATTACCATTCTAAGGAGTCAAATCTAAAACTGAGCCAATAAGGCTATATAAATGTCAACTATCTCAAATCGACTCTAGTATCTAAATCTGACATATCTAATATAAATTATACCAAGTCATAGTCGAGGCATATCTAGAGAACAAAAACCACCACATAGATAACCTTCGACTAAAATGCAAGCAACTAACTCTATATTAGCTGAAGGGAATAAAATATAGTGTACAATACAAATCACACAAATGGATGAACCACTGGATGAAAATGCATATAACCCACTCTATATCCGCTGGATGGCATGAACTATCCAAATATACTCAAAAACTTCCCAAGGCGATAAACCATACCAAAAATGGTAAAAGTAGTAGCAACTCGATAAAAATACAACTTAAGCTGGGAACTAACCAATCCAATACTTTATCTAGGCAAAAAAATAGATCAAGTACATATCACTAAAGAAAAATACTCCACTAAGCCTCACTATGCCGAACAAACACAGAAATGCGGATTTCCTTAATCCACCCATGAATCACATCATCAAAGAAGAAATGCCAATCTCAAAACCAAGGTCAAAGTTGAGACCACCATCAGAAAACCAACAAATTAAGCTAAAGAGTTTCTAATTTTCCAACTTAAGAAGTGATCGCAGGAAAGGCCACTTCCCTCTAACTTTCCAACTCTACTAGACAAAACTATATGACAACAACAAAGGAGTATCCAATATTCACAATTACAATAGGGAAAACTATCCCAAGGGAACGATCCCAACATACCTATGAGATAAATCCACGATATCCCAACATCAATATCAATATCACTATCAAACAATGAAATAGCCATGAATAGAGAATGGACCTCAACTGGATAATCTTATAAATAAGAAGCAAGTCTAAAAATCTCAAACTCAATAACGGGCAACATAACTACATTGCCAACTCAAAACCAGACAAAACCATGGAAGGATAACTTTTCTTTGATACCAAAATACATCCCCGAATCAATCTAATATAGATAACTAAGAGGGAACGTAGTCAACCTTACCGTGCAAAGGGAAAGAAATTATCAAATCAGCCTATATCTACTTAAGCCACCAAATAATATCAAAAAAAAAGATAAAAGACTAACTAGAAAATACTAGTCTATACAGCTACCTAGCGAGGATCAAATTCAATAAGTAATAATATTAAGTAATATCAACAACCTCACACAGTGGTCGCAATAGCAATATCAATATCAACTAACTGAACAGGCGGTACCAAAATAAACATCAACTTCATGTACCACTCAAGGGCTACAATAGGTCTAATATGCCAAGATAGGTGGGACCCAAACCCAAAACCATACCCATAGAGGAAACATTAATATAGATCAAATCCATCCCCTACTAAAAGAAAGAAACCACAAAGTAGTAACATAATTAAGAATTCAATAATAAGGCACATAATAATCGATATAAATTTATTAAGGAATATAATCCTTAATGGATATGAAAACCCCAATACACATAATAAGAGATAAATTTTAGAAATAAAACCACACCAATCGTGGTGACATTTAGAATCACATGCTTGACGAGCATAGGGAAAATAAATCTAAATGGATCCAAATCGGATCAACTGACTGAATTATCAACAGAGGTGCCAAGCACACCATCTTTAACTGAAGATGTCACAATATTATGAGTTGATATAAATAATTTGAATGACTAGAATGTATATTAGGGACACTCTCTAGACTAGGAGTCAGCCTCTCTATAGTCACAGCAACGCCTGAAGCATTAATATGGAAATAACACTAAAATATCTTAGGTTTTGACCCTTAGAAAATTTCCTAAAATTTCATTCTTTAGACCCAATACGACTCATGGGTTTTAGTTGTATGTTGGGGTACGAGTGGTATAGTCATGTCATGTGTTGATCAGTGTTAGTTGGTGGGATAGTTTTGGTCACTAGAATGGGTATGACTTAGGGGTATGAGTCATATGGATTGGTATAAGTCGTATCAAGGACTCGTATAGTGGGTAGTGTTTGATCCTTATGGTATTTTTCTGTCAGGGATACAGGTTATGGGTACGGATCATATGTTGTGGTTACGACTTACTTTTATGAGTTGTATATTGGATAGTGTTTAATCCAAGGGTTGAGGCTTAGATCTAGTGGTGGGTACAAATCGTATAGAAGGGTACAACTCATATGAGTCAGTTGTATCCCTACGATGTGTTTTTAAGGGATTTAAGTGGAGGTATTTTAGATATTTCCCTACTTACCCTAATCAGAACCCATGACTTCTAATATACTTTTTGAGGCTATTTATCCTATTATTCTATTCATTAACACTTAGAAATTATTACAAAACACTTTATAAATCTCTTATGAGCTTTTGGGGCTTGTTTTGGTGATTTCATTCCATCAATTCTCTGGTAAAAGGTGTGATTCTCTTCCCTCGTTGTAATTTCAACTAAAGGCATGGTTTATATGATTTATTTCATAGTTTTACTATTTCATGATTATGGTTTTCAACTATATTTTAGGGGTTTTGATATTGAATGCTTGGTTATGGTTTCTTATGGTTTTAATTATGCCTCTATATAAATTACGGTGGTTTTGGACAATTGGATTACATGGTAATGGTTTAATGGTATTTGGAATTGGTTTTGGTTATATTATGCCCTCAAGGTGTTTGATAAAATACTTATAAAGATATGTTTATATCATTGACTTCTTTTAATGGAACTCTTGCATGTTTTAAACAAGATAAAGGATTTATATAAGTTTAAATGGTTTGACAAGGATAAAGGATAAATGAGTATGCTTGTGGAAAACATGGAAGTCTCCTAAGTGTATTTAATATGGTAATTAGAAAAGAACCTAAGGTCCCCTTAACCTAAATGGTTTGGCTATGGATATTACTTGCAAGTAAAGGGGGTATGTCAATACCACTAATATTGGCCTTGGTCAATAAATGGATAATGGTTTGGTTATTTGGAAATTGGCTTTAGTTGGGCATTAATGGTGAGGTGTGTAACAAAGCCATAGAAGGTGGTTGTCACGGAGGGACCAAAATCAAAAACTCATATTTGTGTCACATTTTATAGAGGGTTCTTGATGACCGTGTTCGTGTGTCACATTTTATATTAGGGGATGTCCTAGTCATCCCATGAGATATTTTCTAGTTGTTGCCCTTTCTGCATGGGGAGTTGAACCCATATAGCCCATAGGTAGTTTAGGTCGGCCAAGCTACACAGCCCAGGTATAAAGGTTTTCAATACATGCTAAAGTCGATTCCCTTTATCGGCACTTATATATGTATGGTTGTTGGATCATTTTACTTGGTTTTATAACTGGCATTATTTTATCTTTATCCTGAGATCATACTAGCGGTCACTCACTAACCCCATCTACTTATAGTTGTATACCCATGCTATACAGTAAATGGCCATTCTACTCCTCCTATTTAGCATGTGGATTCGGTATTAATATTTAGACTGAAGTGGTGATCTTTCATCCTTTCGGAAGGCATCATTTCATGTTATGGATATTAGTAGATGTTTTGACTTTATTCTGGATATTGGTTTTGGCCATGGTTGGGGGCATGTCCCAACCAAATTTATTTACTCTTTTAGATAGAGGCTTTGTGGTACTTCTGGGCATTGGTATGGGCAAGATCGATATTAGTGTTTGCCTTGGCATAGGTATTGGTGTTGGATCTTACACAGTTGGACGATATTATTGGTTGTTCCGTCTTATTACATTTATTTTGGGATTGATTATCAATTATATTTTGGTATTCTCTTTGGTTTATGGCCTATGGTTTGGATTGGTATGGTTGGGTGGTTGGTTGGTATGATTGGATTTGGTTGGGTCGGTTATGGTTATGACTCTATGCAAGAGTCATAATGAGAACAATAATATGATCTTGTTATACGTTCAATATTAACCCCACCTAAGGCTGGATATAGGTGGTTGGGTTGCGTAACAGGGGGCAATCCCCCGTCCTGGTTACACTTGGGATGCCCATTACGACAAGGCTCGGGGTCAGGTTGTATCAAACACAAACTAAGACCAAATACTAGGAAAATTGATGCTGAGAGAAATTCACAAAATTTATGTCCAATCTTCTGAAATAACAGCTTGTCTCTAGAACTCTAGGCTAGCAGGGAATACATGCTAACTCTAACTGATCATCTATCTCATACCTAGGGCATTCTCAAAACTAGTGTCTCATCACGACACAACCAAACCAAGATCCTAGAATACTTTGAGATATTGCCCTTCATAATCCAGAATGGTCATCATTGCCAAAAGAACCATACCACGCCATGCAAGTCTGATAGGAACTATGCCTTGTATGATCATTACGACTAATCTAAACACTACTCATAGTATGGAATACTGTCTACAAAGAGTTGATAGGCTGCAAGTAAGTTTGAACTCTATTGGAAGAATCCTCACTCTCGGATAAAATACCAATAACACTAAACTGATGGCATGCCTCTTGCTATCATTTTTATATTTCCCTTTATGGTCCTCTCACAATCAACAACCTGAGGAAAGGAACATTTCACTGACAACAAGTGCTTTGATGCCAAACAGAGTGACAATACTAACCCTCTAACACATCCATGCACTAAAGTCCAGCTCAGAAAGATGTAGCATAGGAAAATGTTTGGACTACACGAGAAATCAAATCTCAGACTCAAAACTGGTAAAGAACCCTAATGAACACAAATATACACAACTCTGGTCTGAGGGCTACTCAATGAATCAAATGTCATCCATGGTCGAGAGGGATCTACAACATGACTCGAATTCCTAATGCTGAGCCTCAAAGGCTGAAGGAGTTACAAGATCAACTAGAGCCTAAGCTAACCCAAATCCTCTTTGGATGCCACTAAAGGTCTTTGATATCTATCTCTAACTCTCCAATCCAATATTGCACTGAAACTCTAGAAATATGTGTTGAAGTCTCAACTGCATCTGTCGACAAGGTCTCATCGTCCTTCGGGGATGGAGTAGAGTCAAAGAATGTGTTAAAGGTTCATAGAAATGTGGACACATAATAAAGAGTCAAGAATGGAATTTCCTAAAAAGACAATGTAGCCTCCAAAAGATAGGTTACAGATGTCTCCGCACCAATCCGCAGGACTCTACTAACAGTTAGCTCTATACTAATACATCAATAAAACTCTGATGCCAATTTGTCACGACCCAATTTCTCAGGTCATGATAGCGCCTACCATAACCCACCAGTAGGCAAGCCAACCTGTAGTCCAGAACATCTAGTAACATACTAGCCAATAATTTAATGAAAAAAGTGTGGAATAAATTAAATAAAGATCAATACATAGTAGGATCACAAAACCTGGTGGTATCACCACAAGAGCTTCTAATATCACTAGAGTACAAAAGTGAATTATCAAGAGAAATACGCTGATACAACTAATTTTCAAATACAACCTTAGAGACTAGTTTACTACACAAGAGAGATAAGTAATACTCTAAACATTAGGAGCTCACTCTAAGTCTCTGAACCATGGCTGCTCTATATGATGCACACATCCACGGCGATAACCTGTACTATGAGCGGCAGGCTGCAGAAATATAGTATGAGTACTGAACAGATGGTAGTCAGTAGGCAACTATCAACTAAGCTCCAAAGATAAAGCAGATATATACAGCATATAAACTGAATGGAAACTACACCTGAGAGTCCAAAAATCATATAACAAGTCAATGAGAATAATAAGGGACAACTATCATGTTCATGTCAAACAATCTAACATAATAAGGCTAAGGAAGTATCAAGATGAACTATCCTATACCAACTATATTCAATCTATTACAATGCCATACTGTAGATTCCATGCAAATGTACGAATAAAGGGAAAAAAGATATATAGTAATATACAAGGTGAAGAAACAACTATACAATGTGAACAATGAAGGAAGGGATATATGATAGTACCATCACTTTATATAGATAGATAGATAGATAAACATATAAACATGAGATCATCTCACAACATAACTTATATCATCACATCCTCATTCTATGACCCCATTATAATACTATCAGGATTTAGTACTATCATACACTAGGTTTCTAATCCACATGGCTAGACATGAAATAATCGTGCATAATAATACAATCATAAGATATCAGAGGCCAAAGACATAACTCAAGTCCCAATATCGGATCAATGAGCAATCTGTCAAAAGATAGCCATAATATTGATTATAAAAATGATAATAACAATATCAATAACATCATGAATATTTGGCTAGTCCAAAAAACAAAATACCTAGCCAAGACTATGCGTAACCCCACCACCCTAGTCTTGGAAGGTTCAATCAACATACAATAATACAAGGCATATTTATCACCCATATCTATGCAACATCCCATATTGGCTGATAGGCATAGGTACATATTGGTGATAGGTGATGTGCATGCAAGAATAAATGTAAAGTACACAATCAATATCACAACTCATCATAATTGTCCTCATTAGGAACATCATCATTGTAATCAACCTCTGTCCTTCTCGAGTATCAATATATCATTATCATATTCTCTGGCCCTGTTGGGTATAAACATATCATTAGTATATCCTCCAGCCTTACCTTGTATCAACATCATCACAACAGTATCCTTCTACCTTGTCGGGTATCAACATTATCACTATAGTACCCTCTGGCCTTATCGGGTATCAACATTATCGTAATAGTATCCTCTGGACTTCTCGGGTATCAATATCATTACAACAGTATCCTCTGACCTTGTTGGGTATTAACATCATCATAATTACCATTACCGAATAACATACACTAAAATACTCATAAGTATAGACATAGCACCATAGAAATCTATCTAGATAACACTTCCCATCTACTCATTGTTAGTCAACCGACGCTTATTATAATGAAACCACTAGTTCTCTAGACATCATAAGACCTTTAGTTATTAGCCTAAATATAATCCTTCGCGGGATAGCAACTAGAAACTATTTATTTAATAGTCAACATCTAACATCTAGTCAAGGTTCATCACTAGACCGAATCGCCATTTATTCACTATTCATTATTATTGACTAATCATCATTATTAACTAGACACCTCTTATTACCAATATCTCTTATTATCTAACCTCATTAATACACAACTCCTCGTTTATTGGCTAATCGACATCATAAATATAGTCATCAATATCAACTAAATTTCACCTATGCTAGACCCAACATCGTCATTAGTTGTGCATTAATCATCACTAGCAACCATATGTCGACTAAGCAAGATTCATCAACTAATACCTTAGATTTCTATCCATCAAGTGGTATAATAGACAACTAACTACAACATAGATTAACCATTTAATTAGGCAGAACAATCATAAGATCATACTTCATCCAAAATTACATAAGTTATTGATATAATAATCATGAATATACCAAATCTATGCATGCCATCACAAGTATCCAATCAATAACATCGTAAGCAACATATAGTAACTTACTCCATCCCATACAAAAGAGATATGTATACAAACATATATAAGTACTCATAAACTATAACTGCATCCTTTATAAGGATAAACACTTCTTGGATATCCAATCATTATAATAGCATAGCCCTTGGACCATTAATATATTCAAAATAATCACAACATCATAATCACGGCCTTAGGACCATACTCATATCTGGAACTCATGTCAATAATCATAATTATAAATTGTAATATATTTATAATTATCTCACATATAGGAGGCATCTCACATATAGAAGGAATAATATCATTAAGTATACAATCATCACTCACACAAGAGGCATCTCACGTGTAGAGGCATAATATCAATAAGCATGCAATCATCTCTCACAAAAAGGGCATCTCACATCTAGGAGGCATAATATCAATAAGCATGTAATCATCTATAGGATATCTTATATCAATAGGTCATACATCATGACAATTAGGAATATTACATCTCCAGGCCAATTATCGTATCTAAGAGGAACATTATCTCTATATGTCCAACAATCATGACAAAAGGAAATAGCAACTCCATAGGCCAATCACCAAGTCTAAGAAAAAATAGCTTATCTATAGGACAATTATCAAGTCTAAGATAAATTAGCATCTCTATACGCCACATAATGTATCTAGGAGAAATATCAATTCTAAATGCCCAATATCACTTCCACAAGAAGTATCATAACTATAACTAAAAAGCCACAATCCGGGAACATTAATACATATTATAATGTCACGAAGTAACCTTATTTTAAGGTTTACTAGCATAATCTATATCTAAAATCCACAAGGCATAACACAAGTTTAGGAGTAAGTGGGACAATTCCACTTTTAACCCTCAATTTCCATAATTAGGGACACTATGCCCCAAACTAGGCTAGGGTATCTAGTACAACTTCTAGATGTCAAGTAAACCATATTCACACCTAAGATAGGAGCTTCAACAAGAAATAAGGGTACTCAAGTCAACTCTACCCAACTTACAGTTTCAAAACTATCACACTAGTCTAATAAGGTTGAATATACAATTCATGCTTTAAATGATAAAACCATACTCCAAATATAGCATATATCATAACCATACTACAACTATTTTAAACTAGAGATGAAAGGCAATAAGATTCAAAAGGGGTATAAGCATGCCATCTTATGGGTCTAAAACCCTATTCTAATCCCCAACAATCAATAATCGAGGCCAAGTTATTCTACTTATAATCAAGCCTAACATCCATATTCACACGCAATATATATCACACATCATCTATGAAAAAAAGTAGATAGAAGCCTAACTTAAGTCTAAACTGCAAAACCTCACTTTATGCACCATATGCTATTTTTCACTTTCAATCCCCAAAATCCCATCATATTATCAAAACCATAATCTACTCATCAATATGAGTCTAATGATACCCATATTGCACTATTGTACTTCGAGTCCAAAAATGACACTAAAATGAGTTTACGAGACCAACTCAAGGTTCACACATGAACAAGATGTTATATCCTTCAAAAAATTGGGCAAAACTTAAGCATACTTTAGGATAAAATCAAGCTCTAAGCTAAATTGAGATTTTGGGTTCAAACTAGGAATTTCAAGCATGAATTCAAAGGATACGTACCTTATGTTTGAAGATAATCATGATAAAAGATGATAATTAAGCTTCCAAGTCACCCATCATTATCAATTTGTAATTAGCATACCATATTAGGATTTTAAGCTCTCAAGGGAGGAAGCAAATGGCCAATTCTCGACCAAAAATGGCTATTTCAAGAACCAGCCTAGGACCTCAGTCCTTGCAATCGCGCTCACATAGGTTGTGTTTGCATAGTCATAATCGCGCTAAGGCCTCCACGATTACGGTCATGGCTACACCAGATGACAGCTGAAACTTAGAATTTGATTTCAAGTTTTGGTTAATGCCTTGGAATGCAACCAGAATCCAATTTTCATAAACAAAATATGTAACCACACTAAATATAATGTTTTGGATGTGTTGGAAAACCCAAATTTTCAATCTAAGGTTATTTCAAACAAATGTGGGTCCCACACCTAAACTTTCAAATTTTTAACTTTATGATCGATAGTTGAGATAAGATCGGGTGCATTGGGACCCAAACCAAAGTTCTACCCAGCCTAAAATTGATATTCTAAATCTGTTGGCACCATCAGAATTTGCATTCGAGGTTGTTTCATTGAATTTTTTGCTCGGTGGCCATTTGGATCCAGCAAAGACTTCTAAATAGGGAATTAACTCTAAAAACCAAATAAACTTCCCGACAACCAAACCATCAATTCCAGCAAGTCATAAAAGACTTAGGACAGCTATGGAGAAGCTCAAATAGTAAAGGTAAGCATAAATATTGAAAATGACCTGAAGGGTCAGTACATTAATAATCAACAAAAATTATGAACTCTTGCATTCTTTGTTAGCCTCCTAAGTCTATGTTTTAATAATGACAAACTAGCAATTGTATCTTTGCAGGATATTGGGACCACTAATGTTTAAAAGTCATAAAGAAAGCCAGCTCCAGGAAAGAAAGGACATCAATTCACAGTCACAATGAGAACAAATGGAAGGAGAATCTCAACCCAAAAATCACAAAAAAATCAAATCAATCATAATTAAGTAAAAGAAGATAGAATACATTGGAAGATATATAGGATCACGGTATCCAAACATTCTCGCAAGCAAATCAATCAAATATCTTGAAATCAGAAGAAAAATAACAATCCCAGAATCACGACAGCCCAAATCAAAACATAAAGGAAGAAAGGCCACAACCGGTATAGGGACATATCCGATATGGACATGTATAACTATGAAAACTGCTCCACGTATGGACTTATCTGATATAAACATACACTATGGTTCCATACCTTAATCAAGGAATCAATTATAATCCTTGATTGAGAAGAAATATCTTAGGTTTTCTCATAAAGAATGGCAGCAGAAGACTATAAAAGAACGAGACTGAAGATGGACACTGGTTACGCAACTTCAAGGAGAAAAATCAAAATGTCTCAATATTAGTCTCTTAAGGTTTTGTAACTTTTAGTTTACAATTGTTATATAAAGAGTAGGATTGAGTCAATTTTGTAACATCAGCTAAAGCTGTGTTACAAGATCTAAAGAGAAAAATAAGTCTTCAGAACTTATTTTTTATCATTATACTCAAGCTCGACATTGAACAATCTAAGGAAACTTTGAAACCTAAAGGGACTAGATGTGAGCACCATATTGGTGTTCTGAAACCAGGATGAATCTCTATGTTATTATTTTAAGTTCTATTATTTATTTGCTTAATTTTTTTAAATATAATCTGCTTTATGAAATGCACTAATCTGCAGGCTAGTGGACTGTGAGGAGTCAGTAGTTGACTCACAAAAAAATTACAATTCACCCCCCTCTCTTTGACTTTCAATTGATATCAAGTCTCACCAACAGTATTTCTTAACCGCAAAGGATCAAATATCAAATGGCAAGTTATCAAAAACCCAGTGCTCTTCTTCAAGATAACCACTCCTCCACTAGATCACCATACTTTAATGGATAGAATTACTCCTATTGGAAAAATAAGTTCAAAATCTTTGTCTAATCAAATGACTTCCAAGCATGGGTTGTTATCAAGAAGGGTCCAAAGATGATTCCAGGACTTAAAGAGAAGTCAAAGGACAAATACAAAGAATCTAGCAGTTCTGACATAGAAAATCTGGAATGCTTCAAGGTCATTAAAGAATAGCAAGAGGTAATCCAAACTAATGCACATGCTATAAGTTTACTTTTATGCATTTAGCAGGGAAGAGTATGACAAGATATCAACTTGTGAAACCATAAATAAAATATGGGACAAATTGGACGTAACCTATGAAGGAACCACCAAAGTCAATAAGTCAAAAATTGTTGCCCTGGTCAATGAATACAATCTATTCAAAATGGAAGAAAATGAGGACATTGAAAAAATGTTTACCGAATTTAGTAAAATCATATGCAAACTAAAATCACTAAGGATGATCTATCTATACAGCCTGCAAGTCCAGAAGTTAGTCCAAAGTCTCCTAAAGATTTGGGAAACCAAGACTACCATTCTAGAAGATGAATATCTTCACAACATGACATATGATAAACTATAAGGTAACCTTATTGTATATGAGAAGAATTATATTAACAAGTACCACACGGTGGAAAAGAAAACACTAGTAGCCTTCAATGTTGCTCCAACTAAAGAAGTGGACATTCTGGAAGATGCTAATAATGAAGGGATGGCTCTCATAAATTGTAGAGTAAGGCAAATCATGAGACAGAGACAGAAAAGATCCCAAGGACCAAGAATGATGATTCCACCAAAAATGATGATTGTTGTTATTATTGTGAAAGGCCTAGTCATTTTAAATAAAATTGTCCTGAGTTAAGGAGAAGATCGTCCAAAAAAAATCAAAAATTTAGACCTTGGAGTGATGAACATAAATTCGAATAAGTAGAAGCTGCCAATATGTGCTTCATGGAAATAGGTGAATCTAGTAAGGTAAGAATACATGATTGTCATAGCTATAATATTATTAAATCTAACTTAGATTTACAACTAATGAGCTTCTAAAGGTTATAGAAGAATAAAATAATTGCTCAAGAGAAAAAAAGTTGCAAAGCTTGATTTAAATGAAAACTTGAAGAGGAACAGAGAAGTCATCGAATAGAAATCAAAGAATGTCATATTGAAATTGACTTTCTTCATGAAGAACTTGATGATGTAAAAATAAAGCTAAATAGCATTAAGAAAACTCTTAGTCAGAGTTTTGTGAGATCAAAATCCCTTCAAAACAAATCTAGTTCCTCATTAGAATCATTTAAATCAGCTAAGATCTCCTTCTCTTCTTAAGGACCTATCCATTTTATATGTGGTCAAAGAGGAAACAAATCATATAGCTATAGGCATAAGCCTAAAAGTGGGTGGGTTTAAAGGCCCAAAGGAAGCACATCTAACCTGTAAGGACCCAAGACCACTGGGGTACCTACACAAAATTGATCTTCTTTTATTACAGGAATAGGTTCGCAAGAGTTATAAGAAAGTAATGTGGGTCATTAACATCAGATGTTCCACACACATAACTGAAAAGAAAGAAATTTTCATTCTCTAGAGAAAATTGATAGGAATTAGTAAGGTTCGGTGACAATGCAAGAGAAAACATCATCGGAGTTAGCCCAGTAAAACTCAGCTCATCATGCTAATTCAAGGAAGTATATTTAGTAGATAGCCTTAAATACAATCTGCTTAGCATCATTCAGCTCTGTGATGTCGGATTTGAAGTACTCTTCAAAGCCACAAATTACTCAATCAAATACGATAAAAATACATCTCTATCATTGGTGAACACATTGACAACATTTATGTTTTAAATAGTCCTAATTTTACTACCTTAACTTGCCTCACTGTGCATGCCAGTGATACTTGGTTGTGGCACAGAAAGCTCGGGCATACTAGTATGCATATCATTGAGAGATAGTCCAGACTCAAATTGGTGAGAGGTCTACCAAAAATCAAATTTGAAAAGGATCATATCTGTGATGCCTACCAATTGGAAAAGTAGACCCAGACATCATTCAAAGTCAAAGACATTGTCTCCTATACCAAACCTATTCAAACAATCTACCATTTATGCCTACATGGCCTTCAATAAATTTGTGTGTTGAGGAATCCATGCATATTATATTTGATGAATCTAATCACTTCTCCACGATTTTGAGTGTTGATAAAAAATGGGTGGATAACCGATGATCTAAAGAAAGTAGCAGCACTATCCCTGAGCTATCACAAAATAAGTCTACTACACCCTCCCAAGAGTCAACTTCTGAAGCAAACTAGTAAACCCAAGTGTTTCAAAGGAGTGGAATCATGATGATAGTCATCCAAATGAAATCATCATCGGAAATCCAGAAGATAGAGTGTAGAAAAGAGTATCATTAAGGAGACAAGCAGTTGTCACCGTTGCTTCTCAAATTGAACCCAAGAAAATGGATGAGGCCCTCAAAGATAATTCATGGGTTAAAGATATGAAGGAATAACTAGATCAGTTTGAATGAAATCAAGTCTAGACTCTAGTTGAAAGACCTAGAAACTGCTCAATAATTGAATCCAGGTGGATCTAAAGAAATAAATTGGATGAAAAAGGTAAAGTTATCAGAAATAAAGCCAGACTTGTAGCTCAAGGCTACTCCTAGAAGGAAGGTATTGATTATGATAAGACCTTTTCCCCTATGTCAAGGTTAGAATCAATACTAGTTTTATTATCTTTTGTCGTGTTCAAATATTTTAAGTTATATCAAATGGACGTAAAAAGTGCTTTCATAAATGGCTTTATTCATGAGGAAG
This sequence comes from Capsicum baccatum var. pendulum, assembly GCA_030864225.1. NCBI lineage: Eukaryota > Viridiplantae > Streptophyta > Magnoliopsida > Solanales > Solanaceae > Capsicum > Capsicum baccatum. Next base: position 130,729,982 of record CM061557.1, read on the forward strand.
TTTTTGTAGAACAACCTCCCAAATTTGAAAATCCATAGTATCCAAATCATGTTTTCAAATTATCAAAAGCACTCTACAGCCACAAACAATCTCCAAAAGCTTGGTATAAGAGATTGAGTACTTTGTTACTAAATAAGAATTTTTAAAGGAGCAAAACTGATACAACTTTATTCATACAAAAGCTTGATTCAAATCTTCTCATTGTGCAAATTTACATTAATGATATCATTTTTCATAGTTCGAACATCTTTATGTGCGAGAATTTTGCTAATTTGATAAAAGAAGAATTCAAAATCAGTCTTATAGGAGAGCTCACATTCTTGCTAGGATTACAAATCAAATAAACTCCCAGAGGCACCTTCATCAGTCAAGACAAGTACACGAAAGAACTAATCAAAAAGTTTGGTATGGAAAAAGAAAAGTCCTATGGAACATAAATGAGCCCATCCACAAGCATTAATTCAGACTTATCTGAAAAAGACATTGATGAAAAGATGTACAGGGGATAATTGGATCTCTATTCTACCTGACTGCATATCAACCAGACATTATGTTCAGTGTGTGTAAATATGTCAGGTTCTAATTGACTCCCAAGTAATCTCATCTCACTATCTTCAAATGAATTATCTGATATCTAATAGGAACTCAAGACTTTTGACTATGTTATCCCTGATCTTCACATTTTGATTTAAATTGTTATTCAAATACTGATTTTGTAGGAGATAAAAATGATAGAAAGAGCACTAGTGGAACATGTAAAGTTCTTGGTGATTCCTTTATCTCATGGAATATCAAGAAGCAAACCTCCATTGCTATTTCAACCACTAAACTTGAATACATAGTTGTCAGAAGTTGTTGCTAAATCTTATGGATTATGCATCAGCTTCTTGACTTTGATTTATCTCTTAAATTTGTTCCTATTATGTGTGATAACACCAGTGCTATTGTCTTGTCTAAGTATACTATGCATTATTCTAGGGATAAACACATTGATATTAAGCATCATTTTATTCGAGATCATGTGAAAATGGTGATTTTCGTCTAAAATTTGTTGACTCTAAAAATCGACTAGCAGATATTTTTCCTGCTAGAAGAGTAATTTTGTTCCCTTAGAAAATGGCTTGGTATTCTTAACATTAATGATTTTTAAGCTTTTTTTTGGATAAGTAATTTTTCGTGACTTTTGCTAAAATAAAAATTTATTTGCATTTTTTGGTACACCTCTTTTGAAAGAGGAGTCATCATTACTTTGTATATATTTATCTCTATGTATGGATCTCCTAGTCATCATTATTGGGACCGCTAATGTTTGGAAGTCATCAAAGAAGCCAACTCCAGGAATGAAAGGACATCAATTCACAGTCTACGGCATCCAAGTAAATTGGTCAACATAATTAAAAATTCAAAAAGAATCTCAGCCCAAAATTCATGAAAAAATTAGATCAATCATGATTAAGTAAAAAAATAGTAGATATTGGAAGATTGAAGAGTATCTCACTCGAAGATATCGAGGATCACGGCATCCAAACATTATGGTAAGCAAATCAATCAAATATCTTAGAAATGGAAGAAGAATCACAATCCCAAAATAATGGCAGACCAAATCAAACCATAAAGAAAGAAAGGCCACAACCGATACATGGACATATCTGATATGGACATGTATAATTGTGGAAACTGCCCCATTTATGGACGTATCTGATATGGACATTCATTATGGAACCCTCAATCAAGCAATCAATTCAAATCCTTAATTGAGAAGAAATCTCTTGGCTTTCCTATCATTGTACTCGAGCCCAACATTGAATAGTCTAAGAAAACTTTGAAATCCAAGGGGAATGGAAGTAGACACGACATTGGTGTTTTGAACAAGGATAAATCTCTGTGTTATTACTTTGTGTTCTATTATTTATTTACTTAATTATTTTAAATCTAATTTGTTTTTCAAAGTGCACTAATTTGTAGGCTAGTCGACTATAAGGAGTCAGTAGTCAACTCATAGAAAAATGTCAATTCACCACCCCTCTTGAATTTTGTTCTTATGTTTCACTCCAAGTAGTTTAGACCATTAAAAATTGGTGTATTTGTAATTGATTTCCCTGCCACAAGAAATGATGGACCAGTCATTGAGACAGAATCCCTCCTAATTATTAGACTTTCAAGAGGAATTATTCTAATACCAATTGAAGATTTATACAGTCCATCACAAAGCATGGAATTGATAAAGTATAATGATTTAGCAGTTCTAAGAATAGATAACATGAATGGAAAGTGAAATATAGTAAGGTGAAACCATAGTGATTTTACGTGAAAACTCCTTGCTCAAGGGAGTAAAAAACATGACATACCCTAGGGGGATTTCACCAACTCTGATCAACCTTTAATTATATCTTAGAAATTAATAATCCAAAATCTTATAATCATGTAATAACTTTATTGCAACACACCCTCATAATAACTCTATTGTGATCTCTCTATTATCTATCTCTAGCTACAAAACGATGATGCTCTAAAGCACACACAAAAGTTTTGCATAGTCCACCAAGTAGTAAAATGACCTCCAGAAAGCTAAGTATAGATCCTATAGGGACTTGTGTTAAACAACTATTATAATGACCCTTTCGATTATTTTTTATAATTCCATTTTTTTAACCATTTGAGTTTTTCCATAGATTCCCCAAGGACACAAGTTATTTATGACTTGCTAGGACTGACCATTTGGTTATCGGGTAGTTCTTTTGGTTTTTAAAACAACCTTATTTAGAAGTCTTCACCGGTTCCAAATGGCCATCGAGTAAAAACTTTAGTAAAAAGATCTCGAATGCAAACTTTGACTATGCCAGTAATTTTGGAATATTGATTTTAAGCTAGGTAGACCTTTGGTTTGGGTCCAAATGCACTCGAGCTCATTTTGAAATATTTGTCGAAAAGTTAAAAAATAAAAAGTATGGGTGTGGGGTCCATATTTGATCTAAACAACCTTATATGGAAAATATAACTAAATCAATGCGTCTAGAATGTCAAATTTAGTAGGGTTACATAGTTCACTATCAAAAATTGAAGTCTGGATGAGTTTTGAGGGTCAAAAATAAGTTCATGATTTTGCTAGTGCTGGTGCAAGTATGATTGCACAAGTAACTATTGAGATTGTGGTCTATAGGCCTATGATAGCAATACCTCTGTACTCAAAGGGGAAATAAATATCCCTCAATGTCATGATTTTGGTCATTTTCTCTTCATCCTTGAGGCCTAGAAACCCTACAAGAGTGTGATAACTCAAAATTGAGCTTTGGGGTGACTTGGGAGCTTAATTATCATCTATTATCATTATTATCACCCAAATTAAGGTAAGATTTCATCGCCTTGTCAATGAATTCCTTGGTTTTTGACCCAAAATTCCAAATTAACTAAGAGCTTGATTTTAGCCCAAAGTTTGCTTGGTTTTCACCCATTTCCTAAGGGTTATTATTCCTTGTTCATCTTTGAACATTGGGTTGACCTCAGAATTGTGATTTCCATAAGCGGCACCTACTTGGGGTTTTTAGTGTTGTTTTAAGACCCAAAGCACAATGGTGCAATATAGGTATCATTATTCTTGCATGGATGAGTATATTAATATTTTGATAGTGTGTGGTCATTCAAGGATTGTAAAGTGAAGATGGGAGTTTGGTGAATGATGTAAGGATATGCAATTTGGCTTTAAGGTAGGCTTCTGTCTACTCTTCTTCATAAGAGGATATATGATATACATATTATGTGTGAATGTGAATGTTAAGTTTGATTATAGGTAGAATGACTTAGTATTGAATATTGCAGTTTGGGGATTAGATGAGGGTTTTGACCCGTAAGTTGGAATGCTTAATATCCTTTTAAAACCTATTGCCTTCTCCTTAGATTGAACTAATTTGTAGCATGGATACGGAATGATGCTAGGTTAGGGATGTGGTTTAAGTGTCGGAATCATGGTTAGTATGATTAACCTTTGTTGGGCTAGTCTAGTGATCTTAAAATGACAATTTTAGTTGAGTTGACTTAAATACCCTTGTTTCCAGATAAAATTACTATCTTAGGATTGGTTATGGCTTACTTTACATCTAGAAGTTGAACTAGATACCTTAGCCTAGGTTGGGATATAAATTGACTAAATATGGCATTTGAGTATTATAAATGGGTTCTTCTGGCCCACCTTTGGCCAAGACTTGTGTTAGCCCTTACAAACTTAGTTGTGGGTGTTAGGACTAGTTTATGCTATTAAGCCTTTAGATTAAGTTTACTTTGTGGCTTGGTAAATTATGATGACTTTCCCTAAATTATGAATAATGGACTTTAGAGATGTTATTTCCTTTTAGATATAATATTTGACCTATACAGATGATATCCCTTATGGTCATGATATGTGACCGATAGAAGTAAGATGCCTTCTAGATGTGAGATGTCTATTAATATATTATGCCTCCTAGATATGAGGTGCCTCCAAGATGTAAGATGCTTATTGATATATTGTGCCTCTTATATCTGAGATAATTATAGATATGCCTTATGGTTTATGGAGATATTATGCCTCAAAAATATGCTATGGCTTATTTAAAATGAGATAATTTATAAATATGATATTGATAAGGGTTTCAAATATGTACGTAGGTCAAAGGCTATTATTATGATTTTATAATTATTCCAAACACATTATTGGGCCTAAGGCTATGTTATGATATAACTGGACCATCCAGGACGTGTATATCCTTGTAAAGGATACAATTGTAGTTTATTGATATATTAATGCTTATGGTTCCATTGTATGAATATTGGTGATGGCATGCATATATTTGATATATTTATGATCATTGCATTGATGATTGATACAATTCTCATTACAATATAATATTGTTATTATTGTCACTAAGGGCTAAAGCCCACTTTCTACCTTAATAATGAATTTCTTCATAATAATGAATGCCAGTCTTTAATGAATAACATATAGGTAAAATAGGTTAATAATGATGTTTAAAAGACTAGATCGAGATAAGTTCCGATCTATGATTTGACATTACTAATTACTCTGGTCATGAAATATTCTGACCCTTTCTACACTTTTATAATGATTTATTCTCAAAGTTCACTCTGAGCAACAAACTTATGGATTTACACTCTTTAGCCATGGCTAGAGCCCGTGTGCCTATTATTTCCAGATACACATCTCTCCGATATGGAACGGGGGAAGATGTTGGATTGATAACATAAATTTTGAGTAAAACCCAATAAAATTTATAATATTCATTTCCTATATATATATATATTCTTATTGATAATATGACATTGATGATGAACGATGAATTATGAAAATATACTCTACCTTGCTTCTCTTTTATGTTTATTTACTTTATCCCTCATAGGGATTGTACTTTACTTTATCCCTCATGGGGCTTGTACTCTACTTTATCCATTGTGGGGCTTACTCTCTATTATTGATATTAATTTAGATATTATGATTATATGATGATACTCAATAAGGCTAGAGGATATTATAATGATGTGATGATACCCGGCAAGGCTATCGAATAATATGATGATATGATGATGCCCAAAAGAGCCAATGGATATTATGATGATGTGATGATACCCTGCAAGATTAGAGGATTTTATTATGATGATATTAATACCCAACAAGGTCAGAGGTGATTATATTAATGCGGCTATATGTACATCTACCAGTTCGAGTTTGGCTAGCCCTATGTATGGCAAATATATATATACCCAAAAAATATAAAGGATTATTATAATGAGGATGATGATAATGGTTATGGTATCTTGAATTTTATTACATTCATACTTCACCTATCACCAGTATGTGCCTATGTCTATTAGCTCATATAGGAGGGTTGTATAGATATGGGTGATAACTTTGCCTTGTGTTGTTGTATATTGATTGAATCTTTTAATCCAAGGGCGGTGGTGGTATGAATAGGCTCAGATAGGTATTTCATTTTCTAAAATAGTTGGTTACCCACACGGTTATTAATATTGTTATGATTATTATTATGTCTAGCTTATGACAGATTAGACATTGATTTGGTATCAAGACTCCAGGTATTATTCTGACGTTTATGTCTTATGATTTCATTATTATGCATGATTAATTCATGATAATTCAAATGTATTATAAACCCTAAGATTATTGGTACTAGATCCTGATAGGATTATAATGAGGCATTAAAATAAAGATGTTGATCTTGGCTGTGCTTTGATATGAACTTACATTTATATATATATACATATGCATATCTAGCTATATGTAGCTATGGTATTACCGTATATCCATTCCTTATTTGTACATATTGTATATTCATTCCTTAGCCTTGTATATTGATATATATAATGTTCCTTCATCCTTTATTTATATATTGTCTAGGGATTTATAGTATAGTGTTGAGATTTTTGAATATGGTTGGAATAGGATAGTTCTTCCATGATACTTTCTTAGCCTTATTATGTTATTCTCTTGGAGATGGATAAGATAGGTTATCCTTATTATCATTGGCTATTTTGTGGTTGTTGAACATCGGGTGTAGTTTCCAATCTTTTTATATATTGTATATATAAACTTTATCTTTGGAGATCAGTTGGTAGTTGCCTACGAAGTGTTATTCATTTGGTACTCATACTACACTTCTGCAGCCTACAGATAATAGTATGGGTTATAATTATTTATGTATTGGTCATGTAGAGCAGCCATGGTTTGGAGACTTCAAGTAAGCTCTTAATGTTTGGAGTATTACTTCCCTCCCTGTAATATGCTAGACTAGTCTTTATGTTGTATTCGGAGATAATTTATAGCAGTGCAATTTTTTTGATAATTCAATCTTGTACTCTTGTTATATAAGAAGCTCTTGTACTGATATCACTAGATTTTGGGACTTCATTATGTATTTGATCTTCTATTTCATCTTTTCCATATTCTTTATTTATGTATATTAAGTAGTTTGTTACTAGATATTCTGTACTACGAATTTGCCTTGCATACTAGTGGGTTATAGTAGGCACCATCATGACTTGAGTATTTGGTTTGTGACAAATTAGTATCAGATTTAGGTTCCACCAGTTTGTTAGTACAAAAGCTAAGTGTTTATTAGAGTCCTATGGGTCAGTGAGGAGACATTCATAACTATCTTCGAGAGGCTATAGGGATATTTTAGAAAATTTACTTCTTGACTCATTATCATGTCTCTGCATTACTATGAACCTTGAACACATTCTTTGACTCTATTTTGTCCCCAAATGGGCAATGTAAAATGGTCGATAGATATGGATGAGACTTCAACACGTGTTTTTAGAGCTCCAGTGCAGCATCAGATTAGAGATATTAGAGATGAATATTAAAGATCTTCAGCATCAACTAAAGAAAAGCTTATGACTACTTCAGCCTTTGAGGTCCAGAATCAGGGATCCAAGTCATGTTGTAGATCCATCAGAACCATGAATGACATTCAAAACATTGAGTAGTTCTTAGACCAGATTTGGCTCTATTGGTGTTCATTAGGGTTCTTGACCAGTTTATGAGTATGACATAGGGTTTCTAGATTGGGCCAGGGTTTTCCTATGCTACATCCTTTAGAGCACGTCATGGTGCATGGAATCATTGGAGGTTTAGCATTGCTACTTTATTTGGCATCGAAGAACTTAATAGTAGGTAGATCTTCATTCTCTCAGGTTGTAGATTATGTGAAGTCCATAGAGAGAGCATTTATTGAGACTTATTGAGGTGGCGGCAAGAGGCCATGCATCAGTAAATAATTTTTGGTATTTTTTCCAAGGGCTTATTTTGATTGTGATGAGATAGGACATAAGTTCAGAGAGAACCCTGGTTATAAGTTAGTTATCGGATAGAGTTAAAATGTATTTCCCCACCAACCTAGAGTTCTTGAGGCAAGCTATGATTGTGGGAAGGATGGACACTAGAGATTACTCTCACTGTCAGTTGGAGATCCATTTGGACTTAGTTTATGTTGCTCGCTAGGATTAGAGCTTTAGGAGTTTGTTACTACCATAGAGAGATTGATTATTGGACTAGAGAGTGTCCCCAATATGAGATTTCTTGTCATTCACCCTATTCAAATCAGTGTTGTGATATTATGGCATCTTGAGTTAGAGATAATGCACTTGGTACCTCAGTTGATGATTTAGTCAGTCGATCCAAGTTTGGACCTATTTAGATTTATTCTTCCTATATTTGTCAAGCATATGATTATGGATTTCACCATGATAGGTGTGCTTTTATTTCCTATATTTATCTTTTATTATGTGTATTGGGGTTTTCATAGCCATTGATGATTATATGCCATGTTAAGTTCATATTGGTTATTTTGTGATATGTTATTAAATTTATGATTTTATGACTACTCCATGGTTTATTTCTTTTAGTAGTGGATGGAGTAGATCTGTCTTGATATTTTCTCCCAATGGGTGTACCACTTGGGTTTGGGTTCTATTTTCTTTGCACATTGGCCTTATTGTGTCCCTTGAGTGGTATATGATATTGATGTTCATTTTGGTATCGCCTATTCATTATATTGATGTTGATATTGTTGTTGCTATTAATATCAGTACTTAAGATTATTGATATTATTACTTGATGTAATTGATCCTCACTAGGTAGCGGTTTAGAATAGTGTTATTTAGTTAAAATTTCATTCTTTTTTATCATATTTGGTGGCTTGAGAATATATAACCCTATGTGATGATTTTTTTTCCATAGCGCAGTGATGTTGATTGTTTTCCCTATTGGTTAGCTGTATTAGATTGATTTGGGAATGTATTATGGTATCGAATGTAAGTTGACCTTCCATTGTTTTGTATGGTTCTTAAGTTGGCAATTTAGTTATATTTCCCATCCTTGAGTTTGAGATTATTAGACTTGCCTCCTTAGTTGTGAAGGCTTTTGTATTGGCTATCCCTTTCTATAAAGCCCATTTTTTAGCTTGAATAATTTTGGGTCCATTTATCGTTTGTGGCTATTTCATCAACTAATAGTGGTTTTGAGATTGAGATTGAGATGTTGTGGATTTATCTCTTAGATTTGTTGGATCCATCTCTTTGTGATGGTTTGCCCTTGTTATTGGTATTGAGATTAGTATATTTCTTCTTTGATGATGTGATTCTTGGATGGAGCAAATGATGATTGTCCTACTTGAGTGGATTCAGGAAATTCCCATTTCAAAGTTTGTTCGGATTAATGAGGCTTGGTGGAGTGCTTCTCCTTAATGATTTTTGCCTACGGCTATTCTTGGTGAGACAAAGTGTTGGATTGGTTAGTTTCTGGCTTAAGTTGTATTTCTTTAAGTTTCTAGAGTTTTTTCCATTACTAATATGGTTTATAGTATTGGGGAGTTCTTAAGTATGTTTTGGTGATTCGTTCCCTCGAGAAGACGTTGCATTGATTTCTTATGATTTTAGCTGGTGATTTATCCTTTATTACGATTTATTTCTTCAACTATGTTTCAATTTTAGCTCAGCATGATATATATAGATATGCCTGATTTAAATAGTAAGGTTGATGTGAGTATTTGACCATGGTTTGGATTTTTTGTCTCAATTTTGGATTTGATGCCATGGAATGGCGAATTGGAAGTTATGATAGATTTGGAGATTAATGCCTACCCTTCTTCAGGTTTGGTTTAAGCAGTTGAGATAGAGTGATTCAGCGTTGGTGTTGAGATTTCTACTTGGAATTGTAGAGCTTGAGTGTAGCCTTTGTTTTAGATTTATCTCAGTTTAGACCTCATGTATAGGTTGGATGAACCTACTCTCTGGTTACCAATTTGGCCTTCTCAACTTCGGTTGGACTATAGTTGCTAAGTGTTCAGATGATAGCCCATGGACCCAATATTGGTTCTTTAGTTTTGACCTTGAGTTTTTAGTCTACTTTGAGAATTTTGGGTGGTATACTCAGTGGGAGTAGTATATTTGAGTTGGATTCAGTATGGTTTCATTCTTGGTTGATAAGACATGTTGGAGCAGATTATTCAGCAATGAGTAGTTAGGCCTTGATCTTTTGGAATTCAGTTTGATTAACACTCGAACTAGCTGTAGCAGTTTCATAGATTGTGTTCCTTGATTATCTCCATTTGTGTGCCCAAATAGCGCTATATGGGCTTATTCTCATATTTGCCAAATGGACTTTCAATGGATCAGCCTCTGTTCTTTGAGTTATCTATGATGAGATTGCATGGACAGGACTAAGGTGATTTTCCTCCTAGTTTGAAGTGGATATGAAGTGTGAAATGGTAAAGGTCATATTTTGAATTAAGTCGGCGGTATGACTCATGTCTTGGTTTGTTTTTGGCTCAGATGAAACTTTGTTGATTTGTACGAATATCTAAAATAATGTCAATTGATAAACTAAACAAATCTTAAAAGGTATTTATAGGTTACAAGAAACCCTAGAGTTCAAATCCTAACTAAAATAGGAAAACTTAATTGCCCATACATAATTGGACTTAAATACATCATAGGGGTGTAATTGGGATACATGGAAATCCTAGGAAACGATTATGGAATGATCTGGAAAAATCACCATCGATGGCCACTTATCAAGGACACTTTCACCCTGTTCGTAGGTGCAGGTAGTACCTGCGGCCTTCTCGGGATTTCGACCTCAGGCACTTGCTTTGCCAATATACGGACCGTATATTCTACTTGTGGCCTGTACATTGACTTAACAAGTGAAAAAGGCCCCACCAACATATATATAATTTAATTCTCTTTCCAATGATATGAATTTTGCCTCAATATGATATCGGGGTTAAAAGTTATGGCCAAATTACTAAAGTACTATTAACTCTCAGGATCTTCAACTCTAGCACTTGCAACCAAGCTTTAAATCTTCAACTTCAATCATATGCTTTGTTCACGTATAATCCATAAAGTGTCAAGAATACCTAATAATGATCAAGTAAGTGGAAAAAATATCACTTTTCATCTTCTTCTCGAATTTAGCATCCAAAACCTAATTTCCTATAAAACACTCCAAAAACAGATCAAATCTAACAAATATAACCTTAAGTACATGCATATTCTCATAGTTTTAAGCATCTTAAGTTCTATATTTATATATCACATCAAGACCCTCAACTTAGAATGTTGCATGTCCTCAGGCAACAAAACATAACAAAACAATACGACAATGCTTAACCAAGAGAAACCTAAGATACCTAGGCAGTGAATCAACAAATTTAATCTTAAGATCATTACCCTTTTTCAAGTTTAGTACTTTAAAACCCAACTATGTGTATTATTGAAGCACAATAATGTGACACAAAGGAATCAAGATATGACGTTACATTAGCAACAAACAACCATGCATATATACAATTTACACCATCCAAACAAGAAGCAACTAGAAATACAACCCATGTTCCCTCACATTAAATAAGTCCCACTCACTCATATATGAAATCAAGCATGTCAATGTGGGGACGGTCAAGAGACACTCACACTCACAAAAGAAGTTCTAATCAATAAATGTCAAATACCATAGTCTTTCCTTTATTTTCCTTACCTTAGTTTTTAGATAATCAAGTTAAGATCACTATAGGACTTTTATCAGCTTACATGTAGTCTTGGGGGCTGGTATAGTACATATGGACATATCAAGTGACTAACCCTTCTTGGTACTACACTAACTTTAGGGTCCCGCTTATTAGCAAATTTTTCAATTTATTCCACCCTTATATCTCTTTTTTATTCCTTATTGCATATTCAGGTTGGTTGTGATCATTTATTCTTTATTTTTCATAATTTTCACAATTTTTCTTTTTTTTTTTTCTCTTTTTTTTCTTTTTCTACCACACCCATCCCTACTAGTTTTTCTCTTATTTTACCCTTTTTATACCTTTTTTACACTAAGCACCCCTATGATAGCCACCCACAACTTAAGAATTTTTCCTAAGTTGAGGTTCACAATGTCCAAGGAGGACCAGGGGAAAAACAGGTTCATTGTAACACAAATGGAAAAGTGAAAGGTGTAACAAGAAAAATAGGAATTCGGGCTTAAAATTGGAATCAAGGTATTTAATTTACACATGGAAGGTCATGTAGGCTAAAAGTGGACTAATATCAAAATCGGCCTATGATACTTTCCTAACCAACTATCTTACAACCTAGGAAAAATGAAACTTCCCAGAAATAGGACCCTTGAAAATTTGGTTGGTTTTGGACCCTTTTGGCTTGATACGACTCTAGAGAGTCACTCGTACCCCTTGGATACAAGTTGTAGGATGGATAGGTGACTTACTCGTACCCTAGGAAGTATAGGAGTCTTAGATACTACCCAAGATATGACTCATATAGGTAAATGTTATATAGGAGCTTACGAGTGGTATAGGACAAGTTGTATAGTGCATGTTTGAGTTGTCTAGTGTAATCTGTCCACCATAAGGTTGGGGGATATTATTGAGGTGACCACTCATACCCTTAGGTATGCGTTAGGGAGGTTAAGTCCTATAGAAACCAGTAGGTAAGTTCTTGTCAAGGTTGGGTACAAGTTGGGGTGTCACTCGTACCCTTGGATACGAATGGTAAGGTGAGTCGTACCCCAGGATGTGAATTGTTTTAATTTTTAAGTCAAGGATAGTTTGTCCATTTCCTGCTCCTAAACCCTTATGTCCTTACATTATATAACCCAATATGGTCTTCCATAATACTTATTAAAAGATCATAACACATCAAATACTCTCTCAAATACTCTTTTGAAGATTGGAGGGCAGGGTTTCTTCATGTGTTTTTCAAGGTGCTCAAAGGTCAAGATTTCTTCTGTAAATCATCTTGTATAAGATATGCACTCATTCCCCCACTGTTATTTCAAAATAAAGGCATGTGTATTGTGTTTTAAACATTGGTTTATGAATCTATAATGGTGAATTTTGAAATATTATTGAGGGTCTTTATGCATATGGTTTGGTATTGGTTTAAACTATGTCTTTACATGCTTTTGGTAATGGTTTGCATATGTGGTTGATTGTTAGTTATAGTTTAACTAATGGGTCTTGAGTAACCCTAATTATGGTGATTTACGCATTGGTTTTAGCCTTGGTAAATATGTGCCCTCAACATGTTGGATTAAATGCCTCATAGAACGTTTTACTCTATTGTTGAACTTTCATTGGAACTCTTGCATGGTTTGATTTGGTAATGTAAATTTAAATAGTTTTGGATAGTTTTTCATCATTTCAATGGTTTAAATGATATAAAAGACTTAAATGTTTGGAATGGTTTAAAGGGTAAAGGTTTTGGTGGTCATGATTGGTCTATTTTTAAAATCTTGTGAGAATACATGGAAATCCCCTAAGTGAATGCATTAATATAATTAGTTTAAATGGTTTGGAAAGGTAAAAGACTAAATATTTATGCTTGTGGGGAACATGAAGTCCCTCAAGTGGTTTAATAATATATATGGAAAGGCACTTGGAAGTCCCCTTAACCTAAATAGTTTGGCTATGGAATAATACTTGCAAGTATGGGTGGTATGACGATACCACTGGTTATTAAAAAGCCTTGGTTAATATATTGTAATTAGATTGTTTGGACATGGTATTAGGCATTAATGGAGGGTGTGTAGCTAATTCAAGGAAGATGGCGGTCCTAGGGGGACCAAAATCAAAATCTTATATTTACCGATATGAGGGGTCTTGATGACCATATGCGTGTGTCACATTTTATATCAGGGAATGTACTAGTCATCCCATGGGATATTTACTGGTCATGCGGCTACACGCATTCAGACCCTTTCAGTAGGGGGAGCTAAACCCATGTGGCCTATAGGTGGTTAGGACGGCAAAGATACAAAGCCCAGGTAATGGTTTTAAAGGCATTCTAAACCTGTTCCCCTTTTCTAGCACTTATATATATGTATGATTTATGTGTATTGGTTTGTTTACTTGGTTTTTCACTGGTTGGCATTATTTTATCCTTATCCAAAGTGCATGCTAGTGTTCACCCACTAACCCATCTACTAGCGGTTGTATAGCCATGTTATTCAAGAACCAACCATTCTACTCCTCTTGCTTAGTGATTGGATTTGGGTAAAGTCCATGTTGGATTGAAGTGGTGAATTTCCATAGTTTGGAAGGCATTTATTTTATGTCATGGTTTACTTCACATAATTCTTATCTTTTATACACTTTGGCTTTTTCTATGGTCAGGGGCATGTCCCGACTAAGTACTCTTTGGTTGGTCTAGAGGCTTTGTATGGACGATTATAGACTTGAGAATGGTATGGATGTTTTATGTTATTTATGCATACATTGGCTTATTATTATGGTATTTAGTTTTATGGTTTCCGCATTGGTTTAGTTGGTTAGACTTGACTAGGTGGGTCTCGGTTGTAGACTTATCCTAAAGTCACCATATAGGTAAACACGCTATCTTGTCCTATGTTTGGACTTTATCCGACTTAAGGTATGTATTTAGTGGTTAGGTTAGGTAACAGGGGCGGTTTCTGGTCCAGGTTGGGTTTGGGATTGCCTATTATGACAAGGCCCTTGTTTGGGTCGTGTCAAGTTGGTGTCAGAGAATTAGGTTTTGGTGTCATAGGGTGTCCAAAAATCCGTGTTGAGTGCATCCTTGCTTATGGGTGTGTCCTGCACCACACATATAATTAGGAGGCTACGAGGCTTTTAGGAATGTTTCACGTTCTTGGTTATTCTATTGAACTCTTTTCTAAATCTTCCATAGTTCACTCTTTAGATTGTCACTTCTCAAAGATCCTATGGTTCTTGGACTCACCTATCCTACTCGATAACAACATAGATAGATCTAGTCCGACTCATGAGGCACAAACCTGGTCAAGGATCACAATTTCTGGTTTTCCTTATGGAGTCCCACCAATCTCTACTGACCCTATCTTGGGAGGAGGAACTCATTCGTGGTTATCACAAGGAGAGGTTACCAATGTTGAGTTTTGATTGTCTATTAATCTATGGCCAAGATAGTAGAAACTCTGTTATGCTAGCCCAGTCCTATTGATATGGATTGGAATGAGGTGAGGTTACAAATAGGTAAGGTGAGAAGGTTTCGATTCTTTAAACTAAGGGGTGGCACTAAAGGGTGCTACTTTGGATTTCGGTATTGGTCGAATCATCTTTATTCCCTTACTATCCCTCGAAAGTCTAAGGCATCTTTTGATGCTGACACTGGTGTATTGAAAACGCTTTTCTTTGTGGTGTGTATGGGTCATTTGGCTCGAGGTCCTCTCTCTCTTGTGACCTCACTTGTGGTTGTGCATTTTGGTTATAGTTCCAAGGTTATTTCAGAATCTTTTCTTCTTCTGATTCTACCCTAGTAGGTGAATCTATTATTTCCAAAAGAGTCTATGGGTGTGTATGGTATCTACTAGTAGTAAAGGGGTGTTGGTGGATTTGTTTGACTCGAATATGGTGGATCTTGATGTTATTTGGGGAAATGGATTGGTTGTACTCATGCTAATCATTATTAGATTTTTTAGAATCCATAAGGATTGTCTTCAGGCTTCATGCTGCATCAGTTGTTTATTTGGATATGGTTTCATTCCCTAGCTATTAAGGGAAAGGTTATATCATGTGCTAAAAATCGAAGATCACTCTCCAAAAAAGGGTTTCTTAATTACTTGGTCCGGGTTAAAGATCCTAACTCAGAAGGTCCTTCTTTGGTTTGGTTTTAGTGATAAATTAATCTTTTAAGGTCTTTCTTGATGACTCTTATGGTGTCTTTCTAATGGGTAGGTTCGTTTGGGATTGGTCTTGGTTCAAACATTTTTCCGATTTCTATCCCTTCTTTATAGAATGACTCTTATGGTCGGGGGCATGTCCCGACTGAGTACTCTTTGGTTTGTTTAGAGGATTTTTATAGATAACTGTGGACTTGGGTATGGTATGGATGGTTTTTGTTATTTATACATACATTGGCTTATCATTATGGTATTTAGTTTTATGGTTTCCGCATTGTTTTGGTTTGTTAGACTTTATTGGGTGGGTCTCGGTAGTAGACTTATCCCAAAGTCACCACATGGATAAACACGATATCTTGTCCTATGTTCTAACTTCATCCGACTCAAGGTATGCATTTGGTCGTTAGGTTGGGAAAGGAGGGTAGTTCTCGGTCCTAGTTGGGCTTGGGAATACCCATTATGACAAGGCCCTAGTTTGAGTCATGTCATAAGACTAACTGGGCAAGTTCTAGACTTAACACACAAAGGGAACTAAATAGTATCTCACACACACATGGAACAGAGTTACATCACAAGCTACTACCTATCCGGTTCAAGCAATTATTAGTAATGATTATCATGTCCCTAATCCCAAAGTCATAACAAGATTCACAATGGTCACATAATATATATATATATATATATATATATATATATATATATCAGAGTTCAAAAACAGACATTATGAGAGGTACTATCATTTATCCCAAAAATCAACAAAAATATGTCAATTACCTTATATACTGATTTTTCTCCTAGTTAACCACAAAACATCATGAAACAAAACACAATTTACCTAAACATGTCAACTCTACTACGAAAAAGACTCAGGGGAAAAGAGTAACAGAAACAAAAAACCCAAGAAGACATCAAGAAACACAAGTAGCCCCTTCCCCAGCTTAAAATCATACATTATCCTCAATTCATCAAACCTCTACAAAACCAGAGAGTTAGGAACATAATTGTTGCACCATAGATGTGAAAATCTGACATCAATCACGCAATATAAATACAAACAACAAAATACCTTGGGTTTCCTCCCAAGCAGCGCCTACACAGACTTCCCTAACAAAACCATGGGTACCTTGATTGCTCAGACTTTATCAAGGTAGCCTAATAGATGACCTCCAATCTTCCTTTTCCAATTTTAACTTATGAACTGTACCTCTAATTATTTTTCTAATTTCCCATTATGCTCATGGGGAGGAGGTAAAAAAATAAAGGACCCAAGTAGTAAATATGGAATGTGGTAATTCTCGTCCCTTATGTGGGGAATGTAATTCATAGATTCTTACTCAAAAAATTCAAGAATATAGACATATGTTTCCTTCTTGTTGCACTCTTCTTCAGGCTCGGATGGCTCGATCAAGATCTGACTATCCAAACACAATGTGGAAAAATACTTAGAATGAGGTCCAATATGCCCCTACTCATGATTTGCAGTCTTCTTTACATCCCCACATAACTCTAGTATGCTCTCCTTAAGTGTGACACTATCCATAAGAGTATGAGCAATTTTTGACTCCTCCAATATTATCTCCTCGAGTTGGTTTTTAAGAAATTTTTCAGTTTCACACCACCCATAACTAAGTTGTAGGGCATTCCATGCAACAGTGTTTGTATTCAACTCTACTTGTAGGTGGTGAATATCCAAGCCAATCCTATAAACCTTTTGAATACTATCTTAATTTCCTTTTGCCAGGAGCGCCAACGTGTCAAACATGCTCTTATTTTGTTCCAACAATATATTTATCAGGCTCCGACAGTAATGAATCATATCATAAGGAAGGGAACTAATAAATAAGGGGTCATCGCCACTTCATACTTCCTCTAGACAGGTTGTCATCTCAATAAGAGTAGGTAACAAAACAAATTAAACAAAAGAAAATAAAACCTGATAACTCTAATAACTTCACTCAAGATTCTCAAACTGTATTCTCAGCAACGACACCAAAATTTGATAACGCGCAAAATACACCTATAATTGAAAGATGAAGTGGTCGCCATCAAATATAGTAACCCAACAAAGGATGGGGTCGATCCCATAGGGAACAGGCCAAAAATTCTTCTCGAACTTATTAAAATCTCTAGGCAGTGTAAGAAAGTAAAAGGCGGGATTTGTTGAAATAGAAAAAAGGAAAGAAATTGGTTGCTCTTGATTGTAAATAATCTACGATGAACACTAGGCTTGTGTTCCCCTAGCTTCTCAACTCAGTAGACTTATCGTGTACTGTCAAACTATTCTAATATCTTGCATGCAGAATTGATAAGTTATGTACCATCAACAGTCTTCTGGATGAGCTGACAGATTTCACCCTTTACCTTTTGAATTACTAACCCTTATCTTGATCCCAGTTAATTATTACCTTTTGAGTCTCTAGTTATTAGATGACAGCTAACCATCTTACTTTAATAATACCTAGTAACGTGGATCGACAGTTAAACTTTAGATTACTGTTGTGATTCTCTTATCCTAGTCACTACTCCTCTTTTGAAGTAAGGAGCAATAATCTAGATGGGATATTAACGTTGGCCACCACTAAGAAATCAATAAGAATGAAGAAAACCCAATATATTCAAGAATCTTTATATAGAATGACTTGGCACTTCCTCTACTTCATTAATCTGCCAGGGTTCCTACAACCTTAGCTTAGGGAATTAGTTGTTCATAGTTATAATATCAATCATGGAATCCAAATAAAAAATTACAAAATAAATCTCACAATAATAAGATAAGAAATTTTAAAGTCTTAAATTGAATAACAAACTAAGAACAATAAGATGTTTAAGAACATGACCCCAAAGAGGCCTTCTTCTTAATCAATCAATATGTGAATATGTTATTTTGAAATAATGTCAATTGATAAATAAACAAAGCCTAAAGGGTATTTATAGATTGCAAGAAATCCTAGAGTAGGAAAACTTAATTACCCATACATAATAGGACTTAAAAAAATCATATGAGTGTAATTGGGATACATGGAAACCTTAGGAAACAATTTTATAACAATCCAGAAAAATCATTGTCAGCAGGAACTTGCCAAGGCCACTTGCGCCATGTCCATGGGCGTAGATAGTACCCTCGTCTACAGGAAGGGCATAGGTAGTGACCGCAGATGTAATTTCTGCACTTTAGCTCTTACGATTTCAGCCTCCGACACTTGCTTTGCCTACATATAGGTTGTATGTGCTACTTCCAGCCTGCAAGTTGACTTATAAAGTGCAAAAGTCCCCACCATCAGATAGATAATTAAATATGTTTCCAACAACACCAATTTTTCCTCAACCCAATATTGGAGTGAAAAGTTATGGAAAAATTACTAAAGCACTGTCAACTCTCGAGATCTTCAACTCTGGCACTTGCAACCAAGCTTCAAATCTTCAACTTCAATCACATGCTTTGGTCACGTATAATTTGTAAAGTGTCAAGAATATCTAATAATGATCAAGTAAGTGTCCAAAAACATCACTTTTAATTTTTTTCCTTGAATTTAGCATCCAAAACCTAATTTCCTCCAAAACACTCCAAAAATACTTCAACTCTAACAAAATAGCTAAAAGTACATGCATATTCTCATTGTCTTAAGCATTGTAAGTGCTATATTTCTATAGCACATCAGTTATTAGTTCTAAAATGTTGATTTTAGGCTAGATAGACCTTTGGTTTTGTCCTAATGCACCCGAGCTCATTTTGACCTATTGATCAGAAAGTTGAAAAATTGGAAGTTTGGATGTGGTAATCTCATTTGGTCTAAGTAACCTCAGAAGGAAAATCCAACTTGAATTTAGTAGGGTTACATAGTTCATTGAAAAAATCAGAGTCTAAATGAGTTTTGAGGGTTGAAAATAAGTTTTGAATTTATTGGTGCTAGTGCGATCACACCAAGGACCATTTGCAATCGCAATAGTGCGATCGCGGTCCCTAGGACTGTGATAGCAATACATTTATACCTAAAAGGGATATAAATAGCCCCTACTATCATGATTTTGGTCATTTTCTCTTCATCTTTAAGACCTAGGAACCCTACAGGAGTGTGATAACTCAAAATTGAGCTTTGGGGTGATTGGGAGCTTGATTATAATCTATTATCATGATTATCACCCGTATTAAGGTAAGATTTCATCACCTTCTTGACGATTTTCTAGTTTTTTTACCCAAATCCCTAAAGTTACTAAGCGCTTGATTTTAGCCCAAAGTTTGCTCGATTTTCACCCATTTCTTGAGGGTTATGATTTCTTGTTCATGTATGAACATTGGGTTGACCTCAAAAATGTGATTCTTATAAGGGGGACCCACTTGGGGTTTTAAGTGTCATTTTTGGACCCAAAGCACAATGGTGTAATATGGGTATCGTTATTCTCGTATTGATGAGTAGATTATGATTTTGATAGTGTGATGGCATTTTGGGAATGTAAAGTAAAGATGGGGGTTTGGTGAATGATATAAGGACTTGCGGTTTGTCTATGAGGTTGGCTTATGTCTACTCTTCTTCATAAGATGATGAGTAATATATATATATTTTGTATGGATGTGAATGTTGAGTTTGATTATCGATAGAATGACTTAATATTAAAAATTGATGTTTGGGGATTAGATGAGGGTTTTCACCCATAAGTAGAAATACTTAATATCCTTTTCAAAACATGTTGCCTTCTCCCTAGATTGAACTAATTTGTAGTATGGATATGACATGATGCTATGTTTTAGATATGGTTTAAGTGTTGGAACCATGATTAGTATGATTAACCTTTATTGGGATAGTCTTGTGATCTTGTAACCATAATTTAAGTAGAACTGACTTAAATGCCCTTGTTTCTATACAAAATTCCTATCTTAAGATTCATTATGGCTTACTTGACATCTATAAGTGGAACTAGATACCTTAGCCTAGTTTGGGATATAAATTGCCTAAATTGGAATTTGAGGAATAGAAGTGGGTTCTTCCAGCCCACGTTAGGCCAAGACTTGTGTTAGCCCTTGCGAACTTAGTTGTAGGTGATAGACCTAGTTGACACTATTGAACCCTTAGAATAAGTTTACTTTGTGGATTGGTAAATTGTGATGACTTTCCCCGAATTATGATTAATTTTCTTTAGAGATGCTATTTCATCTTAGATATTATATTTGATCTATAGAGATGATATCACTCATAGGCATGATATATGACCTATAGAAGTGAGATGCCTCCTAAATATGAGATGTCTATTAATATATTATGCATCCTAGATAGTAGGTTCCTCATAGATTTGAGGTGCTTGTTGATATATTATGCCTCTTAGATGTGAGATGATTATATATATGCCTTATGGCATATGGAGATGTTATGCCTTATAAATACGCTATCCCTTATTTAAAATAAGATAATGTATAAATATTGATGTTGATATGGGTTACGAATATTTATGTGGGACAAATGTCTTGATTATGATTTTATAATTGTTCCGGACACATTATTGGGCCCAAGGCCGTGTTATGATATGAATTGACCATACAGGTAATGTCTATCCTTGTAAAGGATGTGATTGTAGTTTATTGATATATTATTGCTTATGGTTCCATTATATGAATATTGGTAATGGCGTGCATTTATTTAATACATTCATGATCGTTGCATTGGTGATTGAAACGATTTCTATTAGATTATAATATTGTTATTATTGTTACTAACTAAGGGTTATAGCCACTTTCTACCTTAATAATGGATTTCTTCATAATAATGAATGACATTCTTTAATGAACAACTTATACTTAAAGAGGTTAATAATGATGTTTAAAAGACTTGATCGAGGTAAGTTTCGGTCTATGATTTGATATTACTAATTATTCCAGTCATGAATGATTCCGACCCTTTCTACACCTTTATAATGATTAGCCCCGAAGTTCACTCCGGGCAACAAACAATTAGATTTACAGTCTATAGCTATATCTTGAGCCTGTGCACCTATCATATCCAAATACACCCCTCTCGAATACGTGACAGAGGAAGACGCCGTATTGATAATATAAATTTCGAGTAAAACCCAATAAAATTTATAATATTCACTTATTATATATATATGTGTGTGTGTGTGCTTATTTATAATGTGACATTGATGATGAATGATAAATTAAGGAAATATACTCTACCTTAATTCTCTTTTATGTTTATTTACTTTAGCCCTCGTGGAGCCTGTACTTTACTTTAGCCTTCGAGGGGCTTGCACATTACTTTAACCATCGTGGGGCTCACTTTCTATTATTGACATTGATTTGGATATTATGGTGATACAATGATACTCAGCAATGCCTAACGATATTATGATAGTGTGTGATACTCGGCAAGGCCGAAGGATATTATGAAAATGTGATGATGCCCAGCAAGGCTGGTGGAAATTATTATGATATGATGATACCAACAAGGCTGGAGGATGTTATGATGATGATATTTATACCTGACAAGGCTGGAGGATAATTATATTAATGTGCTTATGTGTACATCTACTGATTTGAGTCTAGCTTTCCCTTTGTCTGGTAAATATATATTTACCCAACAAAGCCGACGGCTGATTATGGTAAGGATGATGATGGTCATAGTATTTTGAATTCTGTTGCATTCATACTTTGCCTATCACCAGTATACATCTATGTCTATCAGCACATATGGGAGGGCAGTATAGACATGGGTGATGACTATGCCTTTTGTTATTGTATGCTGATTGAACCTTCCGAGCATGGGGCGGTGGGGGTAAGCATAGGCTCAGATAAGTATTTGGTTTTTCGGATTAGCCGATTACCCGCACCTTTAATTGATATTATTATGTCATTATTATGATCATTGTTATGTCTAACTTATGATAGATTGGTCTTTGATTCAGTATCGAGACTAGAAGTATTATTCTGACCTCTGTATCTTACAATTTCATTATTTTCATGACTCAAACCAAGGCCTAGCTGTGACGGATAACTCAAGTGCAACAAGGACCGGAGACCACCCCCTTGCACCTAGCCAAACAGGCATCATACCCCCAAAGGCGGGTGAATTCTAAAGATATAATAAGATAGCATACTATAAGCTTAAAGAATTTAAGATATGTCTGTAACTGCTAACCGATAACTGACCTACAAAAACTAACCAACATTACCCAAATCCACAGTAATCCACAAAGACTTCTAACAAACTGAAATCAATAAAGTGTTGGGACATATCCCTGACTCTGAAAATGGAAATGATAATGTTAATATAAACTCTTTAGTTCTAGTCTTTGAAATGAAACTGATGAAATGACCACGTCTTCCAGAGAATGGAAGCTCACCATTTCACCACGAACAATTGATGAACCGAGACTATCCATCTAACACTTCCAGGAAAAGTAGAAGTGTTTCTAGTGCCTACATCACGTGGGGATATAGCATCCAAATACGTTTAGTAGGTTGAGCACTTGCATGTAACTCAGGGGTAGGAAATAATGTCATGATCCACATTTCAAAAGTTTGTTAAGAAAATGCACATAATCATATATATATATATATATATATACATATATAACATGTCATTTCAAGAAAGGGAATAAGGCTTAGCATGCAGTAAAACTTTACTATGACTCGTACTCAGTCATTACAACTCGCTTTGTCCAGCCATTGTCAAAGCAGAAACAATTGTCGCATCACACTGGTTAGGCTACGGAAGACACCATACAACTCGTTATGAGACCCTACCACTCATAGGGAATAATTCATCGTCAAGATAGAACTCTAGGCCAATATACTGGCCAGGTTACGATTGTATCCATAGGACCCGTTAAGACTCCCTATGACTCATATGGTGAGTCATAGTTCAGTCAGTGAAGATGAAATTTGAGAAATTTTAAGGACCAAAAATCCACGGGGATAATTCTCCTTCCCTCCTCAATATTATTCGTCCGTAAATGATGAGACAAGTCACTTATTAGCATGATTTAATCCAAACACAACCAAACTTACCTTTAACAAAGACAAAAAACTAAGATATCAAGGAATTCAGAATTTTCTTTAACAAAGTTAGAAAACAAAGATTCTAAGGAATTTACATACCTCAAGCACAATTATACGGACAGGGAAACAATATGGGATACATGGACTTTATGTCCTCTTTGGATTCCCAAGTAGCCTCTTCACACTTTTGGTTCCTCTATAGAACCTTTATCAAAGCCACGTCCTTTGTGTGCAACCGGCGAACTTGCTGATCCAAGATCTCAATTGAGACTTCCTCATAGGATAAGGAATCTAAGATGCCAACACCATCCAATGGAACAACCAAGGAAGGATCACATACGCATTTCATCAACATCGATACATGGAAGACTGGATAAATACAACCCAACATTGAAGGACACTCTAACTCATAATCCACATTATCCACTCTTTTCAAAATATGATATGGACCAATATAATGAGGATTGATCTTTCCCTTATTTCCAAACTGCATCACTCCCTTCATAAGAAACACCTCTAAGAATATCCAATCACCAACTTCAAATTCTAACTCCTTTTACCTCATGTCCACATAGGAATTTTGATAACTTTGGGTAGTCTCCATCCTAACATTAATTTCCTTCACCTTTTCTATATCTTAGTAAAAAAAATTAGGACCATACATCCTATTCTCGCCAACCTCAAACCACCCAATAGGGTACCAACTACTCCTACCATAAAAAGCCTCAAATGGATCCATCCCAATACTCAAGTGATAACTATTATTATAATAATACTATACAAGAGGCAAATGGTCAACCCAGCTACCACTAAATTTGATCACAGAAGACCTTAGTATATCCTTCAAAGTCTTTATCGTCCTTTCTGTTTGTCCATCCATCTGCGAGTGGAAGGCGGTGCTAAGATTCACCTTAGT
The DNA here is from genome assembly GCA_030864225.1 of Capsicum baccatum var. pendulum. NCBI lineage: Eukaryota > Viridiplantae > Streptophyta > Magnoliopsida > Solanales > Solanaceae > Capsicum > Capsicum baccatum. The sequence goes on from CM061557.1 coordinate 130,754,582, forward strand.
CCCCAAACTTCTTTGAAAGGAACTTCATAATTAAGATGTTACTTCTTTGAAAGGAACTTCATAATTAAGATGAGAACTAAGTACCTCGATCTGATATAATGGAAATTAGAGCACTATGCAACTTCATGATCTTCTCAATGAGGAGCTTAGAGTAATTTCTGGCAAATAGTTAGTCTTCACTGGCAAAAAATAGGTGGACTTAGTCATCCTATCTATGATGACACAAATCGAATGAAACTTATGGTTAGACTATGGAATATCAGTAATGAAATCTATATTAATGTAATACCCCAAACTTTCTTTAAGTCAAATCTAGTCTCCAAAAGAGTTAGTGGTGACTTCCTAACTAATTACTATTTAAATTAGAAATAATTTCCTCAATTTTGACTTTTTATCATATGGAAAATTGAATTAGATTTCTAACGATACTAATTTCATCCAAATCTGGTATCAGAGTAAAAAGTTATGGATGTTTTACAAAGAACTGTTGAAACTGCCCAGAAGCAATGGTCAGGCTGACGGACTAAGGCAGTGAACCCGACTTCTGGTCAAGGGAGATGACCAGGAATAATGAACTATCGTCCAAACCATCATAGGTGAGGTAGAAAGTTTAGGTTCTGGCCAAATGCGACGGTAAGTACTGACAAACCATCGAGCCAGTGATGGACCATCGCCCAAACCGTCGCCACTTTTGATAAGCAATTTTAATTCATTTTTAAAAAGGTATTTGGGTCTTTTTCCACCCCTTTTAACTGTTAATTAAACCATACCAGATCTCATAACTTCATTATTAATCTATGACACCAAATTAGGGTTTCTCTCAAAGATCAACCCCCTAGAACAAAAAACCATAGGTGTTTAATTCCAAGTCAATAATTCAAGCTTTCCTCCACCAATATTTAAGATATCATCCACCCAAGTATGTCAAGTGTTTATGCATGGGTTCCTTTCACCAATGAAGCTCAAAAAACCCTATTTGAAACATAAACTTTGGATTTTATGGTATGAATTGAATTATATCCAACTCCGACATCAAACCTGCCATGACCAGCAAATGCAGAACTCCAGTGACATCTGAACTTTACTTTACTCTTTTAATCTTTACTTCTTAGTTGCTCTCTACAATCTAGTCATTTTGGCTATTTTTTAATTTTGATTTCTTGTGAGTTTAGCTATTTTCAGTCACTGCTTGCAGTTTTTGTATTTCTTTATACACTTTTGTTCTCATTATAATATTCTACTCATGTGTCTTATTTATTGTTTATTTTATGTTTCTTGTTTTTTTGTTACTTGTGGTTAAGTGCTGACTAGCTGCTTGGATTAGTGGTGGGTATTATTGTGTTTGTTGTGTTTAGCTAGATGCTAGGATGATTAGTGTACCTTATGGTGCCTTTCCTTACTATTTTCGTCCAGTTGCTTTGTTTGCTTGTTCTTCAGTTTAGGGCTCTATTTTTGGTTTTGAGTAGTGGCTGGAGTGGTCGATGGTAGAATAGGGTCATATCCGAGGGGGTTAGGGGTGGGGTGAGGGTTATTTTGGGAAGGGGTGAGGAGAAGAGGGTTGGGGTGGGTATGGGGTATGGGTCGGGCACTAGGGTGGGATTGTTGAAGGGTGTTAGAGGTAGGCGTCAGGTGGGAGATGATAGGTTTAGGGTAGGGTCTTGGAACATTAGGACCCTTCAGGGCAAGTCTGTAGAGCTGGTGAAGATTGTTAAGAAGAGGAGGATCAATATTGCATGTGTTCAGGAGACTAAGTGGGTAGGTTCTAAAGCTAGGGCTGTGGATAGGTACAAGCTGTGGTACTTGAGGAGTGAGAGGCATCGGACTAGAGTGGGTATTTTAGTGGATGAAGAGGTTAGAGAGCAGGTGGTGGAGGTAAAGAGGGTCAGTAATAGGCTGATGAAGATTAAGTTGGTCATTGGGGGTTTTTTGTTGTATGTTTATAGTGTGTATGCACCGCAAGTGGGATTGGATGAGGAGGTGAAAGTGAAATTTTGGGAAGATTTGGACTATGTGGTAAGAAGCGTGCCTAGCTCAAAGAAGATTGTCATAGCAGGGGATTTCAATGGCCACATTGGGGTCTTACTGGGTGGCTATGACGATGTGCCTAGAGGTTTTGGTTTTAGTGACAGAAATATAAGGGAGCGGATCTTTTGGATTTTGTGAGGGCCTTTGGGAAGGTGGTAGTGAATTTGAGTTATCCAAAGAAGGAGGATCATCTGATTACCTTCAAAAACGCAATAGCCAGGACCCAGATTGACTTTCTATTGCTTAGGAAGGGCGATAAGGGACTTTGTAAGGATTGTAAAGTCATTTCGAGTGAGCATCTTTTGACCTAGCATAGGCTTCTAGAGATGGACTTGTCTATCAAGAAGTGCAAGAAGAGAAGGTTTGAGGATGGTCGACCTAGAATTAAGTGGGGAGGCTTGATGCCAGTGAATGCACTGGAGATAAGGGATAAGGTGGTGAGAATGGGGGTATGGGAGAGTAGGGGGACATGGATTCTATGTGGGACAGGGATTCTATCGGCATCACGAAGACTGCTATACAGGTGTTGGGTGTTTTGACGGGTCGAGCAGGTCGTCATAAGAGGAACTGGTGGTGGAATGAAGAAGTGAAAAAGAAAGTGGAGATTAAGAAAGAGGCGTATGTTAAGTTGATTGATAGTAAAGATGAGGAGGAAAAGCGGATGAATAGGGAGGCTTACAAAGTAGCAAGGAAGGAGGCTAATTAGCAGTTACGGCTGCTAAATCGGCAGTGTTCGAGAGCCTGTATGCGGGGTTAGAGGATAAAGAAGGGGAAAAGAGGTTGTATAAGCTTGCTAAGGCTAGGGAGTGGAAGGTCATGACCTCGATCAGGTGAAGTGCATTAAGGAAGAGGATGGTACTATTTTGGTGGAGGATGTTCACATTAAAAAAAGAAGGTAGGAGTACTTTCAAAGACTTTTGAATGAGGATGGGGACAAAGGCTTTGAGAAAGGGGAGCTAGAGCACTCGAAGGAGAGACATGATTTCAGTTACTGTAGGTGTTTTAAGGTGGAAGGGGTTAGAGAGGCTATTCATAGAATGCGGAGGGGTAGGTGGCTGACTGAGTTGTTTAACGTCATTTTTAAGACTGTGATTATGCTTGAGGCCTGGAGATAGAGTACGATGATCCCTTTATATAAAAACAAGGGTGATATTCAAAGTTGCAACAACTATAAGGGTATAAAGTTGTTGAGTCAGACTATGAAAATTTGGGAGAGAGTAGTCGAGGGTATAAAGATGTCACGACCCAAACTAGGGCCTGGCCGTGACGGACATCCCGAACCATGTAGGCCCAGAATATCCTTATCTATCTGGTAATCATGCACAACATTCATATAAGTATGGAAACTGTAAAGCAACTACATCTAAATAACATCTGACTCGGTCTGCAAAATATCTACTACATGAAAATCTGACAACTGTCTAAAACTGGGACAAGGCCCCCAGTAGACCAAACCTGAAATAAGTAACATAATCTTAAAAGACAGGCCTTCTGGAATAGAGAAGGATCACCACTGCATAATCTAATCAACTGTCTGAATTATCTACTGCTTATCTGGACCCCTAGACTGAGCCTCAGAACCTGAGAGGTAGGGGGTCAAGACAGATGTACTGGTATGCAGAGCATATCCAAAACAATCATTTATTGTTCAACATATATGAGAGCAATTTAAAGCAGTTCATGAGTATATCATATAGTAAGAATTCACATGGGATTTCTAAAGACTCTGTAAAAATCATCACAATTCTGAGAAATCTGTGTTACTTCTGCGCTAGGTGGTATACCCTACATCTCTAACAAATTCCATGGGCTATATGGAAACTACCATGAACTAGGCAGCAAAGCCCCCAACCCAAATGTGCAGTAAGGGTAGGAGTCTCTGAATCTACTATGCCACATGGCCTTCACCAGCGTACAATAATAATATACCATTACCGGCAAATATGGTTTCAGGCTAAGAGTTGCATGAACTCGTGTCTTCTTCGGGTAACCACCTAACCCTCTTTAAGCCCCTTTTAAAAATCTATCATAAAATTTTGTCTCTGAAAACATGATTTGTTATGGTACAAATACATATGGTATCGTCATACCATGGACTTGAACGTCACATCTCTGGCCATTATTAGTCTATCGTACATCTTTGTTTTAAAAACACAAGTTTTGGGACCACCATTTCAATAATTCAATTCAAAGAAACTCTTTATCAAACCTCATGTAAACACATGCAAGGAACTCATCTTTGTCAAGTATTTCAATAGTACAATACAAGGTGGTCATGTCAAAGTTCTCAATTCACATGCAATTCTTTCTCTTAAACGCAAGAACACTTTTATATCAAGAAACACCCTCTCAACAATTTCAAATCATGCTCAAATGCTATAATATTATGTAAACATCTTTCAAATCACAAAATCATAATCTTTAATTCAATACAAGAGAGAGAGTTCATAATTTATGCTCTCAACAATCTTAAATCTCAATTTCATGCATATACATATATATGTAAATCAATTTAGGGTAAAAGACCACAAGGCCAAAGCAATAGTAGCCATATATATAGTTTTCAAAACCCCCATAAAATACATGGATCAAAACCTTTAAATTATGCTTTAATATTTTCAAGCCCATGTAGTTTTTAGGATAAACCCCACGTACCTCTATTTCGGAGAATAATGAATGATTCTTGAAGCTTATAGATTGGGGATTCCAAATAGATAATTATCTTCAAAAACTCATGGTTGAATCTTGAATTATTTTGGATTCTTGTTTGAAACCCTAGAGAGCGTTCTTGATGAATTTTGGTGAAAGTGTATGTATTTAGGTGTATTTGTGATTAAATCCTGTGTTTGGATGGGTTTGGGGCCATGGGAAATGTCTAGTTTGACCTTAGAATTTAAAATATGGGACTGGAACGCCGTAAAAGGCTTCACCGTGACATGCTGGAAATCGCGGTGAGCTACTAGAATTGACAATTGTCGATTTAAGGCTCATCGCGATGCAGTGACCAGTCAATCGGGAATGCTGACACTAAAATGCTCTAACTTCTTCATTAGGTGTCCGTTTTAGGTGAATTTAGTATCGATCGAAAGCTAATTCAAAGATCTTTCATTTGATATATAGTAGGACACCCAATTAGTTATATACAAAGAGCTATGGTCTATTGAAGTTGACTCAAGTTTCTATGCTCACTAAAACTCGAACGATAGGAAAGCTTTCAACTTGACCTTCAGTTAGGGGACCTTTATGATCTCAATTCATGATTAAATAGGTTACCACACTACATACTTGATTAACATGGAAAATTTGCATAGGATTTATGGATTTGGGATCATCTATGCATAGAAATGACGGTTTTCTTTCTAGCCCAAAACACGGGGCGTTACAATATCTCCCCCTTGGGATCATTCATTCCCAAATGATGGGTAGAAACGTTGAAGCTTAAAGGTATGGAATAACATGGTCCTGATGTGTCTTCTAAGAAAGGATATAACTGATTTGAAGCATTTGAACTTTTATCATGAAACTGAATTCTGAGTTAACTTGACTTCACTTACTTCAAGGAGCTGATTCATGCTGAGAGTTTAAGATTCCCTTGAAGTGTTCATGATTAAATTATATATATTGAATTGAGACTTGACAACTTATGCAAGTACAAATCATGAGGCAACATGTCTTAGATCGCACCAGGTTACTGTTTGCCTGAGCTAAAATACTTGGAAACATTTGAAATCATGCTCTGTATGATTATGAACCGAGTCATGACTAAGTAGCTGAATCTGAAACATGATGCTTTGACTGAACTGAATTTGCAATTTACATTGATGAAATAGATTATCTCTTGGGATGGTCATATGCTTAAGACTTCAGATAGTAGGACTAGGTAAAAAGGTGGAAAACCACAGTAACTTGTCTATCTGACTGTTAAAATGAATTACTGGCTATACAGACAGAATTATGCTGGACCCTCATACTTAACTAGAGTATCTCATTCAACACTCTTTCTAAAGAAGTCATAGTAGCGTTAGGGAGAAAAGAATCTTGGAAACTATTTACACAAGACATCCAACTAAGGAATCACAATATTGACACTACTCTATAGCATGGAATATAGATATATAACTTATAAAGTAGGATAGAATTACCAGGCCTTAGGCAATGCAACTTCTTACTTTCAAACTCTGCACATTTCTCGAATATCCCTTAACTATACTATTCCCCTCAAGTACCATGCTCCTTTGATTCAACTTATAATTCTCATATGGGCATTGCTAAACCTTTCTACTAATGTCTAAAGTAGCTTAAATCCTTTCACCGTGATCAAGCATAATTCTAAATCACAAAATACAACATGCCATACCACGATACTAGTCTAAACTATATGATTCAACCTTCTATATCCTTTTAAAGATCACACTCTAAGCATAACGTGCTTTACCACCTCAATGACCAACTCTAAACTCTCACTATGGGTTCACTAGTGCATATAGCGTTCCTCCACTTAAATCCCAACATATCCTTCAAGCCTACCTTAATAACCACATATGAACTCCAAGGCAAAGACCTATAAGGACATACTTCATGTATTCTCTAATCCACTATCAATATAACTCCCACGCGCTACCCCAAGAACATACACACACAAATCTCCACTAACCATCACATATATCAAAGACTTGGCCCCAGATCATACTTCACACTTATGGCCTTATCTAAAATAAGAATACTATGATCTTTCATTAACAAGAAACATTTAATCATCACCACTATCATCATGTAAAGAGGATGCACTAAAAGGTTAGAACATAAGACCTTGAAGCACGGGAGGATATTATACGAGACTTGACACTTAACTTAGGCTGAAGGAATAGCAAATCAACATCAGGGATTCATCAAAGTGATTTGAACTGGGGCATACATGACTATAAGCTGAATCCCATCAATCACAAAGAGTATAGCATGAATTTTAGGAACTGAGAACACTATAAAGCCTGAGTACATGAGTCATGAGCTGTATGACCTCAATTTGAAGTTCATAACATACGGAATGTGTTTCTGACTACTGAATGAGCTGGAACTCCTCATTTTAGAACTAGAAGAGCACGTGATTCTCTCTTATATATATGAACAAAAACTATGATCGTGGAACTGGAATGTAAGGCATGATTAAGTATTGGGATAACTGAAAAATACTGAGGTAAGAATGGGTTGAGCCTCACCCTCACTTCCTAATGTTCTATATCATACTGACATCACTACTAGAATCTGAGAGCCTGTCTTGGTCACTTGTTTTATGATCTCCCCCTAGCTTTAAGACATCATCTTAAGTTTGAGAGATCCCTTAATATACTCTAAACTGAACTACACTCACTGCACTCTGGGGTCTAGAATACGACAATACCTGCAATTAATATAACTTAACCCGAATAGCTATACCTGGAAGGGGAAAATCCACTGCTAACCCTACCTTCTGAGACACACTCTATCTTTCTATAGCCCCCAATAGTCGATCACATAATACTTGAACACTACTAACTCTGAATCCTCGTGAGTATTCCCATTGTAGAAGTGCACACCCTATAGTGCTTCAACTCTTATTTCTTTTAGTTCAACCTTCAAAATTCAAACTTAGATTATAACACTTAACATGGATATCACCAAGCCTTTGATGAATCATACTACTAGTCTTTCTCCACCTAGCAACTCAACGGTACTACTATGTCTACTAGCCATATACAACATGTAATAGTCTTGGAAAATGTCGCAACTCCATATTACCTTGGGCATACTTCTACCTCATACATACAACATCATACTTTTGTTACGAATTAAATAAACTTAATCTATTACATACACTGTTCAAGCCTATTAGATTACTTCCATAAAACCGGTATCATTATCCAAGCAATCATCCTAACTACCTTAATGGCTATCAATTGTTCAAAGTTAATGGCTAGTACTAAGCATGATTTATAGCCCAACCTGACACATAATTCTAACAAATCATTCATCATTAATCTTAAGCCACTATTCTTACATCCATATCCTACATTAAATTCAAGCCAACAATCTAGCATCAATCATCTACCATAAATGAGGAAGGAAACATAACATACTAGTCCATCAAATTGGTACATTATACCCAAATACCTCTAAAATCTACTACATACCTTCTCAAGAGTAGTACTAGTTTACAACTACCAACGAAAAGAAGGTCAAGGGGGGATAAAGTCACGTAATAGACATGGTCAACCTTAAACTTAGATTATAACCCCATACAATCTTATCTACTTATACGGCTTTCTCACATCACACTTACTTGCCCAAGCATGAATTTAGACTACTTTTAAATTCCACAAACAACCATGAGTCTATAATTATTACTTACTGGCTCACCTAGCCATTTTCATACTTCAAGTAGATAACAATTCACCTTAACTAATAACTCTTTCTCTACTTTCTATGAACTAACACACAAGGACGTATCACTTTAATGCCAACTCAATCTCATGCAAAAAGGTTTGGTTATATATACACTTAATAAATTGCCCTTTCCACTTTTCTTGCCATTACGCCCCTAAACCCCCCAGTTCCATCCAACACAAGAATCAACAAGATGCACAAAATAGATCCCACACGGCTCCACTGGACTTTTATTTTTCAATAACACAATGATAACAAGGTTACAAAAGATAGAAACTAGACTCACAATAATAAATGATCTAAGAATACATATCTTACTCTGTATGAGTAAAAATCTAAGTCAAACACTCCCCTTACATACTACTATACAATCCACACATGTTACTAGCTAGCATATTAGTCTATCACTATAAAGGGGTAAATCATCCTCAAATATCAGTTATTCAACTAAACATATTTATCTACACAAAAGTCATCCTCACTCTGATTTCTAACCTTGTGACTTCGTATCACCACTTCTTGGCCTAATCTCACTACCAATAGGTCATGACACCGACACTTTAACTTATACTACTACTTGGGTGGAAATATAGTTCCAATATTCTGCTATACCTCATTCGCTCATAATCAAGACATTTGCAACATAAAAACTTTAGAAAGGGACTTAATACGCTTAATATCGCAAGCTCAAAAGCATGATTTCATCAAAATCAAAGTTCACACAAAAATTAATACACTCTGAAGCACTAACAGACTTTTCTCCAGTCCTTGCATAATCTCAAAATCTTATATGGCTCAATAAAAAGGGCCATACCATTTAGATTCAAGACTTTTACACCTGAATCACGTTAACAAGGAGATATATCTAAACACATCAAAGTAAGGAAAGAATTAGGATAACTTTACTTTTGTATGGGGACACCATAGTATGAATTAGAGTATGAAAGAGAAACATTCTGTCTCAATAGCACGAACTAGAACATGAAGAAAGGGAAACTTTCCTAAACACCTAGTAGTCTCCTACTTATAAGTGTGGTGCACTATATACCCATAAACAAGACTCTACCCGATGTGATTTTACAGAAACCCTAGGACCATGAATCGTGCTCTGATACCAAGTTTTTCACGACCCAAACTAGGCGCTGGCTGTGATGGACATCCCAAACCTTGAAGTCCCAGAATGCCTTTCTCTATCTGGTAATCATGCACAATATTTATATAGTAAAATAAGATGCGGAAACATAATCTGCTACGAAACCATGGTCAATTCTGAATTCAACATGAGTATGAAAACTGTAAAGCAACTACATCTAAATAACATCTGACTCAGTCTGCAAAATCTCTACTATATAAAAATTTGACAACTGTCTGAAACTGGGACAAGGCCCCCAATAGACCAAAACTAAAATAAGTGACATAATCTGAAAAGACGGGCCTTCTATAATAGAGAAAGCTCACCACTGCATAATCTGATCCGCTGTTTAAATTATCTACTGCTTATCTGGACCCCTAGACTGAGCCTCAAAACCTGAGAGGTAGGAGAGGGGTCAATATAAATGTATTGGTATGCAGAGTATATCCAAAAATAATCATTTACTATTCAATATATATGAGAGCAATTTAAAATAGTTCATGAGTATATTATGTAGTAAGAATTCACATAGGCATTTTAAAGACTATAAAAATCATCACAACTTTGAGAAATCTGTGTTACTTCTGCTCTAGGTGTTATACCCTACAACTCTAAGAAATTCCATGGGCTATATGGAAACTGCATTAACTTGACAATGAAGCCCCCAACCTAAGTATGCCATAAGGGCCAGAGTCTCTGAATATACTACGCCACACACCCATCGCTAGCGTACACTAATAATCTACCTGTATCGACAAATATGATTTTAGGCTAAGAGTTGCTTGAACTCGCGCCTTCTTCGGGTAACCAGCTAACCCTCTTTAACCCCCTTTTTAAAACTCTATCAAAACGTGCAGTCTCTAAAAACATACTCTGAAAACATGCTCTAAAAACATACTTTGAAAATATGATCTGTTATGGTATAAATACATATGGTATCGTCATACCATTGACTTGCAAGTCACATCTCTGAGCCATTATTAGTCTATCGTATATATCTATTCTCAAAACATAAGTTTTGAGACCACCATTTCAATAATTCAATTCAAAGAAACTCTTTCTCAAACCTCATGTAAACATATGCAAGGAACTCATCTTTGTCAAGCATTTTAATAGTACAATACAAGGTGGTCATGTCAAAGTTCTCAATTCACATGCAATTCTTTCTGTTAAACACAAGAACATATTTATATCAAGAAACACCCTCTCAATAATTTCAAATTATGTTCAAATGCTATAATATTGCAAAAACATCTTTCAAATTACAAAACCGTAATTTTTAATTCAATACAAGAGAGGGAGTTCATAATTTATGCTCTCAACAATCTTAAATCTCAGTTTCATACATATACATATATATGTAAATCAATTTAAGGGAAAAGACCAGAAGGCCAAAGCAATAGTAGCATTGAAACTTCCAAAAGGAATAACCAATAATATAGTTTTCAAAAACCCCATAAAATACACGCATCAAAACCTTTAAATCAGGCTTTAAGAATTTCAAGCCCATGTAGTTTTTAGGATAAACCCCACATACCTCTATTCTGGAGAATAATGAATGATTCTTGAAGCTTATGGATTAGGGATTCCAAATCTCTAATTATCTTCAAAAACTCACGGTTGAATCTTGAATTATTTGGGATTGTAGTTTGAAACCCTAGAGAGAATTCTTAATTAATTTTGGTGAAAGTGTATGTATTTAGGTGTATTTGGGATTAAATCCCGTGTTTGGATGGGCTTGGGGCCATAGGAAATGTCTAGTTTGACCTTGAAATTAAAAATCCGGGACTGGAATACCGTAAAAGGATTCACCGCAATGCACTAGAAATCATGGTGAGCTATTGTAATTGATAATTGTCAATTTAAGGCTCATCGCGATGTGGTGGCCAGTCAATCGGGAACACTGACACTAAAAATGCTCTAACATCTTCACTGAGTGTCCGTTTTAGGTGAATTTGGTATCAATGGAAAGCTAATTCGAAGATATTTCATTTGACATATAGTAAGCCACCCATTTTGTTATATACAGTGAGATATGGTCGATTGAAGTTGACTCAAGTTTTTACGCTCACTAAAACTCAAATAATAGGAAAGATTTCAACTTAACCCTGAGTTAGGGGACCTTTATAATCTCAATTCATGCTCAAATAGGTTAACACACTACATACTTGATTACATGGAAAAGTTTTATAAGATTTATGGCTTTTGGATTATCTACACATAGAAATGACGGTTTTCATTCTAGCCCAAAACACGGGGTATTATAATTGAGTCCATTTTGGAGAACCAGTTTGGAGTTATGCCTGGTTGCTCGATGACAGAGGCAATCCATCTGGTGAAGAGATTAGTAGAGAGTATAAAGAAAGAAAAAGGGTTTTACACATGGTGTTCATCGACCTGGAAAAGGCTTATGATAAAGTCCTGAGGTAGGTTCTTTGGAGTTAAGAGAGGTCCCAATGGCATACACTAGGGCTATTAAGGGCATGTATGATGGAGGGAAGACCTGAGTGAGGACGTCAGGAGAAGACTCAAGGCCCGTTCCTTTTTGCTTTAGTGATGGACGTATTGACGTGGATCATTCAAGGTAAGGTACCTTAGTGGATGTTATTTGCAGATGATATAGTGTTGATTGATGAGTCACGAGTGGGTGTGAATAGCAAGATGGAGGTTTGGAGGTAAACCCTTGAATCTAAGGGGGTTAGGTTTAGTAGGTCCAAAACAGAGTATTTGGAATTCAAGTTTAGTGACTTGAGATAAGAGAATGAAGGGGAGGTAAGGTTGGACTCACAGGATATCGGTGAGATAAACATATTCAAATATCTTAGGTCTATGATTCAGGGGAATGGTGAGATTGATGAGAATGTCTCTAATCATATTAGAGCAGGTTGGATGAAGTGGAGGCTCGCCTATAGAGTATTTTGTGATAAAAAGGTGCCCCTTAAGATTAAAGGTAAACTCTATAGAGTGGCAATCCATCTGGCCATATTGTACAGAGCAGAGTGTTGGCCAATCAAGCACTCCCATATTTAAAAACTGAAGGTAGCAGAAATAAGAATATTGCATTGGATGTGTGGGCATACTAGAGGAGACAGAGTTAGGAATGTGATTATTCAGGAGAAAGTGGGAGTGGCCTCAGTAGAGGACAAGATGTGGGAAGGAAGACTGAGATGGTTTGGGCATGTGATGAGAAGGGGCATTCAGAAAGTGGGAGTGTCCTCAGTAGAGGACAAGATATGGGAAGAAAGACTGAGATGGTTTGGGCATGTGATGAGAAGGGGCATGAATGCCCCTGTTCAGAGGTATAAGAGGCTTGTTTTGGATGTCTTCAGGAGGAGTGGAGGTAGGACAGAGAAATAATGAAAGGAGGTGATTAGATATAACATGGAGCAGCTTCAACTAACGGAGGACACAACCCTAGATAGGAAGGTATGGAGGTCGCGGATATGGTAGAAGGTTAATATGAGTGTGTGGGTTGTAGCATGCAGTCAGGAGAATTTTCTTTGTAGTCGGGTTAGTAATCCTAGGTTTGTGTACATAGGTTTCCTTGGTATGTTAGTGTAGGGTTCTACTAGGTAGGTGTCATATGTCATGGCTTAGTACCTATTTTTTTCGTGTCGCCCTTATGTCTCGTATTTTTGTATTTGTTTGATATCTATTTTATTATTTCTTATTCCTGATATTCTTTAATGTCATCCATCCCATTGTTTAGTTTTCTTTATCTTGAGCCGGGGGTCTATCGAAAACAGCCTCTCTACTTCTTCGAAGGTAGCAGTATGGACTACGTACATCTTACCCTCCCCAGACCCCTCTTTGTGGGAATACACTTGGTTTGTTATTGTTGTTGTTGTTGTTGTTGTTGTTTGATTTCCAAGGTGAAGTCTTTATTGACTATCATAAAAATATGTTATTATGTGGTTGAAATTCTTGCATTGGAAGTTTAAAATGTTGCCAAGAAGTATTATTTCAATATTCATGCCTAAGCCTAAAGATATGCATGCAAAGTGTTTGATAAAATGCCTAAGATGATAGGAATTATGCCTTATGACTCATTTGTGACCAAAAATTGATGAATCCATGTTTCTCCCTTATGTTCGATATGACTCCCACGTTATTGTTATGCTTTGTAATGGATTGACATAATTCTCATATAATTAGGCTTATGAAATTATGATATGTTTACATGCATTCCTATTCATGTGTAAGCTTATAGCATGTGAATACTTCATGAAATCCCCAATGATTGTACTATGGATTGTTGACTATGGTCATGTGTCAAGAAATGTCATGTTTTATCAGTGTCATGCTATCGAGTCTTGAGGTACTTGTACCCGATAATTTAGTTGTGTGCCTAGAGACAGTGTCATGTTTTCAACATACTCTCAGTCAAGCCATGATTCATAGAACTCAATCAGTCATGTGACTCGAGAAAACTCAGTAAACTCAGTAATCTCAAAAATTCAGTGATCTCAGTAGTGTTCCATCTATCAATGGAACTGGATGAATGCAGTCCAGTTCAATTCAGTTAATCATGTTCAGTGTCTATTCAGATGGGAATAGGATTCAGCACCGAGTTAGCCCAAAGATGGGAACTCACCTATTATTAGAGGGTGTGATTCTTAGAATCAATCCTTGCGCTCTAGAACTACGTAGCTAGTATAGGTTGAGACATCAAACCTGCTAGTTGAGGGTAGATAAGGTGGCTTAACCTATTACATGAGGGTCCCACCATTCTCCTTAGAGTACCTGTTAGATGAGGGATTACTCACAATTTGTCCTTACCAGTGTCGCAGTATTGACACCCTTACAATTGGGGTTACAGATTGGACCCCAACTCAATTATATTATCCTATTTGGGACATGTCAGTTAGATGACTACTTCCCACAGTTATAGTCTTAGTCTCAGTCTCAGTAATAAAACTTAGATAGTTCTAAAGAATTTAGGACTGTCAGATACAGTCACTAAGTTCAGTACAGAACTTAGCTAGTTCCATCAGAAATAGGACTGTCAGGCGCAGTCATTCAGATAATAGTATATCCATTATACGAAGCTTATGTTATCAGTATTCAGATTCAGTGATGTCATGATCTAAGTAAAAGTTCACATATTCATGCATGTATTCTCATGTTTATATTATTTAGTTAGTTAGTATTGTTAATGCATATAAACCCCTTGAATTCAGCCTACCTCACTTGCATACCAGTACATTCGATCGTACTGATGCATTTGAGCTATGGTGTTTTATACCATAGGTTCAGAAGCACGAGCTCCAGAGCATCCTTAATAGATCAGTCGTTCAGCAGATAGACTAGCAGTGAGTCCTCATCATTCAAGGATGTTATTATTTGACTATTTTATTCTTTCAGTACTTAATTTATTTCAGCAGTTGGAGTTAGTTGGGGATATGTCCCATCAACTCCATATTCAGACAATTTAGAGGCTTTCAGACTAGCATGTTCAGACAGTTATTTCAGTTTTTTTGGTATTGATAAACAATATCTCTAGACGTTATGTTTTATTAGATATTTGAACCTTATGGCCTTTCATCCTTTTTCCTAATTTATACAATATATTATGCAGTGCCCAGTTACATATATCAATCATGGGTAAGCTTGTGGTCCTTCGAGGTCATGAGCATCGTGTAGCATTTCGGGTACCAAATTCAGGGTGTTACAATTAATCACTTCCTATTTCCATACGGGCAACTCAATCTCTTGGGACAAACTACCAGGCCTCAAGTATTCTACCTTCACTTGTTGACAAACCATGCACTTAGCCACAAAATAGGCCATGTCCCTCTTCATGTCATTTCACCAATAAAATTCTATCAAATCATTGTACATCTTCATAGAACCAGGATGAACAATGTACCTCGACTCATCATCCTAATCCAAGATCCTCTCATGCAACCCATCAATATCGGGAACACACAACCTACCTTGGTACCTCAAGATACCATCACCATTAATTTCAAAGGCCATCATCTTCTGGTGACCCATATCATCCTTGATCTGCATCAAGATAGGATCCGAAACCTATTTCTTTTTTACCATGATACACAGAGATGACTTTACCACCTTTTACACCATCACATCACTATCCTCAAAGTCTAAGAGACGAACTTCAAGATTAGCCAAATGGTGAATATACTTTACCAACTCTTACCTATCCTTATCCATATAAGATAAGCTTCCCATAGACAACCTGCTAAGAGCATCAACAACCACGTTAGCTTTACTGGATGTAGTGAAGACTCATGGTGTAGTCCTTGAGCAACTTAAGTTATATATTTTGCTTGAGATTTAAATCCTTTTGGGTGAACACATATTGCAAACTCTTATGGTCTGAAAAGATGTCAACATGAACCCCATACAATAATTGCACCATATCTTCAAAGAAAAACAACAGCTAACAACTCAAAGTCATGAGTCAGATAATTCTTTTCGTGCACCTTCAACTGCCTAGAAGCATAAACAACCACCTTATTATGATGCATCAACACATAGCCCAGTCCCACCTTAGACGCATCACAATAAACAATAAAAGCATTTGTACCCTCACGTAAGGTCAAAATCGAAGATGGAGTCAATTTATCCTTCAACTTCTCAAAATTACCCTCACAAGCATCAGACCATATAAACTTTACTTTTTTCTGAGTCAACTTAGTCAATGGGACAACAATAGAAGACAAACATTCCACAAACCTTCTATATTAACCGGCTAAACCCAAGAAGCTTTGAATATCAATTGGAAATGTGGGTCTAGGACACTTCTTAACCATCACAACTTTTTGTAGATCCACCATGATCGCTACACTAAAAGTAACATGTCCCAGATAGGTTACAGTATTTAACCAGAACTCATATTTAGAAAACTTTGCATACAACCACTACTCTAGGTTTTGCAACACAAGGCAGAGGTGATCGACAATATCTGCCTCACTCTTGAAATATACCAAAATATCAACAATAAACACAATGACGAACAAATCTATGAACTGACAGAATACTCAATACATAAGATCCATGAATGCCATTGGGAATTTGTCAAACCAAAAATCACCTAAAACTCAAAATTACCATTTTAGGTTTGAAATACAGTCTTAGGGATATCCACTTCCCTAATATTCAACTGATGGTAGCCCAACTGAAGATCAAACTTAGAAAAGTACTTAGCTTCCTGAAGCTAGTAAAATAGATCATCAATCCTAGGAAATAAATACTTATCCTACAAAGTGACCTTATTCAATTGGCGGTAATATATACACATACAAAGGGACCCATCCTTCTTATGCAGGAAGAGAATTGGAGCACCCCATGGAGAATTTCTATGACAAATAAAACCCTTATCAAAGAGATCCTTGAACTACTCCATAAGTTCTTTTAACTAAGTCGGAGACATTTTATCAGGAGGGATAGAGATAGGATGAGTGTCCAAATAAATATAAATCCTAAAATAAATTTTTATATCAGGAGAAACACCAGGAAGATCATCAGGAAACACCTCAAGAAATTCCCAGACTGTAGGGACCAATTAGAAAGAAGGACCTTCAGATCTAGAATCCTTAACATGCAATAAATGGTAAAGACAACCCTTGGAAACCAATTTTTGGGCTCTAAGATAAGAAATAAACCTTCCCATAGGTACTAGGGAACTACCTTTCCACTCAACTATCAACTCATTTGGAAATCAAAAACTAACCCTTCGGGTCCAACAAGCAAGAGACACATAGCACGAGTGCAACCAATCCATCCCTAAATCATATCAAAGTCTAACATACCTAATTTAATCAGATCCACTAATGTATCTCTACCATAAATAGACACCATACAACCCCTATAGACTCTTCTAGCCATAATAGAGTCACTCATTGGGGTAGACACAGAAAAGGGATCAGAAATACACTCTGAATCAAAATAAAAATAAGTAGCCATGTAAGGGTCACATAAGAAAGAGTACACTTGTGATCAAGTAGACAACATATATCACGAGAGAAGAGTTTTCGCATACTAGTAACAACAAAAGGAGATGTCTCCAATTCTTGGTGGGTGGCAAAGCGCACAAATGAGTCCAACCAGTGTCGAAGCTAAAAGTAGCACCATTTAGTGTCAGAGCAAAAACAATAGAAACTTGGGCCTTATTAGCCCCCGGAGCAACATCGCCTAAAGGACAGTTCCTAAAAATGTGGCCAGGCTGACCACATCTGATACACTTATTCCTTCCCTCATCATAAAAACCATAACTCACCTGACAACAGAAATAACAAGAAGGATATAATAGAGCAGACTAAGCCCCACTGGCCTAAGATTAGGCACTTTGTGCCTTAAATCTACTGTTGCTCTAAAAATAGTAATCACTGAATGGCTTAGGATAGGGAGCACTAGTCATAGAATGGGAACCAGAATTGCCCCACTTATTCTTAGACCATTTATCAGCATCTCTACCATTATGTGACTGACCTCTACCCTAATTGAAATACCAAAATTTCTGAATCCACCTTTCACTTACCTCTACATGCTATTTTTTTTCATCCTCCACTTATTGAATATACACCACAAGCCTAGAGATATCCATATCACTATTAAACATAATGGCCTTACACTCCAACACCAAGTATTGAGACAAACCTGAAACTACTTCCTCATATTATCCCTCATATTAGACACTAGCTCTGGAGCATAACGAGGCAGCTCATGAAACTTCAAGTCATACACCTTCATAGTCATCTTACCTTGCTTCAAATTTATGAACTCCTCAGCCTTTGCCTTCTTCGATTCCTAATAAAAAAAGCGGTCAAGAAAAGCACCAGAGAAATCCTCATATAAAGCCAACTCTACATTATTTCCCCTAGATTGATCCCACTCCTCATACCACTGATACGCCACATCCTTTAATAGATATGCAGAGAATTCCATACCCTCAAAATCAGAAGCATGCATAACACAAAGAATCTTCTCCATCTTATTTATGAAACCTTGAGGATCATCCTCAGCTCTAAAACCAGTAAAGGTTAGAGGATTCATCCTTATAAACTGGCTAATTCTAGTGGCCTTAGAAAAACTCATAGCAACACCGATAAGACTCGGCTAACATGATTGAGATATCACCAACTTGGTTAACAGATGAATAAAATGGTGAAACTCAGCATTGGTAATATCTCTAGAGGTGACCAAGTAGAAGTGTTACCAGTGGGAGAAGGATCAGTGGGAACTAGTGGAACTCCACAAGGGCAATCAGAAGATATGACCCTAGATCGGGTCCAAACTCTTTAAGTAGGACGAGCCTTATCCTTATTATCCATAAGCGGGACAGAGGAGTTTCCACGAATAATATATCTTCTGTGAGGTATGATCTGAAAAACAAATTAGTAGTAATTATAAGAGACTTCAATACCCTAGAATCTATAGCCAAAAAGTAGATCGAAAGAAAGGAAAACATTCCTAAATGCCTCATAGCCTCTCCCTTATAAGTGTGGCATGCAACATACCTATAAAAAAGACTCTACTTGACACCGCTTTGTGAACACCCAATGAGACCAAACCTAGGCTCTAATATCTCTTTTGTCATGACTCGAACTAGGTCCTGGTCGTGATGGGTATATCAAGTCCAATAAGGACTGAAGAAAACCTTCTTGCACCTAGAAAAATAAACACCATACCCCCAAAGTTAAGAAAATTCCAAACATATAACAAGATAGCATATAATAAGCTAAAAGAATTTAAGATATATTTGTAATCGATAATTGGTAACGACCAAAAAAACTAATGCACATCACCCAAGTCCATAGTAATCCACAAATCCTTCTAACAAAACTGAAATAAATAAAGTGTTGGGATATATCCCCAACTCTGACAATGGCAATGATAATGTTAATATGAACTCTTCAATTCAATTTTATGAAAGGAAACTAATAAAATAATTGAGTCATCAGAAGAATGGAATCTCACCACTTAACCACCAATGACCGACAAACCAGGCTAATCTATTTAACACTGCACAGGAAAAGTAGAAGTATCTCCGATGCGTACATCGCATGGAGATACCTTGTTTGAAAATAATTAGTAGGTTGAGCAATAGCATGTAACTCAAGTGTAGGGGATAAAATAATGCCATGATCCACATTTCAAAAGTCATTCAAAATGATACACATAATTATATACATATATATATATATAAACATGTCATGCTAGGAAATAAAACAAGGCTTAGTATGAAGTAAAATTTTCTCTTGAAGTACATAGCTCAACCATCATAAAAAGGCACCCACGAGCTATATGGGTTCAGGTCCCCCTTCTTAAAGGGCCTTAGTGTGTGTTAGTTGTATGAATCGAAGGTATCAAGGAAGACCAGTAAATGCCCTGGACCCACATCAATCCAAGATACAAATATATCAATGGTGTGAACTACGCACACAGGTCATCAAGACCAAAAATCATGTCAGCAAACATGAGTTTCCAGTTTAAGTCATCTAAGACCCACACCTTCATGGCTTTACTATATAACCCCTATTAAGCCCAATTTAAAAAAAATTTCACATAACACATTTGTTAACCAATGAACCAACCATTAGGTACACCATGGGTATCGTCATACCTTACACTTAAAAGCATATCTCTATGCCATAATAATCACAATATCTTGGGGGAATGCCTCGACCCACTTTGTTCATTAAATCAAATCATAGCCAGCAAGGATTTCAAAGTTCGTGATCATTTTTAAATCATTAATGAAATGCAATATCATAGGTGAGTAAGTCAAACCAGTTAGCAATTTCACAATCCAAAGCTATTTACAAAAGTGGGTTAAGGGAACACAATTATTCAAAACCAATTCCAATTTCAAAATATAAATTTTGGGGTAAACCATGACCCCATAGTTTATTCACCATTCCCATGAACCCCATAAGTTTAAAACATCCAAAAGCATAAACAATGCATAGTAAATCATAGAAAAATAATTTAAGAATCTACCATATCAAAACCCTCAACCACAATAAAACCCACATTCAAAAACAACCCAATTAAACCATTTAAATACATGCTTTAAGGTAATAATTAGGGAAGAGCAACATTCCTGAAATGCCAAGATTTATGGAGAGAAATCAACCTTTAAGCTCCTAGATAACCATCTCCTTGGAAACCCCAAGTATCTTGATAATAAAGAGTTCAGAGAGTTTGAGAGTGTTTTTTTACTATGTTATGAATGATAAATAAACCCTTAAAGTGCTTTATGGTCATGGGGTTCAAGTAAGGAAAAATGGGAATTAACCACAATTCCCTTAATAAAAAGACTAAAAAATTACTGCTAGTCATTACGGGTGCCTTTACAACTCATAGGGTCACCCTACGACCCTTATTATCCAATCGTAGGCTTAATAGTATTAACGATCGCCAACACTAACTTGGCTACGATTCATACCATATGACTCGTACTCCATCATTATAACTTTTTTAGTTTGGTTGTAGTCAATGCAAAAATAATTTAGGCATCACATTGGTTGGGCTATAGAAGACACTATATGACATGTTACAAGACCTAAGGACTCATAGTGACCAATTCATTTTCAAGACAGAACTCCAGGCCAATATACTGGCTAGGCTATGATTGGTTCCATAGGACCCGTCAATACTCCCTATGACTTGTATGGGGATTCGTAGTCTAGGTAGTGAAGATAAAATTTCAAAAAATTTCAAGGACTAAAAATTTGGGGTGTTACAATTATTATGCATGATTAATTCATGAGGAGTCAAATGGATTAGAAACCCTGAGCTTGTTAGTACTAAATCTTGATAGGATTATAATAAGGCCTTAAAATAAGGATATGATGATCTAGGTTGTGCATTAAGATGATCTTACATCTATATATATACATATTCATATCGATCCATATGTAGCTATGGTATTACTGTATATCCCTTTCTCATTTGTTCATATTGTATATTTATAACTTGGCCTTGTATGTGGATATATATAATTTCCCTTTGTCCTTTATTCATATATTAGCCATGGATATATGGTATAGTGTTGAGATTTTTTAGTATGGATGGAATTGGATAGTTCATCCTCGATACTATCTTAGCCTTACTATGTTAGTCTATTGGACATTAATAGGATATGTTATCCTTATTATCTCATTAGCTATTTTGTGGTTGTTGAATATTGGGTGTAGTTTCCATCATGTTTATTTGTTATATATATCTGCTTTATCTTTGGAGCTCAATTGGCAGTTGCTTACTAAGTACCATTTGGTTGGTACTCATATTACACTTTTGCAGCCTGCAGATAATAGTATGGCTTATCACTATTTATGTATGAGTCATGTGGAACAGCCATAGTTTGGAGACTTTAAGTGAGCTCCTAACATTTGGAGTATTACTTTTCTCCCTCTTATGTGCTAGACTAGTCTTCATGTTGTATATGGATATAAGTTATAATAGCGATATTCTTTTGATAAGTCATTCTCATACTCTTATTATATTAGAAGCTCTTATACTGATACCACCATATTTTAGGACTTTATCATGTATTTGATCTTCTAGTTCATCTATTCAATATTCTTACTTTATGTATATTAGGTAGACCATTACTAGATATTCCAGACTACTAGTTTGGCTTGCCTACTAGTCGGTTATAGTAGGAACCATCATGACTTGAAAAATTGGGTCATGAAAAATTAGTATCACAGCTAGGTTCCATCGGTGTGTTAGTACAAGAGCTAAGTGCTTAGTAGAGTTCTGTGGATCGGTGTGAAAACATCCATAACCTATCTTTGGAAGGCTATAGGGAAATTTTAGGAAATTCACTTCTTGACTCATTATCATGTGTCTGCATTACTATGAACCTTGAACACATTCCTTGACTTTATCTATCCCTAAATGGGCAACACGAGATAGCCGACAGATGCGGGCAAGACTTCGACACATATTTTTAGAGCTTCAGTGTAACCTCAAATTAGAGATATCATAGACGGATGTCGAAGATCTTCATTATCAGCAAAAGAATTTAGGGCCATATTATGCTTCAATAAAGCTAGTGACTACTTCAGCCTTTGAGGTTCAGCATTGGGGATCCAAGTTATTTTACAGATCCCTCATATCCATGGATGACATTCAAAACATCGAGCATTTCTTAGAACAAAGTTTGGTTTATTGGTGCTCATCAGGGTTCTTGATCGGTTTCTGAGTATGAGATTGGCTTTCTAGATTAGGACAGTCATTTTTCTATGATATATCCTTCAGAGCACAACATGGTGCATAGAATCATTAGAGGTTTAATATTACCACTTCATTTGGTGTCAGATCACTTATTGTTGTTGGGTCTTCTTTCTCTCAGGTTGTGGATTATATGAAGGCCATAGAGAGAGCATGTATTAAGATTTATGGAGGTGGTGACAGGAGGTCATGCCATCAGTATAGCACTTTTAGTATTTTATTTTTAGTGCTCATATTGGTTGTGGTGATATAGGACATTGGTTTAGAGAGAGCCTTAATAAGAGTTAGTGGTTGGACAAATTTAGTATATATATTTTCATGCTAGCCTAGAATTCCTGAGGCAAACTATGATTTCAAGAAGGATGGAAATTATACTAGAGATTATTCTCAGTGTTAGTTGGCTAGCCATTTGGGCTTAGTTTGTGTTGCTCACCAGGATTAAAGCTTTAGGAGTTTGTTACTACTGCTGAGAGATCAATTTTGGAGTTAAAAGTGTGCCCGTCATAAGATTTCTAGTAATTTACCCTATTCAGATCAGCGTCATGATCTTATGACATCTTCAGTTCGAGATAATATGCTTGGCACCTTAATTTTATATCCGGTCGATTCGAGTTTGGACCCATTTGGATTTATTCTTCCTATATTCATCAAGCATGTGATTGTAGATTTTACCATGATAGGCGTGTTTTTATTTTCCACTTTATCTTTTATTATGTGTATTGGGGTTTTCATACCTATTGATGATTATATGCCTTAATGATTTTTTATTGTTTATTATGTGTCGTGTTATTGAATTTATGATTTTATGACTACTCCATGGCTTATTTTTTTAGTAATGGATGGAGTAGATCTATATTGATATTTTCTCCCTGTGGGTGTAGCCTTTTGGTTCAGGTCTCATTTATCTTAGCACATTTGCCTTATTGTGGCCCTTGAGTAGTATATGATACTGATGTTCATTTTGGTACCGCCTATACCTTATATTAATATTGATATTGTTATTGCTATTGCTATCACTGCTTGAGGTGATGTAATTGATCCTCATTAGGTATCAGTTTAGACTAGTGTTATCTTATTAGAATTTCATTCTTTATGATTTTATTCAGTGGTTTGAGAAGATATAGCCTAATTTGATGATTTCTTTCCCATAGCACAGCGAGGTTAATTGTTTTCCCTCTTGGTTAGCTATGTTAGATTGATTCAGGAATGTATGGTGTTATCAAAGTTAAGTTGACCTTTCATGATTCTGTGTAGTTCTAAAGTTAGCAATTTAGTTATATTCCCAACCTTAATTTTGAGATTATTAGACCTGCCTCCTAGGTTTTGAAGGCTTTTGTATTGGTTATACTTTTTTATATAGCCAATTTTTATCTTGACCAATTTTGGGTTCGTTCTTTATTTGTGGTTGTATCATCGCTCGATAGTGATTTTGAGATTTAGATTGAGATGTTGTGGATTCATCTCTTAGATTTTTTAGATTCATATCCTTGTGATTGTTTGCCTTAGTTATTGGTGTTGAGATTGGTATATTTATTTATTGACAATGTGATTCATGGATGGAGTAAGCAATGATTGTCCTACTTGGGTGGATTCAAGAAATCCCCATTTTAGAGTTTGTTTGGCCTAATGAGGCTTGGTGGGGTGCTTCTCCTCAATTATGTGTGCTTGCTTAGAAGAGCGTTTCTCCTTGATAGTGTGTGCCTATGGTTATTCTTTCTGAGACAGAGTGTTGGATTGGTTAGTTTTTAGATTAAGTTGCATTTCTCTGAGTTTCTAGAGTTTTTGCCATTACTAGTGTGGTTTACAGCCTTGGGGGGTTCTTGAGTATATTTTGGTGATTCGTTCCCTCTAGTAAACGTGGATTTGATTCTTATGTTTTCAGCCGGTGATTATCCTCTATTATGATTTTGTTCTTTAACTATGTTTTGATTTTGGCTCGACATGATACGGTACAGATATAACTGATTCAGATAGTATGGTCGGTGTGAGTATTTGACCTTGGTTTGGATTTGTTGGCTCAATTTTGGATTTGACGCCATGGAATGGTGAATTGGAAGGTATGATAGATTAGAATACTAATGTGCACCCGTCCTTAGGTTAGGTTTAAGCAGTTGAGATTGAGTAATTCAGCCTTTGTGTTGAGATTTATGCGTAGAATTGTAGAGCTTGAGTATAGCTTATGTTTTAGATTTGTATTAGTTTGGACCTCATGTATAGGTTGGATGAGCCTACTCTGTGGTTACTGATTCAGCCTTCTCGACTTTGGTTGGACTATATGTAACGCCCCAGAAAATGGGTCCTAGAGTGTCACACAATGCTTGAGGCTACGAGTAGCCCCAAGCTAACCCTTTGAGCCACTTTCATTCAGTTCAATACAAATCAACGGGGTTTCCATACTAGTCTGACAAGCCTCTAAGAAAATCAATAAAACCAGCGAGCCATTGATACATGCCCCAACAAACTCATAATCAGTTATCAAATGTAACCAATTCTGTGAAACCAACATCAGACATCACGTCCTCGAAACATAAGGACTCACCACAATAAAGAATGTAGAACAGTGTGCCCGAAGAATCACTGTCGAACCTGGAACTGAACATCTGAACCTACATTTCGAGAAAATGCAACCCACATCCGAAGATGTGGGTCAGTACCATGGAAAGGAACCGAGTATATGGTAGTGTATGCAGTTGTATAAACATCATCATCATAAATATTTATAAGAAATATGCAGGATATATGAAAGACTCACATAGACCAAAGAAAATCATCATAATCATGAGACGATGAAATAAGTACAATAACACATGTGAGTCATCATATAATTTGTCAATCACTTTCAGTTCATCAAGAATATCAATTCTCATAATGTAAATATCATTTAAATCTTTTCAAAGAATAACTATCACAATTCCACTTTCAAATCACTTCATCATTTACCATAGACACAAGGAAACACACACACACTGGGAGATCCTATAACCAACATAAACCATGTGAGCTACATGGATTCCAACATACAACCCACGTTGGGGAGAGCCGTCCTATCCTTGCCATCGGAGTAGGACTATCGATATCAAATCCACACAAACTAGTGATCACTATATAAATCAGCCTCAGGCTCACTCCTACGGGGGTTGGTAGTTCTAGGGAAGTAAGGTCGCTTTATACCTCCCACTCGGTGCTAAATGTTTCTCCCAGACTTAACTCAGATCATTTCAAAGACAATCCACAACAAAACAATTTCAGTAATATATAAATATACATCGGGAGCCATCATGCTTCCCATCTATCAAAATCAACCACTTCGTGGATTTCTTTCACACTCGAGTTCAAAACAACTCCATTAAGACCAAAAGGTCAAATCATTCAAAATATCTCAACTATCAAACATCAACGTGCTTATAACAAACACTTTCTCAAAAAAACACAATTTCCAATGGGGATTCACGACCCAAATATCAAAATCATGATAAATATCGTTCAAGATTCATGCTTTATATCTCCACACATATAAATTCATCTTTCAAAATCATAAACATCAATATTTCATAATAATAATCATAAGATATGGGTTCATGCTTCAAATTCATAAAAATCAAATAAAAATCATGCCTTTGTAAAGAAAATTACTTTTGGGCACAAAAACGAAAGAGAGTTCTTGTTGAAAAACCCCACATACCTTGAATGATGAACTCTAGATCGATACTCATTTTTGAGATGTTAATCGTGTCTTTGAATGATGGTTCTTGGAGTTCTTGAACTAGGAACTTGGAATCTTGAATAAATTTGCAGAACTAATGGTGAACTTTGGAGGTTCTTGAAGTTGGATGTAGGAGCTTAGGGTCTTCTTTTTGAGGGAATTTGATGAAATATAACATATAATGCTTCTAATAGGCTTTAATATAGGGTTTGGAAGGATTTTGGGTAAGGGTGAATGACCAAAATGCCCCTAAAAACCAAATAATTCTCTAATCTATCCTTTGGTGGACTGTTTTGATAGTCTGAAGTAGATCAACCATAACATTTTACTCCGATTTCCAAATTGGATAAAACCAATTTCATTAGAAAAAGGACTCTCATATATTTATGTTGATATATAGTATCTCACCCAGATCATTGTGTATGAGGAGTAATGATTGTTTGAAGTTGACCCCCAAAATTTGCTTTTGATAGGCTGAAGTAGATCGACCATAACTTTTTGCTCCAATAGACAAATTGGATGAAACCAATTTCATTGGAAAGAGGACTCGCAAATATTTCCGTTGATATATAGTAGATCACCCAGATCATTATGTACAAGGATTTATGATTATTTAAATTTGTAGTAAAAATACACCAAGCCTCAGTACTTTTTCCTGCACGTTTTACTGTTCACTATTATTCACGGTTCGATCGGGATGTTCATAACTCGCCGCTCGGGTGTCCATTTTGGATGATCCACATATCATTGGAAATCTTATTCGATACTCTATGCAATGGTGGGTCATAATCAAAGACATTCCACACAAAAAATTTATAATTCATTCTAGAAGATAGAACCCAACACGTTTACGCATAAAATTTCAACAAAAAATTTCCCGGGGTATTACATCATCCCCCCCTTGGAAACATTCGTCCTCTAATGATGCTAGACATGCCAAAATTAGATAGGGAATAGAGTATACAGCTTAAACCATTTGTTAGACTCATCACCACATCATTTCTCACTCCGAATGCAATATAGAATGCATAAATTCAAGAAACTACAGCTAAACACATAATAAATGACAGCTGAACTGCTGCAACTTTTATCAAAAGTGCATGATTTAGGAAAGAACGATACCTTCGGATTGATCGGAGTTCGCGGAAAATAGGTGCGGATACTTGGATCGCATATCCATCTCAGCTTCCCAAGTTGCACTCTCAACAGATTGGTTTCGCCACAACACATTGACCAAGGGAACTTCTTTGTTCCTTAGTCTTTGGACACTGAAATCAAGAATCTCAACAGGAATCTCATCAAAAGAAAGATTTTCTTGAATGTCAGCACTCACAGAGGAACCCACTACCACAGCATCGCTAATATGCTTTCTAAGTATGGAGACATGGAATATTGGATTAACAGAGGACAACTCGAAAGGCAACTCGACCTCATAAGCTACCTTACCAACACGACTAAGAATTTTGTAAGGACCAACATAACGGGGACTAAGCTTTCCCTTCTTTCCGAATCTCTTCACCCCCCTCATGGGTGAAATTATTAGATACACTAGGTCATCAAATTCAAACTCAACGTCTCTCCTTCTAACATCCGCATATGACTTCTGATGAATCTATGCAGTTTTCAACCTTTCCCTAATCAACTTAACTTTTTCCATAGCCTCAAATACCGAATCAGGACCACTCACAGCCGCTTCACCCACCTCAAACCAACCTATGGGTGATCTACACTTTCTCCCATATAAGGCTTCAAACGGAGCCATGCCAATACTAGAGTGGAAACTGTTATTGTAAGCAAACTCTATCAATGGTAAGTGTCATCCCAACTTCCCTTAAAGTCAAGTACACAAGCTCTCAACATATCCTCTAAGGTCTGGATGGTCCGTTTAGCCTGACCATCGGTCTGCGGATGAAAAGCAGAACTCAAAAGCACTTGGGTACCAAGACCCTTCTGAAAAGCATTCCAAAATTGTGAAGTGAACTGAGTACCCCTATCCGAAATGATAGACAAGGGAACTCCATACAGTCTGACTAGATCTCGAATTACAATCTAGCGTAATCCTCAGCAGTGTACAAAGTATGAATAGGCAAGAAATGAGCAGACTTAGTCAACCTATCAACCACAACCCAAATGGAATCATGATGGCGTCGAGAAGGAGGTAAACCAATCACGAAGTCCATATTTACCTCTTCCCACTTCTAGGTGGGAATACTAAACTCTTGCATCATACCACCAGGTCTTTGGTGTTCAACCTTAACCTGTTGGCATATTGCATACTTAGCTACAAATGCTGCTATATCTTTCTTCATGCCACTCCACCAATAGATTCTCCACAAGTCTCGGTACATCTTGGTGGCACCAGGATGAATAGAATATCGCGCCCTATGCGCTTCAGCCATAATCCTCTATCTCAGATCATCAACATTTGAGACATACAATCTACCCTGCAATCTCAACACACCATCTCCCCCTTGGCAGAAAACCTCTACTTTTTGGTCCTTGACTGACTCCTTCAGTCTGACCAAACTAGCATCTAAGTATTGCTTTTCCTTCACTTCCGAAACCAAGGAGGATTCGAAACTACTCTGAACCCCTATACTACCTTCAGCAGAGTCAAACAACCTAACCCCCAATCTAGCCAAACGATGTACATCACAAGCCAACTCTTTCTTAGCTTCTACCACATGCGAAACACTACCCATAGACACTCTACTTAGGGCATCCGCCACAACATTGGCCTTGCCCGAATGGTACAGCACACTCATATCATAGTCCTTTAACAATTCTAACCATCGTCTCTGCCTAAGATTCAATTCTCTCTGGGTAAACACTTACTGCAGACTCTTATGATCAGTGAAAACATCAACATGGACACCATACAAATAGTGTCTCTAGATTTTCAAAGCAAACACAACAGCAGACAACTCAAGGTCATGGGTGGGGTAATTTTTCTCATGGGTCTTCAACTGTCTAGAAGCATAAGTTATCACCTTACCCTTCTGCATCAATACGCAACCTAACCCAAATCTCGAAGCATCACAGTACACCACAGAACCATCAACACCATCAGGCAAAGTCAAAATAGGGGCTGAAGTGAGTCGAGTCTTCAACTTTTGAAAACTCTTCTCACAAGATTCAGACCATAAGAACTTCACTTTCTTTTGGGTCAACCGAGTCATAGGATATGCTATAGAGGAGAACCCCTCAACAAAATGGTGGTAATAGCCAGCCAAACCCAAGAAACTTTGGATATCAGTTGAAAAAATAGGTCTTGGCCAATTTCTAACATCTTTGGTCTTTTGGGGATCAACTCTAATACCCTCGAAAGAAATGATATGACCCAGAAAAGCAACTGACCATGGACAAAACTCACACTTACTGAACTTAGCAAACAACTTGTGATCTCTAAGGGTTTGCAAGACAGTTCAAAGATGATCAGAATGTTCATCCTCACTATGGGAGTACACCAGTATATCATCGATGAACACTATGACAAACATATCCAGATATGATCTGAACACTCGATTGAGGAGGTCTAAGAAAGCTTCTGGGGCATTAGTTAACCCGAAAGACATAACAAGAAACTCAAAATGGCCATAACGACTTTGGAAAGCAGTTTTTGGGATGTCACACTCCCTAACTTTGAGTTGATGACAGCCGAAACGAAGGTATATCTTTGAGAAATAACTTACACTTTGCAATTGGTCAAGCAAATCATCTATTCTCGGAAGGGGGTACTTATTTTTTATGGTGACTTTATTCAGTTGGCGGTAATCAATACACATACGCAAAGAGCCATCTTTCTTTCTCACAAACAACACAGGAGAACCCCAAGGAGAAATATTGGCCCTTATGAAACCCTTATCTAGTAGATCTTTGAGTTGCTCTTTCAACTCCTTAAGTTCTGCAGGGGCCATACGGTAAGGGAGAATAGAAATGGGCTGAGTATCTGGAAGAAGATCAATCCCAAACTCTATCTCTCTATTAGGAGGTATCCCTGGGAGATCATCCAGAAAGACATTAGAAAACTCATTGATAACGTTAACAGACTGGAGAGTTGGAGTCTCAGACTTAGTGTCTTTGACACTAACCAAATGGTAAATACACCCCTTGGAAATAATCTTTCTAGCTTTGAGGTAAGAGATAAAATGACTCTTGGGTGACACAGAATTCCCAGACCACTCAAACACGGATGCACCCAGAAACTAAAATTTGACCACTCGGGTCCGACAATCAATAGAGGCATAAGAAGAATACAGCCAGTTCATACCCAAAATCACATCAAAATCTACCATGTCTAACTCAATCAGATCAGCCAACAAGACTATGAAGAACGGTAACAGGACACTTTTTATACACTTTCTGGGCAACAATCGAATCACCCACTGGGGTAGAAACTAGGATAGGCTCAAGAATAATCTCAGGACTCATTTCAAAATTCACAGTAATGAAAGGTGTAACATATGAGAAACTAGATCCAGGATCCAACAAAGTATACACATCAAAGTGAAAAATACGAAGCATACTAGTAACAACATCGGGAGAGTCCTTCTAATCCTGGCGAGACGATAAAGCATAGAATCTATTCTGGTGCTGCCCACTAGCATTGCTAGAAGAGGTGCCCTGAGCTGAGGCTGGGCAAGTCACTGGAACTGGAGCACTAACAGTCTGAGTTTGGGTTTGAGGACAATAGTCACAACACCCTTGTCCATCCTGTGGACAATCTCTAACTCTGTGACCCATGTCACCACACCGAAAACAACCACTCTTCTCACCCCAACACTTACCCGAATGAGCCCTACCATACTTAGGACATAGGGGATGATTTGGCTTACTGTCAGCACTGTACTGGGACCTGGATGCATATGACCTGCTACCTTGCTCCTGCTTACCTCTAGGCACGGGATCAGTAGATGATGGTGCTGGCATAGATGAACGATCCTGATACTAAGGGCGACTTCCTCCCTACGATCTAATCTGACCCTGTCCGTACTGCTCGGACCTAGCTCTCTTATTTCCTCGCATTCTATCTCTCTCCTTAATCTTGTCTGCCTCAATCTGTTGGGCATGAGTCATCATCCTAGAAAGATTCATCTCTCTATTCAGCATAATAGACCTACACTCCTTAACCACATAACTAGACACTCCAGTCACAAACTTAATCATACTAGCCCGATTATCAGCCACTAAGTCAGGAGCATACTAGGCCAACTGATTAAACTTTAGACAGTAATCCCTAACAGTCATAGAGCCCTATCGCAGGTTCATAAACTCTTCCACCTTTGCCTCCCTTATCTCCAAAAGGAAAAACTTATCCAGGAATGCATCCTGGAACTCTTGCCAAGTTGTAGGGACAGCTCCCTCACCTCTACCTTTCCTCCAAGCAAAAACCCTGTCATAAGCAAGGTCTTTCAACCGATATGCAGCCAACTCCACACTATATTCCTCAGATACATGCATCACCTAAGTAATCTTCCACTCCTCCTCTAAAAATAACTGTGGATCCTCATCAGACTTGTACCTATAGAATTTTGGCAGATTCATCATCATGAAGTCACGGATCCTGGAAACAGCTGAATCACCTCCCTACTACTGTGGATCCAGGACCAGATTGGCCTGAATATTTGCAGTAACAGCTTGGGCCAGCGCCTAAAAGGCTGCCCAAAATTCATCATGAGACATATTTTCATTCAATGGGTCAGCGGGTTGAGGTTGCTGACCATCATTATTTCTTCTCGCTCGATGTAGAGGCATATTTCTTAAAGAGGAGAGCACAAATCAATAGCAAAGAGAGACACTTTAAGCACGATAGACTTCTGAAAGAAAGAATCACACTTTTTCCTAAAACGTCTTCTAGCCTCTTGCTCATAGATATGGTGATCTACACACCGTTGATCAAGACTCTACTTAACGTGGCTTGTCAGACTCCCTAGGACACCTTAAAACCTTAGGCTCCAATACCAAGTTTGTAATGCCCCAGAAAATAGGTCAGGTCCCGGAACATCACACGGCGCTTAAGGCTATGAGTAGCCTCAAGCTAACCCTTTGAGCCATTTTCATTCAGCTTAACACAAATCAACAAGATTTCCATAAATAACCCTCAAATATCAATAGAGTAATCATCATCCAAGAATAAAATAATTTCAGAGTGAAAAAATATGGCTTAATAGTCAACTCCCAACATATATACTAGTTTAACAAGCCTCTAAGAAAAGCAATAAAACCAGCGAGCCATTGAGACATGCCCCAACTAACTCATACTCAGTTATCAAATGTAAACAATTCTGTGAAACCAACATCAGACATCACGTCCTTAGAATATAAGGACTTACCACAACAAAAGATGTAGAACAGCGTGCCCAAATAATCACTGTCAAACTTGGAACTAAGCACCTAAACCTAAATTCTGAGAAAATGCAACCCACATCCGAAGATGTGGATCAGTACCATGGAAAGGAACCGAGTATATGGGAGTGTATGTAGTTGTATAAACATCATCATCATAAATATTTATAAGAAATATGCAAGATGTATGAAAAACTCACATAGCCCAAAGAAAATCATCATAATCATGAGAGGATGAAATAAGTACAATAACACATGTGAGTCATCATATAATTTGTCAATCACTTTCAGTTCTTCAAGAATATCAATTCTCATAATGTAAATATCATTGAAATCTTTTGAAAAAATAACGTTCACAATTCTACTTTCAAATTACTTTACCATTCACCATAGAAACAAGGAAACACACACACATTGGGAGATCCTATAACCGACATAAACCATGTGAGCTACATGGAGTCCAACGTACAACCTACGTTAGGGAGAGCCATCCTATCCTTGCCATCGGAGTAGGACTATCTATATCAAATCCATAGAAACTAGTAATCACTATATAAATCAGCCTCAGGCTCACTCCTAAGGGGGTACGTAGTTCTAGGGAAGTAAAGTTGTTTTATACCTCCCACTCGGTGCTAAAGATTTCTCCCATACTTAGCTCATATCATTTCAAAGACAATCCACAACAAAATCAAATCAACCACGTTTTGGATTTCTTTCACACTCGAGTTCAAAACAACTCCATTAAGACCAAAAGGTCAAATCATTCAAAATATCTCAAATATTCAACATCAACGTGCTTATAACACACACTTTCTCAAAAAAATATAATTTCCAATGGGGATTCACGACCCAAATATCAAAATCATGATAAATATCATTTAAGATTCATGCATTATATCTCCACACTTGTAAATTCATCTTTCAAAATCATAAATATTAAGATTTCATAATAATCATCATAAGATATGGGTTGATGCTTCAAATTCATAAAAATCAAATAAAAATCATGCCTTTGTAAAGAAAATTACTTTTGAGCACAAGAATAAAAGAGAGTTTTTGTTGAAAAACCCCACATACCTTGAATGATGAACTTTAGATCGATACTTATTTTTTAGATGTTAATCGTGCCTTTGAATGATGGTTCGTAGAGTTCTTGAACTAGGAACTTGGAATCTTGAATAAATTTGCAGAACTAATGGTGAACTTTGGAGGTTCTTGAAGTTGGATGTAGGAGCTTAGGGTTTTCTTTTTGAGGAAATTTGATGAAATATAACATATAATACTTCTAATAGGCTTTAATATAGGGTTTGAACATATTTTGGGTGAGGGTGAATGACCAAAATGCCCCTAAAAACCAAATAATTCTCTAATCTATCCTTTGGTGGACTGTTTTGATAGTCTGAAGTAGATCAACCACAACATTTTACTCCGATTTCCAAATTGGATAAAACCAATTTCATTAGAAAAAGGACTCTCATATATTTATGTTGATATATAGTATCTCACCCAGATCATTATGTATGAGGAGTAATGATTGTTTGAAGTTGACCCCCAAAATTTGCTTTTGATAGGCTGAAGTAGATCGACCTTAACTTTTTGCTCTGATAGACAAATTGGATGAAACCAATTTCATTGGAAAGAGGACTCACAGAGCTTTCCGTTGATATATAGTAAATCACCCAGATTATTATGTACAAGGATTTATGATCATTTAAAGTTGGAGCAAAAATATGTCAGGCCTCAGTACTTTTTCCTGCATATTTTACTGTTCACTACTATTCACGGTTCGATCGAAATGTTCATAACTCATCGCTCGGGTGTCCGTTTTAGATGATCCACATATCGTTGGAAAGCTTATTCGATAGTCTACGCAATGGTGGGTTATAAGCTAAGACATTCCGCACGAAAAATTTATAATTCATTCTAGAAGATAGAACCCAACACGTTTACGCACAAAATTTCAACAAAAAATTTCTCGGGGTATTACACTAGAGTTGCTAAGTGTTCAGATGATGGCCCATGGACCCTATATTGGTTCTCTAGTTTTGACCTCAATTTTTTAGTATACTTTCAGAATTTTGGATGGCATACTCAGGGGAGTAGTATACTTGAGCTGGATTCAGTATGGTTTCATTCTTTGTTAATGGGACATTTTAGAGAAGATTTTTTAGTGATGAGTAGTTACACCTTGATCTTTCGAATTTTAGTTTGATTATAATTAAGACTAGCTGTATCAGGTTCATAGATTATGTTTCTTGATTATCTCCATTTGTGTGCCCAGATAGCGTCATATGGGCTTATTCTCATATTCGTCGAATGGACTTTCAGTGGATCATCCTCTGTTCTTTGAGTTATATTTGATGATATTGCACGAACAAGACTCAGGTAATTTTCCTCCTGGTTTAAAGTGGATAGAAAATGTAAAATGGTAAAGGAAAGTCATATTTGGAATTTGAGTCGATGTTATGACTCATGTCTTGGTTTGATTTAGGCTTCGATAAGCCTTTGTTGATTTGCATGGATATCAATATGGTAGTAAGGTGTTGTGCTTTAGAGTTGCGTGTATTAGCCTCTTTCAATTCTGTTGGATTCCAGTTGATGGTTGGAATTGAGTTTTGGCTATTTGGAAGTAAAGTGAGAGAGCTGGTTGAAAAAAAGATACCCATAGAAAAATACCCTACAAGTGTTCTCGCTTTATGGAACTTATCTGGGAAGTCATGGTCAGAGCATGCGGTCCCAGTACCTTATACCTTTAAGCTTTTGAGATTCTTTTTGTCCATTGACCTTCGGGGATGAAAGTCATTTTAGTAGTGGATATTATAATGACCCTTCCGATCATTTTTCATAATTTCATTTATTTTCATCATTTGAGTTTCTCTATAGTTGCTCCAAGTCACTTATGACTTGTTGGGACTGAACGTTCGGTTACCGGATAGTTCATTTGATTTTTAGAACCAATCCCAGTTTAGAAGTCTTTATGTCCCAATGCAATGGAGCTTATTTCAACCTACTGGTCGGAAAGTTGGAAAATTTGAAGTATGGGTGTGCAACTTACAATTGGTCTAAATGACCTCGGGTGAAAAATTTGACTTCACCAATACGTCTGAAACATCGAATTTAGTGGATTTACATAGTTCATACCGAAAAAATTGGAGTCTGAATGAGTTTCGAAGGTCAAAAAAAATTTTGATTTTTCTGGTGTTAGTGTAAGTGCAATCGTAAGGACCTACTGCAATCGCAATAGTGCCATTGTGGTTCCAAGGACTGCGATAGTGTTACCTCTGTACCTGAAGGGGCTATAAATAGCCTCTAATGTCATGATTTTGGTCATTTTCTCTTCATCATTGAGACCTAAAAATCGTACAAGAGTGTAATAACTCAAAATTGAGCTTTGGGGTGACTTGGGAGCTTGAATATCATCTATTATCTTGATTATCACCCGAATTAAGGTAAGATTTCATCACCTTCTTGATAAATTTCTAGTTTTTTTACCCAAATTCACTAAGGGTTTGATTTTAGCCCAGAGTTTGCTTGGTTTTCACCCATTTCTTGAGGATTATGATTCCTTGTTCAAATATGAACATTGGACTGACCTCGAAAATGTGATTTTCATAAGTGAGACCCACTTGGGGTTTTTGGTGTCATTCTTGAACCTGAAGCACAATGTTGCAATATAGGTATCGTTATTCTCTTATTGATTAGTATATTATGATATTGATAGCATAATGGCATTTTGGGATTGTGAAGTGAAGTTGGGCATTTGCTGAATGATGTAAGGATTTGCAATTTGTATTTAGGGTAAGCTTATGTTTATTCTGCTTCATAAGACGATGTGTGATATATATATTGTGTGAGAATGTGAATGTTAAGTTTGATTATAGGTAGAATGACTTAGTATTGAATATTGAAGTTTAGGGATTATATGAGGGTTTTGACTCGTAAGTTGAAATGCTTAATATCCTTTTTGAAACCTATTGCCTTCTCCCTAGATTGAACTAATTTGTTGCGTGGATATGACATGTTTTTGGTTTGGGATATGGTTTATGTGATGTAATCATTGTTAGCATGATTAACCTAAGTTGGGCTAGTCTAGTGATCTTGAAATCATAATTTGAGTAGAGTTGACTTAAATACCCTTGTTTCTAGACAAAATTCCTATCTTAGGATTGTTTATGGCTTACTTAACTTCTAGAAGTTGAACTAGATACCTTAGCCTTGTTTGGGATATAAATTACCTAAATATGGAATTTGAGGATTAGAAATGGGTTCTTTCGGCCCACCTTAGGCCAAGACTTGTTTAGCCCTTGCGGATTTAGTTGTGGGTTTTAGACCTAGTGGAGACTATTGAACCTTTATAATAAGTTTACTTCATGGCTTGGTAAATTAGGATGACTTTTCCCCAATTATGATTAATGGCCTTTAGAGATGTTATTTTCTTTTAGATATGATATTTGGCCTATAGAGATGATATCCCTCATAG
Organism: Capsicum baccatum var. pendulum; assembly: GCA_030864225.1. NCBI lineage: Eukaryota > Viridiplantae > Streptophyta > Magnoliopsida > Solanales > Solanaceae > Capsicum > Capsicum baccatum. The sequence continues at coordinate 130,791,896 of CM061557.1, forward strand.
TTATGATATATGACCTAGAGAAGTGACATGCCTCCTAGATGAGAGATTTCTATTAATATATTATGCCTCCTAGATATTAGGTGTCTCCTATTTGTGAGATGCATGTTGATATATTTTGCCTCTTAGATGTGAGATGATTGTAGATATTCCTTATGTCTTATAGAGATGATATGCCTCACACGTATGCTATGGCTTATTTAAAATGAGATGATTTATAAATGTGATGCTATTATAGGTTCCAGATATGTATATGGGTCAAAGGTCATGATTATGATGTTATAATTGTTTTGGACACATTATTGGGACCAAGGTCATTTTATGATATAAGTTGACCATCGGGGAAGTGTCTATCCTTGAAAAGGATGCGATTGTACTTTATGATATATTAATTCTGATGGTTCTATTGTATGAATACTAGTGATGGCATGCATATATTTGATACATTTATGATTGTTCCATCGATGATTGATATGGTTCTCATTATATTATAATATTGTTATTACTGTCACTAAGGGTTAAAGACCACTTTCTACCTTAATAATGGATTCTTCATAATAATGAATGTCAGTTTTAAATGAATAACTTATAGGTAAAATATTAATAATGATGTTTAAAAGACATGATTGAGATAATTTCCGATCTATGATTTGATATTACTAATTACTCTGGTCATGAAAAACTCTGACCCTTTCTTCACTTTTATAGTGATTTAGTCCTGAAATTCACTCCGAGAAAATAACTTAGAGATTTACACTCTTTAGCCATGGCTTGAACCTGTGCACCTATCATGTTGTATTCGGAGATAAGTTTTAACAGTGTAATTATTTTTATAATTCATTCTTGTACTCTTGTATATTAGAAGCTCTTGTACTGATACCACCATATTTTAGGATTCATTATGTATTTAATCTTCTATTTCATCTATTCTGCATTCTTTCTTTATGTATATTGAGTAGTTCGTTACTAGACATTTCAGCCTGTGAGTTTGGCTTACCTACTGGAGGGTTATAGTAGGCGTAATCATGACTTCAGAAATTTAGTCAGGACAACTATCTAGTTTGAGTTAACTATTGAGATTAAATAAGTGGAAAAGTAACCAACAATGTGTAAGAGTTGTAAAGTACGAATAAAAGTAAACAATATGGTGAGGTAATGGTCTTGAACAACAATGAGGTGAAACCCAGGGCTAAGGAATTATGTACAACCCCTACTTAGCTATATAACTTTGTTGGTTAAGTCAATTATCTTAGTTGTTGGTTCACGGGGTTGATAAGATGATTACGGTCTTTCAAGCCTCTAATCAACCATCTAACTTAGCCTTACAAGTACATCATTGAGCGGGGATGCAATAACTATACATCATTGAGCGGGGATGCAATAACTAAGCTAAACGCATTTGTATTCTTCCTTTATATGAACCTAATAAGGCTAATTAGTTGTATGCCTTCCTAAAAGCTAATCATAACTTCAATTCATTGAACAATTATGATCCTATTACATGTAACCCATATTTTATTCTATCACTCCTCCTTCCGGGATCATAATAAAAATATGTATTTATCCTAAGGGTAGAAAATCCGTTGAATAGTTAAAACAAGGATTCATTAACAACCAATAATGATAATAACATAAACCAACTCAATTAACAAACGAAAGTATTCATGTTCTTAGCCTTAACCCTAGATGAGGGTGTTTAGCCAATCATGGAGAATCATAAAAAAATAAATCCATATAATAATCCAAAATAAATCTAAAATAAAAGAATAAAACTATAATTGAAGCCTCTTAAATCGTGTTTCTAAGACCCAAGGTCGTCTAAGATGTTTATACAAGAGTTTAAGTGTCCTATTTATACTAGGACCAAAATTGTCGAATTGAACTTAGCCAGCGTGCCATGCCAATATCGCACCTCTTAGGCAGAGTGGAATGCCAAAAACATGGAGGGATACTTTTTTTTACAATATCCTTTGAATCCAAGGGAGTTCCATACCCTTATAGCAGTGGCTAGGCAGCATGGCACACCCCCAAGTCCACAATTTCCTGATTTTGTCAAGCTTTGCTCCTTGTGTTTGGTCCTTTGTTCCTTGATTTGTGGTTGTATTTCCCCTTCAATTACAGCTTGTGTATCATAAATACATCATATTAATCATCACACCACGACCTACATCTTCAAATACCATGAATTAGAGCACATAACATCATAGAATCAAACAAGACAAACTAGAACGGTACATAGCTCAAGCTAAGAGTACTATTTTTCTCATTTGAATTGTAATTGAACGTTTTGATTTCAACTTTGATTTGAACACACATTAAACATCATAAACACATAACTTAACACTTATATGCTCATTTTCCCAATGATTAACTCATTATGTACACGAGAAGTTCTCTAAACTAAGTTAAATAAGGGTAGATAACAACACTTAGGTGCATAAATCCACCTAAGATCATCACCCCACACTTAAAGCCTTGTTCATCCTCGAACAACTCCATACTTAAGCATCATACTCAAGGAATAATTCAACATTACTACTACAAGCAAGACACTCAATCAAGCACTACAATGACTACACAGATAGCAAGTTTTACACTAAGCATGTTATGTACAAGTGAAAGCTCATGAATACTACATTGAAACATCCTACCCTCAAGAATTGACTCACAAAGTTAGCAAACTCATAAATATTACTCAATTAAATAGGTCATGCAAGTCATCTAACTAACATCAATCATGTGCCCTCATCACAAGAGAGTTACCCATAGTCACTCGCATAGATGCAATTTATCACAGAAATGGGTATAAGAATCAAATTATGCTCAGTCTCACAAAGAATTCACATGCCACATAAGATTAACCATACGCTTTCCCTTAGTGCAGTACTCTACTAATATCAGAATGTTAAGGATTAAGATAAAATAGGACATTAAGGGTTGTAATGTAGGCTAAAGGATGGGTAGGAACTATTTGGATAATAATAATGACTATCTTCCCTAAGCGCTTTAATACATCGCATCATACATTAAGCTCTTTTCTGGAAAAAACAAGCTTTCACCATATCTACCTTCACATATCTCTTTTGTTTTGCCCCATCTCATTAAGCTAGTTCACATATATTGAGGAGGAAGTATGCACTCAATTTTTCATAATTTTCTTTTTTTCATTATTTTACTCCCAACCTGAACACATAAACATTTTTAACACCAATAGCTACTACCTTGGGGCCTTATATTCACATTTTTCTTCTTTAATTCTACACTCCTTAACCTCATTAACTTTCAACTAATACACTTAGGAGCTTTGTATCAAATTATGGTCAATCAAAGAAGGTAACAGGCTACATATGACGCTACCAAGGAAATGAGATGAGGCTTAATGGGGTTAAGTAAGATAATGCACAAGGGTCGGTAAAAGAGGGTACAAAACATGGCTATCAAAGAAATGCCTATATCATCTCCTAAACCCACACTCTTTATTTTGCTTTGCACAGACGCCAGGTAAGTTCTAGATATGAACATGTAACAAGGAATATATAAACAACCTCACACACACATGACACATGCCCAAATCAACTAAACTCCTTATAGATTCTCAACCAGGCAATAGCAATGAATTTAGAATTAAGACAACAATGCATAAGAGTCATAACCATGGGCCTAGGTGTCTCAAAAGTAGTCATTCACACCATCATCCTACTTTTACAACAACATCTCACATATTCCTAACATACAAATTTAAAATTTACTCCTAAAAAAAAGGGGGATACTGGGCTCAAAGGGCACCCCCCATGGAAAAGAATTAAAAAGAACAACCATGGGGTGGGTGAAGTGTGCACCACTAGTCTGATACAAATAAAACTAAAATAAATAAAGAGAAAATCTTTTTGTATTTTTTTCAAATTTACTCAAAACTAAGAAAAACAAATAAAAAGACCTTATAGTATCACTTCACCCTAAACAATGGAAATTTTCCCTACCCCACACTTAAAACATACTTTATCCCCAAAGTATAATGAAAAGTAGAAATAGAAATACTCTATAAGGCCTTTAGGACTAGCTTATCACATCTTTAAACATCAATTAGGTCAGGTGGAACCCACATCCAGCCTTTATCATAGCTCAGATTTTCGGTACTCAGACTTTCCATCAATCTGTGACTTAACAAAAATAAAAACTGCATGAAATAAAAACTAAAATAGAAAAATAAAACCTACCTTAATGTGGATTGCCTCCTAAGCAGCACCAGATTTAGAGTTGTGGCATAAGCCATATCACTACAACTCAACCAAATTCCTTCATCTTCTTCCTCCTACTAGGAGGCCATATTATCACTTTTTCTGACTTTTTAAGTGTCTACTCTCAAGATTTGTATTTTTCTCAATAATAGCCTTTTCAGGCGCTTTTTTTAAATTCACTCTTTGAGGCTTAAATGGTCGCTCGGGCAGCTCTCTGAGACTATCTAAAAATGTCCTTTGTGGTGTGCTCTCACCACCACACACTCATCCACTTCCATGGTTGTAATCATACATAAGTATTTATTATAGGAAGGTGGATTGAGTTGTTTATAGACTTTGAAAACCACTTCTTCATCATCCAATCTCATCTTGAGAGTGCCCTCTCTCACATCAATCAGTGCTCCTCCCATTGCTAAGAATGAACGTCTCAAGATTATTGGCACCCTGCCATCTACATCATGGTCTAGAATAGTAAAATAAACAGGAATAATAAACTTACCATCCTTAATGATGACAGCTTCTATGATTCCTTAAGGTTGAACTGACACAACTCGCCCTGGGGCCTTATCATAATGGGCGTCCCAAATCCATCCAGGATCGAAGACCACCCCTGTTACCTTACTCAACCTCCAGCCACCTGCCCTGAGTTGGATGAATTTCAAGCATGTAGCAAAATAGTGTAATAGCTGACACAAAGACTCTAGGATAAGGTCACAACCGTGATCAACCCAACCGAGTCTAACCATCCCATACCCATAATCCAACCATGCCAAATCATACCAAAACAAGGGTTATAAACCAAGCCATAACCAAGGATATTCTAAAACATAATATAATTAATCCCAAAATAAAATATGATGGAATAGTGAGAAATTATGTTCGATGATGCCAGCCTCCCAGCCAATTCTAATGCCAAGGCTGATCCAAATATCGTTCCCACCCATTCCAACCCATAAAAATGGCACAAAGCCTCTAACCAAAAGAGTAATGAAATTTGGTTGGGACATTCCCCGAACCATAGCCAAAATCAATATCCGAAATAAAATCGAAATTTCTAGAAATATCCATAACATGAATTGAAGTCTTCTAAAAGAATGGAAGCTCACCACTATAGTCCAAATGTTGTCCCTGAGTCAATCACTATGTAGGAAGAGTAGAACGGTTGGTTTCTACATAGCGTGGGTATACAGCCGCCAATAGACGGGGTTAGTGAGTGACCAGTAGCATGATCTCAAGGTAAGGATAAAATAATGCAATTTATAAAACCAAGAAAAACCATCCCTATGAACACAAACATACATATATATAATAATTCCGGGAAAAGGGATCGGGTTAAGCATGCCTTTTAAACCTTTACCTAGGTTATGTAGCTTGGCCGTCCTAAACCACCCACGGGCTATATGGGTTCAGCTCCCCCTGCTGAAAGGGCCCCAGTGCGTGTAGCTGCACGACCAAGGAAGTATCCCATGGGATGACTAGTACACCCCAAAAATAAAGTGTGACATCATGCACACAATCACCAAGACCAACCTCATATCGACAAATATGATTTTCCAGTTTTGGTCCCCCCGGGATCTTTACCTTCCACGGCTTAGATACACCTCCCGCCATTATTTCTCAATTAAAACCAATTTCTAAATAACCAAACCATTATTCATTTATTAATCAAGGACATTGATATTGGTATCATAATACCTACCCTTACTTGCAAATACCATCCATAGCCAACCATTTATAGGTTCAAGGGGACTTTCAAGTGACCTTCCATTTACCATATTAAACCACTTGGGAGACTTGCATATTCCCCACAAGCATAACCAATTAGCCTTTAGAATTTCCAAACCATTTAAACCATGCATAATTTTCTTACCAAGTTTTAAAACATGCAAGAGTTCTATTAAAAGAAGTCAATGCAATGAACATATCTTTATAAGCATTTTGTCAAACGCATTGGGGGGATAATATGAACAAAACCAATTCTAATTACCAATAAACCATTCCCATGAAATTCAATCATCCAAAATCACCATTAATGCATATAAAACTACGAAAAACCATAACCAACCATTTAACATCAGAACCACCAAATTATATTTGAAAACCAAAATCATACAACCAATGAAATCATGAAAACATTCATAAAACCATGCCTTTAGATAAAATTAACAATGAGGGAAGAAAACATGCCTTAACCCAAGATGATGATGGAAGAAAATCACCAAGACAAGCCCCAAATTGATCCTTTAGTTGAAACCTTAGCTCCCCTTGCCCAAAATCTCTTGAGAGAATTATGGAGTGTTTTAGAAGAATTTATAAGTGTTAATGAATGGAATAATAAGGTAAATAACCTCTCAAGTAGGTTAGGAGTTGTGGGACCCTATTAGGATAAGTGGGGAAATATCCAGAATTCCCCCACTTAAGTTTTACCAAAATCCCATCGTAGGGATACGACTGACCTACACGAGTCGTACCCTTTGATACGATAGACATCCACCACTCGTATCTTGAACCTCTACTCTAGGACCAAACACTGTCCAGTATATGACTCATCCAACCAAGTCATACCCAGAACATACGATTTGTATCCATAACCCATATCCCTGACATAATAAAATACCTAGAGAATTGAACATTGTCCATCATACGAGTCCTTAGTATGATTCGTAGCCTAGCTTACAACTCATGGTGAGCCACTCGTACTCAGATCCAATCTAAGTAACCAAGTATAAGATTAAGTTTAGGAACCAATCTGTAACCATCAACGACTTGTACCCCTAAGTCGTACCCATTCCAGTAACCAAAATCCATCCCACCAACCAACATTGGTCAGTATACGACTAGACCATACTATCTATACCCCAACATACGGCTCAAACCCATGAGTCGTATTAGGTCTAGAGATCAGAATTCCAAGAAATTTTTTAAGGTTCGAGATCTAGGGTGTTTCAGTGTCCCCCACTAGGAGCATTCATCTCCGAATGACGGATAACGTAGCGGTAACCACACGCAATAGTCATTTGCATTATGTTATCAAACATATTCCCAATCTTCAATAAGGTTTGAAAACAACAAGGCAAAGATACTAATCTTTCCATTAACAAACTCAGAATTTAAAGATGTGTTGAAGACTCATACCTTCCGCATGTATCACATGAGCAAAAAACAAATGCGGATATTTGGGCTTTATATCCTCATCACTTCCCATGTAGCTTCTTCTATCTTATGGATTTACCAAAGAATCTTAATCGAAGCCACATCCTTGGTCTGCAACCAATAAACCTACCTATCCAAGATATCAATTAGGACTTCTTCAGTAATCCTTCCAAAGAAACAATCGAAGAAGGATCACCAATGCACTTCCTCAACATGGAAACATGAAAGACCAAATGAACCAAGCTCAAGCAAAAGGCAACTCCAGCTCATAAGCAACATTACCAACTTTTCAAAAAATCTCATAGGGACCCACATACCGGGGACTGAGCTTTCCCTTATTTTCAAATAGCACTACTCTCTTCATGGGAAATACCTTGAGGAAAACCTTATCCTAAACGTCAAACTCTAAGTCTCTACGCTTAACATCCACATAGGACTTTTGGCGACTTTGGGCATCCTTAAGCCTCCCCTAAATCACCTTCACCTTCTCAAGCCAACCAATAGAAGATCTACACCTCTTACCATACCATGTCTTAAAACGGGCCATACCAATACTAAAATGATAGTTATTATTGTAAGCAAACTCCACCAAAGGTAGATGCTCAACCCAATTTCCACCATAATCAATCACACAGGCCCGAAGTATATCTTCTAATGTCTGAATAGTTCTCTCTGCTTGCCCACCCATCTATGGATAGAAAGCAGTACTTAGACTCACCTTAGTCCCCAACCATCTCTAAAAAGACCGCCAGAAGTGGGATGTAAACTGTGTGCCATGGTTAGAAATAATCAAACAGGCACCCTATCTATCTTTAAAATCTCCTAAAGATACAGCTTCACTTAATCCTCCGCCTAAATGGTAGTTAGCACTGGCAAAAAGTGCGCAGACTTAGTTATCCTATCCACAATGACTCAAGTCTAATCATATTGACTCCGAGATTGAGGAATATCCTTAAAGAAATCCATATTGATCACTTTCCACTTCCATTTGGGCAAATCAGTTTCTTGATACAACCCTCCTGGCCTCATGTGCTCAACCTTAATTTGGTGACACACCATGCACTTGGCCACAAAATCAGCCACATCCTTCTTCATTCCATTCAACAAATAGATCTCCTTGAGATCATGATACATCTTAGTCGAATTGAGATGAACAACATAGTGTGACTTATGCGCCTCAGCCAAAATTTGTTGTACCCATCAACATCAGGAACACACAACCTCCCTTAGAACCGTAAAGTACCATCACCACTATCTTAAACACCACTACCTTTTGCCCACCAACGTCAATCTTGATGAAATCACTAAAAAATCAAAGTGCCCATACCGAGTATGAAAAGCCATCTTAGGGATATCCACCTCCCTAATATTTAGTTGATGGTATCCAGACCAAAGATCTATCTTAGAAAAGAACTTGGCACCTTGCAACTGATCAAAGAGATCATCTATCCTTGGAAGATGATATTTTTCTTCACCGTCACCTTGTTTAACAACCTATAGTTAATGCACATTCGAAGGGAATCATTATTCTTGCGCATAAGCAATACCGATGAACCCCAAGGAGATACACTAGGACAAATAAACCCCTCATCCAGAAGATTCTTAAGTTGCTCCTTGAGTTTCCTTAACTCAACCAGAGCCATTCTATATGGAGGAATAGAAATTGGACGAGTGTTCGGAATTAGATCAAGTCCAAACTCTATTTCTCTATCCAAAGGAACACCAGGAAAATCATCTGGAAACTCATTAACCACAAAAACTGACTGAAAAGAAGGACCTTTTGAGTTAGAATCCTTAACCTGGATCATGTGATAAAGACAACATTTAGAGATTAACCTCTGAGCTCTAAGATAAGAAATAAACCTCCCCTAGGAGCTAAAGAAACACCCTCCCACTCTACAATTGGTTCACTAGGGAACCTAAAGATAACCTTATGGGTTCGCCAATCCAAGGACGCATAACAAGAGTAGAACCAATCCATACCTAAAATGACATCAAAATCCACCATATCCAACTCAAACAGATCCACCAAGGTATGTTTTCTACCAATAAATACCACGCATACCCTATAGACTCTCTTAGCAATAATTGAGTCACCTACTAAGTAGAAATAAAAAAAGGATTCGAAATAATTTTTAGATCAAAACCAAAAGATACAGCCACATAAGGAGTCACATAAAAGAGAGTAGAACCCAGATCAAGCAAATAATATACATTACGAGAGAAAATTTGAAATGTACCAATAACGACATGAGGTGATGACTCAAATTCCTATTGGGATACCAAAGCATAGTACCTGTTCCAACCAACACTAGAACCAAGAGAAGTAATAGAACCTGATGCAACACCACCAGGTGTAGGAACAGAAATTGAAGCCATGGGAATCTTATTCGCCCCCGTAGCAACCTTATTGATCGGACAATACCTGAGTCGATGGCCTACCTAGCCACACTTGAAGTATTTGTCCTTTTCTTCATCACAATAACCTCAACGAGTACGACTATAGAACCGATAAAGAGGACATGAAGAAACTGACTAACCTCTGCTTGCCTGAGATTGGGCACCTTGCATCCAAAAATTGTCACCACCATGATGATGCCTGTCGCTCAACTAGTAAGAAGCACTAGCAAAAGAGTAGGAACCAGAACTCCCCCACTTCTTCTACTGCCATTTGCCACCATCTCTACCACCCTGAGACTGAGCATCTCCCTAATCAGAAAACCTATTCCTTTTTCCCTACCTTTCCTTGAACTCTTCTTGCCTCATTTTTTCCTCCTCTGCTGCATATGAATAGTCAACCTATAGATATCCATATTCTTAATCAGTAAAGCAGTCTTGCTCTCCAAATTCAGATCCCGATTCAACCCAAAATCAAACTTCCTCATTCTTGCCCTCATGTCAACCACTAAATTTAGTGAAACTTGACAATTAGTGAAACTTCAAGGCATATTCCTTAAGAGACATTCTCCCCTTCTTGAGGTTTACAAACTCCTCTATCTTTGATCTCCTCAACTCTTGGGGAAAGAAATAATCTAGAAAAACACCAGAGAAGGCATCCCATAAAGATGAATCCTCCACATCTCCTCTATCCATATCCCACTCTTCATACCACCAACTTAGCAATACATGAATAGACTGAGAGAATTTCGTATTAGTCACTGCATCTTGAGGGGGACTAGTATCAATTGGTGGAACTCAAGAACTATCAAAGATAGGACAGTGAGATTGAAGCTAAACCCTAGAAGTAGGATGCACCCATTCAGCACTACCCCCAGATGGGATAGAAGAATTTTCTTGTATTCCATATCTACAAAACATGATCTAAAAGATGAACAAACAAAAATTAGAGAAGATTCTAGGACTGAGACTCCAAGATTAAAAATAAAATACCGAGAAAGTGAAACACTCCTAAATGCCTTATAGCCTCTCGTTTATGAGTGTGGTGCGCTACACACTCCTAAAAGAGACTCTACCCAACATGACTTTGTGAACTCCCAATTAACCATGAACCTAGGCTCTGATACCAACTTGACATGACCCGTCTTAGGACCTTGTCGTAATGGGCATCCCAAGTCCGTCTAGGACCAAAGACCACCCCTATTACCCAACCCAACCTCTAGCCGCCTATCTTGAGTTGTCTGAATTTCAAGTATGTAGCAAAATAGTGTAACATCTCACACAAAGACTTTGGGATAAGGTCACAACCATGACCAACCCAATCGAGTTTAATTATCCCATACCCATAACTTAACCATGCCAAACCATACCAAAATAAGGGTCATAAGCCAGTCCATAACCAAAGATGTTCCAAAACATGATATAATTTATCCTAAAATAAAATATGACAGAACAGTGTGAAATTATGTTCGATGATGCCAGCCTCCCAGCCTATTCCAATGCCAAGGCTGATCCTAATATCGATCCCACCCATTCCAACCCATAGAAGTACCGCACAGCCTCTAACCAAAAGAGTAATGAAATCCAGTTGGAACATACCCCTAACCTTAGCCAAAACCGATATCTAAAATAAAACCAAAATGTCTAGAAATATCCATAACATTAAATAAAGTCTTTTGAAATGATAAAAGCTCACCACTTCAGTCCAAATATTGTCCCCGAGTCAATCACTATGCAGGAGGAGTAGAACGAACAGTTCCTACATAGTGTGGGTATAAAACCGCCAATAGATGGATTAGCGAGTGACCGCTAGGATGATCTCAGGATAAGGATAAAATAATACTATTTTTAAAACCAAGTTAAACCATCCGTATGCACACAACTATATATATATATATTTATATATATATATATATAACCAAGCCAAAAAAATGACTAGGTTTAGCATGCCTTTAAAACCTTTACCTGGGTAGTGTAACTTTGCCATCCTAAATTACTCACGGGTTATATGGGTTCAGCTCTCTGCCCTAGTGCATGTAGTCGCACGACCAGGAAAGTATCCCTTGGGATGACTAGTACATCCCCAAAATAAAGTGTGATATTATACATACCGTCACCAAGACCAACCTCAGATCGGCAGATATGAGTTTCCAGTTTTGATCCCCTGGGACTTTCACCTTCCACGACTTTACTACACACCCCGCCATTATTGTCCAATTAAAATTAATTTCCAAATAATCAAACCATTATCCATTTATTAGCCAAGTCCATTGATATTGGTATTATCATACCAACCCTTACTTGCAATTATCATCCATAGCCAACTATTTATAGGTTTAAGGAGACTTTTAAGTGCCTTTCCATTTACCATATTAAACCATTTGGGAGACTTCTATGTTCCCCACAAGCATAACCAATTAGCCTTTAGCCTTTCCAAACTATTTAAACCATGCATAATTTATTTACTAAGTTTAAAACATTCAAGAGTTCCATTAAAAGAAGTCAATGCAATGAACATATCTTTATAAGCAATAAACCATTCTCATATAATCCAATTGCCCAAAACCACCATTAATGTATATAAAAGCATAATTAAAACTATTGGAACCCATAACCAACCATTTAACATCAAAACCCTTAAATCATATTTGAAAACCAAAATTATACAATCAATAAAATCATAAAAACATTCATAAAACCATGCCTTTAGATAAAATTAACAATAAGGGAAGAGAACATTTCTTAAACCAAGATGATGATGGAAGGAAATCATCGAGACAAGCCCCAAATTGATTCTTTAGTTGAAACCCTAGCTCCCCTTGTACAAAAGATCTTGAGAGAATTTTAGAGTGTTTTAGAAGAATTTCTAAGTCTTAATAAATGAAATAATAGGGTAAATAACCTCCCAAGTAGGTTAGGAGTCATAAGACCCTATTAGGATAAGTGGGGAAATATCCAGAATACCCCCACTTAAGTTGCACTAAAATCTCATCGCAGGGATACAACTGACCCCCACGGGTCGTATCCTCTCATTCGATCAGTATCCACCACTTATATCCTGAACCTCCACTCTTGGACCAAACACTGTATAGTATACGACCCATCCAACCAAGTCGCACCCATAGCATACAATCCGTATCCCTGGCAGAATAGAATACCTAGAGGATTGAACATTGTCTATCATACGAGTCCCTGGTATGATTCATACCCTATCTTATGGCCCATGGTGATCCACTCTTACTCAGATTCAATCTAAGTAACCAAGTCTAAGATTAACCTAAGGAACCAAACAATCTCTAACAACCAATACGACTCGTACCCCTAAGTCATACCCGTTCTAGTAACCAAAATCTATCCTACTAACCTGCACTGGTCAATATACGACTGTACCATACCATTTATACCTCAATATACAACCCATACCCATGAGTCATATTGGGTCCAAAGATCAAAATTTTAGGAAATTTTTTAAGGTCCAGGAACTAGGGTATTTTGTGAACTCTGGTTTTTCCTATCATTTAGAGCAATACAGAGCATGGCCTCGGATTTTTCATACTAAGAGTATTAAACACTGATGGGGGCATAAAGTTTATACTTGCCCCTAAATCACTCAGAGCGTGGAACACATTATTATTACTAATCTATATGGGGAGGGTGAAACTCCCTGAGTCCTTTAATTTCTAGGGTATCTTCTGTATCACCACAGAACGGCACTCCTCAGTAAGTGACACTATCTCAATATCCTGCAATTTTGTTTTATTTTTCACCAGATCCTTTAAGCACTTAGCGTACTTAGGATTTCCCAATAAAACATCTAATAAAAGAAGATTAATGTGAAGTTCTCTGAACATGTCAAAAAACTTCTTAAAATAAGCATCATCTTTGGCCTTTTTAAGCCTCTGAGGGGATGGTGGTGGTGGTTTTTCATCAATATTGTCAGTAGCCTTTGTTTTGGGTACCAAGACTTCACTGAATTTTCAACATCATCAACTTCATGTTGCTTCTTCTCTACCTTTTGTGGGACTAACTATGTATCAAACTCTTTATTTTTCTTAGAAGGCCTGTCAATAAGATCTCCAAAACTCCTCAAGGTGACTGCCATAACTTGCTTTGGACTTATATTATCACTTGGCAATCTACCTTGGGGTCTGGTATTTTGTTCCTGGGCTAGCTTCCCCAATGGTGTCTCTAACTTCTTCTATGCAATTTTTTGAGTTTTAATTTTAGCAGTCATTTGTTCTTGGTTGGCCAGGATCTTCTTCAAGGTTTCCTCTATGTTGCTGGCCTGTGTGTTATGCTATTACTGGAACTACTAATTTTGTGTGTTGTGCTATTACTGGAACTACTAATTTTGATTATTGCCCCATGCATAATTTGGCTGACTCTGACACTTATTATTGTAGGAATTACCATAATTTGGCTTTGTGCATTTCCTACAAAGTTTATAGACTCTGGATTTTCTCTGCACAAGTCTGTAGAGTGACCACAGTTGCCTGAGTTTGATTCACACCTAATTTTCTAAAATGTGTCATCATTTGATTTTGAAGAGTAGAGAATTGGGCGGCTAAGGCTATGAGATATCACCCACTACCCTAATCCTGTAGGCTTTTTTACTGCACCTCTAGATACGTTACCATGACATTCAGGATTACTTTGCGCAATTTGGTTCAGCAAGATGTATAGCTCATCAAATGTTTTCTCTAGTGCTTAACCACGTGCAACTGAATCTAACAAAATCTTCGTATTATATTCAAGTGCTTATACAAAAGTATGAGCTCATACCTCATTGGATTGTTAGTGATATGGATTGTCCCTTAGAAGTAATTTAAACCTCTCCTGAGCATGACATAAGTTCTACTTTAGCTTCTACTTGAAGCTCAAAAATTCACTTTATAACCTTGCAATCTTGCTGAAAGAGAAGAAGCGAATGAAGAACTTCTTCACTAGATCATCCCATGTAGTGATGGAACTGGTTGGCTCTATATTCAACCACTTTTTTGCTTCTCCCAATAGTAAAAAGGGGAAGAATGTAAGCCTCACATAATTCATGGAGACTCTAGTGGGGATGAATGTGTCACTGATTTCCAAGAAATTCTACAAGTGAACCTGTGGATCCTCATATGACAAGCCAGTAAACTGCTCGCTACTGTGCAAAATCTACACCATGTGTTATTTCAGCTCAAATATACCTCCAGGTGCGAGTCTTTTGATTACAGAGGTGACATTAGTTGCGAGTGAGCTTACCACTTTCTGTTTGGTCCTTTGGGCTAGTGGATCTTCAGCCATGAGTGCAGGAATAGCCTCTTCTTGATGCATTTGAGGTATTTTGTAAAGAAGTACTACTTCTCTTCTCCGTTGGTGTAAGCTTGCCCAGGTTCGAGATATGGGTCAACCAACTCCCTATCCCTTGCCAGATTACTAAATTTTCAAACATGTACCTACAAATTCAGAAGTTAAGATCAAGTAATTAGCACTTAAGAAATTAA
The DNA here is from genome assembly GCA_030864225.1 of Capsicum baccatum var. pendulum. NCBI lineage: Eukaryota > Viridiplantae > Streptophyta > Magnoliopsida > Solanales > Solanaceae > Capsicum > Capsicum baccatum. The sequence goes on from CM061557.1 coordinate 130,807,167, forward strand.
AATCAAAACTAAAACTAAGACAGTTGACAATTTACAAGTCCCTGACAATGGCGCCAAAAACTTATTGTGCACATGCAAGTGTACGTGGTCCACCAAGTGGTAAATGGACTTCAGAAATCCAAGTATCAATCCCATAGGGACTTGTGCTAAACAGCTATCAAATTCGAGTTCACTATGGAAATTAAATAAGTGCAAAAGTAACCAACAATGTTTGAGAGTTGTAAATTATAAATAAAAGTAAACAATGCAGTAATGTAATGATCTTGAACAATAATAAGGTAAAACCCAGGGCTAACACACTATGAATAATCCTACTTAGCTATATAACTTTGTTGATTAAGTCAATTATCTTGGTTGTTGGTTCACGAGGTTGATAAGATGATTACGGTCTTTTGAGCCTCTAATCAACTATCTCACTTAGCCTTACAACTACATCGTTGAGCGGGGATGCAATAACTAAGCTAAACGCATTTGTATTCTTCTCGTATAAGAACATAATAAAGCTAATTAGGTGTATGCCTATCCTAAAATCAAATCATAACTTCAATTCATTGAACAATTATGATCCTATTACATGTAACCCACATTCTATTCTATCGCTCCTCCTTCCAAGCTCAGGATGAAATATGCATTTATCCTACGAGTCGACAATTCGTAGATTAGTTAAAACAAGGATACATGAATAACCAATAATGATAATAACATAAACCAACTCAATTAAAAATCAAAAGTATTCATGTTCTTGGCTTTAACCCTAGGTGAGGGTGTTTAGCCACTCATGGAGTTACAAAGAATCATAACAATGAAATCCATGTAATAATCTAAAAAAAGCTAAATTAAAGAATAAAAACCCTAATTGAAGCCTCTTCAATCATTTTTCAAAGCCTCGAGGTCATCCAAGATGTTTACACAAGGTTGACGTGTCTTATTTATACTAGGACCAAAATTGACGAATTGAACTTGGCCAGCGTGCCACACCAATATCGTGTCTCTTAGGCAGTGTGGAACACCAAAAATGTAGAGGTTTACTGGTTTGTACAGTATCCTTTGCATTCAAGGGTGTGTCACTTCTTTATAGTGGTGGCTAGGCAGTGTGGAACGCCCCTAAGTCCACAATTTCCAAATTTCGTCAAGCTTTGCTCACTGTATTTGGTCCTTTGTTCCTTGCTTTGTGGTTGTGTTTCCCCTTCAATACTAGATTTTTTATCATCCATACATCAAGCTTCATACATAATCAAATCCCACGAATTAGAGCTAATAAAATCATAGAATCTAACAAAACAAACTAGAATGGTACATAGCTCAAGCTAAGAGTACTAGTTTTCTCATTTGAATTCTAATTGAACGTTTTAATTTCAACTTTTGCTTAAACACACATTAAACATCATAAACACATAATGTATTCTCATTTTTACAAATATTAACTCATTACGCACACGAGAAGACCTCAAAACTAAGTTAAATAAGGCTAGATAACAACACTTAGGTACATAAATCCACCTAAGATCAAACAACTCACTCTTTGAACAAAAGTTGAACGGAAAATTCTCACTGGAATCTTTAGAATGATATGTTAGTTTACAATTGTAATACCACAACAAGAACCTCAATCAACCTAGAAACAAAAACATATATCACTAATAGTAAGGAATTTCTAAGTTGTTAAGTCTTGCACTATCAGCTAAAGCTTTTGCTTTGAGAAAAAATCTTTTTTATTTTTGCAAAAGCTTAAGCTTCTCTCCTCAAGGATATTATGTATGTGTGTGTTTGTATATATATAGAGAGAATATCTCATAAATCAAACACGATATAGCAGTGTCAACTCTTGTCCATGGGGCGGGCATAACTTGTTGTTTGAAAGTTCTTGGACTAATTTGTGCCTCTAAGGCAGGAGTTATAGAACATCTCATAAATCAAGACATAATGTGGTAGTGTCAACTCTTAACTAAGGGGCATAACTTGTTGTTTGAAAGTCCTTAATTTATAAAACATCTCAAAAATCAAGACACAATGTGATAGAGTCAAATCTTGCCCATGGAGCATAACTTGTTGTATAAAAGTCCTTAGGTTAAGTCTTGCCTCTTAGGAAAGAGTTATAGAATATTTCATAAATCAAAGCATAATGTGATAGTGTCAACTCTTACTCATGGGGCGTAACTTTTTGTTTGAAAGTTCTTGGGTTAAGTCTTACCTCTAAGACAAGAGTTATAAAATATCCCATAAATTAAAGCACAATGTGGTAATGTCAACTCTTACCCATAGGGCACAACTTGCTGCTAGAAAGCCCTTGATTTAAGTCTTGTCTCTAAAGAAAGCGTTACAAAAAATCTCATAAATCAATACACAATGTAGTAGAGTCAATTCTTACCCATGGGGCATAACTTGTTGTTTGATGGTCTTTGGGCTGAGTCGTACCTCTAAGACAAGAGTTATAGAGCATTTCATAGTAAAAAAAAAACACAATGTGTTAGTGTTGACTCTTCCCCAATGTACGTAACTTATTTGAAAATTCTTGGGGTAAGTTGTGCCCCTAAGACAAGAGTTGTAGAACATCTCATAAATGAAGACATAACGTGGTAGTGTCAACTCTTGCCTGTGGGGCATAATTTATTGTTTGAAAATTCTTGAGTTAAATCTTACCTCTAAGGCAAGAGTTATAAAACATCTTATAATTGAAAACATAACGTGGTAGAGTCAACTCTTGTTCGTGGGGCATAATTTGTTGTTTGAAAGTCCTTGAGTGCCTCTAAGGTAAGAGTTATAGAACATCTCATAAATCAAAATACAATGTGATAGCGTCAACTCTTGCTCATAAAAACTTTTTGTCTGAAAGTCATACATCTTGTCTCTACAATGTTGCAGTGTCAATTCTTACTCATGGAACATAACTTAATTGGACGAAATTGAAGAAAAGAAAAAAAATAATAAAATAACAAAAAAGCAGAAAATGAAAAAAAATATTTAAAGAAAAATCAAACAAAATAAAAAATAAATAAAATATTGAAGTTGAGAAAGAAAAAAAATGAAGATTGAGAAAAACAAGAAAAGAGACAACAAAAATAAAGATTGAGAAATTTTTTTTTTACAAAAAGAAAAAATAAAATTTAAAAAAAATAAAAAGGAGAAAAAATAAAAAAATAAATAGAAGTTGAGAGAAAAAAAATTAAAATTAAAATAAAATAAAAAAAGAGATTTTTTTTTTAAAAAAAAATAGAAGTTGAGAGAAGAAAAACGAAGAAGTAAGAATTGAGAAAAACTAAAAAAAAAAAAAAAAGAAGATAAAAATTAAAGTAAGGATAAATAAATAAATAAATAAAAATTAAAAAATAAATAAATCTGAAGTTGTTTAGATATATTTGAGATATTAAGGGGTACCAGTAATTGTATTATATGAAAAAAATAAAAAATAAAAAACTAGTTTTATAAAACCACTATAAAAATCATTCTGATAAGTGGACAAAAATACAAAACCACAGTATTACCCCTCCCATAACTAATCTCTCTGTCTCACTCTAACTAGTCACTTCTCATACGATGCAGCGACAATTTCGACTCTCAGGACAGCGGACTTGGCGAATCGATTCCAATTTCTTCTTAGAAGGTGCAGCGGCGATTTTGAGTTAAAACAGTTGATACATTTTCCCTTTTCCTCTTCTTAATATAAATTTATAGCTGAAGTTTTTGTGTTGTAACTTTCATGCTTGACTGGGTAAAGTATTCTTGTTATAAAGTATAAACTGTCCATGTTTGGTTTATAAGAACCTAACTAGTTCCGCAGAATGTGTGAAAAATGCTTTGAAAATCTTGTTAATATCAAAATCATTATGGCGTTGATTAAGCCCATTGAGCAGGCCCATAACTGCCAAAACAGAATTTAATAAACTGAAACCGGATTGAATTTGGAAAAAAAACAAAAGGAACCAACTTTCGGTTCAGTTTTTGATACCCTTCCCATAACAAAAACCGCAAAATCGAACCGAACTACTTTACACCCAACCCTACTTTTGATTAAAAAGAGAAACCTGGGATTGGCGTAATCAATTTATCAACCTCTTGGGATTGGCTAATCAATTACCAACTACCTGCAACATGGGACGCTACCTGAAGACAGGAAAATTTAAGATCAAAATGTCTCATTTTTGTCTGATTGAAGGTGAGCTCTACCGAAAGACGTTGAACGGTCCTTTGGCCAAATGCCTCAAACCAGGTTAAATGGAAAGTGTGATGTTCATGGTCCACAAAGTACATTGCGTTAACCAATATGGTGATTGACCTCTAGTTAGGAAGCTTATTCCAAGCTGGAGATTATTGGCTCAATGGATTATGAGTCGTAAGAATGTATTAAAAAGTGACACAATTGTTTGCAGTATGCTAAGCTGGTACATCAATTTGTTGAAGCATTACACTTCGTGTTGGAACCATGCCCCTTCATGAAATGGGATATAGATATAGGGTGTGTTTGGTATGAATGGAAATGTTTTCCTTGAAAAATATTTTCTTAAAAAATATTTTTTTGGGAAAATAAGTTGGTTTCTTATTTATTTTCTTATGTTTGGTTGGTGGATGAAAAATATTTTTTGAAAAATGTTTTCTAATGTTTGGTTGGTAAATGAAAAAATGTTTTTCAAAAAATACATTTTAATGTTTAGCTAAATAGTAAAAATACGTTTTAAAAAATTATTTTTGACCCTGAAAAATATTTTTTTAGCGTGTGTTTGATATGAAGAAGAGAAAACGTTTTCTAGAAAAATAAGTTGTTTATTACGTATATTCTTGTGTTCGTTATGCAAATTGGGTAAGTATCTATATTTTCTAAAAGTATTTGTATATGTTTAACAAAAACAATGAGAACGAATAGGATAAGAAGGATGGGATAAGAAAAAAATTGATTTTTTTTAAAAAAATAAATTAAAAAATTAATTTTTTTTGGGGGGGAGGGGGTTGGTAGGTGAGGGTTGAGGTTGTCAAAATAGATAGTAAGGGCGGGATAAGAAAAAAAAAATTTGGGGGGGGAGGGGGTTAGTGGGGGTGGGTGTCGGGTAGGGTAAGGGTGGGGTAAGAAAAAACCTATTTTTTTTATGGGGGGGAGGGGGGGAGGTTGGTAGGGATGGGGTCGCGAAAGAAAAGAAAAAAGTTTGAATTTTTTTAAAAAGATTAAAAAAATTTTAAAGGGAGTAGGAGTTTGAGTTTCGGATTAGGGGATGAAGTAAGAAAAAATTTGAAAGAGTAGTTTTTTTTAATGGGGGTGGTAGGGGGTGGGGGTCGAGGGTGGGGTTAGAAAAAATTTAAAATTTTTCAAAAAATAAATTTAAAAAATTTAATTTTTTTAGGAGGGGTATGAGAGTAGGAGTTTGGGTTTTGGGTAGGGGATGAGGTATCAAAAAATTTGAAATATTGTTTTTGATGGGGTGGTAGGGGTGGGGTGGGGATAGGGGATTGGGGATCGGAGTAGGAATGGGTGATTTTGAGAGTTGTATGAGTATTTCATCTTAAGAGTGAGGTTGAAAGATAGTTTTGAAAAATGTTTTCTTTACTTTTTGAAGGGAAGTCATTTTCCTTAAATTTGAGACAAATAAGTTGATTTGAAAAATATTTTTCAAAATATTTAAGCCAAAGAAACATGAGAAAATTGGAAAACTTTTTTCAGAAATGTTTTCCTTCATACCAAACACACCCATAGGGGTTTCCAAAAACCGAACCGACCGATAAACCGAACAGATAAAAATGTTATGGATTTATTATTTTTAGGTTATTGGGTTAACAATTTTTTAATGGTTTTATAAAAAAAATTATTGGGTTATTGGTTCGGTTCAATTTTTTCTTATTGAGTTATTGCGTAAATCGATAACCCAATAAGAATCTATATATATATATATATATATATATATATATATATATACAAATCAACAAACTTATTATTTCAATTATACAAACTCTTAATTTCTCCTAACAACATTTAGTTCAAATTTGAAGATTTTTGTAAATTTAAACACATCATGTAGGATTTTTGGTTGCAACTAAGATTCAATTTTTTTTTCATGTTAGTTACTACTATTTCTATTTTATAAGTATTTTCTTGTCGGTTAAACCGAAAATCGAACCGTTAAGGATTAAAAATCGATAAAAAAATATCTTATTGGTTTGGTTATTGATTTAGCATATTTAAAAATCAAAAACCGATAAATCGAACCGATAATATGTAAAACCAAACCGAATCGATGCACACCCCTACACACCCATACTTGGGCTTTCACCAACTGCCACGGGAGTCGGGACAAATTCATTTCCTGCTCGTTGTAATTAGTTACTTCCCTAAATGGGTAGAAGCATGAGCTCTTTAACAAATTCAAGAAAGGGAAGTCATCAAATGTCATTACTAGAAACATCATCGGCTGGTACAGCGGTCCCAAAGAAATTGTTTGTGGCAACGGGCACCAATTTTTCGGTTCAAAGGTGGACTGAGTTTGTCGATGACCAGAAGAACAAGAGAATCACTTTGACTTTGTACCATCCAGGAACAAATGGGCTGTCAAGATCACTAACACTTAACTGGAGCTAGTCACCTGTGAATTTGAGGCTCGTCAAAATAATACCACATAAAAATATATATTAAAGTTTGAGAACACCCGTTTTAAATTTCATTACGGCCGTGTTGTTTGTTGTTTTTAACTCGTCGCAGCGAGCCACACAAAAGTCCCATATACCCACAATGCACAAACTGCCTAATATAACACACGAAATATTGAAAAATGAATCCGACAGTAACTGCCGGGTAACTCTGGATGAACTGAGAGTCAACATAGAAAAGAGCAAGTACAATATGCCAAATGGAGCTTTTCATCGAACTCCAGAGTCCGGTATTCATATCGCATATCGATAAGGATTTAAGAAAACCCAGAAAATCATCAGGCTATCAAGTAGAATATGGGAGAAAGGAACATCAAGAGGAAAGCAACTTCCTAGAGTAAATACATCTTTTCCTGGAAACATTAGACAAGAATTATCCTAAAATGGTCGGTAGATTTATCATCACTCCAAGTGACAAGGAAGAATGCCCAAGATTCAAGAAATCAATATTTCAGCACAAGAACAGGTGAGTTGCTTTAGTCATCATTTTAAGCTGGGTAAAAAAGAGGTTCTTGGGAATGTCAAAATTCTCAGCAGAAGATTTAGAAAAGAAACAATAACAAACTACAACCAGCTAAAACAAAGGGGGAAAACGGACAGGAATAAAATAGAACTAAAATCTCCCAAGCAAATTCACAATTCCGGCCAACTGCAACAAGTGAAAAGACGAAGTACGCTTCTCACTGGCATTACTTCCCACCATCCAAAAAAAGTCAACATTGCAACTTTTACAACTCTTAAATTGGGAACAAATGGAGCCAGCTTTCCTTACATAAAACTGCATCACCAAGCGAATCTGCAATCAAAATTGATAAAGCAGGTAAGATACATCAATATTCATGCCCAATGAAACCACTAGGGTATTTTCTTTTAGAAACATGAGGACAACAAAAAAGATGCGGACCTTCAGTTGAAACTGAAACCCCCAGAGGGCACAGAGACCTCGCCGCCTCCAAACTGAAAACCCTGTTGGGGTGCATCCCCAGGTGGCATCGTCTCGTCATCTTCTTCCAACCAGTAGGTCTCAAGAATCTTAACTGCCTTTTCATAAATCTCTTGATTGTCATGGCTTTGAAGATTTTCAATTTTTTCTAAACCTTCAGCATCATCAATCAGCTGCGCATAATGATTTACATCTGCCGTGTGGCCTAAATTCTTCTCAGCTTCCCCAACCTTCAAAATATTTTCAAGCCCTTCAAGACAAACTGTGACGATCCTTGGGTCAGGACAAATGAGGAGATCACACAATGGTTTGATACAACCTTGACTAACAAGGTACCTGCAGGTAATGATAGCATAAACAGCCCATATGTCTCAAGTGTATGCCGACAGATACTGGTGCACACCAACCAGAATATCAAAATCTTACTTGATTTGCTCATGCGAACCACCAGATGTGGCATTTGAGATTGCCCATGCAGCCTCCTTTTTAATTTCAAACTCCGCATTTTGTAGCAAATTAACAAGGGGACCTATAATATCAGCCTCAACCACAGACTGCAGCATAGAAAGATTAACATAACAAAGAAGCGCACGTGAAAATAATAAACAAACATCCTTGAGTAAAAAGGGTCATGAGAAATGTGAATTATTTTTGTAGTCCAATTCTTTTTCTTTCTTTTCTTTTTCTTGGGAAGAGGGAGGGGGTTGACAGTACGGGATCAATATTTAATAAAAACTTTTCACGAAACCAGAATTACATGCCCAGCACTACCTGAATTTGGTCCCGGTTGCCAGCTGTGATGTTTGAAATTGTTTGAAAGGGTCATGAGAAATGTGAATTATTTTTGTAGTCCAGTTCTTTTTCTTTCTTTTCTTTTTCTTGGGAAGAGGGAGGGGGTTGACAGTACGGGATGAATATTTAATAAAAACTTTCCATGAAACCAGAATTACATGCCCAGCACTACCTGAATTTGGTCCCGGTTGCCAGCTGTGATGTTTGAAATTGTCCAGCAAGCTTCCTTCTTAATACTCTTCTTGTGATTACCATTCAACAAGTTCAAAAGACAGGGCAAAGCCTGATGGCCGATGATACACTGAAAGAGATTTTATTAAACAGACAAAAAGAAAAAGAAACTAAACGGCCCTGATTAGTTAGAAAAATAAGGTTCAATGTCTGACATTATTTTTAAAAACCACATATAAACATAGTTTCACCCAAAAGAAACAACAACGGCGACATACCCAGTGTATTCCCACAAAGTGGGGTCTGGGGAAGGTAAAGTGTATGCAGTCCATACCACTACCTCAACGAAAGGTTGTTTCCGATAGATCCCCAGCACCCAAAAGAAACTAATCAGAAAACAATTCAAAATCAATACTCCCTCGGTCCCAATTTATATGAGTTACTTTCCTTTTTAGGCAGTCCCCAAATGAATGACACATTTCTAAATGTAATAACTACTTAACTTTAAAATGCTTATTTTACCCTTAATGAAATGATTTTATAGCCGCACAAACATCTATGACTTATTTTAGACCACAAGTTTCAAAAAGCCTATATTTCTTTATTAAACTCTGTGTCAAGTCAAAGTAACTCATATAAATTGGGACGAAGGGAGTACATTTTATGCATAGAGACACCCTAATATAACTGAAGATGGGTCAATATAATATGTGATCCAAGATGCATGTCTCAATTCCAAGTAATGCAGTAAATAACTTGTTAAAAGGCAAGTTCAGAAATTTCAGGGTGTCCAAATCCGACAGCTCTAATACCCAGTGTGTGCAAGGGACATCTGAATCTGATGACAGGAAAATATTTCAATCATCAGAAAAGACGAGACCATGTTTTCTCTGGTAAGTAGGACACGCCAAAATAAAACTACCATTTATGACATCGTCCTCATCTTTTTTTAATTTTCTACAATGAGGTAGACACAATATCTCAACAGCTGAAGGAAGCGAAACAACAGAAATTACGTGGAACGTTCATCAGATCAATGATCATAAACTACTACAGACAGCTACAAATTCTGCAGAAAACAGAAAAATTTGCAGTGAGAAGGTACCCATAACTTCTAAACTGACAATTTATACCAACCTCACAAATTCACAGTTGCATTTCTACAGTTACAAATGCAACCCAAGTTTAGCAACAGATGAATACCAAATTCTATGTAATTTCATCCACATATCTTCATCAATCATGCACATACCAACTGCTGACAGATATTAACAGATGTATTGCAATTTGAAGGTGAAAATTTGGTTTGCAAAATGAATAAACTAGGATAAGACGTTTTAGAATGTTTTGTATCTTGCTATTTTGCTGTCTAATTATTCTTGCAACCTGTTTCGAAAATTTCTCTTTTGAGCCGAGGGTCTTGGCCTCTCTACCTCCCACAAAGGGGTAAGACGTTTTAGAATATGAATCATGCTCCGACAGAACTCCATCCAAGGTTAGGTTCACATATAAAACTCCGGTAAAAGACTTCTTAATTATCTTGCACATTTCTGCAGGGCTGGGTATAAATTAAGATAGACATGTTTCATCAAAAATTAAAACAAATCCCCTAGATTATAAAAGGTGAACCAAATTGTGTTTTATTAACCTTTGAAGAATGTATATTGTGAACCAAACATAAGAACATGTATAACACAATCAAGAACAATGAGAACTTAAGAAAATAATAATATACATTAATATATATCCATTTATGATAACATATATTAATATTACTTAAATTCTTTAACTTCTTTAAAGATAAATACATTAAGAAAATCCAAATGATAATGATGCACATAAAGATGAAGCCCAGAAAACCAAATGTGTCTTAAAAATAAAGCATATAATAATGGTAAATCCAAATGATAATGCCTTCCACTTTCCTTTTTCATCTAGAATTTTCTTTTGTTTCAGTCTTTTCTTGTTTTTATTTGATTTGTTTGTTTTCTTTGTTGGTTTCAGATTGGGCCAGGTTGTAATGATTTTGTTTCCAGTGATGCACATATATATTGCCTTTGCTTTTTAATAAAATAAGGCCTGTTAACCTTTCATTCAAAAAAATAATCCAAATGATAATGATGCACATAAAATGGAAGCCCAGAAAACCTAAGGTGTCTTAAAAATAAAGCATATAACAATAGTAATTTAGATAACAAAAAGTTTCAGTGAAGGCATAAAATAGTTTTTAAAATATGTTCTATCCAAAGAGACTCATATCTTGATCTTATGCCCACCTCAACTAGGGACAAATTCAGTCTCTCATTCTCAGACAAAAGCATGACTTGTTCCCTTATATTTCTTTTGCATTTCAAAGATAGGACTATTGGAATGATGCATGCAAATGAAAGTTATTTCACTTCCACACACCAACTAAACATACATTGTGTTTAGCTATATCACAAAACAAAGCAACATGGAATAAATTCAGATGTTGTAGACTTGTAGCTCCCACTTGATATAAGCTTTAACTGAACCTATATTACCAGTATCTTCCACCAAATGTGCATTAATAATCATATCAAATGCAGCAAACAAACAGCTGTAGTCTCACCAGCAAGTGGATAATTGGGGGGAAACAGTAACAACCATTAAGATTTTACCTGAGTTTGCATATCATCTCCAGTCACAATATTTCCCACAGTCCGAAGAGCGGGAATCAAAACCGATGGAGATGGGTGACTGAAATGTTTAAATCAGTCATTCAGAATCAAGTCGTACAAAAACTTACCCTATAAAAAGAGGAAATTTCAAGCACGTCATAATCCACAAATAAACTGAAATGCAGAAAGTACTTACAGTAATAACTCAACTAAACGCGGGCATACTCCAGAATCAATAACAGATTGAATTTTATCATTTGTTCCATCAGAGAGATATGAAAGTGCCCAGCAAGCATCAGTCAAAACTTCTTCATCGGTTGAATGAATAAGTTGTTGAAGAGCTGGAAGTGCAGGCCTTGTCTGCACAATTGAGTTCACATGTTTAGATATGCATAGAATCATCAAAATGCCATGCTTGTCCTTTGTGTTATTACTACGAAATTAACGCACCTAAGAATGACAAGGGTATAAACTGCAAGAATAAGGACTTACACGACATGCTAGAGCTACAATAAATGACGGTACCTTAACAATTCATTTTTTGAAATGATAATTTTAATAATTTTGTTCAACAATATTTACAAGAAATCACATATGGTTATTTATGGAAATGCCGAAGAAGCTTTGCACTTGTAATTGTTCAGAACCAACTACTAACTAGAAATAAAAATTGCCTTACTTCCACTAAAAATACAGATATTGGGTTGGCAGACCAAGTGCATTTAGACAGCATGCTGATTGTGTTATAGATCCTTATTTTAAAGCCTCAATGGGTACAAAAGCCAAAAATTTTCAAGGACTGAGCTCAATGCAAAGGCATGAACTGCCTATCAACTTTTGAGAAAGATGGGAAGGAACAAACTACCAGGGAACACTTTAGATGAGCAAATAAAATTAGTTATTTCTTGGCATCACTAATGAATAATGTGACTATAATGGAACCTGCACAACTGACTGCTACACCACATCTTTAGAAATGAGAGAGTGCTTATCAGTGATTCAGCACTATATATTTGAAATTTAGAAGACAACAACTATTCATGCCTTAAGGAGCCACCTGATCAAAAGCAGGCTGCGGTTTGCCTCTGCAGAAATTTGAAAGTGTCCAAGTTGCATTTCTCAACATAGAGAGCTTGGCATTTGGACTCAGTTGAGCCAGCAAAGGAACCAAAGCTCCACAGCTAAGGACAAGATCGCGGCATTTTGGGGAATCACCAGCAACATTTCCAAGAGCCCACACAGCCTAAATGAGGAAAGGGGCAAATCCAATATGCTATCAATGCCATTAATCAAACACTAGTATCAAATAACTGATAACAGTTCAACCATAAATTACTTATGAAAGTCTCAATTTACTTATAGTAGTGTATACCTGCTCTCGCACATCATCACTTGGAGAACCAAGAAGTTTCACAAAAATTGGGACTGCACCAGATTCAATCACCACCTTGGTATGGTCAGATGTCCCTGAAGCAATATTTGTGAGAGCCCATGCTGCCTCAAACTAAAATCATTGAAAGTAAAAGGGTAAGGGCACTATAAGCACTGTTTTTCAACCCCGTAGGGTACTTCACGATTAGAAAGCAAAGTGATAAGTACCTGAAGTTGTGGAAAGTCATCCATCATAAGAAATTGAACAAACCGAGGAACAACACCTGCTTGAATTACTTCCTCAATTGGGGGACTCCTTTCTGTAAATAATATAATCAGAGATTAACTGAAAGTCCAAGTAACCACAACAGAGAAGAAAGAAAAGAATATCACAAACCCATAATAACAATTATTACCTATCGAAAGCAGCTTCCGAAACTGAGTTGTAGCTTCAAGCTGTAGATTGCCGTCTTCCGTCCAAACACCAGCAACCATTGCTGGTAAATTCTCCAGCTGCAAACAAAAACATTTCAAATAAACTCAATAACCGCTATCCAGTTCCACATTTAAAGGACAGAACCCTGCCCGAAGTGCAGAAAAGAACCCTAAAGAATAATTCCGATAAGTCAACACAGTAGAGGAAACTAGTAGTAAGAGAAAGTCTCCCTCTGACATGAAAGGAAAGCCACATCTATCCAACACTTAAAACCATCACTAGGGCACAACAACTACTTCTATTAGTCACCATACTAGTTTTGGTCACCTATATGAATTTATTTAATAAATCAATTAACAACAACAACAACATAACCAGTATATTCCCACCAAGTGGGGTCTGAGGAGGGTAAGTGTACGCAATCCATACCACTACCTCAAAAGTGAGATAGAGAGGCTATATTCGATAGACCCCCGGCTCAAAATAAAGCAATCTAAGATAAGATAAGGAATAGTAATAGAACAAGATACAATTGACATTAACATATTCTATACTACCACAAGCAAGATACTCCAAGTATACACCAAAACATACAACATCCTAACTCAAACCAACCATCTACCCTAATTCGCCTCCTCCACAACTTCCTATCCACCTTGGTAAGCTGAAGTTGTTCCATGTCATGTCTAATCACCTCCCTCCAATATTTCTTCGGTCTACCTCTCCCTCGCTTGAAACCATCCTCCGTCAACCTCTCACACATCCACACTGAGGCATCCGTGCTCCTCCGCATCACATGACCAAACCATCTCAACCTCGCTTCCCTTATCTTGGCTTCCACCGAAGCCACTCACACCTTATCTCGAATAACCTCATTTCCAATCTTATCTTTTCTCGTACACCTACACATCCACCGAAGCATTCTCATCTCCGCCACCTTCGTCTTTTGGATGTGGGTCTTCTTAACAGGGCAACACTCCACCTCATACAACAAAGCCGGTCTAACCACCACTCTGTAGAACTTGTTTTAAGTTTGGGAGGTACCTTTTTGTCACACAAGATACCGGAGGCGATCTCCATTTCATCCACCCTACCCCAATCTGATGAGTGACATCGTCAATCTCTCCATTCTCCTGAATCATAGACCTCACATACTTGAAACTATCTCTCTTAACAACCACATCGGACTCATGAGACAACTCGTTGAACTTACACTCCAAATATTCCGTCTTGGACCTACTCAACCTAAACCCTTTAGACTCAAGAGTTTGCCTCCAAACCTCCAACTTAGCATTAACTCCACTACGAATCTCATTCAATCAAAGACTACATCATCCGCAAAAAAGCAAACAATAAGGCATCTCATCCTCAATAAATCAATTAAATACGAATAAAACTAATTTCAAAAAATCAAACAAAAGAAACTAATAAAACTTCAAATTTGATGAAAATACTAAAATCCCAAAGCACTGCAGAACCTCGAAGGTTACTACTAACGCGAAAATTCTAAATCTCACAATCTAGCCGAAGATTTTTTTCTTGCATCAAACTCTAACCCTTATGGAAAACCTTAAGCACCAAAATTAGGCCAACAAAAAAACAGAACGTAAAAAATGGAGAAACGTAATCCGATCTAAATTTGTTGGTAACAAACAATCAGTGCAATAAATATGAAGATAAGTTTTTTCAGTATGGACCTTCTTTTCGACGGTGGTCTGAACAGGAACAGTACATCATCCGCAAAAAAGCAAACAATAAGGCATCTCATCCTCAATAAATCAATTAAATACGAATAAAACTAATTTCAAAAAATCAAACAAAAGAAACTAATAAAACTTCAAATTTGATGAAAATACTAAAATCCCAAAGCACTGCAGAACCTCGAAGGTTACTACTAACGCGAAAATTCTAAATCTCACAATCTAGCCGAAGATTTTTTTCTTGCATCAAACTCTAACCCTTATGGAAAACCTTAAGCACCAAAATTAGGCCAACAAAAAAACAGAACGTAAAAAATGGAGAAACGTAATCCGATCTAAATTTGTTGGTAACAAACAATCAGTGCAATAAATATGAAGATAAGTTTTTTCAGTATGGACCTTCTTTTCGACGGTGGTCTGAACAGGAACAGTAAATTGCTGATTAGGTTGAAGGCCTTCACGTCGTTTCTTCTGCAAGTTCTCCTCTCTCTTATTCTTACGAATCTCAACCATATTATCCTCTCTTCTCCGGCGACCTTCATCGGCATCCACCGCAACTTTGTACCTGTTCCGGCGAACCTCGGTTCTGGCATTCGGCCTCAACGACATCTTCGATGAATTCAAGTTAAAACCCTACCAAAGAGAGAGAGAAGTTGTGTAGCATAAGTGTGTGTAGATAAGGGCGGAGGGTTTTGATTTTGATTTGAAAGGGAATAGGAAGATGGGCATGGATCGGGAGTTATTTACGAATTAAGGACTGAATTTGAACTTGAAGATGAGGGAAACCTGAATCTCAATACTCGCCGCCCAAAAAGGATTTCAGCAACAGCTGAATAGACATCGGTTTCACCAATAATTTTTTTTTCAAAAAAATACTTTTTTAAAAAAAATATGTGCTTGGTAAACTTGCAAAATGTTTTAAAAAAGAAGCACCACACACGCGCATATAAATTGGATTTTAAAATTTTATACTTTATATTTATATCATAATTCGTTATTTCATTCTATTATTTGTATATTATTTTTTATTTTTACTCATTTTCTTTAAATAAAATCAAAAATATTATTGATGATGATGATCGATTAATATATGGAATATTTTTTTATTTTTTACTATTAATGATAATAAGTGATAGACGAATCATATTGCAAGATCAAATGGTATTTTGACAACACTTGTTAATTTTTTTCTTAAATATTTAATTTTAAATAAATAATTAAAAATATTATAATAGATATTTAAAATAACTTTTTCTTTAAAATAATATTAGTGGTAAAAGTCTATGAATACATATCTTTTTTGGGAGTAAATTCCCTAGATGACCGGTCACCTATGTTAGGAAAATTGCCTACAAATATTATTTTTGTTTCATTTAATACAAGAATATCACTCAACTCTTTCTATTTTCCTTAATATATACTTATCACCTCAAAAATCTTCTCTCTTCTACTTGGAATTCCATGTCATTAAATTTCTTTCTTATTTTGATAAATAAATCTATTTAACTTATGAAACTTATTTAACTAAAATTTTATCCTAATTCTTATTTTTAAAAATAATACACATGTTATACTAATCATTGAATATTAATTTAATTACACCAAAAGCTTGAATTATTTTATTTGATATTTGCTTTTCAAGTTTCTTTTATTTACTTATTTATTTCATCACTTAATAATATTTAAAACTCAAGTACTTATAAAAATCGGTACTCATTTAATTTTTTATTATTTATTTTATATATTAAAAATTCTTAAAATGTAAAAGAAATAAAACGATGGATTTCATATTTTAGACATTAAATTTGTTATTTATATGAAAATAAAAGAATAAAATCTACTTTTTGAGATTATACAAAAGAATTTTTGGATTAATATAATCCAAAGATATTATATTTCCTTCAAATATAGAGTAATAGAGAATAAAAGAATATAATTTGTTATTTAAAAGTATTGATGATAAACCTACGATTTTTTTTGCTGCCAAACAAAATTCAATAAAATCTTTTTTAATATGTATTATTACCTAAAAAATTTAACTTCGACATAGATTACTTGCAATTTTGTATACAAGATAATTTTTGATAAATATATAGTGAAAAAATTTTTTTTTTTTTTTTGCAGATTTTTTACAAGTAATTTCCTATAAAAAAATCATTAAATCCATAAGATAAGACATAAATTTAGAAAAAAAAATATTATTTTTAATTTAGTTTCTTCACTTTTTCCTGTGATATTATATTTAGATTTTATTTTATTTCACAATAAACACTAATTTATACTCATACTTCATTCTAAATCCATCAAAAGCAAAGAAGAATTGATAGAGTAATATTTTAAAAATACATTTGTAATATTACTGAAGAAGGTATCATTTTGTTAATATTTCTTAAAAAGTTTAATTTGTTTCAAGACTGCATAATTTTTTCTTTCCTTATTTTTTTATTCTCATATAAATAACAAACTTAATGTCTAAAATATTAAATCCATCGTTTTATTTCTTTTACATTTTAAAATTTTTTATTATATAAAATAAACAACAAAAAAATTACTGTACCAATTCGTATAAGTACTTGTATTTTAAAACTCTTATTAAGTGGTGAAATAAATAAGTAAATAAAAAAAACTTTGAAGATTACATATCAAATAAAATAACCTAAGATTTTGGTGTAATTAGATTAATCTTCAATTATCAATATATCATGTGTAATTTTTTTATGAAAAAAAAATTAGGATAAAACTTTAATTAAATAAGTTTGATAAGTTATACATTTATCAAAAAGAAAAAAAAAATTAATGACATGACATTCCAAGTAGGAGAGAGAGATTTTGAGATGATAAGTATATTTTAAGAAAAAAAAAAAAGTTGGATGATATTCTTGTCCCAAATAAAACAAAAGTGATATTTGTAGGCAATTACCCAAACATGGGTGACAATTCAGGGAATTTACTCCTTTTTTGGTCACTTGTCTTTCATAAGCACTTATTGAAAAAAATTATCTAAGCACAATTTATTTATCAAAAGTACTTTTCAAATGAATTTACCAAAAACAAAATATTTTTTTTTAAAATAACTTTCTGAAAAGCTATTTTATAAAAGTGTTTCTCAAATAATTAGTTTTCTTACAACAATCTCAAACGTGTTCTAAGGAGATTATAAGATGTGCAATCGAACATTCACTAATAAGGTAATAATTTAAGGTGAACATCTAGATATTCAACCAATTGAGCTCCTAAAATTTGTTCTAACAAAAATATAATTATTATGGAACAACTAATACAATAAAGGCTCATTTGGTTTGAATATAAGTTTAGTTCACGTTTATTAAGAGAGGATTATTAAATGATATACTTCCTTTGTAAAAAAATGACTTGTTTTGACTTGGAACCGAATTTAAGAGAATAAATAAAACTATTGAATCTTGTGGTCTTAAATTAAAATTATGTCAAATGTACCAAAATGTTTTTTAATCTTGCGGTCTCAAACATGTCACGTGAAAAATTGAAATTATAGTGTTGTTAAAAAAGAAAATAGGTCATTCTGTTTTAACGAACTAAAAAGAAAAGTATGTCATTCTTTCTTAAAACGGAGAGAGTACTTGTTTACTCTTAAATTGGTACGGTTGAATTTATTCATATGACTCAAGGAAATGCTGAGATGATTAAACAATTAGATTGTTAACATTAAGTTGCTTATTGGACGTGGTTAATTCTACTAAAAGGAAATTAATAATAACAAATCAAATTACTATATAAATTAATGAAGCAGATTAAGTATGTTATCCGACATGGGTATCCAACAACATCACCGAAAAAGCAAGAAATAATAGTATTTTAGAGTCATTGGTTACAGAACTTAGAGTGTAGCTTGTGAATAAAAAACTCTAGGTACTGGACGGTGGGGCTATAGATAGATTTTAAGCTAAACATTAGGTAAAATCATGTGTGACTCTCACCTCCATTATGATCCAAATTTGCACATTTATCTCTGATACCTATTGGACTGTGTAACTGTTGATGAGGATCCCAAATTTTTTGGATATAAATTATAATTTTGAGCTTATCCTGACTGATCATCTCTAGCTGTCAATCCCATAGTTTCAGAGCTAGATTGATTTATGGCATTGGTTGGCCAAAAATTTAATTGTTAGAAAAGCTAGTTAGATTTATTCTTTTAGGTTCTTTAGAAATGAAATTAATCCAAATTAGTTTTAAAATTTGGTGGTGTAAGGTTTGAATAAAAAATAAATAACCGATATTAAATGAGACAATTATAATGATATAATAATCAAGTAAAAACGAGCAAGAAAACTTTTTCAATCTCCCAACAATGGAATCGAATGTCTCCGAGAACTAAAGCAAATACACCAAAGCAGTTGGTTGATTGTAATGAGAGCAAGAAACAATAAAGTTATACTGCTCAGAGTATCTCAATGTGTACAAATCAAGAAGTGACGGGATATATATAGATTTTACTTTTCTAACTAACTCTCTAACCCTAAGTATGAAATTATAACACCCAAAAAATCTGAGCTAAGATTAAAGTCATGCTTCAAGTGCGTGTAGAATCAAACACCATATTTTGATAGTATAAGAAGTGATTTAGACAAGTATTAAGGCCACAAATAACTCCTAACTCATAGCTAAGTCAAAACTTCCCTTACCGATTGATTTCTTATGAAGAATCTTGCTATAGTCAACTTCAAACGATCATAAATCCTAAGTTCTGAAGTTCTTTATGCTTAGACCCACGAAATAAAAGTTTTTTGAGTCTTCTTTCCAAGGCATAAAGATTAGACTTAATCTAATACTGGAGTAAAAAGTTATGTTCAGTTTACCAGTGGGTACCTGTCTGCCAGAGTGTGATGGCTCGGGTGTCGAACCATCACACCTGTGAAGACCCATTAGGGAAAGCCGTCAGGATTAAATAGTATGACCAATATTATGGCCATTTTGTGATGGTTAGTGAAGGGATTGATGGTTAATCATGTGAACTGCCAGCCAGAATTGTTTTGCACTGTTATAACATTTTCAAAGGAGTTATTTGGTCTTTTTCCACTCTTCTAACACCAAAACTACACCGTTTAAGCTACCATAAGGCTAAAATATAAGAATAAAATGCCACAAATTCTCCATTAAATAAAATTCAGTCAACATATAAGAGAAAACAAAGAAAGAGGTGATTTTTTCTCCCAAGACAAAATTAGGATTCCTCATCTTCAAGTTCAAATCATCCAAACTTTAGTTCAAAAATCAAAAGTAATTAGGCATGTGGGTATTCAATGAGGATATCCTTTCATCCTCATGTCCAAATTATGATTTTTCATTCATGAATTCTATGATTCTCATGAGCTAGGATTTTTATATAATTATGGCCTCAAGCTTAAATTCAGTTCTTTATGATATATTTTTCATGACTAGTGCATATCTTGTATACTTAGAAAATTCAAAAATACTGATCGCATACCTTTTATGTCGACATTTTTCATGTAATGTAGGTTTGGGCACTTATTATCAAGATCACAATCAGGTAGATCACTGCATCCGGCTAACAGGTGATGAGTTCTCTTATTTTGAGGACTCAAGTCATTGACAATTGCATTATTTCATTCTCTTATTTATATGTATTGATTAGGGATAGTTGGGCTCATATCCCGACTACCTATAGTCAATATTAGTAAAGGCTTCATAAATAGTCAGTTAGAGTTATTATATGTAATTTCAATTCCTCCTTCTCCTAGATTATTGACATGACCCAAACTTGGGTCGGATCATGTCGGGTATCTCAAGTCCAACAAGGACCGGAGACAACCCCCAACACCGAAACCATAGACCACCTTACATTCATGTTGGATGAATTCCGAACATATAACAAGACAGAGAACTTGAAATCAAAGATACTATGATATGAGTATAACCAAACTAGCCAACAACCAAACCATCCCAAAACCACAGTAATCCAACAAAGACTCTACCAAATAGAATATCAATAAAGTGTCGGGACATGCCCCGAACTATAGCCTAAAATAGTATCCAATAGTCCATGACTCAAAAGAAAAACATAATCCTGAAATGGAGCTTTTCGATGAATGAAAGCTCACCACTTCAAGTCAACTCTCGACCAATCCACAATCACTGAGCAGAAAAAGTAGAAGTATGGTCAAATCCTGCATCGTGTGGGGATACAACATTCAGAGACGGTTAGCAGGGTAAATGCTAGTATGTAACTCGGGTATAGGGATAACATAATGAAATGACCAACAGTTTAACATCATTCAAACCAAAAAACATAATCAAATGCATATACATACATACATATATATATTTATGTTGGAATTGGGAAAAATGTTTAGCATGGATTTTAAAAATCTTAACCTGTATTGTGTAGCTTAACCATTATATAATAGTACCCACGAGCTATATGGGCTCTAACTCTCACCCCCTGGTCGGGGCCTAGTGCGTGTAGCAGTATGATCGGAGAATAATCTTACATATATGCACGTGGGAGACTTGAACCTCCCAACATATACTAAGGTGACTAAGCACCTGATCAAGTAATAATTTATTGGGGACTCAAAGTACCCTAATCATGAAATAATATTGAGGGGGAATCGAACCTCCTCGGTCACTTTGACCCTTGCGTCGGCAAACACGATTTTCAGTATCGGTCACTCGGACCTTTACTTTCACGACTGAGCTACAAAATCTTTATTAGAGCCCAATTAAAACAAGTATCACACATTCCCATTCATATAACCACATTCCACATTAAGGTATACATTATTGGTATCGTCATACTAGCTACACTTGCAAGGTAACAACAACATGCCAAAATAATTTCCATTAACTTGGGGAAAACAACTCCCTTTGTTCATTAATACAAGGTGGGGGAACACCGATTTCCTTTGTTCATTAAATTAGACCATTATATTTCAAATACCTCTTTAAATTATGTAATAGTTCAAGACCAGTTCAATTTTACAAATTCTCACCTTTCTCATAACTTAAAACTAAATTCACACCATAGGGTTGGGGTCATAACACTTTAAAAGTCACAAGTTTGGGAAAATCACAATTCCCTAGTTCATCCACCATACCCGTGCACCCAAAAGTTCAAAACCATATTTAAAAAATGAATAATCATAATTAAATCATGGGAAAACATTGTTCATCTATAAGCATTCAAAACCCACAACCCTTGTTTTCAAAACTAAAATAATTCCATATGAACAACACTTTAATACATATGCTTTTAACAAATTAACAATGAGGGAAGAGTCACATACCTGGAATAGTAAGATGTACAGAGAGAAATCACCCTTGAAAGCCCTAATTGATCAACCTCTTGAAAACTAAGTGTTTTTGACCTTGAGAAATTTGAGAGCGTTGAGAACTTACGTTGATATGTTTATGAGAGATAATGATACCCTAAAGAGATTATAAGATATGGGTTCTAAGTTGGGTAAGAGGGGAAATATCTTGAATGCCCTTAACTTAAAAGCTGAAAAAGGGTCACCTTTGACTATGTGTCAACCCTTAACTCGTAGCCACTCCTTACAACTCATCACTACGAGTAGTAACCAAGGCAGTACCACCAAGGTAGGATACACTACTAACCTTACGAATCAACCATATGAATCATAATGGGATGCTACGACTTGTAGGGTCCAGTCGTAATCAACACAGAACCCAAATTGGAAATTACACTGGACACCCTACGATTACCCCTAATAAAATTAGAAATTACACTAGACACCCTGCGATTACCCCTAATGACTCGTGACATATCCTTATGACTCTTAGTGAGCCACTCGTACTCAGAGCATAATCAAGCCACAAACTTACTGATTTGGTTATGACTCATCCCAACAACTCGTCAGGGTACCCTACGATTCATAGGGTGAGTCATCACCAAGGCAGTGAGCTCAAAGCTCAAGAAATTTCCAAGGGCCAAAAAATTCAAGGTGTTTCAATTCTCCCCTACTTGGATCATTCGTCCTCAAATGATGGAACAAGGCATTTATTAGAACGAATTGACTCCACATACCCCTACTCTTACCTTTAACAAAGATAGAAAACAAAGATGATAAGGAAATCACCTTTTCCTTTAACAAAGTCAAAAAAATTAAGATGTTAAGGAATACACATACCTTAAGAACGATTATCCAAAGTGAAAAACAAGAATGGATACTTGAACTTCATGTCCTTTTCGGCTTCCCAAGTGGCCTCTTAAACCTTATGGTTCCTCCATAGAACCTTTACTAAAGCTACATCCTTCGTCTACAACCGACGAACTTACCGATCTAAAATATCAACCAGGACTTCCTCATAAGATAAAAAAATTGTAATACCTACCTCCTCTAAAGAAATAATTATCAAAGGATCACCTACGCACTTTCTCAACATCGAAACGTAAAATACCAAATAAATGGAGCTCAAACTATAGGGCAACTACAATTCATACTGTAACACCTCATATTCAAGTACGTGTATTGGCATATTCAAGTACGTGTATTGGTCTTATTTATATGGAATTAATTTTTATTTTATTTTATTTATACCGGAATTTGCCCGTCGATGGTTCCATACGAAAGTTATTGAATAAGCTTTCCAACGATATAAAGATTTCCAAAAATGGATAGGTTTTGGATATAATCGAACACGTTCGAAACTATAAAACGGTGGCCGGGATATTGGGAATAGTAAATGTGTAGGAAAATTTCCTGCACACAAGCTACTGAGGCCAGCCAATTTTTTGGGTCAAGTTTGAACGATCATAACTCCCTTAATATAATGAACTGGGAGAACTGAGACCTATTAAAAGAAAGATATTTGAGTCTTCTTTCCAATGCAATTGGTTTCATCCAAATCCAATGTCTGAGTAAGGAGTTATACTCGTTTTACTTCATCCTCTCAAAATAGATTTTTAGGGTCAACTTCAAACGATCATAACTCCTTGTACAGGACGAACTGGGTGACCTACTTTATAAGAAATGAAAACCCTTTGAATTATATTTCCAACGATACTAATTTTACCCAAATCCGATATCGGAGAAAAGAGTTATGGTCGATCTACTTTAGCTTATCAAAACAGTCCACCAAAGGACAGATTTAACATTATTTAAATTTTAAAGGCACTTTGGTCATTCCCTATGATATTATGGACGGGAATATGTGTATATATACATGTATATGAGTTCAAAAACTTGTCTTCATCATCAATCATTGAGAAATAACAAACCCTAGCCAAACTTGACCTTTAAATTACTTTTGATTCAACCGTAGAAATTCCAAAGTAATCCAATAACTGCGTTTGTCATCTCGAGAGCTTCGAACGACACCTATTATTTGTGCAAACAGGATTTCATAATCAAGAGGTGAATTCTAAGGTATGAATATTGTTTGCCTTTGTTCTCTTCTATATGTATATGTGTGATAGAGGATTATATGTATTTGTTGTTATTGAAAGGTGATGGAAATAGGGTTATGGACTATTTTGCATGGTTTGGTTGTATTAAATTGTGGAAGGTGGATATGTTAATTGGGTTATGGAAGGTGGATATGGTAATTGAGTTATGGAAGGTGGATATGGTGATATACTATTGAATTGATGATTATTTATGTCTATGGCTCAATTTGGTTTAATGGATTGGTTGGAAGGATAAATGAATCCAAACTTGATATTGGAGGATGTTGTATGAATATGCATGACATGTGAATTTAATTGGAGTATAAGAAGGTTAAAGTGACACCCTTTATGGTGTAATTAAGGCTTACTACTTAACCACTAGTTTGGTGAATTCAAATAATTGAATTGTGACGTTTGGTCGCTAATACTAGATTGCTATATATGTTCATTGTAGATAAGTAATCCAAAAAGATGAGAAGTCCATTTGGGACTAGTATTGAAGGTTGACAGTCAGGTATGTAAAGCATACTCTATACCATATCTTTGGCATGAAAGTGAACAATTGCTCTATCAAGAAAGTTTTCCAAGTTATTCAATAACATGTGATCCATAATGATTTTGTATGATGTCCTACGTTACCAATGAACTTGTTTCCACCCTACAAGATGTCAAGACATTCCAATACTTACTTGTTTTCCAAATCTTATATGTTTATTGCACTAATGAATGTCAGAAGGTATCCGGTTACTCAAACAAGATCCATGTGCTATTAATGACTCCAAAACATTTCATTGATATATCAAAAATTCCTACTTCATTGTTATGGCATTGATGACTCCAAAACACTTTATTGATGTGCCAATGAGTTCTTACTTCATTGTTATTGCATTGATGGTCTATTTATATGTCTCTTATTAATGTATCATTGTTTCAAAGTATCAAAAATATGGTGACAACCGAAATAACAATCTCAAAGATTAATTGAACTAAGTTATGGAAGTTCTCTCTTATCGGGTGGTATCCCAGGGGCATAAGCCTATCATGGGTTGATCCCTAGTTATGTGTTTATGGGTGGTATCCCAGGGGTATAAACCTATCATGGGTCGATCCCAGTTGATATGTACTGGAGGCAGCCTAATGGTCACAGTATAGTACAGTAATGATTACAAAGATGATATGAACGAAGGTAAAGTGATTGAATAAATACAATGTTCAGGTTGTCATAAGTTCTAGTAAGTGTGGTCCACTCCTATTACGATTTATTCACTTGTTTCTGATTTCTATTGAGTTCTTATATCATATGTGATTATCTACAGCTTTACATACTCAGTACATATTTCGTACTGACGTCCCCCACGGGGGACCTACATTTCATGCTGCAGGCACAGGTACCTCAGCTCATACACCGCACAAGTAGGAGCCAGGATACCTAGCTGCTTTTGGTGAGCTCCAGTTTGCTTCGGGGCTTTCCATGTCATATCCAGTCACTTTTGGTATTGTATAGAAGTTAGTTATATGGCGGGGTATGTCCCGACCTTAGTTAAACTCTGTGTATTATCTAGAGGCTTTGTAGACCTAATGTACAGTCAAGGTGGTGTTTTGTTAATAGACGTGATGGCTCCAACGACCAAGTATTGTATATATATATATGTGTGCTCGAGCTTATACAGGTGATTATTTCCTTTTATATGCGACATGATACTGTCCGAATTTCGGGTTGTCATAGAGGTATGCATGGGAAGTATAAGGTTATGAGATGGTTCTCCCGGACCTCCTCGGTTATGGGTGCCAGTCCGCCCCAATAGGATTTGAGGCATGATAAAAGTGGTATCAGAGAAGTTCGTCCTAGTGAGTCTACAAAGCCGTGTCTATGTAGAGTCTTATTTATCGGTGTGTCGTGCGCCGCATCTATAAACAGGAGGCTATGGACATTTAGGAATTGTTTCTTTTCTTTATGTCTTAGATCGTGCGATAGAGCCTATATTGTATATAAAGTCATAGTTGACCACTGAATCCATTTGTTTCTCTTATTATAGTAATGATGTCGGTTACCAGAAGCAAGAATATCGGTAAGCAAGTAAATGTGGCTGCCAAAGAGGGGACTAGTAAGTCACCCACTATACCAGCTAATCAAAGTGAGGCTCCAGCTGAGCATGCATCAGAAACTTCCTCCAGTCCGAAAGAAATAAGCGGGAGGAGAACTATATCCCCAGAGCCACCTATTAATGTTGTTGATCAAGATCTTAGAAATGCAGTGCAACTTTTGACTCGTATAGTTACTGGGCAAGCCATTCCTACCATGGGTCCTAGTGGTACAGATAGGGTGGCTAGCCTTCGAACACAGGATTTTCTTAAGATGAATCTTCCCACTTTTACTGGATCAGATCTTAACGAGGACCCACAGGACTTTATTAATCAAATTCAAAGGGCCTTAGATGTTATGCATATAACGGGTAGAGAGACAATAGAGTTAGCGACGTATAGATATAAAGGGGAGGCTATATATTGTTATGAAGATTGGAAATGATCTAAGGGTATTGATGCACCCCCAGCTACTTGGAAAGAGTTCAAAGAGGCATTTCTTGATCATTATCTTCCATTCGAGATTTGTCAGGCCCGTGCAGATCAATTCCTTGTTGAGATATGCTCCTAATGTTGTAGCTACTATGGATGACAGAGTTCATCAATATGTGGATAGGCTAGATCCATGTTTGGTTAGAGATTGTACTATTGCCGCTTTGAACAAAGATATGGACATATCGAGGATCCAAGCTTTTGCACAGAAAATAGAAGATCAGAGGCAGAGGAGAAGAACACAGGAATTAGAAAGAGGATATTCCAAAAGGGCCAGATCTACAGGGCAGTTCATGGCATCCCAAGGAGGGTTCAGACCACAGTTTTCTACTAGACCACCTAGGCCATTATCTTCTTATTCTGTAGCTAGTGCCCCACCACAGTTCCAAGGGTCTAGAGGAAATCAATTTGGGCATTGAAGTGAGAGTCAGAGTTTGCGGACAGTGGGATACCAAGGGCAAAGGAATATAAGCCAATCGAGACCTCCTCGAGAGCCATGCAATAAATGTGGAAGGTATCATTTGGGCGTATGTCGGCTAGGGACCAATGTTTGCTTTTGGTGCGGTATGTCGGGGCATATGATGAGAGAATACCCACGAAGGGGCATAGGGGGTATGGCACGACCTACGGGGTCATTTGTTGCATCATCATCATCGATGCCTTATTCAGGAAGGGGTGCACAACCAATGGGTCGTGTTAGAGGTGATAGAGGAGCCATGAGTTCTAGCAGGGCTCAAAATCGTACGTATGCTCTAGCGGATTAACAGAATTTAGAGGCTTTCCTAGATGTGGTTACGGGTACGTTGTCTATCTTTTCATTCGATTTATATGCCTTAATTGATTCCGGTTCTACATTATCTTATGTTACTCCATTGGTTGCTGGAAAGTTCGAAAGAATACCCGAACTATTAGCTAATCTATTTGAAGTGTCCACACCGGTTGGGGAATCTATTATAGCTAGAAGGGTTTACCAAAACTACATAGTAACTGTTTGTGGTCGTGATACGATGGTTGATCTTGTGGAGTTAGAAATGGTAGATTTTGATGTTATAATGGGTATGGACTGGTTGGCGTCTTGTTATGCCACAATTGATTGCTGCACGAAAAAGGTATATTTCCATTTTCCAAATGAATCAGTCCTTGAATGGAAAAGTGAAATTAGTGCGCCAAGAGGTAGATTTATTTCTTATTTTAAGGCGAGAAGAATGATTTCCAAGGGATACGTATATCATTTAGTTAGAGTAAGAGATACAGAAGTGGAGCCACCTCTTCACGTTATTCCGGTGGTAAATGAATTTTCTAATATATTTCCTAAAGATCTTCCAGGTTTGCCTCCTGAACGAGAAGTAGAGTTTGGTATTGATGTAATAACAGGCACCCAACCAATCTCTATTCCTCCGTATAGAATGGCCCCAGTAGAATTACGAAAATTGAAAAAGCAATTGAAAGATTTGCTAGAGAAGGGATTCATAAGGCCTAATATGTCTCCCTGGGGAGCACCAGTGTTGTTTGTGTGCAAAAAGGATGGCTCGTTGAGGATGTGTATTGATTATCGACAATTGAATAAGGTGACTATTAAGAATAAATATCCTCTCCCAAGAATTAATGATTTATTTGATCAGTTATAGGGCGCCAAGTGCTTTTCTAAGATTGATTTGAGGTCAGGTTACCACCAAGTGAGGGTCAAAGAGAAGGATATACCTAAGATAGCTTTCCGAACACGGTATGGTCACTATGAGTTTCTAGTTATGTCATTTGGGCTAACAAATGCACCCACAACTTTTATGGATTTGATGAATAGGGTGTTTAAGCCATTCCTGGATGTATTTGTGATAGTTTTTATAGATGATATTCTAGTTTATTCTAGATCAGAAGAGGACCATGCCAATCACTTACGACAAGCATTGCAGACTCTTCGTGATTGTAAGCTTTATGCAAAGTTCTCTAAATGTGAGTTTTGGTTAAATTCGGTGGCATTTTTGGGTCATATTGTATCTAGTGAAGGGATAAAGGTTGATACTCAAAATATAGAAGCTGTGAAGAACTGTCCAAGGTTCACAACGCCTATGGAGATTTGTAGTTTTCTCAGGTTGGCCGGTTATTATAGAAGGTTTGTTAACGAGTTTTCTTCCATTTCAGCACCCTTAACCAAGCTAACCCATAAAGCATCCAAATTCCAATGGAATGATGCAGTGAGAAGAGTTTTCAAGAAGAACATTGCAGAATTTATAGCTGAATGTCCAAATTGTCAAAGAGTTAAAGTTAAGCACCAAAAACCCGAAGGTTATATGCAATGCATTGATCTTCCAAGCTGGAAGTGGGACATGATCAGCATGGATTTCGTTATTGGTTTACCTCGTATGTCCCGAAAGTTTGATTCTATATGGGTGATTGTTGATAGGCTTACCAAATCTGCACGTTTCCTACCAGTTAGGACCACTTACACAATTGAAGAGTATGCGAAGCTGTACATTAAAGAGATAGTCCGATTACATAGAGTGCCAATCTCCATTATATCAGATCGGGGAACCCAATTTACCGCAAACTTTTGGAAATCTTTTCAGAGGTGTTTGGGAAAAAAAATGAAGTTGAGTACAACTTTTCACCCTTAAACAGATGGACAAGCCGAACGTACCATCCAAACACTTGAAGATATGCTACGAGCTTGTGTAATAGATTTTAAGGGCAACTGGGATGATCATTTACCTCTTATTGAGTTTTCCTACAATAATAGCTATCATTCAAGTATCAAAATGACACCATATGAAGCTTTATATGGAAGAAAGTGTAGATCACCAATAGGATGGTTCGAAGTGGGTGAGACTCTTTTGTTCGGACCGAATCTTGTTTATCAAGCCATAGAGAAGGTTAAAGTAATTCAGCAACGACTGAAAATAGCCTAAAGTTGACACAAGTCATATGCGGATAGTAGATGGAGAGGGCTAGAGTTTTCTATAGGTGATTGGGTATTTTTGAAGGTATCACCAATAAAAGGGGTAATGAGATTTGGCAAGAAAGGGAAGTTGAGTCCATGTTATATAGGCCCATATAAGATCACTCGAAGGTTTGGACAAGTTGCATATGAATTAGAGCTACCCCAAGAGCTCTCATCAGTACATCCGGTATTTCATGTGTCAATGCTTCAAAAGTGCATCGGACATCCATCACATATCACTCCTACTGAGGATGTGCAAATTACGAAAGATCTTACCTATGAGGAAGTGCCTATTGCTATTCTAGATCGCCAAGTTAAGAAGATGAGAAATAAAGAGATAGCATCGGTGAAAGTACGTTGGAGAAATCATCAAAGGGAAGAGATTACATGGGAAGCTGAGGAAGCAATGAAATCTAAGTACCCTCATTTGTTCAAAGATGAAGAGGAAGTTCAAGAAACGGAGTTAGAACATTAACAAGTAAGTTTTTTTATATATGCATAGTATTTATGTGATCATGTGAATGTTAATGATGGACTTAAACTTGTTTTGGTTGAATAACTACGCTAACATTCGAGGACAAATGTACTAAAGGGGGGAAGGAATATTTGAGTCTTCTTTCCAATGCAATTAGTTTCATCCAAATCCAACGTCTGAGTAAGGAGTTATACTCGTTTTACTTCATCCTCTCAAAATAGATTTTTAGGGTCAACTTCAAACGATCATAACTCCTTGTACAGGACGAACTGGGTGGCCTACTTTATATGAAATGAAAGCCCTTTGAATTATCTTTCCAAAGATACCAATTTTACCCAAATCTGATATTGGAGAAAAGAGTTATGGTCGATCTACTTTAGCTTATCAAAACAGTCCACCAAAGGACAGATTTAACATTATTTAAATTTTAAAGGCACTTTGGTCATTACCTATGATATTATGGATGGGAATATGTGTATATATATATGTATATGAGTTCAAAAACTCATCTTCATCATCAATCATTGAGAAATAACAAACCCTAGCCAAATTTGACCTTTAAATTACTTTTGATTCAACCGTAGAAATTTTGAAGTAATCCAATAACTGCGTTTGTCATCTCGAGAGCTTCGAACGACACCTATTATTTGTGCAAACAGGATTTCATAATCAAGAGGTGAATTCTAAGGTATGAATATTGTTTGCCTTTGTTCTCTTCTATATGTATATGTGTGATAGAGGATTATATGTATTTGTTGTTATTGAAAGGTGATGGAAATAGGGTTATGGACTATTTTGCATGGTTTGGTTGTATTAAATTGTGGAAGGTGGATATGTTAATTGGGTTATGGAAGGTGGATATGGTAATTGAGTTATGGAAGGTGGATATGGTGATATACTATTGAATTGATGATTATTTATGTCCATGGCTCAATTTGGTTTAATGGATTGGTTGGAAGGATAAATGAATCCAAACTTGATATTGGAGGATGTTGTATGAATATGCATGACATGTGAATTTAATTGGAGTATAAGAAGGTTAAAGTGACACCCTTTATGGTGTAATTAAGGCTTACTACTTAACCACTAGTTTGGTGAATTCAAATAATTGAATTGTGACGTTTGGTCGCTAATACTAGATTGCTATATATGTTCATTGTAGATAAGTAATCCGAAAAGACGAGAAGTCCATTTGGGACTAGTATTGAAGGTTGATAGTCAGGTATGTAAAGCATACTCTATACCATATCTTTGGCATGAAAGTGAACAATTGTTCTATTAAGAAAGTTTCCAAAGTTATTCAATAACATGTGATCCATAATGATTTTGTATGATGTCCTACGTTACCAATGAACTTGTTTCCACCCTACAAGATGTCAAGACATTCCAATACTTACTTGTTTTCCAAATCTTACATGTTTATTGCACTAATGAATGTTAGAAGGTATCCGGTTACTCAAATAAGATCCATGTGCTATTAATGACTCCAAAACGTTTCATTGATATACCAATAAGTTCCTACTTCATTATTATGGCATTGATGACTCCAAAACACTTTATTGATGTGCCAATGAGTTCTTACTTCATTGTTATTGCATTAATGGTCTATTTATATGTCTCTTATTGATGTATCATTGTTTCAAAGTATAAAAAATATGGTGACGACCGAAATAACAATCTCAAAGATTAATTGAACTAAGTTATGGAAGTTCTCTCTTATCGGGTGGTATCCTAGGGGTATAAGCCTATCATGGGTCGATCTCTAGTTATGTGTTTATGGGTGGTATCCCAAGGGCATAAGCCTAGCATGGGTCGATCCCAGTTGATATGTACTGGAGGTATCCTAATGGTCATAGTACAGTACAATAATGATTACAAAGATGATAAGAACGAAGGTAAAGTGATTGAATAAATACAATGTACAGGTTGTCACAAGTTCTAGTAAGTGTGGTCCACTCCTAATACGATTTATTCACTTGTTTCTGATTTCTATTGAGCTCTTATATCATATGTGATTATCTACAGCTTTACATACTCAGTACATATTTCGTACTGACGTCCCCCATGGGGACCTATATTTCATGCTGCAGGCACAGGTACCTCAGCTCATACACCGCACAAGTAGGAGCCAGGATACCCAGCTGCTTTTGGTGATCTCCAGTTTGCTTTGGGGCTTTCCGTGTCATATCCAGTCACTTTTGGTATTGTATAGAAGTTAGTTATATGGCAGGGTGTGTCCCGACCTTAGATAAACTCTGT
Organism: Capsicum baccatum var. pendulum; assembly: GCA_030864225.1. NCBI lineage: Eukaryota > Viridiplantae > Streptophyta > Magnoliopsida > Solanales > Solanaceae > Capsicum > Capsicum baccatum. The sequence continues at coordinate 130,839,501 of CM061557.1, forward strand.
GTATTATCTAGAGGCTTTATAGACCTAATGTACAGTCAAGGTGGTTTTTTGTTAATAGACGTGATGGCTCCAACGACCAAGTATTGTATATACATATATATGTGTGCTCGAGCTTACAGGTGATTATTTCCTTTTATTTGCGACATGATGCTGTCCGAATTTCGGGTTGTCATAGAGGTATGCATGAGAAGTATAAGGTTATGAGATGGTTCTCCCGGACCTCCTAGGTTACGGGTGCCAGTCCGCCCTAATAGGATTTGAGGCGTGACACATAAGCAACATTACACACCCTCTTTAACACCAAGTACGGACCAACATATTGATGTTGGGCGTATTTACAAGCCTAAATACCATAATTTACCCATGTTTTAGCTAAGTTTTGAGGATAAAATATATAATTCCTGCACTTTTAGTCCATTTTCCTGTAAGTGAGCTAACCAACGTGATTAGCATGTTTTCAGGTATTAATGATGAAGATTTCAGCACTTTGTGGACCCTTGGGCAGGAAAGGAAAACTTCACGTAAGAAGGAAGGCAACTTTTGGAAGCTTGTGGACTGAATGTGATGCATGGAAAACCTGTCCCGGGCAAAATTAGTATTTCTTAATACTTAGGGGTGCAGCAGTAACCTAGTAAGACTAGGACAAGGATGTTATAAAAACCTTATTTGCTGAAGTTTTCACCATTGCTTTTCAATTTCTATTCATTCGACTTTTAGTATTATTCAGTTTACAGATTCTGTAAGACAACAACATAGAAACACGCTACAAAAATGGCTAGAGAGGAAATCACGTCATTCTCATATTGACGCCAATTCATCTTCTTCATGAGATTGCTATAACTTTGGTATGATGATGATGTCTTCGTTGATTTCCGTTGTAATCATGAGTAGCTAAACTTCTCTGTTAGGGTTATGGAAGCCTTGTGATATACTATCTATTACTATGAGTTTCTGAATTCTTGATGTGTATGCTACTTATATCATCACTCTCTTCGTTTTAATTGAATTCTTGTGGTTGCAAACATAGGGATTACGCCAATATAGCATTAACTTGTTCGAAAGAAAAGTTACATGTTTGGAAAAGAGAGTGTGACAAGAAAATTGGGCTACCAACCCCTGTTTACGCGTTAATGCCTTAACCGGATTAACCTTCTTGGAGAGTTCGTACCATTAGTTATACACTTTAGGCTCGAGAGAGGTAAGGTGAAATAATCCTTGATGGTTGAGAAACACTAGGATTTACCATTAGAATACGAATCTCTATAAGTGCATGCATGTCTAAATTCCGCATTACTCATAGTTAATAGATACGTAGAACTCATAAGGTGGACATAACCCTAACTTATTATTCTCTGTGATTAAATCTTACTAAATATCTCGTCTTACTCATTACTGTGATACTCTTAATTCATGCCACAATTAAATCCCCCCTTTCCGTAGAATTTTCGTCCAACAGTCTGCTAATAATTACAACACTTAGTGACCAAGTATTCCCTGTGGGATTCGACACCCAACCCAGTTGGGTTCTATATTTGACAGTGACCGCTTACACTCTTACGAGAGCTGTAGTTTGGGCGTTATCACAAATCAGGGATTGAGATTTCCCTTTTTACCAAACTGTATCACTCCCTTCATGGGGGAGCATTAAGCCTATCCCGAATCACCTTTACCTTCTCCATAGATTGGTGAATCAAATCCGAGCCAAACATCTCAGCCTTACCAACTTCAAACCACGTGATGGGAGAACTACACCTCCTACTATACAAGGCCTTAAAAAGAGCCATACCAATACTAGAGTTATAACTATTATTATATGCAAACTCAATTAGAGACAAATGATAATCCCAACTAGCATCATAGTCAATCACACAAGCTCTAAGCATGTCTTTCATTGTCTGAATGGTCCTTTCCACTTGCTTATTCGACTATGGGTGGAAAACAGTTTTAAGGCTCATCTTAGTTCCCAAACCTCTGGAAAGATGTCTATAGAAGATATGATGGCTAAGCTGTTGAAAGGAGTAGAGGCAACCAACACGGGAGTAACTGAGGTAGTAAATGATTTGTCCTCAATGAAGCAATTGGTTGACTCGCATTCCACTGCAATAAAGCAACTGGAACAACAAATGAGTCAACTATCGGTAGCATTCAACCAACGAAAGGCCAGCACCTTACCTAGCGACACCATGCAAAATCCAAGGAATGATGGATCATGTATGGCTATTACTACCAGGAGTGGTAAAGTGTTGGAAAATCCATCCAAAGGCAAGCAGGTGGTTGATAATACAGAGGAGAATGTTATTGATGCAGATTATGATGATTCTGTAGAAGCTTAAAATAAGAATGAGAGCGTTCCTGAGAAAACTATTCCCCTTCCACCACCACCTTTTCCTCAGAGACTGAAGAAGAAGGCTAATGACACTCCTGAAAAGGTTGATAATCGGAAGCAAGATAAAAAGGAAGTGGTGGAGAAAACTATTCCCCTTCCACCACCACCTTTTCCTCAGAGACTGAAGAAGAAATCTGAAGATACCAGGTTCAGTAAATTCATGACTATGTTGAAGCAGCTGACTATTAATGTGCCTTTGGTGGAGGCACTGGAACAGATGCCAGGGTACGCTAAATTCCTGAAGGACCTTTTGACAAAGAAGCGGGTAGCAAGCTATGAGCTGGCAGATAATGTTCACCATTACAGTGCAATTGCTACAAGATCGTTAGTTCAGAAGAAGACAGATCCTGGTGCTTTCACTATTCCTTGCAAGGTTGGATCTATGAATTTTGCTAAGGCATTATGTGATCTCGGGGCTAGCATCAACTTGATGCCGTTATCCGTTTACAGAAAGTTGGGGTTGGGCGATCCTACACCAACCAATATGCGACTTGTGATGGCAGATAGGTCGGTAAAATGACTTGTTGGTATCTTATATGAAGTATTGGTGAAGGTTTCCATATTTATTTTTCCTGTAGACTTTGTTATTTTGGATTGTGAGGTAGATTCTGAAGTTCCCATAATCTTGGGATGCCCTTTCCTCGCAACAGGAAGCGTGCTTATTGATTTAAGAGCTAATAAGCTTTTATTTCGGTTGAATGACGAAGTGGTCCGTTTTGATGTATGCAAATCGATGAAGCAGCATAGAGATATAGATGTATTCTCTGTAGCTGATGTTTATTATGAGTATGAGAAAGAATTATCTATAGAGAAGCAGCGTACTGTTGAGCCATTGTCTGCTGTGCTGTTGAATTCTGAGCGTGAGGAGGTTGAAGAATATGAAGAAACCATTTGTGCTCTAACAGGGATAAGGTCCTATTCTCACGCTCTTAAGAAGAAGGACCTTGATCTTAGAAACCAATCTTCACCAACAGCGAAGACTTCCATTACAGAGCCACCAGTGCTAGAATCGGAAGAGCTCCCTAGTCATCTAAGGTATGCGTTTTTGGGAAGTGGTGATACACTTCTAGTTATTGTTGTGGCTGATTTAGGTGAGCAACAAGTAGAGACTTTCATCTCTGCTCTGAAGAGATACAAGAGAGCTATTGGTTGGATCATTGATGATATAATTGGTATCCCTCCTGGGATATGTATGCACAAGATTTATCTCGAAGAAGATTGCATGCCCACAATTAAGCATCAGCGTCGTTTGAATCCGTTCAGAAAATGATTCACCATATATATCGATGAAGTCTAAGTAATCGAGATAACTATGTCATGCCGCGACAATAAATCAAGCACTAGATGGGAGGCAACCCATCATTTCTAATCGTTTTGTTTTACTAGGAGGTTGTTTTGTTAAATAAAAATCCAAAAAGAAGAGTCGATCCACGACCAAACTAAGGCGCTTGGTGGGAGGCAACCCATCGTTCTAATTGTTTTTGTTGTCTTTGAGTAAGTGTAGGTGCAAGACGTATAAAGGAGGAGGTTGGTCCCAAATTTTTATTTGAACGTGTGCCATGTTAAAGGTGGTAAGTTAGGAATGAAGCAGCAAAAGCAATAGACAAGGAAATGCCTAGGCAAATCTAGGCAATGAACAAGGCAAGGCCTATGTAAATCTAGGCAACGGACAAGGCAAGGCCTATGCTATGGCCTAAGCTCTCTGAATCTACAAGGCTATAGCATAGGCACCGCCTATGCTCAACTAAGCAAAGCATTAGGCGCCGCCTATGCTAAGCAGGCAAAGCATTAGGCACCGCCTATGCTCACTTTTTGGTCTCCTTACCCGATTCTACATGGGTCAAAACCGACCCAAGCCTTGGTTTATAAATAGAACCTTAATCTTAGAACAAAATCTCATTGTTTGCTCAACCTAAGCGCCGCCTACCCTTCCCAAATCTCTCAAAACTTTTCTTGTTGTTCATCTAACCTTGCAAGATCATCTTCCAAGTCCATAACCAAGTGAGTTCCTCTTTTATTCCGTAGTTGTTACAATACTACGCTTATAATGGTATTTTAGCTTTTAAAGTGGTGTTGATGATTAAAACGTGGTTGATTTGTTATGATGCATCTAGTTGAGTGAAAGAATACGTGTGGGTGTTCTTGACCTGTTTCCAACTTGTATTTGATTTTGATACACTGTCATACTTTTATGGAATCGGCATGATAAAGTTAATTGCATAATCTTCAAAATTGAAAGATTGAATGTTTGAATGACTCGTTCATCGAGATAAAGAATATGATTGAATACAAGCATATAATGTTGTGATTATTTCTATGCCATAACTTGATATGATCTCTACGAAGTAGTCTTGTTCAAAAGGTGCATTAATCCAAACATGAAAGTAAAGTCAAGATTACATGAAAAAGAGTTGGAAAGGATAGTTAAGATGACATGAAAGTATGACTGTATTGTACATATTGTTGGAACATACTACCTAATTGCATGTCGATGAAGTCTGAGTAATCGACATCACTCACTTAATTAGTTTGTACCAACAAATTAAGTGTGGGGTGGTGCCACTTTTGGTTGTTTGTCGATTAAATCTTCCGAGATGAGCTAACATGAATGTATTTTAATCTCAGGAAGAATGGCGCCAAAAGGATGACAAGGAAAAGAAAAAGCGTCCACCTCACAGAAAGGTCAGAAAAAGGGAAGAAAAGAGCAAGCTGAATCCTCCTCGCTGCAAATACCTCGCCGCACTTTCGGGATAAAATGGGTACTATAGGAGGAAGAAAAGAAGTGGTACAAGAACAACAAAGTGAAAAAATATGTTCACGTGGAGTTGATACAAAAGGAAAGTCTAGAGAAGAGAGAACCTCGCATTTTGGCTAAAATCATGGCACTATATCTTGATTTCATTTTCCGAGATATGGGAGGATGTAATCTTGATCTAACGCAAGAGTTTTATGCAAATTGGTCCCCAAAGACTACCGAAAGTGAAGTGAATATTCGGGGCCAAGTCTTGCAACTGAATGTGGAGTTTTTCAACACTTTTCTGGGTCTTCCATCTGTCGATCCATCACCACTCAAGGAGCTTCAACAAAGACCTCTGTATAGGGCAATCAGACACACACTGTGCAGAACTAGATCAATGGCACGTTGGAATCGACACAAGGATACCGGTCGGCACAATACCCTCCCGTATGCTTCCCTAAATAGAGAAGCGCGTATATGGTTGAGGATAGTCAACTCTTGCCTCATTCCTGGGACACAGTACACAAAGATCACATGAGATAGAGTATGCTTGGTGTACGCTCTGATGACTAATATTCCCATCAACATTGGTGCGGTTATACAATCATCAATGTGTAAGGCTAGGCTGCACAAGAGGTTCCATTTCAGCTTTGGCAATTTGTTGACTGCGATATTAAGGAAAAAACACATTGAAGAGGAACCTGCAGATCATAAGCTTCTGCACAACCTGAAAAAGGTTGACCTGACAAAGGTTAAAGATTCTGAAACTATGCATGGCGTCAACCTTACCACTGCAGAAAGACATGCTCGCGACGAAAGCTTCTTCCGCCATTTATATGGCATGGCGAGATTTACCATGATGAGCGGGGGTCGTGTTTCAACTGATGCAGAGCTCCAGCAGTTGGATTATGACTACCTGATGAATGAGCATGCGCAGGATATGTGCGGAGTAGGGGTATATTTTGAGGAACCTCTTGATGATGACGTATCGACTGATGACGATCGCCGAATGCCAGACTCAGACGTGGAGGAGAACTCTGATGATGATGACTCTGATGATGATTTCGATGCAGGGGGTATGCCCCTAGACATAGAGGAGGAGTCCGACTAATCAGGTTTTCCTTATTTATTTTCCACTGAGGGCAGTGTGTCCAGTCTAAGTGTGGGGTGCTGGTATTTGTATGCAGTATTGTATGCTGTACTTCTTTGCCTACATTTATTCATGTTTGTTTGTTTGACTTGGTCGTAGTTAGTAGTTAGTAGTTAAATTTTTGATTTTTTTTAGATTTTGCATGAAGTGCATAAAATTGTTCTGATAGATGGCATGGTGTTATGACAAGAGTTTTGTGCTAAAATCATGACTATTGAGATGTTTAGGCTCTAAGTGTGACTCACTGTGTGATAGTTGTGTGGTTTGATTCATTCATTTTTTGGGTCAAGAGTCTATACTGCTCCCAATAAAGTTGACCATGTGCCTTGTGTGTGTGAGGTTGTAGTATATTCTGTGTTGTGATTGATGCTAGAACTTGCCTGGTGTGTGTGTAAAGCGAAATAAAGAGTGTGAGTGTAGGAGATGATTTAGGCATTTTTTGGCAGCCTGTGATTGCTTACCTTCTTTTTACCTGCCCGTGTACATTATCCTAGCTAACCCCCTTTGAGCCTTTAGTTATTTTCCTTGACAACCTCATATGTAGCCTAATCCATTTTTTTTCGAGACCATAATTTGATCCAAATTTCTAAGCGCTTTAAATTGTAGAGTCATGTGACAAAATAAGAGGAAATTGGGTGAGAGTGATGCCTCAGAGTGTATTGGTACTTGAAATAGTTGTGAAAAAGAATGGCTATCATAGAGGTGTGTTATAAGAAAAAATAAAAAACATAAAAAGGGAGAAATAGAAAAATAAAAAGATAGTTGTGTTTATAATTGAATAACAAAATAGGTGGAAAGGGGTGGTAGATGAAAGGAAAGTAGAGGGGTTGTTTAAAATAGAGTGATAATGACATAACATAGTATATTAAAGTGCTTAGGGAACATAGTCACTATTTCTGGCCAAATTAGTTCCTACCTGTCCCTTACCCTACATTACAACCTGTAAAGACCTATTTGATCCTAAGCTTAGCATTCTGATATTAGTGGAGCATTACACTAAGGGCAAGCCTATGGTCATCAGTTGCAACATATGAATTCTTTGTGAGAGAGAGAGCAAGGAGAGTCTTATACCCATATTTCGAAAAATACTTGTGAGTGATTATGGGTGATATATTGTGTGAGACACACATGGTTGATGATTGTTGGGTAGTTTTGTATGATTCTTTGTGCCTTAACTTGTGGATACGAATTAACTATTATCACGAGTCTATGTTGGAGGTTGAATTTTTTCTAGTAGTGATCAAGAAAACTACTCTCTATCAATGATTGTCGTGCATGTCTTGTTGAACATTTTGTGAGGTTACTGTGAAATTCTAAGTAGATGTTTGCATGGACGTAATATTTTGTTCGAGGACGAACAAAGCTTTAAGTGTGGGGTGGTGATGTTGGGCGTATTTACACGCCTAAACACCATAATTTACCCATGTTTTAGCTAAGTTTGGAGGATAAAATATATAATTCCTGCACTTTTAGTCCATTTTCCTGTAAGTGAGCTAACCAACGTGATTAGCATGTTTTCAGGTATTAATGATGGAGATTTCAGCACTTTGTGGACCCTTGGGCAGCAAAGGAAAACTTCACGTAAAAAGGAAGGCAGCTTTTGGAAGCTTGTGGACTGAATATGATGCATGGAGAACCTGTCCCGGGCAAAATCAGTATTTCTTAATATTTAGAGGTGCAGCAGTAACCTAGTAGGACTAGGACAAGGATGTTATAAAAACCTTATTTGCTGAATTTTTAAGCATTGCTTTTCTATTTCTATTCATTTGACTTTTAGTATTATTCATTTTACAGATTCTGTAAGACAACAACAGAGAAACACGCTACAAAAACGGTTAGAGAGGAAATCACGTCATTCTCATATTGACGCCAATTCATCTTCTTCATGAGATTGCTATAACTTTGGTATGATGATGATGTCTTCGTTGATTTCCGTTGTAATCATGAGTAGCTAAACTTCTCTGTTAGGGTTATGGAAGCCTTGTGATATACTATCTATTACTATGAGTTTCTGAATTCTTGATGTGTATGCTACTTATATCATCACTCTCTTCGTTTTAATTGAATTCTTGTGGTTGCAAACATAGGGATTACGCCAATATAACATTAACTTGTTCGAAAGAAAAGTTACATGTTTGAAAAAGAGAGTGTGACAAGAAAATAGGGCTACCAACCCCTGTTTACGCGTTAATGCCTTAACCGGATTAACCTTCTTGGAGAGTTCGTACCATTAGTTATACACTTTAGGCTCGAGAGAGGTAAGGTGAAATAATCCTTGATGGTTGAGAAACACTAGGATTTACCATTAGAATACGAATCTCTATAAGTGCATGCATGTCTAAATTCCGCATTACTCATAGTTAATAGATACGTAGAACTCATAAGGTGGACATAACCCTAACTTATTATTCTCTGTGATTAAATCTTACTAAATATCTCGTCTTACTCATTACTGTGATACTCTTAATTCACGCCACAATTAAATCCCCCCTTTCCGTAGAATTTTTGTCCAACAGTCTGCTAACAATTACAACACTTAGTGACCAAGTATTCCCTGTGGGATTCGACACCCAACCCAGTTGGGTTCTATATTTGACAGCGACCGCTTACACTCTTACGAGAGCTGTAGTTTGGGCGTTATCACATATCAGGGATTGAGATTTCCCCTTTTACCAAACTGTATCACTCCCTTCATGGGGGAGCATTAAGCCTATCCCGAATCACCTTCACCTTCTCCATAGCTTGGTGAATCAAATCCGAGCCAAACATCTCAGCCTTACCAACTTCAAACCACGTGATGGGAGACCTACACCTCCTACTATACAAGGCCTCAAAAAGAGCCATACCAATACTAGAGTTATAACTATTATTATATGCAAACTCAATTAGAGACAAATGATAATCCCAACTACCATCATAGTCAATCACACAAGCTCTAAGTATGTCTTTCATTGTCTGAATGGTCCTTTCCACTTGCTTATTCGACTATGGGTGGAAAACAGTTTTAAGGCTCATCTTAGTTCCCAAACCCCTCTGCAATGAATGCTAAAAGTGTGATGAGAACTGAGTACCACGATCTGACATGATAGAAATAGGTGCCCAATGTAACTTCACAATCTCTTTGAGGAACAACTTCGCATAGTCTTCTACAGAAAAAATAGTTCTCACTAGCAAGAAATGATCATACTTAGTCATCCTATCCACGATGACCCAAATCAAATCAAACTTACTCCGAGACCGAGGAAGGCCAGTAAAGAAGTCCATATTAATTACTTCCCACTTCTATACAGGCAACTCAATTCTTGATACAACCCTTCGAGTCTCAAGTGCTCAACCTTTACTTGTTGACATACCATGTATTTAGCTACAAAATCAGACATATCTCACTTCATATTATTCCACTAATAAATCTTCTTAAGATCAAGATACATCTTCATAAAACTAGGATAATGGCACAACGCGACTCATGATCCTCAACCAAGACCCTCTCTCGCAACCCCTCTATATCGGGGACACATAATCTGCCTTGGTACCTCAAGATACAATCGCCACCAATCTCAAAAGCTACAACCTTTTGCTGTCCCACATTTCTTTTAATCTTTATTAAGACAGGATCCAACACATATTTCTCCTTTATTTAGCAATAAAAGAGGACTGCGACACCTTTTGCACAAACACACCACCATTCTCAGAGTCTAAGAGACGAACTCCAACGTTAGCAAAATGGTGAGTATCTTTCACCAATTCTCGCTTATCCTCATCCACATGAGCTAGACTCCCTATGGATAACCTGATAAGATCATCAACAACCATATTATCTTTAACTAGGTGGTAATGGGGACTTATGTCATTATCTTTTAGCAACTCAAGACACCTCCTCTGCTTGAGATTCAACTCCTTCTAGGTGAACACATACTGCAGGCTCTTATGATCCGAAAAGACATCTACATAGACTCCATCCAAATAGTGACGCCAAATTTTTAATGCTAACACCACAACCATCAACTCCAAGTCATGAGTCAGATAGTTCTCATGAACTTTCAACTGCCTAGAAGCATAGGCCACCACCCTGCCATGCTTCATCAACACATAACCAAGTCCCACACGGGACACATTACAATAAATCATGAACCCATCATTACCCTCGGGTAGGGTCAAAACTAGAGTTGAAGTCAACTTATCTTTCATCTTTTCAAAACTACTCTCACATGCATCAGACCATAAGAGCTTTACCTTTTTTTGGGTTAACTTAGTCAGCGGGGCAGCGATAGTCGAGAAACTCTCCACAAATCTCCTATAGTAATCGGCAAAATCCAAGAAGCTCTGAATATCAAATTTAATCATGGTCCTAGGACACTTATTAACCATTGCAACTTTTTGCGGATCCATCATGATCTCTTCACTAGAAATGACATGGCCTAAAAAAGTAACAACTTTCAACCAACTCTCGCACTTTGAAAACTTAGTATACAAATATTGATCTTTCAAGGTTTGCAACACGATATGAAGGTGATCGACATGATCCATCTCACGCTTAGAATACACCAGAATATCATCTATTAACATGATAACAAACAAATCCAAAAATTAACTTAAGACCTTATTCATCAAGTTCATGAATGTCGCTGGTGCGTTCTAACAAAAATTTGATTATTAGACAATCTAAAATTCGATGGTGTAAGTTTTGAATAAAAATGAGTAATCGATGTTAAATAAGATAATTATAATGATATAATAATTAAGTAAAAATGAGCAAGAAAACTTTTTCAATCTCCCAACGGAATCGAATGTCTTTGAGAACTAATACAAATACACCAAAGTAGTTGGCTGATTATAATGAGAGAAAGAAAAAATAGAGTTATACTACTCAGAGTATCTCAATGTGTACAAATCAAGAAGTGACGGGATAAATATTGATTTTACTTTTCTAACTTACTCCCTAACCCTAAGTATGATATTGTAACACCCAAAAAATCTGAACTTAGATTAAAGTCAAGCTTCAAGTACGTGTAAAACCAAACACCATATTTTGATGGTATGAGAAGTGATTTAGACAAGTATAAAGGTCAAAAGTAACTCCCAACTCATAGCCAAGTCAAAACCTCTCTTACCGATTGATTTCTTGTGAAAAATATTGTTATAGTCAACTTCAAACGAGCATAAATCCTAATTTCTAAAGTTCTTTAAGCTCAGAACCAGGAAATAATTTTTTTTAAGTCTTCTTTCCAATGCATCAAGTTTAGACTTAATCAAATACCAGAATAAAAAGTTGTGTTCAGTTTACCAGAGGGTGTTTGTCTGCCAGAGTGTGATGGCTTGGGTGATGAACTATCATACCTGTGATGACCCATTAGGGCAAGCCACCAGGATTAAATAGTACAACCAAAATTATGGTCATTTTATTATGGTTAGTCAAGGGATTGACCGTCCATCATGTGAACCATCAGCCCGAATTGTTTTGCACTGTTATAATATTTTCAAAGGAGTTGTTTGGTCTTTTTCCACTCTTCTAACACAAAAACTACATCATTTAAGCTACAATAAGGCTAAAATATAAGAATAAAATGCCCCAAATTTACCATTAACTCAAAATTCAGTCAACAAATATAGAGAAAATAGAGAAAGAAGTGATTTTTCTCCCAAGGCAAAATTAGGATTCCTCATCTTCAAGTTCAAATCCTCTTAACTTTACTTCAAGAATCAAAAGTAATCGGGCATGTGGGTATTCAATGAGGATCTCCGTTCATCCTCATGTCCAAATTATGATTTTTCATTCATGAATTCTATGATTCTCATGAACTGGGATTCTTATCTAATTATGGACCAAGCTTAAATTCAGTTCTCCATGATATATTTTTCACGACTAGTACATCTCTCGTATACTTAGTACATTCAAAAACACTGATCACATACCTCTTAGGTCGATATTTTTCATGTGATGTAGACTTAGGCGCTTATTATCATGATCACAATCAGGTAGATCATTGCATCCGGACATTAGGTGATGAGTTCTCTTATTTTGAGGACTCAAGTCATTGACAGTTCCATTATTTCATTCTCTTATTTGTATATTGATTAGGTATAGTTGGGTTCATATCCTGACTACCTATAGTCAATATTAGTTAAGGCTTCATAGATAGTCAGTTAGAGTTATTGTAGGGTGTTTTAGATCCTTTTTCTCCTAGATTATTGACATGACCCAAACTTGGGCTAGGCCGTTTTGGGTATTTCAAGTCCAACAAGGACCGGAGACCACCCCAAACACCCAAACTGTAGACCACCTTACACCCACGTCGGATGAATTCTGAATATATAATAAGATAGAGAACTTGAAATCAAAGATATTATGATATGAGTATAACTATACCAGCTAACAACCAAACCATCCAAAGTCCACAGTAATACAACAAAGCCTCTACCAAACAGAATATCAATAAAGTATCGACATACCCCGACTAAAGCCAAAAATATTATCCAATAGTCTATGACTCAAAAGGAAAACATAATCCTGAAATGGAGCCTTCCGAAGCATGGTAGCTCACCACTTTAAGTCGACTCTCGATCAATCCATAATCACTGAGCAGGAGAAGTAGAACTATAGCCAAATCCTGCATCGCGTGTGGATACAACATCCGGAAATAGTTAGTGGAGTGAATACTAGCATGTAACTCGGGGATAACGATAACATAATTACATGGTCAACAATTTAATATCGTTCAAACCAATGCACATATTCAAATGCATATACATATATATACATTTTATGCCGAGATAAGAAACAAGGTTTGACATGCACTTTAAAAACCTTAACCTGGATTGTGTACCTCAACCGTCATATAATAGTACCCATAAACTATATGGGCCTCAGCTCTTACCCCTTGGTCAGGCCCTAGTGCATGTAGTAGCTTGAACCAGAGAATAATCTCATATATATGTACGTAGGGGACTTGAACCTCCAAACTTTTACTAAGGTGACTTAAGCATCCGATCATAAAATTATTTACGGGGGACTCGAACTACCCTAATCATGAAATAAGAATGAAGAGGACTCGAACCTCACTGGTCACTTTGATCCCCGTGTTGGTAAATACGGTTTCTAGTATTGGTCACTCGGACCTCTACTTTCACGACTCAGCTACACAACCCTTATCAGAGCCCAATTAAAACAACTATCACACATTCTCATTCATTTAACCACATTCCACATTAAGGCATACATTGTTGGTATCATCATACCAACCACACTTGCAAGGTAACAACAATATACCAAAAAATTTTCATTAACTTAGGCAAAACAACTCCCTTTGTTTATTATTTGTCTTGACCTGATTCCTCAGGTCATGATGGTAACTACCATAACCCACCAGTAGGCAAGCTAACCCATAGTCCAAAACGGCTAGTAATAGGCTACGCAATAATATAAGGAAAAGAATGCAGAATATATGAAATAAAGATCAACACATAGAAGAATCCTAAAACTCGGTGGTATCAGTACACGAGCTTCTACTATCAGAATAGTACCAAAGTGAGATAAGAAGAAAAATACACTAATACAACTTATCTTCGAATACAACTTAGAGACTAGTCCAATACATAAGAGAGAGATAAGTAATACTCCGAACGTCAGGAGCTTATCTAAGTCTCCGAACCAGGGCTACTTCGCACGATGCACATATCAATGATGATAAATTGTAGTATGATCTACAGGTTGTAGAAGTATAGTATGAGTACCAAATGAATGGTACTCAGTAGGCAACTACCAATTAAGCTCCAAAGATAAAGAAAGTATACATAACATATAAACAGAATAAAATGTACACCTAAGAGTCCAAAAATCATATAACAAGTTAATGAGAATAATAAGGGACAACTATCATATTTATGTCCAAAAGTCTAACGTCTTAAGATTAAGGATGTATCAAGGTGAGCTATCCTATTCTAGCTGCATTCAATCTATGACAATACTATATTGTATATCCCAGGTCAACATACGAATAAAGGGTGAAAGAAAGATATATAGTATTATACAAAGTGAAGAAATGACTATACAATATGAACAATGAAGGGAGGGATATACGATAGTACCATAGCTTTATATAGCTAGATATATATTTATATATATATACATATAAACATGAGGTCATCTCAAAGCATAACCTATATCATCATATCTTCGTTCTAAGAACTCATTATAATACTATCAGGATTTAAATACTATCATACTCAGGGTTTCTAATCCACATGGCTAGAAATGAATAATCGTGCATAGTAATGCAATCAAAAGATTGAAGAGGCTAAAGATATACATCAATCCCAATACTACATCAATGACCAATTTGTCATAGGCTAGCCATAATAATGATCATAACAATGATAATAACAATATCACTAACATCGTAAATAACCGGCTACTCCAAACAATCAAATTCCTGGGCAAGCCTATGCATACCCCCACTGCCCCATACTTAGAAGGTTCAATCAACATACAACCACACAAGGCATATTCTTTACCTATATCTGTGCAGCTGTCCTATACCGGCTGATAAATATAAATGCAAACTGGTGATAGGTGATACGCATGCAGGAATGAATACAAAGTATACAATTAATATTATAACTTATCATAACTGTCCTTATCAGGACCATCATTATCGTAATCAAACTCCGGCCTTACCGGTCATTAACATATCACCAATATATCCTGTGCCCCTATCGGGTATTAGCATCATCACAATAGTATCCTCCAGCCTTATCGGGTATCAACATTATCACAATAGTATTCTCTGACCTTACCGGGTTCAATATTATCATTAGTATCCTCCGACCTTATTGGGTATCAATATATCACAACAATTATTACCGAATAACATACACTAAAAGTACTCATAAACATAGTCATATCACCATAGAATATCTATTTAGCCAATATTTCCCAACTACTAGTTATTAGTTAACCAATGCTTATTATAAAGAAACCATTAGTTCACTCATCATCACACGACTTCTAGTTATTAGCCTAAATATCATCTAGATTCATGGGATAGCAACTTACCACTATTTACTAAATATTCAATATCTAACCTCTATTCAAGGTCTATCACTAGGCCGAATCGCCATTTATCCACTATTCATCATTATCAACTAATCATCCTATACCCGTTGATCACTATTAGACAACACATTACTACTTATCACCTAACTATTTTTTATTAACTGACACCATTCATTGACTAACCATTCTTTACCAACTAATCCTTGATTAACTATTTAGTTATTAACTATTAAGCAACTATTCATTGTTATTAACTAGTCACCTCTTATTACCAACATCTCTTATTATCTAGACTCATCAATACATAACTCCTCGGTTATTGACTAACCGACATCACGAACTTAATGATCAATATATACTAATCTTCACCTATGCTTGACCCAACCTCACCTTAAGTCACACATTAACCTTCGTTAGCTACCATATTTATACTAAGCAAGATTCACTAACTAATACTTAGATTAATTAGCCACCAAGTGCTATAGTCAGCTAATGGATAACTAGTAACCTTATAGCTTAATCATTAATTAGGCAGAACAATCATAAGATCATACTTCATCTAGAATTACATAAGTTAATGATATAAACATGTATATGAATCCATAAACTATAATCATATCCTTTACATTAACATGCACTTCTCGAATATCCAATCATTACCATGACACGACCCTTGGACCAATGACATATCCAAAATAGTCGCAATATCATAATCACGGCCTTAGGCCTATATATATGTCTGGAACTCATATCGATAATCATATTTATAAGTCATAGCATATCTATAACCATCTCACACATATGAGGCATCTCACATATAAGAGGTATAATATTAATAAGCATGTAATCATCTTTCACACAAGAGACATCTCACATGCAGGAGGCATAATATAGATAGACATGTAATCATCTATAGGATATCTTATATCAAAAGGTCAAACATCACGACTATGAGAAATATCACTTCTTTAGTCCAATCACCTTATCTAAAAGAAACCTCGTGTTTGTAGGCACAACAATCATGACTAAAGGAAATAACAACTCTATAGGCCAATTATCAAGTTTAAGAGTAAATCGCATCTCTATAGGACAATCATCAAGCCTAAGAGGAAGTAGCATCTCTATAGGCCACATAATATATCTAAGAGGAATATCATCTCTAAATGCCCAATATCACTTTCACAAGAAGTATCATAACTATAACTCAAAATCCATAATCCGATAACATCAATATAATTTACCAAGACACGAAGTAACCTTATTCTAAGGTTTACTAGCCTCATCTATGTCTAACATCCTCAACTAAGTCCGCAAGGCTTAACACAAGTTTAGGCCTAAGTGGGCCCAATGATTCCACTTCTATTCCCCAATACCCATGATTAGGCACGCCATGCCCCAAACTATGCTAAGGTATCTAGTACAGCTTCTAGATGGCAAATAAGCCACATTCAAGCCTAAGATAGCAACTTCGACTAGAAATAAGGGTACTCAAGTCAACTCTGCATAATTTGTGGTTTCAAGACTACAATACTAGACCAATAAGGTCAAATATACAAATCATTCTTCAAATTCTAAAACCACATCCTAAACATAGGTTTACACTATAACCACTCTACAACTAATCTAAACTAGAGATAGAAACAAATAGGATTCATAAGGGGTATAAACATGCCATATTACGGGTCACAAGCCCTCATCTAAACTCCAAACATCAATAATCGAGGCCAAGTCATCCTACTCATAATCAATTCTAACATCCATATCCACACGCAACATATATCACACAACATCTATGAAGAACAGTAGACAGAAGCCTACCTCATGGCCAAACCGCAAAACCTCACTTCATGCATCACATGTTTGTCTTTACTTTACAATCCTCAAAATGCCATCACACTATCAAAATTATAATCTACTCATCAAATCAAGTCTAATGACACCCATATCGCACTATTGTGCTTTGGGTCCAAAAACAATACCAAAACCCCAAGTGGGTCCTACATATCAAGAGCGAGTTTCTTAGGGCAACCTAATGTTCACACATGAACAAGAAATCATAACTCTCAAGAAATGGGTAAAAATTAAGCATACTTTATACTAAAATCAAGCCCTAAGCTAAATTGGGGTTTTGGGTCCAAACTACAAAATTCAAGCATGAACTCAAAGTATTCTTACTTTAAATTTAAAGATAATCATGATAAAAGATGATGGTCAAGCTCCCAAGTCACCCACCATGACCAATTTTATGTTATTACACTCATTTTGGGATTTTTAGGTTAAATGATGAAAGGGGAATGCCCCAAACGCATCTTGGGTCTTTATATAGCCCCTATAGGTGAGGACATGTCGCTATCACGGTTGCACCAGATGACAGCAAAATCAAAAATAAGTTTTTGACCCTCGAACTTCATTCGAAATCCAAAGAACATGATCTAATAGTAATTGTGAGTGTAAACCATATTCCAAATCTATTGGAATCATCAAAACTTTCATTGGAGATCATTTAGGAAAAAAGTAGGGCCCACACCTATAGTTTTATCACTTTTCAAAAAATCTGCTCTATAGCCCAAAATAAGTTTGGGAGCCTTAGGACTTGAACCAAGGGTCCACCTAGCCTAAAATCGACGTTCTAGACACGTTGGCAAAGTCGAATTTTCAATTTGAGGTTGTTTTGACCAAATGTGGGTCCTACGTCTATTCTTTCCAATTTCTAACTTTTTGACCAATAGGTCAAAATGAGCTCGGGTGCATCGAGATCCAAACTAAAGGTCTACCTCAACTAAAATTGATATTCCGGATCAGCTTGTGCAGTCAGAAATTGCTTCCGAGGTCGTTTTACTAAAGTTTCACTCAGTGGCCATTTGGAATGAGCGAAGACTTCTAAGCAAGGAATTGGCTCTAAGAACCAAATAAACAACCCGGTAATCAAACCTTCATTCCCAGCAAGTCATAAATAGCTTGGGGAAGCTATGAAGAAGCTTAAACATTGAAGATAAGCATAAATATGGAAAATGACCTAAAGGGTCATTACATTAATACAAGGTGGGGGAACACTGACTCCCTTTGTTCATTAAATCAGACCACTACATTTCAAATACCTCTTTATATTATGCAATAGTTCAAGACTAGTTCAACTTTACAAATTCCCACCTTTCTCATAACTCAAAACTAATTTCACACCATGGGGTAGGGTCATAACCACTTTAAAAGTCACAAGTTTGGGAAAATAATAATTTCCTAGTTCATCTACCATACCGATGCTCCCACAAGTGCAAAACCATATTTAAATCATGAATAATTATAATTAAATCATGGGAAAACATTATTCAACAATAAGCATTTAAAACCCACAACCCTTGTGTTCAAAACCAAATCAATTCCACGTGAACAACACTTTAATACATATGCTTTTTAACAAATTAACAATGAGGGGAGAGTCATATGCCTGAAATAGTATGATGTACGGAGAGAAATCACCCTTGAAAGCCCTAATTGATAAACCTTTTGAAAACCCTAAATGTTCTTGACCTTGAGGAATTTAAGAGTGTTGAGAAGTTACTTTGATATGTTTATGAGGGTTAATGATCCCCTAAAAAGGTTATAAAATGTGGGTTCTAAGTTCGGTAAGAGGGGAAATATCTAGAATGCCCTTTACTTAAAAGCTTAAAACCTTATGACTCATCACCAAGAGTCGTAATCAAGGCAGTACCACTAAGGCAACATACATTACTGACCTTATGACTCAGCCATAAGAATCGCAATGGGACCCTACGACTAGTAGGGTCTAGTCGTAATCAACACAAAACCTAAATTGGTACTTACACGTAGGGTCTAGTCGTAATCAACACAGAACCTAAATTAGGACTTACACTAGACACCCTACGATTACCCCTAACGACTCGTGACATATCCTAATGGATTTTAGTGAGCCACTTTTACTCAGAGCAAAATCAAGCCTTAAATTTACTAATTTGGTTATGACTCATCCCAATGACTTGACAAGATACCCTACAACTCATAGGGTGAGTCGTTACCCAGGCAGTGATCTCAAAACTTAAGAAATTTCCAAGGGCCAAAAATCTGGGGTGTTTCGATTCTCCCATACTTGGATCATTCATTCTCGAATAATGGGACAAGGCATTTATTAGCAAGAATTAACTCAACATATCCCTACTCTTACCTTTAAGAAATATAGAAAACAAAGATGCCAAGGAAATCACTTTCGTTAGCAAACAATGATATTAAGGAATACAGATACCTTAAGCATGATTATCTTGAGCAGAAAACAAGAATGGATACTTGGACTTTATGTCCTCTTCAGCTTCCCAAGTAGCCTCTTCAATCGTTTGGTTCCTCCATAGAACCTTTAATTAAGCTACGACCTTCGTCCGCAACCGACAAACTTATCGATCCAAAATTTCAATTGGAACTTTCTCATAAGATAAGAAATCCATAATACCTACCTTTTCTATAGGAACAATCGTCGAAGGATTACCTACGCACTTTCTCAACATCAAAATGTGAAACACCAAAATGAATGGAGCTTAAACTGGATGACAAATTCAATTCAGATGCAACATTATCAACTCTCTTCAACACCAAGTATGGACCAACATATCGGGGACTGAGATTCCTCTTCTTACCAAACTGCATTATTCCCTTCACGGGGGATACCTTTAAGAATACCCAATCACCAATATTAAACTCCAACTTCATTCATCTCATATCCGAGTATGACATTTTGCGACTTTGGGCAACTTTAACCCTATCCCAAATCACCTTCTCCATCACTTGGTGAACCAAATCTGAGCCAAATATCTCATCCTTACCAACTTTAAACCACCCGATGGCAGACCTACACCTCCCACCATATAAGGCCTTAAAAAGAGCTATATCAATAGTAGAGTGGTAACTATTATTATATGCAAACACTAAAAGAGGAAGATGATCAACCCAACTAGCACCATAGTTAATCACGCAAGCTCTAACTATGTCTTCCAGTGTCTGAATAGTCCTTTCCGCTAGCCCATTTGACTGCGGGTGGAAAGCAGTACTAAGGCATACCTTAGTTCCCAAACCTCTCTGAAACAAATTCCAAAAGTTTGATGATAACTGAGTACCATGATCTGACATGATAGAAATAGGTTCCCCATGAAACTTCACAATTTTTTGGAGGAGCAACTTCGTATAATCTTCTGTAGAAAAATTAGTTCTCACTAACAAGATCTGAGCATACTTAGTCATCCTATCCACGATGACCCAAATTGAATCAAACTGACTCCGAAACCTAGGAAGGCTAGTAGCAAAGTCCATATTAATTACTTTCCACTTCCATACAGGCAACACAATTCTTGATACAACCCTTCGAGTCTCAAGTGCTCAACCTTCACTTATTAATACACCATGTATTTAGCTACAAAATTGGAAACATCTTGCTTCATATTATTCAACTAATGAATCTCCTTAAGATCATGATATATTTTTGTAAAACCAGGATGATTGGCATAACGTGACACATGAGCCTCAACCAAGACCCTATCTCGCAGCCTCTTTATATTGAGAACACATCAGGTACACGGACCTATCATCACCCTCGGGTAGGGTCAAAATTAGAGATAACTTATCTTTCAGCTTTTCAAAAATACCCTCACAAGAATCAAACCATAAGAACATCACCTTCTTCTGGGTCAACTTAGTCAGTAGGGCAACTATAGTCGCTAAACTCTTTATAAATCTCCTATAGTAACTGGCTAAACCCAAGAAGCTTTGAATATTAGTTGGGGTCATAGGCCTAGGTCACTTCTTAACCATTATAACTTTGAGCGAATCCACTATGATTCCTTCACTAGAAATGACACGACCCAGAAAAGTAACAGCTTTCAACAAAACTCGCACTTCAAAAACTTAGCATACAAATACTTATCTTTTAAGGTTTGCAACATAATAAAGAGGTGATCATTATGATCCACCTCACTCTTGGATTAGGACAGAATATTATCTATAAACATGATAACCAATAAATCTAGAAACTGAGGGAAGACCCTATTTATCAAGTCCATGAATGCCGCCGACAAATTAGTCAAATTAAAAGATATGACTATGAACTCATAATTACCATACTGTGTTTGGGTAGTCTTAGGGATATGTACCTCTATAATCTTTAGCTAATGATAGCTTGATCGAAGATCAATCTTGGAAAAAAACTTAGCTCCCTAAAGCTGATTAAAGAGATCATCAATCCTCGGAAGTGGATACTTGTTCTTCATGGTTGCTTTATTTAGTTGGCGATAATCAATGTGCATTCCAAGGGAACTATCCTTCTTACACCCAAACAAAATAGGAGCACCCCCATGATGATACACTAGGATGGATACAATCCTTGTCAAGAAGATCTTTCAACTACTTCTTAAGTTCCTTCAACTCATCTAGAGCCATCCTATAAGGTAGAATAGAGATAGGATGAGTGTCCGAACTAAGGTCAATCCCAAAGTCAATTTCCCTATCGGGAGGGACACCAAGAAGATCATTAGGAAAGACCTCAAGAAATTCATTTACCATGGGAACGAAAGTCAATGAAGGACTCTTCGAGCAAGAATTTTTAAGCAAGACCAAATGATAAAGACATCCCTTGGAAATCAACTTCTAGGCTCTAAGATATGATATGGATCTTCCCTTAGTGCTAGAGAAACCCTTTCCCACTCAATAACTGGCTCATTTAGTAATTTAAACACGACCTTATGAGTTCGACAATCTAAGGAGGCATAGCACGAATGTAACTAACCTATCCCCAATATGACATCAAAATCAACCATGTCTAATTCTATCAAATCTACTAGAGTTTCTCTGCCACAAACAGATACCACACAACCCCTATAGACTCTTTTAGCATCTATAAAGTCACCCATTTGGGTAGAAACAAAAAAGGGATTAGGGATACACTCGAGACTGAAACCAAAATAAATAACCATAAATAGGGTCACATAAAAAAGAGTAGACCCCAAATCAAGCAAGCAATACACATCACGAGAAAAGAGTCATAACATACCAGTAATGACATTGAGAGATACTTCATCATGAGAAAAGAGTCATAACATACCAGTCCTGGCAGATAGCAAGAACATACTAGTGATTTCTGCCAGTGTCGGTACTATAAGCAGAAGTAGCACCCTTTGGTGCAAGAGCTGATGAAGTGGTAATAAGAATTTATTTTCTCCAGAAGCATCTTAGAAGGACAATCTCTTTATAAATGACCAATCTAACTACATTTAAAACACATGTTCTTCCTCTCTTCATTAAAACCATGGTGAGCCTATCGCAAAATCTACAATAAGGATATGATAGAGCTGACTGAGCCCCACTAGCCTGAGATGGGGTACCCTATTCTCTAAACCCACTATCATCTTGTGAGTGACAATCACCCGACGACTTTGTATAAGGAGCACTAGCCGTAGAGTAGGAAATAAAACTCCCCCACTTTTTGTTACACCACTTTCCACCATCTCTACCACTCTGCTTCTGACCTCTACCTGATTAAAAATCTAAACTTATTACTCTGCCTTTTTCATATCTCCATTTGCTTCTTCTTCTCTTTGTCAACCTATTAATTATACACAACCAATCTGGAGATATCTATATCCTTGTTCAACAAGGCAGCCTTACTATCTAGAATCCAATCATGGGACAACCTAAAAGCAAATTTCCTCATTCTAGCCTTTATGCTAGACACTAACTCAAAAGCATATCGGGACAACTAATGGAATTTCAAGGCATACTCTTTGACCGTTATCCTACCATGCTTTTTATTAACAAAATCTTCCGCTTTTACCTTCCTCAACTCTCAAGGAAAGAAGTAGTCCAGAAAAACACTAGAGAAATTATCCTACAGTGCGCATTCAGAATCCTCTCCCTACACTATTCCCATTTCTCATACCATTTGTATGCTACATCTTTCATTTGATAGGCAGTGAATTCTACACCCTCCACATTAGAAGCATGCATCACATGGAATATCTTTTCCATATCATTAATAAAGTTTTAAGTATCTTTATCAACATTAGAACTAGTGAACATAGGAGGACTCAACTTCATGAATTGACCAAATCTAGTCTCTTTAGAAGATGGAGTAATAGAAGCTACATGCTCAGATTGGGAAGCTACCAATTGAGCCAATATATGAATAGACTGATGAAATTTGGCATTCAACACATTAGCTTAAGGCACTCGAGGAAGACTAGAGAGAACCGGTGGAACTCTAGAAGGGCAATAAGGAACTGGACCTCTAGATTGGGTTTATACCCCATAAGCAGGGTGTGTCCCATTAGCATTGTCCTCAAGTGGGAAAAAAGAGTTTTCATAAGCTTCAGATCATTAGGGATGCATGATCTGAAAAACGAGCAAACATGAATTAAAGGGGATTCAACACCATAGACTCTATTGCTTGAAATAGAACAACAAGAAAGGGAAATATTCTTAAATGCCTTGTAGCTTGTCCCTTATATGTGTGGTGCGCTACACACCTGTAAAAGAGACTCTACTGGACACGACTATGTGGATACCTAATTGACCATGAACCTAGCTCTGATACCACCATGACACGACTTGAACTTGGTCCAGGTTGTGTCGAGTGTCCCAAGTCCAACAAAGACTGAAGATTACCCCAACTCCCAAATAATAGACCACCTTACACCCATGTCAAATGAATTTTGAACATATAACAATATAAACGAACTAGAAATCAAAGATACTATGGTATGAGTATAACCAAACCAGCCAACAACCAAACCATCCCAAGTCCGCAGTAATCCAATAAAGCCTCTACCAAATCGAATAACAATAAAGTATCAGGACATGTCCCCAACTATAGCCAAACATAGTTTCCAATTGTATATAACTCAAAAGAAAAGGATAAACCTAAAATGGAGCCTTCCAAAGCATTAAAGCTCACCACTTCAAGTTGACTCTCAATCAATCTACAATCACTGAGCAAGAGAAGTAGATGTATGGGCAAATCCTGCATCCTCATGGGGATACAACATCCGAAGATGGTTCTCAGGGTGAATGCTAGCATGTAACTCGAGGATAAGGATAACATAATGACATGATCAACAGTTTAACATCGTTCAAACTAATGCACATAATCAAATGCATATACATACTTATATATATATATATTTTATACCGAGATAGGGAACAAGGTTTAGCATGTACTTTAAAAACTTTAACCTGTATTGTGTAGCTCAATCATCATACAATAGTACCCATGGGCTATATGAGCCCCAACTCTCACCCTCTGTTTGGACCCCAGTGCATGTAGCCATATGAACCAAAGAATAATCTCATATAAATGTACACAGGGGACTTAAAACTCTAAACATATACTAAGGTGACTTAATCACCTGATCATGTAATAATTTATAGGGTACTCGAACCTCTCTAATCATGAAAAAATAATGAGGGGGACTCGAACCTCCTTGATTACTTTAAGCCCCACGTTTGCAAATGTGGTTTCCAATATCGGTCACTTGGACATCCACTTTCATGACTTAACTACACAACCCTTATTAGAGACTAAATAAAACAAGTATCACACATTCCCATTCATTTAACCATATTCCATATTAAGGGATACATTATTGGTATCGTCATACCAATTACACTTTCCAGGTAACAACAAAATGCCAAAACAATTTTCCTTAACTTGGGCAAAACAACTTGCTTTATTCATTAATATAAGGTGGGGGAACACTGATTCTCTTTGTTCATTAAATCAGACCATTGTATTTCAAATACCTCTTTATATCATGCAATAGTTCAAGATTAATTCAATTTTACAAATTTTCACCTTTCTCATAACTCAAAACCAATTTCACACCATAGGGTTGGGGTCATAACCACTTCAAAAGTCACAAGTTTGGGAAAATTACAATTTCCTGGTTTATCCACTATATCCATGCACTCATAAGTTCAAAATCATATTTAAAGCATGAATAATCATAATTAAATCATGGGAAAACATTGTACAATAATAAGCATTCAAAATCCACAACCCTTGTTTTCAAAACCAAATAATTCCATGTGAACAACACTTTAATACATATGATTTTTAACAAATTAACAATAAGGGAAGGAAAAAATGCACTGTTTCTACCCTGAGCTATACACAAAATTGCTGAGACATACCCGAACTTTAGAATGGTCCTATTACCCCCTGGACTAATTAAAACTGTATTTTTAGCAACCTTAGTGCCGACGTGACACATCAGTGAATCAACATACTGAAGGTCCACGTATATGCCACGTATGTCCTACGTAGGCACTAAGGTTGCCAAAAATATTATTTTAATTAGTCCAGGGGGTAATAGGACCCTTCTTCGGGTGTGTCTCAACAATTTTGTGTATAGTTCAGGATGGAAATAAAGCATTTTCTCTTAAATAAATCAAAGTTTTCAAAGTTGAAAATATAATAAACATTAAATTTGAAAATCAATGTTTTCAAAAAATGTTTTAGAAAAATGAAAACTAATTTGATTTTTTTTTTTTAAAAAACCTTTTAAAGAATCTTTTTTGATTTTAAATTATAATTTAAAAGTAAAAAAAAAATTGTGCAAAAACGAAATCCGATTCGGCAACTAGTCCAACCTTCAAACAGACCGATTCCTAACTGTCTAGTTCAGGCACTGACTATTTTTGTGGTATCCCTATCCAATAGGCTCAATTCCAGACCAACTCCAATCACCAACCACAGTATCTGATCGAACTATAATTGTTCATTCCTGTAGGCCTAGACCATTCCTTCGCAACTCTTAATCCTAACTACCTTTAGAGTCGATCATGATTTCAACATATTCTCTAAAGTTTGATTGGTTTACTCTCCCTGACCATTTGTCTATTGGTGAAAAGTTAGACTGAGGTAAACTGGGTACCATGCCTTTCTGAAAGAACTTCCAGAATTATGACGTAAACTCAGTACCCCTATCCAAAATGATAGTCAAGGGGGATTTATGGAACTTAACCAACTCTATGAGGTAGAGTCTAACATGATCCTTAACTGAATATATAGTGTTAACTGGCAGGAAATATGCTGACTTAGTAATCCAGTACATAATGACACATATTGAATCATGTTGTTAGCGTATATGAGGCAACTCTGTAATGAAGTCCATATTCATCACTTCCTACTTCCAATTAGGAATACTAATATTCTAAGTCATAACACATTCTGTGGTGCTCAACCTTAGCCTACTGACAATTTGTAGACTTACCCACAAATTCTATGATATCCTTCTTAATATCATTCCACTATTAAAC
The DNA here is from genome assembly GCA_030864225.1 of Capsicum baccatum var. pendulum. Lineage (NCBI taxonomy): Eukaryota > Viridiplantae > Streptophyta > Magnoliopsida > Solanales > Solanaceae > Capsicum > Capsicum baccatum. The sequence continues at coordinate 130,866,133 of CM061557.1, forward strand.
TTCCCACAGGTCATGGTACATCTTAGTGGCATCTGGTTGAATAAAACATGGAGATCTGCAAGTTTTTTCAACATCCACTATCTCAATTCATCTACATCTAGAACATATAATCGACCCTAACAATAAAGAACACCGTCTCCTCCTTGGGTGAAAACTTTTACTTTCTGACTTTAGACTACTTTTTTTTTAACTTAAGTAGAGTAGGATCTTTATCTTGGTTTTCCTTTACCTCTGCTACTAAAGAAGATTCTAAACCATTTTGAATCGTAACTACCTTTAACTGAATCAACTATCCAAATTCCCAAAATAGCTAGTCTGTGGACATAACAAACTAATTCTTTCTTCTTATCTTTTACATGACCAACACTACCCATCAAAAGTCTACTAAGAGCATCAACAAATATATTAGCTTAACCTGTATGACACAAAACACTCATATCATAATCTTTCAACAACTCAACAATCTTCTTTGATGAAGATTTAGATCTTTCTAACTGAACATATACTGAAGACTCTTATGATTCATGAACACATCCATATGAACTCCATAAAGATAGTACCTTCAAATCTTTAAGGCAAAAATAATTGTTGCCAACTCAAGATCATGATTCAGGTAATTCTTCTCATGGGGTTTGAGCTATCTAGAGGCATAAGACATGACCTTATGATCCAATATTATTACACAATTGAGGTAAACTCTGGAAGCATCACAATAAATACAAACCAATCTGGACCATTTGGTAAAGTCAAAATTAGAGTAGAGGCGAGTTTTCAACTCTTGAAAACTCTTCTCCCAAGCATAAAACTACTAAAATTTGACTTTCTTCTAAGTGAATCTGGACATAGGAGAAGAAATAGATGAAAATACTTTAACAAACCTAATGCAGTAGCTAGCTAAACCCATAAAACTCTTCTTGTCTAATGGAGAGATAGTTTTAGACTAGTTCCTATCTGCTTTAGTCTTTTAAGAATCAACCTAAATACCCTTACCAGAAATAATGTGACCAAGGAATGCTATTGATTTCAACCAGAATTCACACTTGCTAAACTCAGTGAATTACTAGAGATTTTTGAGAGTTTACAAGACAATTCTGAAATAGTCTACATGTCCATCCTCATACTGAGAATAAATAAGGATGTCATTTGAAGATGAAGATAAATATATTCAAGTACTTTTTGAACACTCTATTCATTATGTCCATAAAAATTTCATGAGATTAGTCCAAACGACATAACAACAAATTCATAATGACAATACTGAGTTTGAAAGACTATTGTCAGAATGTTATATTCTCTAACTTTACCCTGATGATAGCCAGATCTGAGGTTAATATTTGAAGAAAATAGCACCTTGAAGCTATGAATAAATTATCAATCCTAGGAATGGGATACTTATTGATTGTGACTTTGTTCAAAAGACGATAATCAATATATATTTTGAGGAAACCATTTTTCTTACTTATGAAGATAACTAGAGAACCACATAGAGATGTTAGGTTTGGTGAAACATTTGTCTAAGAGTTTCTTTAACTATTCCTTCAATTTCTTAAGCTCGGTTTGATCCATTCTGTAAGGAGTAATTGTGATATGCTATGTATCTTAAAGAAGGTCTATTCCAATATCTATCCCATGCTCAGGAGGAACTCCGAGTAGATTTTTGGGAAACACTTCTGGGATTTCATTCACAATTAAAATTTACTAAAGAGTTGGGATTTTGGACTTGAATCCTTGACATGATCTAAATGGTAGACACAACCCTTAGAGATTATTTTCTTGACGTTAAGGTAAGATACAAACTTAACTTATAGGCATAGATTTTCTACCTGTAACGCCCCAAGAACCTATCCCGAGATGTCACACGGTACTTAAGGCCACACATGGCCTTAAGCTAAACCTCTAAGCCTGTCATCCCTTTTTGAACTCACTTTGATGATATTCATGGCAAAATAAGAAAGGATATCATATCACGAGCATACTCGAAAGCAAAGATATGCTGGCCTGTACAATCAAAATACTGACATTCTGTACATACTAGTACTCTAGTCTGACAGATCCTCTACTAATCAAGACTAAAGAGCCATTGGGATAGACCCCCAACTGACTCATACTGAACTAAAAAGAAATAATCACATGCTTAACAAAAAAACCTCAGGGACATAGGTCCTCAAACCATGAGGACTCACCAATTGCAGAAGTATAAATGAAGGTACTCAAAGATCACTGTCGCTACTGAGACTGAGCACCTGAACCTACATCACAGAGAAATATAGCACACAGAAGAGTATGGGGAATCAGTACATGAGGATGTACTGAGTAGATGGGGTGTATGCAATATTATAAATAATATCATAAATAAATAAGAAAATCATGCATGCTGACGACAGTGACCCTCTTCGCTTGAATTAAACTATAATATAGTTTCTCATAAATCATCAATAGTAACACATGCTTTATAAATATCATAAATCATTTTATTTTACTCAACTCAAACTCTTTGACTCAAGACTTAGAGTGACTCGATAATTCATGAAACTTGAACTCTTATGGACTTGGGAGTTTCTTTTAATCAACATAAACCATGTGAGCTACATGGAGTCCAACGTTTTGCCCTCCTAAGGAAGGAACCCCACATTGGCGAGAGCGTTATACTCTTGCCAGGAAGTATAATCTCAAACTCATCTCTTTAATCATAAACTTGGCACTTTGGCCCTCAAATCTCAATCCTACGATGGGACATAATTCTGGGGAAGTAGGATACGCCAAACCCATACTTCCCACTCGATGCTAAATACTTCACCCAGACTCAGCTCAGAATGGGTTCGGAAATCCAACTCAATAAACTCAAGGGCCTATCATAGAGACCAAACTCATAAATATATCTCATCTGTAAATCATAAATAATTTGTGGATTCCTAACTCGACTCAACTCAAAACAATCTTTCTCATCATCAAGTGGACTTGATTTTTAACTCATATCAAACATCACAAACTTCAAGAAAACATCATAGAACTTATTCTTGAATCTCAAGATCAAATATCAATATTTATTCAACAATCAACTTCTCGTACAAACGCTTAAATCATGACACTTATCTCAAATCACTTAGAAATCATCAATACATAATAACAATATACAACTCATGGCATAAATTCTCAATTTAAGCAATATAATGGTAAAATAATCATCAATATCAAACTTAATCAACTCAAATTTCATAGATTCAATAAAGTAATTTGGGTGTAAACCCACTTGCAAAGATCATGAAATTCCAATAGTAAAAATCAATTCTTTGGGCACAAGAATGAAAAGATATTCTTGTTCAAGCCCCACATACCTTGGATTATAACTTTAAGATGGAAAGACTTGATTGGAAACTCTTCTTCATACTTTTGAGCTGAGTTTATTGATTCCTTTAACTTGGAGAACTTGATTCTTGAATAACTTAGTGAAATCTATGAAAAAATTCTTGAATTTCTTGGAGAAGATTTGATTTGGATTTGGAAGAGAGAAATTCTAGTTCTAGATATTTATTGGAAGAGAAATGGAGAAGAATGTATGTCTCTTCTCTACTTGAATCTATATATAGAGGGCCAAACTGGGCGGAAAGACCAAAATACCCTTGAGAAAATTCTAAAATTGGAGCCCAATTTTTAGCCCTGGCGCGATGCGCTATGATTGTGGTCCTTCAGTGGATTTTGGTCAATTGGGAAACTTCTCAGTGGCACAACGTAGTGAAATCACGTTGCCACCTTGATTATGACCTGGAAGGGCACTACGATGCGGTGGAATCGCGTTGGTGCACTGGAATTTGACAATCCTGATATTGAGCCTTGACGCGCTGTGGTAATATCGCAAAGTCTCATTGGAAATTTACAATTGGGATGTTACTCATCTTCGAGACACACTGAGGGTCTATATAATGATGTTTCATGACTTCGACTTCAAATAGTCATAACTTCTTGCTCCGATCTCCAATTTTGATAAAATTAGTATCGACAACAATCTTATTCCAATCTCCACATAATAGAAAGTATAAATTAGGGAAATACAACATGGTTTAAACATTATTCACTTTGAAAGTCTTTTCCATTTGCTTAAAAGATGAATTTAGGCTTACGAAATGGTCGGGGTATTACACTACCCTTCAATTATAAGACTGGTTTAGTCAAAAACTGAAACCTACAGCTATTTCTATGTTTGAATAAGGTATAACATGAATGTAATCTATCCATTCCAAGAACGATGTCAAAATCTATCATATCTAACTCTAATAGATCAACTATAATGATTTTCTAGGAAACTTTGACTGATAATTTTTGTATACCATTTAGGTATAACTAAGTCACCAATAGGAGTAGATACTAAGAAGGGTTCTAAAAGAGTTTCAAAACTGACACTAAAATCTACTACAATAAAAGGAGTCACGAAAGAAAGTGTGGATCCAGGGTACAATGCATAAATATTTATATCGAAGACTCCTAACATATCTGTGACTACCTAAGGGTAACCCTCCTGATTTTGTCAATTCTACAAAGTGTAGGACCTATTTTGATATTGTCTTCCACATGAAGCACCCTATAGAGTTGGGCATCCTAAAGAGGCTACTGAAGTAGTAGACTGAGTCTTATTACCCCTATTTCCCTGTACAATAGAAGGGAACTATCTCAGCCTGTGGCGGATCTGACCATATCCAAAATAGCCCTCCTTGCTAAGATGGAACTCACCTTGATGGATTTTACCATACTTAGTACAAGCTGGAAAATTGTAGCTCCTTATACCACTTCTCTCAAACTTAGAGCTTATTTCTCTATTGTTCTTATCATGAAGAGGCCTAAGTAATAGCATACTAACTAAAAAAGGTGCTAGAGTAGATGTCATGACCCAAGAACCAAGGGTCATGATGACACTTTTCGTAGAAAGCCTGACAAGTAAGCCTATCACCCAAATTGCTATAAAAAGTAAAATTAGCACCAAACCCAAGGCAAGGCTTCTATAATGAAGCCATACTATTCAAATATGATAATAAAAGAAATAAAATCAAGATACCAAACCAAATACCAAAAGCTGGTGTCACAGTGTAAGAACCAACTAATACAACTCAAAGTCAAAATATACATAGGATATGCAAAAGGTTACAAACTCTGTCTCTGAACACAATAAGACATAGTCTAGATAAAATAAAGTAGTGGTCGAATCCAGATGCATAGGTCAACTGCTACCTTGAATAGACTCCAAATATTGTCTAAATCAGCTATCCGTGCAGCGCACTTGTACCTATATCTACACTGAAAGGTCGCAGAAGGAGTGAGAACCATCCACTTATACTAAACCGATGAAGTAAATTATAAAATAAAGAATATAAATACAAACTATAGGCATACCACCTACAATTAGAAAATGTCCCAAATAGTAGCCCACACAATTTCCACTAACATGCCTACTATATATACATATAACAAATACTAATACAAGAAGAAAATACAGATATACATGTTTACTAGTTACAAGTAGGAGAAAGGAATATAATTAGATAGATATCACATCAAGAATAGAAATACAACACAAAATAAACACAATATATATGAAATACAGTGAAGATTATTGTGAGACCCATAAAATTTCAAAAAATTTATTTTTGACCCTCTCACATGCGTAATGTCAATTTTTAACTCTAATTATGTTTAGGAATGTTACAAGGGTATTTTGAAAAGTTTCAAAATTTTTGAAAGAGGTTCGGGGTTATTATGGAACTCTAAGGAAGTGAGCCTCCATGATAGTGGCATGCCACAGAGGTTAGCCTCCATGATAAGGGCATGCCATAAAGGCTACCCTCTACGATAGCAGCATGCCATACTGCTATTTTAATTTTATCTAATTTTTATTTTTTTACTAATGGTGAGGGGATTTTGGTCTTTTTACCTCTTGTACGACTTATAAACAAAAAATAACCCTTTCCCCTAAGTTTTAATGATAAAAAACTCCACATTTTCTTTCTTAAACTCAAAACACAAGCAAGATCAAGAGTATTTCAAAAAATCTCTACTCTAGGCTTCAAACTACAAAATTGTCTTTAATTTCCTGTATATTTTAGGAATGTTGCTCATCCCTAAATTTAATTTTAAATTGAGGCATTAATTTATGGGATATTTATGTGATTTAAATTGTGGGTTTGAAATTAGGTTGAGGGCTATTGGTTGTTTGTACTTGAATTACTTGTTCCATGTTTTAAATTGATTATTCATGCTTTAAATTAATGTTTCTAGGACTGAATTAATGTATAATTTTAATGGTTGGAATGGGGGACATGGGTTTTCCCAAATTGATGAAATATTTGCTTGATAATGGAAATGACCTCAACTCACCTTGTAAACTTGTATTTGAATATGGAATTTGTATGGTTTAACTTATCTTTTGAACCCATTACATTGGATTAATGGATAAATGGATAAATATGGTCTTGGAATGGCCTTAGTAGCCATGGATTGGATTTTAAATGGAACTTGGGAGTTAAATTTGGTTATGTATATTGGTTTAACATAAATATATTAGCTTGCAAGCATATTGGTATAAAGATACCAAGTTCGTAAATGCCTTAATAAATGACTACTCATTTAATGGTTGGTTTATGTGTAACTATTTCAATTTGGGCTTAAAGGGAATTATGTGGCTTACTATGAAGGTGTTGGTCATGGGGGATCAACACTGGAAACCATGTTTGCCGGTATTGTAGGTCCACATGATCGGGTTCTTGGTTCATACTTTATATATATATTTTTGGAGGTCTATAGACTTGGTGTCTTTAGCCTTTCTTTGGTTCATACTACTAACATATACTGGGGCCCTTCTAGTAGGGAGAGTTGAACCCATAAAACCCATGGATGCCTTTAGTATGGATCGAGCTACACAATTTAGGTTAAGTCTTTAAACTCCTATGTTCATGACCTTGTCCCTATCCCGACATCGTATATATATGTATATAAGATACGGTGCATATGGTTTATGACTGGATTTTGGTAATTGCATTATGTTATCCCTTTATCCTAATTTACATACTAGTTCTCTCCCTACTGACCGTTCCTTAATGCTACATCATTTAATGATGTAGGTTCTAAGGGCTTTTTGTTACTCTTGTTCAGCATTAGGTGGTGTGGTGCATCTATTGAGTTACTGTGAAATGGTGAGCTTCCATCCTTTGGAAGGCCCAACCATTTAGATTTATTACTTTTTTTAGTATTTATTTTAGATCCTTTTGGTCATAGTCGGGGGCATGATATGACTTAATTAGTAGTTTGGATTAGAGGCTTTTGTGGATAAGTGTGGGTTGGATTTTTGATTTGACTCTTAGATTTCATTTATTTTTTCTATCTTTGTTTTGCTATCTTGGTTGTCTTCTACTATTTATTATTGTTATGCTCTTCTGGTAAGTCAAAAGGAGTGGTCTCCAGCTCACGATAGGGTTGATATACTCGTTAGTCTAGGCTCAGGGTTAGGTCATGACAATATTGGTATTAGAGCACGGTTAGGGTCAGTGGGTGTCCCTAAATCTATATCGAGTAGAGTCTCTTTTATTAATGTGTAGCGTGCCATACTTATAAGGGGAAGTCTACAAGGCATAGAAATATTTCCCTTTCTTGTGTGCTATGTTGAACTATAGAGTTTAGTTTCTATGAAACTCTTCTAACACATGTCTTACTCGCATTTCAAATTAGACTCCCCAAAGATCTCGCGGTCGTAGAAACTCTGATCGAAACTTTATCCAACCTTAGGAGAATATGGATGGAACTCACCCTACTTATAGAGTGCAGAGTTAATCTAGGGTCCTCGTTGCTAACTTTTTTGCTCCATATGGGGTTCTACTAGTCCATATTAGTTCACTTTGGGATTCTCAGGCTGGTGATACTTATGCTCAGCCTCCCCTAGGAGATATCTCTAATGTGAAGTTTTATCAGTCTATTGATATGCTTGCTCAATTGGTGGCATTACAGTCCCATCGATTTGACCATATTGGTCCTGTTACTAATTTATCTTAGGTCACCAGGGTTGTTCAGTTTATGAGGTTGAATCCCCCAATCTTTATAGGGTTTAACATTGAGGAGAATCTTCAGGGGTTTATTAATGAGATGAAGAGTATCTTTAGGGTGATGCATGCTACTGATTGAGAGAGTGGAGTTTTTTGCCTATTAGTTAAAAGATGTGGCTTATATTGGTATGTAGAATAGGAACTAATGAGGGGTGATAATGCTGAATCAGTTGTGTAGGATGACTTTTTAGGTGCTTTTCTTGATCACTTTTTTTCTCAAGTGTTAAGGAAAGCTAAGGCTGAAGAGTTTGTAAACTTAAAGTAGGGTAAGATGTGTGTTATGGAGTATGCTCTAAAATTTCAGCAGTTGGCCCATTATGCTTTGGAGTTAGTATCTAATATGAGGTCTTAAATGAGAAAGTTTGCTTCCGGGTTGTCTCGTCACATGATGTTAAAGTGTAAGACTGTTATGTTGAATAATAATATGGACATATCTAGGCTGGTGGTTTATATACACCATGTGGAAAATGAGAAAAAGAAGCAGGTAGAGAAGGGAAAGAGGTAGAACATGATGTTTAGATATTTAGGGCAGGGTGCAACTTAGCAGAATAGTGGGAGATATGGTATATAATGGACTAATAAGAAGAATTGGGAAAATTCTTATTCATTAGCTAGTGATCCCTATCCTAAGCCTTTTGGTGATTATCATTTTTAGGCTACTAATGGTCATAAGGTGCTGGGTGCCCAATCTCAGGATAGTAGAGCTCAGTCAGCCCCACCTTTCCCTTTATGTTGACTTTATAGGCAACTTCATCGTGGATACTGTGAGGAGGGGAGAAATCAATTCTATTATTATGGTCAGCTTGGTCATATACAGTGATATTATCCTTCATCTAGAGTTGCTGCTAGAGCTAATAAGGTCTCGGTTGCCACTTTTTTGGCTTCGCACCTAAGGGAACTACTTCAAGTATTAACACAAGACAGAATCATCTCTATGCTCTTGCTACTCATCAGGAATCTGAGCCATTCCTTGATGTTGTCACTGGTATGTTACAGCTCTTGTCCTGTGATGTTTATTGTTTCCTTGATTCAAGTTTTACCATATGTTATGTGACTCCTTATGTGGCTGTGCACTTGGGTTTTGGTGCTAAAAATATTTCTGACCCCTTTTCTATGTCTACTCCTATGGGTGAGTTTTTTTTACTTGAAAAATCTATAGTGGTTGTGTGGTGTCTATTTTTTATAAGGAGATATTAGTGTATTTGATATAGATTGATATGGTGGATTTTTATGTTATCTTGGGGATGGATTGGCTCTATTCGTGCTATGATTCTTTGGATTATAGGAGCCACAAGGTCAGTTTCCATTTTCCTAATGAGCAGTGATTGATTAGGAGGTGAGTTCCTTAATGCCCAAAATGATGTTTATCTTTTATCTTAGAGCTCAGAAATTAATTTCTAAATGGTGTCGATATCATCTAGTTTAGGTTAAAGATTCTCATTTTGAAAGTACTTCTTTGCAATTTGTCCCTTGGTTTATGAATTTCCTAAAGTTTTTTCCTATGATCTTTCTAGAATTCCTCCCGATAGGGAAATAGATTTTGGGATTAATCTTCTACCTGATACCTATCCTATTTGCATTCCTCCTTATAGGATGGACCTGACTAAACTAAAGGAAATTAAGGACTAAGTGAAAGATATTCTTGATAAAAGGTTCATTTATCCTAGTGTTTCTCCGTGTGGTGCTCCTAAACTTTTTATGCGAAAAAGATGGGTCTCTTCGTATGTGTATAGACTATTATTAGTTGAACAAAGTTACAGTGAAAAATTAGTTGTCTTCCTAGGATTGATGACCTTTTCAATCAGCTTGAGGGTGCTAGGTGTTTCTCTAAGATTAATTTCTATTCAGGATATCAACAGTTGAAAATTAGGGAGGTTGATATTCCCAAAACCGCTTTCTGAATCTGGTATATCCATTATAAGTTTTTGATTATGTAATTTGGGTTGACTAATGATATGACTGCTTTTATGGAACTTATGTATCAGGTGTTTAGGTGGTTTTTGGATTTATTCGTTATAGTTTTCATTAACGACATCTTATTGTACTCTAAGAGTGAGGAGTATCATGCCAGATTTTGTAGGCTCTTAAAGACTAGGAATTATTTGCAATATTTTCTAAGTGTGAATTTTGGCTAAGTGTTGTGACCTTTCTTGGGCATGTTGTTTCTAGTGAAGGAATCAAAGTGGATCCACAAAAAGTTGAAGCAGTTAAAAAGTGGACTAGACCCATGACTCCAACCAAAATTAGGAGCTTCTTGGGCTTGGCTAGGTATTATAAGAGGTCTTTGGAGAGTTTCTCATCTATTTCCACTCCATTGACAAAGTTTACTTAGAAAAACTTGAAGTTTCTATGGTCTAATGCTTGTGAGGGTAGTTTTGAGAAGTTGAAGCATAAGTTGATTTCTGTGCTTATTTTGACCCTGCCCGAGGGTACTGCTGGCTTTGTTGTGTATTGTGATGTATACCATATGTGACTAGGTTTTGTATTGTTGCAACATGGCAAGGTTGTAGCTTATGCTTCCAAGCAGCTTAAGGTTTATGAGAGGAATTATCTTACTCACGATCTGGAGTTAGTGGCTGTGGTTTTTGCATTGAAAATTTGGTACCATTACTAGTATGGGGTACATGTGGATATTTATTCAGATTATAGGAGCTTGCAACATGTGTTTACACAAAATAAATTGAATCTTAGGTAGAGGCAATGGCTCAAATTGCTTAAGGACTGCGACATGAGCTTACACTACCATCCAAGTAAACCTAATGTTGCTGTTGATGCTCTTAGCAGGCTATCTATGGATATCCTATCTCATGTTGAGGGGGAGAAGAGAGGATTGGTGAAGGATATTCATAGGTTGGCTAAGTTGAGAGTTTATCTCTTGGATATTGAGGATGGATGAGTGATTTTTCAGGAAATGGTTAAATCATCTCTTGGCGTTGAGGTGAAGGAGAAACAGGCTTTGGATCCCATACTTATGCATATTAAGGATTATGTGGGTCAATAAAAGGTTATGGCTTTCGATATTGGGGGAGATGACATCTTGAGGTATCAATAAAGGTTATGTGCTCCTGATGTAGATGGGCTGCGGGAAAGGATTTTTCCTGAGACTCAGGAGTCTCGATATATAGTTGACCCAGGTTTGATGAAAATGTTTCATGACTTAAAGAAAATCTACTGATGGAATAATATGAAGATAGATGTGGAGAACTTTGTGGCTAAGTATGGATTGTCAGAAAGTCAAGGTTGAACATTTGAGGCCTAGTGGCATGTCCCAAGAGATAGAGTTTCCCATATGGAAGTGGGAGATCATCAATATGGATTTCATTACTAGTCTTCCGTAGTCATAGAATTAGTATGATCCTACTGGATCATTATGGATTAAATGAATAAGTCTTCTCACTTCTTACTTGTGAGGACTAACTACTCAGGAGAGGATTACACTAAGTTGTTCAATCAGGAGATAGTGAAGTTGTATGGAGAGCCGGTTTCCATTATTTCAGACTAACGTACATAATTTGCTTCTCATTTCCTGGGTTTGTTTCAGTAAGGTTTGGGTACTCAGGTGAACCCAAGCAACGACCACCATCAATTAGATGGACAAGTAAAGTGGACTATTTAGACTTTTGAGGATATGCTAAGTGCCTATATGATTGATTTTAAAGGTAGTTGGGTTAACTGTTTGCCTCTTATTGAGTTCGCATACAATAACAATTATCATTCTAGTATTCAAATGGCTCCTTTTGAGGCTCTTTATGGTAGAAGGTGTAGGTATCCTATTGGGTGGTTTGAGGTTGGTGAGACTAGGTTGTTTGATCCTGACTTGGTTTACCAAGCTATGAAGAAGATGAAAGTGATTAGACAAAGACTTAAGACTACTCAGAATTACTGAAAGTCTTATACAAATGTAAGGTGGAGGGAGTTGGAGTTTGAGGTTAGCGATTGGGTGTTCTTAAAGGTTTCTCCTATCAAAGGAGTCATGAGATTTGAGAATAAGGGGAAGATCAGTCTCCATTATGTTAGTCCATATCAGATTGTGAGGAGGATTGGGAATGTTGCTTATGAGTTAGACGTATCTTCAAGTTTTGGTTCTATTTATCCTGTTTTCCATTTGTCTATGTTGAAGAAGTACGTGGGTGAACTATCTTTGATAGTACCTGTTGAGGATATTGGTGTTATAGACTTGTTGGCTTTTGAGAAAGTCCAGTTGGGACATTGGATAGATAAGTTCATAGATAGAGGAAAAATGATGTAGCTTTGGTGAAGTTTCTTTAGAGAATATGAAATCCAAGTACCCGTTCTTGTTCCCCAGGTTGGATGAAAGTACTTGAGGTATGAGTTTTGTTTCCCTCTTGTCGAATTTCAAATTTGACATTTGATTCTAGTGTAATCTTTCTATTATCCTGCTAAACATGTCCTAACTTATCATTCGGGGATGAATGATCCTGGGGGAGAGGTAGGATAATGTGAGACCCCGCCAATGAATTTATTTTTGACCCTCCCACGTGCCTAATGTCAAATTTTTAATTGAATTATTTTTAGGGATGTTAAAATGGTTTTTTGGGATTTTCGGAAGGGGTTCGGGGTTATTTGAGAACTATGAGATAGTGAGCCTCCATGATAGTGTAGGTCTCCTTGCTGGTTATATAAGCATATCACCATAATCATCCTCCGGCCTTGTCGAGTATGTAAGCATATTATCATAGTCATTTTCCAAAATTAAATCGGGCATATTCAATATCATCAACACATATATACAACATAAATATTATAATATATCATTGGGTATTACCTAGAATTTATATCATCAATACATCCTCCTCCTCCATCCCATACTGGAGAGAGGTGTATATAAATATGTAATAGGAGCAAAGACTTAAGACGTGGCTAATAAGAGTGTAAATTTATAAATCCATTGACCAAGGTAAATTTGGTACTAAATCATTATAAAAGTATAGAAAGGGTTGGAATCTCTCATGACCAGAGTAATTAGTAGTATCAAATCATAGACCGGAATCTATCTCGGTTAAATCTTTAAAAAATCATTATCAATCTCTTTACACATAGGTTATTCATTAAGATAGGGAATTATAGTTTTGAAGGAATCCATTTTTAAGGTGAAAAGTAGGCTTTAACCCGCTATTTAGGAAAACCAGTAATGAAATTATGTGTTTGCTAGAATCACATCATTTACCGATTTAATGATCATGAATGTACCAGATCTATGTATGCCATCACTAGTATTCAAACAATGAAACCATAAGCACAACATATTTATAAAATACAACCACATCCTTTACAAGGATAGGCACTTCCTGGATATCGAACCGATATCAAAACATGACCTTGGGCCTAATAATGTGTCTGGAATAATTACAAAATTAAAATTACGACCTTAGGCCCACACACATATCCGAAACCCATATCAGTAATCACATTCATAAGACATCTCGTATCTATTAGCCATAGCATATGTTTGAGGCATCTTACATCTAGGAGGCATAATATATAAATAAGGAATCTCAAATCTAGGAGGCATATTATATCAACAAGGCATCTCAAATCTACGAGGAAAAATATATCAATAAGGCATCTAACATCTAGGAAGCATAACATATCAATAAGGCATCTCACATATAGGAGGCATAACATATGGATAAGGCATTTCACATCTAGGAGGCGTAACATTTCAATAAGGCATCTCACATCTAGGAGGCATAACATATCAATAAGGCATCTCACATCTAAGAGGCGTAACATATCAATGAGGCATATCATATTTAGGAGGCATACGATATCAATAAGGCATAACATATCAATAATACATCTCATATCTAGGAAGAATAACATATCAATAAGGCATCACACATCTAGGGGGCATAACATATCAATAAGGCATCTCACATCTAGGAGGCATAATAAGTCAATAAGGCATCTCACATATAGGAGGCATAATATATCAATAAGGCATATCGTACACATAAGACACATCATATCTATAGGCTATAAAACATATCTATAAGGCATATCTTACCTATAAGGTATCTCATATCTATAGGCCATATATCATAACTATGTCTATGCCTACATTGCTAATCATATCATTGAAATATATCATAAATTAAATTTGAGATCCATATCAAAGATACAAGCCATTAATCATAATTTGGGAAAAACTCTCATTCACCAAGTCACAAAGTAACCTTATACTAATGTCTCAATAGTCTCAACTATGTTCTCAACTATGTCAAACATGTGTAAATAAGTCCACAAGGACTAATATAAGTGATGTTAGGCGTATTTACACGCCTAAAGCATTGTAATTTACCCATATTTTAGCTAAGTTTTGAGGACAAAATATATATTTCCTGTACTTTTAGTCCTTTTTCCTGTAAGTGAGCTAACCAACGTGATTAGTAAGTTTTCAGGTATACTATTATTCACATTACTTTCTGACAGAGAAAGCACGGCTCTTGTGACCAACGTGAGATTGTTCAAGCTTTGGTACGATGATGATGTTTATTGTGATCTCCGTTGCACTCATGAGTAGCTAAACTTCTCTGTTAGGGTTATGGAAGCCTTATGAGATACTATCTGTTGCTATGAGTTTGTGAATTCTTGACACGTATGCTGCTTATATCATTACTCTCTTCATCTTAATTTAAATTCTTGTGGTTGCAAACATATAGAATACGCCAGTATAGCATTAACTCGTTCAAAAGAAAAGTTACATATCTGGAAAAGAGAGAATGACAAGGAAATAGGGCTACCAACCCCTGTTTAAAAGTTAGTGCCGTAACTGGATTAACCTCTTGGAGAATTCGTACCATTAGCTATACGCTTTAATCTCGAAAGAGTTAAAGTGAGATAATCCTTGATGGTCGAAAGACACTAGGATTTACCATAGAATACGAATCTCTATAAGCGCATGCATGTCTGAATTCCGCATAACTCATAGCCAATAGATACGTAGAACTCATAAGGTGGACATAACACTAACTTACAATTCTCATTGATTAAAATCTTACTAAACATTCCGTTTTTACTTGCTTACACTCTTACGAGAGCTGTAGTTTGAGCGTTATCAAATTTTGGCGCTGTTGCCGGGGAATACGGTGGTCTACTAAGTTTGTGATTGTTATTAGACCCTTTGGTCAAAGATTCTTCTATTTTACTTTTAGTTGTTGTTTTTGTTTTATTCAGGTTCTTACAGTTCATGCCAAATACTTAAAGTTCTGGTCAGCCATTACTTCCCATAAATCCTGAACCTCAACTTATTGGTAGAATGGATGCACAACAATGACATTGACAGAATGGCGGCTCAACAGGAGCAGGCTAGATTAGCTGCATTGGCAGCTGCTCAAGTGCACCAACAGAATATTGATAACCCTGGGCGAGCAACAAATCTAGACGATGAGGACCTAGGTGATGATGAGTTACTAAACCCTAGGCGTGATGCTGAGGTGGCGACACCTGCAAACAGAAGAGATCATCAAGCCAGATTTAGGCCTGAACGCCGAGCTATGCAGATATCTTTTGATGATGATAATGACGACCTGGACGGAGCTGGTGCCACAGGAGCTATTATTCCTCCGCCCTTGGCACCCGGAGCCAAGTTCAATATCACTAGCACCATGATTCAGTTATTACAACTCAAGGGATTATTTGGTGGACTTGTAGGTGATGATCCAAATATGCATCTGATCAACTTTATCTCCATATTCAAGTTATTCGACAATCCAGGCATTGGACAGAATGCAATTCGACTACACTTATTTCCATTGTCTCTATCTGGGGAGGCAACTCTATGGTTGAACGGGCTGACTCCTGATTCTATTACTAATTGGAGGCAATTGAAAGACGCTTTCCTAGAAAGATTATTTCCGCCATCCAAGAGAGCACAGTTGAGAGATGAGATCAGCAATTTTCGACAGCTTCTAATTGAAGATCTCCATGAAACATGGGAAAGGTTCAAGAAGAAGCTTATGCGGTGCCCGAATCATCATATGACCAATGTCCACTTGATGGAGATATTATACAGGTCATTCAATTTAGTGACTAAGCTAGTGGTTGACAATGCTGTAGGAGGGTCATTCATGGACCTTAACTTTGTTCAGGCAAGTGATATGCTAGATCGTATGACAAAGCAGAGTAGAGCTTGGCATACCAGGGATTCTGAGGTAGCAAGCTCTACTATATCTATTGGCATGACTTCAGAACAAAGGCGAAGAGAAGAGGAACGTGACCAGTATATGGCTCATATGAAAACGCAGATGGATCTTCTTACCAAGCATCTACTATCAGGGAAGACCGAAAAAGTCAAAGCTGTTGTGTCACAGGCAAGAGATGAATCCGATTCTGAGGAAGAAGCTAACTACTTGAATAATCAGGGGGGTTTCCGTGGCAATGCCTAAGGAAACCAAGGTCAGAACTATTATGATAAATCGGGATACAAGGACCGCGATCAAGGTAGTTGGAAGGATAAAACTGACAAGAGTGGTTTGTATGTTCCTCCTGGAAGACGTGACGCCTCTGCATCTGGATCTAGAAATATGTCCGTGGAGGATATGATGGCTAAGATGTTGAAAGGAGTGGAGGGAACCAGCACGGGAGTAACTGAGGTAATAAATGATTTGTCCTCAATGAATCAATTGGTTGACTCGCATTCCACTTCAATAAAACAGCTGGAGCAACAATTGAGTCAATTATCTTCGACATTCAACCAAAGAAAAGCTGGCACCTTACCTAGCAAAATAGTGCAAAATCCAAGGAATGACAGATCATGCATGGCTATTACTACTAGGAGTGAATGTGAAGATGACGTAGAATCTGAAGAGAGTGTTCATGACGTCACCCCTAGACGTCTGCATCCTGAAAAGATTGATAGTTGGAAGCAAGATAAAAAGAAAGTAGTGGAGAAAACTATTCCCCTTCCACCACCACCTTTTCCTCAGAGACTGAAGAAGAAGTCTGATGACACTCCTGAAAAGGTCGATAATCGGAAGCAATATAAAGAGGAAGTGGTGGAGAAGACGATTCCCCTTCAACCACCACTTTTCCCGCAGAGATTGAAAAAGAAAGCTGATGATACAAGGTTCATTAAATTCATGACTATGTTGAAGCAACTTACTATTAATGTTCCTTTGGTGGAGGCACTGGAACAAATGCCTGGGTATGCTAAATTCATGAAGGACCTGTTGACAAAGAAGCGGGCAGTAAGTTATGAGCTGGCAGATGATATTCATCATTATAGTGCGATTGCCACGAGATTGTTAGTTCAGAAGAAGGCAGATCCTAGTGCTTTCACTATTCCTTGCAAAATTGTATCATTGGATTTTGCTAAGGCGTTGTGCGATTTGGGAGCTAGCATCAATTTGATGCCACTATCCATCTACAGAAAGTTAGGGCTGGGTGACCCTATACCAACCAATATGCGGCTCATGATGGCAGATAGGTCGGTAAAATGACCTATGGGTATCTTGAATGATGTATTGGTGAAGGTTTCTTCATTCATCTTTTCGGTAAACTTTGTTATTCTGGATTATGAGGTAGACTCTGAAGTTCCCATAATCTTGGGGCATCCCTTCCTTGCCACAGGAAGTGTGCTTATTGATTTGAGAGCTAATGAGCTTTTATTTTGGTTAAAGGACGAAGTCGTCCATTTTGATGTATGCAAATCGATGAAGCAGCCCAGCGATATGAATGTGTTCTCTGTAGATAATGTTTACAATGAGGATGAGAATGAATTATCTGTAGAGAAGCAGCTTAATATTGAGTCACTATCTGATGTACTATTGAATTTTGAGCGTAAGGAGGCTAAAGAATATGAAGAAACCGCGTGTGCTCTAACAGGAATAAGGTCCTGTTCTCATGCTCCTAAGAAGCTGGACCTTGATCTTAAGAATCAATCTTTACCAACAGCAAAGACTTCCATTGAAGAGCCACCAGTGCTAGAATCGAAAGAGCTCCCCAGGTATGCGTTCTTGGGAAGTGGAAATACACTTCCGGTGAGTGTTGCGGATGATTTAAGTGAACAACACGTAGAGGCTCTTATCTCTGCTCTGAAGAGGTACAAGAGAGCTATGGGTTGGTCTATTGATGATATAGTTGGTATCTCTCCTGGAATATGTATGCACAAAATTCATCTCGAAGAAGAGTGCATGCCTACAAGTAAGCATCAGCGTCGTCTGAATCCATTCAGAAAATGATGCACCATCTATCTCGATGAAGTCTAAGTAATCGAGATAGCTATGTCGTGCTGCGACAATAAATCAAGCACTACATGGGAGGCAACCCATCGTTTTTAATTGTTTTTGTTGTTTTTATTTTCCTAGGATTTTGTCGAGCCACGACCAAAACTAAGGCGCTTGGTGGGAGGCAACCCATCGTTCTAATCGTTTTTGTTGTTTTTGAGTAAGTGTAGGTGCAAAACGTATAAAGGAGGAGCTTGGTCTCAAATTTTGATTTGAAAGTGAGCAATGGTAAAGGTGGTAAGTGAGTAATGAAGGAACAAAAGGCTTTTGGTTAGGCATTGCCTATACAAATCTAGGCAACGGACAAGGCAAGGCCTATGCTATTGCCTTCTGCTCAACTAGGCAAAGCATTAGGCGCCGCCTATGCTATTGCCTTCTGATCAACTAGGCAAAGTATTAGGCGCCGCCTATGCTATTGCCTTCTGCTCAACTAGGCAAAGCTAAAGGCGCCGCCTATGCCATTGCCTTTGCTCTCTGAATCTACAATGCCATGGCATAGGCGCCGCGTATGCCCAACTAGGCCAAGCATTAGGCGACGCCTATCCTTCCCAAATCTCTTAAAACTTTTCTTTTTGCTCATCTAACCTTGCAAGATCATCTTCCGAGTCCAACACCAAGTAAGTTCTTCGTTTATATTCCAAAGTTGTTACAATCTTACACTTATAATGGTATTTTAGATCTTAAAATGGTGTTGGTAATTTGAATGTGATTGGTTTGATATGATACATCTCGTTGAGTGAAAGAATACGTGTGGGTGTTCTTGATTTTGTTCCGACTTGTATTTGATTGTTATACACTGTCATACTTTTGCGGAGTCGACATGGTGAAGTTAATTGCATAATCTTCAAAATTGAATGCTTGAATGTTTGAATGACTCGTTCATCGAGATAAAGATCATGATTGAATTCAAGAATGAGATGTTGTGATTATTTCTATGCCATAACTTGATACGATCTCTATGTAGTAGTCTTGTTCAAAAAGTGCATTAATCCAAACATGAAAGTATGATCAAGATTACATGAAATAGAGTTGGAAAGGATAGTTAAGACGACATGAAAGTATGACTGTGCTGAACATATTGTTGGAACATATCGCCCAAATGTATGACGATGAAGTGTGAGTAGTCGACATCACTCACTTAATTAGTCTGTACCAACAACTTAAGTGTAGGGTGGTGCCACTATTGTCTGTTTGTTGATTAAATCTTTTGAAATGAGCTAGAATAAATTTATTTTAGTCTCAGGTAAAATGGCACCAAAAGGTCGACCAGGAAAACAAAAAGCGCCCACCTCACAAAAAGGTAAGAAAAGAGGAAGAAAAGAGCAAGCTGAATCCTCCGTGCTGCAAATACCTTGACGCACTCTTGGAATCAAGTGGGGTACATTTTGAGGAACTTCTGAGGATGACGAATCTGATGATGATTCCAATGCAGGGGGTATGACCCCAGACATAGAGGAGGAGTCCGACTAATCAGGTTCTTCTTATTTATTTTCCCATTGAGGGCAGTGTGTCCTGTCTAAGTGTGGGGTGTTAGTATTTGTATGCTATACTTCTTTGTCTGCATTTACATTTACTTATGTTTATTTGTTCGTTTGGTTTAGTGTAGAATTTTTTTTTTTTGATTTTATTTTGCATGAAATTGTTCTGATAGGCAGCATGGTATTATGACAAGAGTTTGTGATAAAATCATTACTATTGAGACGTTTAGGCTCTAAGTGTGACTCACTGTGTGATATTTATGTGGTTTAATTCCTTCATCTGTTGGGGTCAAGAGTCTATACTGCTCCCAATAAAGTTGACCATGTGCCTTGTGTGTGTGAGATTATAGTATATTCTGTGTTTGTGGCTGATGCTAGAACTTGCCTGGTATGTATGTAAAGCGAAATAAAGAGTGTAAGTTTAGGAGATGATTTAGGCATTTCTTTGGCAACCTGTACTTGTTTACCTTCTTTTTACCTACCCTTGGACAATATCCTAGTTAACCCCCTTTGAGCCTTTAGCTATTTTCTTTGACAACCTCATATGTAGCCTAATCCATTTGTTTTTCAAGACCATAATTTGATCCAAATTCCTAAGTGCTTTAAATTGTAAAGTCATGTGACAAAATAAGAGGCAATTGGGTAAGCGTGATGCCTTAGAGTGTATTGGTGCTTGAATTTACTATGAAAAAGAGTGGCTATCATAGAGGTGTGTTATAAAAAAAAAAGAGAGAAGAAAAAAAAAGAAATAGAAAAACAAAAAGAGAAATTGTGTTTATGATCAAATAAAAAGATAGTTATGTTTGAATGACAAAATAGGTGAAAAGGGGTGGTAGATAAAAGGAAAGTAGAGAAGTTGTTTAAAAGAAAGTGTTAATGGCATAATGTGATGTATTAAAGCGCTTAGGAACATAGTCACTATTTCTGGCCAAAATAGTCCTACCCGTCCCTTAGCCTACATTACAACCTGTAAAAGACTTATTTGATCCTAAGCTTAGCATTATGATATTAGTGGAGCATGACACTAAGGTCAAGCCTATGGTCATCAGTTGCAACATACGAATTCATTGTGAGAGCGAGAGCAAGGAGATACCCATGTTCCGAAAAATACAATACTTGTGAGTGATTATGGGTAATATCTTATGTGAGACACACATGGTTGATGAGTTTTGGGTAGCTTTGTATGATTCTTTGTACCTTAACTGGTGGATACGAATTAACCATCATCACGAGTCTATGTTAGAGGTTGAATTATTTCTAGTAGTGATCAGAAAACTACTCTTTGTTGATAATTGTTGTGCCTGTCTTGATGAATATTTTGTGCTGTTACTGTAAAATCCTAAGTAGATGTTTATAGGGACATGATATTTTGTTTGAGGACGAACAAAGCTTTAAGTGTGGGGTGTTGATGTTAGGCGTATTTACACGCCTAAAGCACTGTAATTTACCCATATTTTAGCTAAGTTTTGAGGACAAAATATATATTTCCTGCACTTTTAGTCCTTTTTCCTGTAAGTGAGATAACCAACGTGATTAGCAAGTTTTCAGGTATAAATGATGAAGATTTCAGAATTTTATGGAAATTGGACGCCAAAGGAAACTTCACATAAGAAGGAAGGCAGCTTCTGGAAGCTTGTGGACTGAAAGTGATGCATGGAGAACTTGTCCCGGGCAAAAACAGCATTTCTAAAGACTTGGGGATCAGCAGTAACTTAGTAGGATTAGGACAAGGATAAAAACCCTATTTCAGTAGGACAAGGATAAAAACCCTATTTCAGTAGGACTAGGACAAGGGTGTTATAAAAACCCTTATTTGCTGAATTTTTCAGCATTCAATTCAATTCATTCTCTTTCAATTAATTCTTTCTCTTCTTCACCAATTCGTTTTTAGACATTATTTTTCTCCATTAGACTTTTACTATTATTCACGTTACTTTCTGACAGAGAAAGCACGGCTCTTGTGACCAACGTGAGATTGTTCAAGCTTTGGTATGATGATGATGTTTATTGTGATCTCCGTTGCACTCATGAGTAGCTAAACTTCTCTGTTAGGGTTATGGAAGCCTTATGAGATACTATCTATTGCTATGAGTTTGTGAATTCTTGACACGTATGCTGCTTATATCATTACTCTCTTCATATTAATTTAAATTCTTGTGGTTGCAAACATATAGAATACGCCAGTATAGCATTAACTTGTTCGAAAGAAAAGTTACATGTCTGGAAAAGAGAGAATGACAAGAAAATAGGGATACCAACCCCTGTTTAAAAGTTAGTGCTGTAACTGGATTAACCTCTTGGAGAATTCGTACCATTAGCTATACGCTTTAAGCTCGAAAGAGTTAAAGTGAGATAATCCTTGATGGTCGAAAGACGCTAGGATTTACCATAGAATACGAATCTTTATAAGCGCATGCATGTCTGAATTCCACATAACTCATAGCTAATAGATACGTAGAACTCATAAGGTGGACATAACCCTAACTTAAAATTCTCATTGATTAAAATCTTACTAAATATTTCGTTTTTACTTTGCTATTTTGGTAATTTTACTTCACGCATAAAACCCCCCTTTTTGTAAAATTCTTGACCAACAGTCTACTAATAGTTGCATACTTAATGACCGAGTATTCCCTGTGGGATTCGACACACCCAACCCAGTTGGGTTCTATATTTCACAACGACCGCTTACACTCTTACGAGAGCTGTAGTTTGAGCGTTATCAATAAGTCTTGGCCTAAGTTGGGCTGGAGGAATCCACTTCTAATCTCCGAGTTCCATATTTAAGAAATTTCTACTCCGGACTAGTCTAAGGTGTCTAGATAGACTACTGGATGGTACATTAGACATAGTTAATCTTAAGGTAAGAATTCCACCTAGAACATGAGCAATCGAGTTAACTCAACCTAAATTATGGTATCAAGGTCGTTAAATTGCCCAAATAAGAATAATCATGCCAACCACGCTTCCAATACTTAGACTACATACAAAACCTTGCCTTATATTGCAACCATTCTATTGATTAGCTCAATCTATGAAGAAGACAAAAGGATCCTAGAAATATAACAAGTATTTCACCTTATGGGTTAAATCCCTCATCTAATCTCTAAACTTAAATAATCAAGACTAAGTCACAGTGCTCTATCCATAATCAATCTTAACATTCACATAAAATGTATAAAACACATCATCTTGTAAATAAAAGTAGACAAAAGCCTACCTCAATGATACACCTAGGCTTTGAACCATTGAGAAATTTCTTTATTTCATCTCACTAGGGTGGGTACGACTAGGAACATGAGTCTTACCCCTTGGATACAAGTCGTATCCACTCTTCTCTCCCCTTCTATACCTTGAGCAGCCTAGGAGAATAGTATACTATCTACTATACGAGTGACACTTCCCTCAATCGTACCTAGGTGAGTCGTATGGTGTATGGCACTTGGTGTAGAAATGGACTATTTTTGGTATGAATATTGTATACGGTTGAGGGCATGAGTCGTACCCTTTGGATACGACTCAAGGGTGTGTGGTCATACCCTTAATAGTATAGGTGACCTAGGAGAAGCCTAGGGTATGAGTCAGGGTACTGCTTATACCATAGGATACGGTTCGTAGGGTGAGTCATACCTCTGCACGAGTTTATTTTAGTCTAACTAATCTAGGTAAGACTCACATCTAGGAGTCATAATATATCCATAAGGCATCTCACATCTAGGAGGTATTATATATCAATAAGGTATCTCACATCTAGAAGGCATAATACATCAATAAGGCATCTCACATATAAGAAGCATAATACATCAAAAAGACAACTCACATCTAGGAGGCAAAATATATCAGTAAGGCATCTCACATCTAGGAGGCATAATATATCAATAAGGCATGTCACATCTAGGAGGCATATTATATCAATAAGGCATCTCATATCTAGGAGGCATAACATATCAATAAGGACTCTCATATATAGGTGGCATAATATATCAATAAGACATCTCACATCTAGGAGGTATAACATATTAATAAGGCATCTCACATCTAGGATGAATGATATATCAATACATAATCTCACATCTATGAGTCATAATATATCAATAAGGCATCTGGTATCTAAGAGGCATAATATATTAATAAGGAATCTCACATCTAAGAGACATAATATATCAATAAGGAATATCATATCCATAAGGCATATCATATCTATATCTATGAGTCATATCTTACCTATAAGTCATCTCATATCTATAGTCCATATATCATAACTATGTCTATGCCTATATTTCTAAGCATGTCGATGAACTATATTATAAATCAAATTAGAAAGACATATCATAACTACAAGCCATTAATTATAATTTAGGAAAAACCCTCATTCACCAAGTCATGAAGTAACCTTATACTAAAGTATCAATAGTCTTCACAATGTATAACATGTATAAATAATTCCACAAGGGCTAACACAAGTCTTAGCCTAAGGTAGGCCTGAGGAATCCACTTCTAATCCTCGAGGTCCATATTTAAGAAATTTCTACCCCAGACTAGGCTAAGATATCTTGATTAACTAATAGATGGTATATAAGCCATAATCAATCCTAATATAGGATTCCACCTAGAACATGAATAATTGGGTCAACTCCACCTAATGTACGGTTCTAAGGTTGCTAAATATCCCAAATAAGGTTAATCATGATAATCACGTTTCCAATGGTTAGACTATATCACAAACCTAGCATCATATCACAACTATTCTACAAATTATCTCAATCTATAAAAAGACAATAGGATCATAGAAATATAATAAGTATTTCACTTATGAGTCAAATCCCTCATCTAATCTCTAAACATAAATAATTAGGACTAAGTCATGGTGTTCTATCCATAATCAATCTTAAAATTAACATTCACATGCAATATATAAAACACATTATCCTGTAAAGAAGAGTAGATAAAAACCTACCTTAAAGACGAACCGAAGCTCCTCGAATCATTCACAAAACATACATCTTTACTCTACGATCTCAAAATTCCACTACGCTATCAAAGTCATAATCTATGAGTTATTAGGAGTAAAATAAGAACCATATTTCCATATAAAGAGTTGAGTCAAATTTTGGGTCAAGAATGAGCCTGTGGGGTCTGCTAACACAATCCAAAATTAAACCCGTCACAAGGTCCCTTGAAGGATAAGGATGTTGTGCTCAAAAGTTAGCAAAAATGGAAAACAAATCGGGTCTCAAATCTACCCTTACAGTTTAGGAATTCCAAGCCCTAATTTCTAAGAATTTGCCAAGAAATTTAAGGAATCTTCCCATAAATTCAAAGGAAAATCACGGAATAATCATTATCTAAGCTCCCCAAGTTATCTGCAAGCCTCAATCCCACTTAATCTCACTCTTTAGGGTTTAGGATCTCAAAAAAAGGGTAGAGAATAGCTAAAACATGCAGAGAAAGGGGTATCTATACCCATACCAGGTACTGAGGCCTGCTATCATATCCCGAGACCTGTGATCACAACATTTAGTGACTGCACACACGAGTTACAATCATGACTCATGCACTATGATTGTACTACTCTAATGATAGAATAATATTCTATGATTGAGATAGCTATATTATGATCACACTACTTTCCCTACCAAGGGTACCGCACTCGTGGCACCTGGCTTGCGATAGCAGCCGCACCAGATGACAACTGAGATTTGGAAAATCTTCCAAGTCTCCGCCAAGCCCTTGGTATTCATCACGAATCCCGTATATACAAATGAACTATGTAACCATACCAGATTCAATATTCTGGACTCAATGTCGTAATTGAATTTTCCATCCAAGGTCGTTTTGACTAATTATGGGTCTCACACCTAATTTCCAATTTCTTAACTTTCCGACCAATAGATTGAAATGAGACCAGGTGCCTCAAGACCCAAACAAAGAGACTACTTAGCCTAAAATCAACATTTTAAAGCTGCTGGTTCAGTCAGAATTTGCATCCAAGGTCATCTTCTAAGAGTTTTGGTCTAAGATCAAATCCTAAATACCAAAAGCTTCAAAATAGGAAAATGAGCTTAAAATCCAAACAATTTGTCTGATCACAAAATCGATAGCTATGGCAAGTCATAAATAATCTGTATCCACTATGAGAAGTCTCAAAGCATAAAAAATAAATGCAAATCAGGGAAATGACCTAGAGGGTCATTAAACTACCCTCTGCGATAGCTTCGTACCACACTGCTGCTTTAATTTCATCCAATTTTTATTTTTTTCACTTAGAGTAAGGGTATTTTGGTCTTTTTACCTCTTTCATGACTTAATACACATAAAATAACCATTTTACCTTTGTTTTTAAAGATAAAAAACTCCAACCTTTCTCTCTTAAACTTAAAACCCAAGAAAACTTAAGGTTTTTTCAAGAAATCACCACTCTGGGCTCCAAACTATAAAACTGACTTCAATCTCTTGTGTATTTTAGACATGTTTCTCATCCCTAACTTTAATTTTACATTGAGGAATTAATTATGAGATATTCATATGATTTAAATTGTGGGTTTTAAATTGGGTTGAGGGCTTTTGGTTGTTTGTACTTAAATTACTTGTCCCATATTTTAAATTGATTATCATACTTTCAATTGATGTTTTGGGGATTTAATTGTGCATGATTTCAATGGTTGAAATTGGGGACATGGGTTCCCCCAAATTAATGAAATTTTGGATTGATAATGGCATTAAACTCAACACTCCTTGTAAACTTGGTTTTGAATATGGAATTTGCATAGTTTAAATTGTCTTTTGAACCATTGTATTGTAATAAAGTATAAATGGATAAATATGATTTTGGAATGGCCTTGGTGTCCATGGAATGGATTTTAAAATATAACTTAGAAGTCAAATTTGGTTATGCATAATGGCTGGCTCAAATATATTAGCTTGCAAGTATATTGGTGTGATGATACCAAGTTGGTAAATTCCTTAATGAATAACTCCTGGGTTAATGGTTTGTTTATGTGCAATTTTTTTAGTTTTGGCTTAATGAGAATTGTAGCTCACCGCGAAGGTATTGGTCCTAGGGGGATCAACACTGGAAACCATATTTGACGGCATTGGGGGTCTATGTGACTGTGTGCTTGGTTCACACTTCATATATATATATATATATATATATATATATATATATATATATATATATATATATATATATATATATATATATATATTAAGAGGTCTATAGCCTTGGTATCTTTAGCCTTTCCTTGTTTTTTCCTTAGTTCGTGCGATAACACGCATTGGGGACCTTTCAGTAGAGGGAGCTGGACACATATAACCTATGGGTGCCTTTAGGATGGATCATGCTACACGGCCCAGGTTAAATCTTTAAGCTCTCATATTCATGACCCTTGTCCCTATCCCAACATCCTTTATATATATCTGTATATAAATGTGGTGCACATGGTTTATGACTGGATTTTGGTAATTACATTATGTTATCCCTATCCCCTGATTTACATGCCAGTGCTCACCCCACTGACCATTCCCAAATGCTACATTATTTCTTGATGTAGGTTTTGAGGGCTATTTTGTTACTTCTGTGCAGTATTAAGTGGTGGTGTGTGTCTATTGAGGTGCTGTAAAGTAGTGAGCTTCCATCCTTTAGAAGCTCTTATCATTTTATTAGATTCATTACTATTTCTTTTGGATCCTTTTTGGACATAGTCAGGGTCATGTCCTAACTTAATTGGTATTTTGGTTTAGAACATTTTGTGGAAAAGTGTGGGTTAGATGTTTGCTTCGACTCTTAGATTTCATTTGGTTTATCTATCTTTCCTTTTCTATCTTGGTTGTCGTCCACTATTTATTATTGTTGTAGTCTTGAGTTAAGGCTATTGGGGTGTTTTTTTGACCCACGATAGGATTGAGATACCCATCACGACTAGGCTATGGGTTGGGTTGTGACAATGATGATGATGCACGAGATCGTCGCATAACCTCCGTATACACCTACTGAGCTATGATCCCAAGGTAGGATCCATGAGGGTTTTATCAATCTATATACAACCAATATTCAATACCAATATCCATAACTCCTCTCAGGAATATACTTTGGTAGAGGGTTTTTAAAGATGTCACATTTTTTGTCAGAAAAAAGCCAGTATTTCCAATATTTCCACGATGGTACCAACATTTCATAAATAAATATGATATGAGGATGTAATGCTCACAACCAACAAAAAAGGAGAATATCCAATATCTAACTAATATACCAACCATGTAATTAAAAAATCCACTCAAATCAACCAACCATCCATGATCCAATATAATCCATAAACCATCAAATAAAATATGTAAGAAAATGTCATTGATACCACATAAATCCCAAAATCTAAGTTTTTTCCCACCAAAAGGTGTAATCAGGCATACATATATCAATACTTGGCCAAAAATATCATACAAAACCCCACATGTCACACATAGAAAATAATGTCTCAAAATCACCAAATATTATCTACCTAAGCCCCTACATAGGCACATAAATCATCTAAATACATTTTCCATGATATAACGCCATACCCATAGGTTGGTTTTACATTATTATTAACTACCCAACCCAGTCTAAAGAAGTTAAACCATAACCTACCTCAAATGCTAAAACTAGAACAAATAACCTTTATCACCAAGATTTCACCTTACGCACGTACCTAGAATTAGCTAAAACATATATATAAAAAATCGATGCATCAAAAGAAAGCGAATGATACCCATATTTTCCACTTTTGAATGGAGGTCAAAATGGACCCTCAAAGTGCGTTTTTTGAAAAAACAAGGGTTAAGAACTGGAATTTTAGACAAAAATATATTTTCCAAGATTAAAGGAACTCATAAGAGAAAATCTAAGTTGAAATAGGGTTTGAATCGAAGAAATTCTAATTTGGGACTTTAGGGTAAAATCCTCAAATTCCACCTTTAAATCTGAGTTTAAACAAGATTTAAATGTTAGAATCAAAGAAAAGTAGTTGAAAAATGAGTTTGGAGCTTACCCAAGCTTCGAAATGGAGAAAATCACCTAAAACCCCTAAAACTCAAAGCTTCAAGTCTAAAAAAGGGTAAAAAAAATGAGAAAGAAATTTATATACCTAGGTGTCAGGTGCCTCTAAAGCGGACAAATGGCTGCTTTAGTAGTCCTTCTTAAGTGGTTAAGTACTGCTTCAGCAGTATCCGCTTAGCGTGCCAGTCCGCTAAAGAGGTCAAGGGCCGCTTTAGCTCCCTTCACTAAAGCAAATAAGGGTTGAGGTACTGGGCTACTAAAGTGGACAAATGATTCTTTAGCACCTACCTCTAAAATAGCCAAAGTGGCACTTTAGTGGCTGTACCAGCTGAGTGGTGCACTGGCTGTGGAGATTTGGAAAATTCCAAGTCTCCGTGAACTTCTCGAGATTCATCCAAAATCCTAATGCAAATGAACTATGATACCTTATAAAATTTGATTCTTCGGACTCAATGACAATATAAAAATTTCATAAAAATATTGTTTTCATAGAATTAATCCCGAGACCTATTTTTCCAACTTTCTAAACGAGGGTCAAAATGAGATATAAAATTCGTAAACCATACCAACCATGTTAACAACCAAAAATCAATAATTTGGATTTGCTAGTGTAGTACATTTTTCCATCCAACACACAGATCAAAATATATTGACCGAAGTCAACAAGTAAGCCTTTTAAGACCATCAAAATCACAATCTTGCATAAATCACACCAAAATGCATTAGAACTATGCCAATAATCCACACACCCAAGAAATACCACAATGTAAACATGGGAAGGGGTAAAATAGTAAAATTTGAGAAAAATAAATAATTCATAAAAATCACCAAAAATTAGGCCATTATAACGGAAGGCCTTTGATGAAATTGAGAATGAATATCACCACCTAACCTCTGCTGAGTGTAGTCAAAATTACTTATTCTGTCTCTCTTAGTCTCCCTTTCCTTCTCCTTTATTTTATCTTCCTTAATCTACTGAGAATGAGTCATAAGTATAGAGATGTCCATATCTCTAACAAACGTAGTGGTTATATCCAATCTCCAACAAATATAGTGGACCATCATACCTCAAACTTACTCATTCAATCCCTTGGCTTAAAATATCTTTATTTAGAGCATACCTAGGATGGGTAAACTTTAAAGAGTATTCTTTCACTATTGTATTGCCTTGCTTTAGGTTTCTGAACTCTTCAAAATCTTTCTTTAACTTTCGCTCAAAGACTCTATCCAAACAAATATCCACAAACTTATCCCAATCCACTAAGACTACATGCAGATATCTACCCTATTTTCATTGCTTAAACCAAGTCTGAGCCACTCCCTTCAACTAATAAACGGCTAAGTCTGCACTCTCAGTTGGTGTATTACCCATTATTTAAGTGATATTCTAACTTCATCAATAAAATCCTATAGATATTCCTCCACTTTTAAACCATGAAACTCTGGAGAGTTTATCTAAGTAAAATCTCAGACTCTCATAATAGTTATATTTCCATAGGTATTAGAAGGTGCAATAACTTATTAATTAATCTGGTTGGCTATGGACTGAGAAATCACCTAAAAAATAAGTCTAAACTCAACATAAGTGACTTGCTCATTCAGGGGATCTACTGAAGTTTGTGGAGCTTGAATGTTGCCATTTTTGTTTCCATTTCATCTTTGTTGGCTCTTTTGGGAGGCAGTTTTTTTTGAACACATAGATCATGATCTAGAAGGATATTAAATAGAGTTCACACTCTATTATATGATATGAACATAAAAGAAGTGAGACTTTCCTAAAAATATTTGTAGGTTCTCCATCATAAGTATAGTGTGATTCATACCCCTGAACTAGACTCTACTTAACATAAATTTCAAACACTCTATAATAATTCATGCTTGTTGCTTTGATACCAAGTTTGTCACAATCTAAGACTACACCCTGGATATAATATGGTGCTTAATTCCATAAGTGACCCCAAGCTTATCCATGACTTGGATGAAACTAAGAATGCTGAAGATAAATGAAATATAACATGCAAAAGCTACCTAATTTATTATAAATATCTAAAATAAAACTGAAATAAGGTTAATTCTGATAATAACCACAATACTAAAATAGCCACTATATGTCTGAAAGCCTCTATTTGATAAAGACTTGCTGGGATAAGTCCCTAGCCAACTATAAATTATTTGAGATTAAAATGATAAGCTAAAAAAAGAATACTAAAGCCTTGTTCTTGGATGATGAGACTCACTATGATTTGCTGCTAATAGGGTACTATATCGTGCTAACCGTGAGTTTGATTCTAAGAGTGAGAACCTATATCATAATATGATGCATAGTAAAAAAAAGTATATGGTCATTACTAAATTTACCGAGCATCTAAGATATGCAACTCTAAATAATTAAGCATGATGAAAGATACTGATAGCAAAGATAAAATACAAGACTGAATGCATATGTTGAACTAAAGTACAATGACCCTATTATAAATGCATATAAATTGATAAGGAATATATTTCTAAGAATTCACAATTTAAAGTAAGTAGATTGAACTGAGGGTCATGCACAAATACTAAGGCTAAATTTATTATTGTGGGAGAGCCTATTAATCGACATAAAATATGTGGGCTAAACATGGGGTCTGATGTATATACCTGATATAATCCGGATAAGCTCCAAGCTATTCACTAGAAGTCAAGCCCGGGAGCATCAAAGGATCCAAAGATTGTTCATGAAGTGGGAGGTACTTGAAGAAGCCTCCTTACAATTAAGAGGGCGTCATTTCTTGAAGATCTCACTAACATTGGTCCCAGGATCATTGGATCAGGCAAGGGAAGGGAAACCAGGGATAGAAATCCCCTTGAAAAGGACTTGCACCTAAGGCACTTTGGATCTGCTCTAGCATTTTAGGAGAGAATCAAAACAACCCCTACTGGGGCTTTTCTTGAAATTGGGTTATTTTTAGGCCCTAAAATTGTAATAATTATCCTAAACTATAAATATTTTAGTAACAAGCTTAGTTTTGTTTTATTATTGATGAATTGGTGAATGCTTCTCCATTAAGTGAGCGTATTGGACAACTTTTTTTGAAGTTTGGTTTAGAAACATTATTTTAGATGGTGTTTATCACCCTATTGGTCACCATAGGAATTAGGTGTTTGATTAGATTGTAATTGAGGGTATTAGAGTTTGACATACTCTTTTATTCTTGGTTACTTCTTTTTTTGTGTCTAATTATCTATCTTATCGATTATCCTTACTTTTTCATATCATTGTTAGTTTTCATAGTTCGATTCCATATCATTTGGTGGAAGATTCGAGCTTGATTTTATTCCTACAAAGTCAATGTTGGGTCTAGTCGTCTTAGAAAACCGAAAATTACAAGAAAATTTACTATTCATATTTTAGGTCTTACATCATATTTTGAGTTTTTGATTTTTGTGATTTATTGAGTTTCTAGTGTTAGATTTTAATTCCCTAACACTATACGAGTCTATAAACCAAATTTGAGTCAAATCAGAGTTTATTTGAGAGTTCTATCCTTGTTGGAAGCTTGGATTAAAGAAGTCTAAAGTGAATTGAAAATCTAGTGATTTTGGTGAAGAATTTGGGGAAATTGATGTTTGGAATGAGTTTATAAGGCTAAGAATAAGAAGTACCTACGTTCAAAATTTCAACTCATTCCAAGCTTCGGAGGAAAAAGTTAGAAAGATTGATGTTCTTGGTATTCTTGGTGTGTTCTTGAGGAGATTGTTATATTCCTAGTGAAAATTCATCCAAAAGAAGGTGTTTGATCTGAAAAGAAGGAAGAAAAAGAGTGAAAGGGTGTTTGTGGTTGAGCATCTAAATTTTTTTTAAAGAATATTCCAAGATAAGATTACACAAAGTACATCAAGAAGGGCATTTTCAGCCTTGGAACAAGCAAAAGGTGGCCAACTTGCCCTTGACCTGCGCCCAAGGTGAGCTGCAGATGCTCCAAGCTTGCTATCGCACCTAAAGGTAGTGTTTAAGGCCTCTCCTGCATCCAACCTGTGTTGGAGGTATGCTAGAACAGCTGCTACATGTCAAAACAGTGAGCATCCTTCCCCACCTGCGATGGAAGTGCTCTAGAGGTGCGCCCAAGGTGTGTGACACCTCCAAAATGCATGTCAAGCCTTCCCAACATCCAATTAAAGTTCCAAATGCATTCTAACACTTATAAACTCCAATTTACTTTGGTTTTATTCCTTAGTTTCATTCCTTGATTCTTAAATTCAGCTCTTGATTCTTAAAACTATCAACAACTAGTTATCATCTACTAAGTTGGATGATTAGTTCTTGAGTCCAAATTCATTTGTCGTCCCATTTCTTTCAAATGCTTTTATTTTTAATATCATTGTTAATTCTTGATATAATTCCTTACATCTTTATTTGAGTCCATCAAACAAGAATCAATCCGATCAAGAGTGGAACTTGACACCTCGATTACCACACGAAGTATAAACCATCTTTCAACATTTATGATCCAAGTGTGAGGTAAACAAAAGCATGAAGATTTTGTGAGGTTAATTTCTTTAACTCTAATATGTTTTTTGTTTTTGTGAGTGTATTTATTACTAGGTACAATGGCTACAGAAGGCAAAACTTCTCAAACCATGGATAATCACTCAACAAATGCTATCTTAGCGTCCATTGAAATTCTCAATCGTAAAATTAATTCTATGGATGCTAAGATAAATTCACTTGATCTTAAGGTGTATTATCTTGAAGGAAGAGTGTCCCTCATTCATGGAAGAGTGGATATCGTTGAAGGTCAACAAAACACATCCCTATCCACACCTTAACACTTCTATATTTCAACTAGTAGGCATGCTCCAAATCTTTCAGTTTATATTTCCTTGGAAAACCATCACCAAATGATCAATCCACTAATACAAGCACATGATTCCATTCCTCAAGCCATTACATATCCATGAAATCAAAATCCCATTCGACCACTCCAACCTTAATTCAACCAAACACAATATGATAAATCTCGAACCCGAATACCCCAAGATCTACTTAACCAAATTCTCCCATTCCAAGCATCCCTTAGCTAAAACCAACCCATCCAAATAGATGGGGAAGAAAGTGAAGAACAACAAGAAGAGTTCAGAGCATTTAATGAAGCTGACATATTGGTAAAGGAAATGAGAGTTAGACTAATGGATAAATGAGGTTATAGAGGTCGAGGAGAAAGATTTGGTCTAGTTTCTAATGGTAGAGAAAACTTAGGAAACCAACCTTAAGGTTATGATCAATGGAATAAACAAAGTAATAGGGATCGAGATGTGGGTATCAATTCAATCAAGGTTAGTCTTCCAAATTTCAAAGGTGAAAGTGATCTCGAAGCTTATCCCTTATGGGAGGAGTTGTTATGCCATATCCTATTTGAAGGGTATGCCAATATATGGTGGGATTATGTTGAGAGATTTAGAAATATGTTGAATAAATGATAACCCCCTCCATGGATATGTTGAAGGTATTCATGAGAAAAAGGTATATTCAGAACGTGAAACATCATATCATATACTTTAATATTAGATTGAACAAAGATATCTCCTCATGTATGACTATCTACAAGTTTGAGACCATAGAAAAAATCTTCTAAGTTGCCTTTGAGATTGAGAGGGATATCAAAGAAGGGAAACTTACAAACCCAAAGGGTACTCATCTACGAACACTTAGAGTAAGAGTAAAAAGGTAGCACAATCATTATCGGGGTGGAACAAGAATAAGGAATGCAAGTCCAATGAAAAGAAGTTCGTAGAGAATACCACCCCAAAGTACCAACAAAGGAATGAAGGTAAAAATATCTTAATCTCAATCCTAAAGGTTTTAAATGTTTAAAATATCAAGGGTATGGATATAAGGCAAGTGAAAGTCCCAATAGGAGAAATGTGGTCCTTAGGGAAGGGAAAACATATTACCTTGGAGAAGAAGTGGGATTGGAAGATGAGAATGATAAAAAATCCCAAAATAGAGAGGGGTCCTAAGAAGATGAGCAAGTAGAGGAGGATAATAAAGATAGTTAGCCTCAAGATGGAGGGTATAAGGTTCCAAATTTTGTTGTGAGGCATGCAATGATTAGTAAGGTGATAGATGACCCTAGTCAAATGGAGAATCTATTCCATACTAAATATCTTATAAAGGAAAATGTATGCTCTTTAATCATTGATAACAGAAGTTGTGCTAATATGGCTAGTGCTATGTAGGTTGATTTTCTTGAAGTTACCCATAACCAAACATGCCATACCATACAAGTTTCAATGGCTAAATGATTGTGGTAAGTTAACATTGACTAGGCAAGTGGTGATTCAGTTCAAAGTTGGGAATTATCATGATGAGGTGCATTATGATGTGATACCCATGCAAGCTTGTCATATCTTGCTTGGGAGACCATGGAAATATGATCATTTAAGCAATCATGACGGGAGGACCAATCGGTACTCTTTTGAGTTGAATGGTAAAAAATTCACTCTCTATTCTCTTTGGCCATCTCAAGTGAATGAGGATCACATAAAATTGAGAGAATTAAAAGAGAAGGGTAATAAACAAAGTGAGAAGAAGGACTAAATTGAGTAGTGAGATGAAGAAGAGGAGAATAGAAGGTTGAAAGGGACGAGTCCCTTGGTGATGTTGTCTAGGAACAAAGATCTTTTTAATGAGCATGATGACAAAACACCCATGCTCCTCCTAGCCCATGATTTTCATGCTAACCAGTCTACCTTTCCTATCCCTCATTCTATTTTACTTGTTTTGCATCACTATAAAGATATGTTCCCAAAGAAACCTCCCTAAGGATTACCCCCACTTTGGGGAATTGAGCATTAAATTGATTTTGAGCTGGGTTCTCAATTACCCAACAAACCAGCCTACCAAAGTAATCCAAAGGACACGAAAGAGCTCCAAAGGCAAGTTGAGGAACTTCTAAACAAAGGATATATCAAAAAGAGTATGAGTCCATGTGCGGTTCCAGTTTTGCTAGTGCCAAAGAAAGATAGAACATAGCACATGTGCGATGATTGCCGATCCATAAATAAAATAACAGTAAAGTATCTCCACATAATTACCTATTTGGATGATATTATTAATGAGTTGAATGGTTCTTGTGTGTTTTCTAAGATATATCTAAGGAGCAGGTACTACCAAATCCGAATACAATCGGGTGATGAGTGAAAGACCGCATTCAAGACCAAGTTTGGTCTATTTGAATAGTTGGTCATGTCTTTTGACCTCACCAATTCTCCTAGTACCCTTATGCGGCTGATTAAACATGTAATGAAACCATTCATAGGAAATTTTGTTATGGTATACTTCGATGATGTTCTAGTATATAACAAATACCTTAAGGAATGTCTTACATTTGCAAAGTGTTTTTGAAGTGCGTAGAAAAGAGAAGTTGTATGCTAATCTTGAAAATTCTTCTTTTGGTGTGAATGAAGTTGTTTTCTTAGGATTTATTGTGAGCTCAAGAGGAGTCGAGGTGGATAAATCTAAGATAGACGTCGTCAAGAATTAGCCAACTCCGAAAGCCATTGGTGAAGTAAGAAGCTTCCATGGTTCGGCTAGTTTTATAGGAGATTTGTCAAAGGATTTAATACCATCACTACTCCTTTGACTGAGGTGATCTATAAGGATAAACCATTCAAATGGGGTGATGATCAAGCCAATGCATTTGAAGCTTTAAAGGCTATGCTTAGCTCCGCCCCTTATTGTAATTACCCAATTTTGACTAGATGTTTGAGATTTAATGTGATGCAAGTAAGGTAGGAACAAGTGCCATCTTAATGCAACATCATAAAAATATTGCTTATTTTAGTGAAAATCTCAAGGGCACAACTCTAAATTATTCCACCTATGATGTAGAGTCATACGCCTTGATTAGAGTCTTCGGTAATTGGAAACATTATTTATGGCACAAGGAGTCTGTGATTTGAACCGATCACGTGTCTTTGAAACATATCCAGGACTATGATAAAATCAATAAAATACATGCCAAGTGGATTGCTTCTGTAGAGACTTTCTCTTATGTAATTCATTACAAAAAGGGAAAGAAAAATGTGGTAGCCGATGCATTATCTAGGAAGCATGTGCTTATCTCTACATTGTCTTCTAAATTAATAGAATTTGAGAGTCTAAAGACAATGTACCCTAGGACCCAAAATTTTCTCAAATCTATCAAGATTGTGAGACATGGGGTAGGGAAAGGTGGGAGAGGAATAGTGCTTCTATGCCCTAATCCAAGTTTAATAGTTTCTTATTCAAAGAAAGAAGGTTGTGTGTGCCCTCTATCTCATGGAGAGAATTTTTTGTAAGAGAGGCACATGATGGGGGTATGATGGGTTATTTTGGAATTGAAAAGACCTGTGGAATCCTAGAGAAACAATTCTATTGGCCAAAGATGTGTCAAGATATTGCTAGGATTTGTAGCCAATGCATGGATTGTAGAAGTACGAAATTTTGCCTTTTCCTCAAGGATTATACACCTCTCTACTCACTCCTTAATGCCCATGGCTTGTCATCTCTATGGATTTTGTTTTGAGATTGCATAGGGCAAGGAGGGGTAGAAATTGCATTTTTGTTGTGGTTGATAGGTTTTCAAAAAATGGCCCATTTCATTCCATGTCATAAAATTGATGATGGCTCTAATATAGCTTCTTTGTTTATTGAGAATGTTGTCAAAATATAGGGAATTCCTCAAACCATTGTTAGTGATAGGGACTCTAAGTTCCTTAGTCACTTTTGGAGGTCGTTGTGGGGTAGGCTTGGCACCAAATTTCTTTTCTAAATATCTTGCCACCCACAAATGGATGGGAAAATAGAGGTAGTAAATATAACCTTGGGTTCAATATTGTGCACCTTAGTTAACTGAAAAATTGCATCTTAGAAGGACTACCTTCCTCTAGTCAAATTTGCTTATAATCTTGTTATCTATTCGACTATTTGTATGACTCTATTTGATGTGTTTATTGTAACGACCTAATGCTACATGATTCTCATGATCCCGAAGGACCACAAGCTAACCCATGACTGATATTTGTACCTATATACTATATAAGATAACATAATAATACAGAAACATGCACTGAAAGGCCATAAGGTTCAATCATGAACATAACTGAATAACGTAATATTTGTGTGAGGTAATAGAATACCCAAAACAAAACTGAAGTCTAAAACATAATAGTCTGTATCTAATCTGCATCTAGTCTGAAAGACTCTACTGTCTGAAGAATCTGAATAAGGAGTTGATGAGACATGTCCCTAACTAACTCCAACTAATAAGATAATCAATAAGGTACTAGAAAATCATTATGTCCTCAAAGGATGAGGACTTACTTCTACTCTGACTGTTGAAACTAGAATCTACTGCTGATTTGGAACTCGTGTCTCTGAACCTATGATGTAACATAAAAAGAAAGCACCATAGCGCGAATGCTTCAGTACATATGTACCGAGTATACATGTGAGGTAGGATATATGCAATGGTTCACATGCCTGAATAATACTAACTGACTGTCTAACATAAATGTGAGGATACATGCAAAAATACGTAACTATAACTAACAACGTGATTTCATGATTTTTGAGCCTGTAGACTGATAACATGACATACTAGTAACTGATATGATTAATAACACGAAGGACTATATCTAAATAATGTTGATAACATGGGTGACTATATTTGAGTATAAC
Source organism: Capsicum baccatum var. pendulum (assembly GCA_030864225.1). NCBI lineage: Eukaryota > Viridiplantae > Streptophyta > Magnoliopsida > Solanales > Solanaceae > Capsicum > Capsicum baccatum. Next base: position 130,904,676 of record CM061557.1, read on the forward strand.
TAATAACGTGGATGACTGTAGCTAACACTCCTGAATCTGATGGAACTATCTGATTTTCATACTGTATCTGAGTTGACTGTATCTGATAGTCCTAAAATTTGAAGAACTATCTGAGTTCAATTACTGAGACTGATTGACTGTATCTAGCAGTCCTGATTTTGTAACATAAAACTGTGGGAAGTAGTATCTAATCGACATGCCCCAAAGATGCTATGATAGCTGAGCTGAAGTCCAATCTATGCCCTTATTGGAAGGGTGTAAATACCGTGCCACTGGTAAGGACAAAATATGAGTAACCCTTATATAATAGGTAACTCTAGCAAGAACGGTGGGAACCCTTACATAACAGGTTAAGTTACCTCATCTACCCTCACATAGCAGGCTACGATGTCTCAACCTATGCTGGCTACATAGTTCTGGAATGGAAGGATTGCTTCTAGGAATCATTCCCTCGTATAACAGGTGAGTCCCCATTCTTGGGTTCACTCGGTACTAATTCCTACTTCAATCTGAATGGATACTGAACATGATTTACTAAACTGAATTGAGCATGGACTGAGTTACTGAATTTTTGTGGCTGCTGGAATACTACTGATAACTGACAACTGACTAAGTCATGAGATTATAGAGATTTTTCCTGAGTCATAAGACTATTTGAAATCTAAGAGTTCATAGCTTGACTGAGAGTATCATGAAAACATGACATGGATCTAGGGACACAACTAATATTTTGGGTACAAATACCCCCAGGACTCGATGGAAGGAAATTGAGATGACTTGATATTCTTGAACACATGCTTGTTAGGCAAATTTCCTTCATCTAGGAATTTTATCAAACATATGGCAGGCATAGTACATGTAAACATCATGGTATAGCAATTAAACATCATAGTTCAATTCCAATTTCATCATACAAGGTTTTAGTCATGAGATTTCATAAATCTTTATCTATACTAATCAACCCACATGGAATTTATCATCAAATCATGGAATATAAATCAATTCCTCATTTATCAACATGAAAGAGAACATACAAAGCATGAAAACATGAAAAAAATCCCTAACTTGTAGTTGAAAAGGGATTCTTGGACTTCATGGATGAAAGGATCCCATGAATGAACACTATGCATACCTTAGATCATGATTTTGTGAATATTGAAGGTGAAACCTTCTTGAAATTGAACCTTCTATGAAAACCCTAGCTTGAGTTCTTGAGAGTATTTGAGAAAAACATTAATATTTTGGATTAATAAGGGCTAAATCCCATGTTTGAAAGATTATATAGGGGGGAAATTGACTCTTTTAACCCGGGACATGTAATATAATTTTTAATGAAATTTCCTGAATTGGGCCTTTGTCCCGATGCAGCGTTATCGCGCCATATTACTGGAAATTTACAAATGGAAAACTGCATGGTGCCACGACTCGGAGCTATCGTATTGACACCTTGTCTACGACCTAGAAGTTTGGCATAATGTGCCAGTATTATAGAGTAACACTGGAAATTGACAATTGCCATTCGAGCTATCTCCGTGATGCGCTCAAGGCTCAGGACAAATACTGTCTCACTAAAAAGGCTCTAACTCTTCATTCGGGTGTACGATTTGGGCGAATTATATATTGATGGAAAGATTATTCAATTTCTCATGTGATAGGAAGTGAAAATTATGGAAATACCATGTGTATAAAAATGAATTATTATTTCAAAGCAAGTTTTAACATCTTTGAGAGGATTTTCAAGCTAAGAAAAAACACGGGTATTACATTTATGGTATTAAATCCCTTAATCCTTTAGATCTCACTACTTTGCCTAGTGATGTTATGATAATATTAGATGGATATAAGAGGGCAAAACCATGAAGAAGTTGTATGAGAAGGTGGGAATTCGCCTTGAAGAAGAGAATCAAGAGATGGCCAAAAGAATAAACAAGGGAGGGAAGTGGCTTGTTCTAGAATCGAGTGATTGGGTTTGGGTGAACCTCTAGAAGGATAGGTTTCCAACCTAAAGAAAATCTAAATTGATGCTACAAAGTGATGGTCTATTTTAAGTACTTGAAAGGATAAACGACAATGCCTATAAGATCAACCTTCCTCTGGTATATCAAGTGCACAATACATTTAATGTGTGTGATCTTTCACTCTTTGACATGATAGAATATGATCACACTTTAAATTTGAGGACAAATTCTTATCAAGATGGAGAGGTTGATATAATCCTGATTAGATCCAAGATATTCACTAGAAGTCAAGCCCAGGAGATTCAAAGGATCCAAGGATTGTTCATGAAGTGGGAGGTACTTGAAGAAGCCTCTTTACCATCAAGAGGGTGTCATTTCTTAATGATCGCACTCACATTGGTCCAAGGATTATTGGAGGAGGCAAGGGAAGGAAAAATGGGGATAGAAAACCCCTTGAAAAGGACTTGCACCTAAGGCACTTTGGATCCGCTCTAGAATTTCAAGAGTGGATCAAAATAGACCCTAGTGGGACTTTTTTTTGCAATTGGGTCACTTTTGGACCCTAAAATTCTAATAATTATCCTAAACTATAAATACTTTTGAGTCAAGCTCATTTTCTTAGTTTTGCTTGATTATTGGTGAATTGATGAATGCTTCTCCATTGAGTGAGAGTATTGGACAACTTTTATTGAAATTTGGTTTAGAAATGTTGGTTTAGAGGGTGTTTATGTCCCTCTTTGTCACCGTAGGAATTAGGTGTTCAATTAGATTATAATTGAGGGTATTAGAGTTTGACATACTCTTTTGTTCTTGGTTACTTCTTTTCTTGTGTCTAATTATCTATCTTATCGATTATCCTTAATTATCTGTATCGTTGTTAGTTTTCATAGTTCGATTCCATATCAATACCCTATCAAAAGGGACTAATATACCTTACTAGAATATAGAGTCATGACTTGTGTGATCACTAAACTGATGTCTTATTGGGTGGAATAAAAAAACTATAGTGGCACATAATTTTGGGACTTGGGTGTGCTGAATTCTAGTCAAACTTGGGTGTTAAGCACTACTCCCATGTTGTTTATACTATTAGCTTATAAAACTGATATACTTGAAATTGAGTTAGAATATTCTTTATCCAGAAATGTTCTGGAAATTTGATTAACTGAGATTATTCTGTAAACTAAGGCTAAATACTTTATTCATGCTAAAATTACTAGTATTGTGTGTTTATAATACACCAAGGTTTATGACTGAAAATCAATTCATATGTAATTACTTGTGAAATCAAGCTAAGTATCCATTAATAAAATATTAAGTTATGCAATATACCAAAATCATAAAACTTACATAAGTATGCTATGGGAGTCATAAGAGAACTGAAATTATAGGGAATTCATAAACTGAACGAAAGCCCTAACTTTAATCTATAAAAATAAAGAGATTCTGAGTTATTTGGGACTTAATGGTTGAAAGGGTACCCATTGATGAAATCCCACATACCTAGATAGAGAGTTCTTACCAAGAACTTAAGACAATTCCAAAGTTTAAGAAGGAACCCTAGATCTACCTTGAGAAAGAAGAGTCACCTTTTTTTGATAGGTTCTAAGTGTTTAAGATAGAATAAGTGAAAGGGTCGACTAATCTCTCTTAACCTCTATAAAATTCCCCCTAAATGTATAGTATAGGGATTTAGGAAAGTGATAAATGAAACTACCTTAACTAAAAAGTAATTAATCTATTGTACCCAGTCTTCACGGGTCACTGGATGAGTCATTGTATCTAACAATGACTCATTATTGGACCCATTGCGGCTGGGTAAGATTTTAAGATTTTAGGCATAACGACTCATCATTAATGATTCCAGGTCATTGTGTGGACTCATTCCTTAAGTACCTCATTGATAGCTCTCAGGTATTCATTGGAATAGGTGACTTGATGAGTCATCTAAGGTGATGACAAATTGTTCCATCCAGTCATTGTCACTAAGATTAAAATGTTCCTTTGTAGGATTTTTGGTTTTTAAGCCTTAGAACGTATCATATGATGACTCGATGTGTTAGAGGATGACTTTTCATTATTGAGTCATCATCATTGGTATAAAATTCAAATCTTCTAGAATTTTTGACTATCACTTAGCATGAATTACCCAATGAATTGTTAGAATTAACAATGACTCATTGTTTGAGTTGTTTTATAAGAAAATTTGCTGGTTTCAATTGGTTTTCCCTGCTAAGTTTTGAAATAGACTCTTAGGAACTTTTGGAGTGTTACAAGATAAATCTCTTTTTAGAACTTTATAGTCCTAAATCTTGAGCATTGGTCCCCTTCATACTCTCAACAAAGCTTACACATTATTAAGTGAAGAAGAAGTGCATAAAAATATTATTTAGGGATGTGAGGAATGAGAAGTGGTAGTTTTTCAATACAAGCACTATAAGGAGGAGGAAAATAATGACAAGTTATTTCTAATACATAACAACAAACCTATTTAGAGAAATCATTAACCTCCCCCATTATTTCTGTTACGCAAGATATAATCATGATTATGAACATTATCATCAATAACTCGGATAGCCCAGGTCAGGCCATGGTTGAGGATATGAAAAGAGGAGTGAAATATGACTACAAAATAACAACTAGGGTCGAGGCGGTGGACTTCAAAAACCACAACCACACCAACAAGGCATGGAATAGCGACAATAATAAAGAATGCAACAGAAGCCTACTGCCATGGTAGTGCATGTTATGGATAGTCCCCATGACTTGATCTGCAATCTCTTTATGCAATCAAAACTTGACCAAGTTTAATATTTTAACCCTTGATTGATACCTCCTTGTTTGGCAATGACAAACTATCTAATAAGGCATATGTAGGTGTGTTATAGGCACAAATCAACACACTAGACATAAATATTAATAGTTTGGATAATTGGTTGCTCGATAGTGGTGCATCTCATCACGTCACAGGAAATTTGAACTTGCTATTTGGTATTGTTGATATAAATCTATTGCCACTATGCCTTCCCAATGGTACAAAAACACCAGCCAATAAATTAGGATGTGCTAAATTGACAACCAATTTATAATACAAGATATATATATATATATATATATATATATATATATTCGTTCCTAATTTATCTTGTAACCTTATTTCTATTAGGCACCTAATTTTAGCTCACAAATTCCATATGACATTTTCTTACAAGTTATGTGTAAGGACCACACTTATGAGGATGTCGATTGGTCTATGTTAGCGGTGATATAGGAAGAACTATTTTTGATGACTAACATGGGAGATACTCTAAATCATGAATTATGTGGAAATATATGAACTTTGTCATTGATGTGTGAGACATCCTTTAGTTCATAGTTTATCTATGTTGTCAATCTTAATCAATATACCCTCTAAAAGGACAAATGGTAGTGTTTGTGATGTTTTTGAGCTAAATAAACTAGATTGAGTGATAAAATATCCATATGTTTAATTTAATTCATGTGGATAATTGGGGTCCCTATCATCATTATTCATTTAGTGTTGCATATTATTTCATAACTATTGTTGATGGATCTAGTAGGGCTGTTGAGGTCTATTTAATGTTGGATAAAAAAGATATTGGAAAATTATTATGTGAATTTTGTGCTATGGTTCAAACACAATTTGCTAAAATAGTCAAAATAGTCCATAACAATAACAGTTTTGAATTTACAAAAGGAAGAATGATAAAGTTTTATAAAACATAAGGAATAAACTTAACAAAGTAGTGTGCTAGAACACCTTAACAAACTAACTGTATCAAAAGAAAACATAGGCACACTCTTGAAGTTGCTAGAGCATTTAAATTTTAAGCATATCTTCCTATAGAATTTTGAGGAGAACGTGTATTGATTACGGTTTTTTAATTAATCATACTCCAACTACTCTACTGCATAGGAAGTCATCATATGAACTTTTGTTTAATAAGTTTCTCGTACTTTCTTGCATTCAAGCTTTTTGCAGTCTTTGCTACAATCATTACATACCTAGGATAAAGGGTAAATTTATTTTGAGGACTGAACAATGTATTTTTCTTGGGTATCCTCATGGGAAAAAGGGATGGAGAGTTTAAGATTTAGAAAATAAGGAAATGTTTGTATTTTGAGATGTCACTTTTCATGAACATATTTTCTACTTAGCCCTAAGCCTTCCCTTGCTGATGCGTTTGGGGTCTCAACTAATGATCACTCCTTTAAATTTTGTGATCTCTATTTGTCATATAGAAGCAACCCTTTTTGCATGCCAATTTGAATGTATAGCAAAAAATTATTATGGACATCATAAATAAAAGTTCTAATGAAAATATTATAGATATGGAGAGTTCATCTCAACTTACAGAAGTTGAAGTTTTAGGGAGAATGATCTCCTTCTCACTTATAGGATTATGTTTGTGCCTCTCTTAGCACAACACACCCTATCTCGCTAAAATCCCACCAAATGGTGTCCTCATATATTCCTTATACTAAAGCTAACTTTTCCATTTGTGAATTTTTTTTTAATGCCTATAAAGCTTTTCTTGCTGCTATTACTTTGGGGAATAAGCAACGTTCCTTTTAAGTAGCAATAAAATATCCTTATTGGTGGGATGTTATGTAAAAAGAGACCAATGCATTAGAGGAAAATAAAACATGGTCTTTTTTTTACCTCTTTCCCATGGTAAAAGTCTTATTCAAAGTAAGTGGGTCTAAAAAATTAAATACAATTTTGATGGCACAACAGAACTTTACATGGCTCACATGGTAATCCAGGGGAATGAGCCAGGAGATGGTCTTAATTTCATAGAGACTTTTACCTCTATAACAAATATAGTATTTGTTCATACTTTTCTTATCATTTTTGTCTCTAGGTAATGGGAGATTCACCAGCTTGATATCAACAAAGACTTTTTACCTAGATATTAACATGAATACATCTACATGAAGCTTTCTCCAGGTTATTTCTTTATCAACTAAATTTGGTTTGCAAGTTGCACAAATCCCTATATTGACTTTGATAGTCTCTATGTAATTGGTTTTCTAAGTTACAAAAGCTTTCTGAAAGTATGGCTTCATTCAGTACCATGCTGATCACACTTAATACACGATGTGCCATCATATCATGGCATTTTTAGTGCTTAAAACGAGTAAAATATGCTAGTACTAAGGCTTGTTTATGTGGATATGATGTGTTTTTTGTTAGTATTACTGTAAAATAGGTCTTGGTAGTAATTGGATGAAAAAAGGTTAAAAATAACCTAGTGTTAGAATTAGAGCCTGACCACGACTTGTAGGGCCACGCTATGAGTCGTGCCTTCACAGTTGCATTAATAGTGATAAGAATTTAAAAGGTGAAAGATGGGATGTTGCTACAACTACATGCAATGAGATATTGGGAGAATCTGAGTCATAGGGTGACTTATCCTAAGAAACTTACTTAAAAGTCCTGCAATGGTACAAATTGGTGACAGTGGTAACAACTACATCCTATGATCCATCACTAGTGGCTACAAGTCAACACCTGGACTCTTCCTAAACATATTGTCCCAAAGATTTGAGAATTGCAAAAGTTTACCTAGTGGCAATGTTGTCATACCCCTAGTCCTAGATAGAGTGTACAAGTGTCGTATGAGTGTGTGCTATACAACTGACATATATTATAAGTAAAAAAGTTACTAATCCTAAGAAAATATGAGGTTTTATGCAAATGCACAATTCTGGCTCATTGAATCTAACTGATATAGACAAGTGAAACTATGATCACATGTGGTAACTAAGCACTGCCTACGAAGCCTCTAAGAGAAATGGTAACTATACCAGGAAAGATGATCGAGGTAGGGTCCAAAATACCCAAACTATAATAAAAACATGATTAAATAATACTAGATATTCATTAGCTCCGGGTAAGAGAGGAGCTCACCGACTGCATTGCTGAATACAGACAAGTGCATAGTATAGGGATGTTAGTACATATAAAATATGTACTAGTATGTAAAGCAGATAGAATAACACGTAAATGTATAAGAATGCCTAACGAATCAAATAATAGAATGGGCATCTACGAACGACTGAACGCTAGAACCTCTTATATGAAACTATAACTTATGAAAGAATGGGTGAAAAATACACTATATAAGGTTGTTACCTATGTATTTACCTTATTAACTTATCATATAACTTCTTATGAATACATCATCATTATTAAGGGCCTAGTAATTTGCCCAAGTGGTGTCCTATGGCCAATTTTAATTCAAATAACAATGACAGACCACCAAGGGAATTCTATGTCAAGTGTACCATATGTGTTACCCAGATACTCCTGACTATGATTTTATACGTATAACTCTAATTGCGGTCTGATACAGGGTACGCCCCTCCTTTAATCTCACTATAAGTTTCTGCCCACAGGTCATATGTGCCATATATTGGTTTGAGTTAGGGGCACCCCAATTGACTCCAAATGAAAATAATTCCACAATGAAAGGTATGCCAGAATGTTTTGGCTCACTGTAGTGGTCTGGTCTCGATTCTGTGCACAAAATCACGTCGATCGATATGCCAAGCAAGCCTATGTACTCTCCCGTCGATAACTTTTATCATGTAGTGCCATATAGGCCTACGCAAGTGTATCATGATAAATACAATTTAGACATTAAAGTAATGCTTCTCATATTGCATTAACTTCTCTTCTAGTGTTGAGGTATTCAAATGATAGTTCTTATTTTTATTCTATCACTATATTGCTATGTGATCCAATCTACAAATGCGACTATTCAATGGCCATTTATACTAAAGTTATTGCATATGATAGACCTAATTTATGGATTCTAAGGATTTCCAATACACAAGAATACAAGTATGTGTCACTCTATAGATACTTAACTTGACAAGGGTAAGAATGAGTACTATACTCCAATAAGTGAATGCCAGAAGGATGGAGATAAGTAATTAACAATGGGAATGGAACATATATATATTGTGGTGATATTAAGCATGTTGTCACGTGTTAGATGCATAGAAGCTAAAAGATTTGTTCCTGTATATCAAGTAAACTATATCAATTCTATTAGGAGAAACAAATGACTATGAGTTATGCCTTCACAGCGAAGGAGGGTTTAGCTTTACATTCCTCAATTTTGGATATCACAATATACAACAAGTTGTCCCTTTATCTTACTGTAGAAACTCTCGAGGATTTCATAGATAAAGTAGATTTCTGGGTTTCAAACCACTCCAAAGATTCAATCTACATAGCCATAATCCATTCACGTCATACTTGACTACGAAATTAAATAATTTAATCATTGGGGCATTTTATCGAACACCTAGTGGACATAGAGCTCCACAACCTTAATTGATAGTGCTTAAACAATCAACAACTCTTATCCTTAATAAAGAAATTTCTACAAAAATGCTTATATAAACAATGATTTACTTCACCACCAATGAATTAATAGTTCACCCAATATATAATTTCATCAATTCTATCCAATTTCAACTTTTTATTTTTATTCAAGAACCCTAAATAATATAACCCTCTTCAATATATAGTATAAAGATTCAAATTAAATAGCCTTAAATGCTTTTCTTTATCCATATTCAAAAATAAGATAAGAAATTTACCTCTTGGAGTTCAAAGTTCAACTATAGATACTATAAATTAATTCTTGAAATCCTTTGAGCTTGCCATAAAATCCTTTATCTTACGATCCATAGGACATAGGTATCCATACTTCTCTTATAATCCCTTCTTGATAAGTTAGATTAGTTCTCTTGTTGGAAGGAGAGAAAAAGAACAAACAAAGAAACAGAGGAGTGTCATTGTTCTTTTTTTCTGGAAAATTCCAGTGAATACTAAGGAGCACTCTCTTCCCTTTCACTAAATACTAATTAGGGAAATAATTAAAAGGTGGACCCTCTCATTTTCCCAATATTAATAACAAACATATAAAAAGAAAATATATGGAGGCGTTACTTACTATTTTATTCCAATAGGCATCAAATTGAGATAAATAATTATATTTACACTACTCTTCATCACTTAATGTTATACTCTTCTACAATATTAACTTAGATTCATTTTTTTGAGATGCTACAATATAATTCTCCTTGAACTATATGTACCACATCACTCTCTATAGACTAGAAGTTGTACTTATTCAAAATATCAAAATAAATTCAAATTTTTACTAAGGTGTTACATCCTCCCCTACTTAGGGTCATTCGTCCTCGAATGGTTCTTGTAGCTTACTTCCATTCTCATAATTATCCAAAATATTCATGTGATCACCTGATCAACTTTCATTCTACTTCATTCCATCACAAGGCCTTAAAATTTGGATAACTCTCAAATTTTTAAAAATTTTCGATAGATTTTCCTCTGTAAATAAGCCTATCAAGAACCTGTCTGCTAGCCAAAACACATACAAATATGCTTCACAGAGCATCACAATAACGACAAGCCAAATTACATACACATACGCTTCACAGAGTGTCACGACAAAGATAATACCCAATGGACAATACACGAGGCTCTATTTGGCCTTATAATCGAATGATAGCTATAATTATTATGGTAACTTACCTTATACTCTGCATCTTGAACCTGTATTTACACAAGTTTCTAGAATCATAGTCATATATCATTTACGTTTAGATGGTTCTTAAAACAAGTATCTCACCTTCTGTCCTTATATTAAAATATCTCAATAGAGGAAAACACCTCAGATTTTAGGAAGAATAAGCATAAATCACATCTTTAAAATGTTAAGGTGGTATACACACAAGGAATATTGGGTGCACTCTAGCTCTATCAGGAGGCTATCATCCCACTTAGTCCAATTGAATTATCTCAGTATATTAATATAAGATTCATACATCATTTGCTTCTTCTTATACACTTGAGCTCAGCTTGTCGATTTTGTGGAGCCATGTAATGCCTTTCCTAGGTAATACCTATCTAATCAATCATATCATATAGTAAATTTAACATGTTAGCAAATAAATATGAAGTTCATATGCTTATATAAACATCTGAGCCATAAAAATACTTTGACTTATAAATATATAAATTTTAGCAGATGTATAACTAATGAAGTAGTAAAAGATAGGAACATATAATCAATGTGCTAGTAAACTCTGAACATCTATGAACATGTGGGCTAAAATAAAAAACAACTAGCATATGAATAGTTGAACTACAACACGAACTATAAGATCCCGTAAAGTTCCCTCGTCGTTAGAGCTTTCAAAATGAGTCACATGGAGCCTAACACTTAGAACTTTAGCTAAGTGTTGAACACTTAGTTTATTTTGAAACTTCAAACTTCGGGGAATTAATTCATGACCTTCCCAACATCTGTTTTTCAATTTTCAAGTTGTGTTATGATCGAGAAAGCTCATAGTACATATCAAATGAGTTTTGGAATTTTTCAGAACGCATAAGGCCGCGCTTGGATTTCAAACCAGTAGCAAAAATGCTACTTTTGCCCAGTTTTCAATATTTCAGGTTCAACTTCCAACGATCATAAATTCCTGTATTTAACAAACTGGGTGAGCTACTATATATCAAATGAAAGTTCTTTGAGTCTTATTTCTAATAAAATTAGTTTCATCCAATTTTATCATCGGAGTAAAAAGTTATGATCAATTTACTTCAGCATATCAAACCAGTGACTGAGGGACAAATGTGACTTTATTTGTTTCCTTAGGGGCATTTTTGGTCTTTTAACATCACCCAATCATGCTTTAAAATGGGATTCAGATTACATTGGACCAAAATTTGGTCATTTATATGAAAATTCTCAAGAACCAAACACATGAGCTTTAACCAAGAATTCAAGATCTCTAAAAATACAACTGCAGGAATTCAAAAATAATTTAGGAATCATAATTCCCAAATTGAGATCTTCAAGAAGCACCTATTATTTTACGAGTAGAGTTTTGGAATTGCAAGTTCATCCAAAGTCACAAATTTGAGGTATGTGGGGTTTGAACAAGAATAATCCTTCCAGTCTTGTGCCCAAAACTTGATTTTTATAAAGATTACGTAAATTTTTATGTTGAAGTTTATACCAATTTATTTTATTTTGAGTTTATGTAATTATCCATGTATTGAGTATTCAAATGCATTATATTTTATCTTGATATGATTGGAGTTGAGATATACATATTTTGATTTGTATTTTCCTATTAAGAATTGATGTTGTTGAATTTATTTGAAATGAGTATTGAGAATGAATTTACAGAATTTGTGATATGAATTTTGAGTTGTTGAAATTATGATATTTATGTCATAAATTTATTCCCAATATTTTAATTGAGATAAGTGAAGATTTTCGAGATGATTGTTGAGTATGAAATTTAGATATGATTTTGATGTATTAAATCTTTATATTTTGGGTTTTAAATATATGTGATGAAATTATAAGGAGATTTTGATCTCGCGTCGTGGACATGATTTTATAGGTATTTCCCAAAAGCAAAGATTGTTGTTTTGATATTGAACAAGTATGGAATTTGACATGATATTTTGGAAGATGGAATCGTTATATTTATGTCAAGGTTGAAATTGGATTTTTATGATATTACGATTTGGAGTTTTTCTTTATCAAATTATTTATTGAGATTTGAATTGAAATTTATATCATGATTTGTGAGTTGAAAATAGGAATCCACAATTTATTATGATTCAATTATGAGAAATATGATTTGGCCTTCATTATAGGCCTTTGAGATTATTTTGAGGTAGATTTCCTAAATGAGACTGAGCTTGAGTACAGGAGTAGTATTTAGCACCGAGCGGGAGGTGTGGGTGAGCGTACCTACTTCCCCAGAACTACGTGTCACCGTAGGATTGAGATTTGTATGCCTAAGGCCGAGTTTGTTATCACTGAGTTGAGGTTATACTTTCTGGAAAGAGTATGACGCTCCTTCCCAACATGGGGTTTCTTCTTTAGGAGGACAAAACGTTGGACTCCATGATAAGCTCAAATAGTTTATGTCAGTTTTAAGAAACTCCCATGGTGTGTGTGTGTCTCTGCTCTATCTAAGATAAGTGTGTATGGTTTGAAAACTATGATTTGTGAGAAAGTTCCTTGTTTCCGAAAGATTGAAATATTATGTTCTAAAGAGAGTTGTTTTAAGACTTGATTACTTTACAAGTTGAAACCGAGAAGAAAGTGAATTTGGAACTTATTGTAATGACTCACATGATTTATTTTACATGTATTATTCATCCATGATTTTGATGATTTAATTTGAGCTAAGTGAGTTATTTATATCAGCATGCATAATTTTATAAACTGTGATGAGATTAAGATATTATTTTATATATGCATTGCACCCCCATATGATCGGTACATTTCCATGGTACTGACCCACATATTCGTATGTGGGCTACATTTTATTGGAATGTAGGTACAAGGTATAGTATGCACCTTCATATCCAGTCAGTTCGTGGTATCCAGTCAGCAGGTGATGAGTCCTTTTGATTCAAGGGCTTGGGTCAGTTATGCAGAACTAATAGTGTTGTATTTTCTTTATTCGGTCGTATTGAGTTGGATAGTCGGGAGTCATGACCTGGCTACCTACAGTCAATACAAGTAGAGGCTTCATAGACAGTCAGTAGAAGTTGATGTATTCCATTTTAGTTTTGGTTGTGAAGGCACAATTGTAATCTTGTAAATTCAGTTTCGTATCGATCAGATTTAGAAAAGAGTTATTTTCCGTAGATTTGTATAGATTTATTCTTTTTGTTCAGTTGCTTATGAGTTATGCCAGTAGAAGGATTATCTTGGGGTCACTTGTGACCCTAAGCACCGTGTGACGTCTTGGGACCCGATTTTGAGGTGTTACACGAACTCTATCATTTGATCATATAGACGGGTATAATCTTAATACCTAATACATATCGCTATAAAAAGTGAAAACATATATAACATATAATAAGTTACTTCCAACATATAAGAATATATAATATAAGGTCACCTAGTACATGGATTATAAAATTGTAAAAGTACATAGCGAGCAGGTAAGTTAATCATAATACCTAAATGTGTCAATTATAAAACTCATAGATAAATATTTATATGTAAACAAATAACCATATATTATATAACCAAATAGGCCCTTGATATTCCTAAATGTATATCTCATGAAACATATGATACTTAAATAACTATACCATGAATAAGGCGACATACATGCAAATAATTAATCCAACCTATAAGTTATAAATTATAATCTGTGATATATACATGACATGTAGACAGATGAACTATATCTTACCATTTATCGTATAAGTATGTAAACAAATAAACTATGAAAGTGCTTGATGCATAAATCCTAACATTATAAAAACACATAGTATGCAAATAACTTAATTATGACATATGAGGATGTGAAATATAATCTTTGAGAAAATACACCTATAACCTATAAAAATTAAATATGTATCATATTAGCAATAAAACTTTATGTTCTAATCATATAAACTTATGAAATGTCTAACAATTAAAGTTTGTGCTTTTAAAATATGTGATGTACAAACGAATGATATATGACAACTATGACATGTAAACAATAACCTTACAACCTTTGAATAGATAGCCTCTAATAAGCATGCACGTATCTTATGATCAAGCATTCTATGAAACATGTAATTTATGCATCAACATTTTATGAAACAAATAACATTTAAGCAGGCTCTATATAAAACCTGTGGTGTATCAACAATAATTTATATAATATGTAACCTATAAACACGAATCTATAATATAAATAACATGTAAATAACTAACCTCTCATAAACACATAACAGATAAACTAATAAGCCTATGAAAATAAATAGCATGTAAACAATTAAGTTACCATACATGCAATACATATAATCTTGATAGCAAGTTATCTATAACACATGTATATTGAATTCATGACAACTTAATCTTGTTGACATCTAGTCCCTTTGTAACCTATGAGAAATTTATAGAGTCATCTAGTCCTAATTTCTGTACGAGCATACTTCTGCTAGTTCCAAATAACACTAAGGCTACTTCTATTCATATTCTTCCCTTTTTTGTGAGGGGGCGGGATCTAAGCAACCTGGTTATCCTTTTTTTCAGTCCTAGAATATCCTCCTTTATATATGTTTGAACATAAGAACTGGACACTATTAATATAGTTTATTTAGTTATTTACCAGGACAATGCCAGGTGGTAATACTTTATAAACTCTTATTGGAGTAGCAAGTTAAACCGTTTTGTTTCTACCACTATCAGGTGCCACATCATTGAACTCGGTATCCAATAGCTTATATAAATTCAGTGGACATATGGATAAGCAGGATGCTAAAGACAATGTAACCAAAGAACTCTTGTTTACCATATACTTATAAAGTCATTTTATTATCTCTCCATGACACCTAAAGATTATCCACCTTGGACTTAACAACTAAGGTTCAACTATGCTTGGTAAAATTTATACAATCATATAAAAATATATAAATATTTAAGGGTAATCCAACATTTTTTTTTCTAAGCCAGGCTATGATTAGTAAGTTTATGATGAACATTATCAGGTAAACACATACATTCCATTCTTTCCTTTAGAAGGAAGTGTTATAAAGTTCATCAATACTCAAGAAATAGCTAATTAGGCTGCAAAGATACTTATCAAATGAGTACGACTATGTGAAATAAAGTGAACAAATAATTGTTATATCTTAATACATCTGTAATCTACTATTGACAATCGATACATCTCTAGATATATTTTTTCCATCCTACTTAGGTGCATTCTTAAACATCGTTCTAGATAAATGTATTTCTTATCGACAGGGCCTACTAATTGGCTGCCAACTCCCACTATTGCATAAAAAGGGTACCAAACCTCAAAGTGATACTAACATTATTTCTCACTATACGTCTCCCCAACCCATTAAAGCTATACAATCATATTTCTATATAAATTTTTTTCCATAAAAGTCATATTCTAACTAGGCGCGCTATTCCACATATATACGTAGTCTAAGATGTTTAAATAATATTTTACTATTCTTCAAATGTAACAATTTACTTCTTATAACTAATTAACCAATACTGTGCTTCAATCTATTTTAAGCACAAATGATAACTCTTAGTTTATGTCTGGCTCCTCGATATTTTCAACTCCTACCTTTGACCGTACACTATGACTTTTACTTTTTTTTATTATCTAAAACAGATCACAATGGAGTAATCCCTACCCATATATTTCTATAAAATAATAACACTTATCCCTGAGCTTGCTAGGCTTCTAAGGATTCAAATATTTAGGTCTTTGCCTACTCGACATAATCAAATATGCATATTCTATGGGAATAATCCATGTATTCTCCTGGAAAAAAATATTATAAAGCATCTATGCCTAGTTGACTAGCCAATAACACTGGCAAAATACATTTACTTAACAACTAAAGCTATCAATATATCTTAAGCTCATAAAGACCAAATTTAATTGCCTTTACTCTGGAATTATACGTTATCCCAAAGCTTATAGGTATATAGCCGAGGAAATACTAAACATTCTCCCAGTCTTCAAATCCTATAAGTACTAAAGAGATCACACAGAGAAGCTTTCAAACTTGAAAATCTGTTCTTTTGCAGCATTTATATCGAGATATGATGCTTTCTATCTCTGTAGTTAAACAACCCTTAACTGAATAATCATATGAGTAATATCCATTTAGTTCCTACTGCAACAACCAACACAAATGTACTTATAATGGTAAGTCCACCCAAATCTCTATATACTTTTATTCTACAAGCAAGTGTGAACTTGAAGGGTTAAACTCACCAACCTATTTCGAATCTTAGTTTAGGTATGTGGCTAGGCTTTTAGCTGTAAACTTCCTTTTGGAAATACTAGTATCTGATCCATTGGCCTGATTTGAGGTTGCCGTTAATAGATGAATCCATATGAAAATTAAGCAGAATATGAATCAGAATTGACTCTTTATAACTTAACTTTGTCGCACGATCTAGATCATGAAAAAAAGGGTCAAAAATACTAAATGTCCAAGAATCTCTCCCATTATAAATGTGGTGCCCATTACATCCATAAGTGAGGCTCTACTCGACATAGCTTTGTAGACTCCCTAGGATAACTTAAACTAGCTCTGATACCATTTTTGTCACACCCCTAGGACTAGATAGAGCAGACAAGAGTCGTATGAGTGTGTGATGTACAATTGACATATATTATAAGTAAAAAATTTAATAATCCTAAAATATTATAAGGGTTTATGAAAATGCACAATTCTGGCTCATTGAATTTAACTGATATAGACAAGTGAAACTATGATCACATGTGGTAACTAAGCACTATCTATGAAACCTCTATGAGAAATGGTATCTGTACCAGGAAAGATAATCAAGGTAGGGTCCAACATACCTAAACTATAATAAAAAACATGATTAAATTGTACTAGACATTCATTAGCTCCTAGTAAGAGAAGAGCTCACCAACTGCTTTGCTGAATACTGAGAAGTAGTGCCTAGTATAGAAGTCTGCTCATCGATATATCTGAACCTGTGTTTACAAAAATAAAGCAACCCCAAATGTAGGGATGTTAGTACATATAAAATATGTATTAGTACGCAAAGCAGACAGAATAACAAGTAAACGTATAAGAATGCTCAATGAATCAAATAATAGAATGAGCAACTGTGGATGACTGAACACTAGAACCTCTTATATGAAACTATAAATTATGAAAGAATGGGTGAAAAATGCACCATATAAGGCTACTACCTATGTATTTACCTTATTAACTTATCATATAACCGTTTATGAATACATTATCATTTTTAAGGGATTAGTAATTTACCTAAGTGATGTCCTATGGTCATTTTTAATTCAAATAACAATGATGGTCCACCAAGGGCATTCTATGTCAAGTGTACCATATGTGTTACCCTGATACTCCTGACTATGATTTTATATGTATAACTGTAATTGCATTCTGATACAGGGTACGCCCCTTCTTGAAGCTCATTATAAAGGTCTGCTCGCAGGACATATGTTCCATAGGGGCACCCCAGCTGACTCTAAATGCAAATAATGCCACAAGGGCGGGTACACCATAATGTTTGGGCTCATTGAAGTGGTCTGGTTTCGATCCTATGCACAAAATCACGTCGAGCGATATGCCAAGCCAAACCTATGTACCCTTCCATCGATAACTTTTATCACATAGTGACATATAGGCCTGTGCAAGTGTATCATGATAAATGATATTCAACCATTAAAGTAACGCTTCTCATATTGCACTAACTTCTCAACTAGTGTCGAGGTATTCATATGCTAGTTCTTATTCTATCACTATATTGCTATGTGATCCTATTTACAAATGCGACTATTCTATGACCATTTATACTAAGATTACTGCATGTGATATACCTAATATATGGATTCTATGGATTTCTAATACACACGAATACAAGTATGTGTCACTCTATTGATACTTAACTTGACAAGGGTAAGAATGAGTACAACACTCTAATAAGTGGATGCATGAAGGATGGGATAAGTAATTAAGAATGGGAATAGAACATATATATTGTGGTGATATTAAGCATGTGCTCATTTGTTAGATGCATAGAAGGTGAAAGTTTTTTTCCTGTATATCAAGTAAATTGTATCAATTCTATTTGGAGAAACAAATGACTATGAGTTATGCCTTCACGCCGAAGGAGGGTTTAGCTTTACATACCTTAATTTTGGGTTCCATAATATACAATGGGCTGCCCCTTTATCTTACAGTAGAAACTCTCAAGGACTTCATAGATAAAGTAGATTTGTGTGTTTCAAACCACTCCAAAGATTCAATCTACTCATAAACTAAAACACCTAGGCCTTGGACCTTTGGAAAATTCCCTTAGCTGAAGATTTTAAGGTAGGTACGACTCTAGGGTACTAGTCATACCCTAGGATACAACTTAGTGACCCCTCACTCATATACTATATAGTGTGGTGGGGGTTACACACTATCAAAAATATGGTTTCGTCTCCCCATGGTCTTATGTTAGGGTACGGGTCATATACTACCTATTTGTATGGAGTGTCGGTCTTGATTTAGTGGACACTATCTTGGGTACGGTTTTGGATAAGGTTTAGGGTACAATACATAACCTAAGATACAATTCTTTTGTGTGTAATCTTACCTTAGGAAGTGTAGGGGTCCATGGTGAGGTCTAGGGTATGAGTTAGGGTACCACTCATACCATATGGTACAGTTTAGTCAAGTAAGTAGTACTCTCTTGGGATCCACTTTTCAACTTTTAAGCCAAGGGCTTTATGGACTTCTCCCCCGCCCCCCCAAAAAAAACCTTAAGTTCCCTAACTGTAGAATTTATTGCGGCCTCCTGAAAAACTTATTTTTATTTGATCAAACATTCCAAAACACTCTCCAAAACTTCACTACCAAAATTGAAGCTAGAGTTTAAAAGGGTAATCATCTAGTAGTAAGAAGGGGTCAAATTCTTCCGTGAATCATCCTATATTAAGGCATGTTACACTTTCTCTTATTTGTAACTCAAATATCATGTATTTTAAACATGAATTATGACTTGTAAATAAGGACTTTAAAATTAAAAGGTAAGGGTTTTGATGCCAAGTGCTGAGTAATGTGTGCTCTTTCTTATAATTGTGTTTATACTTGATATTTGTGATGATTTTCACATGTGGAAACTTGTTTTTGATGGTTTAACAAGTGGGTCATGAGTAACCCTAAGATTGATGATTCCTACTTTGATTTTAGCCTTGTTAAAGGCATGCCCACAAGGTGTTTGTGAAAATATCTAAGAGAAATATCTAGTCACATGTTGATGATGTTTTGAACTAGGGAAATGGTCCAATAATTATGAGTGGTTGGTAAATGGTATTGTGAATACCTTGTTATTCATGTTATTAGTTAATTTATGACCTTGATGCTTTGATGGCTAAAAGTTTAAAGTCCTTGAACATGAACTTGAATTGTGTTTTAACTAAAGAGTGGTATAAGAATGCTAATGAAGAATGAATGGTTGTGTAAGGGTCTTTCTGACCATAATTTGACTTGAATGATATTTGAAACTAATGTATTATATTATCAAAGTGATTTTTTGATATGTGATTCATGGTGATTGTATGGTCATGTATGATGTTGAATTGTGGCCTTGATATCTTAGAATAGTTAAATGGGTTAAAGTCTCCAAACGTGAATGGTGCGATGAGACTGTATGGACAAAGGCTTGGAGTCCTAATTTTGACTAGTAATGGGTATGATGTCTTATTGTTAGAGACCACATGCATAATGAAATAGCTTATGGTTAGAGTCCATATGTATCATTATATGGTTTGTCGCTAGAGTCCACTTGTGTGATGAAATGGCTTGTGGTTAGAGTCCACATACATTATGAAATGGCTTGTGGTTAAAGTCCACTTACTTAATAAGATGGCTTGAGGTTAGAGTCCTCTTGATCGATATAACCTAAGTGATGAAAGGTTAGAGTCCTCCACTTCATGTTCTATGTTTGAGTGCTTTGAAATGCTTGCTAAGGACTTGTTATCTTTTGACACTTGATGTATCCATATGCATTTACATGTCTATGTGTATAAATGTGGTGGCTTATGATGGTTTGACTTAGTATTGAATAATAACACTATTTTATCCATACCCTTGAGTAATATGCTAGTGCTCCAATCGCTAACTTTTTTCGAACTTTATGTCCTTATGCAAAACAAAGACTGGAGCATTATCTTCTATTCTTGTGTAGTGATTAAGTGTTTGGGAGATTTGAGTTTTGATATCGAATTGGTGAGCTTCCACCTTTCAGAAGGTACATATTTTGTAGTCATCTTAGCTTATGTCATAGACATATTTGGGTTCAATTTTGGCTATGGTCGGGGGCTTGTCTCTACATATTATTGACTCTAGATTTATAGAGGCTCGTGGATGACTGTGGACTTTGGTGGATTGGATGTTGAATATTGATATTAATAAATTTCTAGAATTTATTAAGTTATGAATATTAGTTTTGTTTCTTCTATCTTATTATGTGTTCAGAGTTTATCCGACACTTATAGCTTGATATTTTAGTTAGGTGGGGTTAACGGGGTGATCTCTGATCCTTGTTGGGATTGATATTCCCATATGATAATGCCCTATTTTGGGTCATGAAAATTTGGTATCAGAACCTAAGTTCATGGTCACTTGGGTATCCAAAAAGCAGTGTTGGGTAGAGTCTCTTTAATGGTTATGTAGCATGCAACACTTATAAGAGAGAGGCTACAAGGAATTTGGGAATTTTTCACTTTTTGTAGCCTTATTTCAAGCTATAGAGTTCAAGGTATTTGATCCTGCAAATTTCTGCTTGGTCATTTTTTAGAACATGCCTCCAAGGAGAAATAATGCTTAGTCAAACTCTTTTGTCCCGACTATGGGTCCTATGGAAGGAGCTCGTCCAACTTCTAGGTTCCAAACCCAGGCTAGGGATGAGGCATCTAACAATACTTATAGGGTTCCACCGGTCCATACTAACCCTACTTATAAGAGTGACACTCCAACACAGACACTTTAAGGGAATGCTACTAATGCTGAGTTTTGTCACTCTATTAATCTGTTGACTCAATTAGTAGCTTGTCAATCAGCGCGTGGTTCTCTGGATACTGTATCTTCTAAGGCAACGGGGGTTGGCCAATTTATGAGTTTTCACCCTCTTATATTTACATGTGTGAATATGGAGAAAGTTTATTAAATTTTATTGATGAAATAAAGAAGGTCTTTCGGATCATGCATGCTTTGGAGGTTGAGGCTGTCCAGTTTGCTTCCTACTAATTGAAAGATGTAGCGTACCAATGGTACAAAGGGTGGGAACTATTGAGAGTTGTGGATTCTTGTTCTGCCATTTGGGAGGACTTCTCTGTGGCCTTTTTGGACCACTTCACTCCTCAAGAGTTGAGGGAAGAAAAAGTAGAAGAGTTTGTGAACTTGTATCAAGGAAGGATATTTGTCAATAAGTATGCCTTGAAGTTCTATCAGTTGTCTAGATATGCTTCTGACCTGGTTTCTAGCATATGGGCTAGATTGCGTAAGTTTGCTTCTGGATTGTCCCATGAGTTGGTTCTCGAGAGCAAGGTAGCTTTGTTGATCAAATACATAGACATCTCTTAGTTGGTCGTGTATATACAACAAGTAGAGGAAGAGAAAAAGAAATAGATTGAGTTTAGTGAAAGAGAAGTGAAAAAATTTAGGCCTTTTTAGCAAAGTGGTAGAGATGATGGCAAGTAGCCAAGGAACAAGTGGGGGAGTTTGAGCTCTTTCTTCTCGGCTAATGCTCCTTACCTGAGGCCATTGGTTAATTGTTGGTCTCGATTTGATGGTGTGTTTTGGGCATAGAGTGCCTAATTCTCAGCTAATGGGGCTCAGTCGACTCCAACCCACCTTCCTTGCAAGGTTTGTGGTCAGTATTATCATGGTCAGTGTAAGAAGGGGTGGAACAGATGCTTTAGATGTGGTCAGATTAGGCACATTCAATGAGTGTGCCACTCTCTAGTGGCTTCTTAGGCCAACAGGGTCCCTATTGCTACTTCATCTGCTCTTGCACCAAAGGGTGCTACCTCTGCTTCTATTTCTGGTACCAATACTGGTCGTAATCATTTATATGGAATTTCTACCTGCCATGAGTCTGAGGCATCTCCAGATGTTATTACGGGTATTTTGATACTTTTCTCCCATGATATGTATTGTTTAATTAATCCAAGGTCCACATTTCATTATGTGACCCTATTTTGGCTGTGCATTTTGGTTTTGGTCTTAAGTATTTGCCAGTTCTTTTTTCTATTTCTACCCTGGTAGGATACTCTGTGGTTATTGAAAGAGTCTATAGAGGGTGTGGGGTATTAGTAAGTAGTAGAGAAACTCTAGTAGACTTGATAGAGCTAGACATTGTTGATTTAAATGTTATATTGGAGATTGATTGGTTGTATTTCTGCTATGCTTCCTTAGATTTTCGAACCCGTAGGGTCACATTTAAATTCCCTAATGAGCTGGTCATTATTTGGGAAGGGGGTTCTTTAGTATCTAAGGGGAGGTTCATCTCTTATCTTAGAGCCCAAAAGTTGATTTCTAAGGGGTATTTGTATCATGTGGTCTAAGTTAAAGATTCTAACTTGGAAGGTTCTTCTCTAGAATCCTTTATCGTGGTTAAGAAGTTTCCCGAGGTCTTTCCCAATGACCTTCCCATATTCCTCATGATAGGAAAATTGATTTTGGGATCGATCTTGTTCTACACACTTATCCAATTTCTATCCCTCCCTATAGAATGGCTCCGCCTGAGTTGAAGGAGCTTAAGGATCAATTAAAGGATCTTTTAGATAAAGGTTTTATATGTCCTAGTATGTCTCTTTGAGGTGATCCCATATTTTTGGTGCTCAAGAAGGATGGTCCCTTCGTATATAGATTGATTATCATCAATTGAACAAAGTGACCATAAATAATAAGTATCCTTTTCGTAGGATCAATGATTTATTTAATTAGCTTCAAGGTGCAAAGTGTTTATCTAAGAATGATCTTAGGTCGGGTTATTATCAACTTAAGATTAAGGAAGTGGATATCCCTAAAACTGCCTTTAGAACCCAGTATGGTCATTATAAGTTCCTAGTCATGTATTTTGGATTGACCAATGCCCCGACTGCATTCATGGATTTGATAAATAGGATCTTCTATCAATTTTTGATTTGTTTGTTATTATCTTCATTGATGACATCTTGGTCTATTCTATGAATGAGGTAGATCATGCTGATCACCTTCATGTTGTATTGTAAACCTTGAAGAATTATTGTTTGTATGCCAAGTTCTCTAAGTATGAGTCCTAGTTGAAGGCTGTGACTTTTCTTGGTCATGTTATCTCTAGTGAAGGGATCATGGTGGGTTCACAAAAGGTTGTGGTGGTTAACAAGTGGCCTAGACCTGTGACTCCAATTGATATTCGGAGCTTTTTGGATCTAGCCGATTACTATAGTAGATTTGTGGAGAGTTTTTCAATGATAGCTACCCTATTGACTATACTGACCCATAGAAAGGTCACGTTTTTATGGTCGGATGTGTGTGAAGGTAGTTTTGAAAAGCTAAAGAATAAATTGACTTCGACTCCAATTTTGACCTTTATTGAGGTTAATGATGGTTTTGTAGTGTATTTCGATACTTCTCATATTAGGTTTGGTTGTGTATCAATGCAACATGGTAGGGTGGTGGCCTATTCTTCTAGGAAAGTAAAGGTTCATGAGAAGAACTACCCTACTCATGACTTGGAATTGTTAGTGATGGTATTTGCATTGAAGATTTGGTGTCACTATCTCTATAGAGGCCATGTGGACATATTATCCAATCATAAGAGCCTTTAGTAAGTGTTTACTCAGAAGAAGTTGAATCTCAGACAAAGGAGATGGCTTGAGTTATTGAAGGATTGAGATATGATTCTCTATTACCATCCAGGTAAAGCTAACATTGTTGTTGATGCTCTTAGAAGGTTATCCATGGGGAATTTGGCTCATGTTGATGAATCTAAGCTGGATTTGGTGAAGGATATTAACGGATTAGCTAGTCTTTGAGTTCGTCTCTCAGACTCAAAAGATGGTGGTGTATTTGTGCGTCCCATATCACAGTCATCTCTTGTGGTTGAGATAAAGGAAAAGCAAATGTTGGATCCCAACTTAGTGAAGATTAAGGGTAATGTGGGTCCACAAAAGATTGTTGACTTTGTAATTAGTGGTGATGGTATCTTGAGGTACCATGGTAGGCTATGTTTTCTCGATATCAATGGATTAAGGGAAAGGATTATGGTTGAGGATCATAGGTCTTGGTATCCTATTCATCTCGATTCTACGAATAGGTATCACTATCTTAAGGAGTTTTATTGGTGGAATAATATGAAGTAGGATGTGGCTAGCTATGTGGCTAAGTGTATGGAGTGACAACAAGTGAAAGTTGAACACTTAAGGATCGATGGTTTGTATCATGAGATAGAGTTGCCTGAATAGAAGTGGGAAATGATTAATGTGGATTTCGTCACTAGTTTTCCCCGATCTCAGAATTAATGTGATTCTATTTGGGTTATTATAGATAGAATGACCAAGTCCACTCATTTCTTATCGGTAAGGACTAGTTATTTGGTTGAGAATTATGTTAAGTTGTATCTTGCGGAGATTGTGAAGTTGAGTTCTCTAATTTCTATCATTTCAGATATTGGTACTCCATTTTCATCTTATTTTTGGAAGTCATTTCAAAAATGTTTGGGAACTAAGGTGTGCCTTAGTACTGCTTTCCACCCGCTAATAGATGGAAAAACGAAGATGACCATACAAACATTGGAAGCTATGTTGCGTGCTTGCGTGATTGATTTTAGTGGTAGTTGGTACGACCATTTGCCTTTGATTGAGTTTTCTTAAAACAATAGTTACCACTCTAGCATTGGTATGGCTACTTTTGAGGCATAATATGGTAGGAGATGTCGATCTCTTATAGAGTGGTATAAGGTTAGTGAGGGTAAGTTTGTTTTTTCCCATTTTGATTCACCAAGCCTTGGAATAGGTGAAGGTGATTTGTGATAGGTTTAAAGCCACTCAAAGTCACCAAAGGTCCTATGTGGATGTTAGGCATACGGATTTGAAGTTTGATTTTGGCGATTGGGTCATCTTCAAGGTATCTTCCATGAAAGGAGTAATACAGTTCAGTAATAAGAGGAAGTTGAGTCCCTGGTAATGTAGGCTATGAATTGGAGTTTCCATCTAGTTTGAGCTCCATTCAATCTGTGTTCCACGTGCCCATGTTGCAGAAATATATAGGTGACCCTTCATTGGATATTCCCTTGGAGTATTTTGGTGTTTTAGACTTTTTCTCCTATAAGGAGGTCCCAGTGAGGATCTAGGGTCGACAAGCTCGCCCTTTGTGAACAAAAGAGGTGGCTTCAATGAAGGGTCTATTGAGGAACCAAAAGTCCGAGGAAGCTTCATAGGAGGCAGAAAAGGACATGAAGTCCAAGAATCCGCATTTGTTTTCTATTCTAGAATATCATGCTTGAGGTATGTGTTAATCTTTTTAACTTGATTTATTTTATTTATAGACCATGGGTTTGAGTTCCTAAATTGTAAATTGAGCAAGTATTTTGATAGACAGTGGGTTAGAGTCCCAAGGTCAATTAAATGAATGGTTGATTGATAATGTACCTTATCCTTACTGTATGTCTTGATTTCTAACTTGGTTAAATATTAATTGATTTGTAGTAATGTGTTAAATCATGTTTATGCTTTCCTTACCCATCATTCGAGGATAAAAGCTCCAAGTGGGGGAGAATTGAAATACCTAGGCCTTAGACCTTTATAAAATTCCCATATTTAAAGCTTCTGGACTAGGTACAACTATAAGGTACTAGTCGTATCCTTGGATACAACTTAGTGACAACCTCTGTCGTATACTAGTTATTGTGGTGGAGGTTACACACTATCCAAGATATGGTTTAGCCTTCCGATAGTCGTATTTTAGGGTACGCGTCATATACTATGTAGTCGTATGGAGTGTTAGTCTTGATCTAGTGGACACTATCTTGGGTACGATTTGGTGTACTATTCGTACCCTAAGATATGAGTCTTGTATGTATAGTCAGACTTTGGGTAGTGTAGGGGTTCATGGTGAGTCCTAGGGTACGAGTTAGGGTACCACTCATACCCTATGTTAAGGTTTAGTCAAGTGAGTCGTACCATCCTGGGAGCCACTTATCAGCTTTTAAGCCAACGGCCTTATAGACATTTCCCCCCTCCCCAAAGAAACCCTTAAGTCCCCTCACTATATAATGTATTATGGCCTCCTAAAACACTTATATTTTGGATCAAACATTCCAAAACACTCTCTAAAACATCACTACCAAGATTGAAGCTAGGGTTTTAAAGGGTGATCATCTAGTAGCAAGAAGGGGTCAATTACTTTAGTGAATCATCCAGTATTAAGGCATGTTACACTTTCCCTTATTGTCAACTCAAATATCATGTGTTTTAAAAATGAATTATGACTTGTAAATGATGACTTTGAAATTAAAAGTTAAGGGTTTCGATGCCTAGTGTTAAGTAATGTCTGCTCTTGCTTAGACATGTTTATACTTTATTTTGGTGAGGTTTTCACATGTGGCTACTTGTTAGTTGTGGTTTAACAAGTGGGTCATGAGTAACCCTAAGATTGATGATTCTTACTTTGATTTTTGCCTTAGTTAAGGCATTCCCACAAGGTGTTTGTGAAAATGTCTAAGAGAAATATCTAGTCGTATCTTGATAATGTTTTGAACCAGGGAAATGGTCCAATAAGTATGAGTGGTTGGTAAATGGTATTGTAAAAACCTTGTTAGTCTTGTAATTAGTTAATTTATGACCTTGATGGTTTGATGTCTAAAAGGGTTAAAGTCCCTAAACATGAACTTAAATTGCATTTGAACTAAAGAGTGGTATGAGAATGCCAATGAAAAATGAATGGTTGTGTAAGGGTCTTGATGACCACAATTTGACTTGAATGATATTTGAAACTAATGTATTGGCTTATGTAAGTGATTGTTTGATATGTGGTTCATGAAGACCTGGTGGTCATATATGATGTTAAATTGTAGACTTGAAGTCTTTGAATGGTTAAATGGGTTAAAGTCCCCAAACGTGAATGGGGTGATGAGAATGCATGGACAAAGGTGTATTACCTATGTTTTCTTATTAGCTCAAAAATCATCTCAAGGATGTTAGAACTTGATTTGAAATAATAATTCATTCTTATACACGTGGTATTTGCATAATTTTCACTTCTTATCACATGGGAAATTGAATAAGCTTTCCATCGATATATAATTTGCCCAAATCCGACATCCAAGCGAAGAGTTAGAGCCTTTTTAGTGAGACAGTGTTTGATTTGAGCCTTTAGCGCATCACGGATAGCTCTTTGGTAGTTGTCAAATTCCAGTGTTATTCTGCGATTCTGGCACATCGCGCCAAACTTCCAGGTCGTAGACAAGGTGTCAACACAATAGCTCCGTGTCGCACCACCGCGCAGTTTCCCAATTGACAATTTCCAGTGACACTGCGTGATAGAGACGCGTCGCGCCAAGGGCCCAACATGGGAAATTTTACTACAAATTTAATGACATGACTAGGGTTAAAGGGGTCAACTTCCTACCCCTATATATAATCCCATTAACACGTGATTCAGCCACTTTTTAGTCAAAAAATATTAGTTTCTCTCAAGTTTATCTCAAGAACAAGCTAGGGTTTCTATTGGGGGTTCAAACTCAGGAAGGTTTCACCATCAATCTTCACAAAATCACAATCTAAGGTATGCATAGTGTTTATTCATGGACTCCTTTCGTCCATGAAGCCCAAGAATACTTTTTAACTATAAGTTATGGATTTTCTTCATGTTTTCATGCTTTGTATGTTCTCTTTCATGTTGATAAATAAGGAATTGATTTTGATTCCATGATTTGATGATAAATTCCATGTGGGTTGATTAGTGTAGATAAAGATTTACGAAATCTCATGACTAAAACCTTGTATGATGGAATTGGAATTGAAGCATGATGTTTAATTGTTGTATAATTTGCTTTACATATACTATACCTACAATATGTTTGATTGAATGCCTAGATGAAGGAAAATTGTCTAACTAGCATAATATCATGAAATCCCCATATGTGTACAAGTTTATGCCTATTTCATGTTTGAGGAAAGGCTCCTATGAATGTAGTATGTATTATGAAGTTAGTCAAGTCTTCAAGTAAATCATGCTATGTCAGTTTCCTTCTATCGAGTCCTAGGGATACTGGTATCCAAAATATTAGCTTTGTCCCTAGATACATGTCATGTTTTCACGATACTCTTAGTCAAGCGATGAAATCTTAGACTTCAGATAGTCTTATGACTCAGGAAAAATCTCTATGATCTCATGACTCAGTCAGTTGTCAGATCTCAGTAGTATTCCATCAGCCACAAAAATTCAGTAACTCAGTCCATGCTCTACTTAGTTCTGTAAATCATGTTTAGTGTCCATTCAGATGGGAGTAGAAATTAGCACTGAGTGAACCCAAGGATGGGGACTCACCTGTTATAAGAGGGTGTGATTCCTAAAAGCAATCCTTGCATTCCAGAACTATGTATCTAATATAGGTTGAGACATCGTAGCCTACTATATGAGGGTAGATGAGGTGGCTTAACCTGTTATGTGAGGGTTTCCACCGTTCTCGCTAGAGTTACCTGTTATATGAGGGTTACTCATATGTTGTCCTTACCAGTGGCGCAGTATTGACACCCTTCCAATCAGGGCATAGATTGGACCCCAGTTCAGCTATTATAGAATATTTAGGAAATGTCGGTTAGGTACTACTTCCCACAGTTTCATGTTATAGAATCAGGATTGTCAGATACAGTCAATCAGTATTAGTAAGAGAACTCAGATAGTTCTTCAGAATTCAGGACTGTCAGATACAGTCAACTCAGTTACAGTACGGAACTCAGATAGTTCTATTAGATTCAGGACTATCAGTTATAGTTCCATGTTATCGTTATACTTAGATACAGTCACCCACGTGATTAGTTATACTTAGATACAGTTACCCATGTTATCAGTTATATTCAAATACAGTCATTCATGTTATCAGTTATGTCATGTTATTAGTATACAGACGCAGTAGTCATGCTACCACAGTATCAGTATTATGTTATCACATTGGATGTTATAGTTGTGTATTTATGTATGCATTCTCACGTTCATGTTAGATAGTCAGTTAGTATAATCATACATGCAAACCATTGCATATAGCCTACCTCGCATGTATACTCAGTACATATGCACTGATGCATTCGCGCTATTGTGCTTTCTTTTTATGTTACACCTTAGGTTTAGTGACACGAGTTCCAGATCAACAATAGATTCTAGATTCAGCAGTCAGGGTATAAGTAGAAGCTAATCTCATTGATTAGCTTATTAGATGGAGTTAGTTGGGGACATGTCCCATCAACTCCTTATTTCGATTCTTCAGGAAGTAGAGGCTTTCAAACTAGATGCAGACTAGATACATAGTATTATATTTTAGACTTCAGTTTTGTTTTGGGTATTATATTGCCCCACACAGATGTTACGTCATTTAATTATGTTCATGATTTAATCTTATGTCCTTTCGGTGCATGTTTTTGCATTATTATGTTATCTTATGCAGTATACAGATACAAATATTAGTCATGGGTATGCTTGTGGTCTTTCGGGATCATGGGCACTATGTAGCATTCCGGCTTATCAAATCGGGTTGTTACAAACTTGGTATCAAAGTATAAGGTTCAATAGAGTCATAGGAAGTCTGAAAGCCGCATCCAGTAGAGTCTTGTACATGGGTGTATTGTGCGCCACATTTATGTTCAAGAGGCTTTGAGATGTTTAAGCACAGTTTCCCTTCTTTCAGTATTCATGTCGTACCTATGAGCATAATCACAAGTCAGTTTCTTAGTCTAATCCACTTCTTCTCTTTATTTCAGAACATGCCTCCTAAGAGAAGAAATCAGTCAGCCCCTCATCCCAAAGAACTTTGGGAGATCATGTTTCTCATGCGAAGTTCAAGACCACTTTTACCACTCTTGTTCAATCAGTCACTTCTCATAATGAATGGCCAACAGTTATTCCAGCCAACCCAGTAGCCAAATCAGCTGCAGCGAGGATTTGGGACTTCACCCAAATGAATCCTCCAACCTTCCTTGGGTCTAAGGTAGATGAACAACCTTAGGAATTCTTAGATCAAGTTTAGAAAGTGACAGACGCCATAGGGGTGACTATTGTTGAGAGTGCTAAGCTAGATATATATCAGTTACAGGATGTGGCTCATGCTTGGTTCAAACAATGGAAGTCTGAAAGATTAGATAATGCAGGTCCTATAGAGTGGAAGGAGTTTGTCACCGCATTCTTAGATAGATTCTTTTTCCAAGAGCTTAGAGAAGCCCAGGTGCTAGAGTTCATCAACCTCAGGTAGGACGATATGACAGTGAAAGAGTATTCTTTTAAGTTTACTCAATTAGACAGGTATGCTCCTCTTGTGGTTGCAGACAGTAAATCCAAGATGAGTAAGTTCGCTTTAAGGGTGAACGATAGGGTGGTTAATGAGTGAAGATCCGCCATGCTGACTAGTGACATGACCTTAGCTAGATTTATGACTCATGCTCAGTAGATAGAAGAACAGAAAATTAAGTAGAGGGAAAAATAGAATAAGAGAGCGAAGACAGGAAGTTTCAACTTTGCTCAACCTAAGTCAGAAGAAGAAAACCATTCCCCAATTTCATCCTAAGTTATCAGTTCCATCCCTCTCTACAGCCAGTGCTCCAGTTCCTAAGTTCAAAGAGGGTAACAAAGATAGAGCGCTAGGCTCTAAGACCCAGGGCAGTGTTAGCAGTGCCCGCACCTATCCTCTTTGCTAAACTTACGGTAAGCACCATCAGGGTGTTTGTAGTGTGGGTAATGGCATTTGTTTCGATTGTGGAAAGCCAGGCCACAGAGTTAGAGACTGTCCTCAGCTAGGTCCTCAGGGTCAACAAAATCGCTTCTCAGCTCAGTCTGGTCGCCCAAATCAGTAGGGTGCCACTTCTAGTGCTACTAGCAGGCACTGCCCAAATCATCTCTATGCTTTTCAGACTCGACAAGATCAGGAAAGTTCTTCTCATGTAGTTAATGGTATTTTACAGATCTTTCATATGCATGTTTATGCTTTTCTAGATCCAGGAGCTTCCGTGTCTTTTATTACTCCTTATATAGCAGTTGATTTTGGAATCAGTCCCAAAATTCTAGTAGAGCCCTTTTTAGTGTCTACCTCGATGGGTAAAACTATCGTAGCCCAGCGGGTATACAGGAACTGCCCTGGTATGATATTTCAGAAAGTCACTTCAGAGGACTTAGTCGAATTAGAGATGACTGATTTTAATGTCATTCTCGGCATGGATTGGTTTCATTCCTGCTTTTCCATAGTCGACTTTAGAAATAGAATAGTTTAGTTTCAGTTCCCAAATGAACCCATCCTAGAGTGGAAAGGTAGCATATCCGCTTTCAGGGGTCAACTTGTTTCCAACCTTCGGGCAAAGAAATTGATATCTAAGGGATGTGTTTATCATCTCATTCATATTAGGGATTCTAGTTTCGAGACTCCTAGTGTTGAATCAGTTCCAGTTGTAAGTGAATATTTACACTTCTTTCCCAAAGACCTTCTAGGAATTCCTCCCAAAGGGGAAATAGACCAGTATTGATCTTCTTTCAGGCACTCAACCTATTTTTATTCCTCCATACAGAATGGCACCAACAGAACTCAAGGAACTGAAAAAATAGTTGAAGGATCTCTTAGATAGGGATTCATCAGACCCAATATTTCCCCATGGGGCACACCAATCTTATTCATGTGCAAGAAAGACATTTCACTCAGAATATGTATAGATTACCATCAACTCAATAAGGTTAAGGTAAAGAACAAGTATCCTCTTCCCAGAATCGATGACTTATTTGACCAACTTTAGGGTGCCGGTTATTTCTCTAAGATAGACCTTAAATCTAGCTATCATCAGCTCAAAGTTAGAGAATTTGACATCCCAAAAATAGCTTTCCGTACTCGGTATGGTTACTTCAAATTTTTAGTTATGTCCTTTGGTCTTACCAATGCCCCGGCCGCTTTCATGGACTTGATGAACTTTGTGTTCAAGTAGTACTTGGACATGTTCATCATAGTCTTCATAGATGATATTCTGGTCTATTTTTGCACTGAGCACGATCATGCAGACTATCTTAGAATAGTACTCTAGACTCTCAGAAATCATTAGTTATTTGCCAAATTCAGTAAGTGAGAATTTCTGACAAGATCAGTAGCATTCCTTGGCTATATTATTTCAGGTGATAGCATTAGATTAGATCCTCAAAAGACCAAAGTAGTAAGAAATTGGCCTCACCCTATTTCTCCATCAGACATCAGGAGTTTCTTAGGTTTGGCTGGCTATTACAGATGTTTTGTTAAAGGATTTTCATCCATTGCATCCCTTATGTCTAGATTGACTTAGAAGAAAGTTAAGTTCCAATGGTTAGATCTTTGCGAGAAGAGTTTTCAGGAATTGAAGACTCGACTCACCTCAGCTTTAGTTTTAGCTCTTCCAAATGGTTCAGATGGTTTTGTAATTTATTGTGATGCATCTAGAGTGGGTTTAGGTTATGTTTTCATGCAGCATAGTAAGGTCATAGCCTACGCCTCTAGCCAGCATAAACCCATGAGAAGAATTATCCTACTCATGACCTTGAGTTAGCAGCCGAAGTATTTGCCTTAAAGATTTAGAGGCATTATCTCTACAGAGTTCATGTAGACTTCTTCACAGATCATAAGATCCTTCAGTATGTCTTTTCTCAAAAAGATCTCAATATTTGTCAGAGAAGGTGGTTAGAGCTCTTAAAAGATTATGACATGAGTTTCCTCTATCATCCGAGCAAGGCCAACATAGTGGCCGACGCTCTTAGTAGACTGTCCATGGGTAACATTTCTCATGTTGATGATAGTAAGAAGAAGTTAGCTCAAGAAGTACACCATCTTACCATACTAGGTGTTCTCTTAGTCGATTCATCAGAGGATGGCATATGTGTTCAGAGTAGTTCAGAATCATCTCTAGTTTCTGAGGTTAAAAAAAGGAAAGATAAGGATCCTAGCCTTGTCAATCTAAAAGAGTCAGTTCAGTATCAGAAAATAGAGGTTTTCTTCCAAGGGAGAGATGACATCCTCCGTTGTCAGGGTCATCTATGTGTTCCAGGTGTAGATGACATAAGGCAGCGAATTCTTGTAGAAGCGCATGGTGCGCGTTACTCTATTTATCCAGGGGTCACTAAGATATACCATAATTTGTGGGAAATATATTGGTGGAGTGGGATGAAAAGAGATGTTGCAGAGTTTTTGGCTAAGTACTCTACATGTCAGCAAGTTAAGATAGAGCATTAAAGCCTAGTGGTCCTATGAAGGAGTTAAGTATTCCTACTTAGAAGTGGGAAGTTGTGAACATGAACTTTGTGATGGGTTTTCCTCAAACTCGTTGTCAGCATGATTCAGTCTGGGTCATTGTAGATAGAATGACCAAATCTGCTTTTTTTCTTCAAGTTCATACCTCTTATTCAGCCGATGATTGCACCAACCTCTACATTAAGGAGCTAGTAAGATTGCATGGTGTTTCATTGTCTATTATATCAGACAGAGGTACCCAGTTCACCTCTTATTTTTGGAAAGCATTCCAAAAGGGTCTTGGTACCCAAGTTCATATCAATACAACTTTTTATCCTCAGATAGATGGTCAAGAAGAAGGGACCATTCAGACTTTGAAAGATATTCTTAGGTCGTGTGTAATAGATTTCAAGGGTATTTGGGATGACCACTTTCCTTTGATTGAATTTGTATACAACAATAACTATCATTCCAGTATTCAGATGACTCTATTCAAAGCTCTCTATGGTAGGAGATGTAGATCTCTGATTGGTTGGTTCGAAGTTAGTGAGGCCTCAGTCATAGGTCCTGACTTAGTATTCGACGCCTTAGAGAAAGTTCAGTTAATTAGAGAAATACTCTAAGCTACTCAGAGTCGACAGACGTCTTATGCAGATGTTCGTAGAAAGGATCTCAAGTTTGAGATTGCTGCTCATGTCTACCTTAAGATATCTCCTATGAAGGGAGTGAAGAGATTTGAAAAGAAAGGAAATCTCAGTCCCCAATATATCGATCCCTTCAATATTCTCAATCATTTTGGCATAGGTGACCCATCAGTCTTAGTCCCTATTTAGAGAATCGATGTTCAAAACAGCCTCTCTTATGAAGAGATTCCAGTTGAAATCCTAGACTATCAGACCCGTAGATTGAGGAACAAAGAAGTCCCTCTAGTTAAAGTTCTTTGGCAAAATTAGTCTGCAGAGGGAGTTACTTAGGAAGCAGAAGTAGATATGTGTACCAAGTACCCTCACCTTTTCCTCACCAACTCAGATCAAGCTCAAGGTAATAGTTCTTCTTAAGCTTGCTTAGTTTCATGATAAATGTACATTACTAACTTAGTATTCAATCTCATGTTCATGTTCCCATAATAAACTTGGTATCAAGTATCACTGCATATTTTGTCATGCATTCATGTATCAGATTAGTTATATAGTTATGCATCAGACATGCATTCTCATTGTGAGAAAACTTAGTTTCTTAGAACTTTTAGTTATACATTTGTGAATCAGTTACGTATGCATCAGATATGCATGTGCAGTATGTTATGTTCAACTTGTCAGTCACGTCCGTCATGAGATCATGTTCCAGTTGTTCATGTTCATCTTATTGTTTCCCCTCTCAATCAGTCTCATTCGAGGATCAATGTTCTCAAGGGGGATATATTGTAATACCCATATTTTTTCTTAGCTCGAAAATCATCTCAAGGATGTTACTTTGAAATAATAATTCATTCTTATACACATGGTATTTCCATAATTTTCACTTCCTATCACATGGGAAATTGAATAAGCTTTCCATCGATATATAATTTGCCCAAATCCAACACCCAGGCAAAGAGTCAGAGCCTTTTTAGTAAGAGAGTGTTTGATCTGAGCCTTCAGCGCGTTGCGGAGATAGCTCAAATGGTAATTTTCAAATTCCAGTGTTGCTCCACGATACTGGCATATCGTACCAAACTTCTAGTTCGTAGACAAGGTGGCAACGCAATAGCTTTGCATTGCACCACTGTGCAGTTTCTCAATTGTCAATTTCCAGTGACACGGCGCGATAACGTCGCGTCGCACCAAGGGCCCAACTTGAGAAATTTTATTAAAAATTTAATGACGTGTCCAGGGTTAAAGGGGTCAACTTCCTACCCCTATATAATCCCTTTAACACATGATTTAGCTACTTTTCACCCAAAACATATTAGTTTCTCCCAATTTTATCTCAAGAACAAGCTAGGGTTTCTATTTGGGATTTAAACTCAGGAAGGTTTCTCCATCAATCTTCATGAAATCATGATCTAAGGTATGCATAGTGTTCATTCATGGACTTCTTTCATCTATGAAGCCCAAGAATTCTTTTTAACTACAAGTTATGAATTTTCTTTATGTTTTCATGCTTTGTATGTTCTCTTTCATGTTGATAAATGAGGAATTGATTTCTATTCCATGATTTGATAATAAATTCTATGTGGGTTGATTAGTATAGATAAAGATTTACGAAATCTCTTGACTAAAACCTTGTATGATGGAATTGGAATTGAAGCATGATGTTTAATTATTATGTAATGTGCTTTACATGTACTATGCCTACAATATGTTTGATTGAATGCCTAGATGAAGGAAAATTGTCTAACTAGCATGATATCATGAAATCCCCATGTATGTACAAGTTTATGCCTATTTCATGTTTGATGAAAGGCTCTTATGAATGTAGTGTGTATTATGAAGTTAGTCAAGTCTTCAAGTAAATCATGCTATGTTAGTTTTCTTTTATCGAGTCTTGGGGGTACTTGTACCTAAAATATTAGTTGTATACCTAGATCTACGTTATGTTGACATGATACTATCAGTCAAGCTACGAACTCTTAGACTTTAGATAGTCTTATGACTTAGGAAAAATCTCCATGATCTCATGACTCAGTCAGTTGTCAGATATCAGTAGTATTCCGTCAACCATGGAAATTCAGTAACTCTGTCCATGCTCAGTTTAGTTCAGTAAATCATGTTCAGTGTCCATTCAGATGGGAGTAGGAACTAGCACCGAGTGAACCTAAGGATGGGTACTCACCTGTTATATGAGGGTGTGATTCTTATAAGCAATCCTTGCATTCCAGAACTATGTAGCCAGCATAGGTTAAGACATCGTATCTTACTATATAACGGTAGATGAGGTGGCTTAACCTTTTATGTGAGGGTTCCTACCATTCTCGCTAGAGTTACCTGTTATATGAGGTTTACTCACATGTTGTCCTTACCAGTGCTGCGGTATTGATACTCTTCCAATCAGGTCACAGATTGGACCCCAGCTCAGCTATTATAGCACATTTGGGGCATGTCGGTTAGATACTACTTCCCACAGTTTCATATTACAGAATCAGAACTGTCAGATACAGTCAATCATTCTCAGTAATAGAACTTAGATAGTTCTTCAGATTTCAAGACTGTCAATACATTCAACTCAGTTATAGTATAGAACTCAGATAGTTCCATCAGATTCAGGACTATCAGTTACAGTCACCCACGTTATCAATTATACTCAGATACAGTCACCCACATTATTAGTTTACTAAGATATAGTCACCTATGTTATCAGTTATATTTAGATATAATTATTTATGTTATTAGTTATGTCATGTTATTAGTATCCAGACTTAGTAGTCATGCTACCATGGTATTAGTATCATATTATCACATTATTAGTTACAGTTGCGTATTTATGTATGCATTCTCACGTTCATGTTAGACAATCAGTTAGTATAGATCATGCATGCAAACTATTGCATATAGACTACCTCACATGTATACTCAGTACATATGTACTGACGCATTCGGTTGCTATGGTGCTTTTTTTTAGGTTACACCATAGGTTCAGAGACACGAATTCCAGATCAGTAGTAGATTCCAGATTTAGCAGTCCGAGTAGAAGTGAGTCCTCATCCTTCGAGGACATAATGATTTTCTATTATCTCATTGATTAGCTTATTAGATGGAGTTAGTTGGGGACATGTCCCATCAACTCCTTATTCAAATTCTTCAGCCAATAGAGGCTTTCAGACTAGATATAGACTATCATGTTTTAGACTTTAGTTTTGTTTTGGGTATTCTATTGCCCTACACAGATGTTACATTATTCAGTTATGTTCATGATTGAATATTATAGCCTTTCAATGCATGTTTCTGCATTATTATGTTATCTTATGCAGTATACAGGTATAGATATCATTCATGGGTTAGCTTGTGGTCCTTCATGGTCATAAGCACCGTGTAGTATTCCGATTCAGCAAATCGGGTCATTACAAAAAGGTTAGAGTACTAATGTCTAATATAAATGGGCGTGATGGCTTGTGGTTAGATTCCACATGCATAATGAAATGGCTCATGGTTAGAGTCAACATGTGTGATAAAATGGCTTGTGGTAAAACTCCTCCTGCATGATGAAAACACTAGTAGTTAGTGTCCACATGCCTAATGAAATGGCTTGTGGTTAGAGCCCACTTGCTTAATAAGATAGCTTAAGGTTAGAGTCCTCGTGATCGATATAACTAATTAGTAGAGGGTTAGAGTCCTCTTCTTCATG
Organism: Capsicum baccatum var. pendulum; assembly: GCA_030864225.1. Classification (NCBI taxonomy): domain Eukaryota; kingdom Viridiplantae; phylum Streptophyta; class Magnoliopsida; order Solanales; family Solanaceae; genus Capsicum; species Capsicum baccatum. The sequence goes on from CM061557.1 coordinate 130,943,005, forward strand.
GTCCATGTTTGAGTGCTTTGAAATGCATGCTATAGCCTTGTTATCTTTTGACACTTGATGTATCCATATGGATTTACATGTCTATGGGTATAAATGTAGTGACTTATGATGGTTTGACTTGTTATTGAATAATAACACTATTTTATCCTTAACGTTAAGTTACATGCTAGCGCTCCAACTGCTAACCGTCTCTGAACTATGTCCCCATGCGACAAAGGGGCTGGAGCATTTTTTTATCTTCCTGTGCAGTGATAAGGTGTTTGTGCGATTGTCGTGTTGACATTGAAGTGGTGAGCTTCCAACTTTTGGTAGGCACATATTTCATGGTCGTCTTAGCTTATGTCATAGACTTATTTTGGATTCGGTTTTGGCTATTATTAAGGGCTTGTCCCGACATATTATTGACTCTGTATTTATAGAGGCTTGTGCATGGCTGTGGACTTGGATATATTGGATGTTTAATGTTGATATTAATGAATGGCTAGACTTTATTAAGTTATGAATGCTAGTTTTGTTTCCGCTATCTTATTATGTGTTAGGAGTTTATCCGACACTTATGGCTTGATGTGTTGGTTAGGTGGGGTTAATAGGGCGATCTCTGGTCATTGTTGGGCTTGAGATGCCCATATGACAAGGCCTGATTTCGGATAGTGTCAAAAATATAAAAATTCTTATCATACATATCATCAATATATCCTCCGGGCTTATCGGGCATCATCATAACATCAATATATCCTCCAGAATCACCGGACATCATCATATCATCAATGTATCCTTTGGACTTACAAGGAATCAGCTTAACATAAATATATCCTTTGGAATCTCCGAGCATCATCATATCATCAATATATCCTCCAGACTTATCGGGCATCATCACAACATCAATATATCCTCTTGAATTACCGGGCATCATCATATCATCAATATATATATATATATATACATACATATATACATATATATATATATATACATATAAGCAATCAATTCAATAATAAATACGAGCCCCACGAGGGATAGAGTTAAATAGAAGTAAGAAGATACATACCACCATACATCCTAATTGATTATCAATACAATATATTAATAAGTGCTTGAACATGTATATTTATATGGTATGGACAGTAAATGCATTGCCAGGCTTAGCAAGATCACTAGCATGGTCAGACACAAGCCATGGTTTACACCTTCTAGAGCCCCTTTTTATTACCATGATTCACATTATTAGCACAAGAGGACTTTTAGCACAAACATTAGTTTTGTCATTGGGTTTGAACATAATATGAGTAATAACATAATCCAAGACCCATATGATAATTTACTCAATGATTTAAGTGATAGCATAGACATGGGCTCAATCTATAAGACATTTCATTACTATCCAATCATTACCAATAATTTAGCAACCAATCATGCACATCATTGCTAATACAAAGATCATAAATAAACCATTTACCAGGGTTTACAATCAATTACCAAAGGCACATTCTATGCATTTAACAAGTAATTAGGTCACTAATAAGGCTACAAAGTCCAAGCTTAAGGCGGGTCAAGCTCCGCTTCTAATACCCCAAATTCCTTTTCAAGTCTATCTTCTACCTGGGACTAAGCTAAGCCATCTATGTCATGTCTTAGAGGTTTATTAACTACACTAGTTCCAAGGTACAATTCTTCCTCAAGTATTACTCTTAATTCATCAAAAGCTACTAGGACAATTTCCACAACTAAGGTTAACTTACTATTTAATATGAATGACCAGGTCACTCCCGTCTAACTATAGAAATCAGATCATTGTCATGTTATTCATGAGATAACAAGTCCAACTAACCAAGGTTCTAAACTATAAGTCAAGTATCACACTTTACGAGTTCAATAGCCTAAGTGGTCCAACTAATCCCAAATCTTACCATCTACCATTTCAACACCTAAAACCCCTCCAAATCTCATCAAGATATCAAAGTCATACTATAATAAAGCTCAATCTAACAAGAAGTAAGCCTGGCCTACTTTGAATCCAAATATAGCTCACAAACTGATAACCTTTACTTTTCTTTTCCTTGAAGATTCTTCAAGGAGTCAAGCTATCAAAAACACAATCTATGCTTTATTACGAGAATACCAATACCTATATTGCACCATTGTGCTTTGGGTAAAAAACGACACCAAAAACCCTTAAGTGAGTCCCACTTATGGAAAATGAGTTTCCGAGAGCAATCCATTGTTCAAATACCATTAGGGAGTTATACCCCTCAAGAAATTGGTGCAAATCAAGAATATTTGGGCTAAAATCAAGCATCAAGGAATTTGGGGTTTTGGGTCAAATAATTAAGATTTCAACACTATAAATGAAGGATTCGTACCTTCGATTCATTGTTAATCACGATTATACAAGTTATTCAAGCTCCCAATCGACACCTAAGACTGAATTTGTGGACAACACACTCTATTAGGTTTAATAGAACTCAAATAAATAACAAAATGGCCAAATATCAACAAAAAAGGCATTAATATACCCCTTCCCAAGTTCGCAGTTCATGCGATCACGATCCACGATAGTGCTACACCCTCCACAATTGTGGTGCCTTTTGCTACACCAGATGACTGCTGAAACTTGGAATAAATTACAAGTTTTAGCCAATGTCTTGGGATGCATTTGGAATCCAATATAGGCAAATAAAATATGAAACCACACTAATTTTGACATTTTGAATGCATTGGCAAAGTCAGATTTTCCATCAAAGGTTGTTTCGACTAAATATGGGCCCCACACCTAAATTTCAAATTTATCAACTTTTTGATCAATAGGTCAAAATGATTTCAGATAGAGTGAGACCCGAACCAAAGGTCTACCCAACCTAAAATAAATATTCCAGATTTGCTGGCATAGTAAGAATTCACATTCGATATTGTTTAACTAAGGTTTTTTCTTGGTTGTTATTTGGAACCAGCGAGACTTCTTAAAAGGAAAATGGCTTTAAAAACCCAATGAACTATCCCGTAACTAAACTATCAGTTATGCAAGTCATAAATGACTTGGAAGAGATATAGAAAATCTCTAATGATGAAAATAAGTGGAATCATAAGAACTAACTATAAGGGTCATTATAACATCCACTATTACAGAACTTTTATCCATAAAAGTTAAAGATGAAGAAAATACCTGAAGTCTCGAATAGGTGAGGATACTAGGCCAATATCTCTGTCTCGACTCCCAAGTGGTCTCCTCCACTAGGCGGTGCATCCACTAAACCTTAACTACATAAATCTCTCTGGTATACAACTGTCTTACCTCACTAGCCAAAATAAGCACGGGTTCCTCGACAAAGGTCAACTACTTATCCAACTGGACTAAGTCCCACCTAAGCACATGAGATGGGTCAAGAATATACTTCTATAACATAAAGACATAGAGACATGGAAAACCAAATGAACAGTAGCAAAATCTAGAGGCAAGGCTAACTCATAGGCAACTTCACCAACTGTACGGAGAATTTCAAAAGGACCAACGCATCGAGGGATAAACTTAACCTTCCTTCTAAACCTCATAACACTCCTCATGGTAGAAAGATTAAGGAAAAAATGATTACCAACTTTAAATCTTAAGGCCCAGAGCCTACGATCAGTATAGGTCTTCTGTCTATTCTAGGATGCTCTCAATCTATCCTGAATCACCTTGAGTTTACCAATGAGTCCTGAAACAATTCCTACCATGAGGTCTCACCTCAAAAGTCTCAAACCATCCTATTGAAGAATGACATCTCCTTATACACAAAGCCTCTTAAGGTGCCATCTCAATACTTGAATCATAGTTGTTGTTGTATGTGAACTATTCCAATGCTAGGTTCTTATCCCACTATCCTTCAAAATCCATAACATAGGACTATAGCATATCCTTAAGCACCTAAATAGTCCACTCGAACTAACCATCTGTCTATGAATGAAAAGTTGTACCCAAATCCACTTGAGTACCTAACTCTTCCTGGAATGCTCTCCAAAATCATGAAATACAAAACCACGGTCTGATATGATAGAAATCGGCACCTATGCAAGTGAACTATCTCATAAACATAAATATGGGCTAATCTTTTAGCACTAAAGGTCATCTAAATAGTAATGAAATATGCCAATTTAGTCAAACGATCCACTAAAACCCAAATACCATCAAGAACATGGGTAGTAAGAGGCAAACCATTAATGAAATCCATGGAAATCCATTCCTATTTCTATTCGAGAATCGATAACCTCTGAGTCAATCCTCCAGGATGCTAATGCTCAACCTTAACCTACTGACAATATAGGCAATGAGGCACAAGTTCTACCACATCTGTCTTTATACCATCCTACCTGTAATGCTGCCTGAAATATGTATACATCTTAGTTATACCAATATGCATTGAATATCTAGAGATATGAGCCTCATGAAGAATTAACTGAATTAAGTCATCAAGCTGGGGAATATAAATAAAACCCTAAAATCTCAAAATACCCTTAGAATCAATAGTGTGCCTCTTAGACTCACCACTCACTACCTAATCAAAGAGAAAACAGAGTTTGTTATCCTTATACTAATGATCACAAATCTGCTCAAATAGGAAGGACCTCGCCTCAACATAAGCCAAAATCCTCGCAGGATCCAAAATATCAAGGCAAATAATCAAATTGGCTAAGGACTAAATATCTCGTTCCATGGGCCTCTGAGAAACTAAAATGCATTCCAAGCTACACATACCCACTACCTTGCAACTTAAGGATTAAACTACTACATTTATGTACCTCGAATGATACAAAATGGATATATCATAGTCCTTTAGCGAATCCATCTATCTATGCTTGTAATGTACCGAGTCTATACTCCAAAAGCTACATGGTGCTCATAATCTCGAAGGACCACAAGTTAACCCATGACTGGTACCTTTTGTAATAACTGAATAATAATATTGTAATATGCGAATATTATGTATGCCATAAGGTTAAATACTGTAATAAAGTTGACTATGGTATAACAATACCAAAACTGAAATATTTGTCTAAAAATACTCTAGTTTGAAAAGCCTCTAAACTGTCTGAAATATTGAGTTGATAGGACAAGTCCCCAACTAACTCCAAACTACTGAAATAACTGAAATGTCAAAGTAATAATCATGTCCTTGAACTGCGAGGACTCATCACTAACTTTGACTGCTAAAAATCTATAACTGCTACGGATAATCGGGAGCCCGTGCATCTGAACCTAAGTTATAAAACATCATAATGCAAAAGAAAGGTATGCATCAATACTTTGAATGTATTGGTATACAAAGTGAGGTAGGCTGAAATGTATGGGTTCATATGTATGAACAATACTAATTGAATAACATGAATGTAACTAAATAAGAGTACATGCATTAATACATAAACTGTAACTGAGATCATGATAATAATGGATACTGAGTCTAAATACTGATTAACTGATATTTGAGTCTACTGATATTGAATTACTAGAAACTGAGTGATTGTATATGCTAGTCCTAAATATGGAACTATTTTGAGTTCCACACTGAGCTGAGTGATTGTATGTTATAGTCCTAAATCTGTAGAGCTAAAATAAGTTCTATACTGAGATTAGAACTGAAACTGAGACTGTGGGAAGTAATCATCTAACTGATATGCTACTATCTGAATTGATTGGGTTTCAACCGATAACCCCAGCTGTAAAGGTGTCAGTACCATGCCACGGATAAAGACAAACTGAGTCACCCTCATCTGGCAAGTGCTCTAAACGAGAATGGTGGTACCCTTAACTAGCAGGTAGATCACCTCATCATCTCTTAACTGGTAGGTTAATGTCTCAACCTATGCTGGCTATGTAGTTCTAGAACACAAGGACTGATTTTAAGAATCATACCCTTTACTGGCAGGTGAGTCCCCATCCTTGGGTTCACTCGGTGTTGAAGCCTACTCCCCACTGAATAGGCCCTGGACTAATTTTTAAACTGTTCTAAGCTAGACTAAACTGTTACTGATTGTACTGTTTAACAAAACTGAATTGAGTTTACTGAGTTTCATAGATTAATGGAATACTACTAAATTTTGTTAACTGACTGATTACTACTGAGTTTCCCTGAGTTTTGTAACTGACTAAATTCTACTGATCATGACATGTCTAAATGTTATTCTATAACTGAAACTGTCTCTAGGCATACAAATAAATTGTTGGGTATTAAATACCCCCACGACTCAATAGCATAAAAAGCAAACCATTGCATGACTTTATTAGTATAATGGTACTAGCTTACTAACAATACATCCACTTAGACATTTCTGTCAAACACTTGATATACATTGGGCTTGTGTAAGATTAAATTCACATAATATCATGTTATGCTTGGGCTAGTCAATTGACATAGGCATATTGACAAACACTTGAGAAACATTGGTATTTCACATATAAATACACATGTAGTTCTATCATGAATACTAAATTCAACTTGCAACCCAAGAATTTAACGTGAAGTTCACAAAGTTCAATTCATAATTAACTAGTTTGCATGAAACTTGGGACAAATCATGCAGTTAGATCACCATTAACATAATAATCATGAATACATTCAAGATCCAACAAAAAATCCAAGAAATCAATTAACTTCAATTTTAAAAGAGTTTCTTGGACTCAAATGGTTGAAGGATACCCTTGGATGAACACTTCACATACCTTAGTGACTAAATTCTTAAAGATTGGTAATGGTTTTATGAGTTCTTGATTTGAAATTGATCCCCCTAGGGTTTCTATTCTAGAGAAATTTGAGAATAATGAATGAATTTAGCCTCTAAAGGGGCTTAATCTCATGTTTTGAGGGCTGATATACATGGGAAAAAGACCCTATTACCCTTGTGAATGTCGCTTTTTTAATGACTGAAAACTAAACTGTTGATGCATAGACCAACAAGCCGTATCATTGGCATCAATGTGATAGCAACGCGCCATGTCGAGTCCGCATCGATACACTAGAAATTGCCACTGGGAGCCAAGGAAAATATTGATCGATGCAATGGCCGCTGCATAACGCCTAAATTGCATTGATACACCATTTTGTATTCCCAAACGTGGTTCAAACAAGGTCTGAAAAATATGAAACTCGTTTGAGAATACCTACTGACATTCCTGGTCATGAATTAACCTAAAGATTGATATTTTAAGGTCATAGAGGTCATGAAATAGAGTTGCCAACTTATGAAGGCTAAAATGACAATAAGTTTGCATACTTAGCTAAAATTTTCTATGTATGGGACCCCTTAGCAAGCTTAAAACACTGAGTTGAGATTAGGATTTTGCGGGGTCTTATAATATCTCCCCCTTGGGAACATTCATCCTCGAATGAGACAGACTAAATTGAGAATACTGATAGACTAGATTCAAACACTAGAAATACACAACTGAAGCATGATTCCATGACTGAAATTACTGATATACTAAATTATCATACTGAACATGGATATCTGATACATGAGTACATAGTTGAACATGATTCATGAATGCATGATAGGGATTACTAATAAACTGAGCCTATATACTGGACATGCATGTCTGATGCATGAGTACATGACTGGACTAATTCATAAATTCATAACTGAGTATGCAACGTTAATTAATGCTAAGTTGGTAAATATATCTGAACATGAGACTGAGTAAATTCAAAGAAAATCTATTACCTTTTGCTGAGTTTGAGTTTGTGGATAAAAGGTGAGGATACTTCATCTGCATATCCATTTCTTCTTCCTAAGTAGCTCCCTCAATAGACTGATATGCCAAAGGACTTTGACTAGAGGGACTTCTTTGTTCCTTAGTTTAAGAATCTGGTAATCAAGGATTTCAATTGGGATCTCTTCATAAGAGAGGTTGTTCTGAATATCTATGCCCTCTATAGGTACTACAACTGCTGGGTCACCTACGTATTTCTTTAGCAAGAAGACATGGAACACTGGATGAAATGAAACTAAGTCTAAAGGCAACTCAAGATCGTAAGCTACCTTTCTGAAGCGAATAAGAATTCAGTAAGGACTAACATATCGGGGATTGAACTTCCCCTTCTTAATTTTCAAGAATACAAAATCACCGATCCCCAACTCGAAATTATTTACTGAATACGTATGAATGGGAACATGAAAACATAACTAAGCCTAAAACGTGATTTAGGAACTAATTATCATAAACAGAATTGAGCCCCTGAATACATAGCTTATGGTTGAGATTGGAACTTGAGGGTCCACCTATAAGTACGCACTACTTCAAACTGGATTTGTTACTTGAAGAAAAGATGGAAGGTTTAGGTCATGAAAGCTCGGGAATTATAGTACATATCCTCCTTGGGACATTATGTCCCCTGAAGAATGCTGGATTGACTGTGATACCGAGGAAAAACTGAGATGATGCACTGGGAACCTACCAATCAAATTGTGACTACATAATGGGGTTAATAAACCAAGGCATGACCCTTAACTAAGACGAACTCACAACTGCATGGTTGCTCAATCTTGGAATAGTTACCTACATAAGACTTCAGATAGTGCGACTAGATGGAAGGATGGGAAACCCAACCATACGAACATTATCTGCCTAACTACTAAACTAAATTGTTGGGTTTGTGGGCTAACTTATGCTGAAAACTTATATTCAACTAGAGCCTTTCTTTTACACTTTTTATATCAAGTTCTAGTCAGTTTAGGGAGCGAGGAGTCTTGGCATGGCTGAATAAAATAGCTGAATAAAAAAATCACATCCTGGATAAAATGTTGTAATATAAGTCGGGGCCTATGAAACATCATCTAAGATAAAGTGACTAAACCTTATGCACTGCGACTACAAATTTTCAAGCTTACACTTATCCCTTGAATACTCTCTCAACTATACTTTCCACCTTAGTATAACATATCACCTGAGACTACTAAAAATATTCACATGGATGTTGAGCACGAGTGAATAAACTTACTAACTTATTTGATTATCTGAATGGATGATAGCTGAATACTTGGTTATGTAATATTGAACAGTACTTAGTCTGAATAACTAGACTGGAACTGTAGAGTATCATGTATATGAGGTAAGGACTGGATGGGTAACATAAGGTAACTGAGTATGAATTCATGAAAACTGTATTATTTTAGAAGGAAAGACAAAGCATAGAACATGACTCTAAAATAGTTTGTAAACTGGGGTAAGGAAATACTGATAACTGAATAACTGATAAATGTATGCTATGGTCAAGCCAATCTAAAACTAAACTGAGTTACTCATCTGATTACTGGATTGGTAATGGGACTGAGGCTGTAACTAAAACTGCAACTGAGACTATATGGGAACTGAATACTGGGTTCTGATAACTCTACCCACTAAGGTCTGATCTAGACTAAATTCTCCCACTAATGTTCAAGATTACTCAAATGTCCAAAATTAATTTAGCCACTTACACATCAACTCAACATTCAAGACCATCTTCATAACTAAAGCCTCGTGTAAAACTAGCATGGAATAGTCTTTTATTAATATGAAATATTTACTCTCTCCCTTCTAAGTAATTACTTATCACTATATCACTTTTTAAAAAGAGTCCACTAAAGGGTTAAAACATGAGGACCTGATGTTTGCATAAATACTATACCAAACTCGACACTTAAATAAGGTCTGAGGAATAGAATGACAACACCATGGATTTGTCAAAAGATCTAAACTGAGGATATGCATGATGAAATATGACTTTGGTTGATCGCTAGGAGTGTAACATGGGTCATGGGAACTGAGCATACTGTATAGCATAACATGAATATCTGAGTCATGAGCTGCACGACCTGAGTCTGGAGTTACTGTATTTATGGAACGTGATTTGTAACACTGAGTAAACTAGAACTCCTTATACTAGGAGCTGGAAGCGTCCATGATTGCTAACGTGCATGAGTATGGGATATGATCATAGAGCTAAAATGTAAGATATGAATGGATATCATGATAACTGATGGGTTTCATGAGTCTGGAATACGATTCTGAAATGATCTACATGATCATTCTCGCTACGGGAATAGACAAGGATGTCATCTATGAAGACTATGATGAACATGTCTAAGTACTGCTTGAACACATGGTTCATCAAGTCCATGAAATCTACTGGGGCATTGGAAAGACCAAACGACATGACTAAGAATTCAAAGTAACCATATCGAGTTCTGAAAGCTATATTCAGAATGTTATAGTCTCTAACTTTGAGCTAATGATAGCCCTATCTGAGGTCTATCTTAGAAAAGTAACTGGCACCCTGAAGTTGGTCAAAAAAGTCTCAATTCTAGGAAGTAGATACTTTTTCTTGACCATGAGTTTATTTAGCTGACGGTAATCAATACTTATTTTGAGAGAACCATCTTTCTTACGCATGAATAAAACTGGTGCACCCTACAGGGACATACTAGGTATGACAAATCCTTTATCTAGGATATTCTTTAATTGTTCTTTTAATTATCTAATTTCTGTAGGTACCATTCTATATAGAGGGATAGATACGGGCTGAGTATCTGGAAGAAGGTCTATTTCAAAGTTGATTTCCCTTTCGGGAGGAACTCCGAGAAGATCTTAGGAAAAAACATCTGAGAATTGACATGCTACTGACACTGATTCAAGATTAGGTGTTTCTGAACTAGAGTCCTGCACTCAAACGATATGGTAGACACATCCCTTAGATATCATTTTTCTCGCCCAAAGGCAAGAAATAAGCTGACCCCTAAGTGCTGAAGTACTACCCCTCCATTCGTGGACAGGCTCATTCAAAAACTGAAATTGGACAATTTTGTTTCTGCAGTTGACTGAAGCATAGCAAGAATGAAGCCAATCCATGCTGAGAATGACATTAAAATCGGTCATCTCTAATTTAATTAAGCCTGCTAAAGTGACTTTCTGAGATACCATAACCGAATAGTTCCTGTATACTCGCCGAGCTATGATAGATTTACCTACTAGGGTAGAGACTATGAAAGGCTCTACTAGGATTTTAGGACTGACTTTGAAGTCAACAGCTATATTAGGAGTTACAAAATATAAAGAAACTCCTGGATCTAGCAAAGAAGATATATGCAAATGATAAACTTGTAACGTACCAGTTACCACATCAAGAAAACTTTCCTAATCCTGTCGGGACTGAAGTGCATAAAGCCTATTTGGGTGTTTCCCACTGGTGGAACTGGAAATGGAACCCTGCTGATTTGGGCAACAAGAATGAGCTGGGGAATGATTTTGCTAACCCTAGGAACTTGACTGGGGACAATTTTAGACTCTGTGGCCTGGCTTGCCACTAAACCGTCTGAAATATGGAGTTGTTCGGAAAAGTTCCCAACTAACTCTAAACTACTGAAATAACTGAAATGCATAAGTAATAATCATGTCCTCAAACAATGAGGACTCACCAATAACTCTGACTGCTAAAATTTGTAACTGCTAGGGATAATCGAGAGCCCGTGCTTTTGAACCTATGATATAAAATATCATAGCGCAAAAGAAAGGTATGCATCGGTACTTTGAAGGTACTTTTATGCAAAGTGAGGTAGGCTAATATGTATGGGTTTATATGCATGAACAATACTAACTGAATAACATGAATGTAACTGAATGAGAGTACATGTATGAATACGTAAACTGTAACTAAGATCGTGATAACACTGGATACTGAGCTTGAATACTGATTAACTAATATTTGAGTATGCTCATACTGAATTACTGGTAATTTAGTGACTATATCTGACAGTACTAACTATGGAACTATGCTGTATTTCATACTAAGATGAGTGACTGTATATAATAGTCCTAAATTTGTAGAATTAAACTGAGTTCTATACTGAGATTGGAACTGAAACTGAGAATGTGGGAAGTAATCATCTAATCGACATGACCCTCTCTGAACTATTAGGGTCCAGCATATAATCCTAGCTAAAAGGGTGTCAGTACTGTGCCACGGGTAAAGACAAGGTGAGTCACCCTTATCTGGCAAGTGCTCTAAACGAGCATGGTGGTACCCTCAACTGGTAGGTAGATCACATCATAAACCCTTAACTGGCAGGTTAATGTCTAAACCTATGCTAGCTACGTAGTTCTGGAATACAAGGATTGTTTCTCACAATCACACCCTCTACTGGCAGGTGAGTCCCCATCATTGGGTTCACTCAGTGTTGAATCCTACTCCTAACTTAATAGACCCTAGACTGATTTCTAAATTCTTCTAAGCTAGACTGACCTGTTACACATCATACTGTTTAACTGAATTAAACTGAGTTCACTGAGTTCCATGGACTGATGAAATACTACTAAATTCTATTAACTGACTGAGTACTATTGAGTTTCCCTGAGTTCTATAACTAACTAAATTCTACTAATTGTGACATAGATGAATACTATTATGTAACTGACACTGGCTTTAGGCATACATCTAAATTATTGGGTATTAAATACCCCCATGACTCAATAGCATGAAAAGCAAATCACTGCCTGGCTTTAGTAGCGTAATAGTACTACCTTACTAACAATACATTCACTTAGGCATTTCTGTCAAACACTTGATATACACTGGGCTTGTGCAAGATTAAATTCACATAATAGCATGTTATGTTTGGGCTAGTCAATTCACATAGGTATTTTGACAAACACTTGAGAAGTATGGGTATTTCACATATCAATACACATGTAGTATTATATTGAATTTTACATTCAACTTGAAACTCAAGAATTTAACATGAAGTTCACAAAGTTCAATTCACAATTAACTAGTTTGCATAAAAATTAGGACAAATCAGGGAGTTAGATCACCATTAACATCATAATCATGAATACATTCAAGATCCAACAAGAAATCCATGAAATAAATTAACTTAAATTTTAAAAGAGTTTCTTGGGCTCCAATTGTGGAATGATAACCTTGGATAAACACTTCACATACCTTAGTGCCTGAATTCTGAAAGATTGGTGGTGGTTTCTTCAGTTCTTGATTAGAAATTGATCCCCCTAGGGTTTCTTTTCTTGAGAAATTTGAAAATAATGAATGAATTTAGCCTTTAAAGGGGCTTAATCTCATATTTTGGGGGATGATAAACATGGGGTAAAAACCTTATTATCCCTGAGGGTGCAACTTTTTTAAAGACTAAAAATTGAACTATCGACGGCAGACCGATGCGCCTGTCATTGGCATCAATGCGATAGCCAACACGCCGTGTTGAGTCTATGTCGGTTCACTAGAAATTGCCACTGGGAGCCATGGAAAATATTGACTGATGCGATGGCCAATGCGTCGCGCTGAGATCGCGTCGATACACTATTTTGGATTCCTAAACGTGGTTCAAGCAAGGTCCAAAAAATATGAAACTCATCTGGAACACCAACTAACGTTCCTGGTCATGAATTAACCTAAAGATTGATATTTTATGATCATAGAGGTCGTGAAATAGAGTTGCCAACTTACTAAGGCCAAAATGACACTAAGTTTGCATACTTAGCTAAAATTTCTAAGTCTGGGACCCCTTAGCAAGCTTAAAAGACTGAGTTGAGCTTAGGATTTTGTGGGGTCTTATAATGCTGGCGAGCATTAATCGCTCACTGGGTCATAAGATGTTGAAGGCTGTGGTGATTGGTGAAAATGTCACAATGCACTCCATACAAATAATGCCTCCATGTCTTAAGCGTAAATACTACCACCACCAACTCCAAATTATGAGTAGGGTAGTTACGCTCATGCACTTTAAGTTGTCTAGAAGCATAAGCAATGCCATGACCCTGCTGTATCAAAACACTGCCAAGACCAACACCTATTGCAGCATAAAACATGGTGAATCCCTTGACCTTTATAGGAAGAGCTAACATTGGAGCTGAAGTAAGACAATCCTTGAGCTTCGCAAAGCTCAATTTAGACTTCTCAGACTATCAAAAAAGAACTTCCTTCTTAGTCAATCAGTCACAGGGGCTGAAATAGTTGCAAAGCTCTCAACAAAGCACCTATAATAATTGATCAAACCAATGATACTGTGAACCTCAGTAGGATATGTAGGCCTAGACCAATCATGAATCACAACAATCTTAGTTAGTTCCACCATGGTACCGACTTTACATACCATATGTCTAAGGAATGACAATGACTCAAGCCAAAACTCACCTTAGAGAACTTGGAAAAGAGCACATTATCTCGCATGATCAGGAGAAATATCCTTAAATGTTGTGCCTATTCCTCACTACTCCTCAAATACACTAAAATGTCATCAATGGACACAATAAAGAAGGATTCTAGATAGGCTCTAAACACATGGTTTATAAAATCCATGAATGCGGTTTGGGCATTAGTTAGCTTAAAATACATCACCAAGAACTCATAATGACCAGAACGGGTTTTGAAAGCTGTCTTCGGAATATCCTCGGCCCAAAACCTCAACTAATGATAACCAAACCTCAAATCAATATTAGAAAACACGGCTGCACCCTGAAGTTGGTCGAACAAATCATTGATATGAGGCATAGGATAACAGTTCTTCACCATCACCTTATTAAGCCTCCTATAATAAATACATATACGCATGGAGACATTTTTTTTCTTTACAAATAATATAGAAGATCCCCATAGGGACACACTCGATCTAATAAAACCCTTACCAAAAAGATCCTGAAGCTAAGAATTTAGATCTTTAAGCTCGGTAGGGTCCATATGATAAGGTTCCATATAAATAGATCGGGTGCCAAGATCAAGGTTAATAGCAAACTCAATCTCACGAACAGGGGGAATACCATGTAGGTCAGTAGGGAACACATCAGGTTACTCATAAACAATAGGAACAGAGTCAAGTGACAAACTCTCTACATGAGTATCATATATACAAGCAAGATAAGACTCCCAGCCCCTCCATATAAGTCTCCAAGCACAAACATAAGAAATAATCCCTATCAGCTCATGACTAATCACTCTCTACCATACGATTGGGAGTATACCTGGCATGGCTAAGGTAATGGTCTTCACAAAATAATCTGTGACCACATGATAGTGGGATAACTAGTCCATGCCCAGAATCACATTGAAATCCAATATATCCAGAATAATAAGATCAACATAAGTATCAACATCACTAACTATCATGACATATAATCTAAATACTCAATCCACTACTAATGAATAACTCACGAGAATAGATACCTATATTGAAATAGATAATAATTTATAAGTGAAGTCCAGCTATAGAGCATATTAAGCAGATATATAAGAGAAAGTGCATCCAAGATGAAAAAAAGCAAGGGCTGATTCGCGGCACACCAAGATCGTGCCTATTTCTACAACATTCAAAGTCTCAGCCTCGGGTCAAATAGGTATTGCATATAACTGACCATGCCCGCCACCTAGATGGGCACCTAACTGACCTCCTATCTTACCTACCTGAGTACCACCTCGAGCACCTTAATAACCACCCTTGTAACCTTGCAAACCACCTCTACCTTAGGGATAAATTGCCCTAATTGGGGTAGCACCCTTGGATGAAATAACTATCATCCCACGACAAGTAAAATCTCGCGAAAATTGACCAAAAAGACCACAAGTAAATAAGAGTCATGAGTAGAACTGGAACTATAGATCCAACTGAACCAAAGTAACAATCACATCTAGCATAACCATCAGACAAACCTCTCAAAGATTGATCATCTCCTTTACTGAGGTGACCACTAGTACCAAACTGATCTATGTTAGTAGTCTAAAGAGTTTCCTAAACTGGTCAACTAGTATGGCTCTAAGGTTAAAAAGATAGATACGGAGGATACCCAATATGAGACCTACCACCTCTTAATTAAGAACTACTACAACACCCACTAAATCTGTCCTAGTACTTAGCTATCTTATCACGACCCTCATAGTGTATGTCCTCTATCACTCTAGCATAATCTAAAACCTCAGCAAAGGTCCTACCCATAACAACCAAACTTTGAGTAGCAATCCAAATAGGGAGTCTAAGTTCTCTTATAAAGCAACAAACTCTCTTATACTCCGTATCTAAAATAGAAGTCATATACCTGGTAGAATTATAAAAATTGGCCTCATACTTGGAAACTGCCATAGAACCCTACTCCAATCTGGTGAACTGATCCCTCAGTCGATCTCTAAGGCAGTGCAACATATACTTCTCCAAGAACATCTTAGTGAACTGAGACTATGATAGGGGAGAAAATCCAACTATCCTAAAGCTCATCAAACCTCTCTACCAGTGTTGAGAAGACAAATCTAACTAAAATATGGTATAATCCACACCACCAGTATCAACAAGCCAAAACAATGAATTCTATCCTTTCAATTGGTAAGAAACTAAAATTTATTCTCTCCCAAAGCATCAAAAAACCTAGGTGGAGCCAACCTAAAAAATCTACTTAACATCTTCTTCTTCTTAATAGACATAGCAGTCTGGATCAGAACTGGCTGAGCAGCCATTGGCTGAACAATTGCCGACATAGGAGGAACCTTAAATCTAGGAGCTGCAGCTGCAACCTGTACTTCTTCTCTTGTATTCTATGCACCACCAGATATCACACCACTAATGATACCAAATAGCTAAATCAAGATGTCTCTGAGAAAAGAAGATGAATTATAACCTTGTGGGGCCTGGGATAATCCCTGGCCTACCGCTGGCTATGGTGGAAGAATCTCTGGCTTTTGTGAAAAAATAGGGTTTAGGGGAGGTATCCCATCCTGCTCCCTAACTGGGGACACATCATAAGGCTGTCCTCAAACAGGAGTAGGATCCCTGGGCTCAGTCTTAGGACCTTCCTCATGCATAGTGGTAGCACATGTCCTGGGCATTTGCAAAAAGTATAGTCAAGAAAATATCCTATAAATCAACTCAGACTCTTAGCATGAAATGAGTGAAAAACGTGAAGGACTCCTAAAAATGTCCCATAGCCTCCCAAAGATAGAAAATAGACATCAATGCTCAAATCCACAGGACTCTATTAGACACTTGCTCTTGTACCGATAATACTGGTGAAACCTAGGGTCTGATATTAATTTGTCACAACATTGTAATCCGAAGATAAGGCAATGGGTTAATTTGGTAGAATTGTCCACTGCTCCTATATACATGACACAATCATAATCAACAGTGTTCTATTAAGATAAGACAATCAAAATACAGATACCAATTGCATGACCTAGTAATATTAGTATAAGAACATCTAATTTTGATAATATGAAATACAAATTGTAAGTCTAAAATAGTCAATACATCCATCTTAAATACAAAAGACTAAACTAAGATAGCGGGAAATGAGTGACTCAAAACTTAAAAATCTCACCCTATCTATAGAAGATCAATACTACACTGATGAAGTTCAAACTATACCTCATCTCAGAAGATGATATAGTCATTGTAAAAATATAGTAACCCAATAGAGGTTGGGGTTGAGTTTCAAAGAAACGCATAAAATCATGGATCTCAGCAGTTGTAGTCAGTGAGTAGAATAAGAAAAGTAAAAGGGGGAAGGGGGTTGATGTAGTAATCTTGAGCAAGTAACTATATCAACTTTGGTTGTAATCAGTTGTAGGTTAACACTAGGATTGTGTTCCCCCTGGCTTCTCAACTCTGTAATCTTATCATGTTTTGGTGAACCAAACTGTTACTTTGCAGGCAGAATCGATAAATTATATATCTTCTGTTGTCTTTTGGATAAGCTGAAGGATTTAACCATTTACTATTTGAGTCACAAGATATCGCCTTACTAACCCTTATCTTGATCCCAGTTAACTATTACCTTTTAAGTCTCTAGTTATTAGATAAAAGCTAACCATCTTACTTAGATATTACCTAGTAGCGTGGATCGACAGTTAAACTCCAAATTATTGTTGTCTTTATCTTTTCCTAGTAACTACTCCTCTTTTGGAGTAAGTAGCAATATCTAAGTAGGATCTTGTGCACCTGTTAAGAAAACTAGTAATTGAGTTAATTCTATGGTTTGTAAATAAAGTGTGAGTTAGATACTATAAAAAGAGAAAGTAGGTTTAATATAGGGTGTGATAGAGGGTACTCTTAGTAAATTGGATAGTTACATTCTGTCGCAAGAAGGATTAATTAAACATAAATAGAGAGTAAGGGTTAATCATAGTCTAGTAGAGTATCAGGTAACCTGCGAGCATAAACAAAGTGGTAAGACCATTTAAGAGACAACCTCACAATAGTATATGGCATTATATTTAATTAATAAAATACATGGAGTAACAAGGAAAAGGTTAATAAGGTTGAGTATGATTACCGCTAAACAATTATATAAGAAGGAATGTGAGAGTTATATCAGAGACATGAATGAGAGTCATGGATAGCCAAGATTACTAATGACACCTAGGTAGAAATACTAGTCTTTTAGGGATTTAGCTTAATGATTATAATAATTGTAACACCCCGTACTTTCAGGTTAGAGTTTAAACCATCGGTCCTATGCGTATAGACCCAAACTTATTAATTACTTGTTAACAAATGTGTGATGATAAATCCCATAGGTTGTGAATACCTTTGAATGTGAATTTAGGTCACAAGAATCCCCTAAATATACGATGAGTTAAAAACAGTTCTATCGAATAAGTTTTAGGAGACACTTTAACGTGGGTCAACTTTTGTCGACCATAACTTTTTTTATATAACGAACTAGGTAACCAGTTATATATCAAATGAAATATCTTTGCTTCTTCTTTCCAACTTAATTGATTTCATCCAAATTCAGCATCAGAGTAAAACGTTATGCCCAATTTACTTCAGCATATTAGTCTATTAACTGAGGGACTATTACAACTTTTTTTATTTCCTTAGGGGTATTTTAGTCTTTTATCTCAACCCCAATCCGTCCAAACAAAATATTTAAGCCTCTTACAATCATTTTATGCTTATATTCATCAAAATTCCTCTCAACCAGAACCTTAAGCTCGAACATTAAAGATCAATAATTCAAGCCTCTAAATTCAAGATTTCCAAGAAACTGATGAAGGTTCGGATTCCATTCTTCTAACAATAAAATCTAAGATACATTTGGTTTTACCTAAAATATATGGGCATGGTGAAAATGTTTTTAATGATTCTTGGAATATTAAGAAATCATGAATTTTCAATGGGTTTTGGAATTATGTTTACAATCTTGCATTATGAATTATCTAATGATATTATTGTTTGGTCTTGAGTCCTTTTCCCTAAATTGATTTGTACTTTTTATATATGTATGTATGAAATTGAGTTTGAAGATTCAATTGAGAGGATTAAAATATAGAATCTCTCTCATTCTATGATTGTCCATTGTTTTCATACGATATAAATTACTTCAAAATGCATTTTTGAGAAGCATGATATAAATGTCTTAATTATTGCTTATGACTTGATTATGGTTTTAAATTGAAAAGAGAGGGTTATTTGTGCTAATATAAATGAAAAGTGGTGATTCAAAGAAATTGCATAGGTTGTTACAAAATACTTGACCACCACATGTTTGTTGAAATAACTAAAAGAGAGAGTCTTGCATAATTTTTACATATGATTGAAATATGGATTTTCTTGAATTGTTTGAATGATATGGTGGTCCAAACTTTATGTTTTGAATGAAAAGACTATAAAATAATATTTTATGGCTCAGAATTATGACTTGGAATTCTTAGTATGACGATACTAAATCAGATAAAGCCATGATAAAACTTAGAACAGAATACAGATTTCATTTTAGATTTAAGATTTTGAATTCAGAAAGAGTCATGTTTAGAATGGGTTAAAACTGAGCATTAAGAGAGTTAGGTGGTTACCCAAACAAGGAACGAGTCATATGATTTATTGCCTGAAACTGTATTTTGCTGATATTGGTATATTATTATTCGCTGGCCTAGTGCACTGGGGCAAATCAGATTCAAATACTTCAACCCTTGCAAAAAAAATTTGTTAGGGGTTTGGCCGTCGAGTTAATGACAGATTCCATATTGCTCATGGGAAACTTTCATATATATAGGGTGTACCACCTAACTCAGAAGTAATACAAAGAATGAAATTGCACTGACAAGATTGTTTTGATATCTTTTGAATGACCCATGTCTTTTAAACTATTTCACGAATAATGTTTTATGACTTGCTCTCACCTATGTTATATATTTATAAATTCATTATTTTAGATTGCTTTGTATACCAGTATATCTGTATTAACCCTCTCTCTCTCAGGACCCGAGTTAGAGTCCTGCAGTCCCATATAATAGTAGATACATGTTTGTCAGAAATTTGCAGCTAGTGAGCCTCCTTTACTTTGGAAGGCCTGTATTAGAGCTTGTTATTATTGTTCTATTTTGATTCATGGCTTGACTGGGGCCTTGTCCCAGATTTTAGATAAATATTATTTTTAGTTGTTAGAGATTTCATAAACTGATGTTAGAAGTTATTTAGAGGTTTATGGTTTCCATTATAGATTGTTCAATTGAATTATGTTATTGACCATGATTCTGTATTATTTAATATTTTTGCATTTTCCTTTGTATTATATGAATGTATGTATGATTGCCAAATAGAGAAGGGCGCTTGGGCCTTTATGATTCGGGATGCCCCTCACGGTTGGGGCCCCAACTTGGGTCATGATAAACTTGGTATCAAAGCACGGTTCATGGTCCCAGGGTATTTGCAAAATCATGTTTAGAAGAGTCTTGCTTATGGGTGTATTGTGCGCCACACTTATAATCAGGAGGCTGCCAGGCATTTAAGAGATTTTTTCTTATTATTTCATAATCTAGTTCGTTTTGTAGAGTTGTCCATAAGAAAGTTATCTAAATTCATTCCTTGTTCTAATTTCATGGGTCATACCTCATTGTCGAGGTGATACAAGTCTAAGAGTCTAGCTCCCCAACGATGTGCTTATCTCTGATTGAGTCATCCATAAAGTTCTGAGACAGCATGAGGACTTGAGAGGAGTCCATTAGTACTTCAAGTTGTATTTATTTGAGTATATGCTTTCATTCTGATGAAAACGTGCTTTTCAGCCTGAGATATAAAGTCTATTCAGTCCTTTTTTCAAAATTCTTGTTGCGAATATCATGCATAAGGGTAATGATGTGTAGCAGAATATTGTAACTGTATTTTCCACCCGGGCAGTAGTATTTGTTAAAGTGTCATAACCTATTGGTAGTAAAATAGGTCAAAAAGTAACAAGGTTAGGAGTCAGAGTGAGGGTGACTTTTGTGTAAATAAATAGTTTTAGTTGTATAACCATTGATTGGAGGATGGTTTAACATTTTATAGTGATAGACTAATGTGTGGCAATATTTGTAGATTGTATGGTAGTTTGTGAAGGAAGTGATTGGATATGATTATTATTTGTTCAAAATAGTGAAGGAGCTCAAAGTAGATAGTTATGGTGGTTATAAAAATTATTTATAGGTAGTGAATGGAAAAACGTAGACTAGTCAATAAGTTATGGGTAGAGACTCATTATTGTTTCTGAATTTGGTGATAGTGAGAATGTGTACAGGGGTAATTAAGTATGATATGAGAAATCAGAATTTGCAGATAAGATTGAAATGGGTTATATTATAAGATTAAGATCGACTAATCCTATCATGTGACTTTACCCCCTTTGATGGTCTTTTTCCTTAAGTAGTAGTAAACTAGTACTTCATGTGAGAAGATATATAGTGGATTTTGAATTGTAATAGTGAGGTTATGGGAGAGTTGTGTTTGTAGGTAGTAGTTAAGTGAAGTATTTGGGTTGATTCTCAATTTGATGGACTAGTGTAGTATGTGGCACGCTTTACCGGTGGTATATAATTGAGGGTAGACAACAGGCTTGAAATTTAAATGTGGAGTATAGTAGTGAGAATAGCAGCTCGAGATTGATGATGCATGTTTTGTGGAACTAATTAGAAAGCTGGTAGAGGAGTTTTTTTATTTATTTATCTCCCCACCGCCTCTATTTATATTTATATTTACATTTCTTTAGTTTATGTGGATTTGCTATAGGAATTTTTCCTTAAAAAGTAATATGGAGATTTTAATTTGTATAAGTAGCCCACTTCATTAAATCTATATTTGGCCTTGAGATTAGCATACATGGATCCACTTGAAGTTCATTAGACTATTGTCGTCAACAAAGAACTAGAGTTAAATGAGTGTATTACTGAGTTCTCATATAGCTTTGAAGATTCATTGTTTAAGGTATGTTAGGGAAATTCTTCTTTTTTTGGCATGATTTCATAAAATTTATAACTTCGGATCTACGAGCTATTAAAAGAATTTATTATTATTAGGTGTCTCTAAATTGGTGTTGGTATTGTTTTTGTTAAAACTCCCTATTGGTTAGTAGGTCCCAGGTCAAATTAAAAGTAGCAGAATATATCGGTATGATTATAGGATTATGATGATTGTCGTTCAAATGTAAATTCTTAATATACTATTATTCCTTCTTATAATTTACTGGAAATATATTAAAATGAGTACATACTTCTCTTAATGATTGAATTGGAATTATGCAATGTGTTCTTATCAAGTAAATACATGCTATTGAAGTTCAATGTTAAAATTTGCTCCCTTGTTGTTCTTAAATAGTTGGCACCTATATGCTAGAGAATATGAAATCATATAATTGCTACTCCTTAAGCATTTTAGTTGTTAAAAGAGTACAAATTCAATTGTCTCATAATCTGTACAGATAGAGAAAGTCTTTATGTGTCAAATAGCAATAAAGGGATTTTACTGTACATTAATTATCATTATTGTAGATTGTTATGACATCCTACTTAGTGTTGCTTTAGGATGATAAGTTGGTAGGTGTACTCTTTACTAAATCATTTTCTTGATACTTGCACATATGTATTTGACCTTGGTACATCTTTCTACAACTTGTTTTAAATTATAGAAATTGGAGAATTCACTTATAAGGCTTGGTTGTCTAAAGAGATTAGAGTGCTATATGAAAGTGTATTAATTTCAGCATACTTATATCAAAAATATTTCATACGTATATTTTTATGGTATTTTTGTTTCCATACCCATGCTTTACTAGTTGTTCTACATATCATGATGGTCTTGTTAGCTCGCATAGCGATTATTCATTTCTATTATGGATTGTTGATTTGCTGAAATTGTTATTATGCTATGATTTGCTTATTAGTCGCCCTTACTGCGAAATATTAGTATTAGGTTGCCATGTGATAGAGGTGACGGTTGTGTAAGCTGAATAAGGGGCAGATAATAATTATGAGGCTATAGTTGTTTAGTTTTGATTATTTTGCATTGTATAGCATCCCATCAGGTGAGTGGGGATGGTATCTTCCCGAATTATGGGGCCCAAGTAGATTTTCAGTTGATTGGATATTAATACTAGATTTAACACTTATTTCCTTGTAGATTAACATCCAGGAAGGGTGGTCTATGTAAGCAACTTGGACATATTTTAAAATTATACGAGGTTTAGTAAACATAACATATCTCTTTCTGTAGAACTATATTCTATACAAAAAAAATATATGTTTTGAGAAGATGCCACATATATATACAACTTCTAATTTTATGGAAAAGAAATTGGTTTTGCTATTATAGACTTAAGATACAGAATGTCAAAGGGGATAAGTTTTGTCCTGTTTTTAAATTTAGAAATCTCCCTATGTTCCACTATCAGTATTTTGATGATAAGAGTTTATACAAGATTTATATGTTGGTGATTCTAGATTCCTTGCAGCTCTAGGAGATATATCTACAACTTTTATGAAGGTTGTAAAGCTTGGATATATTGTTTGCCTATTCAAAACTAAGTTGTGACACTTCATAGTGAGGCTGTCCAGGTTTGAGAATTAGTATAATTTGCACAAATTAGAGTTACTTTTGATACTCAGCTTGATTCATATCAACAAGATGGATTTCTAAGAGTTAAAGAGGTAATTAAGTTTGTGTCAAGGTTGTATATACTTATTTATAATCTGAGGAATCTGAAATAATTGTTTAATGTTACAATTTGAAATCTTCAAGCTATGGCTGGTTGCTTATGTGCAAAAGCCTAAGGTTCGCATATAAACTTGACCTTTTACTTTAATTACCTGCTAATATATTCAAAATAATCATTGTAGTGCACGCATTAAGTGTTTACTTGACCATATACGTCGTTTGGTTCACAGGATCATATGTTGCCTTGTTTCGATATCACTTCTGTCGTGTTAGGATAAGGTGACCTATGTAGTCTCTATTGTTTTGATCATTCAACTTTATATCCCTATTTAGAATGTGCCTTTTTTCCTAATTGGTACCTATTCACTTGCCTCATTAGTTCTTATGCTCATGTGCTCTTTTAATTATTATCATATAGTAAGCATTTATCATATAGTCCAAACCTCTTTTAGTTGAGAAGTTATGTATGTCCATTTGAAACTCAAACTTGAAATGTCTAGATGTGTATTGGGAGAATTGTAAGTTGGATATGATGAAGCATGTAATTTATTGTTTGTGGTGTAGACGAGTAGTGTCTCTAATGCTTAAGTCTTTTCGTTGTATCTTGTAAGATGGAGAATGCTTCAATTCACATGTCCCGCCATAATCTCATCTCATGTCTTATACCAATCTTAATTAGATTGAGGATTCTTATAAATTCATGTCTTATAATTTTTTGATCATGTGCTATAAAACACATGCCTAGATCATGTTGACAACAAGTTTCGTTATCTCATGTTTCATGCTTACACGTTTCCCCAAGAGTTATCATGAATCTCGTTGACTGCCATCACATATTTTGTTGAGGAAAACTGTTCAATACGATGCTACATTCTTTATTCTACACTTTTAGAGTTTCAAAAGTTCCTACCCATCATTCGGGGACGAATGATCCCAAGGGGGGATAATGTAACACTGTACTTTTGGGTTAGAGTTTAAACATCGTTCCTATGGGTATAGACCCAAACTCATTGATTCTATGTTAATCAATATGTGATGATCAATCCTGTAGGTTGTGAATACCTTTGAATGTGAATTGAGGTCACAAGAATCCCCTAACTCTAAGACGAGTTGAAAACAATTCTATCGAATAAGTTTTAGGGGATACTTCAACTTGGGTAAACTTTCATCAACCATAACTTTTGTTATATAATGAATTGGGTGGCCTGATATATATCAAACGAAATATCTTTGAGTCTTATTTCCAACGCAACTAATTTCATCCAAATCCATCAATGTAGTAAAAAGTTATGCCCAATTTACTTCAGCATATCAGTCGAAACAACTGAGGGACTATTACGACTTTTTTTGTTTCCTTAAGGGTATTTTAGTCTTTTCTCTCAACCCCAATCCATCTAAAAACAATTTTTAAGCCTCTTACAAGAATTTTATGCTTATATTAATCAAAATTCCTCTCAACCAGAACCCTAAGCTCCAACATTCAAGATCAATAATTGAAGCCTCTAAATTTAAGATTTCCAAGAAACTGATTAAGGTTCGGATTCCATTGTTCTAACTACAAAATCTAAGGTACGTGGGGTTTTCCTAAACTACATAGGCATGGTGAAAATGTTATTAATGATGCTTTAAATATTGAGAAAACATGAATTTGCAATGGGTTTTGGAATTATTTTTACAATCTTGGATTATGAATTATCTAATGATATTATTTTTTAGTCTTGAGGCCTTTTCCCCAAATTAATTTGTACTTGTATATATGTATGTATGAAATTGAGTTTGAATATTTAATTGAGAGCGTGAAAATATGAAATCCCTCTCTTTCTATGATTGTCCATTGTTTTCATACGATATGGATTGCTTCAAAATGCATTTTTGAGAAGCATGATATAAATGTCTTAATTATTGCTTATGACTTGATTATGGTTTTGAATTGAAAAGAGAGGGTGATTCTTGCAAATATAAATGAAAAGTGGTGATTCAAAGAGATTGCATGGGTTGTTACAAAATACTTGACCACCACATGTTTGTTGAAATAACTAAAAGAGAGAGTCTTGCATAATTCTTACATATGATTGAAATATAGATTCTCTTGAACTATTTGAATGATATGGTGGTCCAAACTTTCTATGTTGAATGAAAATACTGTAACATGATATTTTATCGCTCAGAATTATGACTTGAAAGTCTTGGTATGACGATACTAAATCAAATCAAGCCATGATAAACTCAAAATAGAATACAGATTTCATTTTAGATTTTAGATTTTGAATTCAAAAAGATGCATATTTAGAATGGGTTACAACTAGGCCCTAAGAAATTTAGGTGGTTACCCGAAGAAAGCACGAGTCATATGATTTATTGCCCAAAATCATGTTTTACCGATACGGGTATATTATTATACGCTGGCCTAGTGCCCTGGGGCATATTAGATTCAGATACTTCAACCCTTGCGGCAAATTTGGGTTGGGGGCTTGACCGTCGAGTTAATGATGGATCCCATATTTCCCGTGGGAAACTTTTAGATATGTAGGATGTACCACCTAACTCAGAAGTAATACATATAATGAAATTGCATTGACAAAATTGTTTTGTGATCTTTTGAAATGGCCTATGTATTTTAAACTATTTCACGCATAATGTTTTATGACTTGCTCCCACCTATGTTATATATGTATAAATTCATTATTTTGGATTGCTTTGCATACTAGTACATCTGTATTGACCTCCTCCCTCTCAGGACCTGAGGTAGAGTCCCACAGTCTCATACAATAGTAGATTCGTGTGTGTCAGAAGTTTGCAGCTGATGAGCCTCCCTTACTTCTGAAGGCCTGTATTAGAGCTTGTTATTGTTGTTCAATTTTGATTCATGGCCCGACTGGAGGCCTTGTCCCTAATTTTAGACAAATGTTATTTTCAGTTAGAGATTTTGTAAACTGATGTTAGAAGTTATTTAGAGGTTTATGGTTTACATTACAGATTTTTCAATTGAATTATGATGGTTTCCATGATTCTGTATTGTTTTATATTTCTGTATTGCCTTCATATTATATGAACGTGTATATGATTGCCAAATAGAGAAGGGCACTTGGGGCCTTCATAGTTTGGGTTCCCCTCATGGCTAAGGCCCCGACTCGGGTCATGACAATAATACATGTCCCTATGGATATGTATGGAAATAAAACCAATATATTTATGATTTCATGAGTGAAAATAGTGATTGTGTATGCTTTCAAGCAATGCCGATGTTTATTGATTGCATTGTACATTCATACACTCGTATGTCATAGAAGGGAGATAATGAGGATATTGATGATGGTGGTGGTGATATTTTTACTAAAATCATGATGTTTACGTAAGTAATTGATGAGTTGACGTTGATGATGGTGATATTGTTATTGATCATAATATTTATGAGATGAATAATGATATGATGAGGTTGAGAAGAGAAAGTGATGGTGCACACATATTGCATACATGTATTCATTCATATGCCTTGAAATTCTATTATGTTTTGTCTATTGTTATTGATTTCTTGAGCGGATCGGTCTACTAGTAGTCTAGATGGAATATAGTGGCACACCAGAATCTAAGGGACGTCCTAATTCAAGTTTGATGTAACTATTCTAAGTTGTCGTTATAGGAGTTTATTGTACGATATTTTCCCTCTCTATTGGGTTATTAAAATCCTAGGCATTTGTGATGGTAAACCCTATAGTACATTGTAACAGTGAAGTACCGAGAAGATATGATCTAGTGTGAGTCATGAGTTGTAGAATTCGAAATGATGAATTAGTGAAAGGTGAAAAGGTATAGGTTAGAGTGGGTGTCAAAGGAAAATTATATACAAAAATTTGAAATGATAGGTAAGTAATGGAGATGTTAAACATGTGGTGACAATGAATTCATAACTTGAGATTAGAAATGAAAACTTCACTTGATTCTATGATCTCTCTTTATTTATTATTAAAGTTATTTATTTCTAAATCTGGTTGGAATGATGTCTACTAGTACGTGTTCTTCTATTGACGCTACACTTACTATATCTCCAATTGGGGATAAGCCATGGTCCAAGACATTTGGGGTTTATATAAAAGCGACGACGATCACTCAGCAACAACTCCTACCCTCTCTATTTTGCATAGACATTGTGACATGGATTCTTTGTTCCTTTTCAATTGATAGTGTATTGAATTTCGGCTAGTTTATTAGGGTTCATTATTGATTATCTTCCGCGTCACTTTCACATATCAAATATCTTAAAATAGATTTATACTTATGATGTTAACTAGATTAATAGGTTGAATGAAGGATTAATTTAACTAGATGATTGATTTGTCCTATTGAAAATTAATTTTTATAACTTTTGCATTAAATGAATAGTTGATTTGTAAGTATTCTTCTATATGCGGTAGGTGTAAGGTAGGTGCCCACATGATTCATGGAAATTTAGTTCATAGTTGATATTTGTGGTTTTTATCTTCTTCTTTGTATGTACATAATTATGCTTTTCTTCCAAAAGAATTATTGTGTTCTTATGATCATGAGTATCTAAATATCACAAACATGTGGAAACCACGATGGATTAACGAACTAGGGTAATATGAATACTAGATTGGAGTTTTACAAAGCCCCTTATCGGATTTGAACCGATGACTTACGCCTTACCATGGCGTTACTCTACCACTGAGTTAAAAGGGCCTTTTTTATTTAATTCCGGAATTATTCACTATGTGGATAAAATATCTATAGTACAAGGTGATTCTCAAAGGGTATTTGAATGTATATTATTTTTCTTTTTGCTTTGATTGCTTTCTAATGAGGGCATGTGTTAGAACTTACCTTATCTTTACTTGCAATGAAAAGAGGAGTAATATATGGATAATGGGAACAAACAGCAGCAACTTAGAGATGTCAACCTTCACTTAACAACTTGATTCGAGAAAGTGGAAAAGTTAATCTGGGATCTAAAATTATGGTTAGAATACAAAACTCATGAGATGAGAAAATGTGATATGGGATATTCATCTAATAGGGGTGTAAAGTTGTTAGATGAACTAAACTTATCAATTTTAAATGCCAAGCACTGGGAGAGATCATTGGTACAAAAAACCTAGAAGTATTAAAGTAAGAAGAAACATAGTCATATTGCCCTCATGTATTGATAACAAAGTTAATAAAAGTTGCAAGTATTACTTTTTCGATGATATAATTCAACCCCACCCTTACCCTCCATTTATTGGAAATTATGTACTAATACTTATATAAGAACATTGATTGATATTTTAATCTATTCCTCATGGGATTGGCCCTAACCTAGTAGGTCTCTATATTTTGTATTACATCCGCTTTATACTTCTTTTGGGGGTATAATTTTGATAACATTAGTTCACCTTCATAAAGGGTGACACTTTTCTCAAAGTTCTAGTGTATGTTGACGATTTGTTAGTTTTTGGAAACAATTTAGAAACATGCTATATATTCAAGAAGTATTGGCAGATTGTTTGTGCCTTAACGATCTCGAACACTCGAAATATTTTTAGGAGTTGAGTTTGATTATGGTAAGTAGGGCCTTTTCTTATGTCGACAAAAGTATTCTTTTGATATTCTATCTGAAGCAGGAATTTTGGGAGCTAAACCTATCTGTACTCTGAGGGTTCAAAATCATCACCTTGGTCTTACTACAAACGAGCTATGTATAGATTCCAGTAGCTATCATCACTAAGTGGGACATCTTATTTATCTTGCAAATACTAGATCAGAGATCTATTATTCAATTTACATCTTGTCTCAATTTATTCATGCTCCGAGAGTTGAAAACTATTTGGGACATTCTAAATTTTGTTTTCTTCTTTGCTAGTTAGGCAGTTGTCGTCTGAACACTCCAACTTGAGAGGGGGAATTGTACACAACTGTAAATTGAAAAAGAAGGAAATTTTAGTTTGTAAATTTGGTAGGTAATATTTCCATATGTTTTGTATTTTAGAAGAGATTTATTCTTTGGAAAACTATAGATAAATTAAGGAGGCCACTCTATGAATACAACAAGATCTTTCCACAGTTGTTTTCATTTGTATATAATCTTTTTAGTACTAAAACTCAAAGAAGGAGATGCAAGGGCAATCAAAGTTTTTTATTCTGAATTTTGAGATTCAACGATCGCATTGCACGTAAGGAGATATATTATAATTACAAGGGTAATTAAAGACTTTGTCATGGATCTGTAAGCATTTGAAGAGCCATAGTATAGCATTGAGTAGGGAAGCCTAAGACGAGAACACACAGGCAACAATGTTACTCACATTTGGAATGTAATTTGTGAGTTGGTTTTCTCATCATCTCCCATGCTATCTAGCCATTGTTAATTTCACCACTAGCACAAACCGCTGATTACAAAATAAAAGAATATGCTTTCTTTAGTAGGCATTTCACCATAAAATTTAAGAGCCTGATTTCAAATCGGCATTTGTTTATGAAATTTACACAAAATTGTCACTTCAACTTCAAATCATGATTTTAAATTTCAAATTTTCAAAAGAGCCAAAGTTGAAATTTCAAAATTTTCTAAACATAAACTTGACACGTAAGTTTATATTTTATCAAAAAAAAGATTCATAATTTTAAATTTTGTGAAAAAAATAAAAAGAAAAAAGAAAAAATCATACTTGGCATGAAGAGATTATCTGTACTATGTAGGAGGATGTTATCAAATACAATTAAACCTCTCTATAGTGACAACGTTTGTTCGATATTTTGTGATTGCTATAGATAGGTTCTTCTATATATGTATACTGACATTCAACATTCATATCTAATTTAGTTGTTATAAAAATATACAAAATTAGAAAGATTATGAATATAAAAAGAGAAACATTAGTATCCTTTCATCGTGAAGTTATAAAATAATTGATGTGCATCATTTAATATAATTTTTTCTATAAATTAGATATTCTACTTGAAATTTGTTCTGTGCATGACATTAATGATGATTATCATAAATCTTTTGGTATTTTATTTGTAGATAATATATTTTCATATAAAATATTATTATATAATATTTGAGTATCTGTTATGGAGAGGTAACTTTATAAAAAGTGTACCAATATAGTAAGTGTCATTGTTGTTATAGGTAAAATTTCATTAGAGAGAAGTAAAATATAACATAAAAAATTAATTTAAGAGAAAATCAGATCGCTATAGTTAAATTCCCTTATAACAAGTTGACGTAATAGAGAGGTTTAATTGTAATAGCTAGTTATTACTAGGTCTGACTGTAATAGCTAGTTATTACTAACATTGATTTATGATAGTAGTGAATCAACGTAAAATTATGTATATTTAAAAGTTTTTTAATATGTAATCACAAATATTTATTTATAAAAGGAACATGAAGATATATGATTTATTGATTCGATGACTTAAGACACTTGAATAGCTTGTTTATAAACCATAATTTTCTAATTTGATAAGATTATATAATAATTTGAGAAATTAATAAATAACATCAATATCTATTCAAAGTAATATAATTCCATTAAAACACATGCAAATAAGGGTATTAAGTTACCAGAGAAAATTGAAGAAAAGGTGTCTTTTAAGTCTTGACTGAAGGATTAGTCTCATTGACCACCTTAAATGGTCAAACATAACTAGGAAGCTTGATTAAGTTAATTGTGGACTTGATTAATATTTTCATAACTTTCTAATTTATTCAAAAATACAAATCAATCCATAACCATCCTATCTAAATCAATTATTTCTCTCTTCTCTCCCCTTCCTCTCTTGATAGTTTCTCTCAAACTTTTCCCAACCTATAGTTCTGCAAATTTCTTCCTTCAATCCCCGATGACTTCAACCTCCAGTGATAAATAGTTGGGCTTCGAATTCCTTTTTGATTTTCAACTATCAATCAAAGTGACAGGATTGCTCTCCGGCGACAACAACTTTGTGTTCTTCATCGTTCCTTTTCTTTTTTCACAAGTAAAAAATTATGAATTTTTAGTTTTAAATATAACGAGAAACTTTATCCAACTTATTTTTTTAATATTGGTTAACAATTTTAATATTTGTTGCTTGAATTTTAAATAGGGTTTGAAGAAAACCCTAATTTCTGGTATTTCTTCTCTTTTATTTTCAGAGTGAAATATGATTTTTCGTTGTTTGTTGAAGTTTGATTCTATTTTTTTGTTTGTACAAACAAAATAACAATGTTTTTATTTTTTTGTCTTTTTTTTATCACTATTGATATTCTTGGTTGGTCTGTGTTTTACTGGTGTTGCGCCTGTTGCTGGGTTGATTTG
This sequence comes from Capsicum baccatum var. pendulum, assembly GCA_030864225.1. Taxonomy (NCBI): domain Eukaryota; kingdom Viridiplantae; phylum Streptophyta; class Magnoliopsida; order Solanales; family Solanaceae; genus Capsicum; species Capsicum baccatum. The sequence continues at coordinate 130,975,203 of CM061557.1, forward strand.
TTCTTATTCTTGGTAAAAATAGTGTATTTGATATTAAATTGTTATATTGTTATTGTTGTATAGAAAAAGATCTTTCTACTATTTTTTTTTCAACAATCGATTAACTATTTGATGCAACAAATTAACCATTTGATGCAATAGATTAACCATCTATTGCAATAGATTAACCATATGATTCATCAAATTAATCATCTAATGCAACAGATTTACCATCTAATGCAAAAAATGCACCATTAGATTAAAAATCTAATGCAATAGATTAATCATCTAATGCAACAGATTTACCACCCGATGAAATAAATTTACTAATAAATTAACCATCTGATGCAATAGATTAACCATCTATTGGATAAAATCCTATCAACTATTCCAACAGGATGACATGTCTAAGACTTGATTTTTTCAAATAGATCATTCATTTATTGCGATAGATGACCCTTCTATTGGAAGAAATCTAAACAATATTGATAGTTGATAATAGTTCCAACTTATCACTTATATGTTACAACAAATGAATGATCTGTTACACAAACTAGTTCTCTGTCTCAACAGATGAGTGATTTGTTTTTATTATTTTCAACAGATTACTCATCCTTTCAATAGGATAGTTATATGTTGCAACAAATAACCTACCAGGTGCAACAGATAACTTACCTGGTGCAACAGATGTGTGATCTGTTGTAACTGTTATTTTATTATTGTACATGTTAGACTTACTGTTATCTTTTTTTTAATGATGTATTAATCAATTATGATATATTTTATTTTTCTGTTATTTTTAGATAATATGGCTCCCAAAAGAAAAAAAATAGAATCAAGTCCAAGTAAAGGAATAAGTGAAGTAGCTAGGCTATATCCACCACTCTATGATCTTGCTTTACAATCGATATCTCAATCAGAAGCAAAATATAATGAAAATAGGGATGAGGAATATTTCAAAAGAGATGATCCAAATGGTAATAGCCCCTCCACTGAAGAGTTGGTCAAAACATTCAGCGTTGATACTTATCCTGTGAGAATATAGTGTGATGGTGACACAGATTTAACTAGTGATTTTGTGGTTAAGTCAGTTATAGGAAAATGTTTTGACGCCTTTATAAAATTACTTCGAGACCAAAAATTGGATACTTATTTCAAAGACAGTTGCTTTGGGTAATATCTTGATTTGTTAGAGGACAACAATTCTCGTTTCCAAATAAAAATGGTACATGATCTTCTCAAGCTAGGTTTATGTATGAAAATAAGGATAAGATGGATGAGGTGTAGATAAATTACTATCGCATGCCTGTTTGTTTTGGTTAAAAGGAGTTTTCCATAGTTACTGGACTAAAATGTTATCCTCATTGTACTTCTCAAGTTATACCTATTCTAACCCAAAAAAGTACCTCGCACACCCAAAAAAGGCAAAGGCAAGTCAAGTAATGGTAACGACTTCATGTCCCTTGTTGGTCCAAGCTTCAAAAACAAAAATTTAACAGAAGTGTTGAAAGGTAAAAGACTTTCAAAGAAGCACAAACAATCATTGTACTTGATTTGGTTTGTACCTAATATTCTTTGGGCAAGAGATGTTAACAACAACATGTGTCTAGGTTTCATAAATCTTTCTAAGGATCCTAAGGCAATTAACAACTATCCTTGGGTTTATGAAAGCTTCTGAATATTTATCAAATATTGATTGACTCCGTTAACGCCATAAACAATCAACTTATATGGATTTTCCATGGGCTTTCATGGGAAATATTTCTTTTATTATGATTCATTTATTTTTTATTGAATAATGCTTTTGATTTATTGGCATTATTTTATACGCTTGGGGATTTGAAGTCATTCCTTATTTGAGACAACAAGTGAACAATCAGGAAGAAGTTTCATGTCTAAGAATCTTGAGATGGTTGTCATTTAAAACTGATAAAAATAAAAAATTTCTTGATCTCTTCAAGCCACAATGAAAGCACTAAGTCTAACTCTAATTATGTTTTTATTTTAATTAATGATTTTTTAAAATGATTTAATCGTCATTCTAATATATGTACCGATTTATTTTAGATTGTGCATTCGTGGATTATTCTGACCAATCGAGAGTTGAAGATGTCAATTTTTCTTATTTTACGATTTGTACAAACTTTATCGACCCTAAGATCATTAATAGAATAAAAAAAGTAATTGTTTATAGTAATAATCATCATAAGAAAAATAATTTTTGAGGGTGGGCTTGTTATTGTTGATGGTGGTAATGGTAGTGGTGGTGGTAGTGGTAGTGGTGCTGCTGTTTCGGCTTATGATGCTCCTCTTATAGTTTTTGAAACAACAAACAATTATGATTATGATCATACTGATTATACAAATTTTGCCCCTTCTAGCGAATGTTCTGCATGCAAATGTCAAGAGTACAAGACAATATGTGATGGAGTGATTAATGTTATTAATACATTAACTGCTTCTGTAAAGAAATTGACATCTAAGATGGGTGTTATTCCATCAAAGATTATTTCATATCCATACACTCCATTAGATATTAAGGTGGCTAAGAAGAGAAGGAAAGAAAATTCCAAGGCATCATCAAGCATAAAAAAACAAAATTGCATCCCCTCTGTCTTTGTCATGCACTTTTGATCAATATACAAGGACCACAGGAGAGCAACATGAGATGAAAAGGGTAAATATATATCATCTGCTCTAACAAACAAATTGACTACATATATATTTCAACAGATGACACATCTTCTGATAATTAGCAAATAAATATATACATCTGTTGCAACAGTTGACTAACCTGTTGAATCATATGCATTATCTGTTGCAACATATGTCTCATCTATTTTAGCAAATCAAATAGGTCTTTGTACTATTTTAATTTATACCAACAAATAACCTATCTTTTACAATATATGGTTCATCTGTTTGGACAAAGTAAATTAAGATTCCTACTATTTTAGTTTTTTCCAAACAAATGGTCATATAATGCAACAGATAGGTCATTTAATGGAAATTATCATATAGGTCTTCCTCTTGTTTTACTTTATCCCAACAGATGAGCTATCTATTTCAACAGATAGAAAATTTCTTAGGATAATTTAAAACATGAGGAAGACTTGTTTGATTTGCTAATACAGATGAATTATCTTGTTCTATTTTTTGTATTTCTGTGATTAGAATTGACAATTCTAGATTTCCAGGTGGATGTCACAGTAGAAGCTTCTGCTAAAAAACATAATATCACATTTCATAATCCATTAACGCTTCCAAAGATAAAGAAAAAGTAAAGCTTGTCAGTCCAAAAGAATGGTAGAATTACCCATTTGAAGGGTTCAACATCTCGGACGAGGCTCCAAAAGTACTAACAAAATTGATCAATGACTATTCTGAGTAAATTATTGATGGGATATTAAAGCTTTATGCCGGTAGGTACATAAATCATTTTTAAAGATATTGATTTGTACAATTCTTGTTGTTAACACATATAAATCATGTAGATAATACTATGACAAACACTATAAAGTGAACAAATCGGGTCTTGGTTTTGATATGTTCAACTTTGTTGTTGCCAATTCCTGAATGAATAATTAGATCAATTTGATGTCATAATCCCAAATTTGTTGGAATGGTGAGGTTTATATGCCATACATCTTACTGTTAATACTTTATTTGATTGCATCTGTGTATTAATTTTATTGTTATGTAATCTAAAATGTTTGATAATATGTGTAGCACATTGATGTCAATTTTTACTACCTTTGAAAGAAAGCCAAGTTGCAAACACAAAAACAATACAGATACACGACAGATAATTATTTGTACAAAGTTTACATCAATAATGCCTACGATAGGTATTGTCAACAATAGTTAGAAGTTTCCCAAAATGAGGAATGTTTAATCAACTTCATCAAAAATTTTAGCATTTCATCTAGCTTACCTTGGCATTTGGTCAACGAAGTGTAAATCCCAATCAATTATGGTGATGAATTCCATTGGATGTTGGTTGTCATCAGTCTAAAAGAGAGGCGTATCCGAGTTTACGACTCGATATCGGGAAGGAGACATTTTGTGCCATTGTATGAGATACAAAAGGTAGCCAAAATATTGGATACTTACCTTGATATAAGTTGGTTTTTGGACCAAAAGGTTTATACTAATTGGTCCACAATTGAAGCATACTGAGATAAAATGGATAATCCATTTGATATAAAATATGTTAAAAGAATTGCTCAACAAACCAGTGGTAGCCTGTAAGTATCAATCAAGTATTATAATTTTGTTTCATTTCATAAATTTCACAATTCTTATATTATTTTTAAGATATGGATTATTTGATTTTTACAAATCCGGGGATTGCGATCCTTTTATTGCCACTTACGCTGAGTATTTGAGTGATAGATTACAATACCAAATGATGGACTTGATGCCGGATTACTCCATTAAATATATGCTACTCATTTATGGAAATATGGAGAAGTGAAAGTTAGAAATCATGTGCAAGAGGCATTAAAGATCCACGACGACCAAAGCCAAATTCCATAGCACCGATACAGAACAACTTATTCATATTGAGTAGATATTTATAGCTTGAGTCTGTCAAAGTAATAACCTCTCCTTGGGATTTTTTGGCATCAAAACTTAAATTGTTGATTTATTTGTTGAGTAGATCATCTGTACCCATAATAATTCTTTTACATTTCATTTATTTTTTTATTTATTTCATGTAATTTTTGAAGGCATCGATTTATTTTATTTTGTCTATGAATATTATTTTATCCTTATATTTGTATTTATTAATTTAAATGAAATACTAGATTCAAATATTATAATAAACAATGTATCTGTTACAACAAACGACAAATATGTTGGAAATTATCAAACATATTAAGACATATGTTGCAACATGTAGGTCATCTATTGGAAATTATCAAACAGGTCTTCCTACTTTTTTGATTTGTTCCAATATATGAACTATCTATTGCAACAGATAGACTTATTTATAAACATCTGCATAATGCAATAGATCACCACCCTATTGCAATAGATAAACTATCCGCCAGAGCAGATAGACTATCTGTTACAACAGATAGATAATCTGTTGCATTATAAAAAATTAATTTTCAGCAAATATAAAAAATTGTCATGAAATAAAAATTATCATGGTGTTTGTGTTTTTACATCTTTTTTTTATACACAGGCTCCAAGCATTTAATTAGTACCTCATAAGCCCAGACCTCTTCCATCCTTGTCATAGTATTATCACATAAAAAGATCATTGGGTTGGACATTTTATTGCCAGTTAGCAACCATTCGAGCTTTTCAACCGCGTACGACCAGCATGCGACACCAATTTCATTTTTTGGAAGGTCATGTCTTTGTTTCGACCTACAAAATCCCATGTTTGCTTCAACACTTTCTTTGGCCAATGATTCATTAGTTTATTCTGCCTCAACTTGTTGGGGAACAATACCAATAGTGGCTATATATTGGTAAATAAATTGGCTTCGTCGCAGACAAATACATTGCAGTCATAAACCTTCATCATTCCCTCCTCGAGTAGTATCACAAGATCCAGAAAATGTTTTAGCTCCATGTTTATGACTTCAAGAATCCTCTTTTCTTTGGTCCAGTCCTTGTCGTATGAATATGGCCTCTTCTCTCTAACATTGTTAATTATATCTTCATCCCATTCGAACCCAGAAACTAACAAATAAAATCCCTGGCCACCAAGAGTTGACACTAGCTCAACGAACTTATCCTACCTATCCTTAAATTATTGTAGAAGTTGAGGTCCATTATCCTATCATAGGAATCATAAGCATCCTGGTATGCTAATTACCTGCCCCTCATGGGGAAGACAGTTTCATCAACATACTTTGATATGAGAAGATTATTATTAAATAGGTTAGTAATTTTAAAAAATAAAAACAAAGTGGAAAGAACCAATAGATGTACCATCTGTTGCATAGGGTTCTTTGAATCTATTAAAAGATTACCTATCTAATGCAACTTATGAAACAGATGGGTAATCTGTTGCAATAAAACCACCAGCAGTTGCACCAGAATACCTAACTATTACAACAGATGACATATCTATTATGTTGTTTCTTCTTCATGAAGTAGATTAGAAGGATAGGTTAGGAAAAGTAAACTTACTGTGTCCACGTACCACACATCCATATCTGTCATCTTCTTGAATTATTTGGGGGGGGGGGGAAGGTATTCATTGTTAAGGTTTTTGTGTGTTGCTTAGAATTTATAGTATCTCGCAAAACAACCTTCTGTTTGGTATCAAGGTCCACCTATATGCCCACCTTCTTTAATTGTCTCTGAACTTTAACAACTTTTAGAGAAGGAGTTGCAATTTTTTTTGGCTTCATAATTGAAAGAATATGTCTAATTGTTCTTTTCTTCTTCCTAACTGCCACTGTAGGAGTGTATGGCTTACGCACCTTCTTGGATGGTATGAAACCCCTCTTGGATTTTAATTCCTCGATAGTTTTACCGATAATATCTATTATTTCAAAGATTTTATCCTGTCTGTCCATGCACTTTTTGTATTTACAATGAGAACATAAGGGGGAGAGGGATGAAAAGGACCACTATAAGGGTTAGAGGGATCGATGTAAGGGTTAGAGGGACTAGTGTAAGGGTGATTTCAAACATATTTATTTTTCTTAAGCATCAACATGCTCATCATCACGATTGTTAGCAACATCAGCGCCAGCATGGCTACCACCATCATCAACAACTCCACCAGAAACACCTCCATAAGCAGAACCCGAAACTGTTGCAGCAGGTTGGTCATGAAGAGCCTCAACATTAGTCTTACCTTGCTTAACTTCTCATCTTATGGTTGTTTCTTTAGCCAATTTCTTCTTTATTAACTCCACTATTGGGTCTGATATCGTACCAATAAGACTTAGAGTAAGAAAAGAAGTATTCCCCAACTTTTGCCAAGTACGCACGATCCATGGATGCACAACCTAAAAAAAGGATAGATAAATTTAAATCAAATAATAATTTGCAGTCAGTTGAGTAATGTGTTAACATAGACAACTTATGCAACAAATGATACTTATGTTGCAACAGATGATTCATATGTGGAAACATATTAACCATCGATTATATCTGATTACCCATCAGTTGCATCAGTTGTAGTAGATGGGTAATCTATTAAGTCAGGTTTAGAGAACCAAAGTAACAGATGAGTAATTTGTTACAAAAAATGACTCATCTATCATAATAGATTACCAATTTGTTGCACCAGATAGATAATTTGTTAAGATAAATTACAACAGATGATCCATCTATTGAAACATATAAATTATCTATTTTAATATATTTCTTTGAGTCAAGTTATTTTACTTGAAAAAGACCTACTGCATCATCTAGACGGTTAAAGATATCAACCTTCTTAATTCTCGTGTTGCTCTTTCCAGCCAACCACCTAAGGATCCTTTGATGAGAAACCTTATCCGGTTAATCTTTAAACTACTTTCGGAGGGGAGGAATGGCTTCAAATTCCCAAGCCTAAAAATTGTAAACAGGAAGAAAACAAAAAAAAAGTTATAATAATTATTCAATATAAATATAAACTAATGCAAGCGTAAATTAATAGTGATGAAATTTACCATGAAATCTATATAAGGAGATCATTTTTTAGGATAGCTTTGTTAATAAATATTTGACAGTCAACTTGTAGCTATCATATCCCCAAGGATAATTGTTGAATTTCTCTGAATCCTCAGCAAGCTCTAACAAATCATCTTTTATGACCTTGTTGACGTCTTTTTTCATTATGGCAGAATGGGCAAACCAAACTAAGAACAAATGCACCTTATATTTCATTTATGTATTTATCCTTTAGATCTTCTAACAACGTCATGGCTTTGTAGACACATCCATCAATGTCAAACAACCCATTTATTTTTTCCTTACGTTTGTTGGTTTTGGTGGTGGTCGCTTGGACAATGCCTTGCCTTTATTTGATAGTAGTGGCTTGGTTGTCCTGCTTGACTTGGACTTTTTTTGTAGTGTTTCCTTGATGAGAGGTTTTTTGGATAATCGCATCTTAAGCCTGTCACTATGGCAAACTCTTTCATGCCAAAAAAATAGGCATGCCACAGTAGTTGATCCAGATTTCATCTATCCTTTTGTCCCCTCATTCAACTCTTTATCATCCCCCACGTACTTGATCCTGCGCTTGAGAAGATTATATACCATGCTCATTTGGAAACACACATTATTGTCCTCAGGAAGCTCAAGAAAGTGTCCAAAGAAGCTCTTCTTAAAAGATTTCTCTATTTTTTCCTTCTCCATAGTGTTCCTAAATTCATTAAAAGGTTTCCCCAACTAAGATTTAACTATAAAATCACCAGTTAATTCTGCAGGGTCATCGATCGACATCTCAACTTGAAGCTTGTCAATACTAATAGTTTTGATAGGATTATGTTTGAATTTTGATCTTAATTTGTGTCCCATTAGTGATGCATTATCATCATGTTGATCATCATCATCTTTCTCTCTTTCTACTTCCTCCTCTTCTTGTTTATCTTCTTCTTCCTCCTCACTTTTATTTTCCACACCACCCTCTACATAATCTTCTCCACCTCTCTCAACATCATTTTCACAACTTTCCTCAGCTTCACTTGTCCCTGAGATTGTTCAGGAAGTTACTCTAAATCCATCTATACTCTTGCCTTTTTTGTTAGGTGGTCAAAAGCTGATCAATTTTCAGTTTCTTTTCTCTTGGGAGACATCTTTTACCTACAAACAAGTGAAAAATAAAAAATACATTACAATTGATGTCTGCATAATTTTTTTAAAAAGGTAAGATAAAATTCAATAAATTTTTATACGCCAAATTACAAAAAAAAAATATTTCAAATTTTAAAAAAAAAAGATAAGACAAAATTCAATAAATTTTTATATGCCACATTACGAAAAAAATATTCCAACAGATAACCTATTAGTTATAATAGATTAACCATCTGTTATGACAGATGCACCATCTATTGCAATAGATGAACAACCTGTTGGGGGAGATCAAAATAGTCTTGCTATTGGTTTGTTTTATGCCAACGGCTAAAACATTTGTTGCAACAGATGGGAATCCATTTGAAGACCTATGTTAATATGCATAGTAGCTATCCCCAAATGTTGAAACATTTGTTCCAATACCACCATACCCCCAACAACACCACTAACACCAAACAACACTAATACCAATACTAATGCTATGAACACCGCCACCAACACCACCAAAACAAACACCAATACCACCAACACCACTAACACCAAACAACACCAATACCAATACCACCAACACCAACACCACCAAGACTACCACTAACACCAAACAATACCAATACTAGTACCAATCCCACCGCCACTGCCACCAACACCACTAACACCAAACAACACCAATACCAATACCAATGCCATCTAATACCACCAACACCACCATCAATACCACAAATATCAAACAACATCAATACCAATACCAATGCCACCATCATCACAACCACCACTAACACAACCAACACCAATACCAACAATATCAAAAACACTAACAGCATGACCAAGACCACCACCAAGACCACCACCACCAACACCACCAATACCAATACTACCACCACCATCACCACTATACTATCCAATAATAAGATGATAGTCAATAAAATACTATGCTATAAACTAGGATTTTCTTGGGTTCTTCCTATATTTTTAGCATCAAAACTCAAAATTGTTAACTCATTCTCTAAGATAATACAACTAAAAGTCATTTTTTTCATCATTAACTAAAAATCCTTAATTTTTAAGAAAAAAATATAGAACTCTTCTCAAACTCTATTACCTATGAAGAAAGAGGAAATGAATTGATAAACACAAGAAGGAAGTCGAAAATAACAACTATATCGCCAAAAATAGGAAGGAAATTTATCTGTTGTGAAGGGTTGAGCAATATGTTGAGTAGTTGTAGTTTGTATTATTGAGAGAGAAAGTATAGAGAGAGAACTTAAAATTTAAAATGATGAAACATTTTTTCCGCAAATGGATTATTTGTATGGGTTGATTTGTATCTTGAAAAAGAATGACAAGCTTTGAAAATGTTAATTTTTTCTGAATTGATCTTAATTATTTTTTTAAAAGAGTTAAATTTTAACTGTTTCATAATAAATTATACTAATTTAACTAAAATTAGTTTTCAATTAGTAAGTTAAATTAGAAAATTAATCAATTTGGATATTAACTCAATAATAATTTGACATAAATTATTTCAACTCAAATTGATCAGTTGATGATTCCTGTCAGGACAAATGTAATACCAATATCATGAAATTGCAAGGACTCAATTAAAATTATAGTTGAACCTATAAACCCATACATAATTCTAGATAAATTAATTTAGATATTAACTTAATAATAATTTGATATGAATCATTTCAACTCAAATTGATCTGTTGATGACTCTTGAATGAACACAATACTAACATCATGCAATAGCAACGACTCTATTGATATTATAGTTGAACCTATCAACCCATCCCTAATTCTAGATAAATAAATTTAGATATTGACTTAATAATAATTTGATATGAATTATTTCAACACTCAAATTGATCAGCTGATGAATCCTATTTGGACGAACACAATACCAACATCATGCAATTAGAATGACTCAATTGAAATTATAGTTGAACCTATCAACCTATCCCTTATTCTAGCTAAATCAATTTAGATATTAACTTAATATTAATTTGATATGAATTGTTTACGGACATAAATTGATCAATTGATGACTCCTGTTAGGATAAACGCAATACCAACATTATGTTATTGCAATGACTCAATTGAAATTGTACTTCAGCCTATCAACCCATCCCTAATTCTAGATAAATAAATTTAGATATTAACTTAATAATAATTTGATATGAATAATTTCAACTAAAATTGATATTTTAATGACTCATGTCGGGATGAACATAATACCAACATTATGCAATTGTAATGACTCAATTTAAATTATAGTTAAACCTATCAACTCATCCCTAATTCTATCTAAATTAATTTACATATTCACTTAATAATAATTTGATATGAATCATTTCAAATCAAGTTGATCAGTTGATGACTCCTGTTAGGATGAATGCAATACCAACATCATGCAATTTTAAGGACTCAATTGAAATTGTAGTTGAATCTTTCAACCCATCCCTAATTCAGATAAATTAATTTAGATATTAACTTAATAATAATTTGATATGAATTATTTAAAGACACATATTGATTAGTTAATGACTAATGTTAGGATGAACACAATACCAACATTATGCAATTACAACGACTCAATTGAAATTATAGTTGAACCTATCAACTCATCCGTAATTCTAGCTAAATTAATATAGATATTGAATTAATAATAGTTTGATATGAATCATTTTAACTCAAGTTGATCAGTTGATGGCTACTGTCGGAACAAACGTAATACCAACATCATGCAATTACAATGACTCAATTGAAATTATAGGTTAACCTAACAACGTATTCCTAATTCTAGATAAATCAATTTAGATATTAATTTACTAATAATTTTATATAAAACCATTTCAACTCAAATTGATCAGTTGATGTCTCTTGTCCGGCGAACACAATACCAATACATGCAATTGTAATGACTTAAATTGTAGTTGAACCAATCAGCCCATCCCTAATTCTAGCTAAATTAATTTAGATATTAACTTAATAATAATTTGATATGAATTATTTCAGGACTCAAATTGATCAATTGATAACTCTTGTCAGGACGAACGCAATATCAACATCATGCAATTGCAACAACTCAATTAAAGTTGTAGTTAAACCTATCAACCCATCCCTAATTAAAGCTAAATTAATTTAGATATTAACTTAATAATAATCTTATATGAATTATTTCAACACAAATTTATCAGTTGATGATTCCTGCTAGGTTGAATGCAATACCAATATCATGTAATTACAACGACTCAATTAAAATTGTAGTTGATCTTATCGACCCAACCTTAATTCTAGGTAAATAAATTTAGATATTACCTTAATAATAATAAATTTATATGAATCATTTTAGGACTAAACTGTTGCAATAGATGACACATTATTTTAAAATTATCAAATAATTATAGACATCTATTAAAATAGATGTTCAACCTATTGCATAGATGACTTATCTTTTTTAAATTATCAAATGTATAAAGTAATTTTTTGCAATATATGACTTATCTTTTGTATATTATAAAAAATACAATGTAATCTTTTGCAACAGATAACTTATCTGTGGTAAATTATTAAATAGACGTTGCCATCTGTTGCATGAGATGACTGATATATTAGAAATTTTCCAACAGATGTTGACATCTATTACAATAGATGACTTATCTATTTTAAGATCTTTTTTAAAGCAATTTTTTTTCAAAAGAAAAAAGAAAAAAATACTAAGTCAGTAAACAATATTTGTTGGATAACTCAAAAGTCTCCTCCTTGAGTTGTCTTATCTTATCTTTTCAATGTCAAAGTCACCGTCTTCTTGCTCTTCTCAAAGTTTTTCACCACCATAAATTATTAATTTAATAAATATTTGAACCCATCTCTAGAATTATATCTCCTTCATCCATAAAATAATTTATCTCTCTTCTTTATCTCCTTTTTAGGGTAATTCATCTCTCTTCTTTCTCTTTCTCTTCTCGCTTTCTCTCTTTTCTCTCCTCTTTTGCCTGATAATTCTTTTATATCTTAACCGATCTATATCTTTTCTTGTCTAAAATTGGTGTTTTGATCCCTTTGCTTTTGACATGGCAGATATGGTTCACTATTGCTTTTGCCTTTTTGTCTTCATCTTTGCATGTTATTTAAATTAGTTATTTACATCTATTATTTTTATTTATTTACCCATTACCTATATCTTATTTATTGAGAAAATTGAAGGAAAGGTGACTTTTTGGTCTTGAATGAATGAATTATTATTTTTTATTAAAATATACAAAAAAGGTTATCTATTGGGAGAACTTAAAAGGCCTCAGTGGCAGTATTGGTTTTTTTGTGTCTTTTGTTTATTTCTTTGTTGTTGATGTTTTTTTTACTGTTGGTGGTGGTGTAGGTGTTGTTGGAAAATATGGCATTGGTATTGTTGATTGTGTTGGAACATATGGTGTTGTTTCTTTGTTGTTGATATTTTTGTTGATGTTAGTGGTGTTGGAATATATGGTGGAAAATATTAAAATAGGTCTTCCAATAGATTCCCCATCTATTACGACGGATGAATCTGTTGTTGGAATAAATCCAACAGTTCTTCCAAAAGATGATATATTTGTTGCAATAGATGGAGCACCTATTGGAAGAAATCAAACAAATAGCAAGTCTGGTTTGATTTATTCCAATAGATTACCAATCCTTTATAATATGTCGGTCATCTATTGCGACAGATGGGTTGCCTATTGCAACAAATGTCTCTTCTATTGAATATATATCTCATTTATTAAAAATATGAGAAATCTATTACAATCTATGGGTCATCTATTGGAACACTTGTTGTAATGTATTGTATTTAATGAATTTTGTGTTACCTTTTTTTAAAATTATGCAGACATTAATTGTAATAATTTTGTTTGACAGTAATTGTTTTTCTCTTGTTTGTAGATAAAAGAAAGTGAAAGTGGATCAACTTTTGTATGACCGACATAATAGGCTAGAGTAAGGATGGTTCGAGGAATAAACTGATTGTCGATGGAACCACTTCATATGTTGGAGGTATGTATTACCGATCAACCTATCATGAAAACACACATGGAGTACACTGATTTTGTGAATGTTGTTCTTTACCTATTAAGCATTAATCATTCAAACAAGATATTGCATTTTACAATTAAGATTGATAGGTTCGAACTGATATGGTTAAGGCACCAAGTAGGTGGTGTCGATACCCTATTATGGTTTAATGATGGTTTTGGTAAAGTTTATGTGTCAAGTTTGGAGAAAGGATTAAGTTTTTAGTAGAAGTGTAAAGATTCAATAGTGATTGGACAAATTTTACTAGCTCAATAGACTTTTGAAAGACCTCCGAAGCCTCGCACTACTGCAAATAAGAATGGAAATCAATAGAGTTATTGCCTTGATAAAAAAATTATATGGCTGGGTTACTTGGGGTGATATTTATATAACAGACGCTGCTTGGGATAATATCTGTGAGGGAAAAATGAGGTATTGAAGACCATATATCAACTCAGACCTTATTAAAGAATAAACACAGGGTACCAAGGAATATGTAGCAAAGCTAACCAATGAAATTGACAAGAAAAATGAAAAAACTGAATGAGCTTAAAAAATAAAAGTGTATCCAAAAATGAAAATTTATCTCAGTTGTTGTTGAAAATAAAAATGGAGAAGTGGACTAGAGTTGGACACTTTGCTAGGTAACTGTGACTAGTTAGTGTATCTTAAATGATGACCCACAAAGCACATGATCAGAACTCAAAGTAAATATCTTCGCGAGCATCAAGGGGAGGTAAGATAGTCAGTCAGGAATGTAACTTAAACCAACAAATCCTGAAGTAAAAAACAAGGGATCAACCCAAGGTGGCAATTTCTAAAGTTAAGCTTGCATCTAAGCCTTCTGCTTGTGGTTCTGGTCAGGTCAAAGCTAGTGTAAGCAAAAAGACAAGAGATTTCTACCCAACTTTAGCCATTGACTAGATCAAAATCACAAACAAAAGTCACAGGATGTAAGTTAGAATTAAGAAATTGATAACCTGGATTCCCTTATTTTTACTGTAGAAGTTCTTGGTTTAAGTTTTTTTCGAGACTGATCATCTTACCAATCCTCAGTGCTCACCAAGCTTCTTCATTGGAGTTCCGATCCTACGATTTGTGGGTCAACATTCAAGCCAGGCTAACTAGTCATAGTTCCCTAGAAAAGTGTCCATCCTCAGTCCATTTTACCATTTTTTTGTTAAATAACAACTGATAATTTTTAATTTTTGGAGACACTTCACATTTGCAACTCATTCTAATTTTTCATGTCAATTTCAGTGGCTAGAAGCTCCTAGCTTACTGACTTATGTTTCCTATTTAACAAGATCTGAGTTGATATATGGTCTTCTCCACCTCTACTTTCTTGCGTAGGTATTCTCCCAAGCACCTTCTACTATATAATAGTCTCCTCAAGCAACCCATCCGTATAAATTTAGATCAAGGGAATTTTTATTGGTTTTCCATTCTTGTTTGTTGTACTGGGAGGCTTCAAAGGCCTTCTCAAAGTCCATTACACCATTAAAATTAGTCCAATCACTATTAAATCTCTACAATGCCATTAAATATTGATCCCTTCTCAGAACTTGACAGCATAAACATGAGCAAAATCATCATTAAATTGTAGTAGGGTATCAACACCATCTTCATGGTCCCTAGCCTTATCAATTCTCACTATCAAACTTAATTGTAAAATGTAGGATCTTGCTTGAAGGATCAATGCCTAATCTTATGTGTGTCTGCCACGATAACCTGATCAGTAATACATAACTCTCACGCATGAAAATGGATCCATTCATCTACATGCACCTTATTCTTCCTACCCCATCAATGTCAAAAAGTGTTTAATCATTACTTCCCATCATGAAGTAGTGTAAAAATACTATGGAGGCTCAAAGGTTAACCATCTTTAATTTCCAAGGATTACATGCCCGCCAAGAAAAAATAAGTGATACGTATATAATGAACCATGATCGTTGTAATAGTAAACTTATGTTGTTTTTTGATATGAACTTTGTTCAATAAAAAGAGGTAAAATAGGAACTAAATACGACAGACTACAAAAATATTTTCAACAGATTACCCATGTGTTGTAATAAATGGACATTGGCTGGAAGAACACAACATATTTCATCAAACTAGATTGCGTGCAACCAACAAATGAAAAATATGTTGTAACAGATGGTCCATCTGTTGGAAAAAAATGACTAAAATAATTATTAATAAAAAAGGGTTATTGTTATTGAAAGGATGAAAAGTCATGACTTATTGATTATTTAATAATGAAAAATGATTCGTAAATAAACAATAAGGAAATAAATGATAAACACAATTTAAAATAATAAAAAATAGTTGTTTCATTTTAATAAATTATGTTAAAATTAAATAGGTGACAAGTTGTGACTTTTCACCTTTTTTGTTTTTAAATATGTTTTTCTAATTTATATAGTAAAAATTCACCAATTTGGATTAATTAAGGTATACGATGATAATTAAAAAAAGGTGAACAGTCGTGACTTTTTGTCTAACATATTCAAAATAGCTGAAGAATCAAATTCCCCATATGTTGCAACTGATGAATCAGCTGTTAGAAAAAATCAAAATAGCTACTCCAACAACTGGTTTATCTATCGCAACAGATAATCTATATGTTGCAACAGATGTCTCATATGTTACACACATGGACTATTTATTGCAATAAAAGGTAAATTTCTTACAACAGATGGTAAATCTATTGCTACAGATGGGTTATCTATTGTAACAGATAGACCATCTATTGCAATAGCTCAATAAAAATGGTTATTATTGAAAGAAACAATTTTGAAAAGGTAAGAAGTCTTCGATTATTTAACTGAGAAAAATGGTTATTTAATTTTAAGAACTAATTATTATTAAGAAGCTAAAAAGTCATGACTTGTCACAATAATAAAAAAAGTCACCAAATTGATTTAATTAAGTCATAACTTTTCACAGTAAATAAAAAGTCACCAGTTTGAATGTAATTAATAAAATGGAGGTAAACAGTCGCGTCTTTCTTACTAACACATTCAAATTCAATCTTTTATAAATAGGTCCCTCCTTACTTGTCATTCTACTCCACTTTATTTATTTCTTACATCTTGTCTTTCATATTACATCTTCAACCATTTCTCTTCAAAGACCAGATTCCTTTTTCATTGAGGTATGTTTTTTTTTGTGTAAATATGTCATTTGGTAGTATACATTGTATTATATTCAGACTATTTTCTTTACCTTTGTGTTTACTTTTTTATTAATTCATGCGTGTTCTAGATATGGCTGATCCTTTTTGGGACATTGCTATTCTACGCAACACCGTACGAAAACTTCAGAGGTAGGTTAATGACCTGTAGTGTGAGTTGGTTGTCGTGAGAGTAAGGATGCTATGAGAGATTCACAGCTGAGAAGGGTCCAGCTACTACTGTTTGACGATTGGCTGACTGAAAATAATAATAAAAATAATAATAATAATTCAGTTATGTTTTTTCTTCTAGCGCATGTATTTTTATTTTTTTTATATTGGATGTACCTACCTAATGTATTTTATTTTTGTTTAGTGAAAATTTTATATTTGGTCGACTTTGACTTTTTAATTTTATCTATTTCTTCTTCTTAACAAACACGTCGACGAGTGGATGTAAGGAACAATTTTGAGTCCAGTAGCAATAGCAAGAGTTTTGAGTTCTTTCAACAAATGGACCATCTGTTGAAACAGATTGGTCATCTATTAGTTTTTTGGCAGCAACTGTATTGTGTTTTTCCAATAGATTAACCATCTGTTGTAATAGATTGGTTATCTATTTGAGGAACACATTCAAGTTTGATGAATTGTATTGTGTTCTTCCATTAAATGTCCATCTGTTACAACCAATGGATAATTTGTGGTCTGTTGTATTTAGTTCCTGTTTTACCTTTTTTTATTGATTCAAAAGTTAATAAAAAGATATTTTATGTAATAAATAATAATATTTATGCTAACAACAATGAGTTAAAAATATCAAAGTCCATAACAAAGAAAACAATTAGTTTTGTTATTACAACGATCATGGTGGATTACGACCCGGACATGTAATTTTTTTGTGTCCAACATTCTTTCATACAGAGCACTTATTTACCTTGATGGAAATGTTTTGTTTGAACCCATAAGATCCTAAGCTTAAATTCAGTCCTTTAAAGCTTGTTAGGGGGTCCCAGACTAAGAAAAATTTAGCTAAGTATTCAGACTTAGTGTTATTTTAGCCTTGTAGGTTGGCGACTCTATTTCATGACCCTCATAACCTTAAACTAATGATTTTTAGGTTGAATCATGATCAGGAATGTTAGTGGATGTTCTCAGATAAGTTTTGGATTTTTCAAACTTCATTTGGATCACTTTTGAAAGCTCAAACCAGTGGATTGATGCGATCTCAATGTGCCACATCGCCCATTGCGTCGATGATTATTTTCCTCCATATCCCAGTGCAAATTCCAGTGAATCAATATGGACTCAACGTGGTGCATTGGCCATCGCGTCTGTATGGGCGCCGCTAGGTCAGTTTTGAGTCATTAAAAAGTTGCATCCCCAGGGGTAATTGGGTTTTTTCCCCACTTCTATCAGCCCAAAACACAAAACTAAACCCTTCTAAGAGCAAAAACTGTTCATTCTTCAGATGTTTCTCTCAAGAACAAACCCTAGGAGATTTCAAATTCAATTTAAGGCTCAAGAACGTTCCATCAATCTTTAAGAATTTAATTGTTAAGGTATGTCATGTGTTTATTCAACTGTCCCTTCCACCCTTGGAGTTCAAGAAACTACTTTTAAAACTTCAAGTGTAATAATTTCATGAATTTTATGTTGGGTTTGATTATATTCATGATTATAATGATTAATTGGGTTTCTAATCCATGTTTTATTATATGTTTCATGTGGAGTTATTTGATATATGTATAGAATCATGTGAATCCATGATAAACTCTTGAAATTTTAAATGTGGATTTGAATTATGGTGCTCATATATGGTTAGTGTCATGTTCATGGATTATGTCCTCCAAGTGTTTGATAAATTGTTCATGTAAACAAAGAAAAAGGGAATACAATCATGTCATGTTAGGTTATGTGCAAGTTATATCATGCAAGTGTTTGATGGAATGTCCTTATAAATGTGTTATGATCAAGTAAATATTGTTATGCCTTTTAAGTTTATGCTATGATTTATTTTTCAAGCTATCCAGTCCTGGGGGTATCCAATAGACAAAAAATTAGCTGTTACCTAGAGCTTATGGTAGTTACAGAACAGTCTCAGTAGTGTCACAAAAAGTAGCTCTAGTAATCAGTCACAGTTACAGTTCAAACCTCAGTAAATCTAGCAAGTCAAAAGAACTCTATAGTATTCCATCAATAAATAGAATTTAATAGTACTTCATCAGTTAACGAAACTCAGTGAATTCAGTTCAGTTCAGTTTAGTTAGAAAGTATGATCAGTAATAGTTTAGTCCAACCTAGTACAGTTTAGAAATTAATCCAGTGTCTATTCAGTTGGGAGTAGGATTCAGCACCGCGCGAACCTAGGGATGAGGGCATTCCTTCTAGTAGAGGGTTTGACCCTTAGTAGTAGTCACTGCATTACAAAACTACGTAGCCATTGTATGTTGAGATATCTTCCTGCTAGACTACGGTTGATACATCTTATACGAGTTTTCCTGCTAGCGAAGATTGATGAAAGAGCTTTCTTTCAGAGATCGTTAACTCATAGTTGTCTTTACCCATGGCACGGTACTAACAACTTTCCAACTGGGGCTACAGGTTAGACCCCAATTTTTCCAAAAAGAGGCATGTCGGTTAGGATTACCTCCCACAATTTCAGTTTCTATCTTCAGAATAGAACTCAGTTTAATACGGAACTCATCATAGTTCCAAAGAACCAGGACTATCAGCTACACTTATTCAGCTATCGGTTATACAGTATTTGTAAACTTAGATATCAGTAAATCAGTAATTCAGAACTCAGTATCCAGTGACATAATGACCTAGTTACAGTTTATGTATTAATACATATACTATCATTCAGTTATACTCATGTTATTCAGTCAGTATTGGTCATGCATATGAACCCATGCATCTCAGCCTACCTTACTTAGCATACCAGTATATTCAAAGTACTGATGCATACCTTTCTTTATGATATGATGTCTTATATTATAGGTTTAGATGCACGGGCTCCTGATCATACTTAGAAGCCCAATCCATCAATAGTAGACTAATGGTGAGTCCTCATTGTTTGAGGATAGATTTACAATTCCATTAATTCAGTACTCAGTTTATTTCAGTAGTCAGAGTTAGTTAACTTGTACCATCAACTCATTATTAAGACAGTAGAGGCTTTTCAAACTAGAGTATTTATAGATAGATGTTCAGTTTTGGTATTGATGTACGGTACTCAGTATTTACTTATAGTTTTGAACCTTATGGTAGATTTTTGCATAATTACAGTATTATTATTCAGTTATTACAGTAGGTACCAGTCATGGATTAGCTTGTGGTCCCTTTGGATTATGAGCACCATATAGCATCTGGTGTACAGACACGGGGTGTTACAAACTTGGTATCAGAGCCTAAAGTTCAATAGAGTCTTAGGAATTCTGAAAGTCACATCTAGTAGAGTCTTGTTCATGGTTGTGTAGCGTGCCACACTTATAGACAGAAGGTTATTAGATGTTTTAGGAAAATTTTCCCTTCTTTCAGTAATTATGTCATGCGGATGAGAACAAGCTCAAGTTAAATTCCCTGTCTAATATAAGTTTCTCTTCCATTTATAGAATATGCCTCCAAAGAGGAATAAAGAAAGAGAAATAGGAGACCATCCAACACTTTATCCCATCCATCTAGATCCTCTAGGTGAATATGTCTCCCATGCTGAATTTAGAGAAGCTTTCACCACGCTAGCTTATTCTGTGGTAGACTAGAAAAAATGCCCAGCTGTTATTCTGGCCAATTCTAGTGTCCAATACTATTGTATCCAGGATTTGGGACTTCACCCAAATGAACTCTCTATCTTTTACTGGGTCAAAGTCAGATGAGGACCCACAGGAATTTCTTGATCAGATGCAGAAGGTCACAAATATTATGAGAGTGAGAGCTAGTGAGAGTGTTGATTTAGCTATATATCAATTGCAGGATGTTTCTCACTCATGTTGAAAACATTGGAAAGTAGAGAGGGCCACAGATACAGGGCCCATAAAATGGGAGAAATTTGCTATTGCTTTTCTCGATAGGTTCTTCCGACTAGAGTTGAGAGAAGCAAAGGTTTTGAAATTTATAAATTTGAAGTAGGGCAACATGACGGTACAAGAGTATTCTCTTAAGTTTACTAAATTAACCAGATACACTCCTCATGTGGTAGCAGATAGAAGATCTAAGATGAGTAAGTTTGTGTCTGGCATGTCTAATAGTGTGGTTAAGGTGTATAGGACCGCAATGTTGATTAAGGAGATGGACATATCCAGGCTCATGGTCTATGCTCAGCAGATAGATGAGGCTATGAATAAAGAGAAGGAGAAGGAGAATAAGAGAGCTAGAATAGGTAGCTTCAACTTTGCCCAACCTAATTCAGAGTGTGGTAATCATTCTCAATTCCACCCAAAATCCTCAGTCCTAGCTTTGTCCTCAGTAAGTGATCCGGTGCCAAAATTCAGAGATGACAATAGAGATAGGGCGTAAGGCTCTAAACCCCAGGGTAGTGTTAGCAGTGCCTGAACAAATCCTCTATACCAGAAGTGTGGCACAAATCCTCTATACCTGATAGTATTAGGAATGTTTTCCTGATATGGTCACTGGTATGTTACAAGTTTATCATTTGCATGTTTATGCTTTGCTAGATCAAGGAACTTTTTTGCCTTTTGTAACTCCTTATATAGCTGTTGACTTTAGAGTTAGTCCTGAAACTCTAATAGAGTCTTTCTAAGTCTCTACCCCAGTCGGTAAATCTATCATATCCTAATGGGTATACAGGAACTATCCGGTTATGGTATCTCAAAAAGTCACTTTAGCATATTTTGTCGAATTAGAGATGACCAATTTTAATGTTATTCTCAGCATGGATTGGCTTTATTCCTGCTATGCCTTAGTCAAATGTAGAAACATAATTGTCAAGTTTCCGTTCTCGAATAAGCCCATCCTAGATTGGAGGGGTAGTACTTCAGCACTTAGGGGTCAACCTATTTCCTACCTTAGGACGAAGAAAATAATATCTAAGGGATGTGTCTACCATCTAGTTCGAGTCCAGGACTTTATATGAAAAAGCCCTACTCTTGAGTCAGTATTAGTAACATGTGAATTCTAAAATGCGTTTCCCAAAATCTTCTCAGAGTTTCTCCTGAAAGGGAAATCGGCTTTTGAATAGACCTTCTTCCAGATACTCAGCCCATATCTATTATGCCATATAAAATGGCTCTAGCAGAACTCAAGGAATTAAAAGAATAGTTGAAAGATCTCCTCTATAAGGGATTCATCAGACCTAGTGTGTCCCCGTAGGATGCACCAGTTCTATTTAGGCATAAGAAAGACGGTTCTCTCAGAATGTATATAGACTGCCATTAGCTAAATAAAGTCATGGTCAAGAACTAGTATCCACTTTCCAGAATTGGTTAACTGCTTGACTAACTTCAGGGTGCCAGTTATAATTCTATGATAGACCTCAGATCAAGCTATCATCAGCTAAGAGTCAGAGAATGTGACATTCCAAAGACAGCTTTCAGAACTTGATATGGTTACTTCGAATTCCTATTCATGTCATTTGGTCTTACTAATGTCCCAGCAGCTTTCATGGACTTGATTAACTATGTGTTCAAGCAGTACTTAGATATGTTCATTATAGTCATCATAGATAACATCTTTGTCTACTCCAGCAGTGAGCATGATCAGGCAAACTATCTTAGAATAGTATTATAGACTCTCAAAAATCATCAACTATTTGCCAAATTTAGTAACTGAGAATTTTGGATAAGGTCAATATCCTTCCTTGTCCATATCATTTCCGGTGATGGCATTAGATTTTATCCCCAAAAGATTGAAGCAGTGGAAACTGGTCCAGACCCATCTCTTCATCAAATATCTAGAGTTCCGTGGGTTTGGCTGGATATTACCAATGTTTGGTTGATGGATTTTCATATATTGTATCCCCTATGTCCAGATTGACTCAGAAGAAGGTCAAATTTTATTGGTCAAGTTCTTGTGAAAAGAGTTTTCAGGAGTTAAAGACTCGACTCACTACAACTCTAATTTTGACTATACCAGATGGTTTAGATGGATTTGTGGTATATTATGATGCTTCCAGGGTTGGTTTGGGGTACATTTTGATGCAGAGAGGTAAGGTCATAGCCTATGCCTCTAGACAACTTAAGCCTCAAGAAAAGAACTATCCAACTCATGATCTTGAGTTAGCAGCAGTAGTATTTTCCTTAAAGATTTGGAGGCACTATTTGTATGGTGTGCATGTTGATGTGTTCACTGACCATATGATCCTATAGTATGTGTTCTCTTAGAAAGACCTAAACTTCCATCAGAAAAGGTTGTTGGAGTTGTTGAAAAACTACGACATGAGTGTTCTATACCATCTGAGCATGGAAAATGTAATGGTTGATGCTCTTAGAAGGATGTATATTGGTAGTATTGCTCACGTGGATAATGGTAGGAAGAAGTTAGCTCATGAAGTCCATCAGCTTGCCCGACAAGGTGTTCACTTATTTGATTCATCAGAAGGTAGTGTATGGGTGCAGAGTAGTTCAGAATCATCTCTGGTTTTTTAGGTGAAGGAAAAGCAGAATAGGGATCCCAGCCTAGTTAAGTTGAAAGAATCAGTCAGAGATCAGAAGATAGAGGTTTTATCCCAAGGGAGAGATGGTGTATTTTATTGTCAGGGTCGGCTATGTATGTCGGGTATAGATGACCTGAGATAGCAGATTCTTATAGAAACGTATGGTGTGCGTTACTCTATTCTTGTAGGGGCCACTAACATGTATCGTGATTTGTGGAAGATCTACTAGTAGAGTGGGATGAAAAGAGATATTGCAAAGTTTGTAGCCAGGTGCTCAATATGTCATCAGGTTAAGACGGAGCATCAGAAGCCTAGTAGGGCTATAAGGGTGTATAGTATTCCTACTTGGAAGTGGGAAGAAGTGAACATGGATTTTGTGATGGGTTTGCCTCGTACTTATCATCAGTATGATTCAGTTTGGGTCATTATAGACAGGATGACCAAGTCAACTCATTTCCTACCAGTCCATACCTTTTATTCAGCCGAGGACTATGACAAGCTCTATGTCATAGAGTTGGTCAAATTACACGGAGTTCTACTATCCATTATCTCAGATAAAGGAACAAAATTCACCTCTTATTTATGAAAAGCCTCCTAAAAGGGTCTTGGTACCTAAGTCTACCTCAGTACAGCGTTTCACCCTAAGATAGATGGTCAAGCAGAAAGGACCATTCAAACTTTAGAGTATATGCTGCGAGTGTGTGCGATGGACTTTAAAGGTAGATGGGATGACCACTTAACTTTAATTGAGTTTGCATATAACCAAAGCTATCATTCCAACATTCAAATGGCTCCATTTTAGGTACTCTATTGGAGGAGATATAGCTATCCCATTAGTTGGTTTGAAGTAGGAGAGGTCGCAGTGGTACGGCCTAACTTGGTGTTTGACACCTTAGAAAAGGTTCAGTTGATCAGGGAAAGGCTTAAGACAGCTCAGAGCCGACAAAAATCATACGCAAAAGTGCGGAGAAAGGATCTCGAGTTTGAGATTAGTGACTGTGTATTTTAAAATCTCTCACATTAAAGGAGTAAAGAGGTTTGGCAAGAAGGGAAAGCTCAGTCACTGAAATATCGGGCATTACCAGATTCTCAGCTATTTCGGAAAGGTAGCTTACGAGCTTGAGTTGCCTTTATATTTAGCTTCAGTCCATCTAGTGTTCCATGTCTTCTTTCTAAAGAAATGCATAGGTTACCCTGCAGTTGTAGTCCCTATAGAGGGTATAGACGTTCAGAACAACCTCTCTTATGAGGAGATTCCAGTCGAAATCCTTGACTATTAGATTAGCAGATTGAGGAATTAAGAAATCCCTCTAGTCAAAGTTCTTTGGCGGAACCAGTCAGTTCAAAGAGCTACTTGGGAAGAAGAAGCAGATAGGTGGTCCAAGTATCCTTACCTCTTCTCTGCAAACTCAGATTCATCTCAAGGTAATAGTTTTCCCTTGAACTTACTAAATTCCATGCTCAAATTTCCCTTGTAGATTAGGTATCAGTTACCATTGCATTTTTTAGTTATGTATTCATGCATCAGATATGCATGTTAAGCATGAGAAACTCAGCTTATCACCAATTCCAATCATGCATTCACAAATTTTGTTCAGCTATGTACTCGTGCATCATATATGTATGTTTAATACAAAATTTCAGCATATCAGGTGTGTCAGTCATGAAACCATGTTACAGTTGTACACATCCTATATATAAATCTAGTCTATCAGTATTCTCATCATTCAACCTCATTCGAGGATGACTGTTTCCAAGGGGAAGATATTGTAAGGCCCCACAAAATCCTAAGCTTAAACTCAGTCCTTTAAAGCTTCTTAGGGTGTCCCAGACTTAAAAATTTTTATCGAAGTATTCAGAATTAGTTTGATTTTAGCCCTCGTAGGTTGGCGATTCTATTTCATGACCCTCATGACCTTAAAGTAATGATTTTTAAGTTGAATCATGATCAAGAAAGTCAGTGGGTGTTCCTAGACAAGCTTTGAATTTTATGAGCTTTGTTTGGTTCACTTTTGAAAGCTCAAACCAGTGGATCGATGCGATCATGATGCACCATATTTCCCATCGCATCGATGAATATTTTCCTCCAGATCCCAGTGCAAATTTTAGTGAACCGACGTAGATTCAACGTGGTGCGTTGGTCATTGTGTTGATGCCAATGACATGGCACATCGTTCTGCGCATCACTAAGTTAGTTTTGAGTCATTAAAAAGCTGCATCCTCAGCGGTAATTGGGTCTTTTTCCCACATCTATCATCCCCAAAACACAAAACTAAACCCTTCTAAGAGCAAAAACTGTTCATTCTTCAGATGCTTCTCTCAAGAACAAATCCTAGGAGATTTCAAATTCAATTCAAGGATCAAGAAGTTACCATCAATCTTTCAAAATTTAATTGTTAAGGTATGTCAAGTGTTCATTCAAGGGTCCCTTTCACCCTTGGAGTTTAAGAAACTACTTTTAAAACTTCAAGTGTATTAATTTCATGAATTTCATGTTGGATTTGATTATATTCATGATCATAATGATTAATTATGTTTCTACTCCATGTTTTGTTACAAGTTTCATGTGGAGTTATTTGATACATGTATAGAATCATGTGAATCTATGCTAAACTCATGAAATTGTTAATGGGGATTTGAATTATGGTGCCCATATGTGGTTAGTGTTATGTTCATGCATTATGTCCTCCAAGTGTTTGATATATTGCTCATGTAAACAAAGAAAAAAGTAAAACTATCATGTCATGTTAGCTTAGTGCAAGTTATATCATGCAAGTATTTGATGGAATGTCTCTATAAATGAGTTATGATCAACTGCATATGGTTATGCCTTTCAAGTTTATGCTATGATTTATTTTTTATGCCATCGAGTCCTGGGGGTATCCAATACCCAAAAACTTTGCTGTAACCCAGATCTATAGTAGTTACAGAATAGTCTCAGTAGTGTCACTAACAATAGCTCCAGTAATCAGTCACAGTTACAATTCAGTATTCAGTTCATACCTTGGTAAATCTAGCTAGTCAACAGAACTCTGTAGTATTCCATCAGTTAACAGAATTCAATAGTACTCTGTCAGTTAACGAAACTTAGTGAACTCAATTTAGTTCAGTTAGACAGTACGATCATAAATAGTTCAGTATATTCTAGTACAGTTTAGAAATCATTCCAGTGTCTATTCAGTTAGGAGTAGTATTCAGCACCGAACGAACCCAGCGATGAGCGCATTCTTGCCAGTAGAGGGTTTAACCCTTAGTAGCAATCCCTGTATTACAGAACTATGTAGCCAATATAGGTTGAGATATCTTCCTGCCAGACTAAGGTTGATACATCTCATACGAGTTTTCCTACCAGCGAGGGTTGACTAAAGAGCTTTCTATTAGAGAGGGTTAACTCATAGTTGTCTTTGCCCGTGGCACAAAATTGACACCCTTCCAACTGGGGTATAGGTTGGACTCTAATCTATCCAAAAAGAGGTGTGCCAGTTAGATGATTACTTCCCAAAGTCTCAGTTTCAATCTTCAGAATAGAACTCAATTTAGTTCTACAAAAATCAAGACTATTAGACACAGTCACTCAGTTCAGTACAGAACTCAGCACTGTTCCACAGAATCAGGACTGTCAGCTACCGTCATTTAGCTATCAGTTATACAGTATTAGTAAACTCAGATATTAGTAAATTAGTAATTTAGAACTCAGTATGCAGTGTCATCATGACCTCAATTATAGTTTACGTATTTCATGCATGTACTCTCATTCAGTTATACTCATGTTATTCAGTCAGTATTGTTCATGCAAATGAACCCATGCATCTTAGCCTACCTCACTTAGTATACTAGTACATTCAAAATGCTGGTGCATACCTTTCTTTTGCACTATGATGTCTTATATCATAGGTTCATACGCATGGGCTATCAATCATACTAAGTAGCCCGGTCCATCATTAGCAGACTGGTGGTTAATCCTCACTGTTCGTGGACAAATTTACTATTCCAGTAATTCAGTACTCAGTTTATTTCAGTAGTTGGAGTTAGTTGGGGACTTCTCCTATCAACTCTTTGTTCAGATACTAGAGGCTTTTCAGACTAGAGTATTTATTGACAGATGTTCAGTTTTGGTATTTAGGTACCGTACTCAGTATTTACTTACAGTTTTGAACCTTATGGTAGATTTTTGTCTAATTTCTGCATAATTATAGTATTATTATTCAGTAATTACTGTAGGTACCTGTCATGGGTTAGCTTGTGGTCCCTTGAGATTATAAGCATCGTGTAGCGTCTAGGGTACAGACTCGAGGCATTACATGTTTCTTGTACACCACACCTCCTCTTATATTGCCTTTTTCTCAATTTGATAGTGCTTGGGCCAATATATGGAGGAGGTATTAATTTCTTCAAAATCTCTACCAGAACAACCCAACATTCTTCGAGAGGCACTGGATTAATATTCTCACTATATGCCATTATATATCTTTCCATCAAATAATATGGAGACGATCACTCATAAATTTTAGTTCTATGTTGTGCACCTTATTAGGCTCGAAGTGTTGCCATAGCGTGTGGATAGGGTATTTTGTCCAAGTCAAAAACTCTGCATGTACAAGATCTTTTTTAAAGATTGATCGTGGAAACATCACCATAACTATCGATACTGAATATGTAATCTGCTATTTGATGAGTAAATAACCTATTCCCCAAACTGACATTTATTGATATTTTTTTTTACACTTCTAGAACAAATTTGGTTCCTTTGTTCATGAACTGCATACATCTTTTGTGAAATAATTTGCGATACTTCTTATTTATTTCATTAAATAGCACCGCGATGGAAAATTCTCTTTAACGGTAAATAATAAGTTCACTTGTTCAACTATGTTTGACGTCATAATTTTATACCTATCCAAAAGAATCACTTAGTACGACATTATACTAACCTTATAACTCAAAAAAGATGTTAAATTCATAAGAATATACCTATTTGCTAGACAAAATGACCGGCTCCATCTCTCAAAATTGACACATACGAGATGTTCAGCTATCTTGGGATGCATATCCATTAATTGATTGAAATGGTAAAGAAACTCATCTTTATTATATACTTTAGCTTCTCTATAAAAATGGGTCATGACCATTTCATTGTGAAAGTTGTTTGTAATATTATTTACAAGATGCCTCATGCAACAACCAAAGTGAGCTGAAGTGTAGAAAATTGAACCCATATTTGGGATACTTAGATTCCTATCCAAAATAAAACACAACTCTTCGGTATCTTTGATGTATCTTCACATTTCTTCAAAAAAATCCATATGAGGCATCACATTCCCTATTCTCTACACAAAAAGAGATATGAAGGATGTGAATATTCGCATCCTGTGCCATCGCTGCTAGCAAGACTCTAATATACTTGCTCCTCAAGAAAGTCCCGTTGATGGATATGAATTTTATTAAATGTTGAAAACCAAGAATCCAAGAACCGCAGGATATAAAAAGTACTTGAACCTTCAATTTTCATCAACATGCAATGTCGTCTTACTTTTAGGATTTGTGGGCTCAAGCGTGTAATGGTAGGCATCGAAGACTATATACTCATGCCTATGTGTCTCCCTAACCAAGTCCTTGGTAATCCCAATGTATGTATATATTTTCCAATAACTAACTGTAACACCTAATTCTATAAGGAGTTGATTGGACATATAACTTGTAGAAGGGCCTTTGCTATTGGGGAATCTATTCTGGAAATATTTATCGAGGACCTTCATCGTGGAGTGAGGATTTTGGATCGTAATTTGCTCTGAACCATATGTGTGATACTTTTCATAAAAATTTATTATGAATTTGTTAGAACTTAAGTATTTCACAAACCTTAACCACTACTTGCAGTTCGGATTATCACATCTGAAGGAAAAGACATTGCTCGAACTAATCACCTTCTTTAGTATGAAATATTTTTTCAAGCAAGTAATAAACAAAGAAGTAGATAGTTCTGTCTTATCCTTGAATGAAATTCCTTTGTAAAATCTAGTCTAATCATCTTGATGATTGCCAGATTGTGTTGATTAAGAAGAACTGCCCACCGTATTGCTCACAAAAACGGGTGTAGGTGTTTGATCATCATATGGAATATTCATGTCCATATTATACAGGTTATCATCAAAGATGTCTTGTTGTTATTCTTTTTCTACATTCAGGTTCTTATTATCTCTCAGTTTTTGAATCATGTATACCCTTAACACTAGCCTAGCTGAATCACTAAGATAAGTATGCAACCAAACCTGATTGGTAATCTTGAAAGGTAGTACCCTATGATTTTCAAAGGAGTTCTGCATGTAGCTGATAATAAATTCTTTCAATTGATAATTTAGTCCACAATAGCTGATGATTAAGCTCATAAAATCATCATCCGAAACCTTACTTTGGACTGTCATAGTTATCGTCTCCAGCATTTCACCCTCCTTCTATGTACATATCGATTGCTCTGCTCGATCCATACACCATTACAATTCACCCCTATTGTTATTGACCCTCCATTAGTGGTACCTATATAAAGACATTTGTTAAAAAAAGTTAATAATGACATCATAATAAAATTAATAGTGATTTTACAATGCCGTAACATGAACCTCAATGGATGAGTAATATGTTGCAATAGGTGAAAAATATGTTGCAACAACACAGTAATCTATTGTAACAGATGACTCACCTGTTGGGATTTATATTGTTGTACTATAGAACTTGATGTTGATTCCAACAGATGAGTCACCTATTATAACAGGTGAATCATATGTTGCAATAGATTACCATCTATTACAACCGATGAAGTACCTGTTAGGATATATGTTACAGTACTAAAAAATCTTTGAAGCTGATTCCAACAAATGAGTGACATGTTACAAAAGATAACTAGCCTTTTGCAATGGAGGACTTACTTGTTGCAACAGACAATGCGTCTATTGGAGTTGAGTTCAGGCTCTGTTAAAATAGGTGACTAATCTAGTTTAACAGATGACTTCTCTGTTGCAACAGATAACTAGTCTGTTGCAACAGATGACCAATTTGTTTTATTTATGTTATGGCACTATATGATACAAGATGAAGACACAACAAGAGCAATAAGAGATCAACAACAATAGTGAATCGAAAAGGCCCCACACAGCTTCACTTTATCAAGATGCAACAACAATATTACAAGATAAAGGTAGAAACTTGACATAAGATATTCTATAATCTAAGAACCCTAGCAACATGAAAGGACCCTAAGAGTAAATAATGTCAACACCAAGTTCTTACATTAATCAAGAGGAACTCATGAACCTGAAGACCTAGAGTTTCTAGCCAAGGAAGAACACAAATTTTACTACACTTTGTTGTTCAAGTTTTGGGTTCCACTCTCAAGAACAAGAGAGAGAAATGTTTCAATATTACAAGACTTATGTTCTCAAAATATTATGAATGAACTAAGTCTAGAAATAACTCTAATATTACCTATTTATATTACACCATAATAAGAAAGGAAAATGACCATTCTATCCTTGGCCTAGAGGGGGCTTTGGAGTGTAAGTTTATTACACTTCAAAGCCCCTCTTCACATTTCTAAACATTTAATCCTGATGTTGGATCGATCACACACTCATATGGGGGAAATTGCATAAACATGGCTTAGAGTTTTTGTAACTCCTGAGCTTGGCTACGTGTGAATGGCCTTGAACTCGTTGGACAACTTGTTACACCCATATCATCCTATCCATCTTGAGTGTAATTTCACCTCAAATTCAGCATTTGGTCATCGTCAACCGCATCCACTAGAGAGAGATCACACACATTGAAAGTGTTATACACTTGATATTCCAGAGGAAGGTCGATCTTGTATGCATTGTAATTGATTCTTTCATGTACTTGGAATGAACCATCACCCCTTGGCATCAATTTGGTCTTCCTTTGATAAGAAAACCGATCCTTCCTAAGGTAAATCCATACCCAATCTCCCAGTTCAAGAATGAGTTTCTTTCTCCCTTTGTTGGCCCTCCTTACAATATATTGGTTTTTCTTTTCAAGCCGTAGCCTCACCTTTTCATGTAACCTACTCATAGCTTCGGCCTAATTTCTCCCATCTAAGCTTATCATAATATCACTTGGCAAAGGCATTAAATCTAAAGGAGTAAAGGGGTTGAGGCCGTATACACACTTAAAGGGAGTTATTCTCGTGCATGAGCATATGAAATGGTTATAAGCTAACTCAATCAATGGTATTTGTTCCTCTAAAATGTCATTTTTGTTGGGTTTGAAATTGAGAGGACGTCATGTGGAAGCTTAAAGTTTGCAAACCAAGACGATAAATCAAACTACAAAGAAAACTAAACTAAAAACATAATATTATTGATATGTTTTATTCAAGAGACCTACATATTGAAAATATTATATCGAAAAACATTAAACCTATTATGAGAAATCTCCCTCTAACCAAAATTATTTAAACGACTACATTGTGAATACTATTGTGTTATGGTATGAGAAGGGGGGTGTTCTATTTGTAGATATCCAAAACCTTTCATCCAAGAAAGAGGTTAGCCAAATATGGAAAAGAATTATATTTTCCTTTTAGGAAAAATAAAAGTAATTATGGTTACTTTTATTTCCCTTCCAAGAAAAATAAAACTTAAATTTGGTAAGAAAATCAGGGCAAAAACCCTAACAAATCTTCCCTTTTTGGCTTAAATATTCTTGATCCTCCTTCTTCTTGTGCATAATATTCGTTCATCACATTTTCTTCATATATCACTACTGTTTGAGATGAATTAAAAATTTTATCTTTTTGGGTTAAAACTATATAATCCCTTTCGGGTTAAAAACATTGGATCCCTTTATAGGTTTAAAAGTAAGATTTATTTTCAAATATGTGATAGAAGAATTGTTGAAAATATGATTGACAATCATCTCCACATGTATATTTTGGACATTTATCTTTATTATCATCAAATTTGTTGCAACTTTGTTCTCAACATGTCCTCAATCTGAACCATCGGATCATTGAACCATGGGCTTTGATACCACTTGTTGGGTTTGAAATCGAGGGAACGTCATGCAGAAGCTTAAAATTTGCAAACCGAAATGATAAATCAAAAGATAAATTAAACAAAACTAAAAACATAATATTATTGATATGTTTTGGTCAAGAGACCTACATATTGAAATTATAATATCAAAAAACATTAAACCTATTGGAAGAAATCTCCCCCTAACCAAAACTATTTAAATGACTACATTGTGAATACTATTGTGTTATCATATAAGAAGGGGGTCTTATATTTATAGATATCCAAAACCCTTCCTTCAAGAAAGAGGTTAGCCAAATATGGAAAAGAATTATATTTTCCTTTTAGGAAAAATTAAAGTAATTATGGTTACTTTTATTTTCCTTCCAAGAAAATAAAAATTAAATTTGGTAAGAAAATTAGGGCAAAAACCCTAACAAATCTCCCCTTAAACATGGATCATAGCATAGAACCCAAGGTATTATTTACTACTTTCATTTAACCGTTGGTTTGTAGGTGGAAAGAGGTCGAGAACAACAACTTGGTACCAAGTCTACCCCACATTGACTTCCAAAATTGACTTAGGAATTTGTAGTCTCTATCACATACAATGGTCCTTTGAAAATTGATCCATGACAACAAAGATACTATCCTGAACTCATCTAGTCCTTGGCAAACCTAACATGAAGACCATTGATATATCAAGCCAAGGACGAGGAGGGGTGGGCAGTGAGGTGTATAACCCATGAGGTAGGAGCTGAGATTTGGATTCTTTGAAATCTATACATTGACCACAAATCCTAGCCATATCCTTGTACATTCTTGGACAATAGAATTGATCCTTTAATATCATGATGGTCTTTTCGACCCCAAAGTGACCCATGAGACCACCATTGTGTGCTTTACTCATAAACAACTCACTCTAAAAACTAGAGGGCACACACAATCGTCTACCTTAAAATAAGTAACCATCAAACTTGGCATAGGGATTTAAACCCCTATCCAAAGCCCATTTATCCCTACTCAAGTTTTTTCATTCCCTAAAAATAGGAGAAAAGTGGGGATCCTCGGGATATAACTCCTTTAAGCACTCAAAACCCATTAACTTCAAACACAAGGTAGACATAATAACATGTTTTCTAGACAAAGTATCAGCTACCACACTATCCTTGCCCTTTTTGTATTGAATTACATAAGGAAAGGTTTCAAGAAACTCAATCCATTTGGCATGTGGTTTGTTAAGTTTGTCTTGTGCCCAAAAATGTTTTAAGGATTTATGGACTTTTTTATCACAAATTCATTGGGCCATAGGTAGTGTTTCCAATTGCTCAATTCTCTAATCAAGGAATACAACTCTAAATCATATGTTGAGTAGTTTAGAGTAGCACCTTTGAGCTTTTTGCTAAATTAAGCAATAGGCTTCAATTCTTGCATCAAAACTGCACCTATTCCTACCTTACTAGAATCACACTACACTTCAAACATCTTGTCAAAATTAGGAAATTGCAATAATGGTGTTGAGATAAGCATAACTTTCACGAACTCGAAGGCCTTAGCTTGATCTTTACCTAACTTGAAGGTTTTGTTTTTTCATATTATCTCGGTAAAGGGGTGGCAATGGTAGTAAATACCTTGACAAACCTCCTATAAAAACTTGGCAACCCATGCAAACTTCTCACTTCACCAACGATTTGAGGGATTGGCCAATTTTTTATAGCGGTTATCTTGGATTCATCCACTTCAACCCCTCTTCTATTGGGATCCTGACACAAAGTCGATTTGTTGCTCAATGCCCCTAAGTGGGGGCAACCCTTGTGAAAGCTCCTTTGGAAACATATCCTCATGATCCTAAAAGGCACGACAAATAGAAAAATTAGAAGGGTTAGTGTTAAAACAATGGTCCAAAAGAAGCATAGGGATTCTTTCATCATGATCCATAAATAACTCTTTACTTCTAGCAAACATCACTATGTTTTCCGTATCTTTGGAGGTTGAGGCCCCATCAGATTCCCTCGTTGCCCCACTCTCGGGTTCCCTCCCTTTTTTTCACCCTCGGCCTTCTTACCTTTTTCTTTCAATTCCCTTATCTTTCGGTGCAAGTCATTCACTTGTGAAGGCAAAAGAGGATGAAGAGTGACCTTTCAACCATCCTTCTTAAGTGTATATCGATTGGAACTTCCATCATGTTTGGTAGACCTACCATATTGCCAAGGCCTACCTAACAACAAGTGATATGCTTGCATTGGTATCATGTCACAAAGAACCACATCGTGGTAATTTCCCACCTTGAATCGTATCACATATTTCCTTGTGACATTCAATTTACTAGATACATTCAACTATTGCAAATTATAAGGACTAGTATGAGGTGTAGTTGGCAATTTCAAGAATTTCACCATAAAAACACTAACGACATTTGCACAACTACCACTATCTGTTACCAATATACACACACTACTCTTTACAAGGCACTTAGTATGGAATAGCTTCTCCCTTTTGCTAGCATCATCTATTGTGTTACTAATCATGGCATGCCTCAACACAAAATTTGGAACAATACACTCTCCCTCTTATGGATAAATATCTTTCCCATCATCATCATCATGTGGTTCACTATCAGTTTTTTCTCTATCTTAAGGCTTGAATTCATTCTCCTCTTTTTCAAGACCCATCTCCTAACTAGGGTAATACAATCTTACTTCCCTTAGGATTACGTTACATCAGTTAGGCCATTTGTTGGCCGTAGCCCCCAACCTCAAAACTTGAAGCATTGGAATCCCTTAGGATTAGAATACTTGTGAACTTCTTATTGTAGAGGGTACCTTTGGATTGTCTTGACCTCAGATTGTTTTGCATTGGTGGGTTGGTGTTTGTTCTTAGGCAAACCCTAGGATGGTTGAGCAATCTCTTTTTTCCTCGTCTAACCCCAGGATGTTTAGCCCTTTGCCCTGAAACTTGACCTTTCCTTGAGTTCTGTTTCAACTTATATGGCTGCTTGGAAGATTCCATCAAT
Organism: Capsicum baccatum var. pendulum; assembly: GCA_030864225.1. Taxonomy (NCBI): domain Eukaryota; kingdom Viridiplantae; phylum Streptophyta; class Magnoliopsida; order Solanales; family Solanaceae; genus Capsicum; species Capsicum baccatum. Next base: position 131,010,812 of record CM061557.1, read on the forward strand.
GGTATCAAACTTATAGAGATTAAAATAAGTGCCAATCTCCTTATTCAACTCACACTTGAATCAGATAATGTCATGGCCAACTTGTTCTCCTCGATGATCAAGTTTCAAAATGAGTTGTTGGAACTTATCATAATAGGCCATGATACTTTTGTTCACTAGACGCAAGTTGTCCAATCTAGAAAGTAACTTATGTTGATAGCTTTTGGGAAGGTACCATTACCTCATGAGATATCTCAACCAAAACCAAGGTGGTGGTTGTCCTTCAATAAACTCATTTCCAAATCGCTTGACATACTCCCACCATGTGTTAGCATAGACTTCAAAGTAGGACACGACATAACAACTCTTTTTTTCTTTAAGATGTCTTTAACTTTAAAAACTTTGTCACAATCCAATTCCCAAGCTAAGTAAGCCTCGGGATCACTTTCACCCTTGAAGATTAGAAGGCTCAACTTGATAGTGTTGATGTCATCATCCCTCTCTTAATGAAGGTTCAACCTTTCCCTATGCCCTTAGTATCTTCTAGGATCCTCACGGCCCCCTCTTATTTTCTGCTCCATTATATAAGTATCATCAAAGGCTTCATACGCATTATACTTCTCTATAACATATTATTGAAAGTGGATAGGATGGTTTTAGTTGTTTGGGACTTGGTTTGGCGGAATTGGATTTTGTGGAGGTGAGGTCTTTGATTTAGTAGAGATTGGAAAGGAGGGTTTGGATTTTGTGGAGGTAATTGATGACTAAGTCCTTCTTGTAGGACTTGAGAAGATTGTGAATGAAATGATATATTAAAGTCTCAGACTTGGGGGTAGGGAGTAGCTTGGATTGCGGAATTTAGTGGCGGTCTTGGTGTATTGAGCATTGGATGTGAGGTTTCGGGGGAAATGGTAGCGGAAGTGTTTTGGTCATGTCCACTTGAAGAAACACATTACTATTGAGGAGTAATAGGGAGGGATTTCCTTTGACTCTCCACATATTCCAACCTCCCACTCATGGTTTACACTTCCCATTTAAATGGTGTTATATCCTCCTTCACCAAAGACACATCCGTTTCTAACTTCCCAGGATCACTTGCATTATTTCCAAAGTTCGGTTGAGGCCCTTAATAGAAGCCATGAGGATATTGGTTCATGGTTTCCCATGTTTTGGGAGGTCATTCCCTCTATTGCAATGTATTACCTACAAAATCAACAAAAACTTTAGTTTAAACCTCTCTTCGCTCACACTCTTTTGGATCACCTCACACTTTTAGTTCCACAAGTGCTATAAATTGGCTAGTAACCTATGAATCCTTAAGGTATGAGTATGCTTTTGTCCAGAGTACATTATTGTTCAAATACACAAATAATTCTTGTTGGAATAGAACCAAGAAGCACAACTTATTCAAAATATAAAACCACCCAAGTAAACGTTGATACGAACAAAGCATTCAAAGGACTAATTGACAACCTATGAGGAGTTTACTAATTTGTTAATTAGTTATAGGATAAACTAATTGAAACTAAGAATAAACAATTAGAAAATAGAAAAAATACAAATTTGAAATAAATATTGACGTGAACAGCAGCAAGGGTGACATGGCAGCAATTTGTCACGGGCCCACACAATTTTTAGTCACCAATTTGAATTTTCAACTTTCACACAATTTAGAATGGAAGACAATTGGTTTTAGAGGGAAAGTATAAGTCTTGAGTCTTAGTAAGTTGAATCTCAAAAAGGATGAACTTGACTAGTACTAGTCCAACATAACAAGGCCCATGAAACAAGGGAAAGTGTTTGTAAAGTTGATGTCAAATTTGGGAAGTGATGGGTTAAAGTTTTCTCATAAACAACTTTATAACTTTTGTCTTCACCTTTTTGAATCAATTTTGCACTTTTGTAAGTTAAGTTATATGACTAGGTGAAGAAAAAGATGAATACAACAAAAATCTTCAAGAACACAACCACAACACACCAACAATGTCCAGTTCAACGGCACACAATAATACACAACATGACCAACTTTAAGTTTACCACAACAATGTCAATATTATAAGATCAACTTTAGATCTTGAAACCTTTTGTTCTAGTGAGAAAGGAACTAATAGAAGAAACACACTAGACAATCAAAACCTACTAGATATATTTACAAAACCTCGTCTAAGACGACTTCACAAGAACAATAAATTTTGGCCAAGGTCCAACAATAACACACTGTTTCTAACATTGGTAAGACCTTCCCAAAATTGATTTTGTTAGAACAAAATCAAGCCTTGATATTTGAGACTAAATGATACAAGATCAAGTATACAACAAGAACAACAAGAGATTAAAAACAATAGTGAATCAAAAAGTCCCCACACGACTTCACTATATCAAGATACAACAACAATATTACAAGATAAAGATAGAAAATTGCACAAGATATTCTATAATCTAAGAACCCTAGCAAAATGAAAGGAAACTAATACTAAAGAATTTCAACACCAAGTTCTTACTTAGATCAATAGGAACTCATAAACCGCAAGACCTAGAGTTTTTAGCCAAAGAACAACACAAGTGTTACTACACTTTATTGTTCAAGTTTTGGGTTCCACTCTCAAGAACAAGAAAGAGAAATGTTTTAATATTACAAGACTTATGTTCTCAAAATATTATGAATGAACTAAGTCTAGAAATAACTCTAATATTACCTATTTATATTACACCATAAAAGGAAAGAAAAATGACCATTCTCTCCTTGGCCTAGGGGGGCTTTGGAGTGTAAGTTTGTTATACTTCAAAACCCCTCTTCACACTTCAAAACATTTAATCCTTGTGTTTGATCGATCACACACTCATACATGGCCAATTTCATGAACATGGCTTAGAGTTTTTGTAACTCCCAAGCTTGGGTACGTGTGAATGGCCTTGAATTCGTTAGATAGCTTATTACACCCGTATCACTATAGAATCATAAAAATTAATCCAAAATATAAGTCTTCTATTGCAACATATGACTCATCTGTCACAATAAATGAGTGATATATTGAAACAAATGGCTCTTATATTGTATTCATGTTCGGGTTCTATCCACTATTAAGAAATAGCACAATAGCAGTGTACCCAGATGACAAATTCAAATAAAAATTATAATTTTTCTTATCAAAGTCACCTATGACGTAATGCCAAAGTAATGTAGCAAACAAAATTTGACCTAAAAAGTTATTTAAGCAGCAGTAGCGGTAACAACAACAACAATGGTCAACAAAAAGAAGATGATGATGATAATAAAGAAAAATATGATGTATAAAGTAACAACAATAATAAATAACAAATATTACAAAGAGAGAGAAAACAACAATGAATGAGAAAAGAGAGAAAAACATTTTTCCCCTACGTTTCCATTTATATTAGGTCAATATTTGGATCAAAATATAAATTAAAAAACCTGCAGTGTATTCTCAAACTTTCCCAGCTTTCTTAATCCATAATTAAGTAATTGTCATATGCACTTAATTATTAAAACGTGAGTCACCTACACCTAATTTTGAAACTCTTTTTCTTTTTTAACTTAATTACCCAAGTTACCATTCTGTAAATATTTGGTTAAAAAATTGAACTATTGATGGCATGTAAATAAGGTCATTAATAACACCTTTATAATACATTCGTGGTCGTAAAATGGCACAATTGACCTAAAGTTTGTTAATTGAACTCTATTCTTGCTTAGGGAATTTAGGTCAATATTCAACTTTTGTATCGACGATTTCAATTATGCTATAAATTTTATATAATGGATGAGGGTATATATAACTTTGTTTAGATTAAATTATCAGATTTCCATTGGTTCATTGTTTTTTGGTATATCACATTTACATGCTTCAAGCAACAAATTTGAACTTATACAGGCATGAATAGGCAGAATGACACAAGTTTTTCTTTAATTTGCTCTGTTTATTTACAAACAAGTCTGCATATATGGTTTGGTATTGAATACTACCTTTCTATAAAAATATTAGGACCATAATTTTTTTAATGAATAAGAACAATCACCCCAACTGCACTTGCTAAATTATAGAGTTTTCTTTCTAATATGTTTTTATCACATATCAAAAAAGACTTACATAAAATATGTCCAGATTGTTTTTATACCACCTTCACTACCAACAAATTCTACTCGCAATTCAAAAGATAGAATATTTGTCCTATATTGTAATGACATTCAACTCAAATGTGCTTCTTATTACATATCTCAAAATTATGGCAGGATGTGTATTAGAATTGTCATTATTTGGTTTCTTAAACTTTAATAATATTAGAATATAGACAGTGCATATATACATTTTTTCTCATATTACCTTTCAAAAATTTTATCATTATGTTGTTAAATATTTTCACAAAATTATCAAGGATGTGATAGTTCTTAAACGAGCACATATCAATTCTATCGCCATCTTATAGTTTCTCTGACCTTACATTCTCTTCCTTTTTCACTTATCTTATGTTCTCAGATTCATACAATCTATAAAATCTTAAAGGAAGTGGAAGGAGGATAATATAAAGTATACAAATATTCTCTAGAATTAAAATTGTTTGAAATGAATAAGACGTGTACTAATTTTTTGATTTTTTTTTGGACATTTGATCCCTTTAGTTGAAAGGTCTAGATTCATGTCATGTTTATTTTTTGGCTTTACTCTTTTGATTGTGAAGTCTTGAGCGTAAGTTCTTTGTTAGGAACATACTTAATTTAACCTATTTTATTAATGTCAATATTTGATCCCTTGCTTTCATCTATTATTTTTTTATTAATACTAGTCAATTGTAGGTGTATTGCACGTTTGTTTCATGTTAGGCCATCAAATGATATAAAATATATTAAATATTTGTATCTTATTTTGATGATAAGCAATTGACTACAAGGGACCTGGTCCCTAGATGTTCAAGGTTATAGTACAGCTGGCCCGCACCTGCATAGTTTTGTCCTCTTGTGTAACAAATTGTGCAGGTGTAGCTAGTATTATTTAGGACACCTAGTCCAATTGTATTTCAACCCTAATCATAAATCAACTATAAAAATAAAATAATGCTTCTCTATCAATTAGTTTTCAAAAATTAGAGAACTGAAGAGAGAAAAGGGAAAAAACTTAATATTCAACATTTCTCAAGATCTCATTTCTTGTGTGTGCTAAAATAGCAAATGCTCTTGATTCCATCTTGAGTTTGTGATTGAATTACTTATTTAATAAGACTAATGCTCTTTTCTTTTTGTTTTGATAATGCTTAGGTAGAGTTTTCGAAGCTTGATACTGGTTAGAGTTAATCAGTTTTGAGAGAGTCTTGGTAGATTTGTCAAGTGAGCTTATAGTAGAGTTATTACAAGTAGAAGGAGCCTGGAGTTAGGTCCAAGTTTGAGTTTATAATAAAGAGGTTGATTATAGTAATTTTTTAGGTGCTTTTGAGGGCAATTCATGGTTTTTCCTCCCTTGAAAAAGGAGGTTTCAACATTAAATCCTCCGTTCTGTATATTTCCTACTTTTGTTGTGTTCATAGTTGTTTTACAATGTTTTTTCCTATGAATGATTTTTAGTCACATGGTCCATCATTGTGTGGTACAACCCTCAAGATTTCAATATTTGGTATCAGAATAAGAACACTCTAAATAGTTCATACCTACAGTGATTTAGTTATCATGGCTACTCTACCTAACCTGGAAAAAGGGAAATCTACCACTAAGCTACCTAGATTTAATAGGAAGCACTATAAGTGGTAGAAAACTAGGATGCTTGGTTTCATTATGGCTGAGGATAGTAAGCTAATGGACATAATTCTTAATGGTCCTCATGTGCCTATTAGAGAAGTTAATGAAGGTGAAGGGTAATCCCCCTATACTTTTTCCTAGATAATTTCATATCAAGAATGTCTAGTATTAGCTTCTAAATTGAATGATGGTTATTCCATGAGGAATTTTCAAGATTTTCACTTTCTATCATGTGGGAAACTTAATAAGCTTTCCACGATATAAGATTCTCCCAAATTTGATAATCGGGTCAGAAGTTATGACTATTTCAAGTTTCCATCGTAAAATAATGCCATATTAGTCAGTGGCGTACTGCGCCACAAGAGGAAATGGCATTTGGAAAATTCCAGTAGGGGTCCACGATTATGGCATGTTGTGTTAGGGCCCAAATTCATAATTTTCCTTTTCCAGTGTCTTAGCGTAATTTCCTCCGCGTCGCGCCAAAGTTCCAGTTCACAGAGGAAAGGGCAACGTGACGGCTCCACATCGCGCCATCCCTCAGTTTCCAAAATATCAAATTCAAGTGACACAGTGCGATAGCGCCGCATCGCACCAGGGATTTAGTTCAGGAAAATTTTACTAAAATTAAATGATGTATCCAAGGTTAAAAGGGTCAACTTTCCAACTCTATTTAATCCCTTTAACACGTGATTCAACCACTGTTCAGCCAAAATATACTAGTTTCTCTCAAGTTTCTCTCAAGAACAAGCTAGGATTTTCATAGAAGATCTAATTTCAAGAAAGTTTCTTCGTCAATCTTCACGAAATCATGAACTAAGGTATGCATAGTGTTCATTCATGGACTCCTTTCATACATAAAGCCCAAGAATCTCTTTTCTAAGTTTAACTTTATGGATTTCTTTATGAAATTCATGTTGGGTTTGTTTTGTGTATGTTGAGAATGATCAATTGAATTCAAATCCATGTTTGGTAATCAATTTTATGTGGAATTGATTTGTATAGATGTATATTCATGTGAACCTATGAATAAACCCTAAGATGATGAAATTAGAGATGAATCATGATGATTAATTGTTGTATGATTTTGTCTACATGTGCTATGCCTACCATGTGTTTGATTAAATGCCTATATGAAGGAATAATGCCCAACTACTATGATATCATGAAATCCCCATGTATGTACAAGTTATGCGTATCACACATTTTGATGGAATGCTTCTATAAATGTATTATAGATTATGATGTTAGTCATATATCCAAGTAAGTTATGCTTGGTCAGTTTTCCTTCCATCGAGTCCTGGGGGTACTTGTACCCAAAACGTTAGTTGTGTGCTTAGAGCCATGTCATGTTTTCAAGATACTGTCAGTCAAGATTGAATCCTTAGACTTCAGACAGTCTTATGTCTCAGGAAATCTCCATGATCTCAAAAACTCCGTCAGTTGTCAGATAACAGTAGTATTCCATCAGTCAACGAAATTCAGTAACTCAGCCCATGTTCAATTCAGTAAATCATGTGCAGTGTCCATTCAGATGGGAGTAGAAATTGGCACCGAGTGAACCCAAGGATGGGGACACACACTATCAGATAAGGGTGTAATCCTTAGCAGTCATCCTTGCATTCCAAAACTATGTAGCCAGCATAGCTTGAGACATCAAAACTGTCTGATAAGGGTTGATGAGGTGGATAAGAACTATCATATAATGGCCCCATCATTCTCATAAAGGGGACACTATCAGATGAGGGTCGCCCACAGCTTGTCCTTACCGGTGGCACGGTATTGACACCCTTCCAATTGGGGTTACAGATTGGACCCCAACTTAGCCATAATGGCATATCAGGGGCATGTCAGTTAGATAACTACTTCCTACAATTTCATATTATAGAATCAGGACTATCAGATACTGTCAATCAGGCTTAGTAATATAACTCAAATAGTTCTTCAAATTTCAGGACTGTCAGATACAGTCATCTCAGATACAGTATGGAACTCAGATAGTTTTATTAGATTTAGGACTGTCAGATACAGTCACTCATATTATCAGTTATATTTAGATTCAGTAACCATGTTATCACAGTATCAGTGCCAGTTGTTATGTGCCATGCATGTATTCTCACACTCATGATAGTTAGTCAGTTATTATTATTGTTCATGCGTATGAACCCCACATATTTAGCCTACATCACATGCATACTAGTACATTTAAAGTACTGACGCATTTGTGCTATGGTGTCTTATACCATAGGTTCAGAGACACGAGCTCCAGAGCAATAGTAGATTCTAGATATCCGTAGACAGAGTTAGAAGTGAGTCCTCATCTTTTAAGGTCATGATTATTTCCTTATTATCTCATTAATCAATTTATTATTTGGAGTTAGTTCGCTACATGTCCCATCAACTTCTTACTCAAACGGTTCAGTTAGTTAGAGGCTTTTGAGACTATCATGTTTCAGACTTTAGAATGTTTAATTTTGTTTTGGGTATTCTATTACCCCACACAGATGTTATATTATTCAGACATTGTTCAGTATTGAACCTTATGGCGTTTTAGTTCATCTTTCTGCATTATAAAGTATTTTATGTAGTATACAGGTACAGATATTAGTCATGGGTTAGCTTATGGTCCTTTGGGGTCATGAGCACCGGGTAGCATTTCGGGTACAAAATTCGGGATGTTACAAACTTGGTATTAGAGACTAAGGTTCAATAGAGTCCTAGGAAGTCTAACATCCACATCTAGTAGAGTTTTGTGCATGGGTGTGTTGTGTGCCACATTTATGTGCAAGAGGCTATAAGATGTTTTAGGAATAGTTTCCCTTATTTTAATATTCATGTCGTGCCAGTGAGCATAATCTCAAGTCAATCACTCAGTCTAATCTATTTCTTTTTTTTTCTACAGAACATACCTCCTAAAAAAGAAACGGAAATCAATCAGCCCCTTAGCCTGAAGAACCTTTGGGCAAACATGTTTCTCATGCAGAGTTCAGGTCTATATTCACTACTCTTGCTCAGTTAGTTGCCATTCTAAACGAATGGGCAGTAGTTATTTTGGCTAACCTAGTGGCCAATTTAGCCGCAGTTAGGATTCAGGACTTCACCCGAATGAATTCTCTATCCTTTCTCGGGTCTAAGGTAGATGAGGACCCTCGGGAATTTATTTATCAAGTTTAGAATGTGATAGAAATCATGGGGGTGACTATTGTTGAGAGTGCTGAGCTAGCTATAAATCAGTTGCAGGATATGGCTCAAACTTAGTTCAAATAGTGGAAGTCAGAGAGGTCAGATGATGCAGGTCCTATAGAGTGGGAGGACTCTGTCACTGCATTATTAGGCAGATTCTTCCCCTAAGAGCTTAGAGAGGCTAAGCTGCTAGAATTCATCAACCTCAGGCAGGGCAATATGATGGAGAAAGTGTATTATCTTAAGTTTACTCAATTAGCCAGATATGCCCCTCATGTGGTTGTAGACAGCAAAGCCAAGATGAGTAAGTTCGCTTGAGGGGTAAATAATAGTATGGTAAATAAGTGCAGATCTGCCATGCTGAATAGTGACATGACTTTATCCAAGCTTATGACTCATGCTTAGCAGATAGAAGAGCAGAAGATTAAGCAGGGGGAGAAGCAGAATAAGAGAGTGAAGACAGGTAGTTTCAACTTCGGTCAGCCTAAATCAAAAGTAGGAAACCATTCCCATTTTCATCCTAAATCATCAGTTATAGCTCCTTCTTCACCCAGTGTTCCAGTTCCTAAGTTTAGGGAGGCTAACAGAGATAGAGCGCTAGGCTCTAAGTCTCAGGGCAATGTTAGGAATGCTCAAACTAATCCCCTTTGTAAGACTTGTGGTAAGAACCACAAGGGTGCTTACAGAGCTGGTAGCGATATCTATTTCAATTATGGCAAGCTAGGTGTAATACCCTGGGAAATTTTTCGTTGAAATTTTATGCTTAAACGTGTTGGGTTCTATCTTATAAAATAAATTATAAATTTTTTGTGTGGAATGTCTTAGATTATGGCCCACCATTGCATAGAGTATCGAATAAGCTTTCCAACAATATGTGGATCATTCAAAATGGACACCCGAGCAACGATTTATGAACATTTTGATCGAATCATGAATAGTAGTGAACAGTAAAACGTGCAGGAAAAAGTACTGAGGCCTGGAATATTTTTTCTCCAAATTTAAATAATCATAACTCTTTTTACATAATGGTCTGGGTAATCTACTACATATCAACAAAAATCTCTGCGAGTCCTCTTTCCAGTGAAATTGGTTTCATTCAATTTGTCTATCGGAGCAAGAAGTTATAGTCGATCTACTTTAGCCTATCAAAAGTGAGTTTCTGGGTCAACTTCAAATGATCATAACTCCTCGTACACAATGATATGGGTGAGATACTATATATCAATGGAAATATATGAGAGTCCTCTTTCTAATGAAATTAGTTTCATCCAATTTGGATATCAGAGTAAAACGTTATGGTTGATCTACTTCAGACTATCAAAACAGTCCACCAAAGGACATATTTGAGAATTATTTGATTTTTTAAGAGCATTTTGGTCATTATACCTTCACTTCATGGACGAAAATTATCCATTTATACCCATATTGAGCCATAAAATTCATGTTCTTCCATCAAAAACATTGAGAGAACTAAACCCTAGGTCTATTTTGAGCTCCAAATATCTTCTAATTTCACCGTAGAAACTCAAATTTGATCCGATAATCGAACTCATTATCTCGAGACCTTCGAGGAGCACCCCTTATTTGTGTGAATAGGATTCCATAATCAAGAGGTCAATTTCAAGGTATGTGGGTTTTTGAACAAGAATATTTTATTTACTTATATTGATATAAGATTTTACATGTTTTTCCATGGATTGGAAATATGATTTTATAGCTCATATTGTTATCCATGAAATGTGGAATTTTGTAAATTCGTACATATATGATTTTGAAATGGAATTGTGTCCAAAATTACTTGGTTATGAATATACGATGATTTGAATTATTAAACCTTGATTTATACAATTATACCATTACTTTCTTATTATGACTTGATAATTGTTATCGAGAATTATTTATCCATACTATTGATTATTATTTCAAGTGTCTTTAAAATATGAGTTAAATTGTGAATTGAGGCGTGTTGATGTTGAAGTTGAAGGGCTATGATGAGCCTTGGCATTGTTTTGGTGTTATTGATGTTGTGGTGGTTTAAAAAGGTGATACGTTTCGATGTTGGAAAATATTCTTGATTTGAGTCGAGTTAGGGATCCACAAATGATTATTTAATAATTTAAGAAAGCTACATGATTTGGGTCATCATTATTGACCCTTGAGACGTTTTGAAGTGGAATCCCTAACGCATTCTGAGCTTGTCGGGGAGTAGTACTTAGCACCAAGAGGAAAATTTGGTATTTCCCCAAACCTATGTGCCACCGTAGGGTTGTTTGATGATGATATTATTGGCCAGAGAGCCCGATTGTAATTATTGCAGTTTTAAGGTCGTACTCCCTGGAAAAGAGTATGACGATCCTGCCAATGGGGGTTTCAAACGTTGGTATTCCACGTAGCTCACATGGGGTTTTCGGTTATAGGAAACTCCCCTGTCCATAAGAATCATGTTTATTGAAATATCGAGTCACTCCGAGTTTTGATGTGGTAAGTCAAGTTGTCTGTGATATCTATAATGATTTGTGAGTTTTTTCTCCTACATTTCCTATCTAAGGTGTTATGAGTTGCATGACTCAATGTCACTCAAGCCAAGGGTGTCATTATGGTCCGTATGTATGTTTTTACAAAATTTATGATATTATTGATATTTTGCGTACACCCCCACATACTCCGTACGAATCTTATGCTGACCCACATATTTCTCTATGGGCTACATTCTTACCATAATGTAGGTTCAGGTACTCATCCGCAGCCAAGACAGTGATATTCGAGTGCCACATCTACGTTCCTTCAATGGTGAGTCCTCATGGTTCAAGGATCAAGTTGCTAGTTTTAGTGTTGTTGTTTTGTGATCCCTTTGGTCTGTTGTGTCAGTTGGGGGTTTGTCCCAATGGCTTGTTGATTTTGCTGTGTAGAGGCTATGTCAGACTAGTGTATTATTGGGTTGGGTTGTGTATAGATATTCCATATAGGTATAGTCTAACGATATTCCGTGCCATGTGCAATGTGATATGGTATGAACTTATATACATATCCTTAGCGTAGCGTGTATGTTGTTGTATTGGAATCGAAGGGTAGTGTTTTGGATTAAAGGGTTAGCTTGAGGCTACATGTATCTTTTGGCACCGTGTAGCATCTTGGGATGATATTTTGGGGTGTTACACTAGGCCACAGAGTCAGAGACTACCCTCAGTCAGGTTATCAGAGTCATCTCCGTTCCTCAGCTCAGTCCAATTGCCCAAATCAATAGGATGCCACCTCTAGTGCAACCAGTGGGCAACACTTAAACAGACTTTATGCTCTTCAGTCCTAATAGCATAAGGAAAATTCTCCTGATGTAGTTACTGGTACTTTACAGATATTTCATGTGTATGTTTACGCTTTGCTATATACAAGAGCTTCTTTGTCTTTTGTTACTCCCTATATAGAAGGCAATTTTGGAATCAGTCCTGAAATCCTAGCAGAGCCCTTTTCTATCTCTACCCCAGTGGGTAAAACTATCATAGTCTGACGGGTATACAGGAACTACCCGGTTATGATATTTCAAAAAGTCACTTCAGCAGACTTAGTCAAATTAGAGATGACTAATTTGGATGTCATTCTCGGCATGGGTTGGATTCATTCCTACTATGCCACAGTTGACTACAGAAATAGAATAGTCCATTTTCAGTTTTCAAATGAACCCATCCTTGAGTGGAAGGGTAGTACATCAGCATTAAAAGGTCAGCTTGTTTCCTACCTCTGGGCACGGAAAATGATATCTATAGGATGTGTCTATCATCTTGTTCGAGTTAAGGACACTAGTTCCGAAACTCCCAGCCTTGAATTATGTCCAGCTGTAGGTGAATATTCAGATGTATTTCCCAAAGATCTTCCAGGAATTCCTCTCGAAAGGGAAATAAACTTTGGCATTGATCTTCTTCCATATACTCAGCCTATATCTATTCCTCCATACAGAATGGCACCAATAGAACTCAAAGAATTGAAAGAACAACTGAAGGATCTCTTAGATAAGCGATTCATCAGGCCCAGCATTTCCCCATGGGATGCTCTAGTATTATTCGTGCAAGAAAAAGACGGTTCTCTCAAAATATGTATTGACTACTGTCAACTCAATATTTATGGTTAAGAATAAGTATTCTCTTCCCAAAATCGATGTCTTATTTGACTAACTTCAAGGTGCCAGTTATTTCTCTAAGATAGACCTCAGATCCGGCTATTATTATCTCAGAGTTAGAGAATATGATATTCTGAAAATAGTTATTCATACTCTGTATGGTCATTTTGAATTCTTAGTTAGGTCCTTTGGTCTTACCAATGCCCCAGCCGCTTTCATGGACTTGATGAACCGTGTGCTCAAGTAGTACTTAGACATGTTCGTCATAGTCTTCATAAATGATATTCTAGTCTATTCCCACAGTGAACGTGATTATGCATACCATCTCAGAACAGTACTTCAGACTCTCAGAGATCATCAGCTATTTGCCAAATTTAGTAAGTGTAAATTTTGGAAAAGACTGAAGCAGTAATAAACTGGCCCAGACCTGTTTCCCCATCAGATATCAAGAGTTTCTTGGGTTTAGTTAGATATTACAGATGGTTTGTTGAGGGATTTTCTTCTATTGCATCCCCTATGTCCAGATTGACTCAGAAGAAAGTCAAGTTTCAGTGGTTAGATCCTTGTGATAAGAGTTTTTAGGAGTTTAAGACTCGACTTACCTCAGCTCCAATAATAGCTCTTCCAGATGGTCTAGATGGTTTCGTAGTGTATTGTCATGCATCCATAGTAGGTTTGGGTTTTGTCCTCATGTAGCATGGTAAGGTCATAGCCTACGCCTCTAGAAAGCTTAAACCCCATGAGAGGAATTATCCTACTCATGATCTTGAGTTAGTAGTCGTAGTCTTTGCCTTGAAGATTTGGAGGCATTATCTCTACGGAGTTTATGTAGATGTGTTCACTAATCATAAAAGTCTTCAGTATGTCTTTTCTCAGAAAGATCTCAATCTTTATCAGAGAAGGTGGTTAGATCTCTTGAAATATTATGACATGAGTGTCCTTTATTATTTGGGAAAGGACAACGTAGTGGCCGACGCTTTCAGTAGACTGTCTATGGGTAGTGTTGCTCATGTGGATGACAGTAAGAAGAAGTTAGCTTAGGAATTCCATTAGCTTGCCAGACTAGGCATTTGCTTAGTGGATACAGATGAGGGTGATATATAGATTTAGAGTAGTTCAAAATCATCTCTAGTTTCTGAGGTAAAAAAATAGCAAGATAAAGATCCCAGCCTTGTCAAGTTGAAAGAGTCAGTTCAGGATCAGAAAGTAGAGGTTTTCTCCCAAGGGGGAGGTGGTGTTTTTTGTGCTGTTAGGGTCGTCTCTGTGTTTTAGGTGTAGATGACTTAAGGTAGTGAATTCTTGCAGAAGCGCATAGTGCGCGCTAGTCTATTCATCCAGGGGCCACAAATATGTATCGCGACTTATGGGAAATCTATTAGTGGAGTAGGATGAAGAGAGATATTACAGAGTTTGTGGCTAAGTGCTCTACATGTCAACAGGTTATGATAGAGCATCAAAAGCCTAGTAGGTCTATGTAGGAGTTTAGTATTCCTACTTGGAAGTGGAAAGTTGTGAACATGGACTTTTGACGGGTTTGCCTAAAACTCATCATGAGCATGATTTAGTCTGGGTCATTGTAGATAGAATGACCAAATCAGCTCATTTCCTTCTAGTTCATACCTCTTATTTAGCTAAGGATTATTCTAAACTCTATATCAAGGATTTGGTCAGATGGCATGGTGTTCCGTTGTCTATTATCTCAAATAGAGGTGCCCAGTTCACCTCTCATTTCTGGAAAGCATTCCAAAAGGGTCTTGGTACCCAAGTTCATCTCAGTACAGCCTTTCATCCTTAGATATATGGTCAAGCAGAAAGGACTATTTAGATGTTAGAAGATATGCTAAGGGTGTGTGCAATCAATTTCAAGGGAAGTTGGGATAACCACTTACTTTTGATTGAGTTTGCATAAAACAACAACTATTATTCTAGTGTTCAGATGGCTCTATTTGAAGTTCTCTATGGTAGGAGATGTAGATCTCTAATTAGTTGTTTCGAAGTTAGTGAGGCATCAATTATAGGGCCTGACTTGGTATTCGATACCTTAGAAAAAGTCCAGTTGATTAGAGAAAGACTTTGAGCTGCTTAGAGCCGACAGAAGTTTTATATAGATGTTCGTAGAAAAGATCTCGAGTTCAAGATTGGTGACTATGTCTATCTAAAGATATCTCCCATGAAGAGAGTGAAGCATTTTTGCAAGAAAGAGAAACTCACTCCCCGATATATCGATCTCTTCAAGATTCTCAATCGATTCAGAAAGGTAGCTTATGAGCTCGAATTGCCTTCAGATCTAGCCTTATTTCATCCAGTCTTTCACATCTTTTTTCTTAAGAAATGTACAGGTGAACCATTAGTTGTAGTCCCTATTCAGAGCATTGATGTTCAGAACACTCTCTCTTATGAAGAGATTCCCGTTAAAATCTTAAACTGTCAGACTCGTAGATGGAGGAACAAAGAAGCCCCTCTAGTTAAGGTTCTTTGGCAAAATCAGTCCATCGAGGGAGCTACTTGGGAAGTGGAGGTATACATGCATACCAAGTATCCTCACCTCTTCTTTGCCAACTCAGATCAAGCTCAAGGTAATATTTCTTCTTAAGCTTACTCAGTTTCATATTCGGTGTTCATCAAAAATTTAGTATGGAGCTTCATGCTCATGTTCTCTTTAGAAACTTGGTATCAAGTACCTTTGCATATTTAGTCATGCATGTATGTATCGATTCAGCTATGTAATTATGCATTAGATATGCATTCTCGTTGTGAGAAACTTAGTTCTTTAGAACACTCAATCATGCAGTCATGAATCAGTTACACATGCATCAGATATACATGTTCAGTATTATATGTTCATCTTGTCAGTGATGTCAGTCATGAGATTATGTTCCAGTTAGTCATGTTCAGTATGTTCATCAGTTGTCTTTTCTCCTTCTCAGTTAGTCTCATTTGAGGATGAATGTTATCAAGGGGAAGATATTGTAATACCTCATACTTTTTCTAAGATAATTTTATCTTAAGAATGTCTAGTATTAGCATCTAAATTGAATGATGGTTATTCCATGAGGAATTTTCAAGATTTTCACTTTTGTCATATGGGAAACTCAATAAGCTTTCCATCGATATAAGATTCTCCCAAATCTAATAATCGGGTCAGAAGTTACGACTATTTAAAGTTCCCATCATTAAACAGTGCTATATTAGTCAGTGGCCCACTGCGCCACAATAAGAAATGGCATTTGGAAAATTCTAGTAGGGGTCCATGACTATGGCGCATCACACCAGGGCCCAAATTCAAAATTGTCCTTTTCCAGTGTATTAGCATGATTTTCTCCGCGTCGTGCCAAAGTTCCAGGTCACAATGGAAGGGGAAATGCAATGGCTCCACATCGTACCATCCCTTAGTTTCCTAATTATCAAATTCCAGTGACACGATGTGATAGCACTGCATCGCACTAGTGGTTCAGTTCGGGAAAATTTTATTAAAATTAAATAACGCATCCAGGGTTAAAAGGGTTAACTTTCCAACTCTATTTAAGCCCTTCAACACGTGATTCAACCACTTTTCACCTAAAATATACTAGTTTCTCTCAAGTTTCTTTCAAGAACCAGCTAGGGTTTTCATATAAGATCCAATTTCAAGAAAGTTTCTCTATCAATCTTTATGAAATCATAAATTAAGGTATGCATAGTGTTCATTCATGGACTCCTTCCATCTATGAAGCCCAAGAATCTCTTTTCTAAGTTTAAGTTTATGGATTTCTTTATGAATTTCACGTTAGGTTTGTTTTATGTATGTTGAGAATGATCAATTAAATTCAAATACATGTTGGGTGATCAATTTTATGTGGAATTGATTTGTATAGATATATATTCATGTGAACCTATGAATAAACCCTAGGATGATGAAATTAGAGATGAATCATGATGACTAATTGTTGTATAATATTGTCTATATGTGCTATGGCTACCATTTGTTTGATTAAATGCCTAGATGAAGGAACAATTCCCAACTAGTATGATATCATTAAATCCCCATGTATGTATAAGTTATTCCTATCACATGTTTTGATGGAATGCTTATATAAATGTATTATGGATTATGATGTTACATATATGTTCAAGTAAGTTCTACTTGGTATGTTTTCCTTCCATCAAGTCTTGCGAGTACTTGTACCTAAAACATTAACTATGTGCTTAGATTCATGTCATGTTTTCACGATACTCTCAGTGAAACTATGAATCCTTAGACTTCAAACAGTCTTATGACTCAGGAAATCTCCATGATCTCATGAACTCCGTCAGTTGTAAGATATCAATAGTATTCTATTAGTCAATGGAATTCAGTAACTCAGCCCATGTTCAGTTCAGTAAATCATGTTCAGTGTCCATTTAGATGGGATTAGAAATTAGCACCAAGTGAACCTAAGGATGGGGAGACACACTATCAGATGAGGGTGTGATCCTTAGCAGTCTTCCTTGTATTCCAAAACTATGTAGCTAGCATAGGTTGAGACATCAACACTATCCAATAAGGGTTAATGAGGTGGATAATCACTGTCATATAAGGGCCCCACCATTCTCGCAAAGGGGACACTATCAGATGAGGGTCACCCACAATCTGTCCTTACCGATGGCGCAGTTTTGACACCCTTCTAATTAGGGTTATAGATTGGAACCCAACTCAGCCATAATGTTGTATTAGGGGAATATTAGTTAGATAACTACTTCCCACAATTTCATGTTACAAAATCAAGACTGTTAGATACAGTCAATCAATCTCAATAATAAAACTCAGATAGTTCTTTAGATTTCAGGACTGTCAGATACAGTCAACGCAGATATAGTACAAAACTCAAATAGTTCCATTAGATTCAGGACTGTCACATACAATCACTCATGTTATCAGTTATATTCAGATTCAGTAACCATGTTATCATTATATCAGTGTTAATTATTATGTCTCATGCATGTATTCTCAGCTCATGATAGTTAGTTAGTTATTATTATTGTTTATGCATATGAACCCTATGCATTTAGCCTGCCTCATATGTATACCAATACATTCAAAGTACTAACACATTTGCGTTACAGTGTCTTATACCATAGGTTCAGTGACATGATCTCTAGAGCAATAGTAGATTCCAGATATCTACAGACAGAGTTAGACGTGAGTCCTCATCTTTTAAGGACATGATCATTTCTCTATTATATCATTAATCAATTTATTAGTTGGAGTTAGTTGGGGACATATCCTATCAACTCCTTACTAAGACAGTTCAGTTAGTTAGAGGTTTTCTAGACTATCATGTTTCAGACTTCAGTATGTTCAGATTTGTTTTAGGTATTCAGACCCTGTTTAGTATTGAACCTTATAGTCTTTCAATTCATGTTTCTACATTATAAAGTATTTTATGCAGTATACAGGTACAGATATCAGTCATGGGTTAGCTTATGGTCCTTTGGGGTCATGAGAACTATGTAGCATTCTGGGTACCAGATTTGGTGTGTTACAAGAAGTAACAATGATGGTGGTCAAAGGTAGGATAGAATATGATGATGAATATGAAAAAAGGTTGAAAAAAATTATAAATCCAAGAAACTATTAGTTTGTGGCATAGGACTTAATGAATTATAACACCTCAGGATTATTACGCTTGTAAAAATTCTTTAGTTTTGTACTTACTAGGCTTGCTACAGCTCAAGGTTACCAATAGTACACTTGGATATAAGTTAGGGGTTGCTAGGTAGCTCACTCGTGTGCTAAGCAGTATGTTTGTTTTGGCTACTGCCCAAGGTATAACTCAGTAAGGTATGAGTTGTATAAAAGGATACGAGAGGTTCAAGGCAAGTCATATATTGCTTATTAGTTGGTTTTTTTGAATCTATCCATGGAGATGTGGGTACAATTTGGTGTACCACTCATACCCTTAGGTGTGAGTTAAGAAGGTGAAGTCATATAGGAACCAGTGTGTAGGGTCTTGGAAAGGTCTTGGGTACAATTTGGGGTGCCACTCGTACCGTAGGGTACGAATAGCATGGGTAAGTCATACCCTACATTGTGGTTAGTTTTAATTTTATGTCAAGGGTAGTTTGGCTATTTCCTACTTTAAAACCCTTATTTTTCTCTCGTTCTATAACCATTGGTGGCCTTTTGTAACACTTGTTGAAGGATAGAAACACTCCAAATACTCTTTCAAACTTACTCTTGAAGTCATGTGTTCTTTAAAGGGTTCAAGAGTCATGTTTCTCTTTGAAATCTTCTTATATAAGGCATGTAATTCTTCCCTCATTTTTAGTTCCAACTAAAGGCATGATTAATGTGTTTTAAACATTGATTTATGAGTCATAAATGGTGGTTTTAAAACAATGTTTAGGGTCTTAATGCATATTGTTTGGTATTGGTTTAAACTATGTTTTTACATGTTTTTTGGTAATGGTTTGCACATGTGAGTGATTGTTGTTCATAGTTTAACAAATGGGTCATAAGTAACCCTAATTATAAAGGTTAATTCTTTGGTTTTGGTCTTGTTAAAGTTATTCCCTCAACATGTTTGATAAAATACCTAAAAGGATTTTTTACTATGTTGTTGAGTTTCATTGGAACTCTTGCATAGAATGGTTTGGTAATGGAACCCTAAATGGATTTGGATGGTTTTGCGTGGTTTAAATGGTTTGAATTATATAAATTCTTTAAATGTTTGGAATGGTTTAAAATGGATTGGAGTGGTCAAATGGTAAGGTATTGGTGGTTATGGTTGGTCGATTTGAAAACCTTGTGGTGTACGTAGGAATCCCCCATGTGAATTCACTAATGAAATTTCTTTGAACAATGGTTGGCTTAATAAACATACCTGTGATGTAAAAGGGAATCCCCTAGGCTAATATAGTAATGAATACTTGTGGGGTATGTGGGAATCCCCCAAGTTAATTGGATAATGTGATCTATGGGTACATGAGACTCCCTTGATCACTATGAGATTTGTCTAAGGACAATACTTGTAAGTTATAGTCAATATGATGATACCATAACTAATATCCTTAGTTAATAATAATGGACAAATGGTTTGGTTGGAAATGGCTTTAATTGGGCAACAATGGCGGGGTGTGAAAGCTAACCATAAAGGTGGGAGTCCAATGGATGAACACTAGAAACTCATGTTTGCCGACATAAGCGGTAGGGCATGGAGACCCTTATATGATACTATGAGGTAATGAAAATCCTCTAAGTACATTGTACATATGGATCACGGAGAGTGAAAGGTACATGGGAATCCCTGACTCTTATGGTATCTCTGGTTCATTTGGCTACATGCATCGAGGCCCTTTTAGGAGGTTACATAGGAGCCATATAGCCCGTGGCTAGTTTTAGGACAGTTAAGATTCACATACCCATATTAATGATTTTAGTGCATGCTAAACCTGGTTCCCCTCCCTACATGGTTGTATATATATATATGTATAAATATATATATGTGTGTGTGTGTATGGATTGTGTGCAAATGGATGGTTTTTATTGGTTTTCCTAAATGATATTATTTTTTCCTTATCCTAATTATAGGCTAGCGTTCACTTGCTAACTCGTATTTGGGTGGCTGTAGCCCCACGCGATGTAGGAACCGACTATTCTGCTCCTTCTTCTTAGTGATCGGATTTGGGATCAGCTATTGGATTGATGTGGTGAGCTTCCATAGTTTGAAAGTCATCTATTTCATGTTGTGGATTACTTTATTTACTTTTGAATTTCATAGACTTGGATCATGGCTATGTTGAGGGCATGTCCCGACTAGGTACTCTTTGGTATGGTTTAGAAACTTTGTATGGACAACTATAGGCTTGGGTATGGTTTGACAATGTTATATCATATATATATATATATATATATATGTAACGATACATTGGGCTATTGTTTAGGTTTTGTCTTATGGTTTGGTAGGGTTATTGGTTGGCTTAGATGGTTGGTTTCGGTTATTAGGTGGATCGACTTAGTTGGGTTAGTCTCAGATATAGACTTACTCTAAAACCACCACATTGTCAAATACATTATCTTGTTATATGTTTGGAGTTCATCTGACTCAGGATACATATTGGTCGGTTGGGTTGGGTATTGAAGGCAGTCTCTGATCCTGGATGGACTTGGGTTTGCCCATTACAACAAGGACCTTGTTTGGGTCGTGTCAATTTAGTATTAGAGACTTAGGTTTTGGTGTCATGGGGTGTCCACAAAGCTGTGTTGAGTAGAGTCTTGCTTATGGGTGTGTCATGCACCACACTTATAATCAGAAGGCTACAAGGCATCTAGGAATGCTTAACTTTATTGGTTGTTCTATATTTGGTCTGTGGAGTCTAAGGTCTTAAACTCTTCTTTGAATCTTCCTTGGTTCACTCTTTCGATTAGGTCTTCTCAACGACCTAAAAACTGTGGAAACTTGCCCATCCTATTTGAGGACAACATGGATGGATCTAGTCTAACTCATAGGGCATAAACCCGATCAAGGGTCATATCTTTTGGTTTTCCCCGTGGAGTCCCATCAGTCTCCACTGACCCAATTTCAGAAGGTGATAATTATTCTCAATTACCTCAATGAGAGGTTACCAATACCGAGTTCTAATATTTTCTTAACCCAGATAGTGATAACTCTGTCATGCCAGTTCTTTCCTATTGGTACGGGAAGAAATAAGTTAAGTTTGGGAAATAGGCAAGGTGAGGAGGTCTCGATTTTTAGATAAAAAAGAGACCAATTGTATGATGGTGAATGGTATAAGAGAAAGAGTTGGGGCTTGTGCTCCCTGCCCAAATCTTTTGGAAGGCAAGTATTTTCATATTGGTAAATTCTTCTAGGGCACAAAATGCCCAGTCTTAGGCCAATGGGGCCTAATTAACATCATCCTATTCTCTTTGTAGAGTTTGTAGTTGGTCGTACCGTAGTTGTTTCGAGGAAGGGGGAAATCATTATTTTAGTTATAGTCAAATAGGTCACATGTAATGGGATTTCTCCAAAAGGATTACTGCTTGGAAAAATATAATATCGGGTGCTACTCCTGGCTCCAACATGGGTCGAGATCACCTCAATGTTCTTACTATTCCTTGGGAGTCCGAGGTATCTTTTGATGCTAACACTGGTATGTTGAAAACTCTGTTATTGTGGTCTGTATGGTATTCTTAGTTTGGGGTACCCTCTCTTTTGTGGCCCCATTTATGGTTGTGTATTTTAGTATTGGTCCTACAGTTATCTTGAACTCTGTTCTTTTTTATTTCAACCCAGTAGGTATCTCTACCATTGCCAAAAGAGTCTATGGGGTGTGTATTATTTGTTGGTAATAAAGAGGTCTTGGCAGATCTATTTGACTCGAATGTGGTGGATTTTGATGTCGTTCAGGGGATAGATTAGTTGCACTCATGCTATGCCTCATTAGGCTGTCGAATCCATAAGGGTTATCTTTGGACTCCCTAATGAGTCGGTTATAGAATGGAAGGGTAGTTTCATCCCCTAGCTATTAATTGAAAGGTTATATCATATCTTAGAACTCAGAGATTGGTCTCGAAAGATATGTCTTTATTATTTAGTCTGGGTTAAAGGTTATAACTTGAAAGATCCTTCTTTGGTTTGGTTTCGATGGAGGATGAACTTTCTGAGGTACCTTCTGATGAACCTCATAGTGTCTTTCTCATGGGGAGGTTAGTTTGGAATTGATCTTATTTCAAACATTTATCCAATTTCTATTCTTTCTTTATAGAATGATTCTGGTTGGGTTAAAAGACAAATTAAGGGATCATTTAGATAATGGTTCCATCTGTTTTGGTGTTTCTCCGTGGAGTGCTTTCATGCTTTCTTTCATAAGGGAAATAGTTCCTTGGAAACTGCATAGATTGTCGGAGGGCGATTAAGAAAGTTAAAGTTTCCTTCTAGTGGGGGAGCACCCTATATGTATATTCCATGTTACATGGGGTACTTTACTAGTGGTGCATGGTGGTTGACAGACACTAAGTATAAATCTTAGATATTCGATTTTTGTAAAGGGAATATATTAGCTCAGGGGATAGCAATGCAAAAATTACGAACATAAATTGGTATGTTGGATGAGGTGTGTGGAAGAGGTAAGATTGATTGCTTGGGGAATTATAATAGTGGGAAAGTTGTGACTCATAGGTTGGGGGTTGAGGTTGAATAGATGGATTAGGGTCAAATTATTGAATGGGTTAGAGCATGGGGTCTATATGACTATGCTATACTATAGGTGGCTTTGGGTGGATTAGGTTTTGGGTATAGGATAACCAATCATCTTTAGTGTACATCCTTGGTGATACCTTTAAAGTGGAGTGGTATTCTTATAGGTGTCATGGGAGGAAGGTCGGTGGTTAACCTTAAAATTTTATTTTAGTCGTGGACTTCAAGGGAAGGTCGGGTTGCATAATCCAGTAATTCTCTTCTATCTCAATTAAGAGAGTACTCTACTGGGGTTGTAGGTATTCTTATAGCACTTATGCCTAACATTAGCATTTTGTGTTCACCTTGTTCTTTTGATATGAGTCTTACCCTCATTTACATTACCTGTGATTTATGTGGTTATGTTTTTTTTGGTGTCTCATCTAAGGACTTCTTTTATGGTATGGATTGGTCGGGATGTTTCTTCATTTATGATCTAGGTAGTTGCTATGAAGTACTTCATTCCTATGGTACTATGAATTGTTTTAGGGGTCTTTGTCTTTCCTTGGGTAGCATGGATAATTCTTTCATTTTGGTTCCTTAATAATTTTTCTTGTTCTAAGATGGTAGTGTCTTGGGGAGCATAGTGATGTTTTAAAATAGGGGATGTAGAAGTCTCTAAGTGGGGGAAGGTCGCGGGTGACTACTAGAGTTAAGGATTTGGAAGGTGAGGTAAGTTTGTTGTCATGAGAAATGGTTAGGAAAGGAATAGGTGGTGAAAATCCTTGTGGAAATAATAGAAGGTGCTAGATCTTTATAGGGATAGATCATATCGCGGGCATATAAGCGGGAGGCTTGAATGTTGTGCTTGTAGATATACCAATAGTTGTGTTTGGAACTTGAGAAGTTTGATAAAGCATGATTTTATGAAGTGTTTTCATGGCATAGTAGTTATATGGTTTTGAGTGTTCAATTATAGGTTGGGGATTTTTGTTAAGATGGTTGGATATGGTTTATCCATGTCCTTTACTAATAATTTCTTTATTATAATGGTGATGGAAGCGGAGTAGTGTTTTGGGATAGATATAAGGAGTAGAGCCTAGTGGCCTAAGTTAACTCTTTTTTGTTTTGGATAGGCTGGAACATAAAAGTGGTGGTGTATAAAAGAGTGGCTTCGTAAAGGTTCCATAGTAAAACCAAAAGTCCGAGAAAGCCATTTGGGAGGAGAAAGAGGACATCGAGTCCAAGTATTCGTGTTGGTTCTTTGTTTCAGAAACTCGTGCATAGGGTATGTGTTCTTTAACACATCTTTGTTTTCTAACTTGTTTAAAGGTAAGGAATGGTTCCTCTTGTATCTTTGTTTCCTAACTTAGTTAGAGGTCAAGATGGAGGTGTTGGGGTGTAAATCATGTTTGGGTTAGGTAATGATCTACTCATCTTGGCTTATGTCCTTGTCTTCTATTTTGGTTAAGGGAAAGCTAATGTGCTATCTCGTTATTGATCCTACCCTTACCCGTCATTCGAGGATAAATGATCCTTGTGGGGGAGACTATAACACCCCAGGATTTGGACCCTTGCAAAAAATTTTGAGTTTTGGACTTATTAGTCTTGGTACAACTCAAGGGTATCAATCATACCCTTGGATACGAGTTAGGGGGTGGCTAGGTGACTCACTCATACAATAGGCAGTATGTTTGGCTTGGTTACTTCCTAAGGTAAGACTCAACAAGGTACGAGTTGTATAGAAGGATACGAGGGGTGCAAGGTAAGTCATATGTTGCTAGTTAGTTGGTCTTGTAGAATATGCCCATGGTACGAGAAGTGTGTACGGTTTGGTGAACCACTTGTACACTTAGGTTCAATTTAAGTGGGAGAAGTCGTATAGGAACCAATTTTTAGGGCCTTGGAAAGGTCTTAGGTACGAGTTGGGGTGCCACTCATATCCTAAGGTACGGATGACATGGGTAAGTCTTACCCTACATCGTGGTTAGTTTTGATTTTAAGTTAGGGGTAGTCCAGACATTTCCTACTTTAAAACCCTTATATCCTCATGCTATATAACCCTTGGTGGCCTATTATAACACTTATTAAAGAATAGAAACACTCCGAATACACTCAAAATTACTCTTGAAGTTTGGAGTCTAGGGTTTATTCATGTGTTCTTCAAAGGGTTCAAGAGTCCTGTTTCTCTTCGGAATCTTCTTATATAAGGCATTTACTTCTTTCCTCGTTGTTAGTTACAAATAAAGGCATTATTACTGTGTTTAAAACATTGATTATGAATCATAAATAGTGGTTATGAAATGATGTTGAGGGTTTTGATGTATATTGTTTGGTATTGGTTTAAACTATATTTTTACATGTTCTTGGAAATGGTTTGAACATGTGAGTGCTTGTTGGTCATGGTTTAACAAATGGGTCATGAGTAACCCTAATTAAAATGGTTTATGATTTAGTTTTGGTCTTTGTAAAGGTATGCCCTCAACATATTCGATAAAATGCCTAAAAGGATATTTTTACTCTATTGTTGAACATTCATTGGAACTCTTGCATGGTTTGGTTTGGGAATGGAACCCTGAATGGATTTTTATGGTTTTGCATGGTTTAAATGGTTTGAATTATATAAATGTTTTAAATGTTTGGAATTGTCTAAAATGGATCGTAGTGGTCAAATGGTAAGGTCTTGGTGGTTATGGTTGGTCGAATTGAAAACCTTGTGGGGTACGTAGGCATCCCCCGAGTGAATGCATTAATGAAATTGGATTGAACAATGGTTGGTTTAATAAATATACTTGTTGGTACAGTGGAATTCCCCAAGCTAATATGGTAATGAATACTTGTAGGCTACGTGGGAATCCCCTAAGTTAATTGGATAATGTGATCTATGGGTACATGGGACTTCCTTGATCACTAAAAGGTTTGGCTAAGGACTATACCTACAAGTTATAGTCGGTATGACGATACCACTACTAATAGCCATGGTTAATAATAATGGAATAATGGTTTGGTTGGAAATGGTTTTAATTAGGAAATAATGGCGGGGTCTAAAAGCTAACCGTGAAGGTCAGAGTCCAATAGACGAACACTGAAAACTCATCTTTGTCGATATGAGGGGTAGGGCATGGCGACTCTTATGTGATATTATAAGATATATGGGAATCGTCTAAGTACACTATACATATCTATCATGGAGGTTGAAGGGTACATGGGAATCCCCAACTCTTATGGTATCTCTGGTTCGTGCGGCTACACTAATCAGGACCCGTTCAGGGGGTTACACTGGACCCATATAGCTCATGGGTGGTTTAAGTATGGTTAAGCTTCACATAACCAGGTTAATGTTTTAGTGCATGGTAAACCCGATTCCCTTTCCCGGCATTGTTATATATATATATGGGTTATGTGCATATGGATGGTTTTACTTAGTTTTCTTAAATAGCATTATTTTATCCTTATCCTAAGTACATGCTAGCATTCACCTGCTAACCTGTAACGCCCCGAATCTGGTACCTAGAACGCTACACGGTGCTCATGACCCTAAAGGACCACAAGCTAACCCATGACTGGTATTTATACCTGTATACTACATAACATATCGTATAATGTGGAAACATGAATTGAAAGGCCTTAAGGTTCAAAACTGTAACATAAGATCTAATAAATCGTAACATATTGATAGGGTATGGAATACCCAAAACAAAGCTGAAATAAGCTATCTGAACATACTGTAGTCTGAAAAGCCTCTAAACATGACTGTCAGAATAAGGAGTTGATGGGACATGTCCCCAACTAACTCCAACTAATAAATTAATTAATGAGATATTAAAATAATGATCATGTCTTCCAAAGATGAGGACTTACTTCTAACTCTGATTGCTGAGACTGGAATCAACTGATACTCTAGAGCTTGTAACTCTGAACCTATGGTATAAGACACCATAGCGCAAATATGTCAGTACTTTGAATGTACTGGTATGCATGTGAGGTAGGTTGAATGCATGGGGTTCATATACATGAACAGTACTGACCAACTGACTAATATGAGCATGAGAATACATGCATACATATATAGTGACTATAACTGAAATTGTGATAATGTGAGTTTACTGATAACTAACATAACTAAAGAATGAGTTTTGATAACTGATATAACTGATAACATGAGTGACTGTATCTGACAATCCTGAATCTGATGGAACTATCTGAGATCCGTACTGAATTTGTGTTGACAGAACTGACAGTCCTGAATTCTGTAGAACTATCTGAGTTCTATTACTGAGACTAATTGGCTGTATTTGACAGTCCTAGTTCTTTAACATGAAACTGTGGGAAGTAGTTATCTAACTGGCATGCCCCAAATAATGCATTATAGCTGAATTGGGGTCCAATTTGTGCCCTGATTGGAAGGGTGTCTATACCGCGCCACTGGTAAGGACAACATGTGAGTGACCCTCAACTAGCAGGTTACTCTAATGAGAACGGTGGGAACCCTCAACTAGTAGGTTAAGATACCTCATCTACCCTCTACTAGCAGGTATGATGTCTCAACCTACACTGGCTATGTAGTTCTGGAATGCAAGTATTGCTCCTAAGAATCACACCCTCTACTAGTAAGTGAGTTCTCATCCTTGGGATTACCCAGTGCCAGTTTCTACTCCCATCTGAATAAACACTAAACATGGGTTACTGAACTAAACTAGACTGAGTTAACTGAGTGTCATTGACTGACAGAATATTACTGAGATTACAGAGTTTTCCTGAGTCATGAGACTAACTGAATTCTACTGAACATGTCTTGGCTGAGAATATCTTGAAAACATGACATTGACTCTTGGCATACAGCTAAATTGCCGGGTACAAAGACCCTCAGGACTTGACGAAAGGAAATAGACAAAGCCTGACTTTCTTGAATACATGACCAACATCAACAATCCATAATATAATAAGTTGGGGATTTCACAAAGTACATGGTTGTCATACTATCTAACATGGACGGAAATTCTTATAATTATATCATAATCTCATGTTCAAATATCATGGGCATTCCGACAACAAACACATTTCACAATGATAGCATAGAAACCATATAAATATAAGAGGATGACAAGTATGTCACTTTTAGTTTATGTTTTGGGCTATAAGGCATGATTTCTAATCTTCCAAGCAGTTTATCAAACAACTTACATGCACATTTTAGGGCAAAGGTGAAATCATCATTTTACACATCATAAGCAACTAAATTCATGGATTTTATGTTGCATTTTAACATAATATCACAAAAAACAAACAAAGATTCCAACTTTGAAATCAATCAACATCAACAACATGATTACAAATAACCCACAACATAAATACCATGATTTATAGATAAAACAAGGTTCTTGAGTTTCATGGATGGAAGGAATCCATGAATAAACACTGTGCATACCTTGGTTCATAAATACATGAAGATTGACGGAGGAAATTCTTGATTTTTTTATCTTCTTTGAAAAGCCCTAGGTTGTTCTTGAGAGGTTTTTGAGAGAAGAGAGTATAATTTAGGTTCTCAATAGCTGAATCTCGTGTTAAACATCTTAAATAAGGGTGGGAAATTGTCCCTTTTAACCCTGTATGCGTCTTTTAATTTCAATGAAAATTTCCCAAATTGGACCCCAGACGCGACGCGATGCTATCGCATCGTGTCACTGGAATTTGACAACTGGGAAATTGAGGGAATGCGCGACCCGGAGCCATCACGTTGCCACTTCCTTTGTGACATAAAAGTTTGGTAAGATGCATAGGAAATCACGCCAAGACACTGGAAAAGGACAATTGCTATTTTAGCTTGTGGCATAGTGCGCCACTGACCAATATGGCACTGTTTTATGACAGGAATTTGAAATAATCATAAATTCTTACCCGATTATCAGATTTAAGTGAATCTTATATTGATAGCAAGCTTGTTGAATTTTCCACGTGAAAAAAAGTGAAAATCTTGAAAATTCCACATGTACAAAGGCAGATTCATCTTTCAATAAAGCATCTAACATTTTCTTAGATGATTTTAAGCTAGGAAAGAGTACATGATATTACAATATCTCCCCCTTGAGAACATTCATCCTCGAATAAAACTGAGAGTGAGGGGAAGAACATAAACCGATGCATATACTGAACATGGATAACTGCAACATGACCTCATGGCTGACATGACTGATAACTGAAGATATCATACTGGACATGCAAATCTAATGCATGTGTAACTAATTCATTAATGCATGAATGAATACTCTGAGGAACTAAGTTTCTCACAATGAGAATGCATGTCTAATGCATAATTATATAACTGAACTGATACATGAATGTATGGCTGAATATGC
This sequence comes from Capsicum baccatum var. pendulum, assembly GCA_030864225.1. Classification (NCBI taxonomy): domain Eukaryota; kingdom Viridiplantae; phylum Streptophyta; class Magnoliopsida; order Solanales; family Solanaceae; genus Capsicum; species Capsicum baccatum. Next base: position 131,040,320 of record CM061557.1, read on the forward strand.
AATGGTACTTGATACCAATTTTGTGTTGAACACCGACTATGAAATGGAATAAGCTTAAGGGGAAGTTTTACCTTGAGCTTGATCTAAGTTAGCGGAGAAGAGTTGAGGATACTTGGCATGCATGTCTACTTCTACTTCCCAATTAGTTTCCTCGACGGACAGATTTCTCCAAAGAACTTTAACTAGAGGGACTTCTTTGTTCCTCAGTCTACGAGTCTAATAGTCTAGAATTTTGACTGGAATATCCTCATAAGAGAGACTATTTTGAACATCAATGCTCTAAATAGGGACTACAACTGTTGGGTCACTTATGCACTTCTTGAGAAAATGGACATGGAAGAATGGATGAACTAAAGTAAGATCTGAAGGCAACTCGAGCTCATAAGTTACTTTGCAAAAGCTACTGAGAATTTTGATGGGACCGACATAACGAGGTCTAAGCTTTACCTTCTTACCGAACCTCTTCACTCCTTTCATGGGAGAGATCTTGAGGTAAACATAGTCACCAATCTCGAACTGATCCTTTCTGCGCATATTTGCATAAGACTTCTGCCGGCTCTGAGTAGCCCAGAGTCTTTCTCTGATAAACTGGACTTTTTCTAAGTCATCGAATACTAATTTATGCCCTATAACTGAGGCCTCACTAACTTCGAACCAACCGATTGGAGATCTACACCTCCTACCATAGAGAGCTTCGAATGGAGCTATCCGAATACTAGAATGATAGCTATTACTGTATGCAAACTCAATCAAAGGAAAGTGGTCATCCCAACTACCCTTGAAATAAATTGCACACGCCCTTAGCATATCGTCTAGGGTCTGAATAGTCCTTTCTACTTGACCATCTGTCTGAGGATGGAAGCTATACTGAGATAAACTTGGGTGCCAAGACCCTTTTGGAATACTTTCCAGAAGTGAGAGGTGAACTAGGTACCTCTATCTGAGATAATGGATAATTGAACACCGTGCAATCTGACCAACTCTCTGATGTAGAGTTTGGCATATTCCTCGGCTGAATAAGAGGTATGGACTGGAAGGAAATAATTTGATTTGTCATCCTATCTATAATAACCCAAACTGAATTATGTTGATGACGAGTTTGAGGCAAACCTATCACGAAGTACATGTTCACTTCTTCCCACTTCTAAGTAGGAATACTAAACTTGTGCATAGGACCACTAGGATTCTAATGCTATATCTTAACCTGCTGACATATAAGCACTTAGCCACAAACTCTGCAATATCTCTCTTCATACCACTCCACCAATAGATATCCCACAAGTCACGGTACATATTGGTGGACCCTGGATGAATAGAGTAGCGCGCACCATGCGTTTCTACAAGAACTTGTTGCCTCAAGTCATCTACAGCCGGAACACATACACGACCTTGACAACGAAGGACACCATCTCCCCCTTGGGAGAAAACCTCTACTTTCTGATCCTTGATTGACTCTTTCAACTTAACAAAGTTGGGATCTCTATCTTGATTTTGTTTCATCTCAGAAACTAGAGATGATTCTGAACTAACCTGAACCCATATATCGCCTTCTTTTGTATCGACCAAGTGAACGCCTAGTCTGGCAAGATGATGGACTTCCTAGGATTGCTTTTTCTTACTGTCCTCAACATGAGCAACACTACCCATAGATATTCTACTAAGGGCATCGGCCACTACATTGGCCTTGCCCGGATAATTAAGGACACTCATGTCATAATCTTTCAAGAGCTCAACCACTTTCTCTGACAAAAATTTAGATCTTTCTGAGAAAAGACATAATGAAGGCTTTTATTAGCTGTGAACATATCTACATAAACACTGTATAGATAATGCCTCCAAATCTTCAAGAAAAATACTACGACTGCTAACTCAAGATCATAAGTAGGATAATTCTTCTCATAAGGTTTAAGCTATCTGGAGGTATAGGCAATGACCTTAACATGCTGCGTGAGTACACAACCCAAACCTACTCTGGATGAATAACAGTATACTACGAACCTATCTAAACCATCAGGAAGAGCTAGGACTAGAGCTAAGGTAAGTTGAGTCTTTAACTCTTGAAAACTCTTCTCGCAAGGGTCTGGCCACTGATACTTAACTTTCTTATAAGTCAATCTCCACATAGGGGATGCAATAGAAGAAAATCCTTCAACAAATCATCTGTAATAGCCATCCAAACCCAAGAAACCCCTGATGTCTGATGGAGAGACAGGTTTGGGCCAGTTTCTTACTGCTTTGGTCTTTTAAGGATCTACTCTAATGCCATTACCCGAAATGATATGACTACGGAATGCTATTGACCTTAGCCAAAATTTGCACTTACTGAATTTGGCGAACAATTGATGATTTTTGAGAGTCTTAAGTACAATTCTGAGATTGTCTGCATAATCACACTCACTATGGGAATAGACCAGAATATCATTTATGAAGACTATGATGAACATGTCCAAGTAATACTTGAACACGCGGTTCATCAAGTCCATGAAAGCTGCTGGGGAATTTGTGAGACCGAAGGACATGACTAGGAATTTGAAGTGACCATACCGGGTACAAAAAGATATTTTCAAAATGTCATACTTTCTGACTCTAAGCTGATAGTAACCTGATTTGAGGTCTATCTTTGAGAAATAGCTGGCACCCTGAAGTTGTTCAAACAAGTCATTGATTCTGGGAAGTGGATACTTGTTCTTGATCATGACTTTATTGAGTTAACGGTAATTTATACACATTCTGAGAGAACCATCTTTGTTGCACACAAATAAGACTGGTGCACCCCCCGGGGAAACACTAGTTCTGATGAACCCCTTATCTAAGAGATCCTTCAACTGCTCAATCAATTCCCTAGATTTTGCTGGTGCTATTCTGTATGGTGAAATAGATATAAGATGAGTATCTGGAAGAAGATCAATACCAAAGTCTATTTCCCTTTCGGGAGGAATTCTTGGAAGATCTTCGGGAAAGACATCTAAATACACATTCACTACGGGGACTGATTCAAGACTGGGAGTTTTGGAATTAGTGTCCTTAACTCAAACATGATGATAGATATATCCCTTGGATATCTTTTTTTGTGCCCGAAGGTAAGATACAAGCTGACCTCTGAAAACACATACACTACCCTTCTACTCTAGGACGGGTTCATTCAGAAATTGAAATTGGACTATTCTATTTCTACAGTCGACTGTGGCATAGCAGGAATAAAGCCAATCTATGCCGAGAATGACATCAAAATCAGTCATCTCTAATTTGATAAAGCTTTCTAAAGTGACCTTATAAAATATCATAATCGGGCAGTTTTTATATACCCGTCAGGCCATGATGGTTTTACCCAGTAGGGTAGAGACTAAAAAGGGCTCTGCTATAATTTCAGGACTGTTTTTGAAATCACCTTTTAAATAGGGAATAACAAAAGACAAAGAAGATCCTAGGTCTAGCAAAGCATAAATATGCATATGAAAGATCTATAACGTACCAGTAACCACATAAGGAGAATTTTCCTGATCTTTTCGAGATTGGAACGCATAGAGTCTGTTTGGTCATTGCCAACTAGTAGCACTGGAGGTGGCACTCTGCTGATTCGGGTGACCGGACTAAGCTGAGGAACGGTTCTGCTGAACCTGTGGACCTAACTACAGATAATCTCTAACTCTGTGGCTTGGCTTGACACACCTACAACAAGTATTACTGCCAGCTATGCAAGTACCCTGGTGGTTCTTTCCGTAAGTTTGATAAAGAGGATAGGTGCAGGCACTTCTAATACTACCCTGAGACTTAGAGCTAGGTGCCCTATCTCTGTTACCCTCTCTGAACTTAGGAACTGGAGCATTGGCTGAAGAATGAGCTGGAACTGATGACTTAGGACGAAACTGAGAACAGTTTCCTTCTTTTGATTTGGGCTGAGTAAAGTTAAAACTACCTCTCCTTGCTCTCTTATTCTACCTCTCCCTCATATTAATCTTTTGCTCCTCTATCTGCTAAGTATGATTCATGAACTTGGCTAAAGTCATGTCATTATTCATCATAGCAGATCTGTACTCATTAACAATGCTATCATTCACCCCTGAAATGAACTTACTCATCTTGGCCCTACTATCTGCAACCACATAAGGGGAATATTTAGATAATTGAGTAAACATAAGAGAATACTCTTTCACCGTCATGTTGCCCTTCCTGGGGTTGATATATTCCAACACCTTAGCTTTTCTAAGGTCTAGGGAAAAGAATCTATCAAGGAAAATAGAAGCAAACTCCTCCCACTCAACAGGCCCGGCATCATCTGGCCTTTCTGACTTCCACTATTTAAACCAAGTGTGAGAAACATCCTACGATTGATATGTAGCTAGCTCATCACTCTTAATAAGAGTAACACCCATGATGTATGTAACCTTCTGAACTTGATCTAGGAATTCCTGAGGGTCCTCATTTGACTTAGACCCAAGAAACGATGGAGGATTAATTCGGGTGAAGTCCCGAATTCTTGATGAAGTTAAATTGGCCCCTGGGTTTTCCTGAGCGACAGATGGTCATTTATTCTAAGCAGCAACTGGCTGAGCAAGAGTAGTGAATGCAGCTCTGAACTCTGGATGAGAAATATATTCACCTAAAGGTTTTTCGGGCTGAGGGGCTAACTGATTCTCATTTCTTCTTTTGGGAGGCATGTCCTGTAGAAGAAAGGAAGAAACAGATTAGACTGAGAAATTGACTTGAGATTATGTTCATTGGCACGACATGAATAATAGAAGAAGGTAAACTATTCCTAAATATCTTATAGCCTCTTGCACATAAATATGGCGCATAACACACCCATATACAAGACTCTACTAGATGCGACTTTCAGACTACCTAGCACTCTATTGAACCTTAGGCTCTGATACTAAGTTTGTAACACCCCAAATTTGGTACCCAAAATGCTGCACGATGCTCATAACCCTGAAGGACAACAAGCTAACCCTTGACTGGTATCTGTACCTGTATACTGCATAACATAGCATATAATGTGGACACATGAACTAAAATTCCATAACATTCAAAACTGTAAAATAAGATCTAATAAATTGTAACATATAGATAGGGTATGGAATACCCAAAACAAAGTTGAAATAAGCTATCTGAACAAACTATAGTCTAAAAAGCCTCTAAACATGACTATCAGAATAAGGAGTTGATGGTACATGTTCCCAACTAACTCCAACTAATAAATTAATTAATGATATATTAAAAAAATAATTGTGTCCTCGAAAGATGAGGACTCACTTCTAACTTTGACTGCTGAGACTAGAATCTACTGATAATCGGGAGCTCGTGTCTCTAAACCTATGGTATAAGATACCATAGCTCAAATATGTCAGTACTTTGAATGTACTGGTATGCATATGAGGTAGGCTGAATGCATGGGGTTCATACGCTTGAACAATACTGACTAAATGTCTAATATGAGCATGAGAATACATGCATACATACATAGTAACTATAACTAAAATCGTGATAAGTTTACTGATAACTAACATGACTAATAAATGAGTTCTGATAACTGATATAACTGATAACATGAGTGACTGTATCTGACAATCCTAAATTTGATGGAACTAACTGAGTTCCATACTGAATCTAAGTTGACTGTAACTGACAGTCCTGAATTCCATAAAACTATCTGAGTTCTATTACTGAGACTGATTGGTTGTATCTGACAGTCTTGGTTCTATAATATAAAACTGTGGGAAGTAGTTATCTAACTGACATGCCCCAAATGATGCATTATATCTGAATTGGGGTCCAATCTGTGCCCTGATTGGAAGGGTGTCAATACCGCACCACTGGTAAGGACAACATATGAGTGACCCTCAACTAGCAGGTTACTCTAATAAAAATGGTGGAAACCCTCAACTAGTAAGTTAATCCACCTTATTTACCCTCAACTAGAAAGTATGATGTCTCAACCTACGCTGGATACGTAGTTCTAGAATGCAAGGATTACTTCTAAGAATCACACCCTCTACTGGTAGGTAAGTTCCTATCCTTGGGATCACTCGGTGCAAATTTCAACTCCTATCTGAATAGACACTGAACATAGGTTACTGAACTAAACTGGACTGAGTTAACTGAGTTTTGTTGACTGATAGAATATTACGGAGATTACTGAGTTTTCCTGAGTCATGAGACTAACTGAATTCTACTAAACATGGCTTGACTGAGAATATCTTAAAAACATGACATTGGCTCTAGACATACAGCTAAATTGTCGATTACAAAGACCCCCAGGACTCGATGAAAGGAAACTGACAAAGCCTGACTTTCTTGAATACATGACCAACATCAACAATCCATAATATAATAAGTTGGGGATTTCACGATGTACATGGTTATCATACTATATAACATGGATGGGAATGCTTATAATCATATCATAATCTCATGTTCTAATATCATGGGCATTCCAACAACATACACATTTCACAATGATAGCATAGAAACCATATAAATATAAGAATATGACAAGCATGTCACTTTTAGTTTATGTTCTGGGCTATAAGGCATGATTTCTACTCTTCCAAGAATTTTATCAAACACCTTACATGCACAATTTAGGGAATAGGTGAAATCATCAAATTACACATCATAAGTAACTAAATTCATGGATTTTATCTTGCATATTAACATAATATCATAAAAAACAAAGATTCCAACTTTGAAATCAATCAACGTCAACAACAAGATTACAAATAACCCACAACATAAACACCAGGATTTATTGATAAAACAAGGTTCTTGAGCTTCATGGATGGAAGGAATCCATGAATGAACACTGTAAATACCTTGGTTCATAAATACACGAAGATTGACGGAGGAAATTCTTAATTTTTTGATCTCCTTTGAAAAGCCCTAGGTTGTTCTTGAGAGGTTTTTGAGCGAAGAGAGTATAATTTAGGTTCTCAATAGCTGAATATCATGTTAAAGAGCTTAAATATGGTTGGAAAATTAACGTTTTTAACCTTGTATGTGTCTTTTAATTTTAGTGAAAATTTTCTGAATTGGACCCCTGGCGCGACACGGCGTCATCGCGCCGTGTCAGTGGAATTTGACAATTGAGAAATTGAGGGATTGTGCGACGCAGAGCCATCACGTTGCCACTTTATTTTTGACCTAGAAGTTTGGCGTGATGCTGGGGAATATAGCGCTATTTTACGATGGGATCTTGAAATAGTCATAACTTCTTACCCTGTTATCGGATTTAAGAGAATCTTATATCGATGGAAATCTGTTGAATTTCCCACATGACAAAAAGTGAAAATATTAAAAATTCCACATGTACAAAGGCGGATTCATCTTTCAAAGAAAGCATCTAACATTTTTTTGAGATGATTTCAAGCTAGAAAAGAGTATGGGGTATTACAATATCTCCCCCTTGAGAACATTCATCCTCGAATGATATTGAGAGTAATGGGAAGAAAATAAACCAATTCACATACTGAACATAGATAACTAGAACATGACCTTATGGCAGACATGACTAATAACTAAACATATCATAATGGACATGCAAATCTGATGCATGTGTAACTGATTCATGAATGCATGAATGAATTTTCTGAGTAACTAAGTTTCTCACAATGAGAATTCATGTCTAATACATAATTATATAACTGAACTGATACATGAATGTATGGCTGAATATGCAATGGTACTTGATACCAATTTTGTGTTGAACACCGACTATGAAATGGAATAAGCTTAAGGGGAAGTTTTACCTTGAGCTTGATCTAAGTTAGCGGAGAAGAGTTGAGGATACTTGGCATGCATGTCTACTTCTACTTCCCAAGTAGTTTCCTCGACGGACAGATTTCTCCAAAGAACTTTAACTAGAGGGACTTCTTTGTTCCTCAGTCTACGAGTCTAATAGTCTAGAATTTTGACTGGAATATCCTCATAAGAGAGACTATTTTGAACATCAATGCTCTAAATAGGGACTACAACTGCTGGGTCACCTATGCCCTTCTTGAGGAAAGAGACATGGAAGATTGGATGAACTAAAGAAAGATCTGAAGGCAACTCGAGCTCATAAGCTACTTTGCCAAAGTGACAAAGAATCTTGAAGGGAATGATATATCGGGGACTAAGCTTTACCTTCTTGTCAAACCTATTCACTCCTTTCATGGGAGAGATCTTGAGGTAGACATAGTCACCAATCTTGAACTCGATATCCTTTGTGCGTACGTCTGCATAAGACTTCTTCCAACTCTGAGCAGCCCGGAGTCTTTTTCTAATTAACTCAAATTTTTCTAAGGCATCGAATACTATATCAGGCCCTATAACTGAGGCCTCACTAACTTTGAACCAACCGATTAGACATCTATACCTCCTTCCATAGAGAGCTTCAAATGGAGCTATCCGAATACTAGAATAATAGCTATTGGTGTATGCAAACTTAATCAAAGGCAAGTGGTCATCCCAACTACTCTTGAAATGAATTGCACACGCCCTTAGCATATCTTCTAGGGTCTGAATAGTCCTTTATGTTTGACCATCTTTCTAAGGATGGAAGGCTATACTGAGATAAACTTGGGTACTAAGACCCTTTTGGAACGCCTTCCAAAAGTGAGAGGTGAACTGGGTACCTCTATCAGACATAATTGATAATAGAACACCATGCAATCTGACTAACTCTCTAATGTAGAGTCGGCTTAATAAGAGGTATGGACTAGAAGGAAATGAGCTAATTTGGTCATCCAATCTACAATGACCCAAACTAAATCATGCTGATGACGAGTTCGAGGCAAACCCATCAAGAAGTCCATGTTCACTTCTTCCCACTTCCAAGTAGGAATACTGAACTCCTGTATTGTACCACTAGGATTCTAATGCTCTATCTTAACCTACTGACATGTAGATCACTTAGCCACAAACTTTATAACATCTCTCTTCATACCACTTCTCCAATAGATATCCCATAAGTCGCGGTACATATTTGTGGCCCCTAGATTAATAGAGTAGCGCGCACCATGCGCTTCTGCAAGAACTCGCTGCTTCAAGTCATTGATGTTGGGTGTATTTATACATCTAAACACCATAACTTACCCATGTTTTAGCTAAGTTTTGAGGATAAAATACATAATTCTTGCACTTTTAGTCTATTTTTAGTTAAGTGAGCTGACCTATGTGATTAGCATGCTTTTCAGGTACTAATGAGGAAGATTACAGCACTTTGGGGACCTGTGGACAGCAAAGGAAAACTTCACATAAAAAGGAAAGCAGCTTTTGGACTGAATGTGATGTATGGGAACTTTTTCCCGGGCAAACTCAATATTTATAATTAGTTAAGGATGCAGAAGCAATTTATTAGAGAAGGATGTTATTAAAAGCATTATTTCTGAATTTTTAGGGATTATTCACATTCGGTATTATTTTGAAAACAAGAGAAACCGGCTTAGCTTGAGGATGGAGAGAGAGAAACGCCTTTCTCTCTTATTTTCGCTATTCATCTTTATCACCAAGATCGTTCTAAGTTTTGGTATGATGAAGATTTCTATTTTGATTTTCGTTTTATTCATGAGTAGCTAAGTTTATTTGTTAGGGTTCTGGAAACCTTGTAGTATACTCTCTATTGCTATGGGTTTTTGAATTTATGACGTGTTAATCCACTTATATCATTACTCTCTTCATTTTGATTGAATTCTCATGGTTGCAAACATAGGGAATGCACCATTATAGCAATAACTTGTTCGATAGAAAAGTTACTGTTTGGAAAATAGAGTGTGACAAGGAAATAGGGTTTCCAACCTCTATTTTACACATTAATGCCTTAGCAGGATTAACTTCTTGGACAGTTCGTACAATTGGTTGTACACTTTGGATTCGAGAGAAATAAGGTGAATAAATCCTTGATGGTTGAGAAACACTTGGATTTAGAATTAGAATACGTCTCTCTATAAGTGCATGCATGTATAAAATCCGTATTAGTCATAGTTAATAGAGAAGCAGAAGCTACAAGGTGAACATAACCCTAACTTGTCATTCTCTGTGATCAAATATTATTACACATATCATCTCATCGTTACACTGATAATATTATTGTGCACCTAAACTGAAACCCCCTTACCTTGGAACCTTCAATCAATAGTCTAATAATAATCGCAATACTTAGTGATCATAGTATTCCCTGTGGGATTCGACACCCAACCCAGTTGGGTTCTATATTTGATAGCGGCCGCTTGCACTTTCTAACGAGAGTTGTAATTTGGGCGTATCAAATTTTGGCGCCGTTGCCGGGGAATACGGTTGTCAACTAGGTTTGTGATAGTTAATAGACCCTTGGGTCAAAGATTCTCAAATTTTACTTTTTGTTTGTTGTTTTTGTTTTGTTCAGGTTTCGTGGATTGCATGCCAAATACACGGAGATCTGGTCAGCCATTATTACCTATAAATTCTGAACCACATCTCATTGGCAGAATGGATGCACAACGAGACCTTGAAAGGATAGCTACTCAACAAGAGCAGGCTAGATTAGCTACATTAGCAGCTGCGCAAGTAAATCAACAGAATAATGATAACCCAGGTCGGGTACCAAATCTTAAAGATGAGGACCTGGGTGATGATGAGTTATTAAATCCAAGGCGTGCAGATGATGTGGCTGCACCAGTGAACAGGAATGTCAACAAAGATCGTCAAGCTAGGATGAGACCCAAACGCCGAGCTGTGCAAGTTGCTTTTGATGATGATGATGATGACTTGGATGAGGCTGGTGCCACAGGGGCTATTATTCCTCCGCCCTTGACACCTGGAGCCAAGTTCAATATCACTAGCACCGTGATCCAGCTATTGCAACTCAAAGGGTTATTTGGTGGACTTGTAGGCGACGATCCAAATATGCATATGATTAATTTTATCTCAACATGCAAATCGTTTGACAATCCAGGGGTTGGACAGAATGCAATTCGGATGTGCTTATTTTCATTGTCTCTATCTGGAGAGGCAAATCTATGGTTAAATGGGCTAACTCCTGATTCTATTACCAATTGGAGGCAACTGAAAGAAGTTTTCCTAGAAAGATTCTTTCTGCCATCCAAGAAAGCACAATTAAGATATGAGATAAGCAATTTTAGACAGCTTCCAACTGAAGCTCTCCACGAGACATGGGAGAGGTTCAAGAAGAAGCTTATGCGGTGCCCAAATCATCAGATGACCAATGTCCACTTGATGGAAATATTATATAGGGCTTTGAACTCAGTGACTAAGCCAGTAGTAGATAATATTGTGGGTGGGTCATTCATGGACCTTACTTTTATTGAGGCATGTGATATGTTGGATCGTATGACAAAGCAGAGTAGAGCTTGGCATACCAGGGATTCTGAGGTAGCAAGCTCTATTGTATCTATTGGCATGACGGCAGAACAGAGGCAAAGAGAAGAGAAACATGACCAGGATATGGCTCACATGAAAATGCAGATGGACCTTCTTACCAAGCATTTATTATCAGGAAAGATAGAAAAGGTCAAAGTTGTTGTATCACAGGGAAGAGATGACTCTGATTCTGAGGAGGAAGCAAATTACTTAAATAATCAGGGTGGTTTTTGAGACAATGTCCAAGGAAACCAAGGTAGGAACTATTATGAAAAATTTGGATACAAGGACAAAGACCAAGGGAATTGGAAGAACAAGAATGACAGGAGCGGTTTGTATGTCCCTCCTGGAAATCATGAAGCTGTTGCACCTAGCTCTGGGAAGATGTCCATGGAGGACATGATGGCTAAGCTGTTGAAATAACTAAAGGCAACCAACACGGGAGTAGCTGAGGTAAAAAATGATTTGTCCTCAATGAATCAATTGGTTGACTCACATTCCACTTTAATAAAATAGCTGGAACAACAAATGAGTCAACTATCAGCGGCATTCAATCAAAGAAAAGCTGACACTTTACCGAGTGACACTGTCCAAAATCCAAGGAAAGATGGATCATGTTTGGCTATTACAACCAGGAGTGGTAAGGTATTGGAAAATCCATCCAAGGTCAAGCCCGTGGTTGATAGTATAGAGGAGAATGTTATGGAAGTAGATTATGATGATTCTGTAGAAGTTGAAAATCAGGATGAGAACATTCATGATACTACACCTAGATGCCTGTAGTCTAAAAAGATTGATAATGGGAAGCACAATAAAAAGGAAGTGGTGGAGAAAACTCTTCCAAATCCACCACTACCTTTTTCTCAGAGACTGAAGAAGAAGGCTGATGACACCAGGTTCAATAAATTCATGACCATGCTGAAGCAGCTGACTATAAATGTGCCTTTGGTGGAGGCACTAGAGTAAATTTCAGGGTACGCCAAATTCATGAAGGACCTTTTGACAAAGAAAAGGGCAGCGAGCTATGAACTGGCAGATAATTTTCATCATTACAGTGCAATTGCCACGAGGTCTTTAGTGCAGAAGAAGGCAGATCCAGGTGCGTTCACTATTCCTTGCACGATTGGATCTTTAGACTTTGCTAAGGCTTTATGTGACTTAGGGGCTAGCATTAATTTGATGCCACTAGCCATTTATAGACAGTTAGGGTTAGGGGATCCTACACCAACCAACATGCGGCTTGTAATGGCAGATAGGTCGGTAAAACGATCTGTTGGTATCTTGTATGATGTATTAGTAAAGGTTTCTACCTTCATTTTTCCTACAGACTTTGTTATTTTGGATTGCGAGGTGGATTTTGAGGTGCCCATAATCTTGGGTCAACCTTTCCTCATAACAGGAAGTGTGCTTATTGATTTGTGAGCAAATGAACTTTTATTTTGGATGAATAACGAAGTGGTACGTTTTGATGTATGCAAATCAATGAAGCAGCCCAAGGATATGAATGTGTTCTCTATAGTTGATGTTTATTATGAGGATGAGAAAAAATTATCTTTAGAGAAGCAGCTTACTGTTGAGCCATTGGCTGATGTGCTTTTGAACTTTGATTGTGAGGATGTTAAAGAGTAGGAAGAAACTATCTGTGCTTTGACAGGAATGGGGTCGTATTCTTATGCCCCCAAGAAACTGGACCTTGACCTTAAGAATCGACCTTCACCACTGGCGAAGCCATCCATTGAAGAGCCACCGGTGCTAGAATTGAAAGAGCTACCCAGTCATCTAAGGTATGTGTTCTTGGGTAGTGGAAATACACTGCCGATTATTATTGCTGCTGATTTAGGTGAACAACAGGTAGAGACTCTCATCTCTATTCTGAATAGGTACAAGAGAGCTATTAGTTGGACTATTGCTGATACAATTGGTATCCCTCCTGGCATATGTATGGACAATATTTAGCTAGAGAAAGATTCCGTACCCACTATTAAGTATCAGCATCGTTTGAATCCACCTATGCAAGAGGTGGTGAAGAAAGAAATCATATAGTGGTTAGATGCAGGGGTGGTGTATCCAATCTCAGACAGTAAATGGGTGAGTCCTGTACAATGTGTGCCCAAAAAAGGGGGCATCACAGTAGTAGCGAACGAGAAGAACAATCTAATTCCACTCAGGCCTATCACAGGGTGGAGGGTGTATATGGATTACTAGAAGCTAAACTCGTGGACGTTAAAGGAAAACTTCCCAATGCCATTCATGGATCAAATGTTTGATTGATTGGCAGGAAAAGGATGGTTCTGTTTCTTGGATGGCTATTCCGGATATAATCAAATTTGTATTTCTCCTGAAGATTAGGAGAAGACCACTTTTACATGCCCATATGGTACTTTTGCATTCAAACGAATGCCATTTGGGCTATGTAATGCACCTGCCACTTTTCAGCGGTGTATAATGTCCATTTTCTCTGATATGGTTGAAGACACCTTGGAGGTGTTTATGGATGACTTTTTGGTTGTAGGTGAGTCATTTGAGTCATGCTTGGCAAATCTGAGTATGGCTTTGCAGCGATGTGTGGAATTCAATCTGGTGCTAAATTGGGAGAAGTGTCATTTTATGGTTAAGAAAGGTATTGTTCTCGGGCTTAAGGTCTCTGAAAAGGGAATTGAAGTTGATCGAGCCAAGATTGAAGTTATCGAGAGACTACCACCTCCAATTTCTGTGAAGGGGGTTCGTAGTTTTCTCGGTCATGCTGGTTTTTATCGGAGGTTTATTAAAGACTTCTCCAAGATTGCAAACCCATTATGTAAACTTTTGGATAAGGAGGCAAAGTTTTACTTTGGTGAAGATTTCTTGAAGGCATTTGAATGCCTCAAAGGAAAGCTAGTTGAAGCCCCTATTATTGTAGCACCCGATTGGTCTCTACCTTTTGAAATTATGTGTGATGCAAGTTGTGTAGCCTTGGGTGCTGTACTTGGTCAGAAAAGAGAAAAGCTATTTCATCTAATATACTACACGATCAAGGCCTTGAATGGAGCACAGAAGAACTATACCATCACTGAACAAGAGCTTCTTGCAGTTGTTTATGCTTTTGAGAAATTCCATACTTACTTGTTGGGAACCAAGGTAGTGGTTCATATAGATCATGCGGCTCTAAGATATCTAATGGCAAAGAAGGATGCCAAGCCAAGGCTAAATAGGTGGTGCTTCTACTTTAAGAATTCAATTTCGAGGTAAAGGATAGAAAAGGTTGTGAAAACCAAGTAGCTGATCATCTATCTAGACTTGAGAGTGAGCACACAGTGCAGACCGACCTTGATATTGATCATGCATTCCCCGACAAAGATATTCTAGAAACTATGGTGGAAAACTTACCGTGGTATGCAAATTTTGGTAACTACGTGGTAAGCGAAGTGATTCCTGAGCATCTCTCCTTTCATCAAAAGAAAAAGTTCATGCATGATGTGAAACATTACTTCTGGGATGAGCCTTATCTTTTTTGATGATGTTCTGATTGTATTATTAGGCGGTGCATCCCAGATGTAGAGGTGCCTAGCATACTGGAAGCAAGCCATGCTTCCCAAGTTAGAGATCACCATGCAGGTGATCGGACAGCCAAAAAAGTACTGCAAAGTGGCTACTATTGGCCTTCATTATTCAAGAATGCCTACGATTTTGTAAGAATCAGTGGCAAGGTTCTATTTCAAAGCACCATGAGATTCCCATGTCCAAAATGCTTGAAGTAGAGTTATTCGATGTCTGGGGTGTTGACTTCATGGGCCCTTTTGTGCGCTTATTTGGGATAAAATATATCTTAGTTGTTGTGGATTACGTAACCAAATGGGTCGAAGCAGTCGCTCTAGCTGATAATGAAGCTAAGAGTGTTATGGAGTTCTTAAATAGAAATATCTTCTCTCATTTTGAGGTGCCCCGTACCATCATAAGCGATGGAGGATCACATTTCTACAACAAGTTGTTCAGAGCCATATTGGCAAAGTATGGGGTTAAGCAACATAAGGTAGCTACACCGTACCACCCACAAACTAGTGGGCAGGTGGAGGTTTCAAACTGGGAAATCAAGCTGATCCTTGCTAAGACTGTGAATGCCAGCAGGAAAGATTGATCCAGGAAGCTGGACGATGCCTTATGGGCATATAGGACCTCGTTTAAGACACCAATTGGCATGTCACCATACCAACTAGTTTATGGAAAGGCTTTTCATTTGCCAATTGAGCTAGAACATAAAGCAATGTGGGCACTGAAGCAGCTTAACCTGAACTGGGATGATGCTATAAATATGAGATTGGGACAGCTAAACGAGATGGATGATTCCATCTAAATGCATATGAAAGAGCAGATCTTTACAAGGAAAGGAGAAAAAAATACCATGATCGGAGGATTATCCAATGAAACTTTCGGAAATGCAATTTGGTACTCCTTTTCAACTCCAAACTAAAGCTGTTTCCAGGTAAGTTGAAGTCTAAATGGTCTGGTCCATTCAGAATCAGCCAAGTTTACTCATCTGGATTAGTGGAGTTAGAAAACGATGATGGTAGTGTCTTTAAGGTGAATGGCCAAAGAGTTAAGCTATATATCGGTCCAACCGACTCGATAAAATGTATAGCCACCATATATCTTGATGAAGTCTAAGTAATCGAGATAACTATGACGTGCCGCAACAGTAAATCAAGCGCTACATGGGAGGCAACCCATCATTTTACTAGGATTTTGTTTTTGGTAAATAAAAATTCAAAAAGAAGAGTCGAGCCACGACCAAAACTAAGGCGCTTTGTGGGAGGCAACCCATTCTTCTAATCATTTTTGTTGTTTTTAATTAAGTGTAGGTGCATCAAGTACAAAGGAGGGGATTAGTCCCAATTTTGATTTGGAATTGAGTCATGTCAATGGTGGTAAGTCTAGGAATGATGGAACAATATAAGTAAGTGGGAGTGGTCAAATGTGTAAGGTTCAAGTATGATTTGCATTAGAGTCACGCCTCGAATTATGTAGATTTGACCCAAAAAGTTTCGCGGAGCGACTTTATTTTGTGACTTTATTTTTGACCAAGAGTGCGCCGCTTTTCCAATTTCCTATGCTCACTGCCTCACTTAGGAGATAGGTTAGGTGCCGCCTATGCCAACATAGACGATAGGTTAGGCGCCGCCTATACCATCGCCTATGCTCACTGCCTCACATAGGCGATAGGTTAGGCGCCACCTATACCATCGCCTATGCTCACTGCCTCACATAGGCAATAGGTTAGGCGCCTCCTATGCCAACATAGGCGATAGGTTAGGCGCTGCCTATGCCAACATGGGCGATAGGTTAGGCACCGTCTATGCCATCGCCTATGCTCACTGTCTCACATAGGCGATAGGTTAGGCGCCGCCTATGCCAGCATAGGCGATAGTTTAGGCGCTGCCTATGCCAACATAGGCGATAGGTTAGGTGCCGCCTACTTATGCTTAGGCGATTCTATGGGCGCCGCCTATCAACGTAAATTTTTCCTAATAACCCGTTTGTGAATGGACCAACCCGAACCATGTCTCATCTTTTAAATATATCCTCTACCGTTAAACCCCACTAAATTTTTCTTCAACCTAAGCGCCGCCCAACATCCTTGCTCTCTCCAAGCCCTTCTCTTTTCTTATCTAATCCTGCAGGCTCACCTTCCCGATTCATCACGAATTTATCACCAAGTAAGTTGTTCTTTCATGTTCTGTAGTTGTTTCAGTGCTACTCTTATAATGGTTAACTAGATTTTATAGTAGTGCTTGGTGATAAGAGTATGGTTAGTTTGTTATGATTTTTGAAAAATACATTTCACTGAGTGAAAGGATTCTCATAGGTAATCTTGATTTTACTCCGGCATGTATTGATTGGTATTCACTGTCATAATTTTTTATTATTATAGAGTTGAAATATTGAAGTTTAATGCATAATTTTGGGAGTTGTAAGCTTGACTATGTGAGTGATTCGTTCATCGATGTAATGATCATGGTTAACCAGAATCATAAGATTGTGTAATTGTTTCTATGGTATAGCATGATAAGATTTCTATGTGGTAGTCTTGTTCAAAGATTGCATTGCTCCAATGAAATAAAGTTGGAAATGATAGTCAAGATTACAAGACCATTGTGTGCTGCTTCTCTATATCAAACTGAGAAATTGTTATGTAAAGTGAAGGGTTGAAAGTGTGACTGCACTAATAATGTTGTTGTAACATACCATCTAAATGTATGTCGATGAAGTCTGAGTAATCGAACACACTCACTCAATTAGTTTGTGCAAAAAAATTAAGTGTGGGGTGGTGCCATCACTATTTTCTTTTTCGATTATAGTGAATTTTACGAAATGAGACTAACATGACCTTATTATGATCTCAGGTAACATGGCTCCAAAAGGACGACAGGAAAAGGAGAAAGCATCCACCTCACAAAAAGGTCAAAAAAGGTCAAGAAAGGACCAGGCTAATTCCTCCTCTCATTAGGTGCCTCGACGCACTTTTGGGATCAAATGGGTTCTGGAAGAGAAAGGGAAGGAATGGTATAGAAACAATAAAGTGAAGAAATATGTACATGTGGAGTCGATGCAGAAGGAAAGTTTAGCAAAGAACTGCCCTCATATTTTGGCAAAGATTATGGCACTAAATCTTGACTTTATCTTCCGAGACATTGGCGAATGTAATCTTGATTTAACTCGAGATTTTTATGCCAACTAGTCCCCAAGGACTATGGGAAATGAAGTAAAGATTCGGGGGCAAGTCTTGCAATTGAACGCTGATTTCTTCAACTCTTTCCTGGGTACTACAAGTGTGGATCAATCACCAGTCAAGGAGCTCTACAACAGACCTCCCTACAGATCCATCAGACATACGTTGTGTGGATCAAGGTCCATGACCCGGTGGACTCGTTAGAAAGATAATGGCCATCACAATACTTACCCATATGCTTGTTTGAACAGAGAAGCTCGCATATGGTTAAGAATAGTCAATTCCTGCTTGATTCCTGGGACACAATACACTAAGGTCATGCGTGATCGAGTTTGCTTGGTAAATGCTCTAATGACGAATGTTCCCATCAACATTGGTACAGTTATACGAACGTCGATGTGAAAATCAAGGGTGCACAAAAGGTCCCATTTCAGTTTTGGCAACTTGTTGAATGCAATTTTAAGGAAAGAGCACATTGACGAGGAGCCAGCAGACCATAAGTTACCACAAAACCCAAAGAAGGTAGATCTCACGAAAATCAAAGATCCAGAAACTAGTCAAGGCATCAACCTTACCACTACTAAGAGACATGCTTGAGATGAGAGTTTTTTTTGCCATCTGTATGGCATGACTAGGTTTACTATGATGAATGGGGGTCGTGTGCCGACTGATGCAGAGCTTCGGTAGTTGGACTATGACTACCCACTTAATGAGCATGCTCGGGCCATGTGTGGAGTGGGGGTAAATTTTGAAGAACCTCTAGATGATGATGTGCCGATAGACGATGATCATCGACTGCTAGACTCTGATGTGGAGGACAACTCTGATGATGATTCTGACGCAGGGGGTATAACCTCGGATGTAGAGGAGGAGTCTGACTAACTAGGTTTTTGCTTATTTATTTACACTGAGGGCAGTGTGTTCCTTCTTAGTGTGGGGTGCGGGTATAAGTACGTGTACGCCTGGATTGCCTTGTCTGCTGATTGCCTTGTCTGCTGTATTGATTGGATTGTCTTCTTTATTGCGTACTGCTTGCCCGCATTTATTCTATATTCATTTTGCTTTAGTCATAGTTAGTTAGTTGTAATTAGTCAGATTTTTGCATGAAATTGTTCTTGTAGAAGGCATGGCATTATAGCAGGAGTTTGTGCTGAATCACTACTATTGAAACATTTAGGCTCTAAGTTGTGACTCATTTTGTGATAATTGTTTGTGGTTTAATTCATTTATCTGTTGGGTCAAGAATCTATAATGCCCCCAATTAAGTTGACCATGTGTCATGTGTGTGTAAGGTTAGTGTAAATTCTTTGTTGCGACTGATGCTAGAACTTGCCTAGTGTGTGTGAAGCGAAATAAAGATTGTCAGTTTAGGAGATGATTTAGGCATTTCTTTGGCAGCCCTGATCTTTTATCTTCTTTTTTACCTACCTTTGTACATTGTCCTAGTGAACACCCATTGAGCCTTTAACTATTTTCTTTGGCAACCCCATATGTAGCCTAATCCATTTTTTTTTAAAAGACCATAATTTGATCCAAAAGCTCCTAAGCGCTTTAAATTGTAGAATCAAGTTGAGTAAAGAGTGTGGCAAAATAAGAGGAAAATGGTGAAAGTGATGCCCCAAAGTTTAGTTATTGGTACATGAACATATTGTGATCGGGAGTGGTGCCCTGAGGGATGCAAATAGTCTAAACTGAGGGTGGCTATCATAGGGATGCTTAACAAAAATAAACATAATAATAATAATAATAATAAAAGAGTTGTATATTCCCAGCATAGTATTTTTTATTGAGTAACAAAATGGGTGAAGAAAGGTAGAGTGGTTGGTAGATGAAAGAAAGGTAGAGTGGTTGTTAAAATTTAGTGTAAATGGCATAATGTAGTGTATTAAAGCGCTTAGGGAACATAGTCACCATTTCTGGCCAAAATAGTCCTACCCGTCCCTTTAGCCTACTTTAAAACCCGTAAAGACCTATTTGATCCTAACCTTAGCATTCTGATATTAGTGGAGCATTACACTAAGGGCAAGCATATGGTCATCAGTTGTAATCTATGAATTCTTTGTGAGAGTGAGAGCAAGCAAGTTCTTATACCCATATTTCTAAAAAATGCAAAACTATGAGTGATTATGGGTAACATTTTGTGTGAGCGCACATGGTTGATGATTGTTGGGTAGTTTTATAGGATTTTTTTCTTAAATTGTGTATACGAATTAACCAACTTAATGTGTCTATGTTGGAGGGTGAGTTGTTTCTAGTAATGCTCAAGAAATCTACTCTTTGTTAATAATTGCAGTGTATGTCTTGTTGAAAATTTTGTGTTGCTCTTGTGAAGTTTAGTTAGGTATTCGTATGGATGTACAATTTTGTTCGAATACAAACAAAACTTTAAGTGTGGGGTGGTGACGTTGGGCGAATTTATACGTCTAAGAACCATAACTTACCCATGTTTTAGCTAAGTTTGGAGGATAAAATACATAATTCTTGCACTTTTAGTCTATTTTTAGTTAAGTGAGTTGACCTATGTGATTAGCATGCTTTTCAGGTACTAATGAGGAAGATTACAGCACTTTGGGGACCTGTGGACAGCAAAGGAAAACTTCACATAAAAAGAAAAGCAGCTTTTGGACTGAATGTGATGTATGGGAAATTTTTCCTGGGCAAACTCAATATTTTTAAATAGTTAAGGATGCAGTAGCAATTTATTAGAGAAGGATGTTATTAAAAGCATTATTGCTGAATTTTTAGGGATTATTCACATTCGGTATTATTTTGAAAACAAGAGAAAGCGGCTTAGCTTGAGGACGGAGAGAGAGAAACGCCTTTCTCTCTTATTTTCGCTATTCATCTTTATCACCAAGATCGTTCTAAGTTTTGGTATGATGAAGATTTCTATTTTGATTTTCGTTTTATTCATGAGTAGCTAAGTTTATTTGTTAGGGTTATGGAAACCTTGTAGTATACTCTCTATTTCTATGGATTTTGGAATTTATGATGTGTTAATCCACTTATATCATTACTCTCTTCATTTTGATTGAATTCTCATGGTTGCAAACATAGGGAATGCGCCATTATAGCAATAACTTGTTCGATAGAAAAGTTACTTTTTGGAAAAGAGAGTGTGACAAGGAAATAGGGTTTCCAACCTCTATTTTACACGTTAATGCCTTAGCAGGATTAACTTCTTGGACAGTTCGTACAATTGGTTGTACACTTTGGATTCGAGAGAAATAAGGTGAATAAATCCTTGATGGTTGAGAAACACTTGGATTTAGAATTAGAATACGTCTCTCTATAAGTGCATGCATGTATAAAATCCGTATTAGTCATAGTTAATAGAGAAGTAGAATCTGCAAGGTGGACATAACCCTAACTTGTCATTCTTTGTGATCAAATATTATTACACATATCATCTCATCGTTACACTGATAATATTATTGTGCACCTAAACTGAAACCCCCCTTACCTTGGAACCTTCGATCAACAGTCTAATAATAATCGCAATACTTAGTGATCATAGTATTCCCTGTGGGATTCGACACCCAACCCAGTTGGGTTCTATATTTGACAGCGACCGCTTGTACTTTCTAACGAGAGTTGTAATTTAGGTGTATCAGCCATCTATAGCTAGAACACACAGATAACCGTAACAATGAAGGACACTATCTCTCCCTTGGGAGAAAACCTCTACTTTATGATCCTTGACTGACTCTTTCAACTTAACAAAATTGGGATCTCTATCTTGTTTTTATTTTACCTTGGAAACTAGAGATGATTCTGAACTACCCTGAACCCATATATCGCCTTCTTCTGTATCGACCAAGCGAATGCCTATCTGGCAAGCTGATGGACTTCCTGGGAAAGTTTTTTCTTACTGTCAACAACATGAGAAACACTACCCATATATAGTCTACTAAGAGCATCAGCCACTACATTGGCCTTTCCCGGATGATCAAGGACACTCATGTCATAATCTTTCAAGATCTCTAACCACCTTCTCTGATGAAGATTTCGATCTTTCTTAGAAAATACATACTATAGACTCTTATGATCTATGAACACATCTACATAAACACCGTATAGATAATTCCTCCAAATCTTCAAGGCAAATACTATGACTGTTAACTCAAGATCATGAGTAGGATAATTCTTGTCATGAGGTTTAAGATATCTGGAGGATTTGGCTGTGACCTTACCATGCTGAATGAGGATACAATCCAAACCTACTCTGGATGTATCACAGTATCCTACAAACCTATCTGAACCATCTGGAAGAGCTAGTACTAGAGCTTAGGTGAGTCGAGTCTTCAACTCTTGAAAACTCTTCTCGCAAGGGTCTAGCCACTAAAACTTGACTTTCTTCTAAGTCAATCTGTACATAAGGGATGCAATATAAGATAATCCTTCAAAAAACCATTTGTAATAGCCAGTCAAACCTAAGGAACTCCTGATATCTGATGGAGAGATAGGTCTGGGCCAGTTTCTTACCACTTTGGTCTTTTGAGGATTTATTCGCATGACATCACCCTAAATGATATAACTAAGAAATGCATTGACCTTAGCCAAAATTCGCACTTACTGAATTTGGCGAACAACTGATGATTTTTGAGAGTCTAAAGTACAATTCTGAGATGGTTTACATGATCACACTCACTATAGGAATAGACCAGAATATTATTTATGAAGATTATGACAAATATGTCCAAGTACTGAATGAACACATGGTTCATCAAGTCCATGAAAACTGTTGGGGAATTGTTAAGACCAAAGGACATGAATAGGAATTTAAAGTGACTATACCGGGTATGAAAGGCTATTTTTGGAATGTCACACTCTCTGACTCTAAGATGATAGTAGCCTAATCTAAGGTCTATCTTTGAGAAATACTTGGCACTCTGAAGTTGGTTAAATAAGTCATCAATTCTGGGAAGTGGATACCTATTCTTGATTATGACTTTATTGAGTTAATGGTAATCTATGCACATTCTGATACAACCATCTTTCTTGCTCACGGATAAGACTAGTGTAACCCACAGGGAAACACTGGGTCTGATGAACCCCTTATCTAAGAGATCCTTCAACTTTTATTTCAATTCCCTAATTTTTGTTAGTGCTATTCTATATGGAAGAATAGATATAGGTTAAGTATCTAGAAGAAGATCAATACCGAAGTCTATTTCCCTTCCGGGAGGAATTCCTGGAAGATCTACTCATTCACTACAAAGACTGATTCAAGACTGGGAGTTTTGGAACTAGTCTCCTTAACTCAAACAAGATGATATACACATCCATTGGATATCCTTTTCTATGCCCAAAGGTAGGAAAAAAGTTGACCTCTGAAAACGGATACACTACCCTTCCACTCTAGGACGAGTTCATTTGGAAACTGAAACTGGACTATTTTGTTTTTGTTGTCGATTGTGGCATAGAAGGAATGAAGTCAATCCATGCTAAGAATGACTAAAAAGAAGTCATCTCTAATTTGACTAAGTCTGCTGAAGTGACCTTCTAAAATATTATAACCAGGCAGTTTCTATATACCTACCGGGCCATGATGGTTTTAACAACTGGGGTAGAGACTAAAAAAGGCTCTACTAGAATTTCAGGACTGGTTTTGAAATTGCTTTATATATAGGGAGATACAAAAGACAAAGAATCTCCAGGGTCTAGAAAAGTGTAGACATGCACATGAAAGATCTATAATGTACCAGTAACCACATCAGGTGAATTTTCCTGATCCTGTCAGGTTTGGAGAGCATAGAGTCTATTTGGGTGTTGCCTACTAGTAGGACTGGAGGTGGCACCCTGTTGATTCGGGCGATCGGACTGAGCTGAGGAACAGTTTTGTTAACCCTGCAGAACTAACTACTAACAATCTCTAAATCTGTGGCCTGGCTTACCATACCCAAAACAAGTATCATAGCCAGCTTTGCAAGTACCCTGGAGGTTCTTACCATAAGTTTGATAAAGAGGATAGGTGCAGGCAATGCTAACACTACCCTGAGACTTAGAGCCTGGCGCCCTATCTTTGTTACCCTCTCTAAACTTAGGAACTGGAGAACTGGTTGAACAAGGAGTTGTAACTGATGACTTAGGATGAAACTGAGAACGGTTTCCTCCTTCTAATTTGGGTTTAGCAAAGTAAAAAATACCTATCCTTGCTCTCTTATTTTGTATCTCCCTCATCTTAATCTTTTGCTCCTCTATCTATTGAGCATGAGTCATGAGCCTAGCTAAAGTGATGTCACTATTCATCATGGCAGATCTGCACTCATTAACCACACTATCATTCATCTCTGAAATGAACTTGCTCATCTTGGCCCTGTTATCTACAACCACATGAGGGGCATATCTGGCTAATTGAGTAGAGTTAAGAGAATACTCTTTTACCATCATGTTACGCTGCCTGAGGTTGATGAATTCTAACACCTTAGCTTATCTAAGCTCTAGGGGAAAGAATCTATCAAGGAAAATAAAAGAAAACTCCTCCCACCCAACAGGACCTGCTTCATCTAGCCTTTTTGACTTCCACTATTTAAACCAAGTGTGAGAAACATCCTATAATTGATATGCATCTAGCTCATCACTCTCAAAAGGATTAACCCCCATGATGTCTGTGACCTTCTAAACTTGATCTAGGAATTCTTGAGGGTCCTCATCTGACTTAGACCCGAGAAAGGATGGAGGATTCATTCGGGTGAAGTCCCAAATTTTTGGTGCAGTTAAATTGGCCACTGGGTGTCCTGAGAGACAACTGGTCATTTATTCTGAGTAGCAACTAGCTGAGCAAAAGTAGTGAATGCATCTCTGAACTCTGCATGAGAAACATATTCGCCTAAAGGTTCTTCGAGCTGAGGGGCTGTCTGATTCCTATTTCTTTTTTTGGGAGGCATGTTCTGTAGAAGAAAGAGAGAATATATTAGACTGATAAATCGACTTGAGATTATGCTCACTGGTATGACATGAATACTGGAATAAGGGAAACTATTCCTAAACATCTTATAGCCTCCTGCACATAAATGTGGCGTGCAATACAACCATGTACAAGACTCTACTAGATGTGACTTTTAGACTTCCTAGGACTCTATAGAACCTTAGACTCTAATACAAAGATTATGATTAGATTTAGACTCTAATAAAAATGGTATCAGAGCTCAGTAATTTAAAAGATACGGAAGTGATATACGTGTTAGAAGAATTAGTTAAGTTAGATTTAAATTCAGATAAGATTAGATTTAGTTATTTATTAAATTAATTATGAGAAGACCATTTAAAAATAAAGAAGCTTTTAGAAAAATTAAAGAATCGTTAGTTAGTAATTATTCAGAATATATAAGTTTAAATAGAACAAAAGAAAATCCACAAAGATTAGCTTATTTAATTACATTAATATCTAGTATTGAAGCAAAATTAATAATCCATTTAAAATCTAGAAGAATGAGACATATACCACCTAATTATGATAAAATTAGATTTAGATATCCACCAAAATATTATAAACACAATTCAAATGAATAAAGAGCAAAAATACAAAGAATTAAAACAATTTATCTCTGAAAAACGTAAAGAATTAAAAATAAGAAAAGAAAGATTACATTATAATATATTTGCCGGAGTTAGTAAAAATTCAATAAATATACAAAAAGATGAAATATCAAAATTAGAATCTCAAATAGATAGTTTAGAATATATATGTCAACATGAACTATTCACAATAAAATGAATAAAGAAGAATTTATAATAGATGAAAAAATATACGAAAATCACGAAGGTACAAAAATAAAAATAGTATTTTCTAATCTAGGAAGAAGGTATAAGAAAATAGGAGAACATTTATATTTAATGTTAGAAAAAGAAGAATTAAAATTAGAAGATAAATTAACAGCAATGGTAAGAATAGAAAAAGAAAATGAAGAGATAGATAGAAAAAAGGAAATAGAAAAAATTAAACAACAATCTACGGAAGAAATACGAAAAATAGAAGAAACTAAAAATAGTAGAATTGCTGAATTAGAAAAAGAATTACAAATGTTAAAAGATTTATACGAACAAAGACAAAAAGAAAAAGAAGAAATAGATAAAGAACAAAAATTAATGAACGAGATAAATCAATTTAAAGAAAAATTAGAAATAAATAATATAGAGGTAGAAGAAACGGATAATTATGATTCAGAAGGTAGTGAAACATATACGGAAATATTAACAAATATAAAAGATTTAGAAATTAACGAAAAACAAGAAAGAATTAATCAAGAAAACTTAGAAAATAATAGTACAGAAATAAATACTCTTGACAAAAAAGAAGATGAAAATTTAATGCCCAAAACAACAGAAATAAGAAAACCTATATATTACAAAAATAAATTTAAAAGATATAATGAATATGATAAATGGACACCAAAACAAATAGTTAATAAAAATTATAACTTTTTAGATCTAGACTGTGTAATAGATACAGAAAAAACAATACAATTATGGGTAGGATATATGACAAAACAATTATTAGACAATAATATAAACATAACAGATGCACCAGAATACATAGAAAAAACGCTAATAGGATCAGTAAAATTATGGTTTACAAATTTAACCGAAAATAGTAAGAAAGTATTAAGAGCTAATAAACCTATGGAAGGAGCAGCATCAACAACAACAAAATTAACACCTATAGAATTATTGAAAAAATATGAAACAGCTATAAAAGACGAATTTGGTAGTATGACAACATTAGAAGAAGAACAAGATGAAGAAAAAGATATAAATAGGAATTTAATGATAAAATTAACAATATGTAATATGTGTTATATAGATGAATATACTTGCGCATTTAAAGAATATTATTATAAAGGAGCATATAATATAGAAGAAAGTAAAGAAATAAGAAAATTGTATTTTAATAAATTACCCGAACCATTTAGTTCAAAAATAATAAAAAGTTGGGAAGAAGCAAAAATAGTAGATACATTAGGAGCTAGAATAAAATTTTTACAACAATGGTATAGAAAGCTATGTGAAAAATATAGAGAAGAATTAAAAATGGAAAAAACATTAATAAGAAATTTAGCATGTTGCAAAAATAAAATAGCACCTCAATTTGGATGCGAAGAAAGATATTATAAGAAAAGAAAAAGACATAAGAAATATAAGAAATATAAAAAATCAAAATATAAATATAAGAAACCAAGAAAAAGATATTATGTTAAAAATTATAAAAATAAAAGACCATATAGAAAGAAAAAATCTATAAAAGAATGTACATGTTATAATTGTGGAAAGTTAGGACATTTAGCTAGAGATTGTAAATTACCTAAAAATCCAAAAAATAAACAAATATCCGAAATAAAAATAGAAAATACAGAATATATGCAAATAGATTATATAGATTATGAACTAGAAAGTGAAGATAGTATATATGAAATTTCAGAAAACGAAACAGATACTGAAATAGATAGTGAGATAGATGAATCAAATGACTGAAGAAGATATAAAAATAATAACAAAGGAAGAATATTTAAATGACGAAGGAACAGAACAAAAGATAATATTTGACAGTAATATATTTGATGAAATAAAAGGAAAAGAGTTAGATTTAAGTGTAGAAAAAATATTTAAAATACCAACAATAAAAAATATATTTAGTAGGAAAAAAGATGAATATTATGTAGTATGTCAAAAAGAACATGTAATAGACTGTAGATATGCAAAAGGAAAAGCTAGTATACCACTAGTAACAAAAAGGATAATTAATAAAGAAATAAATGATATAAAAAGTAAAGGAGATCCAATAAA
Source organism: Capsicum baccatum var. pendulum (assembly GCA_030864225.1). Taxonomy (NCBI): domain Eukaryota; kingdom Viridiplantae; phylum Streptophyta; class Magnoliopsida; order Solanales; family Solanaceae; genus Capsicum; species Capsicum baccatum. The sequence goes on from CM061557.1 coordinate 131,068,143, forward strand.
ATACGTACACCTCGGAGGTACAGAGATATTAATAAAAGCATGTTTTAGAGAAGGAATAGATACACCGATAGAATTATATTTAGCAGATGATAGAATTATAAAACCTATAGAAAAAAGCATAATAACTGCCGTAAAAGGAAATTTGATATACCAAAAATTTAAATTTATAATAAGTGCAAATTATTCAGTAGCAGTAACAGATAGAAATATAGATAAATCATTAGTATTATATTGGAAGATATCAGGAATAGAATTAACCCCAGGAAGTAAAATATTTACAGCAAGATGTAAAAATTTATATGTATTAACAACAAAACATAAGATAACAGGGAAAAATAAGATCAATAAAATACAAATAGATAGCCCATTTGAGCAAATTGTAAAAACAATAGATTATAATGATTATAGCTATAGAGACATAGATATAGAAGAAAATTTAGAAATAGTAAATGATAGAATAAGTACAACGAAAAGAATAGCTAATGAAAAACCAGAGTCATCGAGCTCATCAAAAAGAATGAGTTATGAAACAAATTCAATAAGTAATTTAAATCAATATTACATAACAGGAAAAATAAATGAAAAAGAACATTTAATACTATTAAACACAGGACAAGAAGAAAATTATATAGCAAAATATCTAGTAAAAAATGAAGAAATAAAAACTGATAATGATATATGCCCAGATCTACCGAGAAGTTTAATAAATAATAAGGATATAGCAGAAAAAGAAATAATAATAGGAGGAATTAGAAAAATAAAAATAGAATTTGAGATAAAAGAAGAAATGCAAAAAGCAGATATAATATTAGGAATAAAATGGTTAGAACAAGTAAAACCATATAACATAGAACATACACAATTAGCTATAACATATAATAGGGAAAGATTATTCTTAAGAAGAGCCTTAACATAAAATGAAAATATATGTATTAATGAAGATAGTAGTGGAAGGATATTATAGTAGATATTATACGCCTATGATAGATACAGGAGCAGAAGCTAATTTATGTAGATATAATTGCTTACCAGAAAGTAAATGGGATAAATTAAAAATACCAATAATAGTTAAAGGATTTAATAATGAAGGAAGCTTAATTACTTACAAAGCTAGGAATGTAAAAGCACAAATATGGGATAAGATATTGACAATAGAAGAAATTTATAATTATGAACTAACATCAAAAGATATACTTTTAGGAATGCCATTTTTAGATAAATTATACCCACATATAATAACTAGAAACGATTGGTGGTTCACAACACCATGTAAACAAAAAGTAAGAGCAAAAAGAGTTAATAATAAAATAAGAAAGAAAACTGATTGGATAAAAGGAAGTGAAAAAATTACACAAAAAGAGTTTATTTCATAGTTTATTACTTTTGTGTAATTTTTTCACTTCCTTTTATCCAATCAGTTTTCTTTCTTATTTTATTATTAACTCTTTTTGCTCTTACTTTTTGTTTACATGGTGTTGTGAACCACCAATCGTTTCTAGTTATTATATGTGGGTATAATTTATCTAAAAATGGCATTCCTAAAAGTATATCTTTTGATGTTAGTTCATAATTATAAATTTCTTCTATTGTCAATATCTTATCCCATATTTGTGCTTTTACATTCCTAGCTTTGTAAGTAATTAAGCTTCCTTCATTATTAAATCCTTTAACTATTATTGGTATTTTTAATTTATCCCATTTACTTTCTGGTAAGCAATTATATCTACATAAATTAGCTTCTGCTCCTGTATCTATCATAGGCGTATAATATCTACTATAATATCCTTCCACTACTATCTTCATTAATACATATATTTTCATTTTATGTTAAGGCTCTTCTTAAGAATAATCTTTCCCTATTATATGTTATAGCTAATTGTGTATGTTCTATGTTATATGGTTTTACTTGTTCTAACCATTTTATTCCTAATATTATATCTGCTTTTTGCATTTCTTCTTTTATCTCAAATTCTATTTTTATTTTTCTAATTCCTCCTATTATTATTTCTTTTTCTGCTATATCCTTATTATTTATTAAACTTCTCGGTAGATCTGGGCATATATCATTATCAGTTTTTATTTCTTCATTTTTTACTAGATATTTTGCTATATAATTTTCTTCTTGTCCTGTGTTTAATAGTATTAAATGTTCTTTTTCATTTATTTTTCCTGTTATGTAATATTGATTTAAATTACTTATTGAATTTGTTTCATAACTCATTCTTTTTGATGAGCTCGATGACTCTGGTTTTTCATTAGCTATTCTTTTCGTTGTACTTATTCTATCATTTACTATTTCTAAATTTTCTTCTATATCTATGTCTCTATAGCTATAATCATTATAACCTATTGTTTTTACAATTTGCTCAAATGGGCTATCTATTTGTATTTTATTGATCTTATTTTTCCCTGTTATCTTATGTTTTGTTGTTAATACATATAAATTTTTACATCTTGCTGTAAATATTTTACTTCCTGGGGTTAATTCTATTCCTGATATCTTCCAATATAATACTAATGATTTATCTATATTTCTATCTGTTACTGCTACTGAATAATTTGCACTTATTATAAATTTAAATTTTTGGTATATCAAATTTCCTTTTACGGCAGTTATTATGCTTTTTTCTATAGGTTTTATAATTCTATCATCTGCTAAATATAATTCTATCGGTGTATCTATTCCTTCTCTAAAACATGCTTTTATTAATATCTCTGTACCTCCGAGGTGTACGTATTTTATTGGATCTCCTTTACTTTTTATATCATTTATTTCTTTATTAATTATCCTTTTTGTTACTAGTGGTATACTAGCTTTTCCTTTTGCATATCTACAGTCTATTACATGTTCTTTTTGACATACTACATAATATTCATCTTTTTTCCTACTAAATATATTTTTTATTGTTGGTATTTTAAATATTTTTTCTACACTTAAATCTAACTCTTTTCCTTTTATTTCATCAAATATATTACTGTCAAATATTATCTTTTGTTCTGTTCCTTCGTCATTTAAATATTCTTCCTTTGTTATTATTTTTATATCTTCTTCAGTCATTTGATTCATCTATCTCACTATCTATTTCAGTATCTGTTTCGTTTTCTGAAATTTCATATATACTATCTTCACTTTCTAGTTCATAATCTATATAATCTATTTGCATATATTCTGTATTTTCTATTTTTATTTCGGATATTTGTTTATTTTTTGGATTTTTAGGTAATTTACAATCTCTAGCTAAATGTCCTAACTTTCCACAATTATAACATGTACATTCTTTTATAGATTTTTTCTTTCTATATGGTCTTTTATTTTTATAATTTTTAACATAATATCTTTTTCTTGGTTTCTTATATTTATATTTTGATTTTTTATATTTCTTATATTTCTTATGTCTTTTTCTTTTCTTATAATATCTTTCTTCGCATCCAAATTGAGGTGCTATTTTATTTTTGCAACATGCTAAATTTCTTATTAATGTTTTTTCCATTTTTAATTCTTCTCTATATTTTTCACATAGCTTTCTATACCATTGTTGTAAAAATTTTATTCTAGCTCCTAATGTATCTACTATTTTTGCTTCTTCCCAACTTTTTATTATTTTTGAACTAAATGGTTCGGGTAATTTATTAAAATACAATTTTCTTATTTCTTTACTTTCTTCTATATTATATGCTCCTTTATAATAATATTCTTTAAATGCGCAAGTATATTCATCTATATAACACATATTACATATTGTTAATTTTATCATTAAATTCCTATTTATATCTTTTTCTTCATCTTGTTCTTCTTCTAATGTTGTCATACTACCAAATTCGTCTTTTATAGCTGTTTCATATTTTTTCAATAATTCTATAGGTGTTAATTTTGTTGTTGTTGATGCTGCTCCTTCCATAGGTTTATTAGCTCTTAATACTTTCTTACTATTTTCGGTTAAATTTGTAAACCATAATTTTACTGATCCTATTAGCGTTTTTTCTATGTATTCTGGTGCATCTGTTATGTTTATATTATTGTCTAATAATTGTTTTGTCATATATCCTACCCATAATTGTATTGTTTTTTCTGTATCTATTACACAGTCTAGATCTAAAAAGTTATAATTTTTATTAACTATTTGTTTTGGTGTCCATTTATCATATTCATTATATCTTTTAAATTTATTTTTGTAATATATAGGTTTTCTTATTTCTGTTGTTTTGGGCATTAAATTTTCATCTTCTTTTTTGTCAAGAGTATTTATTTCTGTACTATTATTTTCTAAGTTTTCTTGATTAATTCTTTCTTGTTTTTCGTTAATTTCTAAATCTTTTATATTTGTTAATATTTCCGTATATGTTTCACTACCTTCTGAATCATAATTATCCGTTTCTTCTACCTCTATATTATTTATTTCTAATTTTTCTTTAAATTGATTTATCTCGTTCATTAATTTTTGTTCTTTATCTATTTCTTCTTTTTCTTTTTGTCTTTGTTCGTATAAATCTTTTAACATTTGTAATTCTTTTTCTAATTCAGCAATTCTACTATTTTTAGTTTCTTCTATTTTTCGTATTTCTTCCGTAGATTGTTGTTTAATTTTTTCTATTTCCTTTTTTCTATCTATCTCTTCATTTTCTTTTTCTATTCTTACCATTGCTGTTAATTTATCTTCTAATTTTAATTCTTCTTTTTCTAACATTAAATATAAATGTTCTCCTATTTTCTTATACCTTCTTCCTAGATTAGAAAATACTATTTTTATTTTTGTACCTTCGTGATTTTCGTATATTTTTTCATCTATTATAAATTCTTCTTTATTCATTTTATTGTGAATAGTTCATGTTGACATATATATTCTAAACTATCTATTTGAGATTCTAATTTTGATATTTCATCTTTTTGTATATTTATTGAATTTTTACTAACTCCGGCAAATATATTATAATGTAATCTTTCTTTTCTTATTTTTAATTCTTTACGTTTTTCAGAGATAAATTGTTTTAATTCTTTGTATTTTTGCTCTTTATTCATTTGAATTGTGTTTATAATATTTTGGTGGATATCTAAATCTAATTTTATCATAATTAGGTGGTATATGTCTCATTCTTCTAGATTTTAAATGGATTATTAATTTTGCTTCAATACTAGATATTAATGTAATTAAATAAGCTAATCTTTGTGGATTTTCTTTTGTTCTATTTAAACTTATATATTCTGAATAATTACTAACTAACGATTCTTTAATTTTTCTAAAAGCTTCTTTATTTTTAAATGGTCTTCTCATAATTAATTTAATAAATAACTAAATCTAATCTTATCTGAATTTAAATCTAACTTAACTAATTCTTCTAACACGTATATCACTTCCGTATCTTTTAAATTACTGAGCTCTGATACCATTTTTAGGGGGGTGCGGATAACTGAGCTGGTAAATAGATTTATTTTTTAGGGGGGTGCGGATAACTGAGCTGGTAAATAGATTTATTATAGCTGATGAATCTATTCTTTTTTGTGCGTGGTTATTTTTTAGATTTTGTTTTAATAAATTATTCTTTTTATGAGATGTATCCATTAGTTTTTTGTTTATCATTTTATCCTGTAGTAACTACTGAGTTACAAATTTCTGTGTAATAACTTATTCTTTCTGTACTGTAGTGTATATCTAATTCTAGATTTTCTATGTCATTTATTATTTTGTGTTGTTCTTCTCGTAGTGAGTTTTTTATATTATTTAAACTGTTACATGTACTTTTTTCTAAATTTTCTAAGGTTTTTTCTATCCATATTAACTTTTCTTTTAGATCTTCCATTATTTTTCTAATATGGTTTCTATAATTAACTTCGTTATTTAGATTATCTTGGTTTTCTCTAGTTTTTCTAATATATTCTAACATCCACAATCTTGGTCTGAATAATATCCTTCTGGGTAAATGTCTTCGTATATTTGTGCTGTGGCATTTATCATTTCTATTTCATAGTTTATTTCATAGTTTATTACTTCTTCTAATATCATTTTCTTAATATCTATTATTTCTATATCCTTAAGTATATATAAGACTAAAATTCTAAGGTAGTCTAAATGGGCTATTTTTAAGATTGATATTTTATAACTATTTGTTTTAGACTTAGTAGTTTTTGCATATTTTTATTAAGAGATTTTATATATTTTTTATTTTCCATGTATTTGTCTATATTTATTTTTATCTGTTTTTCTAGTAACTGTATTTTTCGCGTATCTTTAAAAGTCCTACGTAATTTTAACATAATAAATATTTATAAGAGTAGTTAGGTATGTGTGGTATATAATTTATCCTATCCGTATAATTTTTTCCATATGCTTTTTCTAATATAACTTTTCTTATATCTGCAACATCTATATCTCTAAGTGCATACAAAACAAGTATCTTAAATTTATCTACCATGACATCAGATATATTATCATTCATTATCATAAAATTGCTTTTTCAAAATATTCCCTGCAACCATATACATAATAAAATATAGTCATCTCAGATTACTATATACTAGATTATTCTTAAATAACATGTTCTTCTGTCACTACTAGCATGGTAATTCGGATATTCTCCCTTAAACAGCGCCTCGACTTTGGTTACTCCCCGCCACGGCTTCTTGCCTCATTGGTTTCACCTTTAGGATGGCATAGTTCCTTGGGATTTTTCTCCGTTTCCACTTTACTAGTAAACTTCTTAACATATTATTTTTCGAATAATTCTACTATAAAGTAACTAATATGAATTTATTTTATCATATCATGATTGTCGGGAATTATGAATTTAGCTATTCATAATCGTAAATAGATATACCTGTTCCGGTAGCTTTGATATTTCTGAGGTTTGTTGTTCCATAGCTTTTTCCATTGCGGTGTATATATTTAATTAACTGGGCTAAATATTTTTGAACTGGAATAGAGAGAGTATTTTTTCTGAATGTAGGAAAGCTTGCCTTTGCAATGCTTCCTGAGTTCTTATTTATAGAATAAGAAGTCTTTACATCCGTAACTTAAAACTTAAAGAAAAAAGACTAACTAAAAGACTTGGAAAAGTCTTACCTAACCTAGTTTGAAAATCTTTTTCTTTACATTAATTATACAATAACCTACTTTGAAATTTTTGCCTCTACATTAATTGTACAATAAATGATACAAGGCTAATGCTATCTTTTACGTAACTTTGTAAATAAGTCTTCCGTCTTTCTGTCATATCTGCAAATAAGTCTTCCGTCTATTTTGTCATATCTGTTATATCTCCATTATTGCTCTGTTCTTATCTTTCCAGCTGTCGTCCTTATCTTCTTTTATTCTAACTGTACTGCTGGGACGTCATTATCTCCTCCGTTACATTTTGAACATCTGTGATCTGGGTATTTGTGTCCAATAGTTTTGCAATATCTTGTCAATAATTCTTCTGAAATAAATTTTTCTTTAATAGCTCTGGCGATAGGTTCTGTCTCCGGTTTAAGCAACGTCATAATCCATTGCCTAATTGTTTCCATATCTGTTTCTCGTAGTTCCTTTGAATTTGAATATATCAATACATGGTTTCTTGAATAATAACTCCATATAGGATTTTGATTACAATATGTATTTGCTAGTTCTTGTAAAATCGTAGATAGTCCGATAACTCTTTTATTCGCATAAAATTTTGGTATCTCGATTCTGGGTATCTCTGGCTGTGTACCAATATCTTGCGGTATAATCATATCTCTTGTCATTCCTATTTTTACAACTTGTATAGGTTTCTTAACTTCGTCAAATAATATCTCTGCTGGAGCCGTGTAGATCTTTATAAAAAATAAAGTACCTTTGGTTATTCTTTTAAATATGGTAAATGCTTCATATATCTCGGGTATAGTAGATATTTCAGTTCCGTCTGTGGTATATACGGTACTAAGTAATCCATATTCGTAGCAAGTTTTTACTAAGCTGGGTCTAGTTTTGGGTAAGGCGATTAGCTTGTTGTATCCGGTTAATTTCTGGGTTATGTAATTCGTATCTGGTTCTTGGATATTTGTAGCTTTTGGGTTGCTATTTAAGAAAGTTTGTACGTTGTAAATATTTTCTATATATGTGCGGGCTGTGTAGTTATATGTCTTTTTGTCTTGATTTAGGCTTTCTCGATATGTGGTAACTTGTGGGGGTGTAAACATAGGGTCTTTTGGTATATTTGGTGTATATGGCTTGTCAAATAGCTTATTTAAGTTCATATTTTTTCTAACTCCTTTGCTTGTACCTGCAGAAGTAGATTGATAAGCGTTATGGGTTTTATGGAGTATCCCAACATCTCCTTCTAGCTCTGGAATTTTATTGTCTTCCGATCGACATAGCTCTGCACATTGCTGAGTTAGCTGATTCATAGCTATAGACTTCAGATTATCTTCACTAGTCTTTAGCTTTAGCTTTTCTATCTCAGTACCCATACTGTCTACTTTCAATGAAAGCATAGTCAGGGCGTTGAGTATCTTTTCATGTATATTTTCTTCTATCATTTCAGTTTGTGTAGCTTTGTCTTGATATGTAATCTGCAATAACATTTTTGTTAGTACTGATTACTTCTATTATAAATGTAAAATTTAATATATTTAAAACTAGTCTCCGAATCTCTTTTGTTGTAACTGAATTTTGTATTTTCTTTGTTAGCCACCAGCGTACCTGTGTATTATCTGTTCGCACAATAAATTTGTTATATACAATATATGGCTCAAATGCTAATAAACATTTATATAATGAACATAATTCTTTCCTATTTATTTCCCATTTTATTTCTGTCTCGTTGAACGTACCTGAGTAGTATCTACAATGGTGTTCTATTTTTTCTGCTTCATATCTATATTTAAGTACTCCGCCGTAACTATATTCACTGGCATCTGCTTCTACTATATATGTAAATTTTTTATTTTCATCCGGAAATTGTAATTTTGGTAAATCCTTGCAAAGTAATTTTATTTTTTGAACTTGTTTTTTATCTTCTTCATTATAATTATATTCTATATCCTTTTTTAATTTTTTCTGTAGGGGTTTTAGGTTTTCTGCTAATTTTGGAATATATTCTCTTACTTGGTTTACTAATCCTAAAAATGATTGTAATTTCTTTTTTGTATCTAATTCTTCTTTCGAATTTATTATTTTTTGTACTATATGTTGTTGCATTTTTACTCCACTTTTATCTATTTGTATTCCTAAAAATTCTATCTGATTTTTCATAATTTCGGCTTTCTTTTCACTTAGACTTATTCCTGAATTTTCTATTATATCTGTAAATTGTTCTAATAATTTTATATGTTCTTCCTTAGTTTTTGTATATAATAATATATCATCTATGTATACTATGCAATTAGGTAATTGTTCAAAATAATTATCCATAAAATGTTGGTATCTACCTGGTGCATTTTTATATCCAAAGGGTAACACATTCCATTCGTAAAATCCTTGTGGTACCGTAAAATGCGGTTAATTCTTTAGATTCTTCTTCTAACTTTAGATGGTAAAATCCTGATTTACAATCAAATTTACTAAAATAATTATATCCTTGGATTTGTCTTATTTTTAATATCTTATTTGGTATCGGGTAATTATATGTTATAGTTTTTGCATTTAAATTTCTATAATCAATAACCATTCTACTTTTTCCTCTTTTTTGTTCACTATGTTTATTTACTATAAATGCTGGACTATTATGTTTACTATTACTTTTTTGTATATATTGTTTTTCTAATAATTCATCTATATGCATTTTAAATTCTTTTAAATCGTCAAAATTATATGTTAATGGTTTTTGGGTTATTATACTGTTTTTATCTATTAATTCAATTTTTATGGTAGTTTTATGTTTTTCCCATCCTTTTAATGGATCTTCGCTATATAATTGTTCTAATTTTTTCTTAACTATTTCTATCTTATTTATTGAAAATATAGTTATTTCTGTTTTATTTATTGAAAATACTACTAATTCTATTGTATCTTCAGCAGTTTTTATATTTTCTAACTTTTGTGTAATTTTTTCACTTCCTTTTATCCAATCAGTTTTCTTTCTTATTTTATTATTAACTCTTTTTGCTCTTACTTTTTGTTTACATGGTGTTGTGAACCACCAATCGTTTCTAGTTATTATATGTGGGTATAATTTATCTAAAAATGGCATTCCTAAAAGTATATCTTTTGATGTTAGTTCATAATTATAAATTTCTTCTATTGTCAATATCTTATCCCATATTTGTGCTTTTACATTCCTAGCTTTGTAAGTAATTAAGCTTCCTTCATTATTAAATCCTTTAACTATTATTGGTATTTTTAATTTATCCCATTTACTTTCTGGTAAGCAATTATATCTACATAAATTAGCTTCTGCTCCTGTATCTATCATAGGCGTATAATATCTACTATAATATCCTTCCACTACTATCTTCATTAATACATATATTTTCATTTTATGTTAAGGCTCTTCTTAAGAATAATCTTTCCCTATTATATGTTATAGCTAATTGTGTATGTTCTATGTTATATGGTTTTACTTGTTCTAACCATTTTATTCCTAATATTATATCTGCTTTTTGCATTTCTTCTTTTATCTCAAATTCTATTTTTATTTTTCTAATTCCTCCTATTATTATTTCTTTTTCTGCTATATCCTTATTATTTATTAAACTTCTCGGTAGATCTGGGCATATATCATTATCAGTTTTTATTTCTTCATTTTTTACTAGATATTTTGCTATATAATTTTCTTCTTGTCCTGTGTTTAATAGTATTAAATGTTCTTTTTCATTTATTTTTCCTGTTATGTAATATTGATTTAAATTACTTATTGAATTTGTTTCATAACTCATTCTTTTTGATGAGCTCGATGACTCTGGTTTTTCATTAGCTATTCTTTTCGTTGTACTTATTCTATCATTTACTATTTCTAAATTTTCTTCTATATCTATGTCTCTATAGCTATAATCATTATAATCTATTGTTTTTACAATTTGCTCAAATGGGCTATCTATTTGTATTTTATTGATCTTATTTTTCCCTGTTATCTTATGTTTTGTTGTTAATACATATAAATTTTTACATCTTGCTGTAAATATTTTACTTCCTGGGGTTAATTCTATTCCTGATATCTTCCAATATAATACTAATGATTTATCTATATTTCTATCTGTTACTGCTACTGAATAATTTGCACTTATTATAAATTTAAATTTTTGGTATATCAAATTTCCTTTTACGGCAGTTATTATGCTTTTTTCTATAGGTTTTATAATTCTATCATCTGCTAAATATAATTCTATCGGTGTATCTATTCCTTCTCTAAAACATGCTTTTATTAATATCTCTGTACCTCCGAGGTGTACGTATTTTATTGGATCTCCTTTACTTTTTATATCATTTATTTCTTTATTAATTATCCTTTTTGTTACTAGTGGTATACTAGCTTTTCCTTTTGCATATCTACAGTCTATTACATGTTCTTTTTGACATACTACATAATATTCATCTTTTTTCCTACTAAATATATTTTTTATTGTTGGTATTTTAAATATTTTTTCTACACTTAAATCTAACTCTTTTCCTTTTATTTCATCAAATATATTACTGTCAAATATTATCTTTTGTTCTGTTCCTTCGTCATTTAAATATTCTTCCTTTGTTATTATTTTTATATCTTCTTCAGTCATTTGATTCATCTATCTCACTATCTATTTCAGTATCTGTTTCGTTTTCTGAAATTTCATATATACTATCTTCACTTTCTAGTTCATAATCTATATAATCTATTTGCATATATTCTGTATTTTCTATTTTTATTTCGGATATTTGTTTATTTTTTGGATTTTTAGGTAATTTACAATCTCTAGCTAAATGTCCTAACTTTCCACAATTATAACATGTACATTCTTTTATAGATTTTTTCTTTCTATATGGTCTTTTATTTTTATAATTTTTAACATAATATCTTTTTCTTGGTTTCTTATATTTATATTTTGATTTTTTATATTTCTTATATTTCTTATGTCTTTTTCTTTTCTTATAATATCTTTCTTCGCATCCAAATTGAGGTGCTATTTTATTTTTGCAACATGCTAAATTTCTTATTAATGTTTTTTCCATTTTTAATTCTTCTCTATATTTTTCACATAGCTTTCTATACCATTGTTGTAAAAATTTTATTCTAGCTCCTAATGTATCTACTATTTTTGCTTCTTCCCAACTTTTTATTATTTTTGAACTAAATGGTTCGGGTAATTTATTAAAATACAATTTTCTTATTTCTTTACTTTCTTCTATATTATATGCTCCTTTATAATAATATTCTTTAAATGCGCAAGTATATTCATCTATATAACACATATTACATATTGTTAATTTTATCATTAAATTCCTATTTATATCTTTTTCTTCATCTTGTTCTTCTTCTAATGTTGTCATACTACCAAATTCGTCTTTTATAGCTGTTTCATATTTTTTCAATAATTCTATAGGTGTTAATTTTGTTGTTGTTGATGCTGCTCCTTCCATAGGTTTATTAGCTCTTAATACTTTCTTACTATTTTCGGTTAAATTTGTAAACCATAATTTTACTGATCCTATTAGCGTTTTTTCTATGTATTCTGGTGCATCTGTTATGTTTATATTATTGTCTAATAATTGTTTTGTCATATATCCTACCCATAATTGTATTGTTTTTTCTGTATCTATTACACAGTCTAGATCTAAAAAGTTATAATTTTTATTAACTATTTGTTTTGGTGTCCATTTATCATATTCATTATATCTTTTAAATTTATTTTTGTAATATATAGGTTTTCTTATTTCTGTTGTTTTGGGCATTAAATTTTCATCTTCTTTTTTGTCAAGAGTATTTATTTCTGTACTATTATTTTCTAAGTTTTCTTGATTAATTCTTTCTTGTTTTTCGTTAATTTCTAAATCTTTTATATTTGTTAATATTTCCGTATATGTTTCACTACCTTCTGAATCATAATTATCCGTTTCTTCTACCTCTATATTATTTATTTCTAATTTTTCTTTAAATTGATTTATCTCGTTCATTAATTTTTGTTCTTTATCTATTTCTTCTTTTTCTTTTTGTCTTTGTTCGTATAAATCTTTTAACATTTGTAATTCTTTTTCTAATTCAGCAATTCTACTATTTTTAGTTTCTTCTATTTTTCGTATTTCTTCCGTAGATTGTTGTTTAATTTTTTCTATTTCCTTTTTTCTATCTATCTCTTCATTTTCTTTTTCTATTCTTACCATTGCTGTTAATTTATCTTCTAATTTTAATTCTTCTTTTTCTAACATTAAATATAAATGTTCTCCTATTTTCTTATACCTTCTTCCTAGATTAGAAAATACTATTTTTATTTTTGTACCTTCGTGATTTTCGTATATTTTTTCATCTATTATAAATTCTTCTTTATTCATTTTATTGTGAATAGTTCATGTTGACATATATATTCTAAACTATCTATTTGAGATTCTAATTTTGATATTTCATCTTTTTGTATATTTATTGAATTTTTACTAACTCCGGCAAATATATTATAATGTAATCTTTCTTTTCTTATTTTTAATTCTTTACGTTTTTCAGAGATAAATTGTTTTAATTCTTTGTATTTTTGCTCTTTATTCATTTGAATTGTGTTTATAATATTTTGGTGGATATCTAAATCTAATTTTATCATAATTAGGTGGTATATGTCTCATTCTTCTAGATTTTAAATGGATTATTAATTTTGCTTCAATACTAGATATTAATGTAATTAAATAAGCTAATCTTTGTGGATTTTCTTTTGTTCTATTTAAACTTATATATTCTGAATAATTACTAACTAACGATTCTTTAATTTTTCTAAAAGCTTCTTTATTTTTAAATGGTCTTCTCATAATTAATTTAATAAATAACTAAATCTAATCTTATCTGAATTTAAATCTAACTTAACTAATTCTTCTAACACGTATATCACTTCCGTATCTTTTAAATTACTGAGCTCTGATACCATTTTTAGGGGGGTGCGGATAACTGAGCTGGTAAATAGATTTATTATAGCTGATGAATCTATTTACCAGCTCAGTTATCCGCACCCCCCTAAAAATGGTATCAGAGCTCAGTAATTTAAAAGATACGGAAGTGATATACGTGTTAGAAGAATTAGTTAATTTTTTGAACGTACCTGAGTAGTATCTACAATGGTGTTCTATTTTTTCTGCTTCATATCTATATTTAAGTACTCCGCCGTAACTATATTCACTGGCATCTGCTTCTACTATATATGTAAATTTTTTATTTTCATCCGGAAATTGTAATTTTGGTAAATCCTTGCAAAGTAATTTTATTTTTTGAACTTGTTTTTTATCTTCTTCATTATAATTATATTCTATATCCTTTTTTAATTTTTTCTGTAGGGGTTTTAGGTTTTCTGCTAATTTTGGAATATATTCTCTTACTTGGTTTACTAATCCTAAAAATGATTGTAATTTCTTTTTTGTATCTAATTCTTCTTTCGAATTTATTATTTTTTGTACTATATGTTGTTGCATTTTTACTCCACTTTTATCTATTTGTATTCCTAAAAATTCTATCTGATTTTTCATAATTTCGGCTTTCTTTTCACTTAGACTTATTCCTGAATTTTCTATTATATCTGTAAATTGTTCTAATAATTTTATATGTTCTTCCTTAGTTTTTGTATATAATAATATATCATCTATGTATACTATGCAATTAGGTAATTGTTGAAGGACCACAAGCTAACCCATGATCGGTATCTATACCTGTATACTGCATAACATATCATATAATATGGAAACATAAACTAAAAGGCCATAAGGTTCAAAACTATAACATAAGATCTAATAAATCGTAACATATGGATGGGGTATGGAATACCCAAAACAAAGCTAAAATAAGCTATATGAACATATTGTAGTCTGAAAAGCCTCTAAATATGACTGACAGAATGAGAAGTTGATGGGACATGTCCCCAATTAACTTCAACTAATAAATTAATTAATGATATATTAAAATAATAATCGTGTCCTCAAAAGATAAGTACTGACTTCTAACTTTGACTACTGAGACTGGAATCAACTGATACTCTGGAGCTTGTAACTCTAAACATATGGTATAAGACACCATAGCACAAATCTTTTAGTACTTTTAATGTACTGGTATGCGTTGAGGTAGGCTGAATACAAGGGTTTTATATGCATGAATAATACTAACTAATTGACTAATATGAGCGTGAGAATACATGCATACATACATAGTAACTATAACTGAAATTGTGATAACGTGAGTTTACTGATAACTAACATGACTAAATAATAAGTTCTAATAACTGATATAACTGATAACATGAGTGATTGTATCTGACAGTCCTGAATCTGATGGAACTAGCTGAGTTCTGTACTGAATCTGAGTTGACTGTAACTGACCATCCTAAATTCTGTAGAACTATCTGAGTTTTATTACTAAGACTGATTGGCTATATCTGAGAGTCTTGGTTCTGTAACTTGAAACTTTGGGAAGTAGTTATCGAACCGACATGCCCCAAATGACGCATTATAGCTGAATTGGGGTCCAATCTGTGCCTAATTGGAAGGGTGTCAATACCGCACCACTGGTAAGGACAACATGTGAGTGACCCTCAACTAGCAGGTTACTATAATGAGAACAGTGGGAACCCTCAACTAGCAGGTTAAGCCACCTCATATACCCTCAACTAGCAGGTATGATGTCTCAACCTATGCTAGCTACGTAGTTCTAGAATGCAAGGACTTCTCCTAATAATCATACCCTCTACTGGTAGGTGAGTTCCCATCCTTGGGTTCACTCGATGCTAGTTTCTAATCCTATCTGAATATACATTGAACATGGGTTACTGAACTGAACTGGACTGAGTTAACTAAGTTCTATTGACTGATAAAATATTACTAAGATTAATGAGTTTTCCTGAGTCATGAGACTGGTTGAATTCTACTGAACATGACTTGACTGAGAATATCTTGAAACATGACATTGGCTCTAGGCATACAGCTAAATTGTTGGGTACAAGTACCCCCATGACTTGACGGAAGGAAACTGACAAAGCCTGACATTCTTGAATAAATGACCAACATCAACAATCCATAATATGGAAAGTTGGGGATTTCATGAAGTACATGGTTATCATACTATCTAACATGGATGGGAATGCTTATAATCATATCATTATCTCATGTTCTAATATCATGGGCATTCCAACAACATACACATTTCACAATAATAGCATGGAAACCATATAAACATAAGAGGATGACAAGCATGTCACTTTTAGTTTATGTTTTGGGATATAAGGCATGATTTCTACTCTTCCAAGTATTTTATCAAACATCTTACATGCACAATTTAGGGCATAGGAAAAATCATCACATTACACATCATAAGTAACTAAATTAATGGATTTTATCTTGCATGTTAACATAATATCACAAAAAAACACACAAAAATTCCAATTTTGAAATCAATCAACGTCAACAATATAATTACAAATAACCCACAATATAAATACCATGATTTATAGATAAAACAAGGTTCTTGAGCTTCATGGATGGAAGGGATCCATGAATGAACACTATCCATACCTTGGTTCGTAAATACATGAAGATTGACAGAGGACATTCTTGATTTTTGAATCTTTTAAGAAAAGCCCTAAGTTGTTCTTGAGAGGTTCATGAGGGAAGAGAGTATAATTTAGGTTCCCAATAACTAAATCTCATGTTAAAGGGCTTAAATAGGGGTGAAAAATTGACCCTTTTAACCCTATATACATCTTTTGATTTCAGTGAAAATTTCCCGAATTGGACCCCTAGTGCGACGCGGCATTATCACGCCGCGTCACTCTAATTTAATAACTGGGAAATTGAGGGATGGTGCGATGTGGAGCCATCGCGTTGCTACTTCCTTTGTGGCCTAGAAGTTTGGCGCGATGTGAGGTAAAATGCATTGAGACACTGGAAAAGGACAATTGTCATTTTAGCTTGTGGTGCGGCCTTCCACTGACCAATATAGTGTTGTTTTACGATGGGAACTTGAAATAGTTATAACTTCTTACCCGATTATCGTATTTAAGCGAATCTTATATCGATGGAACGCTTGTTGAATTTCCCATGTGACAAAAAGTGAAAATCTTTAAAATACCACATGTACAAAGGTGGATTCATCTTTTAAAGAATGCTTCTAATATTTTTTTTAGATGATTTTAAGCTAGGAAAGAGTATGGGGTATTACATAACCCATGTTTTAGCGACTATATCCACATGTGATGCAGGAACTAACCATTCTACTCCTCCTGGTTAGTGATCATAATTGGGATAAACTATTAGAATGAAGTGGTGTGCTATCATAGTTCGAAATGCATCTATTTTATATCGTGTATTACTTTTTATACCTTTGTCTTTCCTAGACTTGAATTATAGCTATGTCAGGGGAATGTCCCAACTAGGTACTCTTTGTTTTGGTTTAGAAGCTTTGTATGGACAACTTTGGGATTGGGTATCAGCGGCGATCTCTGGTCCTAAATGGACTTGGGATTGCCCATTACGACAAGGCCCTGGTTTGGGGTGTGTCATAAATACAATAGGATATCTGCCTGTGAAAATGCCAAGGAGATTTGGGATTGCTTGAAGACTGCTCATGAAGGTACTACTAATATGAAGGATTCTAAAGTAGATATACTGACTACTCAGTATGAAATATTCACCATAAAATAAGGAGAAACAATCCAAGAAATGTATACATAATTCACTTCTATCACAAATGAGCTTCACTTCTTGGGAGAGTTTATTCCATTATATAAGCAGGTGTGAAAGATTTTTCGTGTTCTTCCTAAGTCCTGGGAAAGCAAAGTGGATGTTATCACTGAGGCAAGAAACCTGAAGACCCTCACTATGGATGAACTGACTGGAAATCTCAAACCCCATGAGTTCAAAAAGTAGAAAGGGTTGGAGAATAGTGAAGTAAAAAAGGAAAAATCCCTAGCATTGAAGGCTTCAAAACATGATTTAGCAGAAGAGAAAATTGATGTTGCCTATTTGGCAAAAAAGATTTCAAAGCCATGAGGAAAAGTGCTCAGTTCCAAAGAAGAGGAAGCAACGAAAAAAGAGAAGTCAATGTTGAGGTATGTCAAAAATGTAGAAGTCCTAAGCATTTCATTAATGAATGTCCAATCCATAAATTAGATTACCAGAAAAAACTCAAGACTGGAGGTGACAAAGGAGAAAACAGGGACCAAGTTTTTGAAAATTCAAGAAGGAAGGCTATAACTGATTAGCAGTAAAGCAAGATCTGGTAGTATGGGGAGATTCTTACAGTGAATCTAATAAAGATGAGAAGTCTAGAGATGGGTCTATGTTAGCAGTAGAAGACAGTCTAGTTATCTATGATTTCTTGTTTGCATTCATGGCAAATAAAGAAAAAAAGTAGGTAACTCTTTCTGACATTAAGGAAAACCTAGATAACTACTCTACTAGGAAGATAAGAAGGCTTGCAAGCGTGATGATAGACTCTGTGTGTGAACTAGATACTAAGAAAAGTGCTTTAGAGGAGAAAGTAGAGAATCAAGAACTTGAATTGATTTCTTTAACTCTCCAAATATCTGAAACTGAAGAAATGGTCACTAAAGTAAAATTTGAGAATCTGAGTTGCATGAGTCAACTTGAGAAGGTAAATGCTCTGGATGGTAAAGGTAAGAAAGAAGCTTCAAAGCTTCAGATTTAACTTGAAAAGAAATTAAAGGACTCTCAAAAGCATCTTATGTTTGCACTCAATAAGAATGAAGATTTAGAAAGGGACCTAGTCCTTTTATGAGAAAAGTTCAATAATTCTCTTAAATGGATTACATCTTCACAAATCATTTCTAACTTAACTAGTTAAGGTTCTAATAATAAAAAAGGGTCTTGGTTATCAAGGAAAACCCCAAGTTCTTGGACCTCAAGGAAAGGTTGCTCATGATACTAAGAACAAGGTCCACAAGCCTCTATGTACTCATTGTGAAAGACATGGGTACATAAAAGAAAATTGTCAGAGTTGGATTAGAGATAAAATGAATGGCTTAAGATATATTCAGCAAGAGAATTCATATCCCAAGGGCTTCAAGCATCTGGAAAATATGAAAAGAAAATCTCTACTTAGATGGTCCAAAAGGGATTTGATCACACCATTATCCTCCTACTAGTAACTCTAACTCAAGTGGGTTCCCAAATTAAACAAATGATCATGGTTCAAGGTATGAGAAAGAGATTGCATTCAGGAATGGTTATTGATTGTATGTGTCCAAATCTTAAATATTAGAAGGTCTGAATGTGTTCTCTCTCTCAAGAAACTTCAAGGTGGAAGTTTCTTATCTTGAATAGTTGATTTCAAAGGACTGGTCCCCAATAGAATATAGCTGAAATTTTCATGACAAAAAGAATTCTATGAAATGAAGATAAAGGGTTTGTGATAATGAAGATAATAGGCAAAAATAAGAAAGATACAGATGAGAATGGTGATGATTTTAAACTCCAGTAACTTATTCCATATTAAGTAAAAGACTAATAAGAAATGATCATGTCAGAATTCTCAGGGACCTGGTCCCGAAGGAATTCATAATAGAAGAAAGAGCTTAAGGAAGTTTAAAAGAAGCAAAAAATGGGACCTAGTTCTCAGGACTATTAGATTATCACTTAATAGTTCCAAAAAAGGAGTGTACTAGGGATAAAAGGATAAAGCAGGAATTGATCAAGATGACTTGACCTAACATATGAATAATGTCTCTCCTCAAATCTGGCTATGATAAGGAGACAGGTATCCTTGGTAGAATAGGTGTAGGTTGGTCTAACTCAGTACCATACCTTTGCAAGTATAAGCCCATAGGAATAGCTTTGGAGGAAAATAGTTAAAGCTAAAACATTTGAAGCTAACACAAGTTGAGAATTTACTCAAGAAAGAAAGGGACCTAGTCCCATCACTCAAATTAGTACAAAAATAACAGAAGAAAGTGTTTGAGAAAGTTTAAATAAAGCAAAAAATGGGACCTAGTTCTCAAAACTATTGGATTATCACTTAATATTTCCAAAAAAAGGAGTGTGCTGGGGATAAAAGGCCAAAGCAGGAATCTATCAAGATGACTTGACCTAACATATGAATAATGTCTCTCCTCAAATCTGGATATGATAAGGAGACAGATATCCTTGGAAGAATAGGTGTAGGTTGGTCTAACTCAGTACCGTACCTTTGCAAGTATAAACCCTGGTAACAGCTTTAGAGAAAAACAATTGAAGCTAAAATAGTTGAAGCTAACACAAGTTGAGAATTTACTCAAGAAAGAAAGGGACCTGGTCCCATCGCTCAAGTTAGTACCAAAATTATGTGCCTTACAAATTCATAAACTTTCTATTTAAGAAGGCCATATGCTTTCTACTATATGAACAAAAATTGTCAATTCAAATCAAATATGAAGAGTCACACCTTTACAATCAGATGCGTCAATTCAAAAAGGTTCCCCTTAAATGTCAAACGGTCACCTTCTTAATTATAAAATCAAATCCTTATATTTAATTCTTTTCTCAATTAACTAGAGCAACTTTCTGAACCATTTCCTTCCTTACTCTAAACTGGTCATTTTCTTTTGCTTTCACAAAAAATTCAAAATAGCTGAAATTCCATCTTCTTCAATCCCCATGAAATAATTACTTCTAATCGTCCTCAAGAATCACTAGGTTCTTTACGCACCATACTTTCTAATAAAACTCTTAAAACCCTAAGTGAAATAATTTTAGTCAAAACTCTAGGTTCCAGTAAAAATCTTGTTGAGTTAGCCTTGGAAGTTGACTTAAATAAAGGCCTAGGTTCTCTAATTGAACAAGAGATTCCTCAATCTGAAGGACCTCTTTCCTTAGAAAAAACAAAGTCCTTCAATGTTTCACAAATCCCTCCTCTCTCTGAAAATTTGGAAAATACTAAAATTATAGAAAATTTACTTGTACTTAGTTCCCCTACTTCATGTATGTCAAACTCTATCTTTGCCCAACTTTGTGATGAAGAAACTCTTATAAAGAAATCTGATCTATTTAGCTACATTAATTGGGTAGCCAAAAATTTACTTCTACCTGTACATGATTCCAAGGAAGGCTCATATTGTCCAGAAGAGCAAATGGTGGGTGAAATAAAAAATATAACAAAGGATAAAAAATATGTACTACCTCCAAATGAGGAATATGAGGAGGATAAGGGTGAACAACCTCTGAGTTGGTTTATAAAGAGACTGAGGGGCAGTAAAGAAAAGGAAAAAGTGATCGATTCTAAAGTAAAAGTGTCTAGATCCTATTCTACTAGGGGGTCTAAAAAGAAATTACTTGCAGATGCAATGAAGGAGAGTAAGTCTTCTACCACTAAAAGAAGAAGACTCAATAAATCTGTAGTAGAAGAGGAAGATAATATCAAAAAAGTAGAGGTTATAAAAGATGAGAATATTGATTTTGATATTATTGTTGTAACTAAGAAGAGAAGACAAAAAGTTCATGCAGTGAGGAGGACCAGGTCCTCTAAAACAATGTCTGGTATACTTGCTGGAACAAGGTAGAAATACATAGCTATTAATAAAAGAAAGATTCTAAGGGACCTGGTCCTAAAAAAGAAAAACTGATGTAAAGGAATAGCCAAGTAATGAGCCTAAAAGAATAAAAAGGGAGAAAGAAAATAAATGTCTAGAGAAAGAAGGATTGGGATCGTGAAAACACAAAAAGTTTTGTTAGGAAGAGTTTTTAATCCCAAAATATATGAGAAGACTGGGGTGATAGAGTTAATTGAGTATGTCAGGCACCAAGGATGGCTACATCTATTTGAGGAATCTACACCCATGATTTTTTAAAATAAAATTAGAGAATTCAATTATTCAATAGATTTCTCAAAAGATGTGTAAGTCTAACAACCCAGGAATAAGGAAAGCCTATCAAACTGGATAAAGAATCACTGGGAAATCTATTGGATGTACCTTTTATAGGTGTGAGGACATTTATAAAGTAGAAAACTTCAACTGATTTTATGATAAATGCCTCAAAGGTAGGAGGGACATCTATAGGTGCAGTAAAAAGGAAATTCCTGATAAGTGAGAATTAGCTAGTTTTTAATTCATTAACAAGGTCCTATTTTGCACATCAAAGAAAAGAACTATAGCATCTATTATTGATGTATATTTTATTAAATTCTTGAGAAAACTTGAATTGATACGTCTGCCTGATCCAATGATAGAACACGTGTATAAGGTGCTTCATGAAAAAGTGGGAAAAAATGGGATGCCATATGTTTATTTCTTGAATAAAGTGTTTGAGCATTTTGGTATGATTGGAACTAAGGGAACACTTGGAACAATCAAGAAGATGTTCAGTCTGACAACTCTAGTGGAAAATAAATGCATAAAAGGCAAGGCTGGAATAGTATCTCAAGTGTCTGAGTTGTTGGATGCTCAAGAAAATTTAGGGAGGTAAATAGAGGAATTAAGGGTCAAGTTAGATGCTAAGGAAATTGAGATAGTGCACCTAACGATGCAGATTAAGAAGTTATCTTCTGAGGGGCCAGGTTCCATTGAGGAACAAATATACAGCAGAAAACACAAAACTCCAGGCCAAAGTTGCAGAACTGGCTGGTGAAGTTCAACTATTGAATGTTGAAGTGAATATCCTCACCAGACAGTTATTGGATGCCCATGCTACTGAAAAAGCAAGAATGGAGTTGTTACTAAAATCTCTCTCTTAAGCCCCCCTCTACTTGAGTCTTATTATGTCAGTTTCCTATATCGGTTTCTAAACAATATCATCTTTTTCTTATGGCCTTTGTAGATAGTTATTTGATGTTTTCTAGCATAATGTAGTGGTACTAATCTTCTCTAAAAGTGAATGAATCTCTAGTTGTGTGCTACTTTTGTTTCCCTTATTTTACAAACTGATCTTCGTGTTAGTGTTTCTCCAGTGGCCATGAGTTACCTGTGCTTATTTTACTCTTGGTTTACTATTTTTACTTTTCAATGATGCCAAAATGGGGAATATTGATTTCATGTGGAAGGGACTAAGTACCAGGTATGTAAATGTAAAAGTTGAATTGTAGGTATGTATGGCATGTTGATAGGGAAAAGTATGTGATGTGCTAAAAAGAAATGATGGTGCATAGTAATAAATGGAACTAATTTTTGATATCTATTGAAAATAAGGGACCAGGTCCCTAAGTTTCATAATGATGGAAGCATGGTGGTGCATGATCGGGTGAACATTCATCTTTAGTAGTGGTAATCACACTGATTAAATATGATGAATGAGTATTTATGGTCAAAAATATGTGGTTAGTTTGTAATCATAAAAAAGGAGGAAAATTAATGTATCTTGTTTTGATGATGATCAACATACTACAAGGGACAAGATCTCTGGATGTTCAAGGCTATAGTACAGTCGGCACGCGTCTGCACAGTTTTTTCCTCTTGTGTAACAAACTACACAGGTGAACCTTGTACTATTTAGGACACGTGGTCCAATTGTATTTCAACCCTAATCATCACTCAACTATAAAAATAAAAGAATTTTTCTCTATCAAGTAGTATTTGCAAATCAAAAAGTTGAAGAGAGAAAAAGTCAAAAACACAATATTCAACGTTGCTCAAGATCTCATTTCTTGTGTGTACTAAAATAGAAAATGTTCTTGATCCCAACTTGAGTATGTAACTGCATTAATCATTCTATAAGAGTAATTCTCTTTTATTTTTTCTTTGAGAGTGCTTAGGTAGAGTTTCCTAAGCTTGATAAGGGTAAGATTAATCAATTTTGAGGGAGTCTTGGCAGATTTGTCAAGGTGAGCTTGTAGTAGAGTTATTACAAGCAGTAGAATCCTAGATTTAGGTTCAAGTTAGAGTCTGTAATCAAGAGCTTGATTATAGTGAACTTTTGGGTGCTTGTGAGGGCAAGCCATGGTTTTTCCTCCCTTGAACAAGTAGGTTTCCACATTAAATCCTGTGTTCTTTACATTTCTTGCACAGTGTTGTGTTCCTAGTTGGTTTACTATGTTTTTGCCTATGACTAATTTTGAGGGACCTGGTCTCTCACTATGTGGTTCAACCCTCAAGGTTTCAATAAAAGAAGATAGATAGTAACAGATCAGAAACAATAACAAAACAATACGATTAAATCTAATCTTTGCACAAAAATCCCTCAAAGCTCGAACATTCATCTACCATATCTTTAAATTATAAAAAATAATAAGGTAATCAAGATATCATAATAATACGATTAAACGTAACTTTGCACAAGAATTCCTCTAAACACGATCGAACATCCATCTACCATCTGTGTTAAGTAGAAAAACAATAGATACTTACATAACAAAAACTATATAATGGATATATTAGAACAATATAATTAAATCTAAATCTATTATATATATTATATATTTATACTATATAGAAAAGTTACCAAGAGAATGATCAATGGCAAGATTATAAATATACTCATTATTCATTACAATATTATCATTATACCCGACTGACATTTACCAAAACCACATTCACCTCTTTTATTCCTTCTAGAATCTTTTCTCTAACTTTTAGATTAAGAGACAATGAGATGACGAAAAAAAAATATGCAAAGTGATCGATCCATCTTCTTTAAACCTCTTTATTCCTTTATGCTCAAATTGGAGATATATATTGTAAGACCCTTAAAATTTCAATCATTTTATTTCAACCCTCCCATATTCATAATATCAATTTTTAACTTTAATTGTGTTTAGGGATGTTAAAAGGATAACTTGGGAAAGTTTTGAAATTTTTGAAAGGGGTTCGGGGTTATTTTGAGATCCCAAGGAAGTGAAGGTCCGCGATATCACCCTATCATGGAGGTTACCCTCCGTGATAATAATATGGCACAGAGGATATCCTCTATGATAATAGCGTGCCACGCCAAAGGTTAAATTACATCTAGTTTATTTTTTTCACTTAAGGGTGGGGGCTTTTGGTCTTTTCACCTTTTTCATGACTTATAAACATAAAATGAACCTTTTTCCTTTTGTTTTAAAAGATCAAACTCTACCTTATTCATCTTTAACTCTCCAACCAAGAAAGTGTAAGGGTTTCACTATGCATTCCACATCCGAACTACAAACTGAAAATTGATTTTGAATCCTTGTATGTTACAGGCATATTTCTATTTCCTAAACTTTATTTTTACATTATGGCATGAATTGAATTGTTTTCCATGTAATTTAAGTTATGGATTTTGAAATTAGGTTAAGGGACTTGGTTGTTATTGATTTAATTATTTGTCCCATGCTTTGAATTAATTATTCAAGCTTTAAAGTAATATTTTTTGGATTGAATTGATATATTGCATAAATAGGTGGAATGGGGAACATGGCTTTCCCCAAATTGTATGAATTTTGGCTTGGAATTGCATAAACCTCAATCTACTTTGTGAATTTTATTTCTATTAAGAAAAATTGCATGGTTTTACATGCTTTTGAATTCAATGCATTGTATTAAAGGATAATTGGATATAGAAAGATAAATTTGGAAGGACTTGGTGGCCATGGTTGGGATTTTAATAGACCTTGGGAGTTTAGTGTGGATTATGTGGATTGGTTAATCATGTTTAATTTAGCTTGCAAGCATATTAGTATGATGATAACAAGTGGTAAATGCCTTAATGAATGACTCCTATGTTAACGGATTGAATTATATGTAAATTAATTTTTAATTTGACCTTAAAAAGGGTTGTGTAGCTCACTGTAAAGGTGTAAGTCCCAGGGGACGAACACTGAAAACCACATTTATCGGCATTGGGGTCTATATGATCGTTTACTAGATACACACTTGATATATATTTGGGATAGCTATTGTCCATGGTGGATTTAGTCATCCCTTAAATTTTTCTCTATTCGTGCAGCTAAAATGTATTAGGACCTTTCAGCAAGGGGGAGCTGAACCCAAATAGCCCATGGGTGCCTTTAGGACGGCTCAAGCTACACAGTCCAGGTTAATGGTTTTTAATATCTTATGTTCATGGCCCTTATTCTATCCCAACATAATACATATGTATATATAAATGTGTGTATTTAGTTTTGGACTGATTTTGTACATGGCATTATTTTATTATTTTTTTAGAGTTACATGCCAGTGCTTATCCTACTGACCGTCCTAGGACACTACATTATTTTATGATGTAGGGTTTGAAGACACTTTTATTACTCCTTTTCAGCGTTAGGTGGGTTATCACGATGGTTGAGTTGTTGTGAAGCGGTGAGTCTTCATCCTTCGGAAGGCCTTGTTATTTTATTTTTCTTTCATTAATTACTTAGTAGTTTTGGATTCTTTTTTGTCATAGTCGTGGGCATATCCCAACTAGTTATTCTTCTAGTTTTAGATTGTATTGTGGACAGATGTGGGTTGGCTGGTTATTGGTTGACTCTTAGTTTACATAGAGTTATCTATTCATCTTTATTATTGTTTAATCAATTTTCGTATTTGTTATTATTATTATGTGCTCTTAAGGTTAGGTGATGGGAGTAGTCTCTGGTCCATGGTGGAATTGAGATACCCATATGGTCAGGCCCTAGTTTAGACCATAATAAGCTTGGAATAAGAGCACGATTTAGATTCGTTAGGTGTCCACAAAGCGATATTAAGTAGTCTTTTTATGGGTGTGTAGAACCCCACACTTATAAGGAGGAGGCCATAAGACATTTAGGAATGTTTCCCTTTTTTGTGTTTTATTTCAGGCTACAGAGTCTAGTGTTATGAAACTTCTCTAACTCCTAGATTCTTCACATTTTAGATCATGTCTCCCCAAAGATCTGATGTTCGTAAAAACTCTATTAGGAACTCTATCTTACCTGAGGACAATATGGAATGGACATGCCCTGCTTATAGAGTGTAGACCCAATCTAGGGTCCCTGCTCCTGATTGTGCTGCCCAATATGGATTTCCACTTGTCCACACTAGTCCTTCACTGGCTTCTCTGGGTGGTGATGCTTATGATCAGCCACCTTAAGGGGACATCTCTAAAGTGGAGTTCCATCGGTCTATTTATTTGGTTACTCAGTTGGTGACATCTCAATATTATTAGTCAGATTGTGTTGGTTTTGTTGCTCCTTCGTCTGAGGTCACTCGAGTTGGCTATTTGATGAGGTTTAATCCCCCATCCTTTACAGGATCTAAGGTTGAGGAGGATTCTTAAGGATTTGTGGATAATATGGAGAATATAGTGATTCATGCTACTAATTCTAAAAGTGTAGAGTTTGCTGCATTTTTAGCTGAAAGATGTAGCTTATTAGTGGTATGAGAAGTGGAAACAATTGAGGGGTGATGATGCTGAGTAGGTGATATGGGATGATTTTTTGGGTGCCTTTCAGGAGTTGAGGGAAGCTAAGGCTGAAGAGCATGTGAATCTGAAGTAGGGCAAGATGAGTGTGAAAGAGTATGCCTTGAAATTGCAGCAGTTGTCTTCTTATGCTCAAGAGTTAGTTTTTAGCTAGAGATTTAAGATGAGGAAGTTTATTTTTGGGTTATCCCATGACCTGGTATTGGAATGTAAGGCTTGAATATTGAACAATGATATTGACATCTCCAGACTTGTGAATTATGTGTAACAGGTAGAGGATAAGAAGAAGAAATAGATAGAAATTAAAAAGAGGCAAAATAAGAAGTCCAGATATTCAGAGTAGGGTGGGGGTCCACATAATAGTGGAAGAGATAGTAAACAGTGGACCAAGAAGAAGAACTGGGGTAATTTTTATTCAACAGCTAGTACTTCTATCCTAAGCCTTTGGGAAATCATCATATTTAGGATAGTAGTGGTTCTAATGCATACGGTGTCTAGTCTAAGGCTAGTGGAGCTCAGTCATCCGCATCTTATCCCCCTTATCATTTTTGTGGGCAGCTTTATTATGGTTATTGTGAGGAAAGGATAAATTAAAGTTATAATTATGGTTAGCTTGGTCACATGCAGCAAGATTGTCCTTCATCCAGGGTTTCCATTGGGTTAATAAAGTTTCGATTGCCACTCTTCAGCTCCTAGGCCAAAGGACACTACTTTTTGTACCGGCACTGGCCAAAAATATCTCTATTCACTTGCTACCCGATAGGAATCTGAGGCATCTCCATATGTTGTTACTAGTATGTTACAACTCGTTTTTACCATGATGTTTATTTTTTACTTAATTCAGGTTCTACCCTTTCTTATGTGCCCCCTTATATGGCTATGCATTTTGGTTTTGGTGTCAAAAGTATTTTGACCCTTCTTTTTGTGTCTACTCTGGTGGGTCATTCTATAGTTGCTAGAAAAATCTATAGGGGTTGTGTGGTGTCTGTCTTTCACAGAGAGACATTAGTGGATTTGATCGAATTAGATATGGTGGATTTTGATTTTATCTTGGAGATGGATTGGATTCATTCATGCGATGCTTCTCTGTATTATAGAACCTGAGAGTTCCATTTCCAATTTCCTAATAAACTGATATTAAAATTGGAGAGTTCTATAGTACCCAAAAGGAGGTTTATTTCCTATCTTAGAGCTTAAAAATTAATTTCAAAAGAGTGCTTATATCATCTAGTTTGGGTTAAGATTCCAACTCTGAAAGTCCTTCTTTTCAATCTGTCCCTATAGTTAATGAATTTTCTGAAGTGTTTCTCGATGATCTATCAAAAATTACTCTCGATAGGAAAATAGATTTTGGAATTGATCTTCAATTGGATACTCATCCTATTTCCATGATCTTCCCGGAATTACTCTTGATAGGGAAATATATTTTGGGATTGATCTTCAATTGGATACTCATCCTATTTCTATTCCTCCTAATAGAATGCCTCCGGATGAGTTAAAGGATCTTAAGAAGTAGTTAAAGTATTTTCTTGATAAAGCGTTCATTCGTCCTAGTATTTCTCTGTGGGGTGATGCTGTACTTTTCTTGCGGAAGAAAAATAGGTCTCTATGGAGATTATGGTTGGGATTTTAGTGGAACTTGGTGGTCATGGTTGGGATTTTAATGGAACTTGGGAGTTTAATGGAGATTATGTTGATTGGTTTAGTATGTTTAATTTAGCATGTAAGTGAATTGGTATGATGATGCCAAGTGGTAAATGCCTTAATGAAAGACTCCCAGGTTAATGGTTGGAACTATGTGTTAATTGATTTTAATTTGGGCTCAAATGGGGTTGTATATCTCACCATGAAGGTGTAAGTCCTGGAGGGACGAACACTGAAAATCACGTTTGTCGGGGTTGAAGGTCTATATGACTGTGTACTGGATACACACTTGATCTATATTTGGGATGACTATTTCCTATGGTGGCTTTAGTTTTCCCTCGGATTTTTCTTGATCCGTGCGACTAACATAGACTGGGACCCTTTCAGTAGGGGGAGCTGAACCCATATATCCCTTGGGTGCCTTTAGGATGGATTGAGCTACACAACCCAGGTTAATGGTTTTAAAACTTTAATGTTCATGACCCTTACCCTATCCCGACATCTTACATATGTATTTATGAATGTGTGTATGTGGTTTTGGACTGATTTTGGATATCGCATTATTTTATTATTTTTCATGAGTTACATTCTAGTGTTTATTCCATTGATTGTCTTAGGATGCTACATCATTTCATGTGTAAGATTCGAACACACTTATGTTGCTCTTGTGCAGCGTTAGGTGGATTAGCACGATTGTTGAGTTGTTGTGAAGTGGTGAGCCTCCACCCTTCTGAAGACCTTATCATTTCATTTTTCTTTCATTACTTACTTAGTACTTTTGGATTCTTTTTGGTCATAGTCGGGGGCATGTCCCAACTAGTTATTCTTTTAGTTTTAGAGGTTATTGCGGTCAGATATAGGTTTGTTAGTTATTGATTGACTCTTAGTTTTCATAGAATTATCTATTCATCTTTATTACTATTTAATTGGCTTCCATATTTGTTATTATTATTATTATAATTATTTTGTGCTCATGAGCTTAGGTGATGGGGTGATCTCCGGTTCACTGTGGACTTGAGATACCCATCACGGTTAGACCCTAGTTTGGGTCATGATAGATATTCACTCCTAATTGTTGATATTTACTACCAAGAGTCTAAATAGTTGTAATGAACAGTCCCAGTAATTTTCTCTCCTCAATAGTATTACAAATTCTATCTCAACCTATAAGTGTAATTTTTCATTAACGATTTCTCTTATTTTTAATTTTTTTCTTTATTTCAAACATATTTTTCATTGATTGTAAAATCTTAATTTGTATCCCCAAAAAATTCATATACACATTTGAGTAGGAATGTATGATTTTTTTCATATTTTTTATTTGTTGATTTTCCCTTTTTGGATCTCTCTTAAACAATAAACAAAAGCTATGTAAAAAATTTAGATATACATTTGTGTAGGAATGTATGATATTTTATTTTTTTTATTTTCTCATTTTGGATCTTTCTCTTAAACAATAAACAAAATTTATGTAATTTTGTAATATATATATATATATATATATATATATATATATGTATGTATGTATGTATATTACTTTTTAAGGCATATTTTATTTTTCAATATAAGTACAGAAAAGGGTCAGAAATACCCTTCAAGTATTGAAATTGGGTCAAAAATATCCTTCGTTAACCTATTGGGCCAGAAATACCCTTAAAGTATTGAAAATGGTTCAAAAATACCCCTCCACCACCTTTATGGCTCAAAAATACCCTTGCAACTAACGGTTTATAAAAATCATAATTAAAATTTTTAAAAAGGGTCAGAAATACCCTTTAAGTATTGAAATTGGTTCAAAAATACCATCTATCCACCTTTATGGCTTAAAAATGCCCTTGCAACTAACGATTTTCTTAAATCATAAATAATTTTAAAAAAAATACGTGGCACCTTTCACTTGGTTGAAACTAAATTAATTAAAATGTTATATTCAATTTGGCCTCAACTCAAGCTTTGGGGTGGGGTGGATGATTTTGAGTGGTATAAGCTTTGTAATTTTTTTTCCCTACTTTGATTAGGGGAGTTAGTTTTCTTAGTTTGAAACTTAGAATAAATATGTTTTTTAGGAAAAATATTTTTCAAAATTTTTAGTCAAACGAACATTTTCGTTCGCACTGAACCCACCCTTAAAAGCTTGTAATGGTGAGGTAATGCTTTTTCTGGTAGTTCTAGCATCGGCATAAGAGAACACTCCAAGGTTCATGATTAATCAAAGTTTTACATCAAAATCTCTTACCTATTTTTTTTCTACAAATGGTCTTAAATAATTAATTATCATTTAACTCGTGTGGAATTGGTATATATATTATATTCTTCGTTATACAATTTTCTATTATTTTAACTCTCACCTAAAATATTATACTAGTAGATTGCGATGATTCTTTATAAAGGGAAAAGAATGTACTCCATAGTTATATTCCCTGCCCCAGAAAAAGTAACATGCATCTTTAAGGTTAGATTTTGACCATATTATAATTATAGAATAGTAATGTCAAATAATGATAATATATATCCTCCATTTTAAATTATTTATTTTAATTATTATTTACATAAAATATTTTAAATTATTAATTATATTAAATCTTTTAATAGTGATATTTTTTTATGAACATAATTTTTAATATATAAATTTTATTATAAAAAGTAAAAAATTTTATATCCAAATTCACATCAAATATTAATTAGCTTGATCATTATACTTCGATAAACAAAGAAACAGAGGAATGGATAATAGTTACAAGATTTGACGTTTGCATGAAAGAGTAAAATTACTGAAAGTACTGGTATTTTATTTACTATAGATATTCTCCACAAGCACGAATTAAAAAATGCTTTCACAAAGTTTATATTGTCTTGTGTTGCCGTTATATTAAAGCCTAGCATTATTGACGTTGGGGCAACCTTTATACGGTTTGAATTGGGTAGCTTGAGTTGGGGTTGGATTGGATATAACATTTTAATTAATTTAGTTTCAACCAAGTGAAAGGTGCCACGTATTTTTAAAAAAAAATTATTTATGATTTAAGAAAATCGTTAGTTGCAAGGGTATTTTTGAGCCATAAAGGTGGATAGACGGTATTTTTGAACCAATTTCAATACTTAAAGGGTATTTCTGACCCTTTATTGAATTGTTAGTTATGATTTTAAAAAACTGTTAGTTGCAAGGGTGTTTTTGAGCCATAAAGGTGAATGGAGGGGTATTTTTGAATCATTTTCATTACTTGAAGGGTATTTTTGGCCCAATAGGTTAATGAAGGTATTTTTGACCTAATTTCAATACTTGAAGGGTATTTCTGATCCTTTTTCGATATAAATATTATTATATTTGTCCACTACTCAACCTACACGTGGTTAACTATCCATCATAAAGTCTAGCACTAACATTTTCTAAAAATCCTATATATACATTTAAATAAGCTCATGTACGTCATCTTCTGATCAGGAATATCAATTCTTCAGATTTCTCAACTGCACAACAAGTAAGTTCATTGTACTTTCTTAATTATTCTATCAAATCTCTTAATCTTCATCATTATCTTACGGAACTTGTTTATTACTTGACTAAGAATTTTCTTTTATTATAATTTTTTTAAAGGTTGACTAATAGTAAATCTGATCATTTTTCTTTATTACGCATATTTATTTTTTTAGATCTTAGATTTTACTACTATATAGAAATTTAATAGGTGGTTGAGTGTTGTATTAGTATCAACCGATTCTTGTTGTCTTTAGTTTGGTGGTTGTTTAGAGCTTAGAGTCTGTTGTAGTATTATCCTATCCATGTAGTCTTTGGCTTTTATCTGTTGTCATCTTTTATTTATTATCTTTAGGAGGTTTCACCTTGTTGTTATGTTACTGTTCCACCTTACTTTTCTATTAGTTGTCTTATTCTTCTTCACTTCTATTTTTTCTTTTCGTTTTATTCATTTTCATTACTACTTTAATTTTCTTCACCTGAGACGAGGGTAAGGTATGTATGCATACTTTCTATCCTCCCCAACCTCCACTTTGTGGGATTATAGCGGGTATATTGTTGTTGTTGTTTTGCTGAAATAAGCAATCCGATAGTGAAAAGTGAGCTCAAACAATATATCTATTGTGAAACACTAAAGCTGTAATAAGCAATCAAACACCTAACTCAAAAAATCAAGTCTAGTGTAGGATGTTGAAGTGTCATTATGCTAAATTTTCAGTCACAGGCCCAATTTCTTGAGATGACCTCAAATGATGAAGTGAATCAAGTTACAACTTCTTGTTATTTATAGCTCAAATAACTTATATACCTTTGACAGCATGCAAAATGAAGAAATTTGTGAATTTTGTCGATCATTTGAAACTGATATCAGTAAATTTGTGATAATGGTATCAGAGCCTATGCTGTTTAAAGTTACGAAAGTAGTATATATTTGGATTTCTATTATTTAGATGAATAAAGCACAAAAATTACCAAAATATAAAGAATCAAAGCAAATAATATCTAAAAAACGTAAAGAATTAAAAATAAGGATAGAAAGACTACAATATAACATAATTGCCGGAGTTAGTAAAAACTCAATAAATGCACAAAAAGAAGAAATATCAAATTTAGAATCGACAATAGATAGTCTAGAATATACATACCAACATGATCTATTAACAATTAAATAAAAAATGAACAAAGAAGAATTTATAATAGATAAAAATATATGAAAACCATGAAGGATTAAAAATAAAAATAGTATTTTCTAATCTAGGAAGAAGGTATAAGAAAATAGGTGAACATTTATATTTAATGTTAGAAAAAGAAGAATTAAAATTAGAAGATAAATCGACAGCTATGGTAAGAATAGAAAAAGAAAATAAAGAAATAGAAGAAACTAAAAATAGTAGGATTGTTGAATTAGAAAGAGAACTACAAATGCTAAAAGATTTGTATGAGAAAAGACAGAAAGAAAAAGAAGAAAAAGATAAAGAACAAAAATTATTAAATGAGGTAAATCAATTTAAATAAAAATAAGAAATAAGAAATAAAGAAATAGAAACCAGGGAATTAGAAATAAATACAATAGATGTTGAAGAAACAGATAATTATGATTCGAAAGATAGTGAAACATATACAGAAATTTTAACAAATACAAAAAATTTAGAAATCAATGAAAAACAAGAAGTAATTAATGAAGAAAACTTAGAAAATAGAAATACAAAATAAATACTCTTGATAAAAAAAAAGATGAAAATTTAATACCTAGAACATCAGAAATAAGAAAACCTACATATTATAAGAATAAATTTAAAAGATATAATCTAAAAGATGAATATGACAAATGGACACCAAAACAAATAGTTAATAAAAATTATAACTTTTTAGACTTAGATTGTGTAATAGATACAGAAAAACAATACAATTATGGATAGGATATATGACAAAACAATTACTAGATAATAATATAAACGTAACAGATGTACCAGAATATATAGAAAGAACACTAATAGGAACTGTGAAATTATGGTTTTCAAATTTAACTGAAAATAGCAAGAAGGTATTAAGAACTAATAAACCTACAGAAGGAACATCATCAACACCTACAACTAATTAACACCTATAGAATTATTAAAAAAATATGAAATAGCTATAAAAGATGAATTTAGCAGCATAACAACAACAGAAGAAGAACAAAATGAAGAGAAAGATACAAATAGGAATTTAATGTTAAAATTAGCAATATGTAATATGTGTTACATAGATGAATATACTTGTGCATTTAAAGAATATTATTATAAAGCAACATATAATATAGAAGAAAGTAAAGAAATAAGAAAATTATATTTTAATAAATTACCGGAACCATTTAGTTCAAAAATAATAAAAAATTGGGATGAAGCAAAAATAGTAGATACTTTAGGAGCAAGAATAAATTTTTTACAACAATGGTATAGAAACCTATATGAAAAATATAGAGAAGAAATAAAATTGAAAAAAACATTAATAAGAAATTTAGCATGTTGCAAAGATAAAATAGTACCTTAATTTGGATGTGAAGAAAGATATTATAAGAAAAGAAAACGACGACATAAGAAATATAAGAAATACAAAAAATCAAAGTATAAATATAAGAAACCAAGAAAAAGATATTATGTAAAAGACTATAAACATAAAAGACCATATAGGAAAAAGAAATCTATAAAAGAATGTACTTGTTATGATTGCAAAAAATTAGGACATTTAGCTAGAAATTGTAAATTGCCTAAAAATTCAAAAAACAAACAAATATCAAAAATAAAAATAGAGAATACAGAATCTATGTAGATAGAATATATAGATTACGAATCATAAAGTGAAGATAGTATATATGAAATTTCAGAGAATGAAACAAATAATGAAATAGATAGTGAATTAGATGAATTAAATGACTGAAGAAGATATAAAAATAATAACAAAGGAAGAATATTTAGGTGAAGAAGTAACAGATCAAAAAATAATATTTGATAGTCACATATTTGATGAAATAAAAGGAAAAGAATTAGATTTAAGTGTAGAAAAATATTTAAAATACCAAAAATAAAAAACATATTTAGTAAAAGAAAAGAAGAATACTACGTAGTAAGCCAAAAAGAACATGTAATAGACTGTAGATATGCAAAAGGTAAAACTAGTATACCACTAGTTACAAAAAGGTTAATTAATAAAGAAATAAACGATATAAAAATTAGAGACCCAATAAAATACGTACACCTAGGAGGTACAGGGATATTAATAAAAGCATGTTTCAGAGAAGGAATAGATACACCAATAGAATTATACCTAGCAGATTACAGAATTATAAAACCTATAGAAAAAAGTATAATAACTTTCATAAAAGGAAATTTAATATACCAAAAATTTTAATTTATAATAAGTGCAAATTATTCAGTAGCAATAACAGATTAAAATATAAATAAATCATTAGTATTATATTGGAAAATATCAGGAATAGAACTAACCCTAGGAAGTAAAATATTTACAGCAAGATGTAAAAATCTATATGTATTAACAACAAAACATAAAATAACGGGAAAAAATAAAATTAACAAAATACAAATAGAAAGTCCTTTCGAACAATTTGTAAAAACAATTGATAATAATGATTATAGTTATAGAGACATAGATATAGAAGAAAATTTATAAATAATAAATGATAGAATAAGCACAACAAAAAGAATAGCTTATGAAAAACCAGAATCATCAAGTTCATCAAAAAGAACAAGTTATGAAACAAGTTCAACAACTAATTTAAACCAAGATTACATAACAGGAACAATAAATGAAAAAGAATATTTAATACTCTTAAATACAGGAGAAGAAGAAAATTATATAACGAGATATCTAATAAAAAATGAGGAAATAAAATCTGACAATAATATATGCTCAGATCTACCAAGAAGCTTAATAAACACTAAAAATATAGTAGAAAAAGAAATAACAATAGGAGTTAGAAAAATAAAAATATAATTTGAAATAAAGGAAGAAATGCAAAAAGCAGACATAATATTAGGAATAAAATGGCTAGAACAAGTAAAACCATATAATATAGAGCATACATAATTAACTATAACATATAATTGGGAGAAATTATTCTTAAGAAGAGTTTTAACGTGATATGAAAATATATGTATTAATAAAGATAGTAGTAGAAGAGTATTACAGTAGATATTATATGCCTATGATAGATACAGGAGTAGAAACTAATTTATGTAGATATAACTGTTTACCAGAAAATAAATGAGATAAATTAAAAACACCAATAACAATTAACAGATTTAATAACGAAGGAAGCTTAATTACTTATAAAGCTAAGAATGTAAAAACACAAGTATGGGATAAAATATTAACAATAGAAGAAATCTATAATTATGAGCTAACATTAAAAGATATACTTTTAGGAATGCCATTTTTAGATAAATTATACCCACATATAATAACTAGAACGGATTGGTGGTTTACAACACCATGTAAATAGAAAGTAAGAGCAAAAAGAGTTACTAATAAAATAAGAAAGAAAACTGATTGGATAGAAGGAAGTGAAAAAATTACACAAAAATTAGAAAATATAAAAAATATTGAAGATACAATAGAATTGGTCGTATTTTCAGTAAATATAAAGGAAATAACTATATTTTCAATAAGTAAGATAGAAATAATTAAGAAAAAATTAGAACAATTATATAGTGAAGATCCATTAAAAGGATGAGAAAAACATAAAACCACTATAAAAATTGAATTAATAGATAAAAAATAGCATAATAACTCAAAAACCATTAACATATAATTTTGACGATTTAAAAGAATTTAAAATGCACATAGAATAATTATTAGAAAAACAATACATACAAAAACGTAATAGTAAACATAATAGCCCAGCATTTATAGTAAATAAACATAGTGAACAAAAAAGAGGAAAAAGTAGAATGGTTATTGATTATAGAAATTTAAATGCAAAAACCATGACATATAATTACCCAATACCAAATAAGATATTGAAAATAAGACAAATACAAGGATATAATTACTTTAGTAAGTTTGATTGTAAATCAGGATTTTACCATTTAAAGTTAGAAGAAGAATCTAAGGAATTAACCGCATTTACGGTACCACAAGGATTTTATGAATGGAATGTACTACCATTTGGATATAAAAATGCACTCGGTAGATATCAACATTTTATGGATAGTTATTTTAAACAATTGTCTAATTGTATAGTATATATAGATGATATACTATTATATACAAATACCAAAGAAGAACATTTAAAATTATTAGAACAATTTACGGATATAATAGAAAATCGGGAATAAGTTTAAGTGAAAAGAAAGCTGAAATTATGAGAAATCAGATAGTATTTTTAGGAATACAAATAGATAAAAGTGGAGTAAAAATGCAACAACATATAGTACAAAAAATAATAAATTCAAAAGAAGAATTAGATACCAAAAAAAAAATTAAAATCATTTTTAGAATTAGTAAACCAAGTAAGAGAATATATAATAAAATTAGTAGAAAATCTAAAGCCCTTACAGAAAAAATTAAAAAAGGATGTAGAATATAATTATAATGAAGAAGATAAAAAACAAGTTCAGAAAATAAAAATACTTTGTAAAGAATTACCAAAATTACAATTTCCAGATGAAAATAGAAAATTTATATATATATATAGTAAAAGCAGATGCTAGTGAATGTAGTTATGGAGGTGTACTTAAATATAGATATGAAGAAGAAAAATTAGAACACCATTGTAGATACTACTCAGGTACGTTTAATGAAACAGAAATAAAATGGAAAATAAATAGAAAAAAATTATGCTCATTATATAAATGTTTATTAGCATTTGATCCATATATTGTATATAACAAGTTTATTCTACGATGAGATGCGAGGGGGTGTGAATGACAAATTAGAGGTGTGGAGACAAACACTTGAGTCTAAAGGGTTCAGGTTGAGCAGAAGCAAGACAGAGTGTTTGGAATGCAAGTTTAATGACGTGAGGCTGGAGAATAAGGTGGTAGTGAAGTTGGAATCACAGGAGGTATGTAAGAGGGATAGTTTCAAGTATCTCGGGTCCGTGATCCAGGGTAACAGCGAGATTGACGAGGATGTCTCGCACCGTATTGGGGCGGGATGGATGAAGTGGAAGATTGCGTCGGGGGTGTTGTGTGATAAGAAGGTGCCGCCCAAGCTTAAAGGCAAATTCTACAGGGCGGTAGTCCGTCCGGCCATGTTGTATGGAGCGGAGTGTTGGCCAGTTAAGAACTCCCACATCCAAAAAATGAAGGTGACAGAAATGCGGATGTTGCGTTGGATGTGTGGGCTGACTAGAGGGGATAGAGTTCGGAATGAGATTATCAGGGAGAAGGTTGGTGTGACCCCGGTGGAGTATAAGATGCGGGAGGTCCGATTGACATGGTTCGGACACGTGATGAGGAGGGGCATGGATGCCCCGGTTCGTAGGTATGAGAGGCTAGCGTTGGATGGTTTTAGGTGGGGTAGGGGTAGGCCGAAGAAGTACTAGGATGAGGTGATTAGGCGGGACATGGAGAAGTTACAGCTCACCGAGGACATGACCTTAGATAGGAAGATCTGGAGGATGCGAATTAGGGCAGAAGACTAGGGTCAGTTTGGGTCGCTAGTGTAGGGAACTACTTGGTGGGGGTATTATTCTTTTTATGGTACCTTGTTCCATGTTTTATTACGAATCTGTGTGCTTTTCTCTGTTTTTATTACTTATGGGTGCCGTATTTATGTTATGAAACTTGTTCTGTGCTTTACTATGTATTTGTGCGGTATCTCGTGTCTTGAGCCGGGGGTCTATCGGAAATAGCCTTTCTACCTCTTTAGAGGTAGAGGTATGGACTGCGTACATCTTACCCCCCCCCAGACCCCACTAGGTGGGAATACACTGGGTTTGTTGTTGTTGTTGTTGGTTCTACGAACAGATAATACACATGTACGTTGGTGGCTAACAAAGAAAATACAAAATTCAGTTACAACAAAAGAGATTCGGAGACTAGTCTTGAATATATTAAATTTCACATTTATAATTGAAGTAATTAGTACTAATAAAAATGTTATTGCAGATTACATATCAAGACAAAGATACACAGACTGGTATAATAGAAGAAGATACTCTAGAAAAGATACTCAACACCCTAACTACGCTTTCAATAAAAGTGGACAGTATGAGTAATGAAATAGAAAAGCTAAAGACTAATGAATTTAAACTGAAGTCTATAGCTACAAATCAGTGAACTCAACAGTGTGTAGAGTTATGTCGATCGGAAGACATTAAAATTCCAGAGCTAGAAGAAGACATTGGGACACTCCATAAAACCCATAACATTTATCAATCTACTTCTGCAGGTACAAGCAAAGGAGTTAGGAAAAACACAAATATGAACCTAAACAGGCTATTTGATAAACTATTTATTCCAAATACACCAAAAGATCCTATGTTCATACCCCCACAAATTACCACATACCGAGAAAGTTTAAACCAAGACAAAAAGACCTACAACTATACAGCCCGAACATACATAGAAAATATTTACAAAATACAAACCTTCTTAAACACCAACCCCAGAGCTATAAACATCCAAGAGCCACATACAAATTATATAACCCAGAAGCTAACCGGATACAATAAGCTAATTGCTTTACCCAAAAACAAACCAAGTCTAGTTAAAACCTGTTACAAATATGGACTACTTAGTTCCATATATACCCAAGACGGAAATGAAATATCCAATATACCAAAAAATATATGATTCATTTAACATTTTTAAAAGAATAACCAAAGATAACCTATTTTTTATAAAATTTTACACGGCACCAACAGAGATATTGTATGATGAAGTTAAATCACCTATACAAGTTGTCAAAATAGAAATGACCCGAGATATGATTATACCAGAAGATATTATTCCACAACCAGAAATACCTAGAATTGAGATACCAAATTTTTATGCAAATAAGAGAATTATCGGACTAGCCACAATTTTTCAAGAGTTAGCAAACACTTATCGCAACGGAAATCCCATATGGAGTTATTATTCAAGAGGTAATATAATAGTATATTCAAATTCAAAGGAACTATGAGAAGCAAATATTGAAGACGTTAGGCAATGGATCTTGAATTTACTCAATCCAGAGAAAAATCCTATCGCCAGAGCCATTAGAGAAAAATTTATTTCGGAAGAATTATTAACCAGATATTACAAGTTAATTGTACATAAATATCCAGACCATCAATGTTCAAAATGTAATGGAGAAGATAATATTGTCCCAAAAGTTCAACTGAAATAGAAGAAGATAAAAGCGACAGCTGAAAGATGCAAGCTATGAAGCAATAATGGAGATACAGAGCAATAAAAAGAAGATAACTACGGATAAAGAAAGAAGACAAAGAAAGTAATTCAAGGAGAAAAAGAAATATGGAAGATAGCTAGATAGCTTTACGTAAATATCATGTAACTAAGATTTTTGACTTTTCTTACTCTTTTATGGCAAGTAGTGTCATTATTAGATTTTTGGCAAGTAGTGTCATTATTAGATTTTTGGCAAGTAGTGCCATTATTAGATTAGACATTAGCTTTAGGACTCTTTGCAGAAACGTTTTTCTTATTTTTGAAAAGTAGCTGACAGATGTAAAGAAAAACAGTGTACGCATTTTCATATAAATAAACGAGCACTTGCTTAGATGAAGGCAAGCCTTCATACATTGAAGCAAAAAATCTCTTGTCAACAACAAAAATTTTTGCTTATTTATTAAAAAATAGGTATATTTTAATGGAAAAATCTATGGAGGAACAAAGCTTAGAATTGTCAAAACTACCAGAATAAGTATATTCATTTACTATTATGAATAGCTAAATTCATAAATTCCTAACAATCATGATATGATAAAATAAGTTCATGTTAGTTGCTTTATAGTAGAATTATTCAAAAAATAGCATGTTAAGAAGTTTATTAGCAAAGTGGAAAAGAAGAAAAATTCCTAAGAACTAGCCATCCTAAAGGTGAAACCGGTGAGGCAAGAAAGCCGTGATAGGGGAGTAACCAAAGTAGAGGCGCTGTTTAAGGGAAAAGTATCCAGATTACCATGCTAATAGTGACCGAAGAATATGTTATTTAAGAATAATCTAGTAATAGCAATCTAAAGAGATCATATTTTGTTATGTGCATGATTGAAGGGAATATTTTGAAAATAGCAATTTTATGAAAAATGGATAATTATTTATCTAACAAAATGGTAGATAAATTTAAAATACTCGTTTTATATGTACTTAAGGATATAGAAATAGTGGATATAAGAAAAATCATATTGGAAAAAATATTTGATAGATATTTTATGAGTAGAATTAATTATATACCACACTTACCGACCTACTCTTATAAATACTTACATGCCAAACCCACACACTAACTATGATAAATTATGTATATTTAGAATTTTGGAAAAAAGATATAAGAAACATACAATTAGTAGAAAAACAAATAAAAGCAAATTTAGACAAATATATGGAAACTAAAGATGTAAAATATATAGAATTCCTTAATGAAAATATGTAAGAACTACTTAGACTAAAACAAACAACTGAAAAATATTATGAAAAAGCATTTAATCAAGCCTAAATGATAGAAGATATTAAAATACTTATTTTATATATACTTAGAGATATAGAAATTATGGACATAAAGAAAATAATATGGGAAAAATTACAAGATTATGAAGAGGAAGAATTATTAAACAGTATAGAAAACTTACACATATATTATGAAAAACAATATTATTTAGATTCAAATGGATATTATACAGACTAAAAATGTCAGGATATATTAAGAAAATTAGAGCAAACCATGAAGACCTACATAAAGAAATTAATTATAGAAAACAAATTAGAGAAATAATGAAAAATCTAATAGAAAAAATAAAATGGATAGATGAAACCTTAAAAAATCTAGAAAAAAGCAAAAATAAAAGTTTAGATAGTTTAAAAAATTCATTAAAAAGATAACAAGAAGAAATAGTTAGTAGCATAAATAACCTCAAACAAGATATTAAATATAGTACAAATAGAATAGAATATTATACATTTACTTTAGAATAAAATGATAAACTACGAATATCTAAAATATTGAAAATAAGAAATAGAAGAAATAAGATTAACAGAAAACCTTACAAAAACAAATTTAATTGAATACTGTAAAACAAAAGATATAGAATACTTAGAATATCTTAAAAATAATATAGAAGATTTACAAAAACTAAGAGAAAAAACTAAAGAATATTATAGCAAAACATTTAATCAACTACCATTTAATCACCCCCCTAAAAATGAATATCAGTAAAATTAAATATATTAATAAAATATATGAAAATAAAAAATACAAGAACGAAGAAAAATAGTTAATGAATATTACTACAAAGAATTTAACAATTACATAAATTAATGGATACATCTTACGAAAAGAATAAATCATTAAAAGAAATAGAAACCCAACTATATAGTTTATACCTAGAATACAAAAGGATACATAATACTAACGAGGATCCTAAAACACTAGATAATTTAATTACGATAATATCTAATCTAGAATATGAATTAATAAAACATCTTGAGTCAAGAAGATAAAAATGAAAATTATTCCAATCAATAATAT
Organism: Capsicum baccatum var. pendulum; assembly: GCA_030864225.1. Classification (NCBI taxonomy): domain Eukaryota; kingdom Viridiplantae; phylum Streptophyta; class Magnoliopsida; order Solanales; family Solanaceae; genus Capsicum; species Capsicum baccatum. Next base: position 131,111,325 of record CM061557.1, read on the forward strand.
TCACAAAATACATTATATAAAAATAAATACATACGTATTTATTATCTAGTAAACTTACCGCGCCTAATCCGCACCCCCTACAAATGGATATCTATAATTTTTTATTTTTTCATGCTAATTTATTAATTGCATAGGTATTTAGTAAACACTTCTATTAAACTACATATTTTATTTCATTATTGTTAAAAGTACAGATACTGTTGTAATCCATACTATCATTACGTAGTTGATAAACATTTTGACATCAATAGTTTGATCAATGATTGAGTTTTCCTTTCTACCATTGAAGCAAATTAGGATATCTACAATTTGCTGATTTTTCATGCTAATTTATCATTTGCCTAGGTATTTAACAAACACTACTATTAAACTACATATTTATATTTTATTTTACTGCTTTTTGCCTTTTAAGTTTCACTTTGTACATGATGAGTATAAATGATAGAATTCATTCAACTTATAAATAAAAGTATATATTGAAGGATGGATTCACTGTAAGACTACTTAGAAATGTCTTTTTTTCTTTAAATTTTAAATGCTACTTCATTACTTAGGATTTCTTCTTTCGCCCTTATAATTTGGATACTTCTTTACTATAGGACATGAATATTTGAATACTGATTGTTGTACAAATCAGTCCTTATATACTCACAAAAAGAACTATCTAACTAACACTATCCCTTTTTAATAGACTTTACTATGAAACAACCTTTTCAATGTTATTGCTTGAATACAAGTTACATTGCACAAGTTGTTATTTAACTATTGTATCTCTAATTCTATTAAATAAGACGATTATTGTTGTTTTAAAGTGCAGTTTAAATACGTTTGTTGTTATTTTGGGATCGATTGAAGATATGATTATACCGGAAGATATTGTGCAGCAGCCAGAGATACCTTTTTGTGTTTTTATTTTCTAAGTTTTCTTCACTCATTACTTCTCATCTAAATAATATTTTGGGGAATATAGTTTTTACTAACTCCGGCAATTATGTTATATTGTAGTCTTTCTATCCTTATTTTTAATTCTTTACGTTTTTCAGATATTATTTGCTTAATCTGAATAATATCTATCTAGGTAATTATCTAGGTATAACTATGCTTTTTATCAATATCTCTGTTCCTCCAAGGTGTACATAATTTATTGGGTCTTTACTTTCTATATCGTTTATTTCTTTATTAATTATTCTTTTTGTTACTAGTCGTATACTAGCTCTTCCTTTTACATATCTATAATCTATTACATGTTCTTTTTGGCTTACTACGTAGTATTCTTCTTTTCTTCTACTAAATATATTTTTATTGTTGGTATTTTAAATATTTTTTCTACACTTAAATCTAATTCTTTTCCTTTTATTTCATCAAATATATGACTATCAAATATTATTTTTTGATCTGTTCCTTCTTCATTTAAATATTCTTCCTTTGTTATTATTTTTATATTTTCTTCAGTTATTTGGTTTATTCTTATATCTTATTCAGTCATTTAATTCATCTAATTCACTATCTGTTTCCTTCTCTGAAATTGCATATATACTATCTTCACTTCTAATTCGTAATCTATATAATCTATCAGCATATATTCTGTATTTTCTATTTTTATTTCTGATATTTTTTTATTTTTTGGGTTTTTAGGTAATTTACAATCTCTAGCTAAATGACCTAATTTTTCGCAATTATAACAAGTACATTCTTTTATAGATTTCTTTTTCCTATATGGTCTTTTATGTTTATAATTTATTAAATAATATCTTTTTCTTGGTTTCTTATATTTATATTTTGATTTTTTGTACTTCTTATATTTCTTATGTCGTCTTTTTCTTTTCTTATAATATCTTTTTTCGCATTCAAATTGAGGTGCTATTTTATCTTTACAACATGCTAAATTTCTGATTAATGTTTTTTTCATTTTTATTTCTTCTCTATATTTTTCACATAGGTTTCTATACCATTGTTGTAAAAATTTTATTCTTGCTCCTAAAGTATCTACTATTTTTGCTTCATCCCAACTTTTTATTATTTTTGAACTAAATGGTTTAGGTAATTTACTAAAATATAATTTTCTTATTTTTTTTACTTTCTTCTGTATTATATGTTGCTTTATAATAATATTCTTTAAATGCGCAAGTATATTCATCTATGTAACACATATTACATATTGCTAATTTTAACATTAAATTCCTATTTGTATCTTTCTCTTCATTTTGTTCTTCTTTCGTTGTTGTCATGCTGCTAAATTCGTCTTTTATAGCTATTTCATATTTTTTAAATAATTCTATAGGTGTTAATCTAGTTGTAGTTGTTGATGATGTTTCTTCTGTAGGTTTGTCAGTTTTTAATGCCCTTTTACTATTTTCAGTTAGATTTGAAAACTATAATTTCACTGTTCCTATTAATGTTCTTTCTATATATTCTGGTGCATCTGTTATATTTATATTATTATCTAATAATTGTTTTGTCATATATCCTATCCACAATTGTATTGTTTTTTCTGTATCTATTACACAATCTAAGTCTATAAAGTTATAATTTTTATTAACTATTTGTTTTGGTGTCCATTTATCATATTCATCCCTTAGATTATATCTTTTAAACTTATTCTTATAATATGCAGGTTTTCTTATTTCTTATGTTCTAGGTATTATACTTTCATCTTTTTTTTTATCAAGAGTATTTATTTCTGTTTTTTTATCATTCATTACTTCTTGTTTTTCATTGATTTCTAATTTTTTTGTATATATTAAGATTTCTGTATATGTTTCACTATCTTCTGAATCATAATTGTCTGTTTCTTCAACATCTATTGTATTTATTTCTAATATTTCTTTAAATTGATTTATCTCGTTTAATAATTTTTGTTCTTTATCTTTTTCTTTGTCTTTTTTTATACAAATCTTTTAGCATTTGTAGTTCTTTTTCTAATTCAGCAATCCTACTATTTTTAGTTTCTTCTATTTTTCGTATTTCTTCTGTAGTTTGTCGTTTTATTTTTTCTATTTCATTTTTTTGTCTATTTCTTTATTTTCTTTTTCTATTCTTACCATAGCTGTCAATTTATCTTCTAATTTTAATTTTTCTTTTTCTAACATTAAATACAAATGTTCACCTATTTTCTTATACCTTCTTCCTAGATTAAGTAAAACCATATAATATAGAGCATACACAATTATCTATAACATGTAACAGAGAGAAATTATTCTTAAGAAGATCTTTAACATGATATGAAAATATATGTATTAATGAATATAGTAGTAGAAGGGTATTACAGTATATATTATACACCTATGATAGATACAGGAACAGAAGCTAATTTATCTAGATATAATTGTTTACCAGAAAGTAAATGGGATAAATTAAAAAAACCAATAATAGTTAAAGGATTTAATAACGAAGGAAGCTTAATTACTTATAAAGCTATGAATGTAAAAACAAAAGTATGGGATAAAATATTAACAATAGAAGAAATCTATAATTATGAGCTAACATCAAAAGATATACTTTTAGGAATGCCATTTTTAGATAAATTATACCCACATATAATAACTAGAATGGATTGGTGGTTTACAACACCATGTAAACATAAAGTAAGAGCAAAAAGAGTTACTAATAAAATAAGAAAGAAAACTGATTGGATAGAAGGAAGTGAAAAAAATACACAAAAATTAGAAAATATAAAAAAATACTGAAGATACAATACAACTGGTCGTATTTTCAATAAATAAAAAGGAAATAACTATATTTTCAATAAATAATATAGAAATAATTAAGAAAAAATTAGAACAATTATATAGTGAAGATCCATTAAAAGGATGGGAAAAGCATAAAACTACTATAAAAAATTGAATTAATAGATAAACATAGCATAATAACTCAAAAACCATTAACATATAATTTTGACAATTTAAAAAAATTTAAAATGCATATAGATGAATTATTAAAAAAATAATATATACAAAAAAGTAATAGTAAAAACAATAGTCCAACATTTATAGTAAATAAACATAGTGAACAAAAAAGAGGAAAAAGTAGAATGGTTATTGATTATAGAAATTTAAATGCAAAAACCATGACATATAATTACCCAATACCAAATAAAATATTAAAAATAAGACAAATACAAGGATATAATTACTTTAGTAAATTTGATTGTAAACTAGGATTTTACCATTTAAAGTTAGAAGAAGAATCTAAGGAATTAACCGCATTTACGGTACCACAAGGATTTTATGAATGAAATATAGTACCATTTGGATATAAAAATGCACAAGGTATATATCAACATTTTATGGATAGTTATTTTAAACAATTACCTAATTGTATAGTATATATAGATGATATACTATTATATACAAATACCAAAGAAGAACATTTAAAATTATTGGAACAATTTACGGGTATAATAAAAAAATCGGGAATAAGTTTAAGTGTAAAGAAAGCTGAAATTATGAAAAACCAGATAGAATTTTTAAGAATACAAATAGATAAAAGTGGAGTAAAAATTCAACAACATATAGTACAAAAAATAATAAATTCGAAAGAAGAATTAGATAAAAAAAAAATTACAATCATTTTTAGGATTAGTAAACCAAGTAAGAGAATATATACCAAAATTAGCAGAAAATCTAAAGCCTTTATAGAAAAAATTCAAAAAGGATGTAGAATATAATTATAACGAAGAAGATAAAAAACCAAGTTCAGAAAATAAAAATATTTTGTAAAGAATTACCAAAAGTACAAATTCCAGACGAAAATAGAAAATTTATAAATATAGTAGGAGCAGATGCTAGTGAATGTAGTTGGGGAAGAGTACTTAAATATAGGTACGAAAGTAAAAAAATAGAACATCATTGTAGATATTATTCAGGAACGTTTAATGAAACAGAAATAAAATGGGAAATAAATAGAAAAGAATTATGTTCATTATATAAATGTTTATTAGCATTTGAGCCATATATTGTATATAACAAGTTTATTGTACGAACAGATAATACATAGGTACGTTGGTGGCTAACAAAGAAAATATAAAATTCAGTTACAACAAAAGAGATTCGGAGACTAGTATTGAATATATTAAATTTTACATTTACAATTGAAGTAATTAGTAATAACAAAAACGTTATTGCAGATTACATATCAAGACAAAGCTACACAGACTGATATAATAGAGGATGATGCTTTAGAAAAGATATTCAAAACCCTAACTACGCTTTCAATGAAAGTGAATAGTATGGGCAATGAAATAGGAAAGCTAAAGACTAATGAAGATAAACTGAAGTCTGTAGCTATAAATCAGCTAACTCAGCAGTGTGTAGAGCTATGTCGATCGGAAGACATTAAAATTTCAGAGCTAGAAGGAGACGTTGGGACACTCCGTAAAACCCATAACGTTTATCAATCTACAATTGCATGTACAAACAAAGGAGTTATTGGACCAAGATACCAGAATATGAACTTAAATAAGACATTTGAAAAACCATTTACACCAAAAATACAAAAAGACCTCTTGAACATACCCCCACAAATTACCACATATCGAGGTAGTCTGAACCAAGATAAAAAAGTTTATAACTATACAACCCAAAAATACAGAGAAAATATCTACCGAGTACAAACTTTTCTAAAACTTAACCCCAGAGCTATAGATATCAAAGAACACAACATAAACTATATAACCAAAAGATTACAAGGTCACAACAAGCTAATTGCACTACCCAAAACCAACCCAAACTTTATAAAAACTTGTTTTGATTATGGATTATTAAATACTATATACACTCAAGATGGAGAAGAATTATCAGCTATGGAAGAAGTACTAAAAATACTCAACACCTATAAAAGAGTAACCAAAGAAAATTTATTTTATATAAAGTGTTATACTGCACCAGCAGAGATATTATACGATGATATAAAACCAGTTGTACAAGTTGTAAAAATAAGATTAACCAGAGATATGATTATACCAGAAGATATTGTGCAGCAGCCACAGATAACCAGAATCGAGATACCTGATTTTTATGCAAATAAATGACTTATTGGACTAGCTACAATTATTCAAGAACTAACAAACAATTATACTAATGGAAACCGAATATGGAGCTATTATTCAAGAGACCATTAGATAATTTATTCAAATTCAAAAGATCTACGACAAACAGATATGGAAGATGTCAGACAATGGATAATGACATTACTTAACCCAGAAAAACAATCTACTGCAAGAGCAATTAGGAGAGGATTTATTTCAGACAGATTATTGACCAGATACTGTAAGATAATTGGACACAAATATCCAGATCATCAATGTTCAAGATGTAATGGAGTAGATAATATTGTCCTAGATGTACAACTAGAATGAAGATAAGCATGCCAGCTGGAAAGAAGATAAAAAAGCAGTAGATACGATAAAGACAACAATGAAGGAAAATCAACTACGGATAAAGAAAGAAGACAAAAGTTATCAAAGTCATAAAAGATATGAAAAGGACATATGACTTAAAGTTTTCAATATGTGAATTATTATAGCTTTTGATTTCTTTTACGTAAAAGACATTGTATAGTTAGTCTTTACTAGGTTAGGTAGATACCATTATTAGCCTACTATAGACTTTTTGACTTTTTTAAGTTTGTAAGACTTTATGTAAAAGATTAGTCTTTTCTAGAAATAGTATGTAGATATATGTAAAGTTTTTAGGAACGTGTAAAACTATGTAAATCATCCATTATAAATGAAGGCATTGAAGGCAGAAAGAAGCAAGCCTTCATGCGTTGAAGCAAAAAAATCTCTCTTGTCTACAACAAATAATTTAATTATTTAAAAAACAGGTATATTTCAATGAAAAAATCTATGGAGGAACAAAACTTAGAATTATCAAAACTACCAGAACAGGTATATTCATTTACTATTATGAATAGCTAAATTCATAAATTCCTAACAATCATAATATGATAAAATAAGTTCATGTTAGTTGCTTTATTGTAAAATTATTCGAAAAATAGAATGTTAAGAAGTTTATTAGCAAAGTGGAAAAGGAGAAAAATCCCTAAGAACTATGTCATCCTAAAGGTGACACCGGTAAGGCAAGAAAGCCATGATAGGGGAGTAACCAGAGTAGAGGCGTTGTTTAAGGGAAAAGTATCCAGATTACCATGCTAATAGTGACCGAAGAATATGTTATTTAAGAATAATCTAATATATAGCAATCTAAAGTGATCATATTTTGTTATGTGCATGATTGAAGAGAATATTTTGAAAAAGCATCATATGAAAAATGAATACTAATTTATCTGACGAAATGGTAAATAAATTTAAAATACTTGTTTTGTATATACTTAAGGGTATGGAAATTGTAGATATAAGAAAAATCATATTGGAAAAAATATTTGATAAATATTTTATGACTAGAATAAATTATATACCACACTTACCTAACTACTCTTACAAATACCTACATACCAAACCTACATATCAACCATGATAAATTATATATATTTAGAATTTTGTTAAATGATTATGAAAAATATACAATCAATAGAAAAAAAAAATGAAAACAAATTTAGATGAATATATGAGGACTAAAGATATAAAATGCATACAATTTCTTAGTGAAAATATAGAAGAATTAACGAGATTAAAATAAACAACTAAAAAATATTATAATAAAGTATTTAACCAATTTTAAATGATAGATAATCTTAAAATATTAATCTTATATATACTTAGAGATATAGAAATTATAGATATTAAGAGACTAATATTAGAAAAAGTATTAGACTATGAATTGAATTTATAAATTGGATAGAACAGTTATACCTGGATAATTACCTAGATGGATATTATTAAGATTAAGAAATGTTAGAATATATTAAAAAAACTAGAGAAAATCAAGAAGATCTAAATTAATGGAGAATCTAAAAGAAAAATTAATATGGATAGAAGAAACTTTAGAAAATTTAGGAAAAAATACATCTGATAGTTTATATAATTTAAAAAACTCGCTACGAGAAGAATAACACAAGATAATAAATAGCATTGAAAATTGAGTGTTTATTAAGCTTCTTGGTAGATCTGGGCATATATTATTGTCAGATTTTATTTCCTTATTTTTTACTAGATATCTTGCTATATAATTTTCTTCTTGTCCTGTATTTAAGAGTATTAAATATTCTTTTTCTTTTATTGTTCCTGTTATGTAATATTGGTTATTTTACCACACAAGTTATCCACACCCCCTACAATTGGTATCAGAGGCTATGTCATTTAAAGTTATAGAAGTAGTATATATTTGGATTTATTTGATTAATTTATTAATTATGGCTTATTTGATAAAACTAGATTTAGATATTTCTCAAAATATTATTTAGATGAATAACGTACAAAAATTACCAAAATATAAAGAATTAAAATAAAAATATCTGAAAAATATAAAGAACTAAAAATAAGGATAGAAAGACTACAATATAAATTGCTGGAGTTAGTAAAAACTCAATAAATGCAAAAAAGGAAAAAAATATCAAATTTAGAATCAACAATAAATAGTCTAGAATATACATAATTAAATAAAAATGAACAAAGAAGAATTTACAATAGATGAAAAAATATATAAAAATCATGAAGGATTAAAAATAAAAATAGTATTTTCTAATCTAGGAAGAAGGTATAAGAAAATAGGTGAACATTTATATTTAATGTTAGAAAAAGAATAATTAAAATTAGAACATAAATTGACAGCTATGGTAAGAATAGAAAAAGAAAAGAAGAAATCGATAGAAAAAAGGAAATAGAAAAAATACAACAACAAACTACAGAATAAATATGAAAAATAGAAGAAACTAAAAATAGTAGGATTACTGAATTAGAAAAAGAACTACAAATGCTAAAAGATTTGTATGAAAAAAGACAAAGAAAAAGAAAAAGAACAAAAATTATTAAACAAGACAAATCAATTTAAAGAACAATTAGAAATAAATACAATAGATGTTGAAGAAACAGATAATTATGATTCAAAAAATAGTGAAACATATACAGATATCTTAACAAATACAAAAAATTTAGAAATCAATGAAAGAAAAAAGTAATGAAGGAAGAAAACTTAGAAAATAGAAACACAGAAATAAATACTCTTGATAAAAAAGAAGATGAAAATATAATACCTAGAACATCAGAAATAAGAAAACCTACATATTATAAGAATAAGTTTAAAATATATAATCTAAAGGATGAATATGACAAATGGACACCAAAATAAATAGTTAATAAAAATTATAACTTTTTAGACTTAGATTGTATAATAGATACAAAAAAAATAATACAATTATGGATAGGATATATGACAAAAAAATTATTAGATAATAATATAAATGTAACAGATGCACTAGAATATATAGAAAGAACACTAATACGAACAGTGAAATTATGGTTTTCAAATCTAACTGAAAATAGTAAAAAGGTATTAAGAACTGACAAACCTACAGAAGAAACATCATCAACAACTACAACTAAATTAACACCTATAGAATTATTAAAAAAAATATAAAATAGCTATAAAAGACGAATTTAGCAGCATGACAACAATAGAATAAGAACAAACTGAAGAGAAAAATACAAATATGAATTTAATGTTAAAATTAGCAATATGTAATACGTGTTACATAGATGAGTATACTTGCACATTTAAAGAATATTATTATAAAGCAACATATAATATAGAAGAAAGTAAAGAAATAAGAAAATTATACTTTAGTAAATTACCTGAACCATTTAGTTCAAAAATAATAAAAAGTTGGGATGAAGCAAAAATAGTAGATACTCTAGGAGCAAGAATAAATTTTTTACAACAATGGTATAGAAACCTATGTAAAAAATATAGAGAAGAAATAAAAATAAAAAAAACATTAATAAGAAATTTAGCATGTTGCAAAGAAAAAATAGTACCTTAATTTGGATGTGAAGAAAGCTATTATAAGAAAAGAAAAAGACGACATAAGAAATATAAGAAATACAAAAAATCAAAGTATAAATATAAGAAACCAAGAAAAAGATATTATGTAAAAAATTATAAACATAAAAGACCATATAGGAAAAAGAAATCTATAAAAGAATGTACTTGTTATGATTGCGAAAAATTAGGACATTTAGCTAGAAATTGTAAATTGCCTAAAAATTCAAAAAACAAACAAATATCAAAAATAAAAATAGAGAATACAGAATCTATGTAGATAGAATATATAGATTACGAATTATAAAGTGAAAAAAGTATATATGAAATTTCAGAGAATGAAACAAATAATGAAATAGATAGTGAATTAGATGAATTAAATGACTGAACAAGATATAAGAATAAACCAAATAACTGAAGAAGATATAAAAATAATAACAAAGGAAGAATATTTAAATGAAGAAGGAACACATCAAAAAATAATATTTGATAGTCATATATTTGATGAAATAAAAGAAAAAGAATTAGATTTAAGTGTAGAAAAAATATTTAAAATACCAAAAATAAAAAATATATTTAGTTGAAGAAAAGAAGAATACTACATAGTAAGCCAAAAAGAACATGTAATAGATTGTAAATATGTAAAAGGAAGAGCTAGTATACCACTAGTAACAAAAAGAATAAGTAATAAAGAAATAAACGATATAAAAAGTAAAGACCCAATAAAATATGTACACTTGGAGGAACAGAGATATTGATAAAAACATGTTTTAGAGAAGAAATAGATACACCAATAGAATTATACCTAGCAGATGATAGAATTGTAAAACCTATAGAAAAAAGTATAATAATTGCCATAAAAGGAAATTTAATATTCCAAAAATTTAAATTTATAATAAGTGTGAATTATTCAGTAGCAATAATAAATAAAAATATAGATAAATCATTAGTATTATATTGGAAAATATCAGGAATAGAACTAACCCCGAGAAGTAAAATATTTACAGCAAGATGTAAAAATCTATATGTATTAACAACAAAACATAAAATAACGAAAAAAATAAAATTAACAAAATACAAATAGAAAGTCCTTTCGAAAAATTTGTAAAAACAATAGATAATAATGATTATAGTTATAGAGACATAGATATAGAAGAAAATTTAGAAATAATAAATGACAGAATAAGTACAACAAAAAGAATAACTTATGTAAAACCAGAATTATCAAGTTCATAAAAAAAAACAAGTTATGAAATAAGTTAACAACTAATTTAAACCAACCAATATTACATTACATGAACAATAAATGAAAAAGAATATTTAATACTCTTAAATACAGGACAAGAAGAAAATTATATAGCAAGATATCTAGTTAAAAATGAGAAAATAAAATCTGACAATAATATATGCCCAGATCTACCAAGAAGCTTAATAAACACTAAAAATATAGGAGAAAAAGAAATAACAATAGGAGTTAGAAAAATAAAAATAGAATTTGAAATAAAGAAAAAAATGCAAAAAGCAAACACAATATTAGGAATAAAATGGCTAGAACAAGTAAAACCATATAATATAGAGCATACACAATTATCTATAACATCTAACAGAGGGAAATTATTCTTAAGACGAGCTTTAACATGATATGAAAATATATGTATTAATGAAGATAATAGTAGAAGGGTATTACAGTAGTTATTATACGCCTATGATAGATACAGGAGCAGAAGCTAATTTATGTAGATATAATTGTTTACCAAAAAATAAATGGGATAAATTAAAAAAACCAATAATAGTTAACGAATTTAATAACGAAGGAAGCTTAATTACTTATAAAGCTAAGAATGTAAAAACACAAGTATGGGATAAAATATTAACAATAGAAGACATCTATAATTATGAGCTAACATCAAAAGATATACTTTTAGGAATGCCATTATTAAATAAATTATACCCACATATAATAACTAGAACGGATTGGTGGTTTACAACATCATGTAAATAGAAAGTAAGAGCAAAAAGAGTTACTAATAAAATAAGAAAGAAAACTGATTGGATAGAAAGAAGTGAAAAAATTACACAAAAATTAGAAATTATAAAAAATACTGAAGATACAATAGAATTGGTCTTATTTTCAATAAATAAAAAGGAAATAACTATTATTTCAATAAATAAGGTAGAAATAATTAAGAAAAAATTAGAACAATTATATAGTGAAGATCCATTAAAAGGGTGGAAAAAACATAAAACTACTATAAAAATTGAATTTATAGATAAAAATAACATAATAACTCAAAAACCATTAACATATAATTTTGATGATTTAAAATGCATATAGATGAATTATTAGAAAAACAATATATACAAAAAAGTAATAGTAAACACAATAGTCCATCATTTATAGTAAATAAACATAGTGAACAAAAAAGAGAAAAAAGTAGAATGGTTATTGATTATAGAAATTTAAATGCAAAAACTATGACATATTGTAATACCCCGATTTTTCATGTCATAAACCTCTCATCCTTTCTCATGAGATCAGATCTAGTGCAAAGTAATGGTTACTCATAAGTTGACACTCTCGTTTATATCTTAGCCATATAGTTATTTTTCTTGAGGATTCATGCACTTGCAGACCAGTTCAGTAGCTCATTATTCTTGAGATACAGTGATTCAGTTCTATCAGTTACACATGATAGCTTGAAGACTAATATTCCTCTGTATTTCAGGTTAATTATCCACATTCGAGGATGAATGTTCCCAAGGGGGAGATAATGTAATACCCCGTATTTTTGTGCTAGAATTCTAACCATCGTTCCGGCGCGTCTAAGCTCTAATCCAAGTGATTCTCCCATGAATACAAGTTTCATGATAATTATCATAGTCAACGGAGTAGTTTAGAGGTGGAAAAGTTTTATAGCAATGACCTAGAACAAGGTTGAGCTAAGACCAATTGATTCATCCAAAGTTTGACATTTGATTCTACAGGGGTCAACTTCAAACATGAATATCTCTTAATATACATGAAATTTTTCATCCCAATACCCATCAAATTGTATATAATTGAATTATCTTTCCAACTATATCAATTTCGCAAAAATCCGATACCCGAGCTAAGAGTTATGCCCATTTTTATGAGAGGTAGTAAGGGTATGCGATGGGAAATGCGCCGCCCAATCAAATGTGTGCGATTGGGAGTGCGAGACACACTTAAATGTCTTCCATAAGGTTTGCGACACACACCTTAAGGTCTTCCAAGGGTTGTGCGCCTTATACCTCACTTCCAAGTGCCAAAAACACCCCTATATATGTCTATAACACGGGATTAAAATCCCACAACATCAAAATAAGTTTACTTTCTCTCAAAATCACCAAGAACAACCTTTAGGGTTTCAACATAAAAACCCCAATAGCTAGAGATTCAACCATGAGAATTCTATAATTTTTACATATTCGGAATCCCTGTTACGAAGGCTACGAGTGACACCCAAAAGTTCATGAACAACATTACGTCATTCGGAAAGTCATTCAAAGCTTCAATTTTAAGGTATGTGGGATTTTTCAACAAGAACACCCTTCATTCTTGTGCCTAAAATTTGTATTATTTTACAAAGATATATGATTTTACATGATCTAGTTATGAATTTGAGATGAAAATTTAAAATCTATATTCTTGTTGAAGAAGTTATAATATTTTTGATGTTTTGAAGATGAATTTCATGAGCGTTGATGTGAATATTCATGATTAAAGATAAATTTCCATATTTTCGTATGAATCATACATGTTTGATATATAAAGTGTGAATCTTGAAATGTTTTGATCAAGTATTGATATATGAGTTGTTGAACCCGATTTGAATTTATATTTTGTTGAAGTAATGTGTTATATACACTTTGAGATTGGATTAATTTGGCCTTTTGGTCTTGAAGGAGTTATTTTTGAACTCAAATGAGAAAAGAAATCCATATTTTGATTGATTATGATAAAGGGGTAGCATGATGGCTCCAGTTATGAATTATTGAATTGTGTTGTTGTGGATTTTCTTTTGAAAAGATCTAATCTAAGTTCGAGAGTAGTCTTTAGCATTGAGTGGGAGGTATATCTGTGATTGGTACTTCCCTAGAACTACGTGCCCTCATAGGATGTGAGCCTAAGGCTAATTGATATAGTGATCACTAGTGAAAAGAATGATTAAGGTCCTACTCCAATGGCAAGGATAGGACAGCTCTCCCCAATGTGGGTTGGACTTTGGACTTCATTAGATCACATGGTTTATGTCAGTTGTAAGAGACTCCCAATGTGTGTGTGTATTCTCCTATCTAATATGAAAAGTCTTATTCTTATATCTGAGATGAAAACATATTTGTTTGAAAGACTGAGTTTGAAAAATTCATTATTTTTGAAAGATTTAATGAACATATATTCCAAAGAGAATTGTCATGAGATTTGATTGCTTTGATGATTTGGAGTCGAGATGGAAGTGAATTGAGATTTATTATGATGACTCACATGTTTCACTCGATAATTTTACTCTCTTATGATTATGATGATTTTAATTCGAGCTAAGCGAGTCATTTATATCAGCATGCATAATTTTATAAACTATGATGATATTAATATATTATTTTATATATGAATTGCACCCCCATATGCTCGGTACATTTCCATGATACTGACCTACATATTCGTATATGGGCTATATTTTCTCAAAATGTAGGTACAAGGTATAGTGTACATCTTCAGATCTAGTCAGTTCGCAGCATTCAGTCAGCAGGTGATGAGTCCTTTTGATTCAAGGGCTTGAGTTAGTTATACAGTTTGAGAAGTGTTGTATTTTCTTTATTCAGTCTTATTGAGTTGGTTTAGTCGGGAGTCATGAACCGGCTACCTATAGCCAGTACTAGTAGAGGCTTCATAGACAGTTGGTAGAAGTTGATGTATTCCATTTCAGTTTTGGTTGTATAAGCAGAGTTGTATTCTTATAAATTTAGTTTTGTATCTATCATATTCAGAAAAGAGTTATTTTCCATAGATTTGTATAAATTTTTACTTTTTGTTCAGTTGCTTATGAGTTATGCCAGTAGAAGGGTTAGCTTGGGGTCACTTTTGATCCTAAGCACCATGTGACATCTCGAGATCCGATTTTGAGGCGTTACAAACTTTGTATCAGAGCACAGAGTTCAAGTGTCCTAGGGTGTCTATGAAGCCGTGTCTAGTAGAGTCTTGCGGAATGGTATGAAGGCGTCTGTACTTTTCTTTGAGAGGCTAAAGGGCATTTAGGAAATGTCTCCATTCTTTTAAGTCTTAAATTGTGCTATAGAAAAGTTCTTCAAGAAACTTATACAGATTCTTAGCTTACTCTAGTCAGGCCATCTCTACCTTATTTCCAAGGTATCAAAAACAGTTGAGCTTCATTCTCCATAGATAGTTATGGGACTGTAAGAGAGCTAGAAAGTATCTTGTCAGTACTTTTGAGTTTCAAAAATTGAAGTGCTTTATCAGGCCTGTAGAAATCATACACAAAGCCTGAGTCAGATGTGCTTTTGAATTTCTTCTCATAATCCATAATGATAATCTATACTTCTCTATCTACGTTCTTGAAGTAACATGTTCGGCAAGTTCCAGTTCCTCCCCAGATAATGCTTTTATAATTGCTAGCAGAAGTTTCAGAAGTTTCATAAAGCAGCTTGAGAAGATCCTTCTAGTATGTTATAAGTCCATCAGATTTGAAGTTATACCCTTGTTCTAATGAGTTATTTAATTAAGATAGAGTAAGGTGTATTCTTAGATCATTGAATATTGTGTGTCAAGTTTCTATCTCTTGTATTATGTAATTTTGTTATCATTGTGGTTGTGAAAAATCAAAGTCTAATGAAGCCGCGTGGGGCCTATTTTGATTCTCTAGCATAGTTGCTTTGTTATTCATCTAATTTTCTTGTTCAAAACACAAAACCAAAGTCTATTGAAGCCGTATGAGGCCTATTTCGATTCACTAGCAACTTGTTTATCTTGTTGTTCTGGTGTTAGTTGAAAGTGTGGGTTTCTGTGTAGTGACAGAAGTAGTAACGTTTAGTGGAAAGTCTTTTGTTAGTTGAACTTGTGGGTTTAGAAGTGTAGTGGCAAGAATGGTGGTAAGGGCGATTTATTGAATATGTATAACTGAATTTTTGCTTATGATTGAATTAGTAATGAAGTGACATACCCTTGTTTGTTGGTTTAGTGAAGTTAGAGAATGAGATTATTAGTTAAGGTGGATTATTGTTTACTTGAAGTATGAAAATAGTAATTGATGGTATTTGTTGTGCTAGGAAAGTATAGGTTTTGGTGGAAGTACTTGGTGGTTGATTATTGTTAATTTAGGCTTTTCTAAGATTATAAGAGGAAGTTTAGTTGAAATTTATAGAGCTATGAAAGTAATTTAAGTGTGAAGATGGGTAAATAGTAATGATGTGAAGAATAAGGATGTGTTAACGGATTATGAATAATAGAGGCCATATGATTATGATCGATTGTCACTGTGTACTAGTTTTTCTTAATATTGTGTTCTATAGTTTTGAAGTAATTATGTGTTAGATTGGGTTGTAAATCATGTTTAGCACTAGACATTAAGTTCCAATAGTTGAGGGTTCGGTTGTTGATTCTAGTTGTATGGAGGTGATCTAGTAGTCCTGAATAGTGTATGCAAGAGTGTAAGATCATGTGTTCGTAATTAAGTATGATGTAGAGGTGTTCCCAAGGTACTATAGGGCTGCATTATTTTTTGAGGATTATTGCATATTGTGTGGTTAGTAGTAACGTTGAGTTGCTAGGTGGAGAAAGGCTAGTTAGATAATTTATGTTGTTCTTGATAGCTAAGTTAAGGAGTTATGATTGAAGATGTTGAGCCTTTTAAGTATGATTATTATTCTCATGGTTTGGGAAAAATATAAGTATAGAAGTGTGATCTTGGTAGGCTATGATTATGTGATTAGAGATGTAAGTATGGTTGCAAATGAGAGTGTAAGTCTTTGATGATGATTATTGAAGCTAGAGATTAAGGATGACATATGGATGGGTTAATGTTCAAGAATGAAGTCGGTAAGTTCGAAATTAGTTTATTCTTGTGAGTTTAGCATTTATTTGTAAATAAAAACACTTTGTAAAGAATTACCAAAATTACAATTTCCAGACAAAAATAGAAAATTTATATATATAGTAGAAACAGAGCTAGTGAAGGTAGTTATGGAGGAGTACTTAAATATAGGTATGAAAATGAAAAAATAGAACATCATTGTAGATATTATTCAGGAACGTTTAATGAAACAGAAATAAAATGGGAAATAAATAGAAAAGAATTATGTTCATTATATAAATGTTTATTAGCTTTTGAGCCATATATTGTATATAACAAGTTTATTGTACGAACAGATAATACACAGGTACGTTGGTGGCTAACAAAGAAAATACAAAATTCAGTTACAACAAAAGAGATTCGGAGACTAGTATTGAATATATTAAATTTTACATTTACAATTGAAGTAATTAGTACTAACAAAAACGTTATTGCAGATTACATATCAAGACAAAGCTACACAGACTGATATAATAGAAGATGATGCTTTAGAAAAAATATTCAAAACCCTAACTACGCTTTCAATGAAAGTGGACAGTATGTGTAATGAAATAGAAAAACTAAAGACTAATGAAGATAAACTGAAGTCTGTAGCTATAAATCAGCTAACTCAGCAGTGTGCAGAGCTATGTCGATCGGAAGACATTAAAATTCCAGAGCTAGAAGGAGACGTTGGGACACTCCGTAAAACCCATAACGTTTATCAATCTATAATTGCATGTACAAGAAAAGGAGTTATTGGACAAAGATACCAGAATATGAACTTAAATAAGACATTTGAAAAACCATTTACACCAAAAATACAAAAAGACCTCTTGAACATACCCCCACAAATTACCACATATCGAGATAGTCTGAACCAAGATAAAAAAGTTTATAACTATACAACCCAAAAATACAGAGAAAATATCTACCGAGTACAAACTTTTCTAAAACTTAACCCCAGAGCTATAGATATCAAAGAACCCAACATAAACTATATAACCAAAAGATTACAAGGTCACAACAAGCTAATTGCACTACCCAAAACCAACCCAAGCTTAATAAAAACTTGTTTTGATTATGGATTATTAAATACTATATACACTCAAGATGGAGAAGAATTATCAGCTATGGAAGAATTACTAAAAATATTCAACACCTATAAAAGAGTAACCAAAGAAAATCTATTTTTTATAAAGTGTTATACTGCACCAACAGAGATATTATACAATGATATAAAAACAGTTGTACAAATTGTAAAAATAGGATTAACCAGAAATATGATTATACCAGAAGATATTGTGCAGCAACCACAGATAACCAGAATCGAGATACCTGATTTTTATGCAAACAAACGATTTATTGGACTAGCTACAATTATTCAAGAACTACCAAACAATTATACCAATGAAAATCGAATATGGAGCTATTATTCAAGAGACTATCAGATGATTTATTCAAATTCAAAAGAACTACGATAAACAGATATGAAAGATGTCTGACAATGGATAGTGACATTACTTAACCCAGAAAAATGATCTACTGCAAGAGCAATTAGGAGAGGATTCATTTCAGACAAATTATTGACAAGATATTGCAAGATAGTTGGACACAAATATCCAGACCATCAATGTTCGAGATGTAATGGAGTAGATAATATTGTCCTAGATGTACAACTAGAATGAAGATAAGCATGCCAGCTGGAAAGAAGATAAAAAAACAGCAGATACGATAGAAACAACAACGAAGAAAAATCAACTACGGATAAAGAAAAAAAGACAAAAGTTATCAAAGTCATAAAAGATATGTAAAGGACGTATGACTTATAAGTTTTCAACATGTGAATTATTATAGCTTTTGATTTCTTTTACGTAAAGGACATTGTATAGTCAGTCTTTACTAGGTTAGGTAGATACCATTATTAGCCTACTATAGAATTTTTGACTTTTTTAAGTTTGTAAGACTTTATGTAAAAGATTAGTTTTTTCTAGGAATAGTATGTAGATACGTGTAAAGTTTTTAGGAACGTGTAAAATATTAGTACGTAAAACTATGTAAATCATCCATTATTAATGAAGGCATCGAAGGAAGAAAGAAGCAAGCCTTCATGCGTTGAAGCAAAAAACTCTCTTGTCTACAACAAATCTTTTGATTATTTAAAAAATAGGTATATTTCAATGGAAAAATCTATGGAGGAACAAAGCTTAGAATTATCAAAACTACCAGAACTGGTATATTCATTTACTATTATGAATAGCTAAATTCATAAATTCCTAACAATCATAATATGAAAAAATAAGTTCGTGTTAGTTTATTTATAGTAGAATTATTCGAAAAATAACATGTTAAGAAGTTTATTAGCAAAGTGGAAAAGGAGAAAAATCCCTAAGAACTATGCCATCCTAAAGGTGAAACCGGTATAACAAGAAAGCCGTGATAGGGGAGTAACCAGAGTAGAGGCACTGTTTAAGAAAAAAGTATCTAGATTACCATGCTAATAGTGACCGAAGAATATGTTATTTAAGAATAATCTAGTATATAGCAATCTAAAGTGATCATATTTTGTTATGTCCATGATTGAAGAGAATATTTTGAAAAAGCATCATATGAAAAATGAATACTAATTTATCTGACGAAATGGTAGATAAATTTAAAATACTTGTTTTGTATGTACTTAAGCATATATAAATTGTAGATATAAGAAAAATCATATTGGAAAAAGTATTTGATAAATATTTTATGACTAGAATAAATTATATACCACACTTACCTAACTACTCTTACAAATACCTACATACCAAATCTACATATCAACCATGATAAATTATATATATTTAGAATTTTGGAAAATGAATATGAAAAATATACAATCAACAGAAAAACAAATGAAAACAAATTTAGATGAATATATGAGGAATAAAGATATAAAATGTATACAATTTCTTAGTGAAAATATAGAAGAATTAATGAGATTAAAACAAACAACTAAAAAATATTATAATAAAGTATTTAACCAATTTTAAATGACAGATAATCTTAAAATATTAATCTTATATATACTTAGAGATATTAAGAGAATAATATTAGAAAAAGTATAGACTATGAAATTAAAATTATAAATTGGATAGAACAATTATACCTGGATAATTACCCAGATGGATATTATTCAGATTAAGAAATGTTAGAATATATTAGAAAATTTAGAGAAAATCAAGATAATCTAAATGAAGAAATTAATTATAGAAACCGAATTAGAAAAATAATGGTGAATCTAAAAGAAAAATTAATATGGATAGAAGAAATCCTAGAAAATTTAGGAAAAAGTACATATGATAGTTTATATATTTTAAAAAACTCGCTACGAGAAGAACAACACAAGATAATAAATAACATTGAAAATCTAGAATTAGATATACATCACAGTATAATTAGGATAAATTATTATAAAGAAATTTGTAAATCTACAATTACTACAGGATAAAATGATAGACTATGAATATTTAAAATATTGGAGAGAAAACATGGAAGAAGTAGTATTATTAGAAAAACTTATGAAAGACAATCTAATTGGATATTTTGAAACAAAATATATATAATATTTAGAATACCTTCAAAATAATATAGAAGAATTACAGAAGCTAAGAGAAAAAAAATAAAGAATACTATAGTAAAGCATTTAATCAATTACCATATAGTCACCCCCAAGATATGAGTATCTATAAAACTAACATAAATAAACTCAAAATAAAAATAAAATTAAAAATATTTAAAGAAGTTAAGAAATATCCACGCACAAATAAGAATAGATCCATTGTATTTATAGTAGATCTATTTTACCACACAAGTTATCCGCACCCCTCTACAGTTGGTATCAAAGCCTATGCTGTTTAAAGTTACGGAAGTAGTATAACAACTTTAATATCTTTTCCTTTGATGTATGTAAAATATTTCTTCATCTCCCATTGATTTGATTTATTGATGTTCTCTATACCTTTGATTTTTCCAATAGCTAATAGTGCGATAAATATAAAAAGAGGAGTTATAAATATTGAGAAATAGTGAATAATACTCCTTCCCTCTTCTGAGTGAGAATTACAACTGCATTCCATCATGGAGCCAGATTATAGACTATTCTAACTCAAGATTTTAGCTTTAGTGAGATTTTATGCTTTGTTATTTACTTCTATTTATATTGGCACAACATAGTTCAAGAATTTGTCTTTTTTTTACTTGCATTTGTACAGGAATAGAAGTGTTAATTGAGGCATAGTTTGCAGAAACACAAAAAAGGGTACTCTTTAATTAACCTACAACTTCCACAGTGATCAACCATTAGTTAAGAGAAGCAAAATGGTTGTCCCTATGATGAAACTTGGATGGTAAATCCTTATTCTTTATACTATTCAACAAGAAAAACATACCCAGTATATATTATTAGGTTTACTAAGTAGGAGAAAGTTGGTTCTTTGTATCATTTAGGAGACTAAAAATTTTTAAAATGCTCAACAATGAACTTGAGAAAATCATGTCTCTTGCTAGCATCTGCAATGGAATTGTATTATATCTCAAAAGAGACAAATAAATATCCTAGCTCTAGCACCAATTTTCACCATTGTGCAATGATATTATCAATGCTATTAAACATACAAAAGCATAATAGTTGTTCCTCGTATAGATCTTAAGGGGTAGATTCATAAATTTTACATCGTTAAGCTACATTGCAGCTTCAACTACAAGATCTAGCTTCTCTTATAGATCTTAAGGGGTATATTCATATATTTTAGTCTGTTAAACTATATTTTTAGCTTCAACTACAAGATCCTTGTTACTGTTATTAGCTAAAATTTACATCCTAAGATGAAAATATGAAGGTGTTATGTTTCATTGTCAACATTACTACTATTATTTTGATAACTGCATTTTCTTCATGTGTGATGATAAATATATTGGTTGTCATCTCTCTATTAGAGTTGAGATATCTTAGAAAGAACTTTACCAATGCCCTAGATGCATGCTTTTTGTGAGTAACTGAGAAAAATATTAGTTTGTAATTATAACATTAGGTCTTGAGTCATCACGGCTAGTTCACAAGTCTGTAAATGTTGATTTGATATTGCAATCAGTAACTCGCAAAGCCTAGAAAATTGAAAAGTAATATTAAAATTTGTAGAAATATTTTCGACAAATTCTGTAGGAAAAAAATTATCATTGGCAGTGAAGACAAAGAGCGGCCTTATCTTTTGTATAGTACAAGTACCTTTAGAATATGTATTTTGCTTGTAATGATTAGTATCTAGATGAATTAGATCAACCAATATTGAGATTCCTTGAGTCGCTGCAATTTTTATGGAGATAATTTTTTTTACAGCATGTTGGTTTTGGGGTATATTTAATTACTATGCAAGTAATAAAATCTTTTGTCACATATAAACTAATGATTGACAATAATGAAGGTATGTAGATCATTTTTTGTCAGGTGAAGAAATTACTTGAAATAGATATGTGGACTTTTAATTTATATCAACTCATTTCTTTGGTAAGAATTTCACTTTACTCTAGAGCCATATAGTAGTAAAGCTTGAAAAAAATGTACATCTAAATTAATCTACACGCGTCTTGAAGTTGAGATGGGATTCTGATTATGAGCAACTAACAGATTGGAATGGCTTAGTATTAATTCTTTTAAGAATAAAGTGATATGTTTGATTGAGTATCATAGTTCTTCTATTTTTTGATACTATATGAATATTGCATTGAATATATAAGAAGGGTCAATTTATCTATGTACGTGACCTATGAGTATGCCTACCATT
Organism: Capsicum baccatum var. pendulum; assembly: GCA_030864225.1. NCBI lineage: Eukaryota > Viridiplantae > Streptophyta > Magnoliopsida > Solanales > Solanaceae > Capsicum > Capsicum baccatum. The sequence goes on from CM061557.1 coordinate 131,134,164, forward strand.
GCGACAACTGATGCACGGTGCCATACTTTTTAGGTAGGTGTTCTTTTTATTATTTTGGAAATTATGTATATCAATGTGTTGTGGGAATACTTGAATAGTCATATACAAATTATCTATGCCATTATTCATTTTTTTCATTGAATTATTTCACTGGCGCACATATTTGTTTATCGACATCAGCTTATATAACTTAGTTTTTGCTCTTGTGTTCTGACATGTTCCTTTAAGCCAATTACCAAAGTTTTTTATGGGATATGAATTACTGGAAAGTGATATGTAGTATTTTTAATATAGTTGGAATTATTTCATTCAGGGGTCTATTTTAGTAGTTATTAGAATTCAAAGTTATGGGTCTGGTAGCTATATCTGGTTCATTATTCTGTGTAATTTTCTTAGTTCAAGCTGCAAATGAATCCAGTGATGTCTAATTTTTTGTGGTTCATTGTCATTTAATAGTTTCCAATTACAATTCCTACACTGATTGGTCAAAATTGATTTTGCCATTTATAATTCTTGGAGTTATCAAAGTTATCTTCTTTGAAAATTTCCTACTGTAGGGAATGCTTTGTTTTAAAAATTAAAATGTTTTCAACTTCTTGATTTCCTTACCACATGGCCTATCCAAACTTGGAAAGTTCATCCAATTTGAAACATCTTAGTATGAACACCTACACCATATTCTAAGCAACTTAGCAGTCAACTACACCATAATCCCAAATTAGGGAAGTAGATATGAATCCTCTGTTATTTTACTCCTTTTGGGTCATTTCATTCAAATACGAATATGAAATTTGTCATAAATTATGGGATTTAGAACACTAGAAACTCTCTAGACTCCTACTTCCCCATTGGAGAAGGAGATATGAATCCTCTGTAATTTTGCTGCTTTCGAGTCATTTCATTCAAATACTAATATGAAATTTGTCATAAACTATGGGATTTAGAACACTAGAAACTCTCTAAACTCCCACTTCCCCCAACCTAGATCTAATACAAATGTAATAACGCGCAATCCGTAAACCAGTTGATATCACCATATGGGTTATTTCACTCATCATATTTTATTCTTAGTTGTGAATGCACTGGATCAATCAACGGTAGGCCTATGAAAGAGTGACTTATTATTGTTATCTTTGTAACTTGTCCCTTTTATCACCCTCATATCGTAGTCTGTTATCTACTGTTTGGTGTATTTAGAGGTTTATATTGGAGTTGTTTGAATATATCCAAACCATCTCAATTGACTTTTATCAATTGATTCATATCTGATACTTGCAAGTTGCAACTTTGTCTGACGTGATAATTCCAATTTCTCAAATCTTATATGAAGAGCCATGCACTCATCTTTGAATGTCTATTTTCATCTATCACTCTTTTTTTCTCCAGTTTGTTATTCTAAATGTCTGATTGTTTCTGGGGAATTCTAACTTGAGAATAGGATATAGGCCATGTAACAATAGGTATACACTGGGATGGAGAAAATGACTATATAGTGAGTTAAAATCAAATATCCTATAGGCTAAGTTGCTCAGACTCTTAAAAGATGTTGTCGTACCCATATCGAATCCTTTAAATATACACTTTTTTGGAGGATCATACATTTACCCATCGATATTTTTTAAGAGTTTGAGTAACATAACTTGTAGGGATGATATAGGTAAGTTTGGAAAATTTTGAGAGAAAGAGATACATATAGGATTACTAATGCCAACAATACCTATTCATTAGTACTACCTATGATCTAATTTCTTTAATTTACAAATGAATTTTCATTCTGATACCATATATCAGATGCTTAGGTTGTTAGAACTCTAATCCTGATAGCTTTTGTATTGCTCTTCTTTGAATAAAAAAAGGCTTATCATATTCTGTACTGAATGGAATTCCTATACATCCTTCATGGTAAGGCCTAAATATGAATCATAGTTGGAAAGAGATGCATTTCTTCAATGAGAAAAATATGTTTTATACTTAAATTTTAAACTTCTAAACTAATTTAACCATTAAATATATTTTATTAGGTATTTAATAATGCTCGAGAGATTGATCATAGCATAAACATGCATCTACTACTATAGAATTTATAATTAGTATATGTACCAATGTAAATGGGCAATAATCACTATGATATGCAAATGTCATGTGACCATCCAGAAGTATGATATTCCCATGGTTATATAGAGCATACATTTGGGGTCTTGTAATATGTCCATGATAGTGGTATTTTTGTATAATAAAATGTCTTTATTTAATATAATATACAACAGTTATCTAATGTCATGAAACACCCCATATTTTTGGCCCTTGAAAATTTCTTGAGCTTTGAGCTTACTGCCTTGGTAATGACTCACCCTATGAGTCATAAGGTGTCTTGACAAGTTGTTATGATGATTCATAACTAAATCAGTAAGTTTGTGGCTAGATTCTACTCTGAGTACAAGTGTCTCACTAAGATCCGTAAGGATACGAGTCATTAGGTGTAATTATAGGGTGTCCAGTTTAAGTCCCAATTTAGGTTCTATGTTGATTACGACTGGTCCTTATGAGTTGTAGGGTCCTATGATGAGTGGTGCTGTTGAGTCGTAAGGATAATAATGTAGGGTAACTTGGTGGTAGTGGCTTGATTACGACTTATGGTGATGAGTCATAAAGAGTGGCTACGAGTCAAGGGTTGCCTCGTATTCAAAGACGACCATTTTTAAGCCTTTAAGTAAAGGGCATTCTATACATTTCTCCTCTTGCCCCACTTGAAACCTATGTCTTATAACCCCTTTAAGGTATCATTCGCCATCATAAACACATCAAAGTAACTTCTCAACAATCTCAAATTCCTTAAGGTTAAGAACAATTAAGGTTTTCAAGAGGTTGGTAAATTAGGGCTTTCAAGGTGATTTCTCTCCTTACATCTTACTATTTCAAGCATATTACTCTTCTCTCATTGTTAATTTATAAAAAAACATGTGTTTTAACGTATTGTTTTATGAGATGTTATGTTGGTTTTGAAATGAAGGTTTGGGGTTTTGAATGTTTATAAATTGAATAATGTTTCTCATGATTTACATATGATTTTCATGCTTTAATTATGGTTTTGAACTTCTGGGTGCATGGGTACAGTAAATGAACTAGGGAATTGTGATTTTCTAAAATTTGTGACTTTTAAGTGGTTATGTCCCCAACCCCATAATGTGAAATTGGTTTTAATTGTGAGAAAGGTAAGAATTTTTAAAATTAATCTAGTCTTAAACTATCGCATGATATAAAGAAGTATTTGAAACACAAAGGTCTAATTTAATGAACAAAGGGATTTAGTGTCCCCCACCTTGTATTAGTGATCAAAGGGAGTTGTTTTCCCCAAGTAAGTGCAAAATTGTTTTGGCATGTTGTTATTACCTTGTAGGTGTAGTTGGTATGACGATACCAATAATGTATGCCTTAATGTGAAATGTGGCTCATGATTGGGATTGTGCGATAGATGTTTTAATTGGGCTCTAATAAGGATTGTGTAGCTGAGTCGTGAAAGTGGAGGTCTGAGTGACCGAAAATGGAAACTACATTTACTGACACGGGGGTCAAAGTGACCAGGGAGGTTCGAGTCCTCCTCATTATTATTATTTCATTATTAGGAAGGTTTGAGTCCCCCGTAAATTATTAAATGATCAGGTTCTTAAGTCTCATTAGTATATGTTTGGAGGTTCGAGTCCCCCGTGTGCATATATATGAGATTATACTCTGCTTCTTGCAGCTACACACACTAGGTCCTAACCAGGGGGTGAGATTTGGGTCCCATATAGCCCGTGGGTACTATTATATGATGGTTGAACTGCACAATCCAGGTTAAGGTTTTTAAAGTGCATGCCAAACCTTGTTCCCTATCTTGGTATGGCATATATATATGTGTGTGTGTGTTTGCATATGGTTATGTTCATTGGATGAATTTGTTTGAATTGATATCATTATTTAGCTTTATACTTGAGTTATATGCTAGAGTTCACCCCGCTAACCACCTTCGAATGTTGTATCCCCACAAGATGCAGGATATGGCCATACTTCTCCTTCTCTTGCTCAGTTATTATGGATTGGTTGAGATTTTTCTTAAAGTGGTAAGAGTCCATGCTTCGGAAGGCTCTATTACAGTATTATGTTTTTCTTTTGAGATATAGACTATTTGATACTTTGTTTGGCTATAGTCGAGGGCATGTCTCGATACTTTATTGATATTCAATTTGGTAGAGTCTATGTTGGACTACTGTGGACTTGGGATGATATGGTTATTGGTTACTTTGGTTATACACATATCATAACATCTTCAAGTTCTCATTCTTGTTATATATTTAGAATTAATCTGACATGGGTATAAGGTAGTCTGCGGTTTGGGTATTGGGGGTGTTCTCCAATCCTTGTTGGACTTGAGATACTCAACATGACCAGGCCCTAGTTCAGGTCATGTTATGTCACGACCTAAGACTACCGCCTAGTCATACACTATTCTTAGAACCACAAGTGATCCCAAGCTAACCCATGGTCCTGGCATAATGCTTGAGCAACCGATTAAAACATACATAAAAGCTAAATTAACTAAGTGGAAACATAATCATGGAATAAACTATTTCAATACATTTACTATTTGAAAGTGTAGTTATAACTCTATATTCTGAAAAGAAAAACAAACTGATTATGACAACTCTAACTGACTATCTATAAAGCTACTACTAATACTGATTGTAGGTAATTAGGACATGGCCCCAGCTATCCTGAATTAACACATATGAATAAGAAAAGGAAATATTGAAACTACAACTGACTTGATTCCTCAAAATAAGAAACCTTATCACTTGTTAGTTGAATGATATGATCTACTTGATTATGATCCTAATAGTAAGCACTTGAAATATCACATGAAAAATATAGGCTGAAGAGGTATGCAATCAGTACTATGGAATGTACTGAGTATGTAATATATGTACTAGTCATGAAAATATTTAAAATATGCTTTGAAACTAAGGACTTAAACCATTATCTAAAATATACATTGCAAACATGTATGTACATAAAAGTCATGAGGTATGGTGAAATCTCTGATTGTGATCTTAGAAACTTGTAAAAAATTTGAAAGATGTAGAAGCATAAATATTTCATATGATTTAATATCGGTGCTGAACATACAGTAAATCCATACTAAATGCTAACTGATTGCAAAGGATCTGAATTAAAGTACAATGACTCTATATGAAATGCACAAATACTAACATGTAATGATAATCTGGAAACTCGTGGTTTAAAATCAAGTAAAACTAAACTGAGGATCATGTACAAATACTGATTTAGACTTGCAGGAGCTACTGTTAACTAAAGTACAACTATGTGTGCTAAACATGGATTTTGATGTATAATATCTATCGAAAAGGGCTCAATATACCTTGTCAGGGTATTAAGAATGATTTTACTTGGTACTACTAAACTGATGTCCAAAAAAACTAAGGTGTCAAGCCTAGTCTGCTGGTGACCCTTTAGAACCTACGGTTGTAATACCCTTGGTTTTGAACTCTAATATTTTTTGTGTGATTGTGCTCACTGTTTAGAGTACTACATAGGTGATGAGTCATAGGACCTCTTCACGAGTCGTATAGTCCCAATCGTAGCCAAACCAATTAGGTGGCCTAATGTTTCTTTTTGGATCATGACTTATCCCTCACGAGTCGTAAGGTCTAGTCACGAGTAATAGGGTGTGACTCGTGGTGATGACTCATGACCAATGACCATTAGTTGTTATCTGACCCATATGGACTGACGATAGTTTTCTGCATGTTTTAAGTGGGGTCATTTGGTCCTTTCCTTCCACCAAATTATTTTCCATGACTTAAAACACCCTAAAGGACCCCATAATTTATCATTACTCAATCATAAGCATAATTCTCTCTTCTCAAACTTCTAAATAAAGGGAAAAGCTAGGGTTTCAATTTATTAATTATATAATTTTCAATTGGTAACTTATCTTCCAAAATTCTTGGTGTCTTCAGGCATGTATATCTTTCCTAAATCATTTTTATACAAACCATGTGTTTAATTGTTATTCATATGGTTGCAATTATAGGATTTTGAATGTGGGTTGAGGGATTTGGAATAGTTATTATGTGAATTGGTTTTCCATGGTTAGAATTGGTTATTCATGCAATTTCTTATTGTTTTGGAATCTAAATATGTGCACAGGTGTAGGAATTGGAGAGAGGAACATGGATTTCCCCAATTTTTTGGTTTAATGGTTTAGGAATTGACTTTAAACTCAACCTAACTTGTGAAATTAGTTTTGAAACATGGATATATACATAATCTACTTCACTTTTCAAACATTACATTACATAAAAGGTTAATAAAAGACAAATTGGTTTTGAAAGGTCTTGGTGACTATCGATTGGTTTTAAATTGGAAACTTTGGAGTCAGTTTGGCTAATTGGTTTTGGTATGGAATAAATGGAATTGTCTTGCAATATTAGCATTATTTGGTATAATGATACCAATGGTAAATGCCTAATTAAAATAATCCTTGGTTAATGGATGGAAATATGTGTAAATGGTTTTAATTTGGGGTTACAGGGGGTTGTGTAGCTCACTATAGAAGGTGAAGGTTTCGAGGGAACCAATAATGGAAACCATATTTGCTGGCGTAGGGTCTTAGTGATCGTGTGCATAGTTCATATATTATATATATATATATATATATATATATATATATATATTGATTGGAATAGTTGGATCCTCTGTAGATTTGGCCCTTTTTCAGATTTTCCTGGTTAATATGGGTAACACTTGTTGGGACCCTTTTAACAAGGTGAGCTGAACCTATATAGGTCATGGGTTCCCTTAGGATGGTTAGAGCTGCACAGTCTAGGATTATAGTTTTTAAATCTCATGTCAAACCTTGTCCCCAATCCTAGCACATTATATATATATATATATATATATATATATGAATGTGTGTATATGGATTTTGAATGGTTTTGGACCAATTTTATTATGGCACTATTTTATCCCTTCTCTGAGTTACATGCTAGTGCTCATGCTATTAAACGTCCTCAGTCGCTGCATCATTTCATTATATAGGGTCCTAGGGGTTCTTTTGTTACATTGTGCAGAGTTAGGTGGTTCCGGTTTGCCCGCCGGTGAACTTGAAGTAGTGAGCCTCCATCTTTCAGAAGGCCGTATATTTCACTACTTTTTTTATGTTTTTAGAAATCCCATCGATTTCGTTTCATCTTTTGGATTGTCTTTTGGCCATGGTGAGGGGCATGTCCCGACCTAACTTTGTATTTCAGTTTAGAGGCTTTTGTGAAATGATTATGGGTTGGTTGTTGTTTTTAACTCTTAATTTCATTTGAGATAGATTAACTGTCATATTTTTATACTCTAGTTGTCTTCTGCTGTGAATTTCGATTATGTTCTATATTCTAAGCTAAGGGGATAGTCTCTGGCCCTCGGTGGGCTTGAGATACCCATCACGATTAGGCTCAGGTTTTGGTCACGACAAATGTGATGTCAGAGAATAGGTTCAGGGTCTTTGGGTATCCATAAAGCCATGTCGAGTAGAGTCTCTTTTATGATTGTATAGTGCACCACACATATAAGGGAGAGGCTATAAGGAATTTAGGAATATTTTCCTTTCTTGTGTCCTATTTCAGGCTACAAAGTCTAGTGTCATGAAATTCCCTAACTCCCGATTGCTCACATTTCAAATAATTCCTTTCCAAAGATCTGATATTCGTAGGAACTTTGTTGAGCCCTCTGTCCTACCTGAGGACAATATGGATAAAACTCGACCTGCTTATAGAGTGCAGACCCGATCTAGGGTCCCTTCTCTCAATTTTATTGCCCATGTGGAGTTCCCCTGGATCCACCTAGTCCTTCTTGAGCTTCTCAAGATGATAATGCTTATTCCTTAATGCCTTAGGATGATATTTCTATTACAGAGTTCCGCCAGTCTATTCGTCTGCTTACTTAATAAGTGACATCACAATCTCAACAGTTAGATTATGTAAAATTTGTTGCTCCTTTTCATGAGTTTACTTGGGTTGGCCAATTCATGATTTTGAATCCCCCAACCTTTATAGGTTCTAAGGTTGAGGAGTTTTAAAGCAACCATTGTTGTATTTAATATGGTATTTATTGCTTTTAGGATAAGGACTGAGTGTGGAGGATAACTTGGACAATCTGTGCAAAACAAAGGTAAAATGAGCAGCGACGGCTTAGGCGACAAACCATCGACCTTACAACGATCCGTTGGTCTAAACCGTCAACAAAAAGTAGAAGTCATAGACTCTGTACATCCTGTGATGGTCCAGGCAATGGACCGTCGGCTCCGCAATGAACTCTCGATTTGAACCATCGCCAAGATACAGAACGCATCATCATTGGAAGTCCTGCGATGGTCCAGGTGATGGACCATCGACCTTGCGATGGGCCGTCGTATTACTAGTCGCCCAAAAGTAGAACATGGAGTCACTAACACCCAGTGATGGTGTAGGAGATAGACCGTCAGACCTGCGACGAACCGTCGCTTGACACGTTGGCCATAATGCGGAGAATCTGAGTTTGAATTTTAAAACCCCGGTTCTGGAATTATATAAATACCAAGTATTAGAGTTTATTCCAGATTCTTTGTCTTTAGTTCCATACTTTCTCCTCTAGTGAGAGCTTAGTACTACTTTTTATTAAGTTTTGATTATTAGTTTTCATATTTTCCATCAAAGATTGAGAAGAATAATGTTGTGATTTTTGTAAGTACTCTTCTGAAGTTATTTATGAACATAAATATAACTTTTGATTTTAGATATGGAGATGAGTAGCTAAACTCCTAAAACTAGGGTTATGGGAGCCTTGATGTAGAGAACTATTTGGGGTTGTGCATAGATTTGATTTCTAATATTATCAAAACTGCATGAATACTTCTTTTATATAATGACATCTCTTAGTTGCAAACTTGAGAAATGAGCCCATGAACACCACTTGTCTGACAAGAAAATGGATGTTGGGAAAAAAAGTAATTCACATGAAATTCATAGGTTTACCCTTTGAGTTAATGGGTTGATGCCTTAACAGGATTAACCCTCATGAGAGTATTATTGAATGATGCATGACTCCTTTAAGTTTGAGAGTAGTAAAGGGTGAAACAACCATTAGGTTGAGAAACACGTAGGTAATTCTTAGAATTCAATAATTCTTGCAATTGAATACACAAGTTAGAATTTAAACACAAACGCACAACCCTAATTGTTTGAACATCTTGGTGAGCATAACCCTAGTTAATTCATTCTTATTGAAATTACATCTACATTAACTCGCATTAGTTGGATTTTTGTGTGACTCGAATACGAAAGAACTCTGTTAACATTTCAAAACTCCTATCTACTTAGGAACCTTAGATCAACAGTCTAATAACATTCACAATACTTAGTGAACACGGTATTCCCTATGGGATTCGACACCCAACCAAGTTGGGTTCTATATTTGACAGCGACCGCTTAACTTTCATAAGAGAGGTATAATTTGGGTGTATCAAATTTCGGTGCCATTGTCGGGGGATACGGTTTTCAATTAAGTTTGTGTTTGTTAATTGACCTTTGGTCAAGTTTCCCAAATTTTACTTTTGTTTGTTGTTTTTGTTTTATGTAGGGGAGTTGTTGTGTATGTCAAGTACACGGAGATCGGGTGCACCATTATTACCAATACATCCAGAACCATAACTAATTAGCAGAATGACAGAACCCCAAGATGCTAAGTGACTAGCCGCGTTGGTTAGAGCTCGACTAAATCAGCAGAATGATGGCCAGCAAGGATGTTATCCTAATCTTGATGATGATGATTTGGGGGATATGACTTGTTAGATCCTGTTAATCGAAGGCGTTCAGAGAATGTAACTGCACCAGTGAACAAAAATATAAACAGAAACTATTTTTTTAGGGTGAGAACTGATCGCCAAGCTATTTAATTTGATCTTAATGATGATGAAGATGGAATAAATGGAGCTGGTTCCACAGGAGATATTATTCCTTCACCTCTAGCATCAGGAGCAAAGTTTAATATTACTAGTACACTGATTCATCTCCTTCATCTGAAGGGGTTATTTGGTGGACTCCTGGGAGATGATCCTAATATGCATTTAGTGAACTTTCTCACTATTTGGAAGTCCTTTGATAACCCGGGAGTAGAATAGAATGCCATCCAACTATGTTTATTTCCATTGTCTCTGTCTGGGGAGGCAATATTATGGCTTAATGAGCTGACGCCCGATTCTATAACCAACTTGAGGCAATTGAAAGAGGCTTTCCTTGGAAGGTTCTTTTTTCCTTCTAGGAGAGCATAGTTGAGGGATAAGATCAGCAACTTTAGGCAGCTCCCAATCGAAGCTCTTTATGAGATATGGAAAAGGTTCAAAAAGAAGCTGACACGGTGTTTGAACCATAATATGACAGTTATTTATCTGATGGAGACTATTTATTGAGATTTAAACTCTATTACAAAGACAGTTATTGATAATGCTACAAGGGGATCATTTGTGGATCTCACTTTTTAGGAGTCCTCAGAGAAGCTTGATAGGATGACCAAACAAAGTAGATCTTAGCCTATCAGGGATGATGTGGTAGCAAGCCCTACTGTGTCTATTGGCATGACTGCAGAACAATGTAAGAAAGAGAAAAAACATAATCAAGACATGGCACACTTAAAGACGGAGATGGATCTATTGACCAAGCATTTATTATCTGCAAAGACTGAAAAAGTGAAAGTTGTTGCAGCCAAAGGTAGAGATGCTTCTAATTTAGAAGAAGAGGCTAACTATTTGAATAATCAAGGGGGTTTCTAATGCAATAGCTAAGGAAATCAAGGTTGGAACTACTACGACAAGGCTGGTTATAAGGATAGAGAGTAAGGAAATTAGAAAGGTAAAAATGATAGGAGTAGGCTATATGTACCTCTCAGAAGTAGAGATAATGCTACAACTAGCTCTGGCAAGATCTCCATGGAGGCCATGATGGAGAAATTACTAAAGGGATTTGAAGCTACCAACTCTGGAGTGACTACCATAAATAACAATTTATCTTCTATAAGTCAGTTGGTAAACTCACACTCTACCTCTATCAAGCAGTTAGAGCAACAAATGAGCCAGCTATCGGGAGCATTGAATCATAGAAAGACTGGAACACTGCTAAGTGATACAATCTAGAATCCGCAAAATGATGGCTCTTGATGGCTATTACTACTTGAAGTGGTAAGGAATTGGCAGGCCCTCATGTGGTTAAGCCTGTGGTTGATATTATAGCCGATGATATTAAAAATGTAGAGATTTATCATCTGGTGGAGTCTGGGAAATAGGATAAGGTTATTAATGACACACCATCCAACAGTCAGCAGGTCAATGAGTTGGAGAAGACTAAGGGAAAGGAGGCTAAAATGGTGATTACCACTCTTCCAAAACCACCCCCTCTATTTTCCCATCGGTTGAAGAAAAAGGCCGACGACATAAAGTTTAGAAAATTCATGGCTATGCTCAAGCAGTTGATGACTAATATGCCATTGGTGGAGGAATTGAAGCAAATGCTCGGGTATGCAAAGTTCATGAAAGACCTCGTCACGAAGAAACGGTCAGTTAGTTTTACGCCGATGGACAATATTTATTATTATGGTGCTATTTCCATAAGGTCTTTTGTACAGAAAAAGACAGATCCAGGAGCATTTACTATTTCATGCACTATTAGACCTTTGGACTTTACAAAAGCTCTGTGCGACTTGGGAGCTAGCATCAATCTAATGCCGCTAGCTGTTTACAAAAAGTTGGGTTTGGGAGACCCTACACCCACTAATATGTGACTAGTTATGGCGGATAGGTCAGTAAAATAACCTATTGGTATTTTATGATGTGCTGGTGAAGGTTGTTAGTTTCATATTTCCTGCGAATTTTATTAATCTGGATTGAGAGGTAGATTTTGAGGTGCCCATCATCTTTGGTCGACTTTTTCTTGCAACCAAAATTATGCTGATTCATTTTCTAGATAATGAACTCTTATTTAGACTAAATAATAAAGCGGTATGATTTGATGTATGCCAATCAATGAAGCAACAGAAGGAAATAAGGGTGTTTTTCGTTGTGGATGTCTATTATGAGATGGAGCAGGAAATGCCGATTGAAGAGAAATTTGTTGTTGAAACATTGGATGCTGTGTAGATGAATTTTGATCAGGATGGCATAGAAGATTATGAGGAGACTGTATGTGCCTTAATGGGCATAGGGACTTACTCATATGCACCCAAGAAGTTGGATTTGGACTTAGAAAATCGTCTAAGTCTACTTGCTAAGCCCTCTATAGAAGAACCACGTATCTTAGAGATGAAAGAGTTACCCAGTCATTTGAGATATGTGTTCCTGGGCAGTAGGAATACACTACCTGTTATTATTGCAGCTGACCTAGGTTAGCAACAGGTGGAAGCACTTATTTCAGTGCTTTAAATATACAAAAGAATAATAGGTTGGACTATTGCTGATATTATTGGCATTCCCCCTGGCATCTGCACTCATAAGATACAACTGGAGAAATATTGTACTCCTACCATTGAGCATCAACGTCGACTTAACCCACCGATGCAAGAGGTGGTTAAGAAAGAAATTATTAAGTGGCTAGATGCAGGAGTGGTTTATCCTATTTCAGACAGTTAATGGGTAAGCCCAGTTCAATGTATGCCCAAGAAAGGGGGCATGACTATTGTTCCAAATATAAAGAACGAGTTGGTTCATATCAGGCCTGTGACTGGTTGGAGAGTTTACATGGACTACCACAAACTAAAATCATGGACTTTAATGGACCACTTCCCAATGCCCTTCATGGATCAAATGCTTTATCGGTATAATCAGTTCTATATTGCTCCTGGAGATCAGGAGAAGAAGACTTTCACATACCCGTATGACACTTTTGTATTCAAGTGGATGCCATTTGGGTTATGTAATGCACCCGCTACCTTCCAAAGTTGTATGATGTTTATTTCTCAGATATGGTTGAGGACACCTTGTTGGTGTTCATGGATGATTTTTTTGTGGTTGGAGATTCATTTGAGCTGGGTCTGGCGATTATGAGTACGACTTTGCAGAGGTTCATGGACTTTAATCTTGTGCTTAATTGGGAGAAATACCACTTCATGGTGAAGGAGGGCATTGTTCTCGGGCACAAAATTTCAGCAAAAAGGATAGAAGTCGAGCCAAGGTAGAAGTTATTGACAATATACCACCTCCCAACTCAGTGAAAGAGGTGCGTAGTTTCCTTGGGAATGCTGGCTTTTACCGGAGGTTTATAAAAAACTTCTCTAAAATTACAAATCCACTTTGCAAACTTTTGGAGAAGGAAACAAAGTTCTTCTTTGATGCTGAATGTATTGCATTTGAATGCCTTAAGAGGAAGCTGGTTGAGGCCCCTATTATTGATGCTCCTGATTGGATGAAGCCACTCAAAATTATGTGTGATGCAAGTGGTTTTGACCTTGGAGCTATGCTGGGGAAAAAGAAGGACAAATTATTTTATCCAGTTTATTATGCCCACAAAGCATTGAATGTAGCTTAAAAAAACTACACCATCATAGAGCAGGAACTTCTAGTAGTGGTGTATGATTTTGAGAGGTTTTGGGAATATTTGCTAGGTACCAAGGTAGTGGTACACACTAACCACGCTGCCTTGAGGTACCTAATAGCGAAGAAGGATGCTAAACCAAGGTTGATCCGTTGGGTATTGCTACTTTAGGAATTTGACTTCGAGGTCAAGGATCATAGAAGATGTGAGAATCAGGTGGCTGATCACTTATCCAGACTCGAAGGTGAGTAGGTAGTAAATGATGAGCTTGAGATTGATGATTCCTTTCCTGATGAGAAAGTATTAGCTGCAGTGCTAAAAAAAGTACCTTGGTATGCTGACTTTTCAAACTATGTGGTAAGTGAGGTGGTACCAGAGAATCTTTTCTTTCACCAAAGAAAAACGTTTCTCCATGATATGACCCATTACTTCTGGGATGAGCAGTATTTTTTTCGATGATATACAAATGGTATTATTATACGGTGCATCCTAGAAGTAGATATGCTGAGTATATTGGAAGCAAGTCATTCTTCTCCAGTTGGAGGTCTCCATGCATGTGATCAGACTGCAAGAAAAGTGCTTTAGAGTGGCTACTATTGGCCCTCTTTGTTCAAGGATGCTTATGAGTTTGTAAAGAGATGTGACCAATGTCGAAGGCAAGGGTCCATCTCAAAGCACCATAAGAAGCCAATATCTAAAATACTGGAGGTAGAATTATTTGATATGTAGGGAATAGATTTCATGGGGCCTTTTATGAGCTTATTTGGGATAAAGTACACACTAGTTATAGTTGACTACGTGTCAAAATGGGTCGAGGCTGTGGCTCTGGCGGATAATGAAGGAAAGTGAGTTGTTGCATTTTTAAAGAGAAATATCTTCTCTCGCTTTGGAGTACCACATACCATCATAAGCGATAGAGGATCACACATCTGCAACAAGATATTCAGAGCCGCCTTGGAAAAATATGGAGTCAAACAACATAAGGTGGCTAATCCATACCACCTACAGACCAGTGGGTAGGTGGATATCTCTAATTAGGAAATCAAATCTATCCTTGCCAAGACGGTAAATGCTAGCCAAAAGAATTGGTCAAGGAAGATGGACGACGACTTATGGGCATATCGAATGGCTTTTAAGATGGAAGTGTCTTCAAAGTCAACGGGTAATGAGTCAAACTTTATATTGGTCCAAATAACTCTATAAAAAGTATTGATACTTTCTATCTTGATTAAGTCTGAGTAATCGAGATAACTAAGTCATGCCGTGATGATAAATCAGGCGCTAGTGGGAGGCAGCCCACATTGTCTTGTTGTATAGCATTAATTTAAGTTATTTAGTTATTTGTTTTGATTGATTTATGCAAGCTGAAGGGGTTGTGGAAGTGTGTAGGTACAATAGTGCAGGGAAAATAGAAACTGAAGAAGTTTTAGGTGGCTCACGGACCATCGCAATCTCGATGTACCATTGTGGTAACTGTTGCAACAATATACAGAACCCAAAAAACTAGAGAAGTAGCGATGGGTTGACCGATGGTCCATTATATAGTCGACGTACTATCACATGAACCATCGCTAATATGTCATAAGGTAGTTTCACCGGATTAGGATAATAGTTTGATCGATGGACCATCACACAGGCGTTGGACCATCGTGCTAACCATCGCATTTAACCCTACTTCAGCGGGTCGGGTTGGATCAATTTAAATAGCAAAATTTTTAATTCTTATTCGACCCAAGTAGTTTTAAATAAATAATTTGAAGCAGTTGAGTAACTCCCAAACTATTCAACGCACATGAAACCTTTCATTCTCTCTGAAAACTTTCCACTTCCCTTTTCCCTCCTTTATTTAAACTTCATCCCCTTATTATTCTTTCACTCACAAACAACAAAAGCCCTCCACAAAAGTAAGGTGTCATACTGTATCCTGTGTTTAGTGTACAAGTCAAGGGTAGAATCAAGTGCAGCAACGCAAAGGTTTGAACTCTTCTTTACTCTTTATGTTACTCAATACTAAGAATCAAGAAAGCATGTAAAGGTTGTAATGGTGAAGTAATTTTCTTTGATCTTGAAGTTCTTATGTGTGAGTCTGAACTAAGTTGAAACCTGATAAAATCCTGGGTGAAGTCTGAGTATCCCATGGATCAAGAAAAGCAAAATGAGTAGTGGATTATTGGTTAAAATGCCATGAATAATTGTGCTTGAATTGAAAGTGTGCAAGGTGTTTGACAAAATGTCAAAATAAAGCCTGAAAATGAAAAGGGCAGGCGACAGTCAACGCGACGGATTGTCAAATACTCGATGACCCATCTCCTGAACCATCGCCAAATCCTCAAAATTAAAGCTATTGGAATGACCCTGACGGTTTGAGTCGACAGACTATCGCAGGATCAACGGACCGTGGCCCTATCCGTCACTGGTCCAAAAAGTTTTTTTGTCTTCTGGTCTAAGTTGTTAACTAATAAACATTTCATTTATAGGTATCATGGAAAAACATTACCAACTACTAGAGGTAGAGGTAGAGGTAGAGGTAAAGTCCAAGGGGCCATACAAGGGCTATCACAAGATGCGGATGCCCCGGCACGCAACACCCGACATAATTATCAAATCATTTTTTCATCCTCTGAGTCTGAAGAGCAGTGTGAAAGCAGTAGCAGTAGAAACTCCAGCTCAATTCCAGTTATGGAAGGGGTTGGAGTATCTAACCCCATCCAAGAGGAAAGTCTAGAACAAGCAGATCCAAATTTGGTTCGGCACAAGGATCCGCAAGTGTGAGAAGCTATACGGTGGAAGATTGGGGGAACTCAAGAGCATTTCTACAATGGGCTAGCACCAACAGAAAGGGTAGCCATAAAGAGGGCTATTTTTAAAGATCATCAAATTATGACCACGACCTTGCATGAATCCCCAGAGCTTGAGCGACGATTCAACGAGTAAGAACTGGTATGGATGAGTAGGCCGCTGGATACCTATCAGCTGAATTTGGTCTATGAATTGTTTCCCAATTACTTGGCGGTTCTTGAGAAAAACTGTCCTCCAAGTGCATTAGCGAATGACATGAACAAGCGGGATACTGTTCCTGTTCATAAAGTTGATGTAGATACTTTGAAGTGCACGCTGAAAAGATTCTTATTTGGGCTGGAACATTAGATAACGAGGGAAATTCCAGAATTGGAGCATTGACCTTTTACACGCATACAATAAAAGTTATGGTTAGCTAGAATACTAACAGATAGAGGAGAGACTGATTGGCTACCCAATCCATGCAAATATATATCTAAGTTGTCCCTAAATATAGGGCCAAGTTCTGGTAGGTGATTGTGAGGCTAAGACTAATGCCAACAAGTGGTGATGACCACTTAGAACTCACTAGAGTTGTGATTGTAGATGCTTTAATTGAGGGACTAACAACGGATTTTATCCATATTATTTTTGATAAATTATTTTTTCGTGCCTACAAGACTCAGACTGCGCTACCATTCCCATGCCTTATCACAAAATTATGCAAGAAAGCAAAGGTACCTTTGATTAACGGAGTTGATAATAAGATCCAGGCGACAAAATAAGCAGAATATTAAAAAGATAAGGGATGACTCAAAGTTCGATATGCGAGTCAACAGGCCTCCAGCTCGGCAAATGCAGTCAGTGCCAGTTCCTAAATTAGTAAAGAGTCCTTCAGGTATGCCATTAACATTTTCTACATACGTACCTGCTGCTACTTCTATAGGTTCAACTTCGATGCCCATGGGTGGAACTGTGGATTCTGCATCAGTTCCAACCTAATACTCATAATACAGGCTAAACTAGGAAAATTTTGCAAAGTATGTACAACACAGAAAAGGATTGAAAAGAAATTGTCTATATGAGGGGATGATTTTAAACCATTTGTTGAGAAAATTGTGGAGGAGGCAACCCAGCCTTTCAGTAACATCCAGCTACGAATGGATAACATGGAAGAGCGTATCAACAAGAGGCTAGATACCCTGTTCATTCTGGATTTCACAATATTGATTAAGGAAGTTAGAAAACTCTAGGCTGATGTGGATAGGATAAATCAATAACCACAGCAGCCCATATTTGATCCTGTTCAAATTGTAAGTGATGAAGATGAAGGCCTTATTGATTTAATAGGGCGACCAATCAAAGATAAGGTTAAGAAGGTGGATAAAATAGATAAAAAAGCTGAGAGAGCTGGAAAAATAGCAGAGAAGAAAAGAAAACATACAGCCATGACACTAGAAGAACTGGAAGAATACCAGATGCAGAAGGCAATAAAAAATTTGAAGAAATTAGAAGAGTAGAGGAAGAAGAGAATGAAGGATGAAGCTGCAGTTGTTTCCGCAAGCTCTGCCCCATTCAGGGGGAAAATTTCATACACTGTTAGACAGGTGATACCTCCAATTCTGGAGGGAGAGCTTTTGAGTGTCCCTATCACTATAGAGTCCAATATTGCACCTGGTGAGTATACTGGAGCCTCGCCATATTTCACCAATGCCTCAGATGAATAAGAGGCACTGCAAGTATTTCCATTCCCTTGTACTTAAATTGTATGCATTAAGGACAGAGCATTATTTTTTGTGGGGATGGGATGTGTTTGTACCATGGGGGGTTATATTGCCGATATTCTTTTCCTCTCACGTGTTATCTAAGAGAATCAGCATGTCTAAGTTGTTATTAAGTTGTTGTTAGATTTTTATTTCTTGTCTAGGATTAACTGTAGGGTTGAAATTGTCTTTCCTCAAGACATGTTCTATTGGTAATGTTGTTGCATGGAATAAAAGCTCCATTTCTGTTAGCACCTTGTGTATATATATAGATGACAACCGATTATGGCAAAAGTGTATTTTGTAATTTTGTATAATTAATTCCTCTTACCAAGTGGTAAAATGTTGTGCAACCATGTGTGACTCTGATAATGGCATTAAAAGTTAGTAATGAAGCAAAACATAGCTATGTGATTTGGATCTCGAAAATTAGTAGGTAGAAATTAACTCAGTGCCTGTGTGGGTGAGTATTTGTGTAGTTCTGACATAAGTGTTACACCTAGAACTTTCCTGGATCATCAGATATTGTCATGTGTTTTGACTCAATAAGAGAGGATAGTAGGCCTTCTTATGTTATTAGTCCACTTAGTAAAATGATTGACCCACCAAAATTATTGTGTTCCCTTTGTCAACCCTGTTGAGCTGTGTTAGTTTTTTTTTGTCCAAATAAGTTTGATTCACTCTCTAGAAGGTGTTAAGCACTTAGCTTTGGCCCTAGTCCAATAGTGGACATTGTGCATTTTAACTTAGGCAAATTGCCTAAGTTGAGGGTGGCTACTGCTGGATTGTTAGCAACCTTGGAGGTTGAGTTGAAATTAATTTGAGGGGTAACATCCGACCCTGGTCTAGTTAGCAATCTAAATAGATATTGTGCACCTCAATCTTCTGAATCAGCATAAGTTGAGGGTGGTTGATGATGTGTTACAAAAAAATAGGGTAAAGATAGTAAAATTCTTGTACTTTAAGTAACTTAGCCAAATGAATAACCTTCATTGAGCGTAAAACCTCATCACAACACTTAGCAAGTCCTACTTGATCTTAGTGAGTTAATCATAAGAGAATATTAGGTGATAAGGTCAAGTTTATAGGTGTACACTGTGTTGATAACTTCTTTTCTGAGAGTGAGAAGCTTAGTTTTGTTCACAATTTAACTGTGTGATGTGAGGTGGACTTCTTTGGCTGTGAGGGAATGTTGATTATATCTGTTCTATTTAGTTCATTGGGGTGTTGTATCTGTAACTATGAATATGCTGATTAGTAGTTAATACTAGTAGTAGATCCATATGTGTTAAGATAGCATAACCTAATGGGTAGTGGAATGATTGTATGATTGTGTTGGTTTCACTATGAAATGCCTATCATGATGTTGTTCATATCTGTATCCTGGTATTGAGTTTCTTGAGGACAAGTAATTTCCTTAAGTTGAGGGTGTTGCTTTCCGACTTTTGACGGAACATTTTAGGCCTTTTCCTTAGGATAATTATGTGTTTTCAAGTAACCATTATTGTATTTATCATCGTATTTTAGTACTTTCAGGATAAGGACTAAGTGTGGAGGATAACTTGGACAATCTGAGAAAAAACAAAGGTAAAATAAGAAGCGACGACTTAGGTGACGGACTGTCGACTTTGCGACCAACCGTCGCTTGACCCGTCGACCATAATGCGGAGAATTTGAGTTTGAATTTTAAAAACCCAGTTCTAGAATTATATAAATACCAAGTATTAGGGTTTATTCCAGATTCTTTGTCTTTAGTTTCATACTTTCTCCTCTAGTGAGAGCTTAGTAATACTTTTCATTGAGATTTGATTATAAGCTTTGATATTTTCCATCAAAGATTGAGAAGAATAATGTTGTGATTTTTGTAAGTACTCTTCTGAAGTTATTTATGAACATAAATATAACTTTTATTTTAGATATGGAGATGAGTAGCTAAACTCCTAAAACTAGGGTTGTGGGAGCCTTGATGTAGAGAACTATTTGGGGTTGTGCATAGATTTAATTTCTAATATTATCAAAACTGCATGAATACTTCTTCAATATAATGACATCTTTTGGTTGCAAACTTGAGAAATGAGCCCATGAACACCACTTGTCTGACAAGAAAGTGGATGTTGGGAAAAGAAGTAATTCACATGAAATTCATAGGTTTACCCTTTGAGTTAATGGGTTGATGCCTTAACAGGATTAACCTCATGAGAGTATTATTGAATGATACATGAATCCTTTAAGTTTGAGAGTAGTAAAGGGTGAAACAACCATTAGGTTGAGAAACACGTAGGTAATTCTTAGAATTTAATAATTCTTGCAATTGAATACACAAGTTAGAATTTTAGCACAAATGCACGCCCTAACTGTTTGAGCATCTTGGTGAGCATAACCCTAGTCAATTCATTCTCATTGAAATTACATCTACATTACCTCGCATTAGTTGGATTTTTGTGTGACCGAATATGAAAGAACTCTGTTAATATTTCAAAAATCCCATCTACTCAGGAACCTTAGATCAACAGTCTAATAATATTTACAATACTTAGTGAACACAGTATTCCCTATAGGATTCAACACCCAACCCAGTTGGGTTTTATATTTGACAGTGACCATTTACTCTCTCATAAGAGAGGTGTAATTTGGGTGTATCATGAATATCAATTGAAAGATATAGCTTATTAGTGGTATAAGGAGTGGGACTAGTTGAGGGGTGATAATGCTGAGCAGGTAGTATGGGATAAGTTTTTGGGTACCTTTCTTGATCGTTTCTTTTAGGAGTTGAGGAAGGCTAAGGATGAAGAGTTTGTGATTCTAAAGCAGGGTAAGATGTGTGAAAGAGTATGTCTTAAAATTTCAGTAGCTATCTTGTTATACTCCAGAGTTGGTATCTAGCTAGAGATTTAAGATGAGAAAGTTTATTTTTGGGTTGTCCCATGACTTGATATTAAAATGTAAGGCTTAAATATTAAACAATGATATGGACATCTCCAGACTTATGGTTTATATGTAGCAGGTTGAGGATGAGAATAAGAAACAAGCAAAAATTTGAGAGGGGCACAATAAGAAGTTAACATATTTATAGCAGGGTGAGAGTCTATAGAATAGTAGGAGAGGTGGTAGACAGTAGGCCAAGAAGAGCAATTAGGGAAATTTTAGACTTTGGCTAGTGCTCTTTATCCAAAGCCATCTAGTGATCATTATTTTCAGGCTAGTAGTGGTCCTAAGACACAGGGTGCCCAGTCTTGGGCTAGTTGAGCTCAGTTAGCCCCACCTTATCCTCCTTATAGATTTTGATGAGCTTCATCATGGTTATTATGATAAGAGAAGAAATCACTACTTTATTTATGGTCCTCCTGTCCATATATAGAGAGATTGTCCTATAGCTAAGATAGACATTGAGGCTAATAAGGTTATGGTTGCCACTTCTTCAGCTCCTACACCAAAGGTGTCTACTTTAGGTACCGACACTGGCCAGAATCGTATCTATACTCTTACGACACGCTAGAAATTGGAGGCATATCCTAATGTTGTTACTTATACATTACAACTTTTCTCTCGAGATGTGTATTATTTACCGGATCCGAGTTCTACACTTTCTTCTGTGACCCCTTATATGGTCCCTAAAATATTTCTGACCCCTTTTCTATGTCTACTTTAGTGGGTGATTCTATAGTTTCCAGAAGGATCTATAAGGATTGTGTGGTGTCTATCTTTCATAGAAAGACATTGGTGGATTTGGTAAATCTTGATATGGTAGATTTTGATGTAATCTTAGGGATGGATTATCTTCATTCATGCTATGCTTCTTTAAATTGGAGGACCTAAAAGGTATATTTCTAATTTACTAATGAACCAATAATTGAATGGGAGGGAAGTTCCTTAGTGCCTAAAAAGAGGTTTATTTCTTACCCTAGAACACGGAATTTAATTTCTAAAGGGTGTTTATATCACTTAGTTTGGGTTAAGGATTCTAATTTTAGGGGTCTCTCTTTGCATTTTGTCCCTATGGTTAATGAGTTTCCTGAGGTGTTCTCGATGATCTTTCTGAAATTTCTCCCAATAGGGAAATATTTAGGATTGATCTTCTACTGGATACCCGTCCTATTTCTATTCTTTCTTATTGGATGGCTCCAACGGAGTTCAAAGATCTAAATAAGTAGTTAAAAGATCTTCTTAATAAGGGTTTTATCCATCCTAGCATTTCTTTGTGGGGTACTCCTATGCTTTTTATGTGTTAGACGGATGGGACCCTTCGAATGTGTATAGATTGTCGTCAGCTGAATAAGGTTATAGTGAAGAATAAGTATCCTCTTCGTAGGATTGATAATCTCTTTGACCAACTTTAGGGTGCTAGATACTTCTCTAAGATTGATTTTTGTTCGGAGTATCATTAGTTGAAGATTAGGGAGGCTGATGTTCCCAAGACTGCTTTCTATACCCGGTATGGTCATTATGAGTTACTAGTTATGTCATTTTGGTTGACTAATACTCCGACTGCATTTACGAATCTGATGAACTAGGTGTTTACATACTTTTTGGATCTATTTGTGATAGTGTTTATCAATGATTTCTTGGTGTATTCTATGAGTGGGGAGGATTATGTCAATTACTTCCAAATTGTGTTGCAGACTCTTAAGGATCTGAGATTGTATGTGAAATTTTTTAAGTGTGAGTTTTGGTTGAACATTATGACTTTTCTTAGGCATGTTGTTTCTAGTAAGACGATCATGATGGGTCCACAGAAGGTTGAGGTATTTAAGAGGTGGCCTAGACCCATGACTCCAACCATTATTAGGAGTTTCTTGTGCTAGCTGGGTATTATAGGATGTTTGTGGTGAGTTTTTGTTCTATTGCTTCTTCATTGACTAAGCTGATACAAATAAAGGTGAAGTTCTTGTTGTCCGATACTTGTGAGGGTACTTTTGAGAAGTTGAAGGACAAGTTGACTTCTGTATAGTTTTGACCCTACTCGTACTGATGGTTTTGTTGTTTATTATAATGCGTCCTATATGGGATTGGGTTGCGTGTTGATGCAGCATGGTAGGGTTATGGCCTAAGCTTCTAGGCAGCTTAAGATTCATAAAAAGAATTATCCGACTCATAATTTAGTGTTAGTGGTTGTGGTTTTTGCATTGATAATTTGGAACCATTATTTGTATGGGGTGCATTTAGACATTTATTCAGATCATAAGTTCTTCAGTATGTGTTCACTTAGAAGGAATTGAATCTCAGGTAGAGGAGGGGGCTTGAGCTACTCAAGAATTATGATATGAGTCTCCACTATCATCCAGGTAAAGCTAATATAAATGTTGATGCTTTTAGTAGGTTGTCCATGGGGAGCTTATCTCATATGGATGAGGAAAAAAGAGGATTAGTTAAGGATTTTAACTCTGAGGATGGAGGAGTTATTGTTCAAGAAATTGTTAAACCATCTCTTGGTGTTGAGTTGAAAGGGAAGCAAGTGCTGGACCCTATACTTATGCAGATTGAGAATAATTTGGGTTAGCAAAAGCTTATGGCTTTTGAGATTGGTGGTGATGGTATCCTGAGGTATCAAGGTAGGTTGTGTGATCCTAATGTTGATAGGCTATAAGAAATAATTTTTGCTATGGCTCATGAGTCGAGGTATACCATTAATTCAGGTTTGATTAAGATGTACCATGACATGAAGGAAATTTATTGGTGGAATAATATAAAGAGGGACGTGTCAAATTTTGTTGCCTAGTGTACCATTTTCCAAAAATCAAAGGTAGAACACTTGAGGCCTACTGGAAAATCTCAAGAAATAGTGTTGCCCATGTAGAAGTGGGAGGTCATCAATATGGACTTTAGTACAGGCCTTCCGCGGTCTCAGAATTACTATCATTTTATTTGGGTTATTGTGGATAGGATGACTAAGTCTTATCACTTCTTGCCTTTGAGGACTAACTACTCTGGAGAGGATTATGGCACATTATTTATTCAGGAAATTGTCAAGTTGCATGGGGCGTCGGTTTCCATCATTTCAGATTGAGGTATGTAATTTAATTCTCACTTTTTATATTAATTTTGGAGAGGTTTAGAGAGTAAAGTAAACCTTAGCACTACTTTCCATCCTTAAATAGATGGACAAGAAGAAATGACTATTCAGACTTTGAAGGATATGCAAAAGGCTTATGTGATTGATTTTAAGTTAGGTTGATCACCTTCCTCTTATTGAGTTTGTGTATAATAATAGTTATCATACAAGCTTTCAGATGGCTCCATTCTAGGCTTTATATAGTAGGAGGTGTAGGTCTCCTATTGGGTGGATTGAGGTTGGTGACACGGTTGTTTTGTCCTAACTTGGTTTCTCAAGACATGGAGAGGGTGAAAGTAATTAGAGAGAGGCTTAAGATTTCCCAAAGTCTCCAAAAGTATGATGCGGATATGAGGCAAAGGGAGTTATAGTTTAAGATTAGCGATTGGGTATTTTTGGAGGTTTCTTCTATGAAAGGAGTGATGAGATTTAGGAAGAAGGAGAAAGTTAGTACTCAATATGTTGGTCCATATCAAATTTTGAGAAGGGTTGGGAATATTGCTTTTGAATTAGAGTTGCCTATGAATTTGGATTCTATTCATTCTATTTTCCATGTATCGATGTTGAAGAAGTGTGCGGGTAATCCTTCTTATGTTATTCCTGTGAAGGATGTTGGTATCTCGCATTCTTTGTCTTATAAGGAAGTTTCGATTGAGATTTTGGATAGGCAAGTTTGTAGGTGGAGGACTAAAGATGTGGCTTCGGTAAAGGTTCTTTGGAGAAACCAAAAGGTGGAAGAACCTACTTGTAAAGATGAAGGGGACATAAAGTCCAAATATCTATATCTATTTCTTGCGTAGGATGAAAATTCTTGAGGTATTATTCTCATTTTCCTTCACGTGGAATTTCTAAATTTTGGAATGTGTGCATCCGTTCTTGTTATCGTGCTAATGGGTGCCTTAACTCCCCATTCAGGGCTGAATGATCCTTTCTTGTTTTGGACTCTTAAATTTTCTATGTGATTATGTTCATTATTCGGAGTACGGCTTAAGTGATGAGTCATAGGCTCTCTTCACGAGTCGTATAATCCTAATCATAGCCATACTAGTGAGGTTTCCTAGTGTTCCTATTTGGAACATGACTTGGCCCTCACGACTCGTAAGGTCTGGTCATGAGTCATAGGGTGTGACTCGTGACCATTTTAGTATAGTGGCCTTGAGTTTTTGCTCAGTCTATGAGTAATGGGGACGACTCGTGACCAGTAACCACGAGTCATTACCTGACCCGTAGCGAGTAGTAATAGCTTTTTGCATGTTTTAAGTGGGGTTATTTTGGTCTTTCCTTTCTACCCCATTATTTCCCGCGACATAAAATACCTTAAAGGACCCCATAATTATTCATTACTCAATCATAAACACCATTCTCTGTTCTCAAACTTCGGAAGATAGGGAAAAGCTAGGGTGGTTTTAAGGGATTTGTTATCTAAGCTTCAATTGGTGACTTTTCTTCCAAAATTCTTGGTGTCTTCTGGCATGTATCTCTTCCCTAGATTATATATATATACAAAGCATGTGTTTTATTGTTATCCATGTGGTTGCAATTGTTTGATTTTGAATGTGGGTCAATGGATTTGGAAGGGTTATTATGTGAATTGGTTTCCCATGGTTTAAATTGGTTATTCATGTTATTTCTTATGATTTTAGAATCTAAATATGTTCGTGGGTGTGGGAGTTGATAGGGGAACATGTTTTTCAAAAATTTTATGGTTTAATGGTTTTGGAATTGGCTTTAACCTTAACCCAACTTGTGAAATTAGTTTTGAAACGTGTATTTATATATATAATCTACTTCACTTTTGAAATCATGCATTTCATAAAAGGTTAACGGAACACAAATTGGTTTTGAAAGGCCCTGATGGCCATGGATTGGTTTTAAAGTGGAAACTTTAGAGTCAGTTTGACTAATTGGTTTTGGTAATGGGTTAAATAGAATTGTCTTGCAAGATTAGCTTTATTTGGTATGATGATACCAATGGTAAATACCTAATTAAAAGAATCCTTGGTTAATGGATGCGAATGTGTGTAAATGGTTTTAATTTGGGCTTAAAAGGGGTTGGGTAGCTCACCGTGAAAAGTGGAGGTCCCGGGGTGGATTGATATTGGAAACCATATTTTCCGGCATGGGGGTATTGGTGATCGTGTGCATAGTTCACACATTATATATATATATATCTTTAGTGAAATGGTTGGAGCCTCGGTGGCTTTGGACCTTCCTCGGATTTTCCTGGTTTGTGCGGCTAACACATGCTAGGACCCTTTCAGCAGGAGGAGTTGAAACAATATAGCCCGTGGGTGCCCTTAGGGCATTTAGAGCTACAAAGTCTAGGTAAATGGTTTTTAAATCTCATTCTTAAACCTTATCCCCAATCTTGGCATCTTATATATATGTATATATGAATGTGTGAAAATGGTTTTTGAATGGTTTTGGACTGATTTTATTATGACATTATTTTGTCCCTTCCCTGAGTTACATGTTTGTGCTCATCCCACTAACTTTCCCCAGATGCTACATCATTTCATGATGTAAGGTCCTAGGGGTTTTTTGATTACTTTGTGAAGAGTTAAGTGGTTCTGATTCACTCATTGGTCCTCTTAAAGTGATGAGCCTCCATCTTTCGAATGGCCGGGCATTTCACTACTTTCTTTTTGTTTTTAGATATCCATCTTCTGAAATTCCAAAAATCACTACTCCTTCCACTTGGTGCTAAGTACTACTCCTAACTAAATATAAACTGATCTACTGAATAGCTTAATAATACTGAAGTCCTGAGGTTGAAAGATAAGTTCTTTTTCTGAAAGCATTCTAATCATAAAGACTGAAGGACTAAGTGTTTGACTATCAATGCATGATATCCTAGGTCATCAGGTGTTCAATACTCGCCAACTCTAAAGAATGAAACTAATAATGACAATTTAAACCTTTGAAAAATGGGAAATTTCATAGAAAAAATCCAACATATTGATATCAATATACTGAAGATCCATAAAATGACAAGTCTGTAAGGATAATCAATTTCTTAGGAACACATGGCATATCAATTAATATAGACTGAACTCCACCAAGTAATGCATAATTTATTCTCAAAGAGGTTGGAATCTATAAAACATGCATAATCCATTATTTATTAAAATAACCAAGTTATAGCCATGAAGATCATGCATAATAACTTTGAATAGGAACTATAATAATAAAATAACATGGTAGATTCAATTTTTCAAGAATTTAAAATTATTGGGTATTAACCCTAGATCATAAGTTCATAGAAATCATAATTAAAATTCATGTTTTAAAACTATATTTTGGTCATAAGAGTGAAAAGAATCCCTTATTAAACACCCACATACCTGGACTTATGAAATTTTGGATTGAAGCCTTGGGAATCTAACTTTGAGAAAAACCCTAGGTTATTCTTGTTTGAGAGTTGAATTGGTTGATTTTTTAACTTAGAATTAGTTTGCAAAAAATAATAAGGAATTTGGGCAGATTAAATAGACTTATACATCTTGTAACAGGTGAAACAACGTATTTTGGGGGTAAAAAGATTGGGAAAAGACCAAATAACCCATTAAAATTCATCTAGAAAACTCCTGGAAGTAGTCCCAAAGGCTCACGTAATAACTTGTAGGGTCTAATTATGAGTCGTAGATGAGTTGTATCCAAAGGGCTCAAATTTTGATTCCCACTTATGTCACTATGTGTCACCCTATGACTCGTAGTGTCTCACAATGACCTGTAGGGTCTGACAATGACTCGTTGTCATGACAGCTTTGACAATGCTTCAGTAAATCGGCCATAACTTCTTATTCCAATATTAGATTTAAGAAAAACTGAATGAATTGGAAAGATAGTTCAATTATCTATCTTTTGATTGGTATTAATATCAAAAGCTCTTACTAATCTAGAAGTTATGCTTGTTTGAAGTTGACTATAGCAAATAATTCACGAGAAATTAATCGGTAAGGGAGGATATGATTTGGATATGATCTAGGAGTTATATTTGGCCTTAATACATCTCTAAATCACTTAAATAATATCAATACATGAAGTTTTATTTTAAATTCACTTTAATCATGTTTCTAATCTTAGCTTCAATTTTTGGGGTGTTACAATATCTCTCCCTTAGAGTCATTCATCCTTAAATGAAAAATGACCAGGCTAAAAGGATAGGGAAAGAGATGTAATCCTTATATTGAATTATAAGAGCTATATACTAACACCATGACTAAATCTTCAACTGACACTTGGTCTGGTCAATAAAATCAGCTAACTTACTAGTACTGTCTAATTGACTTCTGAAGATGGATAACTAACACGAAATTGATTTCTGAATTTGGAAATCTATTATGGTTGGGACTAATTTAGAATGGAAGTAAGGACTCAATAGAGTTTACACATTGAATAAATTACAAAAATAAGCTCATGGGATACATAAAACTCAGGATAGTTAGACTAGATAAAAAGATGGGAAACTATTGGAGCTTTTCTGTCTGATCGCTGAACTGAATTGCTGGATATACAGACTAACCCAAACTGATATTTTTATAACTCAAATGATGCATTCCTAGCACGAACATATATCTAC
Source organism: Capsicum baccatum var. pendulum (assembly GCA_030864225.1). Lineage (NCBI taxonomy): Eukaryota > Viridiplantae > Streptophyta > Magnoliopsida > Solanales > Solanaceae > Capsicum > Capsicum baccatum. The sequence continues at coordinate 131,162,937 of CM061557.1, forward strand.
AACTATAAAGTCATATATAATGATATAAATTTCTTACTCACTGAGAAAGAAATATTTGTTTCCTTCAATGCTCCTTATCAGAGGCTCTAATAACATTAGGGAGGAAGGAGTTTCATCCATGATCTGAGTGAGATATCTGAATAAGGATTATAATAATGTTTGAGCATCCAAATCTGCAAGTCTGAGCTTTTAGATTAGGAATGACTTGGAGCTGAACATGAGACGCCTCTTATCTGAGATATCTGATAGAACTAATATGCTTTAATCAATGTGATTGATAACTTCTAACTTAGTAACATTCACCAATTATGCTCCTAACTACAAATATACCACACTTAACTAGCTGAAACTTCTAACCTTCTGAGGGATACACTCTTAATGGCTAATAAAGGTTGAGTCTAGTTGCATGCTCATACCCTATTCAAGATTTACTCAGAGATATAAAGAACCACTACTTAAATGACTACACTAGTCTCAACTACAGAAATCTATATTCTATATCTACTTGAAGTGATTAGGCTCAAAATTGACTGCCTTTTGCCACCTTAAACAATCCGCCTTAAGTACTAATCAAAGAGTCACTAACAACCATAAGACATTATTTGCAGGTATATCAATAAATAATTCAAGACTATCACTCAAATGCCAACAACATCACTATCAAAGCATAAAAAGGGTCACTGGAGAACTAGAACATAAGGGTCTGATATAAGAAGGATACTATGAAATTTAACTTAAGGATTTTTCATGAATTCAACACATAACTAAGGTCAAGGGAGTAAAATATAATTGGAATAAAATTTTTCAAGAGATTTGATCTGAGAGAATACATGACGTAAAGTTATCTCACTAGTTATTGAGGATATATCATGAGTACCTGGAATTGATTATAATGTAAAACATGAGTACATATGTCATGATCTTCATGACTTAAGAGTGAAATTCATAAATACATGGAATGTGATTCATATTATTGAGTGAACTGTCACTCTTTATTCTAGGAACTAGGAGTAGACATGATTCTGTACAAAGTTCAAGAATAAGAGCTATGATCATGGAGCTGACTTGTAATATATGAGTAGAGTGTCACAATGAGTATCTTAAAAAGTTGTACCAAGATAAGAATGGGTTGTGCATCCTCCTTCCCTAATGTTGTTCTAGAACTCACTAGCATCACTACTAGAATTTTAAAACCTAACTTGGATTTTTTGTTATATCGTCTACTCCTTAAATTAAATCCATCATTTTGAGTTTGTGGACCTCGTCAATAAACTCTAAACTGAACTAAAATCCCTCTACTCAAGATTTCGAGATATAATAGTACACATAAATACTAAACTCCCATGAAAAACTATATTTGAAAGTGTAAAATCCACTTCTAGTACCTTATTCTGAGATGCAACTCTTAACTTTCTATAGCCTCAATAGTCATCATATAATAACTTAAATGCAACTAACTTAGAGCCTTTTGAAGTATCACAATACCCTTGGGGTCGTTTGGTGTGAAGTATAAGGGATAAATAGTCTCGGGATAAAATGAAGGATTATTTTATCCCTTGTTTGGTGTGAGGTATTAGCTAGTACCGAGCTTATTTATCCCACCATTTATACCATAATGATAGGATAAGTTATCCCATATACATGATGGGGTACCTATTCCCGAGATGACTAATCCCAGGATTGATTATCCTGGATAACTCTTTCACAACAAAATGACCCCTTAGTACATATCTTTTGCTCCTAGAATTCAAAATGCTTTTCTCTATTATCTTGATCATCCACAATCCAAACATATACTCTAACACTTAACATAGATATCCCCATAAGTTTTCATGCACTATACTAACTTACTACTACTAGATATGAATCATGAAATACTAACTAACTCAAAATTTTATGAACATACTCAACCTTAACAAATTTCTCTATCATTCTGGTCACTGCCTAATCTTGATCCTGACTGAAGAATTAACATACTATAAGTCCTCTTAATTGGTAAATATCTCACAAAGTTCCATTATACAATCTACACAACACCTATATGTCTCCATGGATACATAATCTACTGAACTTCAGATAAACGCTATCCCTAATCTATTTCTACTACACTTTTAGGCTCATGCTTCTACTTTGGGTTGTACTTTCATAGGATTCTGAGACGGGATCTGAGGGCACATCTTACTTTGGATTGGTGCATGATTTTCATGAACAATAATAAACTCTTTTAATATTATTTAATTTAATAGTGATGGGCTCATCTGAAGTAGTTGTGCGATCTTATAACTGTCTATAAGGATTGTTTGACAAAACTCTATCAGTAGGAATTTTAGCTTGATTATTTCTATTATCTAAAACTAAGGCATAGTCAACATGAATTGAATAATTCTAGAATCTATATATGTTTCATAGAGAATATCTTTATCGCACGATTTGAGATATAAAAGAAAGGAAATAATTCCTAAATGACTCGTAGCATACCAAAGAAAAGTATAGACATCTCTGCACCATTCTGCAGGACTCTGCAAGACAAGGCTTCAAGACATCCTAGGAAACTTGAACTTGTCTCTGATACAAAGCTTGTCATGACTCGAGACTACCCCTAGTCATAACACGGTGCTTAGAACCACAAATGATCCTAATCAAACTCTTGGTACTGGTATAATGCTTGAGAAATTGATTATAACATACATAAAAGCTAAACTAAATAAACGGAACCGTAATCATAGAATAAATAGGATTAATACATTAATTAGTTGAAACTTTAGTTACAACATCTATATTCTAAAAAAAAAAAAGAAGTTGATTACGCCAAATCTAACTGACTATCTATGAAGTCTCTACTAATACTTATTATAGGTGACTAGGACATGACCCTCATCTATCTCTAATCAACACATACGAAAAATAAAATAAAATACTGAAACTAGAACTTACTTAAGTCTTCAAAATAAGAGAACATTGTTGGTCGTATGCTATCATCTGCTTGATTATGATCCTTATAGAAAGAACCTGAATCTATGTCACATCAAAAAAATATAGGCAGAAGAGGTATGCGATCAGTACTTTGGAATATACTATGTATGTGAGATATTCACTGGTCATGAAAACACTTAAAACATGCTTTGAAATTGAGGACATAGTCACTCACTAAAATATGCATTTAAAATGTGTCGTATGTAAAATCTGTGTGGGATGGTGAAATATCTGACTCATGATCTACATAATTTTTAAAAAAGTGAAAAGTTGTAGAAGTGTGAATAGTTCATATGATTTAATGTTGTTGTTGAACATGCTGTAAATACACACTCAATGATAACTGATTGCAAAAGAGTTGAACTGAAGTACAATGATTCTATATGAAAAACACAAATATTAATATGCAATGATAATCTGGAAACTCGTGGTTTAATATCAAGTGAAACTAAACTACGGATCATGTACAAATACTGAGTTTGATCTGCAGGAGTTACTGTTAACCGACATATAATCATGTGAACTAAACATGGAGTTCGAATATAATCTCCATTGAAATGGTCCCAATATACCTTGTCGGAGTATAAAGACTGATCTGACATGGTACTACTAAACTGATCTCCAGAAAGACTAATGTATCAAGCCTGGTCTGATAGGTGTCACTTTAAAATGTATGGTGGCATTGTAGTTCTGTGACTTAGGGACTTCTACCAGAGGTCTCAACTTAACTGATGGATTACCCTCCATCCCTGCATCCGCTCAGGGCTAAGTACTACTCCTAACTAAATATTTACTGATATACTGAATAGCTCAATAATACTAAAGTCCTGATGTTGAAAGAAAAGTTCTTTGTCTGAAGGCATTCTATATCATGAAAACTGAAGAACTAAGTGTTTGACTAATAATCCATGATATCCTAGGTCATCATGTGTTCATAACCCGCCATCTCTGAAGAATGCAACTAACATTAACCATTTAAACCTTAAAAAAAAGAAAATTTCGTAGCACAAGTCCAAAATATTGATATAAATTTACCAAAGAGCCATGAAATGACAAGTCTTCAAGGATAACGAACTTCATGGGAACACATAGCATGTCAACTAATATAGACTGAAATCCACTAGTTATGCATAATTTATTCTGAAAAAGGTTAAAATCAATAAAACATACATAATCTATTACTTATTCAAAATAACTTATTTAAAGCCATGAAGTTCATGCATAATAACTATTAATGGGAACAATAATAATAAAATAACATGGTAGAATTAAATTTTCAAGAATTTTGATAATTGGGTATTAACCCTAGATAATGAGTTTATAGAAATCATAACTGAAATTCATGTTTTAAAACTAGGTTTTGGGCATAAGGGTGAAAGGAATACCTTATTGAATACCGACATACCTAGACTGATGAAATCTTGTACTGAAGCCTTTGGAATCTGGCTTTGAGAAAAACCCTAGGCTTATTTTAACGCCCCAAAATTGGGTCCCGAGATGTCACACGGAGTTTAGGATCACAAGTGACCCCAAGCTAACCCTTCTACTAGCATAACTCATAAGCAACTGAACAAAAAGTATAAATCTATACAAATCTGCGAAAAATAACTCTTTTCTGAATATGATAGATACAAAACTAAATTTACAAGATTACAACTCTGCTTTTACAACCAAATCTGGAATGGAATACATCAACTTCTATTGACGGTCTATGAAGCCTCTATTAGTACTGACTGTAGGTAGCTGGGTCATGACTCCCGACTAACCCAACTCAATACGACTGAATATAGAAAATACAACACTTCTCAAACTGTATAACTAACTCAAGCCCTTGAATCAACAGGACTCATCACCTGCTGACTGAATGTCGCGAACTGACTGGATCTGAAGATGTACACTATACCTTGTACCTACATTACTAGAAAATATAGCCCAACAGATAGGGTATGTGTGGGTCATTACCATGGAAATGTACCGAGCATATGGGGGTGCAATGCATATATAAAATAATATTTTAATATCATCACAGTTTATAAGATTATGCATGCTGATATAAATGACTCACTTAGCTCAAATTAAAACCATCATAATCATAAGAGAGTAAAATGTATCGGGTGAAACATGTGAGTCATCATAATAAATCTCAATTCACTTGCATCTCAATTCCAAATCATCAAAGCAATCAAATCTCATAATAATTCTCTTTGGAATATATGTTCATTGAATCTTTAAAAAACAATGACTTTCTCAAACTCAGTCTTTCAAAGAAATACGTTTTCATCTAAGATAGAAGAATAAGACTTTTTATATTAGATAGGAGAATACACACACAGACATTGGGAGTCTCTTACAATTGACATAAACCATGTGAGCTACATAGAGTCCAATGTCTAACCCACGTTGGGGAGAGCTGTCCTATCCTTGCCATCAGAATGGGACCTTAAATCATCAATCCAAACACTAGTGATCACTATATAAATCAGCCTCAGGTTCACAACCTATGGGGGCACGTAGTTCTAGGAAAGTACCAATCCTGCTATATCTCCCGCTCGGTGCTAAAGACTACTCTCGAACTTAGCTCAGATCTTTTTAAAAGAAAATCGACAAATAAATATTTCAACAATTCACAACGGGAGCCATCATGCTAGCCCTTTCATAATAAAACAATAAAAGTGGATTTTTTTCTCATCTCGGTTTCAAAAACAACCCCTTTTACGACCAAAAGGTCAAGGCTTCTTTATCATCTCAATTTATTTAAAATCAAGGTGTTTATAACACATGATTTTCTCAAAATAATAATCTCAAATAGGGTTCCAAAAACCCATACATGAATATCACCATAAAACCTTTCAAAGTTTCATACTTTATGACATAAGCACAAAAATAATCACTTAAAACTTAAAATTTCAGCTTTATAATCATACATCTTGATAAAGAAAATTATCTTTGGGATTCAAATCTCATTGTGCTTATAGCACATAATTTCTTGAAGTACAATCCCAATTAGGACTCAAGGTCTCATACATCAAAATCATATTAAATTTTCTCAAGATTCATGCTTTTCATCATAAATATATATAACTTACTTTAAAATCTGGAAAATCCAGCTTTATATACAAAAATGTCATCATTCTCACTCAATTCAACTTTCAAAACGTAGAGAGTATCATAACCTCATGTAAAACCATATAGGGTATAAATTTATGCTTCAAATTCATATCAAAACATGTAAAATCATGTATATTCATAAAAGAAAAATTAATTTGGGCACAAGAACGAAAGGGTGTTTTTGTTTAAAAATTCCACATACTTTGAAATTGAAGCTTTGGATGAATTCTTAACCTTGGGACTCTATTCGTGAAAATAATAGGTACTTCTTGTATCCCTCGGAATGGGGATTCCGAACCTCGAAGAATTATTGAAAACTCATGGTTGAGTCTTGAGATATTTGAATTTTTAGGTTGAAACCCTAATGAATGTTCTTGGTGATTTTGAGAAAGAGTAAACTTATTTTGGTGTTATGGGAGTTTAATCCCGTGTTATAGACATATATAGGGGTGTTTTTGGCACTTGGAAGTGAGGTATGCGGCGCACAACCCATGGAAAACCTTAAGGTGTGTGTTACACACCTTATGTCTGGCATTTAAGTATGCCTCGCTCTCCCAATCGCACACATTGGATTGGGCGGCGTATTGCCCATCGCACACCCTTACTACCTCTCACGAAAATGGGCATAACTCTTCGCTCGGTTATCGGATTTTTGTGAAATTTGTATCATTGGAAAGATAATTCAATTATCTACAATTTGCTATGTATTAGGATAAAAAATTCCATGTATATTAATAGATATTCACGTTTGAAGTTGACCCTTGTAGAATCGAATGTCAAACTTTGGATGAATCAATTGGTCTTAGCTCAACCTTGTTCTAGGTCATTGCTATAAACATTTTCCACCTATAAACTACTCCATATACTAGGATAATGATTATGAAACTTGTATTCAAGTGAGAATCGCTTGTATTAGAGCTTAGACACGCAAGAATGATGGTTAGAATTCTAGCACGAAAATACAGGGTATTACATTATCTCCCCCTTGGGAACATTCGTCCTCGAATGTGGATAATTAACTTGAAACACAGAGGAATATTAGTCTTCAAGCTATCGTGTGTAACTGATAGAACTGACTCACTGGATCTCAAGAATAATGAGTTACTGAACTGGTCTGCAAGTGCATGAATCCTCAAGAAAAAAATAACTATATGGGTAAGATAGAAACGAGAGTGTCAACTTATGAGTAACCATTACTTTGCATTGGATCTGATCTCATGAGAAAGGATGAGATGTTTATGACATGAAAACTTGAGGTATTACAACATCCCCCTCTTGGGATGATTCATCCCCGAATGATAATAATTTGATAAAAATACTAGGAAGAGACTGTGATACTACACAGGACACTTACAAACTGAATCATGACTTAATATTTGAAACTGAAACTGATGCATGAGCTGAGCTGAATTTATAATTTATTTGGACGCAAACACATTACCTCTTGAAATATACATACGTATAAGACTGCGGATAGTAAGACTATCTGGAAAATTAAAAATCTATAGGAATCTATAGGAGCTTATCTCCTTGCTTGCTAAACTAGACTGTAGGCTATATGGACTGGATCATACTGACTACCCATACTCAAATGAAGTATTTCTTCAGCACTTTTCTACGAAATTCTATTAACATTATGGAGCAACAAATTTGGTCATGATCTAAACAAAATATCTGACTAAGGAATCATAACATTGATATAACTCTATAGCATGAAATATAATTATATAACTCATAAACTAGGATAGGATTGCTAGGCCGTAGGCAACACAACTTCTTACTTTCAATCTTAACATCACTTCTCAAATGCTCTCTCAACTATACTATTCCTCTTAAATACCATACTCATTTGATTCAACTTATAATTTTAATATTGGCACTGCGAAATCTTTTTACTAAGGTCTAAACAAAACTAAGTTCTCTTATCATGATCAAGCCTAATACTAAATCACAAGATACAACATGCCAAACCACAATACTAGTCTAAACCACGAGGTTCAATATTCTATATCTTCTTAGAGGTCACACCCTAAGCATAACATTCCTTACCACTTCAATGACTAATTTAAAACTCTTGATATGGATTCACTAGTGCATATTACATTCATCATCTTACACCCAACATGACATTCAAGACTATCATTAAAAATCACATATAACTTTAAGGCAAATACCCCTAAAGGCATACTTCACATATTCTCTAAACCTTTATCAACAACAATTTTCTTGCACTATTCTTAAAAACATACACACAATTTCTAACTAACCATGACATGTATCAAAGACTTGGCCTTAATATTTCTTCACACTTTAACCTTAGATAGAAAAGCATAAATAATCTTATCTTTGTCCTGAGGAATAAAATATCAAAGGCATGGATTCATTAAAGAAATCTAAGATGAGGACATGTATGATATAATACGAACTTCACTAGTATCATGAGTTTAAAAATTGGTCATACTTTGAAACATGAGTTTATATGAGCTATTCAACATAAGACTGGAGTTCATAGATTCATAAGAGATAACTCGAATCACAGAGTGAAGCTGTTACATGCTTGCTAGAAGTTGAGAATGGGCTTGAGCACACATGATAGGTATAAGCATAGGCCCGTGGCATGGATTTATCAAGCAAGTGATGATTTGGTGTCATAATGACTGAAATCCAAGGAATACTCTAGAGTAAGAAGGGATCACTATCTCATCATAACTCATTATTGACATGTATCACAATCTAATTCTCAAAACTCGGTTTGGTTCTTCACTAACCATCTCCCCCTTAGGTCAAAGCTGGTATTCTAAGAATGATGGTCTATTCTATATCCTCGAGATTAAGCCATAATTTCATCATTCTACTATCTACACATAAATTCTAAACTCACAAGAATAAACAAATTTCAAACTTACTGACTTCATTCTTGAACAACCCATCCATATGCCATCCTTAATTCCTAGCTTCAATAATCATCATCAAAGACTTACACTCTCATTTGCAACCATATCTATATCTCTAGTCACATAATCATAGCCTACCAAGATCATACTTCTATACTTATATTTTCCCCGAACCATGAGAATAATAATCATACTTAAAAGGCTCAACATCTTCAATCATAACTCCTTAACTTAGCTGTCAAGAACATCATAAATTATCTAACTAGCCTTTCTCCACCTAAAAACTCAACGTTACTACTAACCACACAATATGAAACAATCTTCAAAAAATAATGCAGCCCCATAGCACCTTGGGCACACCTATACATCATACTAACTATGAACACATGATCTTGCACTTTTGCATACACTATTCAGGCCTACTAGATAACCTTTATATAACTAGCATTAACAACCGAAACATCCACTGTTCAACTTAATGTCTAGTGCTAAACATGATTTATAATCCAATCTCACAAACAATTCTCACTTCAAAACTATAGAACACAACATTAAGAAAAACTAGTACACAATGACAATCGATCATAATCATATGGCCTATCTAATTCATAATCTGTTAACACATCCTCCTTCTTCACATCATTATTATTTACCCATCTTCACACCTAAATTACTTTCATAGCTCTATAAATATCAACTAAACTTCCTCTTGCAATCTCAGGAAAGCCTAAATTAATAATACTCAACCACTAAGTACTTTCATCAAAACCTATACTTTCCTAGCACAACAAATACCATCAATAACTCTTTTCATACTTCAAGCAAACAACAATCCACCTTAACTAATAATCTCCTTCTCTATCTTTACTAAACTAACAAACAAAGGTATATCACTTCATTAATAATTCAAGCATAAGCAACAAAATTCAGCTATACATATTAAGTAAATTGCCCTTACCACCTTTCTTGTCACTACACTTCTAAACCCACACATTCAACTAACACAAGAACAACAAGATAAATAAAAAGTTGCTAGTGAATCGAAATAGGCCCCACATGGCTTCACTAGACTTTGGTTTTGTATTTTGAACAAGAAAGTTAGATGAATAACAAAGCAACTATGCTAGTGAATCAAAATAGGCCCCACACGGCTTCACTAGACTTTGATTTTTCACAAATACATTGATAACAAAATTATGTAATAGAATAGAAACTTGACACACAGCATTCAATGATCTAAGAAGACACTACTCTGTCTTAATTAAATAACTCATAAGAACGAGGGCATAACTTAAATTTGAGGGACTTATGACACACTAGAAGGCTCCTCTCAAACCACTTCATGAAACCTCTGAAACTTCTGCCAGAAAATATAAGAGCATTATCTGGGCAGGAAATTAGAACTTGTCAAACATATTACCTCAAGAACACTACATAGATAGAGAAGTATAGATTATCATTATGGATTCTGAGGAGAAATTTGAAAGCATATTTGACTCGGGCTTAGTGCATGATTTCTACAGGCCTGATAAAGCACTTTAGTTTTTGGAACTTAAAAGTACTGATAGGATACTTTTGTAGCTCTCTTACAATTTCATAACCATCTATGGAGAATTAAGCTCAACTATTTCTGATACCTTGTAAATAAGGAAGAGATGGCCTGACTAGGGTGAGATGAGAATCTGTATAAGTTTTTTGGAGAACTTTTCTATAGCACGATTTAAGAATTGAAAGAATGGAGACATTTCCTAAATGCCCTGTAGCCTCTAAAAGAAAAAAACAAACGTCTCCGTACCATTCCACAAAACTCTACTAGACATGGCTTCATAGACACCCTAGGATGCTTGAACTCTATGCTCTGATACCAAGTTTGTAACGCCCCAAAATTGGGTCCTGAGACGTCACACGGTGCTTAGGATCACAAGTGATCCCAAGCTAACCCTTCTACTGGCATAACTCATAAGAAACTGAACAAAAAGTATAAATCTATACAAATCTGCAGAAAATAACTCTTTTTTGAATATGATAGATACAAAACTAAATTTACAAGATTACAACTCTGCTTTTACAACCAAATCTGGAATGGAATACATCAACTTCTACTGACTATCTATGAAGCCTCTACTAGTACTGACTGTAGGTAGCTGGGTCATGACTCCCGACTAACCCAACTCAATACGACTGAATAAAGAAAATACAACACTTCTCAAACTTTATAACTAACTCAAGCCCTTGAATAAAAAAGACTCATCACCTGCTGTCTGGATGCCGCAAATTGATTGGATCTGAAGATGTACACTATACCTTGTACCTACATTATGGGAAAATGTAGCCCAACAGATAGGGTATGTGTGGGTCAGTACCATGGAAATGTACCGATCATACGGGGGTGTAATGCATATATAAATAATATCTTAATAGCATCACAGTTTATAAAATTATGCATACTGATATAAATGACTCACTTAGCTCGAATTAAAATCATCATAATCATAAGAGAGTAAAATATATCGGGTGAAACATGTGAATCATCATAATAAATCTCAATTCACTTCCATCTCGATTCCAAATCATCAAAGAAATCAAATCTCATAACAATTCTCTTTGGAATATATGTTCATTAAATCTTTCGAAAACAATGACTTTCACAAAACTCAGTCTTTCAAACAAATATGTTTTCATCTCAGATAAAAGAATAAGACTTTTCATATTAGATAGGAGAATACACACACACACACATTGGGAGTCTCTTACAACCAACATGAACCATGTGAGCTACGTGGAGTCCAACGTCTAACCCACGTTGGGGAGAGTTGTCCTATCCTTGCCATCGGAGTGGGACCTTAAATCATCAATCCAAACACTAGTGATCACTATATAAATCAGCCTCAGGCTCACAACCTACGGGGGTACGTAGTTCTAGAGAAGTACCAATCCTGCTATACCTTCCGCTCGGTGCTAAAGACTACTCCCAAAATTAGCTCAAACCTTTTCAAAAGAAAATCCACAAATAAATATTTCAACAATTCACAATGGGAGCCATCATGCTACCCCTTTCATAATAAATCAATAAAAATGGATTTCTTTTCTCATCTCGGTTTCAAAAACAACCCTTTGTATGATCAAAAGGTCAAAGCTTCTTTATCATCTCAAATTATTTAAACTCAAGGTGTTTATAACATGATTTTCTCAAAATAATAATCTGAAATAGGGTTCCAAAAACCCATAAATCAATATCACCATAAAACCTTCCAAAGTTTCATACTTTATGACATAAGCACAAAAATAATCACATAAAACTTAAAATTTCAGCTTAATAATCATACATCTTGGTAAAGAAAATTAGCTTTGGGATTCAAATCTCATTGTGCTTATAGCACATAATTTCTCAAAGTACAATCCCAATTAGGACTCAAGGTCTCATACATCAAAATCATATTAAATTTTCTCAAGATTCATGCTTTTCATCATAAATATATATAACTTACTTTAAAATCTGGAAAATTCAGCTTTATGTACAAAAATGTCATCATTCTCACTCAATGCAACTTTCAAAACGTAGAGAGTATCATAATCTCATGTAAAATCATATAGGGTATAAATTCATGCTTCAAATTCATGTCAAAACATGTAAATCATGTATATTCATAAAAGAAAAATCAATTTGGGCACAAGAACAATAGGGTGTTCTTGTTGAAAAATCCCACATACCTTAAAATTGAAGCTTTGGATGAACTCTTAACCTTGGGACTCTATTCGTAAAAATAATAGGTACTTCTTGTAGCCCTCAGAATGGGGATTCCGAACCTCAAAGAATTATTGAAAACTCATGGTTGAGTCTTGAGATATTTGAATTTTTAGGTTGAAACCCTAATGAATGTTCTTGGTAATTTTGAGAGAGATTAAACTTATTTTGGTGTTATGGGAGTTTAATCCCGTGTTATAGACATATATAGGGGTGTTTTTGGCACTTGGAAGTGAGGTATGCGACGCACAACCAATGGCAGACCTTAAGGTGTGCGTCGCACACCTTATGGCAGACATTTAAGTATGCCTCGTACTCCCAATAACACATATTTGATTTGACAGCACATTGCCCATCACACACCCTTACTGCCTCTCACAAAAATGGGCATAACTCTTCGCTCGGGTATCAGATTTTTGCGAAATTGATATCATTGGAAAGATAATTCACTTATCTATTATTTGATAGGTCTTGTTATAAAAAAATTACATATATAGTAAGATATATTCGTATTTGAAGTTGACCCTTGTAGAATCGAATGTCAAACTTTGGATGAATCAATTGGTCTTAGCTCAACCTTGTTCTAGGTCATTGCTATAAATATTTTACACCTCTAAACTACTTCATAGACTAGGATAATGATTATGAAACTTGTATTCACGTGAGAATCACTTGTATTAGAGCTTAGATGCGCAGGAACGACGGTTAGAATTCTAGCATGAAAATACGGGGTATTACACTTATGCTTGCTTAAGAGTTGAATTGATTAATTTTATGACTTAGAATTAGTTTACAAAAAATAATGAGAAATTTATGGTAATTAAATAGACTTATACCTTTTATATAAGGTAAAAATACATCTTTTGGATTTAAAAAAATGGGAAAATACCAAACAACCCCTTCAAAATTATTTGGAAAACTCTTGGAAGCAGTCCCGATGGGTCACGTAATGACTAGTAGGGTCTGCCTACAAGTCATGGCCTGAGTAGTATCAAAAGGACTCATATTTCAGTCCCCACTAATGTCACTATGAGTCATAGGATGACTCACAGTGTCTAACAATGACCCGTAGGGTCTGACGATGAGATTTGGTAGTGCTTCAAGAAATTGGTCATAACTTCTTTCTTCGATGTCAGATTTAGTCAAAACTGGATGCATTGGAAACTTAATTCAATTATAAGTCTTTTGGTTGGTCTTTATACCAAAACATCTTTGTAATATGGCATTTTTTTAATTTAAAGTTTACTATAGCAAGATACTTTATGAGAAATTGATCGGTAAGGGGGGTTTTGACTTGGCTATGAGCTAGGAGTTACATATGGCCTTAATACATGTATAAATTAGTTAAAATAATATCAAAAAATGAATTTTAATTTTACATGCACTTTAAGCATGGTTCTAATCTTAACATGAATTTTTAAAGTGTTAAATATCTCTCCCTTAGGATCATTCATCCTCGAATAAAAACTGACTAGGCTGAAAGGATAAGGAAAGTGATAAATCCCTAATATTGAATTATAAGAGCTAAATATTGACCTAGTGACTAAATATCCAATTGAAAATTGGTCTATCCAAAAAAATAAGGGAACTTACTAGTACTGTTTGACCGACTTCTGAAGATGGATAACGAACACGAAATTAATTTCTGGATCTGGATATCTATTATAATTGGGACTAATTTAGACTAGTAGTAAGGTTTCAATGGATTTTACATGTAGAATGAATTAAAATAAAAAACCTAATGGGACAGGTATATATATAAAACTCAGGATTTTAAGACTAGATGAAAAAAATGGAAAACTACAGGAGCATGTCTATCTGATCCCTGAACTAAATTATTGGCTATATAGACTGACTCATACTGAGATTTTTATAACTCAACTAAAGAATTTTTGGCATGAACATATATGTAGAACTATAAAGTGATAGATAATAATATGAAAGTTCTTAGAGTCACTGAGAAAGAAATATCTGTTTTCTTCAACGCTCTTTGTCATAAGTTCTAATAAAATTAGGGAGGATAGAATTTCTGGCATAATCTGAGTGAGATATTTGAATAAGGATTATAACATGATTTGAGCATCAAAGTCCACTAGTCTAGCTTATAGATTAGGAATGACTTAGACCTGAACATGAGACACCTCTGGTCTGAAGTTTCCTATCATGAACCAAGAGTATCTTAGGCCAAAAGTAAGGACATAACTAATATTCTTTAATTAATGGAGTTGATAACTTATAACTTAGTAACATTCTTTAACTATTCTCCTTCCTACAAATATACCACACTCAACTAGCTGAAACTTCTAACTCTCTAAGGGATACACTCTAAATGGCCGCTAAAGGTAGGGTCTAGTTGCATACTCATAACCTATTTAAGATTTAACTAGAGATATTAAGCACCACTACTATAATGACTACATTGGTCTCAACTACGAGAATCTATATTTTACATCTACTAGAAGTAATTAAGCTCAAAATACATGGACTCTTGCCACGGTAAACAATTAACCTTAAGAACTACTCAAAGAGTCACTAACCACCATAAGCCATATTTGCAATTATATCAATAAATCAGTCAAGCCTATCACTCAACTACTAGCAATATCACCATCAAAGCATTAGAAGAGTCATTAAAGAACTAGAATAGAAGGTTTCGATATAAGAGAGATACTATGAAATTTTAATTCAAGGATTTTTCATGAATTCAGAACATAACTAAGGCCTAAGGAGTAAAATATAATTGTAATAAACTTTTTCAAGAGATCTGATCTAAGAGCATACATGACGTAGTGTGATGTCACTAGTTATTGAGGATGTATCATGAGTACCTAGAATTGAGCATAATGTAAAACATGAGTAATGAGGTGTAAGACTGGAATTCATTAATTTATAGAACATGAATTATAATATTGAGTGAACTATCACTCCGTACTAGGAACTAGGAGTGGACATGATTCTGTACGAAGCTCATGAATACGTGTTATGATCATGGAGCTGACTTGAAAGGCATGTGTAGAGTGTCGTAATGACTGAAGCACAAAAATTTATATCGATATAAGAATGGGTTATGTATCTTCCTCCCCAAGTGTTGTTTAGAACACATTAGCATCACTACTAGAATCTGAAAACATGACTTGGTTCCTTGTTTTATCATCCTCCTCTTAGATTAAATTCATCATTTTTATTTTGTGAACCTTTTTAATAAACTCAATTGAACTGGAATCACTCTACTTTAGAGTTTGAGATATAACAACACACATAAATACTAAACTCCCTTTTAAAAACTATATATGAAAGTGTAAAACCACTGCTAGTACTTTATTTTGAGACGCAACTCTTAAGTTTCTATAGACCAATAGTCATCATTCAATAGCTTAAATTCTTATTAACTTAGAGCATTTTGAAGTATCGCAATATCCATGGCACACACCTTTCTCTCCTACAATTCAAAATACTTTTATATATTAGCTTGGTTATTGACATTCCAACCATGACTTCTAACAATTAACATAGATATCCCCACAAGTTTTCATGCACTATACTAACTTACTACTACTAGGTATGAAACATAAAATACTAACTAACTCAAAATTTTATGAACTTACTCAACCTTAACAAGTTTCTTTATTTTTATAGCCATTGCCTAATCTTGATCCTGGTTAAAGAATTAACATACTTGAAGTCCATTTAACTGGTAAATAACTCTCAAAGTGATATTATACAATCTAAATAACACCTGGATGGCTCCATGAACACATAATTTCAACATCAGATAAACACTATCCCTATTCTACTATTGTTACACTTCTAGGCGCATGTTTCTAACTCTAGGTCATGCTTTTATAGGATTCTCAAAAGGGATCTATGGGCATATCTTACTTTGACTTAGTGCACAATTTTCATGAACAAGAAAGAACTTTTTTAATATTACTAAACTTAATACTGATAGGATCATCTTATATTACTTTGACTTTGTGTAGTCTTATACATGTCTGTAGGGACTGTTTGACAAAACTCTATCAGTAGGAATTTCAGCTTGATTATTTCTATTATCTAAAAAATAAGTCATAGTTAATACGAATAAAACAATGTTGGAATGTATATACGTTTCTTAGAGAATATCTCTACTTCACAATTTGAGATATAAAAGAAGGAAAATATTTCCTAATGCCCCGGTATCCTCTAGAAGAAAACTACAGATGTCTCTGTACCATTTTGTAGGAGTCTACACATAGCTTCATAGACACCCTAGGAAACTTGAACATAGCTCTGATGCCAAGTTTGTCACGATTTGAGACTGCCCCCTAGTCGTAACACAGTGCTTAGAATCACAAGTGCTCCCAAGAAAACCCATGGTACTGGAATAATGATTGAGAAACTGATTAAAACATATATAAAAGCTAAATTGAATGAGTAAAAACATAATCATGGAACAAATTGGTTCAACAAAATTTACAATTTGAAAGTTTAGTTACAACGTCTATATTCTAAAAAGAAAGAGAAACTGATTACGACAACTCTAACTGGCTATCTATGAATCCTCTACTAATACTGACTAAAGTTAACTGGGACATGACTCCTAGATATCCCTAATCAACATATACTTATACAAATATGAAAATAGAATACTAAAAGTACAACTGAATTGAGTCCTTAAAACAAGAGAACTCATCACTTGATGACTGAATATTATGATCTGCTTGATTATGATCCTGATAGTAAGCACCTGAATCTACATCACATAAAAAATAAAAGCAGAAGATGCATACGATCAGTATTTTGGATTGTACTAAGTATGTAAGATATTCACTAATCATGAAAACACTTAAAACATGCTTTGAAACTGAGGACATAAGTCATTTGACAAAATATGCATTTAAAACATGGTTGTATATAAAATCTGTGAGGGAAAGTTTGAAATTGAGGACTATTTAAAACATCTCTGAACCGTGATCTATGACATTTGTAAGAAAAAATATAAAGTTGTAGAAGTGTAAATATTTTATATGATTTAATGTTGTTGTTAAACATGCTTTAAATCCACACTCAATGTTGATTGATTTAAAGGAGATGAACTGAAGTACAATGACTATGTGAAAAACACAAATACTAATATTTAATGAAAATCTGGAAACTCATGGTTTAATATCAAGTAAAACTAAATTGAGGATCATGTAAAAATACTGAGTTTGATTTGCATGAGCTACTGTTAACCGACATATAATCATGTGAGCCAAACATGGAGTTTGATATATAATCCCCATTGAAATGGGCCCAATATACATTATTGGGGTATAAAGACTGATCTGACATGGTACCACTAAATTGATATCCCGAATGACTACGGTGTCAAGCCTAGTCTGATTGGTGACCCTTTAGAACCTAGGATGGCGTCGTAGTTCTGAGACTTACAGAACTTCAACTTAAAGTCTCAATCAACTGATGAATGAGCCTCCATGCCTACATCTGTTCGGTGCTAAGTACTACTCTCAACTAAATATAAATGGATATACTATATAGCTCAATAATACTAAAGTCCCGGGGTTGAAAGGTAAGTTCTTTGTCTGAAAGAATTCTAAATCTTAAAAATTAAAGAACTAAGTATTTTACCGTCAATGCATAATATCCTAGGTCATTGGGTGTTCATAACTCGCCATCTCTAAAAAATGCAACTAATAATGACAATTTAAACTTAAAAAAAAAAGTCATAGCACTAGTTCAAAATATTGATATCAATATACCGAAGATCTATAAAATGACTAGTCTGTAAGGATAATGAATTTCATGGGAACACATGGCATGTCAACTAATATAGACTAAAATCCACCAAGAAATGCATAATTTATATTAAGAAACAATAAATAATAGAGATAATTTTATTATATTATCATTTAAAGATAATAAATAAAATATCTTAATAAATGCATTGAGTGATAAATAATATTTAATATTAAGAAAATGAGTAAAACATAAATTATTTATTATTTTTTTAATAGGATTAGTATTATTGGACATGTCAGTAATTATTCAAAGAAAACATATTCTAAAAGAGGTTGAAATATATAAAATATGCATAATCCATCACTTATTAAAATAGCTAATTTAAGTCATGAAGATTATGCATAATAATATTAAATGAAAACTATAATAATAAAATAACTTGGTAGAATTGAATTTTCTAGAATTTAGAATAATTGGATACTAACCCTAGATTAGGAGTTCATAGAAATCATAACTGAAGTTCATGTTTTAAAACTAGCTTTTGCACATAAGGGTGAAAGGAATCCCTTATTGAATACCCACATACATGGACTTATGAAATCTTGGAATAAAGCCTTAGGAATCTGACTTTGAAAAACTCTAGGCTTATGTTTGCTTGAAAGTTGAACTGGTTGACTTTTTTGACTTAGAATTAATTTGGAAAAAACAATAAGAAATTCGGGATGATTAAATAGACTTATACCTCTTGTAGCAGGTGAAACGATGTATTTTTTGGGTAAAAGAATGAGAAACGATCAAACAACCCCTTAAAAATCATCTGAAAAACTCCTGAAAGCAGTCCCGATGGCTCATGTATCAAATCATAGTGTCTGGCTACTAGTCATAGCTTAAGCCGTAACCAAAGGACTAGAACTTTGGTCTCCACTTCTATCACTACGAGTCACCCTACAACTCATAGTGTCTAACAACGACTCTTAGGGTTTGACGACGACTCGTAGTCTAAGTCGTCGTTACTAGCAGCTTTGGCAGTGCTTCAGTAAATTGGTCATAACTTCTTACTCTGATATCAGATTTAGATAAAACTAGATGTGCTGGAAAGCTAATTCAATTCTATATCTTTTGGTGGGTCTTGATATCAAAAAGTCTTAGTAATATAAAAGTTATGCTCATTTGAAGTTGACTATAGCAAGATACTTTATGAGAGATCCATCGGTAAGGGAGATTTTGACTTGACTATGAGTTAGGAGTTACATGTGGCCTTAATACAAGTCTAAATCACTTAAAATACTATCAAAATATGAATTTTAATTTTACATGCACTTTAAGCATGGTTCTTATCTTAACTTGAATTTTCACAGTGTTACAGTTTAAATTGATCTTTATATATAACTTGATTATTATATTAAATTTATAGCAAAATTACGTGTTAAACTTGTGTAAAATACAAACATACTAGAAAGGTTATAAATCGGACGACCTAGGATAATATAGTCATTTCAAAACATTCCTGCATCGCTTTATATTTTGAAGCTTATATTTTTAAGCTTCAAAGCTTGGAAATAATTTCATAATGACAAAAAAACAATTCTTTTTCCTAAATGCTAATCATGTCCAAAGTAATATCATCATGTGGACCCACGTTACCCATTGCAAGGTCTGCAACTCTCTTTAAATAAAAGCTTTGTGTCGGTTCTCAGTTGTGATTAGTCGTTTTCTTTCTAAATAAAATTGCATTTTTATTTATGGGGTTGAAACTTTTAGTTTGTTTTTTGTGAATGTCCACATAAAAAGTTGAATTAATTGTCATTTGACATTTGGTTACTTCACAAATATATTAAAATAATAAAATATACTTTATTAATATTTAAAAGATATTCAATTTGAATTTGAAAGCTTTCATAGTTAAAAATTGTTATGTCCCAATTTATACAGTATAGTTAGAATTTTGAATGTCAATTAAAATTTTCTTTGATTGAAATTTCATTATATGGCTTTTAAAGATTTTAAGTGGTTAAGTATTGTAATCGATAATATTTTTTACGTAATTTTTAAATATATGTATTTTATTTCAAAAAAGCCTAAAAATTTTTATGTCTATATTTACGATTAAGATTTAAAATTTAAAATCTCGAAATTTTAATTATGCAACATAAATTGAAACAAAAAAAAATATACTTTTAAAAGTACAATTCGTCCGCTGCAAAAGTATACCTAAGAATGTGATATTTTGTAATCAATTTTAGGTAGATTAGACACATTTTTTAAGCAGTATATCATAAGCTCATTATATTTTTAGCAGTAACAACGTAGTCGTTTTCAGCTATTAATAAATTGCCTTATTTACTTT
Source organism: Capsicum baccatum var. pendulum (assembly GCA_030864225.1). Classification (NCBI taxonomy): domain Eukaryota; kingdom Viridiplantae; phylum Streptophyta; class Magnoliopsida; order Solanales; family Solanaceae; genus Capsicum; species Capsicum baccatum. The sequence goes on from CM061557.1 coordinate 131,183,725, forward strand.
TTACAATTTTTAGATAGTTTCATTACGAAAAGTAACATATGATATGGTTATATAAATAAAAACAAGTATCTTATCTCCTTAAAAGATACATTAATTTATTTGAATTTGCTCATATACTTGCTCATATACTATATTAGGTAAAGAAAACTCTATTTTTTTTTTATTAAAAATAATTCAGAATGCGTGTAATTCATGTGGAATAACATTCAAATATTTATTAATTTTTATCACCAGTTAATTCCATTTTGAATGAGTTATAGAAAACATAAATTCAATTACCTCATCGAATACTAACCCCGGAAAAATTCGCTGACTGAGTTATTATAATTGATATCACATCAATTTTTGTTAATGTCTTTTGACACTGTTTGTTTGAAGTTGTACGAACCAGATATCATCAATATATCCTCTGAATGTACAAGAGATCATCATAAAACCCTAACCAATATTGCCTACAACTAAAACCCTAACCAATATGGCTGGTGCGACTACCCCACCAGATGAAAACAATAGACGGAAGATTGAGGAGAGCAATTGTACTACAAAATTTGCAGATCCTTTGGAACCTAAAGTATTTGATAATAATAGTATTAGGGTTCAACCTAAACCCGTGATAATGCTGCATGGGGAGCCTTCGATAACGTGGAAAACATCAGAAATACGTAATCTAGTCTTGCAGGAGAAAGTTCAATATGCTATTATCGGCAAATTTTCTTATGGCAAGCCCCACATTGATGTATTGAGAAAAATTATTTCAGTTAAATGCGAGATCAAAGGTCAATATACGATAGGAGTATTGGATGCAAGGCATATTCTAATAAGATTGGACGTGCTAGAAGACTATGTTTAATTATTATCGACAAGAACCTACTACATTAAATCAACAGTATGTATGAGCAGATAAGGACGTTGAAGTGGGATCCATGGTTTGAGGTTGATGTAAAAACAACAATTTGAGTAGCTTGGATCTCCATGCCTGACTTACCACTGAATTTCTTTGCCATAGATGCAATATTCTCTATTGTTTCAGCAGTAGGCAAGCCTTTGACAGTACACATGGCCATTAAAAACCAAACCAAACCTAGATGTGCAAGAGTTAAGGTGGAGGTAGACTTAGTTGCAAAATTACCTCAGCGGATTCGAATCAACGAAGAGAATGATTGTACGGGAGAAATCAAATCCAAGTGGATACAAATCCAGTATGACTACATGCCAAAGTCCTGTAAAGATTGTTAGGACATGATGAAGATAGTTATTGGAACATTCATTGGAATTATATGATAAGAAGATGGAAGACAACAGGGAAGAAGCATCCAAGAATCAAGACAAAGAACAAAATAAACAAAGGCAGCAACAGCAGGAGCAGGAGCAGGATAAGGTATGAAAAGGGAACACAAATAACCAATAATGGATGACAAGAAGGAACAAGTACAAGAGAGATGGATATGGGCACATTCTAGGAGAGGTGAATAGGGAGAATGAAAAGAAAGTGGAGGTAGCTAATTTGCTTGATGCACTGGAAGCTGGATATGATGGTGACAAAGTTAATAAAAAGGAATCAATGAATGTTTCACATGCTAAAGAAGTGGAGGCAGAGAAAATTAGAACAAAGGATTGGGTAAACAAAAGCTTTGGTAGAACTGCAGAGTCAAAGCAATCTTTAAAGGGAGTTGAAGATGTACCAGTATCAAAGGACTCAAGAAAGAACAAAGACAAGATGAGGGTCAATCAGGAGAATATGCTGCAAAAAGATAATGATAATCAACAAAGAGTAGAAGATCAGAAGTATTAGAGTCAAAACAAAAAAGGTTCTCAAAAGGCAGCAGAAGATATGCAGATACAAATTCATGATGAAGCAATAAAGGAATTGATGGTGATAAAAGGGGTGTTACGCCTAGCTATCCAAATTAAGAACTTATTGAAAAAATAGTAATAAGTCTAAGGAGGACCTAGATGGTACAGACTTGGAAGATAATATCAATCAAGTGGCTCAAGCAGTTGATTTGTCACCAAAATAAATAGAGTCACTGAAAGCAAAGCAAGGAATAGCAAAGAAAAAGAACAAGAGTACCAGTACCAGTTCAGCCATAATAAAGACAAGGAGTCACACTTCTAAAACAAAGTCAAAATGAATGCACTGATATGGAACATAAGGTCAGTTAATACACAAAAATTTGGTACAAGACTTATTACCCTACAAAGGAGACACCAATTTTACTTCATTGTCCTCATGGAACCATTTCAAAAAAGTCAACACATAGAAGCGTATAGAAGGAGGATGGGTATGAAACATGCTGTGATGAATGCATCAGGAAAGATATAGGCCTTCACGGATGAGAATGTGGAGTATAGAATCATTAAGGATGAGGAACAACAATTATCATTGAAGTTGGAAAATTAACATACAAATGTTTCTTTGATAGTTACACTAGTCTATGCAAAATACACTCTGTGAAAGAATGATGTTATGGGATTCATTAGCAGAATTGGATGATTCACATCCACTACCATGGCTGGTAGAAGGAGATTTTAATGTAATAAGAAATGGAGGGGAAAAATTGGGTAGCTTACTTGTTAAACTTAATGAAAGACAAGATTTTAATCAGTGTATCAATTTATGTAATATCGAAGAACCTCAATTTAAGTGTAGTAAATACATATGGTGAAATGGAAGAATAGATGAGGATTGTATATTTAAAAGGATGGATAGAATAATATGTAATGATAGGCCGAAAGATGTGTTTTAGATGATGGAGGTGGAATACTTAGCTAGGAGTGGTTCTGACCATTCTCCCTTATTAATTCAATTCAAAATGGAAAGGATGCACATCATTAGAGCCTTTAGATTTCTGAATTTATGGTTAAAGGAAGAATTTCGTATGGAGGTGATAAAGCAGAATTGGAATACAGAGATAGAGGGTAATCCATTTATAATGTTTCATCAGAAACTGAAGAACATAAAATTAGCTTTCACAAGGTGGAGTAAAGAGAAATTTGGTAATATATTCCAGGAAATTGCAATATTATAAGGTATTATCAAAGTAAGAGAGAAGCAATTTGAAGAGAATCCTAATGGAGCAAATAGATAAAAGTTGTTTAAGGCTCATGCTGAGCTAAACTTGCAACTTAAAAGAGAAGAAGATTTTTAGAGGCAGAAGGCATAATTTGAGTGGTTTAAGAATGGAGAAAGGAATACCAAGTTCTTCCATACCATTATTAAATGAAGAATAAGCAAACTGAGGATTAGTAGAATTCAAAATATAGAAGGGGACTGGATGGAAGATTCACAACACATAGTTGATTCAACTATACAGTTTTATCAGAAGCAGTTTACAAAGCAGAAGCATGCAGTGGATTTCTCTTTGTTATATAAACTACTTATGCTGATAAATAATATACAGAATAAGAAAATTATGAGAATACCAACAGAGGATGAAATCATAGAAGCTATAGTGGGATTGAATAGGAATAGTGCAAGAGGTCCTAATGGAATGATATGAGCTTTTTATCAAGATGCATGGGAGATCATTAAGAAGGACATTCAGAGAATGGTCACAACATTCTTTTGTGGATTTCAATTACCTAGGTTCATTACCCATACTAATTAGTACTATTACCAAAAAATTTAGTAGTGAACAACTTTTCTGATATGAGGCCTATATCACTTAGTAACTTTGTGTATAAGATCTTTTCAAGAATTATACATAAGAGAATTAAGGGTCTACTTCCTCAATTGATATCACCAGAGAAGGCAAGATTTATACAAGGGAGGAGTATTGCAAAAAATATATTAGTGGTGCAGGAAATAATTTCAGAAATAAGAAAAAGTGGTAAACCTCCAAACATGGTTATGAAGCTAGATATAATGAAATCTTATGATAGGGTGGAATGTTTTTTTTAACCAAGGTTTTGAGAAAGCTAGGTTGTTCTAAAGTTCTCATAAATATGGTGTACAGCATCAGCTACTACCTCAATCTCCACAATGCTAACATTGAAGGAATGCAATCTTCGATCTACCACTCGAACTAATACCTGCATGAGGTGAAGAAAAAAAAGAAAGAAAAGAAAGAGTGAGCACAAAACACATGTACTCAAAAAGTATGATTGACAACCAACCATAATCCAAAATGATGGCGATAATCACCATCCCAACTACCCAAGGTTTCTCCAAGTAGATTTAAAATTGATAAATACATTGCATCATTCTATCAGTGTAACCCAATACAAAAGTCATAAGATCATTAATATACATGGTAGGAACATAGGTCAAAGTGAGTCAATACTAGTCATTTCTGATCAACAGTTAAGGAAAGTCATTTATGAAGGAGACTCACTACTATAGTATATCAGGCTTAATCTAACATGTTCAACCAATAAGTTGAGATAAAATAATGAGAGTGTATATAAAGAGTGTATATTATGCTACCAAAAGGTGTGACACAATAGACTCTTAGATCAAGTAGTGGGCATGCCCTACGTCTCTTAATATGTCAACCTTCCAATGTCAATAAAATATTATATAAGATAATGTAATGTAATAAAGTAGAATATATTATCAATACACAATATAACAAATAAGGTTCAACCACAGTAATACAATATAAATTAAATATTCAAACACAATATCAGAACATACCAAGAAAAAGTCATGCAAAGCAATGAAGCGATGATTATGGAATGATGATGAATGATTTGAAAGTTATCACATAAATTTCTATGTAAACCTACCAAGCCTCAACTAAAATACCTTGGATTTTGTCCCTTGAAAATTTCTTGAGTTTTGATCTCATTGGCTTAGTTACGATTGGACCCCATGAGTCATAGGGTATCCTGATAAGTAATTGGGATGAGTCGTAACCAACCCAGTAAGTTAGTGGCTTGATTCTACTCTAAGTACAAGTGTCTCACTAGGAGCCATCAGTATATATTATGAGTCGTTAGGTGTTATCACAGGGTGTCCACTGTAAGTCCCAAATTAAGTTCTATGTTGACTACGACTGGACCCTATGAGTCATAGTGTCCCATTATGATTCTTGTGGTTGAGTCGTAAGGATAACAATGTAGGGTTCCTTAGTGGTAGTACCTTGTTCATGAGATTATTGTGTGGTTTTAAAACAAAGGTTGGGGTTTTTGAATATTTATGAATTGAACAATGTTTCTCATGGTTTATATATGATTTTCATGCTTTAAATATGGTTTGGAACTTTTGGGTACATGGGTATGGAGAATAAACTAGGGAATTATGATTTTTCTAAATTTATGACTTTTGAAGTTGTTATGACCCTTGCCCCATAATGTGAAATTAGTTTTGATTAGGAGGATTATGAGAATTTATAAAACTGAACTAGTCTTGAACTATTCAATACAAAGAGGTAATTAAAATACAATGGTATGATTTAATGAACAAAGAGAGTCGGTTACCCCCTTCGTGTATTAATGAACAAAGGGAGTTATTTTCTCCAAGTTAATGGGAGTTGGTTTGTCATGTTGTTAGTACCTTGCAAATATAGTTGGTATGACAATACCAACATTGTATTCCTTAATTTGGAATGTGGTTAAATAAATGAGAATGTGTGATGCTTATTTTAATTAGGATTTAATAAAGGTTGTGTAGCTGAGTCGTGAAAGTGGAGGTACGTGTGACCGATACTGGAAACTATGTTTGCCAACATGAGGGTCAAAATGACCAAGGAGGTTCGATTTCCCCTTATTATTATTTCATGATAGGGAGGTTTGAGTCCCTCATAAATCATTAAATAATCGTGTTCTTAAGTCACCTTTGTATATGTTGGGAGGTTCGAGTCCCCCGTGTGCATATGTATGAGATTATTCTCTGGTTTGTATGGCTACACACAGTGGGGCCCAACCAAGGGATGAGATTTGGGGCACATATAGCACTTGGGTACTATTATATGATGGTTGAGCTACACAATCTAGGCTGAAGCTTTGAAATACATGTTAAGTCTTGTTCCTTATCCCTGCATGTGATGTATATATATTTTTATGCATTTGATAATGTGCATTAGCTTTGAATGATTTTAACTATTGATCATGTCATTATGTTAGCCTTATCCCCTAGTTGCATGCTAGTGTTCACCCCGCTAACCGTCTTTGGATATTGTATCCCCATGCGATGCAATAATTAGTCATACTTCTACTTTTCTTACTTAGCAACTTGGATTCAGGATCATCTAGAGAGTCAGCTTGAAGTAGTGAACTTCCTTACTTTGGAGACCCCATTTCATGATTATGGTCTTTACAATTTGACTATTCCTTTAGATTTATTTTTTGGCTATTGTAGGAGGCATATCCTGAAACTTTATTTATATGCAGTTTTAGATCACTATTTAGAAGGCTTTGTTTGGACTACTGTAGATATTGGACGGTGTCGGTCAGTCATTTGGCTGGTCGTCAGTGGTTGGTTATTGAAATACTCCAGATTTCAATACTTGAAAATTCCTTTAGCCTTGAGCTCACTGCCCTATTGACCACTCATCATATGAGTCGTATGGTGTGGTTACAGGTCTAGGGACCCAAGTCATAACCAAACCAGTGAGTAATTGGCTTTGTTCTGCTCTGAGTATGAGTGACACACTACAAGTTGTAATACTATGTTATGAGTGGTAGGGTTGATTCATATGGTTTCCAGTGTGTAATCCCATTGGGTTCTATCTTAGAAATGACTAGACTATACGAGTCGCATGGTCAGGTCACGAGTGAGATTATGGAGTCGTAAGATGGATAGTGTATGGGTGTCCAACATGCTATTTAGGATACGACTCATGGCTATGAGTCGTATGATGTGGTGATGAGTCGATGGGTCGACTCGTAACCAAGGATGACCTTTTTCCAGGTTTTAGTGAGGGTAGTTTGGATATTATTCCCACTTTAAACCCTTAAGACCCCATATCCTTTAAACACTTTAGGTAATTCATTATACATTTTACAAGATCAAAACATTATCTTTAACTCTCTTGAAATCCTTTCAAGCAAAATACGCTAGGGTTTCTCCAAAGTGGTCATCTAAGGGGTCAAGAGTCAATTTCTCTTCATGAATCTTTGTAATTCAGGCATGTGACTCTTACCTCTTTGTTATTTTACTAAAAGCATGTATTTAAAGAATTATTCATAAATTATTAAAGGTAGTTTTGAAACCAAAGGTGAGGGGTTTGAATGCATATCTTTGAATATTGTTTGCTATTGTTTGAACTGTGATTATGTATATTTTAATTATGATTTTTCATATGTGGGTGCATAGTAATGGTGATTTAATTGAAGGGTCATGGATGGACCCCAAATTTGATAATTTTATCTTTGAGAATGGCATGTCCCACACCTGTTTGTATAATTATTATTGAGAATGATATTGTCACAAGTTGAATTATGTTTTTGAACTAAGGCTTTGGCATAACCATGATAATGATTGATGAAGGACATTGTAAAAGCCTTGATGGCCATTGATTGATTTAAATTATAACCTTGGGGTTTGATTGGCTAAATGGGTTTGAGTCCAAAATGTTGCACTAACTATATGTCTTTGTTTGGACAATAGGTTTGAGTCCTAAATAATGAAATTATTGTTATGGCATAATATACGCTTGTAAGTGAGGTTGGTATGATGATACCAATGGGGTGCATATATGTATAATGGGTTTAATAAATGTTGATGCATGTTAAATGTTTTAAATTGGGATTAAGAGTGAGATATGCTGTCAGGCTATAAAAGTGAGGGTCCCAAAGGACTAACACTGGAAACTGCACTAGCGGTGTGGGTGTTTAAATGGTCGGGAGTTTTGAGTCCTCTGTATTGAATATATAAATAGGAGGTCCCCTATATTGTGTACATTGGTGATTAAGTCTCCTTGACTATGTCAAGAGGTTTGAGTCCATCATATAGGCATATAAAAATATAGATATTCTCTAATTCATGCAGCTACAGACACTAGGGCCCTTCCAGCTACAGGAGAGCTGGGCCCATATATCCTGTGGGTGCATTATTTTATGAAGGCTATGCTATACAGAGTACAGTTTTCAAAGTTCATGCTAAGACTTGCTCCCTACCCCAGCATGTGGTATTATATATGTATATATATTTCATATGATATTATGTATTGAATGTTTTATTGGTTTGGAGATGTTATTATTGCATTATTTTTTTCCTCTGTCCCTGAGTGACAGATAGCACTTCAACTGCTAACCTTCTTCATACACTGTAACCCCATGCGATGCAGGAACTAGCCATACTTCCATATCTCCTACTTAGTGACTTAGATTTGGGATCATTTAGTGAGTCAGATTGAAGTGATGAGCTTCCATACTTTGGAATACCCTAGTTCATATTGTGGTTTCCTCTTTATGTTTTGACTATCTTTTGGATAGTGATTTTTGCTATTGTCGAAGGTATGTCTCGATACTTTATTGACCTTCGGTTTTATAGAGGCTTTGTTAGATTAATATGAACTTGGGTGGTTTGGTTGGTTTTTGGTGATGGATGGTTGTCCGATTACCAGTGGTTGTTATAGATTTACAATGAATTATTATTAGTTTTATTTTATGTTATCTTGTTATATGTTTGGAATTTATCCGAGATTTGAGGATGTTATGTTGGTTTGATTACATAAAGGGGTGATCTTTGATCCACGTGGGACTTGAGATACTCGTCATGGTTAGGCTCTAGTATTAACCCCAACAAAGGTGGTATCAGATCCTAGGTACATAGTTAATTTGGTGTCCATAAAGTTGTGTCAAGTAGAGTCTCTTTTATAGGTGTGTAGTGCGCCACACATATAAGAGAAAGGCTATGAGATATTTAGGAATATTTTCCTTTCTTGTTGTCTTAATTTTAGGCTACAGAGTCTAAGGTCTTGGATCCCTCTGATTTTCGTTTGTTCATCTTTCAGATCATTCCTTCAAGAAGATCTGATGTCCATGGAACTTCTTTCATCCCATCTGAGGATAATATCGATGTAGCTCATCTAACTTCTAGGTTCAATCAAGAGTCTCTACATCTGACTGTCCTTGTAGAGTCCCACCTATCCCCACTGATCCTACTTTTAAGAATAACACTCATACTCAGTCGCCTTAAGGGGAGGTTGCTAATGCTGAGTTTCGATGCTCCATTAACTTATTAACCCAGTTAGTGACATTTCAGTCGCAACAGTCGAGTTATGCTAGTGCTATTATGGGTTCATCTAATGCCACTAAAGTTGGACAATTCATCAGGTTGCATCCTCCGATGTTTATTGGTACTAAGGTTGGGAAGGATCCTCAAAGTTTTATTGATAGGATAGAAAAGATCTTCTAGGTTATGCATTATTTAGAGGTTGAAGGTATGGAGTTTATGGCCTATCAATTAAATGATATGGCATACCAGTGGTATGAAGAGTGGGAATAGTTAAGAGGCAAAGATATTGGTTCTGCCTTATGGGATGATTTGTCTACTGCATTTTAGATCACTTTTTTTCTCAGAAGTTGAGGGAGGTGAAGGTGAAAGACTTTGTTAACTTGAAATAAGGAAAAATGTCAGTCAAGGAGTATGCCTTGTAATTTCATCAATTATCTAGGTATACTCCTGAGTTGGTGTTTAGTATGAGGGCTAGAATGCATAAGTTTGCTTCTGGATTATCCTGTGAGTTGATTCTTGAGAGTAAGGCTTCCTTATTGAACAAGGACATGGACATCTCCAGATTGGTTTTGTATATGTAATAGGTTGAGGAAGAAAAGAAAAAGCAAGTTGAGATTATGAGAGGTGGGGTAAGAAATTATGGTAATCTGAACAGGGTAGAAGACAGTAGTAGGGTGAAAAGTGGTCTAAGAAGAAGAGCTGGGGGATTTATAACTCTTATTCAAAGGCTAGTTCTCCTTACCTAAAGTCGCCTGGTGATCGACATTTTTAGGGTGGTGATGCTTCTAGGGCACATGGTTTCTAATATCAGGTTAGTGTGGCCCAATAAGCACCATCCTATCATCTCTACAGATTTTATGGTCAGCACTACTGTAATTAGCACCAGTAAGGGAGGAACCAATGTTTTATGTGTTGCCATATAGGACATACGCAGCGGGATTGTTCCTTTAGTGTTTTTTTTGGGGAAAACAAGTTTTTTGTTTTTCTCTTCATGAGCTCATGCACCAAAGGGTGCCACTTCTTGCTCCGGCACTGGTTCAAATCGCTTTAATGCTTTCACTACTCGTCAGGAGTTTGGGGCATTTCTATATGTTGTTATTTTTATGTTGAAACTTTTTCTCGTGATGTAGAATGTTTGCTTGATTCAAGATCCACTCTCTTATGTGACTCCATTTGTGGTTGTGCATTTTAGTTTTGGTCCCGAGTGTATATCAGACCTTTTTCTATTTCTACCCTGATGGGTGACTCTATGGTTTCTAAAAGAGTATATAGAGGTTGTGTTGTATCTGTGGGTAGTTGAGAGACTATAGTGGATTTGTTTGAATTAGACATAGTTGATTTTGATTTCATTTTGATTTAAATTCCCTAATAAGCCAATTATTGAATAGGAGGAAAGTTTTCTATAGCCTAAGGGGAGGTTCATGTCATATCTTAGAGCCTAAAACTAATTTCTAAGTGTTGTCTATATCTTTTGGTCTGAGTTAAAGACTCTAACTCGAAGGGCCCTTCCTTACATTCTGTCCCAGTAGTAAATGAGTTTCCTAAAGTCTTTCTTAATAATCTTCCTTGTGTCCCTCTTGATAAGCTAATTGATTTTTTTAACCTTGTTTGGGGCACTCGTTCTATATCTATTCCCCTGTATAGAATGGCTTTAACTGAGTTGAAGGAACTCAAGAAGAAGTTAAAGTATATATTAGACAAGGGTTTTATCCATCCTAGTATGTCCCCATGGGTAGCACCTATCTTGTTCGTATGAAAGAAAGATGGTTTCCTTCGTATGTGCATTAATTACAGATAGTTAAACAAGGTGATGATAAAGAATAAGTATCCACTTTCAATAATTAATGATCTTTTTGATTAGCTTCAGGGTGCCAAATTCTTCTCTAAGATCGATCTTTGATCTAGGTATCATTAATTAAAGATTAGGCAGGTAAATATCCCAACAACAACTGTTTGCACTTGATATGGGCATTTTGAGTTCTTGGTGATGTCATTTGTCTTGACTAATGCCCCTGCGACATTTATGGACTTAATGAATAGGGTATTTTATCTATTTTAAGATCCATTCATGATTGTCTTCATTGATGACATCTTAGCGTACTCTAAGAATAAGGAGGATCATCCCGATCATCTTCACCTTGTGTTGCAGACCTTGAAAGATCAATAGTTATAGGCTAAGTTTTCTAAATATGAGTTTTGGTTGAATATTATGACTTATCTGGGTCATAATGTGTCTACTAAGGGGATCATAGTGGATCCTCAGAAGGTTGTGATGGTTAATAAGTGGCCCAAACCCATGAATCCAACCAAAATTTAAAGCTTCTTGGGTTTAGTATGTTATTATAGAAGGTTTGAGAAAAGTTGACTCAGAAGAAGGTAAAGTTCTTATGGTCTGATGCTTGCGAGGGTAGCTTTGAGAAGATGAAAGATAAGTTAACTTTAGCTCCGATCTTGACTCTACCTAAAGGCATCGAGGGTTTTATCATCTATTGTGATGCGTCTCGGGTTGGTTTGAATTGTGTTTTGATGCAGCATGACAAGGTGGTTGCTTATGCCTCTAGGCAGTTAAAGGTTCATGAGAATAACTATCCGACTTATCTTCGACGTTTTCAATTTCCCATAGAATCTCCGGAGCTGACTTAGAGTTTTAGCCGTGGTGTTCGCATTGAAAATCTATCATCACTATCTATATAGGGATCGTGTTGATATCTTTTCTGATCATAAGATCTTATAGTACATGTTCACCCAAAAAAAGCTTAATCTCAAGCAAAGGAGGTGTCTTGAACTTCTCAAGGATTATGACATGATCCTCTACTACCATCTAGGTAAAGCTAATGTGGTTGTTGATGCTCTTAGTAGGTTGTCTATGGGTAGTTTATCACATGTGGATAAGGATAATCAGGAATTGGTGAAGGATATTCACTATTTGTCTAACCTTGGAGTTCATATCTTAGACTCTGAAAATAGTGGTGTGTTTATACAGCAGGTGGTGCAATCATCTCTTGGTTCTGAAATAAAGGAGAAACAGGTATTAGACCCTCTCTTGTAAAGATCAAGGATGAGGTGGGTAAGCAAAAGGTGATGGCCTTTGCTATAGCTAGTGATGGTATCTTGAGTTACCAAGGGAGGTTGTGTGTTCCCGATGTTGATGGGTTGAGAGGTAAGATCTTTGCCGATGCCCATGAGTCGCGGTATACGATTCATCCCGATTGAACAAAGATATATCATGATCTCAAGGCTATGTATTAGTGGAATAATATGAAGCGGGATGTAGCCAACTTTTTGGCTAAGTTTATAGTGTGTCAACAAGTAATGGTGGAGCACATGAGGCCCGGTGTGCTACTTCAAGAATTTGAATTATTAGTGTGGAAGTGGGAGATAATGAATATGGATTTTGTTTACCGGCCTTCTGCAATTACGGAATTAATGTGACTCTATTTGTGTCATTATGGATAGGATGACTAAGTCTACTTATTTCTTGCCAGTGAGGACTAATTATTCTATCAAGGACTATGCAAAGTTGTTCCTTCAGGAGGTCGTAAAGTTGCATAGTGCACCTGTCTCAATTATTATAGATTGCGGTACTCAGTTCTTATCATAATTTTGGCGCTCTTTTCTGTGTGGTTTGGGGACTAAAGTGAGCCTTAGCACCATCTTTCCCCCACAGATGGATGGGCAAGCAGAAAGAACCTTTCCAACTTTGAAAGATATGTTGCGAGCTTGTGTAATCGACTTTGGTGGTAGTTGGTACGACCACTTTCCTCTCATTGAATTTGCCTATAACAATAGTTACTATTCTAGCATTGGTATGGCTTCGTTAAAGGCATTGTATGGTAGGAGGTATAGATCCCTTATTGGGTGGTTCGAGGTTGGTGAGACGGAGATGTATGGCCAAAATTTGGTTCACCAAGCTATGGAAAAGGTGAAGATGATTTGGGATAGGTTTAAGGCCTCCCAAAGTCTCCAAAAGTCCTATGTGGATGTAAGGTGAAGGTACTAGGAATTTGAGGTTAGAGATTGGGTGTTCTTAAAGGTGTCTTCCATGAAGGGAGTAATGAGGTTCAGGAAGAAAGGGAAGCTCAGTCCCCAGTATATTGACCCTATGTAGTTTTAAAAAGGGATGGTAATGTTTCATATGAGTTAGATTTTCCCTCAAGTATGACTTCCATTCACCCGATATTCCACATATCTATGCCATGGAAATGTGTGGGTGATCATTGGTTGTTCCCTTGGAGAATATTTGTATTTTGGATTTTTTTCTATGAGGAGGTCCCAATGAGGATCTTAGATCAGAAAATACGTCGGTTGTGGATGAAGGATGTGTCTTCAGTAAAAGTTCTATGGTGGAACAAAAAGTTTGAGTAAGTGATGTTGGGCGTATTTTCATGCCTAAAGCACCGTAATTTACCCATATTTTAGCTAAGTTTTGAGGACAAAATATATAATTCCTGCACTTTTAGTCCATTTTCCTGTAAGTGAGCTAACCTACGTGATTAGCATGTTTTCAGGTATTAATGATGAAGATTTCAGCACTTTGTGGACCTTTGGGTAGCAAAAGGAAACTTCGCATAAGAGGGAAGGCAACGAAGAGAGAACCTCGTATTTTGGCTAAAATCATGGCGCTAAATCTTGATTTCATTTTTCGAGATATGGGAGAATGAAATCTTGATCTAACACGAGAGTTTTATGCAAATTGGTCCCCAAAGACTACTGGAAGTGAGGTGAAGATTCGGGGCCAAGTCTTGCAACTAAATGCGGAGTTCTTCAACACTTTTCTAGGTCTTCCATCTGTCGATCCATCACCGCTCAAGGAGATTTATCACAGACCTCCGTACATGGCAATCAGACATACACTGTGCGGAACTAGATCAATGGCACGTTGGAATAATCACAAGGATACCGGTCGGCACAATACCTTCTCGTATGCTTCCCTAAACAGAGAAGCTCGTATATGGTTGAGGATAGTTAACTCTTGCCTCATTCCTGGGACACAGTACACAAAGATCACACGTGATAAAGTATGCTTGGTGTACGCTTTGATGACTAATATTCCCATCAACATTGGTGCGGTTATCCGATCATCTATGCGTAAGGCTAGGCTGCACAAGAGGTCCTATTTCAGCTTTGGCAATTTGTTGACTGCGATATTAAGGAAGGAACACATTGAAGAGGAACCTGTAGATCATAAGCTTCCACACAACCCAAAAAAGGTTGATCTAACAAAGGTTAAAGATTTTGAAACTATGCATGGCGTCAACCTGACCTCTGCAGAAAGACATGCTCGCGACGAAAGCTTCTTCCGCCATTTATATGGCATGACGAGGTTTACCATGATAAGTAGGAGTCGTGTTCCAACTGATGCAGAGCTCCAGCAGTTGTATTATGACTACCCGATGAATGAGCATGCGTGGGCTATGTGCGGAGTAGGGGTACATTTTGAGGAACCTCTCAATGATGACGTGTCGACTGATGATGATCGCCGAATGCCAGACTCAGACGTGGAGGAGAACTCTAATGACGACGACTCTAATGATGATTTCGATGCAGGGGGTATGACCCCAGACATAGAGGAGGAGTTCGACGAATCAGGTTTTCCTTATTTATTTTCCACTGAGGGCAGTGTGTCCCGTCTAAGTGTGGGATGCTGGTATTTGTATGTTGTACTTCTTTGCCTACATTTATTTCTGTTTGTTTGTTTTAATTAGTCGTAATTAGTTAGTAGTAGTTAAATTTTTGATTTTTTTTTGTGATTTTTCATGAAGTGCATGAAATTGTTCTGATAGATGGCATGGTATTATGACAAGAGTTTGTGCGAAAGTCATTACTATTGAGACATTTAGGCTCTAAGTGTGACTCACTGTGTGATAAAGTGTGTTGTTTAATTCCTTCATCTGTTGGGTCAAGAATCTATACTGCTCCCAATAAAGTTGACCATGCGCCTTGTGTGTGTGAGGTTATAGTATATTCTGTGTTGTCACTGATGCTAGAACTTGCCTGGTGTGTGTGTAAAGCGGAATAAAGAGTGTGAGTTTAGGAGATGATTCAGGCATTTCTTTGGCAGCTCTAAATTGTTTACCTTCTTTTTACCTACCGCTGTACATTATCCTAGTTAACCCCCTTTGAGCCTTTAGCTATTTTCTTTGACAGCCTCATATGTAGCCTAATCTATTTTTTTTCAAGACCATAATTTGATCAAAATTCCTAAGCGCTTTAAATTATAGATTCATGTGACAAAATAAGAGGAAATTGGGTAAGAGTGATGCCTTAGAGTGTATTGGTACTTGAAATTATTGTGGAAAAGAATGACTATCATAGAGGTGTTTCATAAAAAAAATATAAAAAATAAAATAAAAAATATAATAAATAAAAAAAATATATAAAAAAAAGAGAAATAGAAAAACAAAAAAAATAGTGTGTTTATAATTGAATAACAAAATAGGTGAAAAGGGGTGGTAGATGAAAGGAAAGTAGAGGGGTTGTTTAAAAGAGAGTGTTAATGGCATAATGTGATGTATTAAAGCGCTTAGGGAACTTAGTCACTATTTCTGGCCAAACTAGTCCTACCTGTCCCTTAGCCTACATTACAACCTGTAAAGACCTATTTGATCCTAAGTTTAGCATTCTGATATTTGTAGAGCATTACACTAAGGGCAAGCCTACGGTCATCAGTTGCAACATAAGAAGTCTTTGTGAGAGTGAGAGCAAGGAGAGTCTTATACCTATGTTTCGAAAAATAGGCGGTATCTTATGTGAGAAACACATGGTTGACGAGTTTTGGGTAGCTTTGTATGATTCTTTGTGCCTTAACTTGTGGATACGAATTAACCATCATCACGAGTCTATGATTGGAGGTTGAATTGTTTCTAGTAGTGATGAAGAAAACTACTCTTTGTTAATGATTGCCGTGCATGTCTTGAGGATAAATTTTGTGCTGTTACTGTGAAATTCTAAGTAGAGGTTTGCATGGACATAATATTTTGTTCGAGGAAGAACAAAGCTTTAAGTGTGGGGTGTTGATGTTGGGCATATTTACACGCCTAAAGCACCGTAATTTATCCATATTTTAGCTACGTTTTGAGGACAAAATATATAATTCCTGCACTTTTAGTCCATTTTCCTGTAAGTGAGCTAACCTACGTGATTAGCATATTTTCAAGTATTAATGATGAAGATTTCAGCACTTTGTGGACCTTTGGGTAGCAAAAGGAAACTTCGCATAAGAGGGAAAGCAGCTTTTGGAAGCTTGTGGACTGAATGTGATGCATGGAGAATCTGTCCCGGGCAAAATCAGTATTTCTTAATACTTAGAGGTGCAGCAGTAACCTAGTAGGACTAGGATTAGGATGTTATAAAAACCTTATTTGCTGAATTTTTCAGCATTCATTCATTGTCATTATTCATTCGTTTATTATCATTCGACACTTTTAGTTTTATTCAGTTTACAGATTCTGTAAGTTAAGACAGAGAAAATACGGCTTTCTTGAGAAAACGGCCATGAATAAAAACGTCACCTCCTTCTTGACGTTAAAGTCATCCCATCGCGAAGATTATTCGAGTTGTGGTATGATGATTATGTCTATTGTGATTTCCGTTATACTCATGAGTAGCTAAACTTCTCTGTTAGGGTTATGGAAGCCTTGTGATATACTATCTATTACTATGAGTTTGTGAATTCTTGATGTGTATGCTACTTATATCATTACTCTCTTCGTTTTAATTGAATTCTTGTGGTTGCAAACATAGGGATTACGCCAGTACAACATTAACTTGTTTGAGAGAAAAGTTACATGTTTGGAAAAGAGAGGGTGACAAGAAAATAGGGCTACCAACCCCTGTTTACACGTTAATGCCTTAACCGGATTAACTTTCTTGGAGAGTTCGTACCATTAGTTATAGGCTTTAGGCTCGAGAGAGGTAAGGTGAAATAATCCTTGATGGTTGAGAACACTAGGATTTACCATTAGAATACGAACCTCTATAAGTGCATGCATATCTGAATTCCGCATTACTCATAGCTAATAGATACGTAGTACTCACAAGGTGGACATAACCCTAACTTATTATTATCTTTGATTAAATCTTACTAAACAAAGCATTCCATTGCTACTTTAATATTATTGGTTCACGCCATAACCCAAAATCCCCCCTTTTCGTGGAATTTTCAACCAAAAGTCTACTAATAGTTGCAACACTTAGTGGCCAAGTACTCCCTGTGGGATTCGACACCCAACCCAGTTAGGTTCTATATTTGACAGGAACCGCTTACACTCTTACGAGAGCTCTAGTTTGGGCGTTACCAAATTTTGGCGCCGTTGCCGGGGAATACGGTTGTCAACTAAGTTTGTGATAGTTAATAGACCCTTTGGTCAAAGATTCTCGAATTTTACTTTTTGTTTGTTGTTTTTGTTTTATTCAGGTTTTGTTCAGTGCATGCCAAATACTCAAAGTTTGAGTCAGCCATTATTACCCATAAACCCTGAACCGCAAGTTATTAGCAGGATGGAGGCACAACGAGACATTGAAAGAAGGGCTGCTCAGCAGGAGCAGGCTAGATTAGCTGCATTGGCCGCTGCTCAAGTGCATCAACAGAATATTGATAACCCAGGGCGAGCAACAAATCCTGATGATGAGGACCTGGGTGATGATGAGCTACTGAACCCAAGGCACAATGAAGATGTGGCGGCACCTGTGAACAGAAGAGATTGTCATGCTAGATTGAGACCTGAACATCGAGCTGTGAAGATTCCTTTTGATGATGATGATGACGATTTGGATGGATCTGGTGCCACAGGGGCTATTATTCCTCCACCCTTGGCACTTGGAGCCAAGTTCAATATCAATAGCACCATGATTCAGCTGTTGCAGCTCAAGGGATTATTTGGTGGACTTGCAGGCGATGATGCGAATATGCATCTAATCAATTTTATCTCTACATGCAAGTCATTCGACAATCTAGGAGTGGGATAGAATGCAATTCGGCTGCACTTATTTCCATTGTCTCAATATGGGGAGGCAACTCTGTGGTTGAACGGGCTAACTCCTGATTCTATTACTAATTAGAGGCAATTGAAAGACGCTTTCCTAGAAAGATTTTTTCTGCCATCCAAGAGAGCACAGTTGAGAGATGAGATCATCAATTTTCGACAGCTTCCAACTGAAGCTCTCCACGAAACATGGGAGAGGTTCAAGAAGAAGCTTATGAGATGCCTAAACCATCATAGGACCAATGTCTACTTGATGGAGATATTATACAGGTCTTTGAATTTGGTGATTAAGCTAGTGGTTGATAATGCTGCAGGAGGGTCATTCATGGACCTTACTTTTATTCAGGCAAGTGATATGGTAGATCATATGACAAAGCAGAGTAGAGCTTGGCATACTAGGGATTCTGAGGTAGCAAGCTCTACTATATCTATTGGCATGACTGTAGAACAAAGGTGAAGAGAGGAGGAACGAGATCAAGATATGGCGCACATGAAAACACAGATGGATCTTCTTATCAAGCATTTATTATCAGGAAAGACCAAAAAAGTCAAAGAGGTTGTGTCAAAAGAAAGAGATAAATCCGATTCTGAGAAAGAATCTAACTACTTGAATAATCAGGGGGGTTTCCGAGGCAATGCCCAAGGAAACCAAGGTCGGAACTATTATGATAAATCTGGAAACAAGGACCGAGATCAAGGTAGTTAGAAGAACAAGACTGCCAGGAGTGGTTTGTATGTTCCGCCTGGAAACTGTGAGGCCGTGGCGTCTGGCTCTGGGAAGATGTCCATGGAAGATATGATGGCTAAGATGTTGAAAGGAGTGGAGGCAACCAATACAAGAGTAAATGAGGTAAAGAATAATTTGTCATCAATAAATCAATTGGTTGACTCGCATTCCACTTCAATAAAACGGCTGGAACAACAATTGAGTCAACTTTCAGCGGCATTTAATCAAAGAAAGGCTGGCACTTTACCTAGTGACACCATGCAAAATCTAAGGAACGATGGATCATGTATGGCTATTACTACCAGGAGTGGTAAGGTGTTGGAGAATCCGTCCAAAGGCAAGCAGGTGGTTGATGATATAGCAGATGATGTTGTTGATGCAGAATGTGAAGATGCCGAAGAAGCCGAAGTGAGCATTTATGACATCACCCCTAGACATCTGCAACCTGAAAAGATTGATAATCGGAAGCAAGATAACAAGGAAGCGGTGGAGAAAACTATTCCTCTTCCACCACCACCTTTTCCTCAGAGACTGAAGAAGAAAGCTGATGATACCAGGTTCAGTAAATTTATGACTATGTTGAAGCAGCTGACTATTAATGTTCCTTTGGTAGAGGAGCTGGAACAGATGCCTGGGCACGCAAAATTCATGAAGGACCTTTTGACAAAGAAGCGGACAGCAAGATATGAGCTGGCAGATAATGTCCATCATTGCAGTGCAATCGCTACAAGATCGTTAGTTCAGAAGAAGGCAGATCCTGGTGCTTTCACTTTTCCTTGCATTGTTGGATCGTTGGAGTTTGCCAAGGCATTATGCGATTTGGGGGCTAGCATCAATTTGATGCCGCTATCCGTCTACAGGAAGTTGGGGTTGGGCGATCCTACACCAACTAATATGCGGCTCGTGATGGCATATTGGTCGGTAAAACGACCTGTTGGTATCTTATATAATGTATTGGTAAAGGTTTCTTCCTTTATTTTTCCTGCAGACTTTGTTA
Organism: Capsicum baccatum var. pendulum; assembly: GCA_030864225.1. Classification (NCBI taxonomy): domain Eukaryota; kingdom Viridiplantae; phylum Streptophyta; class Magnoliopsida; order Solanales; family Solanaceae; genus Capsicum; species Capsicum baccatum. The sequence continues at coordinate 131,203,557 of CM061557.1, forward strand.
TTTTGGACTGTGAGGTCGACTCTGAAGTTTCTATAATCTTGGGGCGTCCTTTCCTTGCAACAGAAAGTGTGCTTATTGATTTAAGAGCCAATGAGCTTTTATTCCAGATGAATGATGAAGTGGTCCATTTTGTTGTATGCAAATCAATGAAGTATCCCAAAGATATGAATGTGTTCTCTGTAGTTGATGTGTACTATGAAGAAGAGAAAGAATTATCTGTAGAGAAACAGCTTATTGTTGAGCCATTGGCTGCTGTGCTAATGAATTTTGAGCGTGAAGATGTTGAAGATTATGAAGAAACTATTTGTGCTCTAATAGTATTAGGGTTGTATTCTCATGCTCCTAAGAAGCTGGACCTTGATCTCAAAAATCGACCTACACCACCAGCAAAACCATCCATTGAAGAGCCACCAATGTTAGAATTGAAGGAGCTACCCAGTCATCTAAAGTATGCGTTCTTGGGAAGTGGAAAAACACTTCCAGTTATTGTTGCGATAGATTTGGGTGAGCAGCAAGTTGAAGCTCTCATCTCTGTTCTGAGAAGATACAAGAGAGCCATCGGTTGGACCATCGCTGATATTATTGGTATCTCGCCTGGGATATGTATGCACAAAATTCAGCTTGAAGAAAATTGCATACCCACTATTGAGCATCAAAGGCATCTGAATCCACCTATGCAAGAGGTGGTGAAGAAGGAAATTATTAATTGGATAGATGCAGGGGTAGTGTATCCAATCTCCGACAGTAAATGGGTGAGTTCGGTACAGTGTGTGCCCAAGAAAGGTGGCATGACAGTAGTTGCAAATGCAAAGAATAAGCTAATTCCACTCAAACCTGTCATAGGGTGAAGAGTGTGCATGGACTACCGGAAGCTGAATTCGTGGACGCTTAAGGATCACTTCCCAATGCCATTCATGGACCAAATTCTTGATCGATTGGCAGGGAAAGGATGGTTTTGTTTCTTAGATGGTTATTTTGGCTATAATCAGATTTCTATTTCTCCCAAAGATCAAGAGAAGACAACGTTTACATGACCATATGGTACTTTTGCCTTCAAACGTATGCCATTTGGGCTATGTAACGCACCTGCCACTTTTCAGCGTTGTATGATGTCCATTTTTTCTGATATGGTTGAAGACACCTTGGAGGTGTTCATGGACGATTTTTCAGTTGTAGGTAAGTCGTTTGAAGCATGCTTGGCGAATCTAAGTATGGCGTTGCAGAGATGTGTTGAATTCAACTTGGTGCTAAACTGGGAGAAGTGCCACTTTATTGTTAAGAAAGGTATCGTTCTTGGGCACAAAGTTTCTGAAAAAGGAATTGAGGTCGATCGAGCGAAGATTGAAGTTATCGAGAAACTACCACCTCCAATTTCTGTAAAGGGAGTTCGTAGTTTCCTCGGTCATGCAGGTTTTTATCGAAGGTTTATTAAAGAATTCTCCAAGATTTCTAGTCCGTTATGCAAACTTTTGGAGAAGGATGCAAATTTCGACTTTGGTAAAGATTGCTTGAAGGCATTTAAATGCCTTAAAGGGAAGCTAGTTGAAGCTCCTATCATTGTAGCGCCTGATTGGTCTCTACCGTTTGAAGTTATATGTGATGCAAGCGGGGTAGCTTTGGGTGTTGTACTTGTTCAGAGAAGAGAAAGGTTATTTCATCCAATCTACTATGCAAGCAAGGTCTTGAATGGAGCCCAGAAGAACTATATCGTCACGGAACAAGAGTTTCTAGCGGTTGTCTATGCTTTTGAAAATTTCTGTGCTTACTTGTTGGGAAACAAAGTGGTGGTTCATACAGATCATGCAGCTCGGAGATATTTAATGGCAAAGAAGGATGCGAAGCCAAGACTAATTCGATGGGTGTTATTTCTGCAAGAATTTGATTTCGAGGTAAAAGATAGAAAAGGTTGTGAAAACCAAGTTGCTGATCATCTATCTAGACTTGAGAATGAGCACATAGCGCAACCCGATCTTGAGATTAATGATGCATTTCCCGACGAAGAGATCCTAGCCATAATGGTGGAAGAGTTACCATGGTACGCATACTTTGCGAACTACGTGGTAAGTAATGTGCTGCCTGAGAATCTCTCTTTTCATCAAAAGAGGAAGTTTATGCATGATGTAAAACACTACTTCTGGGATGAACCATATCTTTTTCGATGATGTGCGGATGGTGTTATTAGGCGATGCATATCTCATGTGGAGGTGCCTAGCATATTGGAAGCAAGTCATTCTTCCCGAGTTGGGGGTCACCATGCAGGTGATCGGATAGCCAGGAAGGTATTGTAAAGCGGCTATTATTGGCCTTCATTATTTAGGGATGCATACGATTTTGTGAGAAGATGTGATCTGTGTCAGAGGCAAGGCGCAATTTCAAAGCACCATGAGATGCCCATGTCTAAAATTCTTGAAGTAGAGCTATTTGATGTATGGGGTATTGATTTCATGGGCCCATTTGTGAGTTCATTTGGGATGAAATATATCCTAGTTCCTGTGGATTATGTATCCAAATGGGTCGAAGCAGTAGCGCTGGCTGATAATGAAGGTAAGCGTGTTGTAGCATTCCTGAAGAGAAATATCTTCTCTTGTTTTGGGGTACCACGTACCATCATAAGCGATGGAGGATCACACTTTTGCAACACGCTGTTCAGAGCCGTGCTGGTAAAATATGGGGTCAAGCAACATAAGGTAGCCACACCTTACCACCCGCAAACTAGTGGGCAGGTAGAAGTTTCTAATCGTGAGATCAAGCTGATCCTTGCTAAGACTGTAAATGCTAGTAGGAAAGATTGGTCCCGGAAGCTGGATAATGCCTTATGGGCTTATAGGACTGCGTTCAAGACACCGATTGGCATGTCCCCGTACCAACTATTTTATGGGAAGGCTTGTCACTTGCCAATTGAGCTCGAACATAAAGCATTGTGGGCGTTGAAGCGGCTTAATTTGAATTGGGAAAATGCTATTAATCTGAGATTGGAGCAGTTGAATGAGATGGATGAATTTCGTCTACATGTGTATGAAAGATCAGACCTCAACAAGGAACGGATGAAAAAGTATCATGATCGGCGGATTATCTAACGAAACTTTTAGAAGGGTGATATGGTACTTCTTTTCAACTCCAGACTGAAGCTATTTCCAGGTAAGTTAAAGTCTAAATGGTTTGGTCCATTCAGAGTTTAGCCAAGTCTACTCGTCTGGAGTGGTAGAGTTAGAAGATAACAATGGCGGTGTCTTCAAGGTGAATAGCCAATGAGTGAAGCCATATATCGGTCCTCTTGACTCGATAAAATGCATGACCACCATTTATCTCAACGAAGCTTAAGTAATCGAGATAACTATGTCGTGCCGCGACAATAAATCAAGCGCTACATGGGAGGCAACCCATCATTTTTAATTGTTTTATTTTACTAAGAGGTTGTTTTGTTTAATGAAAATCCAAAAATAAGAGTCGAGCCACGACCAAAACTAAGGCGCTTGGTGGGAGTCAACCCATCGTTCTAATTGTTTTTGTTGTTTTTGAGTAAGTGTAGGTGCAAGACATATAAAAGAGGAGATTGGTCTCAAATTTTAATTTGGAAGTGTGTCATGTTAAAGGTGGTAAGTTAGGAATGAAGAAGCAAAGGCTAACAGTTAGGCATTGCCTATGCAAAACTAGGCAATGGTAAAGGCAAGGCCTATACAAATCTAGGCAACGGACAAGGCAAGGCCTATGCTATGGCCTTTATTCTCGGAATATACAATGCCATAGCATAGGCGCCGCCTATGCTCAACTAGGCAAAACATTAGGTGCCGCCTATGCCAATGCCTTTGGTCTCTGAATCTACAATTCCATAGCATAGGCGCCGCCTATGCCCAACTAGGCAAAGCATTAGGCGCCACCTATGCCAAGCATAGGCAAAGCATTAGGCGCCGCCTAACCTTACTTTTGGTCTCCTAACCCAATTTCAAATGGGTCAAAACCGACCCAAGCCTTGGTCTATAAATAAAACTTCAACCTTAAGACAAAATCTCATTGTTTGCTCAACCTAAGCGCCGCCTAACCTTCCCAAATCTCTCAAAACTTTTCTTTTTACTCATCTAACCTTGCAAGATCATCTTTCGAATCCATCACCAAGTAAGTCTTCTTTTATATTCCGTAGTTGTTACAATGCTACGTTTATAATGATTTGTTAGTTCTTAAAGTGGTGTTGATGATTAGAATGTGGTTGATTTGTTATGATACATCTAGTTGAGTGAAAGAATACGTGTGGGTATTCTTAACTTGGTCCCATCTTGTATTTGATTTTGATACACTGTCATACTTTTGTGGAATCAACATGGTGAAGTTAATTGCATAATCTTCAAAATTGAAAGCTTGAATGTATGAATGACTCGTTCATCGAGATGAAGATCATGATTGAATACAAGCATGTGATGTTGTGATTATTTCTATGCCATAACTTGATACGATCTCTATATAGTAGTCTTGTTCAAAAAGATGCATTAATCCAAATATGAAAGTATAGTCAAGATTACATGAAATAGAGTTGGAAAGGATAGTTAAGATGACATGAAAGTATGACTGTGCTGAACATATTGTTGGAACATACCACCAAAATGTATGTCGATGAAGTCTGAGTAATCGACATCACTCACTTAATTAGTTTGTACCAACAAATTAAGTGTGGGGTGGTACCACTATTGTTTGTTTGTCGATTAAATCTTTTGAGATGAGCTAACATGAATCTATTTCAATCTCAGGTAGAATGGCACCAAAAGGACGACAAGGAAAAAAAAAGCATCCACCTCACAGAAGGGTCAGAAAAGGGGAAGAAAAGAGCAAGCTGAATCCTCCTCGCTGAAAATACCTCGCCACACTTTCGGGATAAAATGGGTCCTAGAGGAGGAAGGAAAGGAGTGGTACAAGAACAACAAAGTGAAAAAATATATTCACGTGGACATGTTACAAAAGGAAAGTCTAGCGAAGAGAGAACCTCATATTTTGGCTAAAATCATGGCTCTAAATCTTGATTTCATTTTCCAAGATATAGGAGAATGCAATCTTGATCTAACGCGAGAGTTTTATGAAAATTGGTCCCCAAAGACTACTGGAAGTGAGGTGAAGATTCGGGGCCAAGTCTTGCAACTAAATGCGGAGTTCTTCAACACTTTTCTAGGTCTTCCATCTGTTGATCCATCACCGCTCAAGGAGCTTTATCACAGACCTCCGTACAGGGCAATCAGACACACACTGTGCGAAACTAGATTAATGGCACGTTGGAATCGTCACAAGGATACCGGTCGGCACAATACCTTCCCGTATGCTTCCCTAAACAGAGAAGCTCGTATATGGTTGAGGATAGTCAACTCTTGCCTCATTCTTGGGACACAGTACACAAAGATCACGCGTGATAGAGTATGCTTGGTGTACGCTCTGATGACTAATATTCCCATCAACATTAGTGCGGTTATCCGATCATCTATGCGTAAGGTTAGGCTGCACAAGAGGTCCCATTTAAGTTTTGGCAATTTGTTGACTAAGATATTAAGGAAGGAACACATTGAAGAGGAACCTGCAGATCATAAGCTTCCACACAACCCGAAAAAGGTTGATCTAATAAAGGTTAAAGATTCTGAAACTATGCATGGCGTCAACCTGACCACTGCAGAAAGACATGCTCGCGATGAAAGCTTCTTCCTCTATTTATATGGCATGACGAGGTTTACCATGATGAGTGGGGGTCGTGTTCCAACTAATGTAGATCTTCAGCAGTTGGATTATGACTACCCGATGAATGAGCATGCGCGGGCTATGTGCGGAGTAGGGGTACATTTTGAGAAACCTCTCGATGATGACGTGTTGACTGATGACGATCGCCAAATTCTAGACTCAGACGTAGAGAAGAAATCTGATGACGACGACTCTAATGATGATTCTAATGCAGGGGTATGACCCCAGACATAGAGAAGGAGTTCGACTAATCAGGTTTTCCTTATTTATTTTCCACTGAGGGCAGTGTGTCCTGTCTAAGTGTGGGGTGCTGGTATTTGTATGTTGTACTTCTTTGCCTACATTTATTTATGTTTGTTTGTTTTAATTAGTCGTAATTAGTTAGTAGTAGTTAAATTTTTGAATTTTTTTTGTGATTTTGCAAGAAGTGCATGAAATTGTTCTGATAGATGGCATGGTATTATGACAAGAGTTTGTGGGAAAGTCATTACTATTGATACATTTAGGCTCTAAGTGTGACTCACTGTGTGATAAAGTGTGTGGTTTAATTCCTTCATATATTGGGTCAAGAGTCTATACTACTCCTAATAAAGTTGACCATATGCCTTGTGTGCGTGAGGTTATTGTATATTCTGTGTTGTGACTGATGCTAGAACTTGCCTGGTGTGTGTGTAAAGCAGAATAAAGAGTATCAGTTTAGGAGATGATTTAGTCATTTATTTGGCAGCTCTAAATTGTTTACCTTCTTTTTACCTACCTGTGTACATTATCCTAGTTAACCCCCTTTGAGCCTTTAGCTATTTTCTTTGGCAGCCTCATATGTAGCCTAATCCATTTTTTTTCAAGACCATAATTTGATCCAAATTCCTAAGCGCTTTAAATTATAGAGTCATGTGATAAAATAAGAGGAAATTGGGTGAGAGTGATGCCTTAGAGTGTATTGGTACTTGAAATTGTTGTGAAAAAGAATGGCTATCATAGAGGTGTTTCATAAAAAAAAAGAAAAAAATAAAAAAATATAATAAATAAATAAAAAATATAAAAAAAGAAAAAAAAGAGAAATAGAAAAATAATTAAAAAAAAATAGTGTGTTTATAATTGAATAACAAAATAGGTGAAAAGGGGTGGTAGATGAAAGGAAAGTAGAGGGGTTGTTTAAAAGAGAGTGTTAATGGAATAATGTGATGTATTAAAGCGCTTAGGGAACTTAGTCACTATTTCTGGCCAAAATAGTCCTACCTGTCCCTTAGCCTACATTACAACCTGTAAAGACCTATTTGATCCTAAGCTTAGCATTCTGATATTAGTAGAGCATTACACTAAGGGCAAGCCTATGGTCATCAGTTGCAACATAAGAAGTCTTTGTGAGAGTGAGAGCAAGGAGAGTCTTATACCCATGTTTCGAAAAATACTTGTGAGTGAATATGGGTGGTATCTTATGTGAGACACACATGGTTGACGAGTTTTGGGTAGTTTTGTATGATTCTTTGTGCCTTAACTTGTGGATACGAATTAACCATCATCACGAGTCTATGATTGGAGGTTGAATTGTTTATAGTAGTGATCAAGAAAACTACTCTTTGTTAATGATTGTCGTGCATGTCTTGAGGATAAATTTTGTGCTGTTACTGTGAAATTCTAAGTAGAGGTTTGCATGGACGTAATATTTTGTTCGAGGACGAACAAAGCTTTAAGTGTGGGGTGTTGATGTTGGGCGTATTTACACGCCTAAAGCACCGTAGTTTACCCATATTTGAGCTAAGTTTTGAGGACAAAATATATAATTCCTGCACTTTTAGTCCATTTTCCTGTAAATAAGCTAACCTACGTGATTAGCATGTTTTCAGGTATTAATGATGAAGATTTCAGCACTTTGTGGACCTTTGGGTAGCAAAGGGAAACTTCGCATAAGAGGGAAAGCAGCTTTTGGAATCTTGTTGACTGAATGTGATGCATGGAGAATTTGTCCCGGTCAAAATTAGTATTTCTTAATACTTAGGGGTGCAGCAGTAACCTAGTAGGACTAGGATTAGGATGTTATAAAAACCTTATTTGCTGAATTTTTCAGCATTCATTCATTGTCATTATTCATTCGCTTATTATCATTCGACAATTTTAGTTTTATTCAGTTTACAGATTCTGTAAGTTAAGACAGAGAAAATACGGCTTTCTTGAGAAACGGCCAAGAAGAAAAACGTCACCTCCTTCTTAATGTTAAAGTCATCCCATCGCGAAGATTATTTGAGTTGTGGTATGATGATTATGTCTATTGTGATTTCCGTTATACTCATGAGTAGCTAAACTTCTCTGTTAGGGTTATGGAAGCCTTGTGATATACTATCTATTACTATGAGTATGTGAATTCTTGATGTGTATGCTACTTATATCATTACTCTCTTCGTTTTAATTGAATTCTTGTGGTTGCAAACATAGGGATTACGCCAGTACAACATTAACTTGTTCGAGAGAAAAGTTACATGTTTGGAAAAGAGAGGGTGACAAGAAAATAGGGCTACCAACCCCTGTTTACACGTTAATGCCTTAACCGGATTAACTTTCTTGGAGAGTTCGTACCATTAGTTATACGTTTTAGGCTCGAGAGAGGTAAGGTGAAATAATCCTTGATGGTTGAGAACACTAGGATTTACCATTAGAATACGAACCTCTATAAGTGCATGCATGTCTGAATTCCGCATTACTCATAGCTAATAGATACGTAGAACTCACAAGGTGGACATAACCCTAACTTATTATTCTATGTGATTAAATCTTACAAAATAAAGCATTCCATTGCTACTTTAATATTATTGGTTCACGCCATAACCCAAAATCCCCCTTTTTCGTGGAATTTTCGACCAAAAGTCTACTAATAGTTGCAACACTTAGTGACCAAGTATTCCCTGTGGGATTCGACACCCAACCCAGTTGGGTTCTATATTTGACAGCAACCGCTTACACTCTTACGAGAGCTGTAGTTTGGGCGTTACCAGTAAGCTACTTGGGAAGCCATTGAGGACATGAAATCTAAGTATCGTTCCTATTGCCTATTCCAAAAATTTATGCTTGAAGTATATGTGTATTCTTAACATCTTTATTTTCTGTCTTTGTTAAAGGAAATATTGATTTCCTTTGCATCTTTGTTTTCTAACTTAGTTAAAGGTAAGAGTAAAGATGTTTGGGGTTTAATCATGCTATTTAATGCACTGTCCCATCATTCAAGGATGAATTATCCTATGGGGGGGGGGACTGAAACACCCCAGATTTTGGTCCTTAAAAATTCCTTGAGCTTTGAGCTCACTACCCTATTGATGACTCATCATATGAGTCGTATAGTGTGGTTATGGGTCTATGGACCCAAGTCTAGTAACCAAACTAGTGTATAATTAGCTAAGTTATTCTCTAAATACGAGTGACTTACTACGAGTCGTATGACCATGTTATGACTGGTAGGGTTGAGTCGTATGTTGTCCAGTGTCTAATCTCTTTAGTTTCTATCTTTGAAACAAAAAGACCATACGAGTCATATGGTCAGGTCACGAGTGGGGTCATAGATTCATAAGATGGACAGTGTTTGGGTTTACAACCCACTTTTTAGGATACGACTAATGGCTACGAGTCGTATAATGTATTGACTAGTCGATGGGTCGATAGTAACCAAGGGCGTCTTTTTTACAGTTGTTTGTTGGGGGTACTTTTGACATTTCCCACTTAAAAACCTTAAGGACCCACTTCCCTAAAACACTTTGGAGAATTCATTCTATACTTTACAAGATCAAAGCATCCTGTTTAACTCTCTCAAATTCCTTTCAAGCAAAATTTGCTAGGGTTTCTCCAAAGTGGCTATCTAAGGGTTCAAGAGTCAATTTCTCTCTGTGAATCTTCGTAATTCAGGCGTGTGACTCTTCCCTCATTGTTAGTTTACTAAAAGTATATGTTTAAATCATTGTTCATAAATCATTAATGATATTTGAAACAAAGGTTGAAGGGTTTGAATGCATATCATTGAATATTGTTTTCTATGGTTTAAATTGTGGTTAGATAATTTTGGCTTAGATAATGGCATGCCCTCAACCTATTTGTTAAATTGTTTATGAGGATGATATTGTCACAAGTTGAATTATGTTTATGAACTAAGTCTTTGGCATAACTATGATAATGATTGATGAAGGACATTGTAAAGCCTTTTTAGCCATAGATTGACTTAAATTGTAACCTTGGGGTTTGATTGGCTAAATCGGTTTGAGTCCCAAATATTGCACTAACTGGATGTTTTTATTTGGACAATGGGTTCGAGTCCTAAATAATGAACTTATTATTATGGAATAATATACCTTGCAAGTGGGGGTTGGTATGATGATATCAATGGGGTGCCTATATGTATAACTGGTTTAAAAAATGTAGATGCATGTTAAATGTTTTAAAGCCCCATGTTAAATATTTTAAATTGGTCTTAAGAGCAGGATGTGTAGCTAGGCCGTGAAAGTGGGGGTCCCGAAGGACTAACACTAGAAACCTCACTAGCCGGTGTGGGTATCTAAATGAAATAAACTAGGTTTAGACCCTTATAAAATTTCCTAGATGTCTAGATTTTGAACATCATACGACTTGTGGGTACCAGTCATTTGATAGGGTACGGTTAGTATTTTCTTGGCCGTATGCTAACCACTGTTTGTTGGTGGGTTAGGTTGGTTTCTAGAATGGGTATGACTTGGTGGGTACGAGTCGTATGGTTGGTGATGGGTCGTATATTTTGGGTTTTTCCTTTTTTTAATCTGAGACTTAGTAACTTAACTTGGATCTGAGTGTGAGTGGCTTACCATGGGCCGTACTTTAGGGTACGAGTCGTACCATTGAGTCGTATGGTAGATAGTGTTCAAACTTTCTTTGATTCTATTCTTTTAGGGATACGGTTTAGGGGTACTGATCATATAGTTTAGTTACTTGGTTTGGGTAAGTAGTAGGGTGGATAGTGTTGGGTTTAAGGGGGAAGCCTAGGGTATGAGTGGTGGGTACCACTCATATTGAAGGGTATGACTAGTATGGGGTAGTCGTACCATCTGACGGAAATTTTAACCAGTTTAAGTTGGGGATAATTTGGATATTTCCACCACTTAACCAATTAAGAACCCATAACTTATAACTCTATTAGGATATCATTTACCTGATTATTCTATTATCAAACACTTAGAAACTCTCTCTAATTCTCTCTAAGGCTCTTGGGCAAAGGAAGGCTAGAGTTTCATCTAGAGGATCAATTTGGGGCTTGTACGAGTGATTTCTCTCCATCCTCTTCGTAATCTAAGGCATGTACTCCTCCCTCATTGTTAGTTCCAACTAAAGGCATGTTTTATACAATGTTTTCATGGAATGATAATTGTATAGTATAGGGGTTTTCAAATATATTTTGGGGTTTGGTATTAAATGCTTGGTTATAGTTTTCCCATATTTTAATTATGTTTTACATGCTTTATGGTGGTTTGGACAATTGGTTGCATGGGAATGGTTAATTTATAATTGCAATTGGTTTTGGAAATACTTTGCCCCCAACCTGTTTGATAAAATACCTATAAGATTATTGGACTTCTAATGGATCTATTGCATGGTATGGTTTGGTAATGGAAAGCTAAATGGTATAAATGGTTTAAGTAATTTGGAATGGTTAAAATAGTAAGGTTTGGTGGTCATGGTTATAGTTAATTGAACTTCCTTGTAGGGTATAGGGGAATCCTCCAAGTGAACAGGTTAATGAACAACTTATGGGGTACATGGGATTCCCCAAAGCAAACATAATAATGGAACACTTGTGGGGTACACAGGATTCCCCTAAGTTCACTTAATAATGTAATCTATGGGTACATGAGAATCCCTTTACATGAAAAGGTTGTCTAAGAACATTGCTTGTAAGCTATAGTCGGTATGACGATACCACTACTCATAGCCTTGGTTAATAATAATAGAATAATAGTTTGGTTGGATAGTAATAGTTTTAATTGTGAAATAATGATGGGTGTGATATCTAACGGTGAAGGTGTGAGTCAAATGGACGGACACTGGAAACTCATATTTGCCGACATAAAGGTTGGTCATAATGACCATATATGGTACTATGAGGTACATGGGAATCCTCTAAGTACACTGTACATATATATCATGGAGACCGAAGGGTACTCAGGAAACCCCAACTCTTAGGGGTCTTTTGGTGTGAAGTATTAAAACATATAGTCCTAGGATAAACTTTTTGATACTATGTTTGGTTGCTAAATTCGGAATAACTTATCCCAGGATTAACAAATAGTACCGAGACACCTAAGAGGTGGTATAAGTACTCCCATCATATTTTATCTTAGGATAGAGTCATAAAATGATAAAATTACCCTCCAAATCCTTTACCTATCAATTTTCATATATATATATATATATATATATGTATGTATGTATGTATATATATAACTTTAATACTATATATAAGAGAGAACGAGAGATTTTGACAGTCATTACATTAAATTTTTTGATAATTTTATCCCTAATTTAAATTTTAATTACTCTACAAATTTTCGCTCATTTTGATAAATTTGAACAATTATAAGGGCTTAATATATGTACATACATACATACATACATACACACACACACACATACACACACACACATATATATATATATTACTTTAATACTATACATAAGAGAGAACGTGGGATTTTGATAGTCTTTACATTAAACTTTTTTGATAATTTTTTCCCTAAGTAAAATTTTAATTACTCTACAAGTTTTTGTTCATTTTGGTAAATATGAAAAATTATATGAACTTAATTATTTATATAATCAAATTCAAAATTGATCAGGGGTTTATTATCGTTGTATTTTGTAATTATTAATCTTACTTTAAATTTTTATTTTTCTTAACAAATTTATCATGGACAAGTAATTAATGTATCTTGACATTCACTTTCTAACTTAGTACATGCTTAATTATTAAATAAAAAATTACTTTTTATATATAGTTAAACATGTTTGAAACTTTAATATTAAAAGAAATACAATTCAACTTTCCATATATTAATGATACTAAATAATGTAAGATGAGAGTAATTCTTTCACATTTTTTAATGATGAATCTTTTTTAAAAAAAATAGGATTATCAACATTTTATAGAATTTGGGACAAAATAAGTAATTCAATATGAAATATTAAGCTAAATAAGGTTTAGGGAATTTTTGTAAACAAACTATCTTATTCTTAGAAAGGATGTAATGCCTATCATTTTTAGTACCACAAATAATCACTAAAAAATAATACCAGGATACCTTATCTCAGGACAACTAACCTAGTATAAATAATTTCAGCATAACTAATCTCAGCATAACTTTTTTCCCAACCAAACAAACCTTTATGGTATTCTTAGTTCATGTGCCTACACGCACCGGGGGACATTAAGGGGTTACACTGGACCCATATAGCTCGTGGGTGAATCTAGGATGGTTAAGCTACATATATCTAGGTTAATAGTTTTAAGGGCATTCTAAACTCGGTTTTCTTTCCCGTCATGGTTATATATATATATGGTTTGTATGTATTGTTGTTTACTTAATTTTACTAAATGGCATTATTTTATCCTTATGCTGACCTCATGCTAGCATTTACCCACTAATCCATCTTCTGGTGGTTGTATCCCCACGCGATGCAGGAACTAGCCATTCTACTTCTCCTGCTTAGTGATCAAATTCAGGATTAGCTGGTGGATTAAAGTCGTGAGCTTTTATATTTTGGAAGGCTCCATATCATATCATGGATGTCTTTACATACTTTAGTTATTTTATGGATATTGGTTTTTGCTATAGTTGGGGGCATGTCCTAATCGAATATTATTTTCTTTTGGTTAAAGGCTTTGTATGACAATTATGGGTTAGAATGGGCGATATCGGTAGTGGTGTCAGCCTTAGTATTGGCATTGGTATTGGGGATGATACCGTTAAACTAAATTTATGATGGTTCCATCCTTCTATGTTATGCTATGGATATAAACTTGGTTTTTATATTGGTTTGATTATGGTTAATGGTTGGTAATGGATGGTTGGACTTGCTTGGATTAGTCTAGTTATAGACCTATCCCAGAGTCTTGTTAGATAATAAACTAAACATTATCTTGTTATATGTTCGGAATTCATCCAACTCAGGATGCGTGTATTTGGAGGTTGGGTTAGGTAATGGGGGTTGTCCCCTATCCTGGTTGAACTTAGGATGCCCATTATGACAAGGCTCTAGTTTGGGTCATGTCACTAAATGACCGAGAGGCCTGAGTCCCTTATATAGAATATATGAATGGGAGGTTCGAGCCCCTCATATTGTATACATTGGTGCTTAAGTAACCTTAACGACACAGGAACTATCCATACTTTTATATCTCTTACTTAGTTATTTGGATTTGGGATCAGCTAGCAAGTCAGATTGAAGTTGTGAGCTTTCATCCTTCGGAAGACCCCAGTTCATATTGTAGTTTCCTCTTTATGTTTTGACTATCTTTTAGCTATTATTTTTGGCTATTTTCGGGGGGCATGTCTTGATATTTTATTGACCTTCAATTTTGTAGAGGCGTTGTTGGATTATTGTGGACTTAGGTGGTTTGGTTTGTTGTTTGGTGATGGACAATTGTCCAATTACTGGTGGTTGGTATAGATTTATCATGAATTAGTATTAGTTTAATTTTATGTTATCCTATTATATGTTTGAAATTTATGCGACATTCGTGGATGTTGTGTTGGCTAGGTTAGGTGATGGGGGTGATCTCTGATCTATGTCGGACTTGAGATACCCATCATGGCCCTGCCCTAGTTTGGGTCATGACAGTTATAGATATGCATTTAAAAGATTCTTAGACTATTGTATGCTACCTTGTTATATGTTCAGAATTCAATTGGCTATGGGGTATGGTTTGTTTTGTTTGGTTAGGTGTAGGGGTGATCTCCGATCCATGTGGGACTTTAGATACCCATCACGACCAGGCCCTATCTCGAGTCGTGGCACAGGTGGTATCAAAGTTTGGGTTTGGTGTCATTGGGTGTCCAATGAAGCTTTGTCGAGTAGAGTCTCATTTATGGGTGTATAGCATGCCACACTTATAAGGGAGAAACTATGAGGCATTTAGGAATGTTTCCCTTTCTTGTTTTTCTGATTCAAGATATGGAGTCTAAGGTTTTCAATCTCTCTAATTCCTATTTGTTCCCTTTTTAGATCATGCCTACCAGATGACATGAAGCTCATAGAAACTCCTCTGTCCCACTTGAGAATAATATTAATGGGACACACCCTGCTTATGTGGTACAAATTTAGTCTAAGGGTCCAGTTCCTAATTGCTATTCTGGAATTCCACTGATCCCCTCTAGTCCTCCCCAAACTCCTCAGGCTGATGTGCTGAATAAGGAATTTCATCAGTTTATTCATATGTTGGCTTAGTTGAGAGCTTCTTCATCTGAGCGTGTAACTTCTGTTACTCTATCTTCTGAGGCCACAAGGGTTGGTTTGCTTATGAGGTTGATTCCTTCTGTGTTCACTAGCGGTAAGGTTGTTGAGGATCCTTAAAGCTATATCGATAAGATAGAGAAGATCTTTTGTGTCATGCATGCTACTAATATAGAAGGTGTACAATTTGATTCCTATCAATTAAAGGATATAGCATACTAATGTTATGAGAAATGGGATAGTCTAGGGGAGAAGATGTTGAATCCACACGGTGGGATTATTTCTCTAATGCTTATCTGGACCAGTTCGCTCCTCAAGAGTTGAGGAAGGCAAAGTCAGTAGAGTTAGTTAATCAGAAGCAACGCAGGATGAAGGTCAAGGAGTATGCCTTGAATTTTTATTTGTTGTCCAGGTATATTCCTGAGTTAGTGTCTAGCATGAGGGCTAGAATAAGGAAATTTGCTTTTAGGCTGTTCTATGATTTGATTCTAGAGAGTAAGTCTTCTTTACTGAACAAGGATATAAACTTCTCCAAATTGGTTGTGTATAAGCACTAGGTTAAGAAAGAGAAGAAAAAGTAGGCATAGGTAGAGTAAGAAGTTTAGATTTTTTGACCAGGGTGGAGTCAGTAGTAGAGTGGTAGAGATGGTGGAAAGTGGTCTAAAAAGATTTGGGGTAGTTTTGGTTCCTACTCTATAGATAGTTCTCCTTATCTAAAGTCATCAGGTGATCGTTGTTCACAGTATGATAGTGGGTTTAGGGTACAAGGTGCCAAATCTCAGGTTGGTTGGGATCAATCTGCTCCATCATATCATCTTTGTAGATTCTGCGGTAGATGCATTGTGGGTTTTGTGAATTATGGAGGAATAGGTGTTTTATGTATGGTCAGATTGGTCACTTGCAGAGGAATTGTCCTTCTAAAGTTGCTTCAGGGGAAAATAAGATTCCTATTGCCACTTTATCTACTCCTACACCAAAGGGTGTTGCTTTTAGTACCGGCACTGGCTGGAATTGCTTATATCCTCTTGCTACCTGCTAGGACTCTAAGGCATCTCCTGATGTCGTTACTTGTATGTTAGGAATATTTTCTTGTGATGTTTATTGCTTACTTTATTTGGGGTCTACTCTTTCTTATGTGACCTTATTTATGGCTATATATTTTAGTTTTGATCTCGAGTGTATCCCTAATCCTTTTTATATTTCTACCCCAGTAGGTAACTCTGTGGTTTCTCGGAGAATCTTTAGGGGTTGTGTGGTATGTATTAGTGGTAGAGAAACTCTGGTAGATCTTATAGAGTTAGACATGGTTGATTTTGATGTCATATTAGGGATGGATTGGTTGCACTCATGCTATGCCTCCTAGATTATCAAACTCATAAGGTCATGTTTTATTTCCCTAATGAGTCGGTCATTCAGTTGAAGGGGGTTCTTTAGTGCCTAAGGGAAGGTTCATATCATATCTTAGAGCCTGGAAGTTGATTTCTAGGGGATGTCTTTATCATTTGATCCTAGTTAAAGATTCTAAGTTGGAGGGTCCTTTATTCCTATCCATTCTTGTGGTTAATAAATTCCATGAGATTTTTCCTGATGATTTTCCTGGAGTACCTCCCAAAAGGGAAATTGACTTTGGGATTGACCTTGTTTCAGACACTCACCCTATATCTGTCTCTCCTTATAGAATGGCTCTGGCTAAGCTAAACAAGCTTAAGGAACAGTTGAAGGACCTCCTTGATAAGGGTTTTATCCATCCTAGTGTGTCTCCATAGGGTGATCCTATTTTGTTCATGCATAAGAAGGATGCTTCCATTCGAATGTGCATCGATTATCGTTAATTGAATAAGGTTACGGTGAAGAATAAGTATCCTCTTTCTTAAATTGATGATTTGTTTGACTAGCTTTAGGGTGCTAGATATTTCTCTAAATTTAATCTTAGGTCGGGTTATCATCAACTAAATATTAGGGAGGTGGTTATCCCTAAGACTGCCTTTCAAACCCGGTATGGTCATTATGAGCTCTTAGTTGTGTCTTTTGGTTTGACTAATACCATGGCGGTAGTCATGGACTTGATAAATAGGGTCTTCCATTAGTTTTTGGATTTGTTTGTTGTTGTCTTTATAAATGATATTCTAGTATATTCCAAGAGTGAGATAGATCATTCTAATCACTTCTATATCGTGTTGCAAACCTAGAAAGATCAGCATTGGTAAGCTATGTTTTTGAAGTGGGAGTTCTGGTTGCAACCTATTACTTATCTGGGTTTTGTCATTTCTAGTGAAGGCATCATGGTGGATCCGTAGAAAGTTGTAGTGATTAAGAAGTGACCTAGGCCCATGACTCAAACCAATATTCAGAGCTTCTTAGGTTTAGCCAGTTACTCTAGGAGATTTGTAGCATTTTCTTGACACAAGCTGCCTCGCTAACTAAGTTGACCCAGATGAAGGTAAAGTTCTTATAGTTTGATGCTTGTAAGGCTAGTTTATAGAAGCTGAAAGATAAGTTGACTTCAACTTCAGTTTTGTCTCTATCCAAGGGTAATGATAGTCTTGTTGTCTATTATGATGTATCCCATGTGGGAATTAGTTGTGTTAATACAGCATGGTAGAGTGGTGGCCTATGCTTCTAGGTAGTCAAAAGTTCATGAGAGGAATTATCTAACTCATGAATTGGAGTTGTAGTCTGTGGTGTTTGCATTGAAGATTTGGCATCACTATTTGTATGGAGTCCATGTAGATATCTTTTCAGATCATAAGAGCCTGCAGTATGTATTCACCTAGAAGGTGTTGAATCTCAGGTAGAGGAGGTGGCTTGAGTTGTTTAAAGACTATGACATGAGTCTCTACTATCTCCTAGATAAAGCTAATGTGGTTGCTAATGCTCTTAGCAGGTTATCCATGGGGAGTCTAGCATATGTGTATGAAGATAAGTTGTATTTGGTGAAAGGTGAAATATATTCACCATTTTGCTAACCTTGGAGTTCATCTCCTGGACTCTTAGGATGGTGGTGTTTTTGTACAAGAGGTGGCAAAGTCATATCTTATTGTTGAGATAAAGGAAAAACATGTATTTGATCTAATCTTATTGAATATTAAGGGGTATGTGGGGCATCAAAAGGTTGTAGCTTTTGATAGTGGTGGCGACGGTATCTTGAGGTACCAAGGTAGGCTATGTATTCCCGATGTAGATGGGTTGCGAGGGAGGATGTTGGCTGAGGCTTATGAGTAGCGTTATATCATTCTTCCTGGTTCGACGAAGATGCATCATGATCTTAAGGAGATTTATTATTGGAATAATATGAAGTAAGATATGGCTATTTTTTTGGCTAAATTCATGGTGTGCCAACAAGTGAAGGTTGAGCACTTAAGGCCTAGCGGGTTGACTCAAGAGCTTGAGTTGCCTATATGAAAGTGGGAGATATTTAATATAGATTTCATTATCGGTCTTTCTTGGTCTTAGAATTAGTTTGATTCAATTTAGGTCATTGTGGATGGGATGACTAACTCTGCTCACTTCTTGCACGTGAGGAGAAGTTATTTGGTAGAGAATTATGCGAGTTTATTCCTCCAAGAGATTGTAAAGTTGCATGGGGCTCCTGTTTCTATCATGTCATATCGTGTCACCTAGTTCTAATCAAACTGTTGGTGTTCGTTTCAGAGAGGTTTGGGAACTAACATGAGCCTTAGTACTACTTTCCACTCACAGTCGGATGGGCAAGAAAAAAAGACTACTCAGACATTGAAAGATATGTTTTGGGCTTGTGTGTTTTACTATGGTTGTAGTTGGGTTTATCATTTGCCTCTTATATAGTTTGCATATAATAATAGCTACAGCTCTAGTATTAGGATGGCTCCTTTTGAGGCGTTGTATAGTAGGAGGTGTAGATCTCCTATTGGGTTGTTCAAGGTTGGTGAGATGGAGATATTTGGCCCAGATTTTTTTCACCAAATGATAGAGAAGGTAAAGATGATTTGGGATAGACTCAAAGCTTCCCAAAGTCGCCAAAAGTCCTATGCAGATATAAGACGTAGGGAGTTAATGTTTGAGGTTGGTGATTGGGTGTTTTTGAAGGTATATACCATAAGGGGAGTAATGCAATTTGGGATGAAGGGGAAGCTCAGTCCCCGGTATGTCGGCCCGTACTTGGTCTTGAAGAGGATTAGTAGTGTTGCATATGAATTGAAGTTGCCTTCTAGATTGAGATCCATTCATCTGGTGTTTCATGTTTTGATTTGAGAAAGTGTATGGTTGATCCTTCGACAGATATTTCTTTGGAGGAGCTGGGTATTTTGGATTCCTTATCTTGAGGAAGTCCCGATTGAAATTTTGGATCGGCAAGTTCATCAATTATGGATGAAAGACGTAGCCTCAATAAAGGTTCTAAGGAGGAACCACAAGGCTTAAGATGCTACTTGGGAAGCCAAAGAGTACATGAATTCCAAGTATCCATTCTTGTTTTAAGCTTCGGATAATCATGCTTAAGGTATTTGTTATTCTTAACATCTTTGTATTTTGACTTTGTTAAAGGAAAGAGTGATTTCCTTGGCATCTTTAGCTTTTGAGTTTGTTAAAGGTAAGCGTAGAGGTATATAGATTTAAATCGTGCTAGCAATTGCCTTGACCAATCATTCAATGATGGATGATCCAAGTGGAGGAGAATTGAAATACCTCAAACTTTGGCCCTTGAAGAGTCCTGGTTACAATCGAACCCCGTGAGTCGTAGGGTGTCCTGACGAGTCATTGGGATGGGTTGGAACCAAACCAGTAAGTTTGTGGTGAGTACGAGTGGCTCACTATTAGCCTTAAGGATATGTTACAGGTCGTTAAGTATAATCATAGGGGTAGTTTGGTGTGAGGTATAAGTAATCCAAGGGATAAGTTATCCCGGAATAAAATAAAAGATCAATTAAATCCCTTGTTTGGTTGGAGGGATTAATCCATGGTGGGATAACTTATCCCACCATTTTTCACATAGTGATGGGATAACTTATCCCATATACATGATGGTATGAGTATTAGTTATCCTGGGAAAACAATTTCCCAACCAAATGACCCCGTAGGGTGTCTAGTGTAACTCCCAATTTTTTATCTGTATTGTTCACAAGTGGAACCTATGAGTTGTAGGGTCCTTATAATTCCTTTGGATGAGTCAGAAGGATAATAGTTTAGGGTGTCTTATTGGTATTGCCTTGGTTACGACTCGTGGTGACAAGTTGTAAGGAGAGGTTATTAGTCAAGGGGTTGACTCATAATCAAAGGCAACCCTTTTCATCTTTTAAGTTGGGGGCATTCTGGACATTTTCTCTCTTATTCAACTTGAAATCCACATCTTATAACTTCTTTAGTGTATCATTATCACGTAGAAATAATCAAAGTAATTTTTCAAATACTCCCAAATCCTCAAGGTTAAGAAAACCTAGAGTTTTTGAGAGGTTGATCAATTAGGGGTCTCAAGGGTGATTTCTCTCTATGCATCTTACTATTACAGGCATGTTACTATTCCCTCATTGTTAATTTTGTAAATCATAAGTTTTAAGGTATTGTTCATGAGATTATTGTGATGGTTTTGAAACAAAGGTTGGGGGTTTTGAATTTTTATGAATTGAACAATATTTCTTATGGTTTATATATTATTTTCATGCTTTAAATATGGATTTGAACTTGTGGGTGTGTGGGTATGGTGAATGAACTAGGAAATTGTGAATTTCTCAAACTTGTGACTTTTGAAGTGGTTATGACCCCAACCCCACAATGTAAAATTGGTTTTGATTATGAGAATTTGGGAATTTGTAAAATTGAACTAGTCTTGAACTATTGCATGATACAAAGAGTTATTTGAAATATAATGGTATGATTTAATGAACAAAGGGAGTTGGTGATCCCCTCCATGTATTAATGAACAAATGGAGTTGTTTTCTCAAAGTTAATGGGAATGTTTTGGTAGGTTGTTTTTACCTTGCAAGTGTAGTTAGTGTAACGATAACAAAAATGTATGCCTTAATGTGAAATGTGGTTAAATAAATAAGAATATGTAATACTTTTTTTAATTGGGCCCTAATAAGGGTTGTGTAGCTAAGTCGTGAAAGTGGAGTCCGAATGATCGATATTGGAAATCGTATTTTCCAACGCGGGGGTCAAAGAAACCAAAGAGGTTTGAGTCCCCCTAATTATTACTTCATGATTAGGGAGGTTCAAGTCCCCTGTAAATCATTATATGATCGGGTGCTTAAGTCACCTTAGTATATATTGGTAGGTTCGTGCCCCCGTGTGCATATATATAAGATTATTCTTCGATTCGTGCGGCTACATGCACTGGGGCCCAACAAGGGGTGAGAGTTGGGGAACATATAGCGTTGGGTACTATTAAATGTAAATTGAGCTACACAATCCAAGCTAAAGTTTTAAAACGCATGTTAAGCCTTGTTCCCTATCTCAGCATGTGATATGTGTATGTGTGTGTATATATATATATATGCATTTGATTGTGTGCATTGATTTTGAATGATTTTAACTGTTGATCATATCATTATGTTATCCTTTTCCCTGAGTTACATACTAACATTCATCCGCTAACCGTCTTCGGATGTTGTATCCCCATGCGATGTAGGAATTGGTCATGCTTCTACTCCTCCTTCTCAATGACTTGGATTCGAGATCAGTTGGAGAGTCAAATTGAAGTGTGAACTTTCATACTTCGGAAGACCCCATTTCATGATTATGGTTTCCTTTACATTTTGACTATTCCTTTGGATTTGATATTTTGGCTATTTTCGGGGGCATGTCCCATCACTTTATTGATACTCAGTTTTGGATCATTGTTTAGTAGGCTTTCTTTGGACTATTATGGCTATTAGGCAGTGTCGGTCGGTCGTTTTGCAGGTCATCGGCGGTTGGTTATGGACATGCATTTAAAACTTTCTTAGACTATTGTACACTACCTTGTTGTATGTTGAAAATTCAACTGACCATGGGGTGTGGTGTGTTTGGTTTTGTTAGGTGCAGGAGATGATCTTCAATCCACGTGGGATTTGAGATACCCATCACGGCCAGGCCCTGGTTCGGGTCGTGACATCTATGCTCTCAATATTAGACCAATGGGGGTTCATAATTCGTATACTTTCTCATAATCTTAATCCACCTCTTCGCTAATGTTCATGGATCAAAGTTTATAAAGTGTCTCATTCAGCTCTGCTATTATTCACGAATCAAAGGTATTATAAACAATCTCTCAGTTGTACTAATATCTCGTCGATATGTATATATGAAATAAGGATGTAAATCTCACAAAAATCAGTATGAAGATGATAATACAATTAATACCTATAAAAATGAGTATAAAATCAACTTAATGTGTCAATAATGCAAGATATCAGTCCTCTTTCGTCACCACTAAAAAGAATAGTCGTGTAAGACATTAGTAATATCACTTCAAACCCCTCATTGGGTATCATCAATATGATAAGGCTACTCAATGCACAAATAAGGCTTATAATAACAAGTCAAGCCCCACTCGGCGACATAATAATAAATATGAAAATTTTATGCACAATCAAGGCCAATAATGTCAACTCAATCCCCCTACTTGGACACCAACACCTTATTCTCTCTAGTCAATAATAATTTGAATATAAGTCCCCACTCAAAAACATGATAACAAATTATATCTCACGTTAATAATAAGGTTCACGTAAGCCCTCATACGGATAACACAAAACTAACAACACTTCCAAAACAATATATATTTTGAAACTACCCAAACTAGCTTGTCCCAAATGATAAGTCTCATCTTTTCCAAGGATGACATCATTAGCCTAATTAATTAAAGAAAACTACGCTAGTTAACAACAACTCTAATAAGAGATACCAGACACTGATAATTATGTCAATTATTATGAATCCATTTATACACTAAGTAATTACTAAACCTCAATAATTAAAAGAAAGGTAAGAATAATATAATTATCTCCTAAAAGGTTACTATGTCCCTATCGTCACAATAAGTCCACTAAACATGATTCGAGCTCCAAAGGAGGTGTCCACTATCGATTTATTAAAGTTTAATAAGTCAACTATCAACAATACATTCTAAGAATATCCTCAAGTAGTTATACTAGATAAGGCAAACAATTGAATAACTACGATCCACCAAAAGACTTTAGTATCCACGAAGATGCTCGATATTTAAATAAAGCAGGACCCCTAATCCTAAGCGATTCACAAAATGCAAGTAAACGAACATACAATACATTAGAAATTCAGAAAAAGTCAAGGTGCATCTCAACTTGCCTTTTAAGAAAATTTGCAAGTAAAAACTAAGTCCAAGGCATCAACTGAAAGCTCTAATTCCTCAAATAAAAACCAAAGATGTCCAATATAATCAACTATGACATCTATAATTCAAAATTTGTCCAACAATACACATATCAACTATATTTGTTTCGGGTTCAAAATCCACTTCAAAAATTATTTCCATAAACACAATGGTGAAACTAGAATTTTGTTTAAGAAATATTCTACATAATCATAGGAGTCAATAGTTGAAAACCCATGTGAAAATGAGTTAAAATTGAACCTCAGATAAAAAACAATCTAATTTTATATTTTACCAGGTAAAACCCCCAAAAATCATATTTAAAACTAAGGATTTGAAATTGTTTTGATGATGAAATCAATACAAAATGATGAATACAAGATTTAGAAATATATCATGGAAAAAATCTCAAAAACCCTCTAGAAATTTCCCTAATTCGACCTTTCAAAGCCCAACAATGGAGAATAAATGAATTACGGCCGAAAATGGAATATTTAATCTATCTAGGTCAATAACCTTTGCGAAAATAGGCCCTATAATTGTGATCGCGAGGTTGACCAAAACTGAACCTTCTCAAATTCTGGCATTTGACCAAAAAAATGATGAATAAGAGAATGAACCCACTAATTAGTCTTTGTGATCATGGTACCATCCAATGTAATTTTGATGAAGGAAATGCTGGTGCATCACGAACTAAACAGAGAAGGTCACAGTCTCGGTGAAGGGGAGAACCATGAACCAGCAATAGCTGAAACCAGAAAAGGCACAAGTTAGAAACTCTCTAAACGGACCCTCGAAATTCGTTAGGGACCCCACATAAGTAAATTAATAATGCTAATAGGCTAATTTCGACATTCTAGATTCAATGAAACCATTTAGATTTATGAAAATATACCAATTACAACGAATTAGCCCCTGTGAACCCCTTTAGTCAATTTTAACTTATTTTCATAAAAATAATAAAAATATAAAATAAAGGTTCCAAACACAAACTAACCACACTGCATACCTAAAATTGACATTCTTGATCTAATAGAACTGTTCAAATCACCATTTGAAACTCGAATCAAAAAATATTAACTAAAGTTAAATTAATCCCTCTAAGGATATGCAAAACCACAATTTCATATAAAACACTTTTGAATACATCGAGGACCATGCCAACCATCTCCATAATTCATAAATGAGATAAAGCAACCAAGGGGAAGGAAAGATAATAAAAATATAGAAATTCTAAAAATCAATAGGAGGGTCATTATGGTATACACCACTAAACTTTGTGTTCATCATCAAATGTTCAAGTAAGAAAAGCTTTAAACAGACAAAGGATAGATAATACCCTTGTAATGTCAAGCAAGAGCTCCAAAGCGGAGTCACAACTATAAAATTATTGATTTCACCATTGAGCTAGAAATTTTACTATAGAACCAAAAATCTACCATAGAATTGCTCACATGGTCACAACACAATAATTTAAGTCAAAAATTTCTTTAAAAAGTTGAATATATTTATTTTTGAACTTCCTTTATACTTAAAAAACTGAGTTGAACACAACAAAAGTTTCAAACATACCTAGCTAACCTAAACTTGATAAAGACATCATAAGGCACTGTCTACAACTACAAAATTAAACTCATCCTCAAACCCAATAAAATACAAAGAAAACCTATAAAACCAAATAACCATCCACAAATATGTTGAATCAACCTATTCAAGAATGATACCATAACTATCAACTCATATAACACTATATTTCCAAACTAAGTGGCTAAATCAAAAATCATTATCAAATCCACACAAAACCTCAAAAGCCACATTTAACATACATAAGACACAATACTACAGTCAAATCCTTATGCTCAACTATTGATGCAACCGAGAATTATCATAAACCTTATATACTATAAACTTATATTTGAATATGTATTCCAAAACCTAAAATTGATCCACCACTATTCGACAACATAAACACTAAGAAGATCATATCCAAAACATGTCAATATCCACAATAATCAAAGAAACCAAACATATCACCAAAATTCACTCTAAATAAATCACAACATAGGCTCAACAAACCTAATCCACTACTAAAGAATCATCCATTGGGTAGAAATATCAATAGACCCTAAAAACTCACAAGTTATAATAAGAATCAATGCCAGACAAATGAACATATAAGAAAATATAGACCCACAATCAAATATTACCAAGACAAATCAAAGGTGTACCAAAACTGTACATGTGGTTATTTCACCAGCAGATCCTTCCTTAATTCCATCTTGAGAAACATAATACTAAGACCTGTCATCTCCTTAAGAAATTGTTAAATTATCTCTCTGTCTGTACAGTGGGTGATCCCCCTATAGTGTCCGAGATCTCTACATAAAAAGTAACCCAAAGAAGTAGAATCCCACTGAGATAAACCCAAAGGATCTAAATAGTCACCATGCTTTAACCCTCTCCAAGTGTAACTATAAAGATCTTGGCCTTTACCATACATCTCTCTATCATCATTAAGTCTACGAGGGCTCTACCCTGCAAGGCTCTCATGTCTCCATAAACACTCCTCAATAAAATCTTGAGAAAACTAATCCCATAAAAAAGGTGGTGACCTAATTGTTTTACTCTTTACCAAAGTCCTCGACCACTGTCTAACTGGTCTAAAAAACTGAAAGGCAGTGAAATCTACTCCATTAGAGTTTACCAAATGCAACATGTGCAACCTTTTGCGGCAACTAGGAAGGAAATATAAGAATAATAACTAAGGTCTCTATCGAATTGATAAGGATCTGTCCTTATAAACCCTATATATTTACCCTACCTCCATAGATATAAATGGTAAAATCAATAGATATAGTGCGATCCCTGTTAATACCTCACTAGCACTAGGAGAAACTATAGTTAAATGTGTATTTAAAGCTTGAAGTCTTGAAATAGAATGCTAAATCAAAATAGGATTTACCCTCTGAAGGGAACCCAACACTCAAACCAAACAATCCTCGATCATAGGTATAGTCACAGGTTGTGTCTCCTCTAGCCTCAGTTCCTCTAACTCAATAGACACAATATCACTAGAAACAATCCTAACATGACCTCTCATTGATTTGGATGTTCCAATTCAACTTTTACTTTGACTTTTAGCCCTGCAATATATCGAAGGAATGAACTCTGAATCTCTAGCTAAGGAAAAATATATGCTCACTATCTCTGAAAGAGTGAATAAGAAGTTTTTGAGTTACACAAAGCTACAAACATATGACACAAAATAAAGACACAAATTTCTCCTAAAGTTATGTAGCCTCTTGAAGATAGATAATAGATATATTTGCACCGATATATAAGACTCTTCAAACTCAACTTCTACTAATGAGGAAAATGAACCTGAGACTGTGATACTAATTTTTCATAACCCAAAAAGAGTACATAGTTACACCTTTCAATACAGGTAAACCTATTCCTAGCTCAAACTCAATTATTAAATAATTTAGAAGTAGAAGAAGAATAGAACAAATCTAAAAATATAACTAAAGATCTAATAAATGATTTCAAGACATATCCAAGGTTTGATTTTCACTAGTTCAAGCCTCTAATATAGAATGATATCAATAATCTAATATCATAAGTGCGGATAAAGCATAAAATAAATAGAGAGGTCTAGGTAAGCTTTATGAAGCATCATCCACTATCTTGATCTCCATAATGTCAACACCAACGAAATGCAATCTTCGATTTAATATACTCGAACTAATACCTACATGAGGTGCAAAAAAATAATTAAAAAGGAAATAAAATCAAGAGTGAGTAAGAAACACATGTACTCAACAAGCATAATGGCAAGAAGTACTACCCCAACTACCTAAGGTTTTCCAAATTGATCTAAAATCGATAAATTTACCACTTCATTCTATAAGGATAACTTAATATAATAGTCAAAATATCATTGATATACATAGTAGGCATATAGGTCTAGGTGAGTCGATACTAGTCATTTTTTATCAATAGTTAAGAAAAGTCCTTTATGAAGGAGACTCACTAACACATTATATTATGTTTAATCAAACATATTAAACCAATAATCTGGAATAAAATAGTAAGAGTGTATATCTTGGTACCAATAGGTGTGGCACAATAGTCTTTTATATCAAGCCATAGCCATACCCTACGTCTTATAATATGTCAACAAAAGATGATATAAGCTGATGTAATAAGGTGGAATAAATGCTCAATACACAATATCACAAACAAAATTCATTTATAGTAATACAATACAAGTAAATATTCAAACACAATATCATAATATACCAAGAAAAAGTCATGCAATCCAAGTGATGTAATGTAATATAGTGGTGACAATGGGATAATGATGAATGATTTGAAAGTTATTCACATAAAATTTTATATACACCTACCGATCCTCAGCGTTACCAAGATAGGACCAATTGGGGGGTTCAGATATCTTATACTTTCTTATAATACCAATCCCCTTCTCTGTCTAATGTCCACATATCAAGGTTTATAAAGTGTCTTATTCACCTCTTCAGTTATTATTCAAAGATCAAGGATCTTATAAAATATCTCTTCAGCTTTTCATCTATTATTTACAGATCAAGGATTTTATAAAGTGTCTCTCAGTGGTACCAATATCTCACAAATATATATGTATGAAATAACAAGGTAGCGCTCACAACCAACCATTATAAAGATGATAATCCATTTAATACATGTAAAACTAAGTTTAAATTAACTCAAAGTATCAATAATTCATGATATCAACCCTCTCTCAGCCACACTAAAAATAATAATTATGTAAGACATCAGTAATATCATTTCAACCCCCACCCCACCCTCACCCCCACCCTCATCCCCATTCAAGTATCATAAATATGATAAGACAATTTAATACACCAATAAAGGACCTACTATAACAAGTCAAGACCCACTCAGGGATACAATATTAAATATTGCAATTTAATGCACAATTAAGGCCAAAAATATCAATCCAAACCCCACACTCAGGCATCACCATCACATATTTTATCCAGTCAATAATAATTTACATATAAGCTTGTAACACCCTTGAAATTTTAGACATTTTATTTTTGGTCTTCCCATGCTTAATATATCAATTTTTGATTCAAATTATGTTTGGGGATGTTAAAAGGGTAACCCGAAAGAGTTTTGGAATTATTGGATGAGGTTGGGGGTAGTTTTGGGTAACAGAGGCAGTAAGCCTCCACGATAGCCCCGTGTCACAGAGGTTAGCCTCGGCGATAAGGTCTGTAAAAAAAAGGCTGGACCTCCGCGGTAAGTTCCACGCCACGGACCTATAGTAATTTTGGCCTATCTTATTTTTTTAAAGTGGGATGAGGGGTAAAGGGGTCATTTCACCTATAAATGATTTTTAATCACTATAAGGACTTATTTTAATAAGTTTTAAATATATGAAAGTCATTCTAATTACTCTCAACTATATTCACTCTCAAATTTTCCTTTTTAACACAAGGCTAGATTCAAGGAGGTAATCATCTAGAGTCCTAAAGGTATGGTTTTCTTTAAAATTTCTTGGCAATTAAGAAATGTATCTCTTTTCCTATACTTGTATTTTTATTAATGGCATGAAATTGGTTATAATTCATGGTTTTTATAATAGGTTTTGAACTATGGGTTGAGGGTTGTGAATTTGATTAGTTTAAATATTTTTTGAAGGTTTATTATGCAATAATTATGCTTTATTTATGATTTTGAACACTGTAGGATGCATGAAAATTGTAATTAAACTAAGGGGTCATGATTAATCCCCAAATTTGATGAGTTTTCCTTGATATATGATTTTGAAAATTATGTGCCCTCAATTTGTTTATGAAATTGATAATAAGTATGACTTTGTCTTATAGTTTGATGATTCTTCGAATTCTTGCATTGCATAAATGGTAAATGGAGCATTAATTAGTTTGGTTTTCAAATAGTTTTGGAAAGTCCTTGGTGGCCATGGTTTTGGTTTAATTGAAAACTTTAGAGTTAAATTTGGTTTAATAGTTTTGTATGGCAAAATGGGATAGACCTGGAAGCTCTAATTTTTGGTATGATGATACCAACAGGAAATGCCTAATTAAAAGACTCCTTGGTAAAGATTAGGAAGGTAGAAATAGTTTTAATATTGTCTTAAAGGGGGTTGTGTAGCAAAGTCATGAAAGGTGGACATCCTATAGGGACTGATACTGGAAACTCATATTTGCCGACATGAGGTTTGGTCATGGTGACTGTCTGCATGAGACATACTTTATATTTTGGTGATGGCATTAGTTATATTTTGGTGATGGCATTAGCCTTTACGGGTTTTCTCCGATACATGCATCTAACACGCACAAAGTACCTTTCAGTAGGGGGAGTTGAACCCATATAGCCTGTGGGTGCCTTTAGGACGATAGAGCTACATAGTCTAGGTTAAGGTTTTAAAGTTCATGCTAAGCCCTATTCCTTTTTTCCTAGAATATGATATACATATATATGCACATATTGCATAGTTGTGCATTGGGTTTTACTAGTTTTCATATTATAGATTATGGCATTACTTTACTTCTTTATCCCTGAGTTACATGCCAACACTCTAACCAGTAACCATCTTTAGATATTGTATCCTACGTGATGTAGAGTCC
This sequence comes from Capsicum baccatum var. pendulum, assembly GCA_030864225.1. Lineage (NCBI taxonomy): Eukaryota > Viridiplantae > Streptophyta > Magnoliopsida > Solanales > Solanaceae > Capsicum > Capsicum baccatum. The sequence continues at coordinate 131,233,683 of CM061557.1, forward strand.
AAAGGCAGTTCTACCTTTTATGCACAGTGATCAAGTATTCGTGGTTAGATCGATAATTTACTTGAAGTGGTGAGCTTCCATCCTTCGAAAGATATCATTTTATGTTTTGGTTTCCCTTATCTTAGACTTTATTTTAGATTTTTTTTTGGCTAAGGTCAAGTGCATGTCCTGACATTTTACTAGTATTCGGTTTTATCACAGTCTTTGTTTGACTACTGTGGACATGGGTATTATGGATGGTTTCTTGGATAATGATCTCATCTAGACTTTTGGGTTTATCTTTTCTATTTTTCTATATATATATATATACATATATATATATATATTGGTTACATTGGAATAGGATAAGGGGGTGGTCTCCAATCCTTGGTGGACTTAAAATACCCATCATGACCAAACCCTGGTTCAGGTTGTGACAAAGTTGGATCTGAGCTAGGGTTTGGTGTCATGCGGTGTCCACAAAGCTATGTCTAGTAGAGTCTCTTTTGTGGGTATATAGCATACCACACTTATAAGAGAAAGGCTACGAGGCATTTAGGAGTGTTTCCCTTTCTTGTTTGTCTTACTTTCGGTACATAGAGTTTAACATCTTGGATTTCTCTAACTCCTATTCATTCATCTTTCAGATCATACCTCCCAGACAATTCAAAATTCATGGAAACTCATCTATCCCACCTAAGGACAATATGGGTGGATCTTTTCCAACTTATCAGGTACAAACCTGATCTAAACTCGTTGCTTTTGATTATCCCCATGGAGTCCCATCTGTCTCCACTGATCTTTCTCCAAAAGTAATACTCCTTTTTAGTCACCTCAGGGAGATATCACTAATGATGAGTTTTGCCAATCCATTCATCTATTGACCCAGTTGGTGACATCTCAGTCATATCAGATGGTTTCTGCCGGTATTGCTAGGAGTTCATCTAAGGAAACTAGAGTTGGCCAGTTTATAAGGCTGAGCCCTTCGACTTTCACTTATACTAAGGATGAGGAGGATCCTCAAAGTTTTATACATGAGATGGAGAATATATTTGGGGTTATGCATGCTACTGAGGTAGAAGGTATGAAATTCACTGCTAATCAGTTAAAGGATGTAGCTTACTAATGGTATGAGGAGTGGGAATGACTTAAGGGTGATGATATTGAATCTGCTTTGTGTGAGGATTTCTCTATTGCCTTTCTTAAATGCTTTTTTTCCTCAAGAGTTGAGGAAGAAGAAAACAGAGAAGTTTGTGAATTTAAAGCAAGCAAGATGAGAGTGAAGTAATATGCTTTGATATTTCGCCCGTTGTCGCGATATACTCTTGAGCTAATGTCTAGCATAAGGGCTAGAATAAAAAAAATTCTTTTGATTTATCTCGTGAGTTGATTTTGGAGAGCAAAGCTACCTTGTTTTAAAATGATATGAATATCTCTAGACTTATGGTGTATATGCAATAGGTTGATGAGGAAAAAAGAAGTAAGAAGATATGGGGAAGAGGCAGAGTAAGAAGTTTTAGTATTCAGATTAGGGTGGAAATAACTAGTAGAGTGGTAGAGATGGAAGAAAATGGTCTAAGAAGAGGTGGGGCAACTCGGGTTCATATTCGATGGCTAGTGCTCCTTATCAAAATCCATCCAGAGATCGTCATTTTCAGAGTGGTCAGGGAGCCAGATCTTAGTCCAGTTGGACGCAGTCAACTCCGTCATTATAATGACCCTTCAGGTTATTTTCCATATTTAAGCTTATCTTCACCATTTGATCTTCTCCATAGCTTCCCCAAGTCATTTATTACTTGTTGGGACTAACGGTTTGGTTACTGAGCAATTCGATTGGTTTTTAGAGCCAATTCCCTATTTTGAAGTCTTCGCTATTTCCAAATAGCCACCAAGCAAAGACGTCAATGAAATAATCTCGGAGGCAAATTCTGACTATGCTAGCAAATCTGGAATATTGATTTTAGTCTAGGTAGACCTTTGGTTTGGGTCCCAATGCATCCAAGCGCATTTTGATCTATTGGTCAAAAAGTTAAAAATTGGAAAGAACGGGTGTGAGACCCATATTAGGTCGAAACAACCTAGAATTGAAAATCTGAATTCTCCATTGCTTCTAAAATGTCAATTTTAGGCTAGGTAGACCGTTGGTTCAGGTCCCAAGTCTCTCGAACTTATTTAGGGCTATTGAGCGGATTTTTTAAAAAGTAATGAAACTATAGGTATGGGACCCACTTTTTTCCTAAACAATCTCTGATGAAAGTGTTGATGATTCCAATGGATTTTAAATATGGTTTATACTCAAAATTCACTATTAGATCACGTTCTTTGGATTCCGAATGAGTTTTGAGGGTCAAAATCTTATTTTTGAGTTTGTTGTGATTTGGTGCAACCGTGATCCCAACCAAGAGTGTATAGATCATGGGTAGCACGATTGTGGCCCGTATGACCATGATAGCGGCATCTTTTTAGATGTAGGGGCTATATAAAGGCCCTAAAATGAGTTTGGGGCATTTTCCCTTCACCATTTAGACGTATAAACCCCAAAATAAATGTAATAATTCAAAATTGGTCTTGGGGGGGGTGACTTAGGATCTTAATTATCATCTTGTATTATGATTATCTTTAAGATTAAGGTAAGAATTTCTTGAATCCATGCTTGAATTTCTTAGTATGGATCCAAAACCTTAATTTATCTTAGGGCTTGATTTTAGCCTAAAGCATGCTTAGTTTTCACTTATTGTCTGAGGGTTATGATTCCTTGTTCATGTGTGAATATTGGGTTGGCCTCGGAAACTCATTTTTTGTATGTGGGACCCACTTGGGTTTTGGTGTCATTTTTGGACTCGAAGCACTATAGTGAAATATGGGTATCATTAGACTCGTACTGATGAGTAGATTATGGTTTTGATAGTGTGATGGTATTTTGAGGATTTTAAAGTGAAGACGAGCATGTGGTCCATGAAGTAAAGTTTTGCGGTTTGGCCTTGAGGTAGGCTTTTGTCTATTTTTCTTCATAGATGATGTGTGATATATATTCTATATGAATATGGATATTAGGCTTGATTTTGAGTAGGATAACATGGCCTTTATATATTAATGTTTAGGGATTAGATGAGGGTTTTAGACCCGTAAGATGGCATATTTATAACCCTTTTGTATCCTATTGCCTTCCTATTTTAGTTCAGATTAGTTATAGCATGGATATGATATAATGCTATATTTGGAATATGGTTTTAGCGTTTGAAGCATGATTTTTATATTTAGCCTTATTTGGCTAGTTTGGTAGTTTTAAAATCATAAGTTGGGTAGAGTTAACTTGAGTACCCTTATTTCTAGTTGAAGTTTCTATCTTAGGCTTGAATATGTCTTAGTTGACATCTAGAATATGAACTAGATACCTTAGCCTAGTTTGGGGCATAGCATGCCTAATTACAAAAATTATAGATTAGAAGTGGGATAGTTCGGCCCACTTAGGCCTAAGCTTGTGTTAAGTCTTATGGACTTAGTGCAGAAGTTAGACATAGATGAGGCTAGTAAACCTTAGAATAGGGTTACTTCATAACTTGGTAACTTGTATTGATGTTACCGGATTGTGGCTTTTGAGTAATGGTTATGGTACTCCTTGTGGAAGTGATATTGGGCCTTTATAGATGATATTCCTCCTAGATATGTTATGTTGCCTATATAGATTCTATTTTCTCTTGGACTTGATTATTGGCCTGTAAAGATGATATTTCCTCTTAGACTTGATAATTGGCCTATAGAGTTGCTATTTACTTTAGTCATGATTTTTGGACCTATATAGATGATGTTACTCTTTGATATGTAAATTATCCTAAAGAAGTGATACTCCCCGTAGTTATGATGTATGATCTATTGATATATGATATCCCATAGACAATTACATGTCTATATATATTATGCCTCCAAGATGTGAGACACCTCTTGTGTGAGAATGATTACATGTCTATCTGTATTATGCCTCCTATGAGTGATATGCCTCTTGTGTGAGAGATGATTACATGCTTATTGATATTATGCATACTATATGTTAGATGCCTTTTATATGTGAGATGATTACAGATATGTTATGGTTTATAAATATAATTATTGATATGAGTCCTGGATATATGTATGGGCTTAAGGCCGTGATTATGATGTTGTGATTATTTTGGATAAATTAATGAGCCAAGGGTCGTGTTATGATATTGATTCAATAGCCAAGAAGTGTTTATGATTATAATTGATGTGATTATAGTTTATGAATATAAATATGTATATGTTTGTATACACATCTCTCCGGTATAGGATGGAGGAAGATGCGATATGATGCTTACTATTCCACTAATTGAATACTGGTGATGACATGCATAGATTTGGTACGTTTATGATTATTTACCATTATAATGATGTGATTATAGCTGAACTATGATCTTATGACTTCTCTTCTTGTTAGATGGTTAAGCTATGTGGTAACTAGTTGTCTATTAGGGGACTATAGCACTTGATGGCTAAGAATTTAATGTATTAGTTAATGAATCTTTTTTAGTTGAAACATGAGAGCTAACGATGGTTAGTTAATGAATGATTTAAGTTAATAAAGGATGGTTAGGTGACAAGTAGTAGTATGTTGTCTAGTAATGATTAATGGATATATGATGATTAGTTGATAATAATGAATGGTGGATAAATGGTGGTTTTGGTCTAGTGATAAACCTTGACTCGATGATAGATGTTGATTATTTAATAACTAGTGGTTAGTTTCTATCTTGTGAGTAAGGATTATGTGAAGGATAATGTTTAGGCTAATAACTAGAGGTTATGTGATGACTAGTGAACTTGTAATTCTATTAAAATGAGTGTTGGTTAACTAATAACAAGTAGTTGGGAAGTATTGACTAGATAGATATTCTATGGTGATATGTCTATATTTATGATTATTTTAGTGTATCTTATTCTGTAATAGAAATTGTGATGATATTGATACCCGGCAAGGCCAGAGGATACTATTGTGATGATATTGATACTCAACAAAGCCGTAGGATTCTATTATGATGATGGTGATACCCGATAAGGTCAGAGGATATACTGATGATATGTTGATATCCGGCAAGGACGGAGGATACATTATTGATGATGCGTGGATACCCGACAAGGCCGAAGGTTGATTATGATAATGATAATCCTGATGAGGACAGTTATGATGAGTTGTGATATTGATTGTGCACTTTGCATTCATTCCTGCATGCACATCGCCTATCAACAGTATGCATCTATATTTATCAGTCGGTATAGGACATTTGCATAAATATGGGTGAAGAATATGCCTTGTGTTGTATGTTGATTAAACCTTTTGAGCCTGGGATGGTGGGGATACATATAGGCTCAGCTAGGTATTTGGTTTTCCATGGTAGCCGATTATTCATGTTGTTATTGATATTATTATTATCATTTTTATGATTATTATTAGGCATAGCTTATGACAGATTGGTCATTGATATGGTATCAGGATTTGAGGTACGTCTTCGGCCTCTCCTATCTTATAATTGCATTGTTATGCATGATTAGTTCATGTCTAGCCATGTGAATTAGAAACCCTGAGTATGATAGTATTTAAATCTTGATAGTATTGTAATAAGGTCTTAAAATGAGAATATGATAAAATAGGTTATACTTTGAGATGACCTCATGTTCTTATTGTAAGACCCCACAAAATTTCTAGCTTAATTCAGTCCTTTAAGAATGTCAAGGGGTCCCAGACTTAGAATATTTAGCTAAGTATTCCGACTTAGTTATATTTTTAGCCTTTGAAAGTTGGAGCTTTTACTTTGTGACCTTAATGTCCTTTAAATGTCTATATTTGAGTAAATTCATGATTAGGAAGGTCAATAGGTGAAACCAGAAAAGTTTTGGATTTTTTGAACTTCGTTTGAAGCTCCTTTGGAATCCCAAAATAGTGAACCAATGCGATCTTGGATCGTCGTGTCGACTATCGCATTGGTTAATATTTTTCCCAGCTACCATAGTCAAGTTCCAGTTAGTCAATGCTAACTTGGCGCAACATGTTGGATATTGCCTCGATGCCATTGACGCGCAGCGTTGACTTGCGCGTCGGTAACCCATTTTTTTAGTCATTTAAAAGCCACGTCTCAAGGGGTAATTGGGTCTTTGTCCCAAGCCCTTCAGCTCCCACAACACGAAGTTTAGCCCCTTTAGAGGCATAATACAATCACTATTCACAAAATCCTCAAGAACAAAACCCTAGGGCTATCAATCGAAGAATCAAATCCAAGAGATTTCTCCATCAATCTTTCCTAATTCAAGCAATACGGTATGTTAAGTGTTCATCCAAGGGACACTTCCACTCTTGGAGTTCAAGAAACTTCTTTTACAAACATAAGTTATGATGTCCATGTTGTGGGTTTGAATGTAATCATGTTAATGTTGTGGTATGCATTTCAAGTTGAAATCTTTAATGTATTTCTTGATATTATGGTGGCATGTAAGTTAAATTTTAATTCTCTTAGGTAGAAACCCCTGAATTATGAATTAATATAGTAGTCATGATGTATTAGCATTGTTGTTCATGCCCAAGTATAAAGCTATGCCTTGTAAGTGTTTGATGGAATGTTCATGATATTAGTTTAATGAAATTATGACATGTTAGCATGCATTCCTATTTATGTGCAAGTTTACAACTTTCAAGTTCTTGAAAAAATGCCTTATAAATTGTATTGTGAGTTGTTGACTATTGTCAAGTATTCAAGACTTGTCATGGCTTATTATCTTTATGCTATCGAGTCCTGGGGGTATTTAATAGCCGACAAATTAGTTGTGTGTTTAGAGCCAGTGTCAGTTCCAGAATCCATCTCAGTCATTGTACAATCAGTAGTACTCTAAGCCAGTCTCAGCATTCAGGAAAAACTCAGTAGTATTTAGTTCAGGCCTCAGTAAACTCATCACTCAACAGAATTCAGTAGTATTTCATCAGTCGATGAAACTCAGTAAACTCGGTCTGATTCAGTCCAGTATACTCAGTTCAGTGTCTATTCAGTTGGGAGACAGATTCAGCATCGAGTATACCCAAGGATGAGGGCTCACCTGCCAGTAGAGGGTGTGATCCTTAGAAGCAGTCCTTGTGTTCCAGAACTACATAGCCAGCATAGGTTGAGACATCAAACCTGCCAGATGAGGGTTGATGAGGTGGCTTAACCTGTCAGTTGAGGGAACCACCAATCTTATTAGAGTACCTGATAGAAGAATGTAACTCTTAGCTTGTCCTTACCCATGGCACGATATTGACACCATTCCAACTGGGGTTATAGATTGGAACCCAAATCAGTTAAAAAGGGGCATATAGGTTAGATAATTACTTCCCATAGTCTCAGTCTCAGTCTCAGTCATCAATAAAGAACTCAAATAGTTCTACAGATTTTAGGACTATCAGATACAGTCATTCAGCTTAGTACAGAACTCAGCTAGTTCTATCAAAGTTAGGACTGTCAGAAATAGTTACTCAGTAACAGTATATCGTTATCAGTACATCAGTTATTAGTAATCCACGTTACCAGTACACTCGATATTTAGTATTATTATAACTTCAGTTACAACTCCTGTATTCATGCATGTATTTTTCACTCAGCCATGTCCATGTTATTCAGTCAGTTATAGTTCATATATGTGAACCCTTGCATTTATCCTACCTCACTTTGTATACCAGTACATTCACACGTACTTACACATACTTTTCTCTTATGCTATGGTGTCTTATACCATAGGGTCGGATGCTCAGGGTCCCGATCACAAATAGGTAGATTCAGATTTAGTTAGTAGCAGTAGACTAGCATTAAGTCCTCATCATTAGAGGATAGTCTTTTATTTCATCATCTTATTACATTCAGAATTTCATTAGATGGAGTTAGTTGAGGGACTGTCCCATCAACTCCACAGTTCAGATAGTTCAGCTAGAGGCTGTTCAGACTAGATGTTTAGATAGCTGTTCAGTTTTGGTATTGAGATACCTTATCTCAGTTTATTTTAGTTATTTGAACCTTGTAGTATTTCAGCCCATTATTCTGCATTATAACATATTATTACTCAGTTATTGCAGTAGGTACCAATCATAGGTTAGCTTGTGGTCCTTCGAGATTATGAGCACCTTGTAGTTTCTGGGGTATAGACTCAGGGTGTTCAAACTTGGTATCAGATCCTAAGGTTCAACAGTATCCTAGGAAGTTTGAAAGTCGCACCTAGTATAGTCTTGTGCAAGGGTGTGTAGCGCGCCACACTTATGGACAAGAGGCTATGAGTTGTTTAGGAACAGTTTCCCTACTTTCAGTATTCATATCATGCCGGTGAGTATGATCTTTAGATAAACTCTCTTTTTAATCCAAGTTTCTCTTCCATCTATAAAAAATACCTCTAAAGAGGACTCAGGGAAGAGGAATGGGAGATCAGTCAGCCCTTCAGCCTGATCAGCCAAATTTTTTTGGTAAGCATGTCTCCTACGCTAAGTTCAGAGCAGCTTTCACCACCTTAGCTCATTTAGTTGCTTCTTAAAATGAACATCCAACTGTCGTTATGGACAACCCAATGGCCAATAATGCGGCATATAGATTCGTGACTTCAGCCGAATGAACCGTTCATTTTTCACAAGGTCTAAGTCAGATAAGGACCCTCAGGAATTCCTTGATTAGGAGTAGAAGGTTACAGATATTGCAGGGGTAACAGCTAGTGAGTGTCCTGAGTTAGCTGTATAGTAGTTTGAGGATGTGGCTCACACTCGGTTCAAATAGTGGAAAGTAGAGAGGGTAGTAGATGCAGGGCTCATAGAGTAGGAAGAGTTTGCCACTGATTTTCTAGTTAGATTCTTTCCCCTAGAGCTGAGAGAAGCTAAGGTGTTAGAGTTTATTAATCTGAAGCAGGGCAATATGACACTGAAAGAGTATTCTCTTATGTTTACTCAATTAGCAAGATATGCTCCTCATGTGGTGGCAGATAGCAGATCCTGAATGAGAAAGTTTGCGTCTGGAGTGAATAATAGTGTGATCAAAGAGTGTAGGACCGCAATGTTGATCAGTGAGATAGACTTGGCTAGGCTGATGATCCATGCTCAGCAGATAGAGGAACAGATAAATAAGGGCAGAGAAAAGCAGAATAAGAAAGCTAGAATGGGTAGCTTTAACTTTGCTCAGCCTAAGTCAGAGAGTGGGAACCATTCTAAGTTCTGCTCAAAATATTTTTTTCCAACTCCATCCTTAGCCAGTGCTCCAGTTCTAAAATTCATAGACGGCAATAGAGATAGGGAATTAGGCCCTAAAACTCAGGGCAGTGTAAGAGGTGCTTGAACCAATCCTCTTTGTCAGACTTATGGCAAGAACCATCAGGGTGTCTTCAGGGATCGCAGTGATGTGTGTTTCGGATGTGGCAAGCCAGGCCACATAGTTAGAGATTATTCTTAGTCAGGTTTTTAGGGTTAGTGTAACCATCCTCCAACTCAGTTCGGTCACCCAAATCAGCAGGGTGCCGCATCCAGTGCCACCAGTGGGCAGCGCCCAAATAGACTCTATGCTCTTCAGTCCCAACAGGATCAGGAAAATTCTCCTAATATGGTCATTGGTATGTTATAGATCTTTCATATATATGTTTATGTTTTTCTTGATCCAGGAGCTTCCTTGTCTTTTGTTACTCTTAATATAGCAGCTGATGTTGGAGTTAGTCCTAAAATTCTAGCAAAGAATTTCCCAGTCTCTACCCTAATGGGTAAATCTATCATTGCCCGGTGGGTATACATGAATATTCCGATTATGATATCTCAGAAAGTAACTTTAGCAGACTTAGTAAAATTAGAGATGATCAATTTTGATGTCATTCTCGGCATGGATTGGCTTTATTGTTGTTATGCCTCACTCGACTGTAGAAATAGAATTGTCCAGTTCCAGTTTCTAAATGAACCTGTCCTAGAGTGGAGAGGTAGTACTTCAGCCTTCAAGGGTCAGCTTATTTCCTACCTAAGGGCAAGAAAAATAATATCTAAAGGATGCATCTATCATTTTGTGCGAGTCAGAGACTCTAGTTCAGAAACTCCCAGTCTTGAGTCAGTTTTAGTGGTGAATGAATATTCAGATGTGTTTCTAGAAGATCTTCTCGGAGTTCTTCCTGAAAGGGAAATTCACTTCAGAATATACCTTCTTCCAGACACTCAGCCTATATCTATTCTGCCATACCTAATGAAACCTACAGAACTCAGAGAATTAAAAGAACAGTTAAAGGATCTCTTAGACAATGGATTCATCAGACCCAGTGTATCCCCGTGGGGTGCGCCAGTTTTATTCATGCATAAGAAAGATGGTTTTTTCATAATGTGCATAGACTACCGTCAGCTCAATAAGGTCACAGTCAAGAACACGTATCCCCTTCCCAAAATTGATGACTTGTTTGACCAATATCAGGGAGCCAATTACTTCTCTAAGATAGACCTCAGATCAGGCTATCATTAACTCAGAGTCAGAGAATGTGACATCCCAAAAATAGCTTTCAAAGCTCGGTATGGTCACTTCAAATTCTTGGTTATGTCCTTTGGTTTTACTGATGATAGGCGAATTGACACGCCTATAGTGCTATATTTTACCCATATTTTAGCCTAGTTTTGAGAACAAATTAATTATTTCATGCACTTTTAGTCCTTTTTCCTGTAAGTGAGCTAACGAACATGATTAGCAAAGTTTCAGGTATAAATGATGCAGAATTCAGCATTTTATGGATTACTTGATGCCAAAGAAAGCTTCACGAGGGGAGAAAAGGGAGTCTTGGACGCCTAAGGACCAAAAGTGATGCATGGGAAACCTGTCCCGGGCTAAAACGGCAATTCTGAAGACTTTGGGGACTAGCAGTAATTTATTATGATTAGGATAACGATACATTAACCTAGTACAATTGGGTTAAGTATTTCATTAGCTTAGTAGGATTTGGTTAAGTATTTCATTAGCTTAGTAGGATTTGGTTAATTATTTCATTAGCTTAGTGGGAATAGGATGTGGGTATTATAAATACTCTATTTTGCTAGAGATTTTGATATATTCATTCTACTTCTAATTTCATTCTTCTACTATTCCTCAACAATTCTCTTTCTAGTTTTAATTCATCTTTCTACTTCTTCTTCTATTCATCTATTCTTAATTTCCGCAACAAGAGAAACGTTACTTGCAAGAAATCACGCTTAACGCCTACCACACTTGTGCTACACGAAATCTGTATTGTGGTATAATAACAATGTCAATTGTGATTTCCTTCGCACTCATGGGTAACTAAACTTCTCTGTTGGGGTTATGGAAGCTGAATGAGATACTATCTATTACTATGAGTTTGTGAGTTCGTGACACATATGCTGCTTATATCATTATTCTCTTCATCTTAATCTAAATTCTTTGTGGTTGCAAACGCAAGAATACGCCAGTATAACATTTAACTCGTTCGAAAGAAAGGTTATCTGTCTGGAAAAGAGATAATGTCAAGGTAGTAGGGTCCCATCCCCTATTAGAAAGTTAGTGTCGTAACTGGATTAACCTCTTGGAGAATTCGTACCGTTAGACACGCTTTAAGCTCAAAAGAGTTAAAGTGAAATAATCCTCGAATAGGTCGAAAGACGCCTGGATTTACCATGGAATACAATTCTCTATAAGCACATACATGTCGGAATTCAACATACTCATAGCCAATAGAGACGTATAACTCAGAAGGTGGACATAACCCCAACTTCTCAATTCTCATTGTTTACAACTTAATAACTATTCTTTCTGTTTACTTTGCTATTTCAGTTTTTACTTTCATATTTTGGTTACACATTACAATCCCCCCTTCTTATGAGACTTGCACTAAAAGTCTAGTAATCGTTGCTTACTTGTTGACCAAGCTATTCCCTGTGGGATCGATACCCAACCCAGTTGGGTTTTATATTTGCTAACGACCGCTTTACACTCCTACGAGAGCTGTAGATTGAGTGTTATCAAAAATTGGTGTCATTGCCGGGGAATACGAGTGTCAATTAAGTTTGTGATAATTACTAGACCCTTTGGTCAAAGATTCTCGTACTTTTACTTTTAGTTTTTGTTTTTGTTTTCTGCAGGATTTTATTCAGTGCATGCCCCATACTCGAAGTTCTGGTCAACCGTTATTACCTATCAATCCTGAACCACAACAAATTAGCAGAATGGAGGCACAAACGGAAATCGAAAGAATGGCTGCTTATCAGGAGCAGGCGAGATTAGACGCTCTTGCCGCCGCCTAAGTTCAACAAGAAAACATTGATAACCCTAGGCGAGCAACGAATCCTGACGATGAGGATTTAGGTGATGACGAGTTACTAAACCCAAGGCATGATGCTGAAATAGCAACACCTGCCAACAGAAGAGGTCGTCAAGCTCGGTTTAGGTATGATCGCCAACCCATGCAACCAGCTTTTGATGACGATGATGATGATCTTGATGGAGCCGGAGCCACAGGAGCCATTATTCCTCCACCATTAGCGCCCGGAGCCAAGTTCAACATCACAAGCACCATGATTCAGTTATTGCAACTCAAGGGATTATTTGGTGGACTAGCAGGCGATGATCCGAATATACATCTCATCAACTTTATTTCTACATGCAAGTCGTTTGACAATCCTGGTGTTGGTCAGAATACAATTCAATTACGTCTATTTCCATTGTCTCTGTCTGGGGAGGCAACTCTATGGTTGAATGGGCTGACTCCTGATTCTATTACAAATTGGAGGCAATTGAGAGACGCTTTCCTAGAAAGATTCTTTCCGCCATCCAAAAGAGCACAATTGAGAGATGAAATCAACAACTTTCGAAAGCTTCCAACTGAAGCCCTTCATGAAACATGGGAGAGGTTCAAAACAAAGCTAGAGAGATGCCCAAACTATCACATGACTAATGTTCACCTAATGGAGATATTATACAGAGCCTTGAATTCAATAACTAAACCAGTGGTGGATAATGCAGCTGGAGGATCTTTTATGGACCTCACCTTTGGTCAAGCAAGCAATATGCTGGATCGTATGACGAAGCAAAGTAGAGCTTGGCATACCAGGGATTCTGAGGTAGCAAGCCCCACTTTATCTATTGGCATGACTGCAGACCAAAGAAGAAGAGAAGAAGAACGTGATCAAGATATGGCGCACATGAAAACACAAGTGGATCTTCTTACAAAGAATTTATTATCAGGGAAGACCAAAAAAGTGAAAGCTATTGCGTCTAAATGAAGAGACGAATCTGATTCGGAAGAAGAGGCCAACTACTTGAACAATCAGGGGGATTTCCAAGGTAATACCCAAGGAAACCAAGGTCGGAACTATTATGATAAATCTGGAAACAAGGACCAAGGTAGTTGGAAGAACAAGAATGAAAAGAGTGGTTTGTACGTTCCCCCTGGAAGACGTGAGCACCACATCTAGCTCTAGAAGTATGGAAGACATGCTGGCCAAAATATTGAAAGGAGTGGAAGCAAAAAACACTGCAGTAATGGAGGTAGTTAATGATTTGTCCTCTATGAAACAAATAGTTGATTCTCATTCCACTTCAATCAAGCAAATAGAGCAGCAATTGAGCCAACTTTCAGCAGCACTCAATCAAAGAAAGGCTGGCACCTTACCTAGCGATACTATGCAAAACCCAAGGAATGATGGGTCATGCATGGCCATTACTACCCGGAGTGGTAAGGTGCTGGAAACTTCAGCAAAAAGCAAGCAAGTAGATGACGAAGTAGTGGACATTGATGATAAGGCGAAAGGAGAAGAATCTGCAGAAAAAGGGCACAACGTCCATGACGTCAATCCCAATGGATTGCAACCTGAAAAATCTGAAAAACGGAAGCAAGAGGAGAAGAAAGCCATGGAGAGGACAATTCCATACCCACCACCACCTTTCCCACAGAGATTGAAGAAGGTGGCGGATGATACAAAGTTCAGTAAATTCATGACTATGTTAAAGCAGCTGACCATTAATGTTCCATTGGTGGAGGCACTTGAACAAATTCCTGGGTATGCAAAATTTATGAAGGATCTTTTGACAAAGAAGCGGGCAGCAAGTTATGAGTTGAAAGATGATGTTCATCACTGCAGCGCAATCGCTACCCGATCAATAGTTCAGAAGAAGGCTGACCCCGGCACTTTCACTATTCTTTGCACCGTTAAATCTTTGAATTTTGCCAAAGCATTATGCGACTTAGGAGACAGCATCAATTTGATGCCACTATCTATCTATAAAAAGTTAGGGTTGGGTGATCCTACTCCAACCAATATGAGGCTCGTAATGGCGGATAGGTCGGTAAAACGACCTGTTGGTATTCTATGTGATGTCTTGGTAAAGGTTTCTTCATTTATCTTTCCGGCAGACTTTGTTATTTTGGATTGTGAGGCAGACTCAGGAGTTCCCATAATCTTGGGGCGTCCTTTCCTTGCTATGGGAAGTGTACTTATTGATTTGAGAGCTAATGACCTTTCGTTCCGAATAAATGACGAAGTAGTTCGCTTTGATGTTTGCAAATCAATGAAGCAACCCAAAGATCTGAGTGTATTTTCGGTGGATGATGTTTTCTTTGATGATGAGAAAGAATTACTTGAAGAAGAGCAAATTATTGATGACCCTTTGGCGGTTGTGCTCATGAATGGAGAAAATAAGGATGCTGAAAATTGTGAAGAAGCTATTTGTGCTTTATCAGGATTAGGGACATATCGCTATGCTCCCAAGAAGCTGGACCTTGATCTCAAGAATCGACCCACACCACCAGCTAAGCCATCTATTGAAGAACCACCCACATTAGAATTGAAGGAGCTGCCAAGACATTTAAAGTATGCATTCCTAGGAAGTGGAAACACACTTCCAGTCATTGTTGCAACAGATTTGGGTGAGCAACAAGTTGCAGCTCTTATTGTTATTCTACAGAAGTATATTAGAGCCATTGGATGGACCATTGCAGATATTATTGGTATTCCACCTGGGATTTGTACACATAAAATTCAGCTTGAAGAGAATTGCACACCCACCATTGAGCATCAAAGACGTCTAAACCCACCTATGCAAGAAGTGGTGAAGAAAGCAATTATCAAGTAGTTAGACGCGGAGGTTGTGTATCCAATCTCTGATAGTACATGGGTAAGCCCGGTACAATGTGTTACCAAGAAAGGAGGCATGACGGTGGTCGCGAATACGAAGAATGAGCTTATTCCACTCAGACCCATCACTGGATGAAGAGTATGCATGGACTACTGAAAGTTGAATTCTTGGACACTCAAAGATCACTTTCCAATGCCATTTATGGACCAAAGCTAGATCGATTAGCGGGGAAAGGATGTTTTTGCTTCTTAGACGGTTATTCAGGCAATAATCAGATTTGTATTGCACCCGAAGACCAAGAGAAGACAATGTTTATATGCCCATATGGTACGTTTGCTTTCAAACGTATGCCATTCGGGTTATGTAACGCACCAGCCACCTTTCAACGCTGTATGATATCTATTTTTTCTGATATGGTTGAAGACACTTTGGAGGTATTTATGGATGACTTTTCAGTTGTTGGTGAGACTTTTGAAGCGTGCTCGGCGAACCTAAGTATGGCGTTGCAAAGATGTGTAGAATTCAACCTAGTCCTGAATTGGGAGAAGTGCCACTTCATGGTAAAAGAAGGAATCGTTCTTGGGCACAAAATCTTCGAAAGAGGAATTGAGGTTGATCGAGCAAAAATCGAAGTTATCGAGAAGCTACCACCTCCAATTTCGGTGAAGGGTGTTCGTAGTTTCCTCGGTCATGCAGGTTTCTATCGTCGGTTCATCAAAGACTTCTCAAAAATTGCTAGTCCTTTGTGCAAACTCTTGGAGAAAGATGCAAAGTTTGACTTCAATGAAGATTGCTTAAAGGCATCGAATGCCTCAAAGGAAAACTCATTGACGCCCCTATCATGGTAGCCCCAGATTGGTCTCTCCCGTTCGAAGTCATGTGTGATGCTAGCGGTGTTGCCGTTGGAGCTGTACTTGGTCAGAGAAAGGAGAAATTATTTCATCCTATCTACTATGCGAGTAAGGTCCTAAATGAAGCCCAAAGGAACTACATTGTGACAGAACAAGAGCTCCTAGCGGTTGTGTATGCGTTTGAGAAGTTTCGTGCCTATCTATTGGGTACTAAGGTGATCGTTCATACAAACCATGCAGCTCTTAGGTATCGAATGACAAAGAAGGATGCAAAACCAAGATTAATTTGATGGGTATTGCTGCTGCAAGAGTTTGATTTCAAAGTTAAAGATAGAAGAGGTTGCGAGAACCAAGTGGCCGACCATCTATCTAGACTCGAGAACGAGCATGTGGCGCAGCCTGATATCGAGATTGATGATGCATTCCCTGACGAGGAGATCCTAGCGACGATAACAGAAAAGTTACCATGGTATGCCGACTTTGCAAATTTTTTGGTGAGTAATGTAATACCTGCCAATTTTATCATACCATCAAAAGAGGAAGTTTATGCATGACGTACAACACTACTATTGGGATGAGCCATATTTGTTTCGACGATGTGCGGATGGTATTATTCGACGATGTATATCCCATGTATAGGTGCCTAATATATTGGAAACATGCCACACTTCCCAAGTTGGAGGACATCACGCAGGCAATCGGACGGCAAGGAAAGTATTGCAAAGTGGATATTATTGGCCTTCGATATTTAGAGATTCCTACGACTTTGTTAGAAGATGCGACCAATGCCAAAGACATGGTGCTATTTCAAAACACCATGAGATGTGATGATAGGCGAATTTACACGCCTATATCAATATATTTTGCCCATATTTGTGCCACGTTTTGAGAACAAATTATATATTTCATGCACTTTTAGTCCATTTTCCTGTAAGTGAGCTAAAGAACATGATTAGCAAAGTTTCAGGTATAAATGATGCAGAATTCAGCATTTTGTGGATAACTTGACGCCAAAGAAAGCTCACGAAGGAAGGAAAGGGAGCTTGGACGCCTAAAGGACCAAAAGTGATGCATGGAAAATCTATCTCGGGCTAAAACAGCATTTCTGAAGACTTTGGGGACTAGCAGTAACTTATTTGGATTAGGATAATAATACATTAACCTAGTACAATTGGGTTAAGTATTTCACTAGTTTATTTGGATTTGGACAATGATACATTAACCTAGTACAATTGGGTTAAGTATTTCATTAGCTTAGTAGGATTTGGTTAAGTATTTCATTAGCTTAGTAGGAATAGGATATGGGTATTATAAATACCCTATCTTGCTAGAGATTTTTATTCATTCACTTACTATTCCAACAATTCTAATTCTTCCATTAATTCTATTTTTATTCTTCTTCTATTCTTCTATTAAATTCCACAACAAGAGAGACGTTACTTTGCAAAGGACTTCACGCCATCCTCACCCTTACACCTAACGTACAAATCTTTATTGGGGTACAATGATCATGTTTATTGTGACTTCCTTCGCACTCATGGGTAACTTAACCTCTCTGTTGGGGTTATGGAAGCCGAATGAGATACTATCTATTGCTGTGAGTTTGTGAGTTCGTCACATGTATGCTGCTTATATCATTATTCTCTTCATCTTAATGCAAATTCTTGTGGCTGCAGACGCATAGAATAACGCCAGTATAACATTTAACTTGTTCAAAAGAAAGGTTAACTGTCTGGAAAAGAGATAATGTCATGGTAGTAGGGTCCCATCCCCTATTAAAAAGTTAGTACCGGAACTGGATTAACCTCTTGGAGAATTCGTACCGTTAGACACGCTTTAAGCTTGAAAGAGTTAAAGTGAAATAATCCTCGAATAGGTCGAAAGACGCCTGGATTTACCATCGAATACAATTCTCTATAAGAACATGCATGTCTGAATTCAACACACTCATAGCCAATAGAGACGTATAACTCAGAAGGTGGACATAACCCCAACTTCTCAATTCTCATTGATCAACAACCTACCAAGCAAACCATTTTTACTCTTCTTTTTTCTGCTTTTACTTTATTATTTTGTTTACATTACTTGCACGACAAAACTCCCCCCTTTTACGAGACTTGCACTAAAAGTCTAGTAATCTTTGCTTACTTGTTGACCAAGCTATTCCCTGTGGGATCGATACCCAACCCAGGTTGGGTTCTATATTTGCTAACGACTGCTTTACACTCCTACGAGAGCTGTAGATTGAGCGTTATCAAGATGCCCATGTCGAAAATTCTTGAGGTAGAACTCTTTGATGTGTGGGGCATTGATTTCATGGGTCCATTCGTGAATTCGTTTGGAATGAAGTACATCTTAGTTGCTGTAGACTATGTCTCAAAATGGGTTGAAGCTGTAGCGTTGGCCGGCAACAAGGGAAAGCGTGTGTTAGCATTTTTGAAGAGGAATATCTTCTCTCACTTTGGAGTACCACGTACTATCATAAGTGATGAAGGATCTCACTTTTGCAACAAGCTATTCAAATCCGTGTTGGCCAAGTATGGTGTCAAGCAACATAAGGTAGCCACGCCTTATCACCCACAAATGAGTGGACAAGTAGAGGTTTCCAATCGGGAGATCAAGCAAATCCTTGCGAAGACGGTAAATGCTAATAGGAAGGATTGGTCTCGGAAGCTAGATGATGCACTATGGGCGTATAGGACTGCATTCAAAACACCCATCGGCATGTCCCCTTATCAACTAGTTTATGGGAAGGCCTGTCATTTACCCATTGAGCTCGAACATAAGGTATTGTGGGCGTTGAAGCAATTGAATTTGAATTGGGATGATGCGATGAATCTGAGGTTGGAGCAGCTGAACGAATTAGATGAGTTCCGTCTCCATGCATATGAAAGGTCAGACCTATACAAGGAGCGGATGAAGAAGTATCATGATCAGCGGATTGTTCGACGAAACTTTCAAAAGGATGATATGGTGCTCCTCTTCAACTCTAGATTGAAGTTGTTCCCAGGTAAGTTAAAGTCTAAGTGGTCTGGTCCATACAAAGTTATCCAAGTCTACTCGTCTGGAGTAGTTGAATTGGAAGACAATAATGGTGGTGTCTTCAAGGTGAATGGTCAACGTGTTAAACCTTATATTGGTCCTCTTGACTCGATGAATTATATGGCCATCACTTATCTTGACGAAGTCTAAGTAGTCGAGGAAACTATGTCGAGCCACGACAATAAATAAGGTGCTAGATGGGAGGCAACCCATCGTTTATCGTTTATCGTTTATCGTTTTGTCTTTCTTTCATTCTAGTACTTGTTTTGCTTTTGATAAATGAAAATCCAAAAATAAGAGTCGTTCCACGACCAAAACTAAGGCGCTTGGTGGGAGGCAACCCATCGTACTAATCGTTTTCATTAGTTTTGAGCAAATGTAGGTGCAAGAGGTATTCAACGAGGAGATTGGTTTCAAATGACGATTTGGACGTATTGCATGGTAAAGGTGGTAAGTTTGGAATTAAGATGCATAAGGCTATGGATTGAGCATTGCTCATGACAAAATAGGCATCGAGCAAGGCTAGGCCTAGGTAAAACTAGGCCACAAACAAGGCAACGCCTATACTATAGCCTAAGGTCCCGAAATCTAGTGTGCAAAGGCATAGGCGCCGCCCATGCTCAAGTATGCTATAGCATAGGCACCGCCTATGCTAAAGCATTTGGTCTCGGAATGTCATATGCCATGCTAAAGGCGCCGCCTATGGTCACTAAGGGCATTGCACTAGGCGCCGCCTATGCTTGCAAATGCTTTGCATTAGGCGCCGCCTATACCATGCATAGGCAAAGCTAAAGGCGCTGCCTATGGTCACTTTTTGTCTCCAAAACCGATTTTAAATGGGTCAAAACCCAACCCATTCTTTTCCTATATAAAGGGGACTTAGTCTTGAAACATAAACACATTGGAAACTTGACCTAGGCGCCGCACATACTCTCCAAAACATCTCAAAATTTTTCTTTTTGCTCTCCCACTTCACAAGAACATCTCCAAAGGCTTCAATCACGTAAGTACTCTTTTATTCTTCATCTATTTTTCGTAAGTACTACATTTCTATGTCTATTTTGAATTGCTACATCTTGAAGAAATATTGGTGATGTTAATGTGTTTGAATTGTGGATACAAAACCATGTGAGTGAACATATACGTTAGGATGATCTTAAACTATTTCTGACTTGAATTTGATTTTGATGCATTGTTATACTACTTGCGGAATCACTATAGTCATTAACATTGCATAATCTTGTCACTTGTATACTTACATGTTGGAATGACTTGTTCATCGGGATAAGACTTATAGTTGCCTACCGACATAGGAGGTTGTGATTATTGATAGACACTACACCAGGATGTAATCCCTATGTAGTAGTCTTGTTATACCTAACAAGAAAGTATTGCTAAAGTTGCAAGAAGTGATACATCTCTGATTTTCTTGTCGGACTATAGCACCTAAAATGCATGTCGATGAAGTCTAAGTAATCGACTACTTTCACTTCACTAATTTGTATCAACAACCTAAGTGTGGGGTGGTACCCCTAATGCTTGTGTATAGATTGTATATATCGAGCTGATGCTAATAGGAACATTGCTTAAATCTCAGGTACAATGGCACCCAAAGCAAGACAAGATAAGGCTACCACTTCCCAAAAGGGCAAGAAAAGAGGTCGCAAGGACCAAGGAGAATCATCCTCAATGCAATTACCACGCCGCATGTTTGGAATAAAATGGGTTCTTGAGGAGGAAGCCAAAGAATGGTATAGGAACAACAAGGAAGGAAAATACGTTCATGTCGACTTGATCAACAAGGACAGCCTAGCGAAGAAGGAGCCGCGCATGTTGGCGAAAATCATTGCACTAAATCTGGATTTCATCTTCCGCGACATGGGAGAATGCAATCTTGATTTGACACGAGAATTTTATGCCAACTGGTCGCCGAAAATCACAGGCAACGAAGTCAAGATTCGGGGCCAAGTTCTACAACTCAATGCGGATTTGATCAACTTCTTTCTTGGCTTGCCTTCAGTCGATCCAGCACCATTCAAAGAGCTGTACAGTAGACCTCCTTATAGAGAAATTCGACACACTCTTTGTGAAAGTAGATCCATGGCAAGGTGGAGCAGACATAAAGACACCGGACGACACAACACCTTCCCCTATTCTCCTTTGAACAGGGAAGCAAGAATATGGTTGCGTATTGTCAACTCCTACCTTATTCCTGGGACCCAGTACACCAAAATAACAAGAGATAGAGTGTTTTTGGTCTATGCATTGATGATGAATGTCCCTATCAACATTGGGGCAATCATTCGTTCTACAATGCGAAAGGCCAGACTACACAAGCGGTCCCACTTCACCTTTGGCAACCTGTTGACAGCAATCTTGCGGAAGGAGGACATCGAAGAGGAACCAGCTGATCACAAACTCTCACATAACCCGAAGAAGGTTGACCTCACAAAGGTCAAAGATGCTGAAACAACACATGGCGTCAACCTTACTACTGTGGAGAGAAATGCTCGAGATGAGAGTTTCTTCCGTCATCTTTATGGCATGACTCGATTCTCAATGATGAGTGGTGGACGTGTTCCAACTGCTGCAGAGCTCCAACAGCTGGACCATGACTATCCAATGAATATGCATGCGAGGGAGATGTGTGGAGTAGGTACATACTTTAAGGAACCTCTTGATAATGATGTGCCAACCGATGATGATCGACGCATGCCAGACTCCGACATGGAGGAGAATTCTGATGACGACGACTTCCATGATGATTCCAACAAAGGGGGTATGACTCCCGACATAGAGAAGGAGTCTGACTGACCAGGTTCTTTATATTTCTTTTCCACTGAGGGCAGTGTCTCGTTTAAGTGTGGGGTGGTGGTATTTGCATGCTTTACTTCTCTATCCGCATTTGCATTTATTTATGTTTATTTTTTGTAGTTAATTTTTTTTTTGCTTATCTTCGCATGAAATTATTCTAATAGGCAGCATGAGATTATAACAAGAGTTTGTGCTAAAATCATGACTATTGAGACGTTTAGGCTCTAATTGTGACTCACTACGTGATATTGTGTGGTATAATTCCTTTAGTTGTTGGGTCAAGAGTCTATACTACTCCCAATAAAGTCGACCATGTGCCTTGTGTGTGTGAGATAATAGTATATTCTATGCTTGTGGCTGATGCTAGAACTTGCCTGGTATGTGTGCAAAGCAAAAATAAAGAATGCAAGTTTAGGAGATGATTTAGGCATTTCTTTGGCAACCTATGATTATTTACTTCATTTTTACATACCCACGGACATTATCCTAGTTAAACCCTTTTGAGCCTTTAGCCTATTTTATTTGACAGCCTCATATGTAAGCCTAATCCATTTTTTTCAAGACCATAATTTGATCCAAATTCCTAAGTGCTTTAAAGTGTAAAGTCATGTGACAAAATAAGAGGAAGTTGGGTAAGTATGATGCTTTAGAATGTATTGGTGCTTGAATTTGTTATGAAAAAGAAAGTTCTATCATAAGAGGTATATTATGAAAAGAAAAAGGAAAGGAAAGATGAAAAGTTGCTTAAAATTGAAAAACAAAAGAGGAGAAAAAGGGTGGTGGAATAAAAGAAAGCAAAAAGGTTGTTTGAAAGAAAAGTGTTAATGATATAATGTGATGTATTAAAGCGCTTAGGAACATAGTCACTATTTCTAGCCAAAATAGTCCTACCCGTCCCTTAGCCTACATTACAACCATCAAAAGACTTACTTGATCCTAAGCCTAGCATTCTGAAATTTAGTGGAGCATTACACTAAGGGCAAGCCTATGGTCATCAGTTGTTGCATATGAATTCTTTGTGAGAGCGAGAGCAAGGATATTTTTATACCCATGTTTGAAAAAGATGCTATACTTGTGAGTGATTATGGGTAATATATTGTGAGACACACATGGTTGATGAGTTTTGGATAGTTGTGTATAACTCTTTGTACCCTAACTTTTGAATGTGAATTAACCACCATCACGAGTCTATGTTGGAGGTTGAATTGTTTCTACTAATGATCGGAGAACTACTCTTTGTTGATAATTGTTGTACTTGTCTTGACGAATATTTTGTGTTCATACTGTGAAACCCTAAGTTGATGTTTAGATGGACGTGATATTTTGTTCGAGGATAAACAAAGCTTTAAGTGTGGGGTGTTGATGATAGGCGAATTTACACGCCTATAGTGCTATATTTTACCCATATTTTAGCCTAGTTTTGAGAACAAATTATATATTTCATGCACTTTTAGTCCTTTTTCCTGTAAGTAAGCTAACGAACATGATTAGCAAAGTTTCAGGTATAAATGATGCAGAATTCAGCATTTTATGGATTACTTGATGCCAAAGAAAGCTTCACGAGGGGAGAAAAGGGAGTCTTGGACGCCTAAGGATCAAAAGTGATGCATGGGAAACCTTTCCCTGGCTAAAACAGCAATTCTGAAGACTTTGGGGACTAGCAGTAATTTATTATAATTAGGATAACGATACATTAACCTAGTACAATTGGGTTAAGTATTTCATTAGCTTAGTAGGATTTGGTTAAGTATTTCATTAGCTTAGTAGGAATAGGATATGGGTATTATAAATACCCTATTTTGCTAGAGATTTTGATATATTCATTCTACTTCTAATTTCATTCTTCTACTATTCCTCAACAATTCTCTTTCTAGTTTTAATTCATCTTTCTACTTCTTCTTCTATTCATCTATTCTTAATTTCCGCAACAAGAGAAACGTTACTTGCAAGAAATCACGCTTAACGCCTACCACACTTGTGATACACGAAATCTTTATTGTGGTATAATAACAATGTCTATTGTGATTTCCTTCGCACTCATGGGTAACTAAACTTCTCTGTTGGGGTTATGGAAGCCGAATGAGATACTATCTATTACTATGAGTTTGTGAGTTCGTGACACATATGCTGCTTATATCATTATTCTCTTCATCTTAATCTAAATTCTTTGTGGTTGCAAACGCAAAAATATGCCAGTACAACATTTAACTTGTTCGAAAGAAAGGTTATCTGTCTGGAAAAGAGATAACGTCAAGGTAGTAGGGTCCCATCCCCTATTAAAAAGTTAGTTCCGTAACTGGATTAACCTCTTGGAGAATTTGTACCGTTAGACACGCTTTAAGCTCGAAAGAGTTAAAGTGAAATAATCCTCTAATAGGTCGAAAGACGCCTGGATTTACCATTGAATACAATTCTCTATAAGCACATGCATGTCAGAATTCAGCACACTCATAGCCAATAGAGACGTATAACTCAGAAGGTGGACATAACCCCAACTTCTCAATTCTCATTGTTTACAACTTAATAACTATTCTTTCTGTTTACTTTGCTATTTCAGTTTTTACTTTAATATTTTGGTTACACATTACAATCCCCCCTTATTACGAGACTTGCACTAAAAGTCTAGTAATCGTTGCTTACTTGTTGACCAAGCTATTCCCTGTGGGATCGATACCCAACCCAGTTGGGTTCTATATTTGCTAATGACCGCTTTACACTCCTACAAGAGCTGTAGATTGAGCATTATCACTTACCAATGCCCCAGCAGCTTTCATGGACTTGATGAACTGTGTGTTCAAGCAGTATTGGACATTTTTGTCATAGTCTTCATAGATGACATTCTTGTTTACTCCTATAGTGAGCATGATCATGCAGACCATCTCAGAATAATATTGTAGACTCTCAAAAATCATTAGTTATTCGCCAAATTCAGCAAGTGAGAATTTTGGCTAAGGTCAGTAATATTTCTTGGTTATATCATCTGCGGTGATGGAGTTAAGGGTGATTCCCAAAAGATCGAAGCGGTGAGAAACTAGCCTAGACCCATCTCTCCATCATATATCAGGAGTTTCTTGGGTTCGGCTGGCTATTACAGGCAGTTTGTTGAGGGATTTTCGTATATTACATCTCCTATGTATAAATTGACTCAGAAAAAAGTCAAAGTTTAGTGATCAGATTCATACGAGAAGAGTTTTTAGGAGTTGAAGACTAGACTCACCCCAGCTCCAATTTTAACTCTTCCAGATGGTTCAGGTGGGTTTGTGGTATACTGTGATGTATCCAGAGTAGGTTTGAGTTATGTCCTCATAAAGTATGATAAGGTCATAGCCTACGCCTCCAGACAGCTTAAGCCCCATAGGAAGAATTATCCGACTCATGATCTCGAGTTAGCAGCAGTAGTGTTTGCCTTAAAGATTTGGAGGCACTACTTGTATGGGGTGCATGTAGATGTGTTCACAGATCACAAAATCCTTCAGTATGATTTTCTCAGATAGACTTAAACCTCTATCAGATAAGGTGGTTGGAGTTATTGAAAGACTACGACATGAGTGTCCATTATCACCCGAGCAAGGCCAATGTAATGGCTGATGGTCTCAATATACTTTCTATGGGTAGTGTTGCTCATGTTGAGGACAGTAAGAAGAAGTTAGTTTAGGAAGTTCATCAGCTTACCGGACTACGTATATGCTTAGTTGATTCATCAGAAGGTAAAAGAAAAATAGGATAGAGATCCCAGTTTAGTCAAGTTGAATAAGTCAGTCAGAGATCAAATGGTGGAGGTTTTCTCCCTAGGGGGATATGGTGTATTGTGTTGTCAGGGTCGTTTATGTGTGCCAGGCATATATGAATTGAGATAGCGAATTCTTGCAGAAGCACATGATGTGCGCTACTCTATTCATCCAGGGGCCACCCAAATGTACTGCGATTTATGGGTAATCTATTGGTGGAATGGGATTAAAAGAGACATTGTAGAGTTTATGGCTAAGTGCTTAACATGTCAGCAGGTTAATATTGAGCATCATAAGCCTAGTGAGACCATGCAGGAGTTTAGTATTCCCACCTGGAAATAGGAAGAAGTGATTATGGACTTTGTGATGGGTTTGCCTCGTACTCGTCATCAGCATGATTCAATTTGGGTTATTGTAGATAAGATGACCAAATCATCTCATTTTCTTCCAGTTCATACCTCCTATTTAGCTGAGGATTACACCAAACTCTATATCAAGGAGTTGGTCAAATTACACGATGTTTCATAGTCTATTATCTCAGATAGAGGTACCTAGTTACCTCTTATTTTTGGAAAACATTCCAAAAGGGTCTTGGTACCCGAGTTCATCTCAGTACAACCTTTTATCCTCAGACAGATGTACAAGGAAAAAGGACCATTCAAACTTTGGAAGATATGCCGCGAGCGTCTATAATAGATTTTAAAGGTATTTGGGATGACCACTTTCCTTTGATTGAGTTTGCATACAATAAAAGCTATTATTTAAGCATTCAGATGGATCCATTTGAAACCCTCTATAGTAGGAGATGCAGATCTCCAATCACTTGGTTTGAAGTGTGAGAGGCCGCAGTTGTAGGGCCTGACCTAGTATTTGATACCTTAGAAAAAGTTTAGTTGATCAAAGAAAGGCATAAAACCGTTTAGAGCCAATAGAAATCATCTCCAGATGTATGCAGAAAGGATATCGAGTTTGAGAATAGAGATTATGTGTATTTGAAAATCTCCCCATAAAGGGAGTGAAGAAATTTAGCAAGAAGGGAAATCTCAGTTACTGATATGTTGGTCCCTTCAAAGTTCTCAATCATTTTGGCAATGTAGCTTATAATCTTGAATTGCCTTCAGATCTATCTCCAATCAATCCAGTGTTCCATGTCTCCTTGCTAAAGAAGTGCATAGGTGACCCAGCAGTTGTAGTCCCTATAGAGGGCATAGATATTCAGAACAACCTCTCCTTCAAAGAGATTCTAGTTGAAATACTTGACAATCAGACTCACAGATTGAGGATCAAAGAAGTCCCTCTAGTTAAAGTTCTTTGGAAAAATCAGTTTGTTAAGGGAGCTACTTGAGAAGCAGAAGCAGACATGCGAACCAAGTATCCTCACCTCTTCTCCGCAAACTCAGACTTAGCCCAAGGTAACAATTTTCCCTAAGTTTATTCAGTTTTATATTTAGATTTTAGTTACAAACTTGGTATTAAATACCATTGCATATTCAGTAATATGTTCATGAGTTAGTTCTGTCATGTATCTATGCATCAGATATACATGTTCAGTATGAGAAACTCAGTGTATCAGAAGTCCCAGTCATGTACTAATGAATCAGCTTAGTTATGTACTTATGTATCAGACATGCATGTTTAGTGTGGTAATTCAGTATATCAGTAATGTTAGTCCTATAGCCATGTCCCAGATGTCCATGTCCAGTAAGTAAATTCAGCCTACTAGTACTCTCAATTCAGTCTGTCCCATTCAAGGATGAATGTTTTCAAGGGAGAGATATTGTAAGATCCCATAAAATTTCTAGCTTAATTCAGTCCTTTAAGCTTGTCAAGGGGACCTAGACTTAGAATATCTAGCTAAGTATTCTGACTTAATAATATTTTTAACCTTCAAAAGTTTGTACCTTTACTTCACGACCTTAATTTCCTTTAAATGTCTATATTTGAGTTAATTCGTAATTAGGAAGATCAATAGGTAAAGCCAGACAAGTTTTGGATTTTTTTGACTTCGTTTGAAGATCCTTTGGAATCCCAAAACAGTGAACCAATGTGATCTTGGCGCATTACGTTGACTATCACATTGGTTAATATTTGTCCCAGTTACCAGCGTCAAATTCTAGGGAGTTGATGATAACTTGATGTGATGCGTTGGATATCGCATCGAGGCCATCGACGTGCCACATCGACCCGCGCGTTGGTAACCCAATTTTTTAGTCATTTAAAAGCCGTATTTCAAGGGGTAATTGGATCTTTTTCCCATGCCCATCAGCCTCCATAACACAAAGTTTAGCCTATTTAAAGTCATAATATAATCATTATTCATAAAATGCTCAAGAATAAAACTCTAGGGCTACCAATCCAAGAATTAAATCCAAGAGATTTCACCATTAATCTTTCCAAATTCAAGTAATAAGGTATGTAAAGTGTTTATCCAAGGGTCCCTTCCACCCTTGGAGTTCAAGAAACTTATTTTAAAACATAAATTGTGATGTCCATGTCGTGGGTTTGGGTGTAACCATGTTGATGTTGTGGTATGCATTTCAAGTTGAAATCTTTAATGTATTTCTTGATATTATGGTGGCATGTAAGTTGAATTTTGATTCTCTTGGGTAAAACCCCTAAATTATGAATTATTATGGTAGTCATGATGTATTAGCATTGTTGTTCGTGCCCAAGTATAAAGCTATATCTTGTAAGTGTTTGATGGAATGTTCAGGAGATTAGTTTGATAAAATTATGACATATTAGCATGAATTCCTATTTATGTGCAAGTTCATGACTTTCCAGTGCTTGATGAAATGTTTTATAAATTGTATTGTGAGTTGTTGACTATTGTCAAGTATTCAAGAATTGTCATATCTTATTATTTTCATGCTATTGAGTCCCGAGGTATTTAATACCTGACAAATTAGCTGTGTGCGTAGAGACAATGTCAGTTACAGAATCCATCTTAGTCATGTCACGATCAGTAGTACTCCCAGCCAGTCTCAGAATTCAGGAAAGCCTCCGTAGTATTTAGTTCAGTCCTTAGTAAACTTAGTCAGTCAACAGAATTTAGTAGTATTTTGTTAGTCAATGGAACTCAGTAAACTCAGTTGAGTTTAGTCCAGTATTCTTAGTTCAGTGTCTATTAAGTTAGGAGTAGGATTCAGCACCAAGTGAATCCAAAGATGATGGCTCACCTGCCAATAGAGGGTGTACCCCTTAGAAGTAATCCTTGTGTTCCAGAACTAGTAGCCAACATAGGTTGAGATATCAAACCTTCCAAATAAGGGTTGATGAGGTGTATTAACCTGTTAGTTAAGCGTCCCACCATTCTCATTAGAGTAGCTGACAGATAAGGGTAACTCTCAGCTTGTCCTTATGCGTGGAACAGTATTAATACCCTTCCAACTAGGGTTATAGGTTGGACCCCAAATTAGTTAAAAAGAGGAATGTTGGTTAGATGATTACTTCCTACATTCTTAGTCTCAGTCATCAGTAAAGAACTCAGATAGTTCTATAGATTTTAGGACTGTCAGATACAGTCATTCAACTCAGTACAAACACAGCTTGTTCCATCAGAGTCAAGACTATCAGAAATAGTTACTCAGTAATAGTATATCAACTATCAGTACATCAGCTATCAGTAATCCACATTACCAGTAAACTAAGTATTCAATATTATTATGACTTCAGTTGCAGCTTCTGTATTCATGCATGTATTTCTCACTAAACCATGTCCATGTTATTCAGTCAGTTATAGTTCATGCATGTGAACCCTTGCATTCTGCCTACCTAAATTTGCATACTAGTACATTGACACATACGCACACATACTTTTATCTTGCTCTATGGTGTTTTATACCATAGGTTCAGATGCTCAGGTTCCCGATCATGCATAGGTAGATTCAGATTCAGCCAGCAGCAGTAGACTAGTAGTGAGTCCTTATCATTCGAGGATATTTTTTATTTTACTATCTCATTATATTTAGTATTTTAGTAGATGGAGTTAGCTGGGGGATTGTCCTATCAACTCTACAGTTCAGATAGTTCTGCTAGAGGTTTTTCAGACTAGATATTCAGATAATTATTCAGTTTTGGTATTGAGATACCTTATCTCAATTTTATTTCTGTTATTTAAACCTTATGGTATTTTAGCCCATTATTCTGCATTATAACATATTATTACTTAGTTAATGCAGTAGGTACCAGTCATGGCTTAACTCGTGGTCCTTCGAGATTATGAGCAACGTGTAGCATCCGGGGTACAGACTCGGGGCATTACACTTATATATATATATCAGGATATATGAAGCTATGATACTACTGTATATCCCATCCTTTATTATTCATATTGTATAGTCGTATCTTTGCCTTGTATATTACTATATATATGTCTTTCTCTTTTTATTTGTATATTGACCTGGAATATACGGTATAGCACTGATGTATATTGAATGTAGCTGGAAGAGGATAGTTTACCCTGATACTTTCTTAGTCTTATTATGTTAGACTCTTGAACATAAATAGGATAGTTGTTCCTTATTTTATTATTGACTTGTCATATAATTTCTAGACTCTTGGCTGTAGTTTCCATTCTGTTTATACATTGTAAATATCTACTTTATCTTTTGAGCTCAATTGGTAGTATCCTACTGAGTACCACTCATTTGGTACTCATAATACACTTCTGCAACCTATAGATCATAGTACAGGTTATCTCCATTGATGTGTGCATCGTGTGGAGAAGCCCTATTTTAGAGACTTAGAGTGAGCTCCTAACGTTCGAAACATTACTTATCTCTTTCTTATATATTAGACTAGTCTCGAAGTTGTATTCAAAGATAAGTTGTATTATTATACTTCTCTTGATATTTCACTTTTGTACTTTTTTTATTTTTGAAGCTCTTGTACTAATACCACCGGATTTTGGGATTCTTGTATATATTGATAACTATTTCATATATTCCACATTATTTTTCATATATTATTGAGTAGTCTGTTACTAGCTATTTCAAACTACGAGTTTGCTTACCTACTAGTGGGTTATGGTAGCCGCTATTATGACATGATAAAATTAGGTCGTGATAGTCATATCCTCTTTATAAGTTGTATGGTGGGTTGAATCATGGTTTCTGTGATAAGGGAAAGAATTGATGTTTCAATTTTGGCCAGCTGGAATATATGCTGAGGGATTACCCTGGGGCAAGGTTGCTTTGGGGGCTAATAAGATTCCAGTTGCCACGTCGTCAACTTCTGCACCAAGGGGTGCCACATCTAGTACCAGCACAAGTCAGAATCGCATGTATGATCTTACTACCCATCATGAGTCTAAGGCATCACCTGATGTCATCTATGGTATGTTAAAACTCTTATCTTATAATGTCTACTATTTACTTGGCCCAAGGTATACTCGTTCTTATGTGACCCCATTTATGGTTATGTATTTTGGTTTTAGTCCTGATTGTATTTCGGACCTTTTTTCTATTTCTACCCCGGTGAGTAACTCGGTGGTTTCTAAAAGGCTCTATAGGGTTTGTTTGGTATTTGTTGGTGGTAGGGAAACTTTAGTGGATCTGTGTAACGTCCTAAATCTGTGACTCGAAATTCTACACGGTGCTCATGACCCCGAAGAATCACCAGCTAACCGATGACTGATATCTGTACGTGAGCACTACATAATATACTATATAAATATGGAATATAATCTGTAAGGTCGTAAGGTTCAAAACTGTAACATGTCTGATAAAACAATATCAGAACGGAGTATAGAAACAACCAAAACTAAAATAAACGATTTGACCATACTGTAGTCTGAAAGCCTCTAAACTGTCTGAAAACTGCGGAGCTAATGGGACATGTCCCCAACTAACTCTGAACTACTGAAATAACTAAGTACTAAAGGAATAAAATAATCAAATAATAACATTCTCAAATAATGAGGACTCACACTAATGCTCTGGAGTTCATGCTTCTAAACCTATGGTATAAAACACCATAGCGCAAATACGCAGTATGATTGAATATACTGGTATGCAAGTAAGGTAGGCTGAATGCAAAAGTATTCTTATGCATAAATAATATTAACTAACTATATAACATGAAAGTGAGAATATATGTATGAATACATAACTGTAACTGAAATTGTGACAACACTAATTATTGATTCTGAATACTGATAACATGGAAATCTGATAACTGGTATAACTAATATTGAGTGAATATGTCTGATAGTCTAGGTTCTGATGGAACTAACTGAGTTTCATACTGAGCTGGGTGACTGTATTTGATAGTCCTAGGTTCTGTAGAACTATCTGAGTTCTATTACTGAGACTGAGTGACTGTATCTAACAGTCCTGATGCTATAACTAAAATTATGGGAGGATTCATCTAACCGACATGCCCCTAATAACCTAATATAGCTGAGTTGGGGTCCAATTTGTAACCCCAATTAGAAGGGTGTAAATACTGCACCACTGGTAAAGATAAGCTGTAAGTGACCCTCATCTGATAGTATCCCCAAAGAAGAATGGTGGGAACTTTATCTGACAGTGTTAATCCACCTCATCAACTCTCAACTGACAGTGTTGATGTCTCAACCTATGCTGGCCACATAGTTCTAGAATACAAGTATTTCTTCTAAGAATCACACCCTCTGCTGACAGTGTGTGTTCCCATCCTTGGGTTCTCTCAATGCTGAATCCTACTCCCATCTGAATAGACACTAAACTGAACTGGATTGATCTGTTACTGATTGTACTGATTAATTGGACTGAACTGAGTTTACTAGATTTTTTTGACTGACGTAATACTACTGAGATCTAATAACTGACTAAGATTTATGAGATTTTTGAGTATTGAGATTAATGGATTATCGAGATTACTGAGATTACTGAACTGATACTGAATTTACTGAGTTTTCCTGAGTCACGTTACTCACTGAATTTTACTAATCATGGCTTGACTGAGAGTATCATGAAAACTGACATTGGCTCTAAGCGTACAACTAAATTGTCAGGTATTAAATACCCCCAAGACTCGATATCATAATAAGTAAATCATGGCACAAGCTTAAAATCTCAACAATGGCTACATGTTCATCATTCTTTCATTAAAGCATTTCCAACGAACATATGTAATACGTTACTTGTACATGGATGAGAAATACACATTAGCATACTATAGCATGACATTAGTTCATTCTCATAGACAATTTATCAAACACTTTTATGATACAACTTGCACATAAACTAGCATGGCATGAGTTCCTGTTCTTATTAACCAACAAGGGTAATTCATCAGACACCTAGTGAGCATAACATATGCACATAATGCTATTCAACAAATAGGCATCATAATTCTCATTCCTATTGGCAAATTTCAAGGTTTAAACATGGTTTCACATGATACTACACATATATCACTTTACTTCACATAGATATTGCAATTAAATCATGAACTAGAGAACCCATCAACGTAATAGTCATGAACATAATAAAACTAAATCATGAAATTCACCCAAAACATTATCTTGAGTTTTTAAAAGGTTTCTTGGACTCCAAGGGTGGAAGGAACCCTTGTATGAACACTTGACATACCTTAGTTGGTGAATTCTCGAAGGTTGATGGTGAAATTTCTTTGAAACTGATTCTTGAATTAATAGTCCTAGGATTTTGTTCTTGAGAATTCTTTGAATAATGAATATGATTAGCCAAAAGAGGGTTAAATTTTGTGTTATGAGGGTTGAAGGGCATGGGGGAAAAGACTAAAATAACCCTGAGGATGTGGATTTTAATGATTAAAAACTGGGCATCAACGCTATAAGCGACGTGGTATGTCGATGGCATCGATGCGATACCCAATGCGTCGCACCATGATCATGCCATGCCTCAGTAATTTTGGCTCTGGCAACCTGCAACAATGTTAACCAATGTGATAGCCGATGCAGCACGCCAAGATCGCGTTGGTTCACTATTTTGGAAAACCAAACATGGTCTAAACGAGGTCCAAAAAATCCAAAACTTGTCCAGGAACACCTATTGACCTCTCTGATCATGAATTAAGAAAATATAGACCATTAATGGGTATTAAGGTGGCAAAATAAGATTGCCAACTTTCGAAGGCCAAAAACAAACTAATTCTGAGAACTTAGCTAGAATTTTCTAAGTATGGGACCCCCTTGACAAGCTTAAAGGACTTATTTAAGCTTAGAAATTTTACAGAGTCCTACAATATCCCTCCCTTGAGAATATTCATCTTCAAATGAGACTGACTTAGATGGGGAAAAATACAAACTTAAATATATATATAGGACATGAATAACTGAAACATGATCTCATGACTAACATTACTACTTTACTGAGAGTTATTTTGAGCATGTATATCTGATGAATGATTTTAAGATTGGCATGACTAATAAGATAAATGTATTACTGGGATCACAGATTAATTGATTTATAAATGCATGACTAGGATTACTAATAAACTGATTCGTGAATGCATGACTGGGATCACTGATAAGCTGAGTATACTAAACATGGGTTGGGAGTATTAATAAGCTGATCACACATATCAGATGCATGAATACATGTCTGAACTAACTCATGAACTTGCGACTGAACATGTAATGGTAAAGATACCAAACTTGAAATGAAAACTGAGCATGGAACTGAATACCAAATTTGTAACTGAAATTTGAACATGAGACTGAATAAGCTTAAGGAAAGCTATTTCCTTGGGTTGAGCCTGAATTTGCGAAGAAGAGGTGAGGATACTTGGTTTGCATATCTGCTTCTGCTTCCTAAATTGCTCCCTCAATGGACTAATTCCATCAAAGAACTTTGACTAGAGGGACCTCTTGTTCCTCAGCCTGTGAGTCTGATAGTCAAGGAATTTCGCTAGAATCTCTTTGATAAAGAGATAGTTCTTAATGTCTATGCCCTCTATACGGACTACAATTGTTGGGTAACCTATGCACTTTCTTAAGAAAGCAGACATAGAACACTGGATGAACTGATGCTAGATCTGAAGGCAATTCGAGCTCATATGCTACTTTGCCAAAGCGACTGAGAATTTTGAAGGGTCCGACATATCGGTGACTGACATTTCCCTTCTTGCAGAACCTTGTCACTCCCTTTATGGGAAAAATCTTTATATACACATGATCAACAATCTTGAACTCGATATCCTTTCTGAATATACGTGAACGAAAACATAAGAACATGACTGATTCTATAACGGGTGACATGGACTGAGGATCGTAAATTGAACTGAGCCATTGAGTACATGGATTATGCCTGAGATTAGAGCTAGAGAGTTAACTTACCAAACTAGATTCGTTACACGAAGAGAAAAATAGAGTGTCTAGGTCATGAAAGTTTGGGAGTTATAGTGTATCTCCTCCTTAGTAAACTATGTCCCTCAAAGAATGCTGACTTGATTGAGATGTTTAGGAAAATTGAGGTGATGCAAAAGGTACCTACGAACTGAATCATGACTATATATTTGGGATCTGAGACTGAGATATAAAACATGAACACAACTACATGATTGGTCCATCTTAAAATAGTCATATTTATGAGACTTTGAATAGTGTGACTAGATGGATAGAATGGGAAAATATATGAAATTTCCTGTCTGACTGTTAGACTGAGGTACTGGCTATTCAGACTAATTTTTACTAACTGACTCATCTGATCTGCTGACTGACCGATGGCTGAGCATTGGGCATGTAATACTGAATGGTACTTAGTTTGGATAGTTGGACTTAAACTGCAGACTATCACGCATAGAAGGTAAGGACTGATTGGGTAACATAAGGTAACTAAGCATAAATGAGTGAAAGTTGTATTATCTTAAGGATACAAAACCAAGTGTATAATATGATTCAAAAACTCTCTGTAATTTGAGGTACTGAAATACTACTAACTGAGTAACTGTTGGCTATATGCTATGGCCGGGCAATCCTGAAAGTGAACTAAGTTTTTGATCTGGCTGGACTATGACTGGGGCTGATATTGTAGCTATGATGATAATTAAGACTGTAACCGTAACCACGACTATAACTGGGACTGAATGCTGGTTTTTGATAACTAAGGTTTAGACTAGTACTGAAGTTCTGAATTCTGATGGCTAAGTAACTGATAACTAAAAGCCATGGTCCTATAGGACTACCTGAGTCCTTTAATGAATATAGATTACTGAACTGACGTGGTAACTAAAGCTTAGGGATAGAACATCAACACCATGGATTCACCAAGGGATCTTAATTAAGGGTATTCGTGACATAAATCTGAGTTCGACTGATCATGAGGAGTGGAGAATGTGTCATGTGAGTTGGGCATACTGTAAAGAATGACATGAGTGTATGAGTCATGAGCTCATGACCTGAGTCTGAAATTTCTGTACTCTTGGGCCATGATCCATAACACTGAGTGAACTATAACTCCTTATCCTAGGAATTAGGAGCGTACATATGTTTTTACTAATCGTGAATGAATATGAGGGATGGTCATAGGGCTGGTATATAGGACATGAATAGATGCCATGATAACTGATGGGTTTCGATATTTTGAGATGGTCTGTAGGATCATGCTCCCTACGGAAATAGAAAAGAATGTCATCTATGAATACTATGATGAAAATGTCCAAGTACTGCTTGAACACATGGTTCATCAAGTCCATGAAGGCTTCTGAGGCATTGGTTAGACAAAATGACATGACTAAGAATTCGAAGAGACCATACTGAGTACGGAAGGCTATTTTTGGAATGTCATATTCTCTGTCTCTGAGATGATGATAGCCTGATCTAACGTCTATCTTAGAGAAATAACTGGCACCCTAAATTTGGTCAAATAACTCATCGATTCTGGGAAGTGGATACTTGTTCTTAACTGTGACTTTATTGAGCTAACAGTAATCAATGCACATTCTAAGAGAACCATCTTTATTTTGCACTAATAAAATTAGTGCGCCCTATGGGATATATTGGGTCTGATAAATCCCTTATCTAGGAGATCTTTCAACTGTTCTTTTAGTTCTTTGAGTTCTATTGGTGTCATTCTGTATAGAAGAATAGATATAGGCTGAGTATTTGGAAGAAGATCAATGCCGAAGTCTATTTCCCTTTTAGGAGAAATTCATGGAAGATCTTTGGGAAAGATATCTGATTATTTATTCATAACTAGGACTAATTTGAGACTAGGTGTTTTAGAACTAGAGTCCTTAACTCAAACAACATGATAGACACATCCCTTAGATATCATTTTCCATAATCGAAGGTATAAAATAGGTTGACCTCTAAAAGCTGAAGTACTACCCTTCCACTCTAGGATAGGTTCATTTGAAAACTGAAATTGGACAATTCTATTTCTTAAGTCAACTATGGCATAGCAGGAATGAAGTCAATTCATGCCGAGAATGGTATCAAAATCAGTCATCTCTAATTCGACTAAGTCTGCTGAAGTGACTTTCTGAGATACCATAACTGGATAGTTCCTGTATACCCATCGATCTATGATAGTTTTACCTACTGGGGTAGAGACTGAGAAGAGCTCTACTAGGATTTTGGTACTGACTGTGAAATCAACTGCTATATAAGAAGTAACAAATGACAAAGAAGCTCCTAGATCTAGAAAAGTGTATACATATAAGTGAAAGATTTGTAACGTACCAGTAACAATATCAGGAGAATTTTCTAGATCTTGTTGGGACTGAAGATCATAGAGTCAATTTGGGTGTTGCCCACTAGCAGAATTGGAAGTGGCACCCTGCTGATTCGGGCGATCGGACTGGGATGAGGAACGGTTATGCTGACCCTGAGGACCTAGCTACAGAGAATCTCTGACTCTGTGGCCTAGCTTTCTATATCCAAAACACGCATTGCTGCCAGCTCTACAAACACTCTTGCGCTTCTTACCACAAGTCTAACAAAGGGTATTGGTTCAAGCACTGCTAAGACTTCCCTGAGATTTAGAGCCTAGTTCCCTATCTTTGTTACCTTCCCTAAACTTAGGTAAGGAAGCACTAGCTAAGGAAGGAGCTGGAACAGATGACTTTGGGTGGAACAGAGAATGTTTCCCACCTTCTGACTTAGGTTGGTTAAAATTGAAGCTACCTGTTCTCGCTTTCTTATTTTCTCACTTTCTTTCTTTCTTCTACACTTTCCCACCCTAATATATTGGGCATAAATTATATTCCTGGGTGGGACAATATATTATTGATTGCTCTGAGCTACTACTGTATAAGATAAAGTAAGAGTGCTCGTCCAGGGAATCGTCCTGAATGGGCGAAAGTGACGACTGATTCTCGGTTCTCTTTTTGTTAGTCCTTTTGGGAGACATGTTCTGTAATGAAAGGGACAACAAATTATACTGGGATTTAAATTTGAGCTCATGCTCACTGTCACGACATGAATACTGAAAGAGGGAAATTGTTCCTAAAACATCTCATAGCCTCTTGTCCATAAGTGTGGTGCACAACACACCCATGTACAAGACTTACTAGATGCGGATTTTTAGGCTTCCTAGCACACTGTTGAACCTTATCTCTGACACCAAGTTTTTAACACCCCAAATCTGGTACCCAAAATTCTACGCGGTTCTCATAACCTTGAAGGACCACCAGTTAACCCATGACTGATATCTGTACCTGAGCACTATATAATATACTGTATAAATGCGGAATATAAGGTGTAAGGCCGTAAGGTTCAAAACTATAACATGTATGATAAAACAATATCTGAACGAGGTATAGAAATACCAAAACTGACATAAACTATCTGAACATATTGTAGTCTAAAAGCCTCTAAACTATTTGAAAACTGTGGAGCTGATGGGACATGTCCCTAACTAACTTTGAACTACTGAAATAACTAAGTATTGAAGAAATAAAATAATCAAATAATAACATCCTCAAATGATGAGGACTCATTGCTAACTCTGACTACTAAAGCTAGGATACTACTGATGCTCTAAAGTTCATGCCTCTGAACATATGGTATAAAACACCATATCACAAAGTGTCAGTATGATTGAATGTAGTGGTATGCAAGTAACATAGGATGAATACAAAAGGATTCTTATGCATGAACAATACTAACAGACTATATAACATGAATGTGGGAATACATGCATGAATATGTAACTGTAATTGAAATCGTGAAAACATTTATTACTAATTATGAATACTGATAACATGGATTTTGGATAACTGATATAACTGATACTGAATGACTGTGTCTAACAGTCTAGGTTCTGATGGAACTAACTGAGTTTCGTACTGAGCTGGGTGATTGTATCTGACAGTCTTAGGTTCTGTAGAACTTTCTGAGTTTTATTACTGAGACTAAGTGACTGTATCTGACAGTCCTAATTCTATAACTGAAACTGTGGGAGAATTTATCTAACTGGCATGCCCCTAATAATCTAATATAGCTGAGTTGAGGTCCAATCTATAATCCCAATTGAAAGGGTGTTAATACCGCGCCACTGGTAAGGACAAGTAGTGAGTGACCCTCATCTGACAGTGTCCCTAAAGGAAAATAGTGGGACCCTCATCTGATAGTGTTAATACACCTCATCAACCCTCAACAAACAGTGTTGATGTCTCAACCTATGGTGGAAACATAGTTTTGGAACACAAGGATTTTCTTTAAGAATTACACCCTCTGCTGATAGTGTGTGTTCGCATCCTTGGGTTCACTCGGTGCTGAATCCTACTCCCATATAAATAGATACTGAACTGGAATGGACTGGTTACTGATTGTACTGATTAATTAGACTGAACTGAGCTCACTGGATTCTGTTGACTGATGGAATACTACTGAGATCTAATAACTGACTGAGATTTTTGTGATTTCTAAGTACTGAGATACTGGATTACCGAGATTACTAACATTACTGAACTGATACTGAATTTACTGAATTTTCCTGAGTCACGTGACTGACTGAATTCTACTAATCATGGCTTGACTGAGAGTATCATGAAAACTGACACTGGCCCTAAGCACACAGCTAAATTGTCAGGTATTAAATACCCCCAGGACTCGATAGCATAATAAGTAAATCATGGCACAAGATTAAAAGCTCAACAATGGCTACATGTTCATCATTCTTTCATTAAAGTAATTCAAACGAACACTTGTAATACGTTACTTGTACATGGGTGAGAAATACATATTAGCATATCATAGCATGACATTAGTTCATTCTCATAGACAATTTATCAAACACTTTCATGATACAACTTTCATATAAACTACCATGGCATGAGTTCTTGTTCTTATTAACCTACAAGGGCAATTCATCAGACACCTAGTGAGCATAACATATGCACATAACGCTATTCAACAAATAGGCATCATAATTCACATTCCTATTGGAAAATTTCAAGGGTTAAACATGGTTTCACATGATACTACACATATATCACTTTACTTCACAGAGATATTGCAATTAAATCATGAACTAGAGAAACCTTTAATGTAATAATCATGAACACAATCAAACTAAATCATGAAATTAACCCAAAACATTATCTTGAGTTTTGAAAAGGTTTCTTGAACTCCAAGGTTGGAAGGAACCCTTGGATGAATACTTGACAAACCTTAGTTGGTGAATTCTTTAAGGATTATGGTAAAATTTCTTTGAAATTGATTCTTGAATTGATAGTCCTAAGGTTTTGTTCTTGAGAATTTTGTGAATAATGAATATAGTTAGCCAAAAGAGGGCTAAATTTTGTGTTATAAGGGCTAAAAGGTGTGGGAAAAAAGACTGAAATAACCCTGAGAATGCAGTTTTTAATGACTAAAAACTGGGAATCGACACTATAAGCAACGAGGCACGTCAATGGCATCAATGCGATAACTAACTCATCGCGCCATGACTGCACCAAGACTCAGTATTTTTAGCTCGGGCAACCTGTAACAATGTTAACCAACGTGATAAGCGATGAAATGTGCTAAGATCATATTGGTCCACTATTTTGGGAAACCAAACGTGATCTAAACAAGGTCCAAAAAATTTAAAACTTGTCCGAAAATACCTATTGACCTCTCTGATCATGAATTAACAAAAATATGAACCATTAAAGGATATTAAGTTGTAAAAATGAGATTGCCAACTTTTCAAGGCCAAAAATAAACTAAGTCTGAGAACTTAGCTAGAATTTTCTAAGTATGGGACCTCCTTGACAAGCTTAAAGGACTGATTTAAGGTTAGAAATTTTATAGGGTCTTATAATCTATTTGAATTAGACATGCTAGATTTTGATGTTATCTTGGGGATGGACTGGTTGCACTCGTGCTATGCCTCTTGAAACTGTCGGACCTATAAATTCATCTTTAGATTCCCTAATGAGTTGATTATTGAGTTGGGAGGGAGTTACCTAGTGCCTAAGGGAAGGTTCATATCTTATCTTAGAGCCCAAAAATTGATTTCCAGGGGGTATCTTTATCATCTAGTCTGGGTGATGGATTCTAACTCGGAGGGTCCTTCTCTGTGATCCATTCTCATGGTTAGGGAATTTCCTGAGGTTTTCCCTTATAATCATCCTGGTGTTCCTTCTGATAGGGAAATTTATTTTAGGATTGATTTTCTTCCAAACCTAGTCCTATCTCTATCCCTTCTTATAGAATAACTCTGCCTGAGTTAAAAGAACATAAGAAGCAGTTAAAGAATCTTCTTGATAAGGGTTTCATCTACCCTAGTGTGTCTCCGTGGGGTGCTCCTATTCTTTTCATGCCTAAGAAGGTTTCCCTTTAGATGTGCATTGATTACTATTAGTTGAGCAAGGTAATTATGAAGAATAAGTACCATCTTTCTAGAATTGATGATTAGTTTGAACAATTTTGAGCTGCAAAGTATTTCTCTAAGATTGACCTGTGGTCGGGTTATCATTATTTAAAGATTATAGAGGAAGATAACCTTAAGGCTACCTTTCGTACTCGTATGGCTATTATGAGTTCATGGTCATATTTTTTGGGTTGACCAATCCCCGACGATATTTATGGATCTTATGAATCAAGTATTTTCTTAGTTTTTAGACTTATTTTTTATTGTGTTTATAGATGATATTTGGGTATATTCTAATTTTGTTTTTATAGATGATATCCGAGTATATTCAAAAAATGAGATGGATTATGCCAATCACCTCCGTGTTGTGTTGCAGATCCTAAAAGATCAGCAATGTTATGCTAAGTTTTCAAAGTATGAGTTGTAGTTGAATGTTGTTACTTTTCTAGGTTATGTTGTTTCTAGCTAAGGGATCATAGTGGATCTACAAAAGGTTATGGTGATTAAGAATTGTCCTAGACCCACGAATCCAACCAATATTTGGAGATTTTTGGGTTTAGCGAGTTATTATAGGAGATTTGGGGAGAGCTTTTCATCAATTATTGCACCTTTGACTAGGTTGACTTAAAAAAAGTAAAGTTTCTATGGTTCGATGATTGTGAAGGGAGTTTTGAGAAACTGAAAGATAAATCGACTTCTGCTCTAGTTTTGACTTTGCCCGAGGGTAGTGATGTCTCCGTGGTTTATTGTGATACATGCCGTATAGGAGTTGGTTGTGTATTGATGCAACATAGCAAGGTGGTAGGGTATGCTTCTAGGTTGTTGAAAGTTTATG
Organism: Capsicum baccatum var. pendulum; assembly: GCA_030864225.1. Taxonomy (NCBI): domain Eukaryota; kingdom Viridiplantae; phylum Streptophyta; class Magnoliopsida; order Solanales; family Solanaceae; genus Capsicum; species Capsicum baccatum. The sequence continues at coordinate 131,275,815 of CM061557.1, forward strand.
AGAGGAATTATCTAACTCATGATTTGGAATTATTGGTTGTGGTGTTTGCCTTGAAGATATGGCAACATTATCTATATGGGGTCCATGTTGACATCTTTTCAGATCATAAGAGCCTACAATATTTATTTACCCAAAAGTAGTTGAATCTCAGGCAAAAAAGGTAGTTTGAGTTGCTCAAGGACTATGACATGAATCTCCACTATCACTCAGATAAAGGTAACGTGGTTGTTGACACTCTTAAAAGGTTATCTATGGGGATCTTGTCTCATGTGGAGGAGAAGAATAAGTCCATGGGGAAGGAAATTCACCGATTGGCTAATCTTACAATTCGTCTCTTATATTCTGAGGAAGGTGGTGTATTTATGAAAAAGGTGGCAAAATTATCTCTTGGTGCCGAGGTGAAGCAGAAGAAGGTGTTAGGTCCGATATTGATGTAAATTAATAATGATTTGGGTAGGCAGAAGGTAATGTCTTTTGAGATTAGTGGTGATAGTAGCTTGAGGTAGCAAAGAAGGTTGTGTGTTCCTGATGTGGATTGGTTGCGATGGATAATTTTGGCCAAAGCTCATGAGTCGTGTTATTCGGTTCATCATAGTTTGACAAAGATGTGTCACAACATTAATAAGATCTATTGGTGGAATAACATAAAGAGGGATACGGCTAATTTTGTGGCTAAGTGCATGGTGTGTCAACAAGTGAAAATGGAACACTTGAGGCCTGGTGGGTTGTCTCAAGAAATAGAGTTGCTTGTATGGAAGTGGGAAGTTATAGATATGGATTTTGTTACTATCCTTCCACGATCTCGAAACCAGTTTGATTCTATTTGTGTCATCATGGATAGGATGACTAAGTCTACTCACTTCTTGCCAGTGAGGACAAATTATTCTGCAGAGGATTATGCGAGGTTGTTTATTCAAGAGATCGTGAAGTTGCATGAAACTTTAGTTTTCATTATTTTTTATTAGGGTACTCAATTCTAATCTCATTTTGGCGGTCATTGGGGACTAAAGTGACCCTTAGTACCGTTTTCCACCCACAGACAAATGGACAAGAGGAAAGGATCATTCAAACTTTAGAGGATATATTTCGAGCTTGTGTAACCGACTTTGGTGGTAGTTGGGTTGATCGCTTATCTTTTGTAGAGTTTGCATACAATAATAGCTATCACTCTAAAATTGGTATGGCTCCATTTGAGGCTTTGTATGGTAGGAGATGTAGATCCCCTATTGGGTGGTTCGAAGTTGGTAAGGCGAGGTGGTTTGATCCTGATTTAGTTTATCAAGATATATAGAAGGTGAAGGTGATTCAGGATATGCTTAAAACTTCCCAAAGTTACCAAAATTCCTATGCAGATGTGAGGCAAAGAGAGTTAAGTTCGAAATGGGTGATTGGGTGTTCTTAAAAGTGTCTCCCATGAAGGGAGTGGTATATTTTGGAAAGAAAGGGAAGCTTAGTCCCCATTATATTTGTCCTTCTTTGATTTTAAAAAGAGTGGGAAGTGTTGCTTATGAGTTAGAATTGCTTGTGAGTTTGGGTTCTATTCAACCTGTATTTCATGTGTCCATGTTGAAGAAATGTGTGTGTGGTCCTTCCTTGGTAGTTCCTATTAAGAATGTTGGTGTCTCAAATTCCCTGTCTTATGGAGAAGCCCCAGTAAAGATTTTGGATAGACATGTTTTTAAGTTATGGACTAAAGATGTATCATTGGTAAAGGTCCTTTGGAGAAACCACAAAGTGGAAGAAGCCACTTGGGAGGCGGAAGAGGATATGAAGGTTAAGTATCCATTTCTATTCCATGTGAGGGATGAAGAAGCTTGAGGTATGAATTCCATTCTTTTTTCTTGTTATCCGGGTTTATTTTTTATTCTAGTGTGTTGTTATCATTCTCGTACGAAACGTGTCTAGCTCATCATTCGAGGTTGAATGATCCCAGGGAGGGATAATGTAACACCCTTGAAGTCTTGGGTATTTTATTTTTGGCCTTCTCATGCTTAAAATAATAATTTTTGACTCAAATTATATTCAAGGACATTAAAAGGGCAACCCAAAAAAGTTTCAAATATTTTGAATGGGGTTCGGGGTAGTTTTGGGTCACAAAGGCTGTAAAACTCCGCGATATCCCTATGTCATGGAGGTTAGACTCCGCGCTAAAGTCCACAACACCTTTCCGATTCATATTATGGATTATGGCATTACTTTACTTCTTTATACCTGAGTTATATACTGGCACTTCAATCACTAACCTTCTCCAGATATGGTATCCCCACGCAATGCCGGGTTCGAAGGCAGGTCTACCTTTCCTGCACAGTGATCGGATTTTTGTGGTTAGATCGAGAGTTGACTTGAAGTTGTGAGCTTCGATCCGTTGGAAGACTTCATTTCATATTTTGGTTTCCCTTGTCTTAGAATTCACTTTAGATTTGTTTTTTCTATGGTCGGAGGCATATTCCGATATTTTACTTGTATTCGGTTTTATTAGAGGCTTTGTTGGACTACTATGGACATTGGTATTATATTTGATGTTTGGTATTATTTTTGGTATTATGGATGTTTTTTTGGATAATGATCTCATATAGTCTTTTGGGTTTATCTTTCCTATCTTGTTTTATATATATTGGTTACGTTGGAATAGACTAAGGGCATGATCTCTGATCTTCGGTAGACTTGAGATACCCATCAGAGTCAAGCCCTGGTTCGGGTCGTGACAAATCCCCCACTGAGGCATACAATAAAAATAATATCTCAAGTCAATAATAATGTTCACATAAGCACCCACACGGAAAACATAAAATAATAATAATCCCAAAATAATATATGAAGCTATCGAAAGCTAGCTTTTTCCATACGATAAGTTTCATATTTCCCAAGAATGACATTATTAGCCTAATTCATTAAAAAAAAACAATGTTGGTAACAACATTCTCTAAAAAGTGATACTAGACCCCAATAATTACGTAAATTATTACAAGTTCATTTATACTCTAAGTAATTACTAAACCTCAATCATTCCACTAAAGGTAAGAATAACATAATTATCCCCTAAAAGGTCACTAAGTCTCAATTGGCATAATAAAATCCACTAAACACAACTCGAGCTCCAAAATAGGTATCCACTATCAAATATTCAAGGTTAATAAGTCAATTATCTACAACATATTCTAAGCATGTTCTCAAGTAGTAAAATTATCTAAGGTAGGCAAATAAATAACTACGATCTATCAAAAGACTCTGATACTCACAGGGATAATCATCATTTCACCAAAGCAGGACCCTTAATACTTGTGATTCATAAAACACAAGCAAAATAATGTACAATACATAAACACTTTAGAGAAAGTCAAGGTACATCTCCACTTGCCTTTTAAGAAGATTTACAAGTCAAAACACAGTACAAGGTATCAATCGGAAGCTTTACTCTCTCGAATCAACACCAAACACGTTCAATCTAATCAAATATGACATCTACAAGTCAAAAGGTATCAAACGATATCTATATAAACTAAATTTATTTTGTGTCCAAAATCTACATCGAAAATTATTTTCAAAAGTACAAGGGTAAACTCGAGATTTTATATAATAAGAATGTTCTCTATAATCATAGAAGTCAATATTTATAAACTCATACGTTAATGAGTTAAAATCGGACCTCAAATCATCTACAGTCCAATTTTATATTTTACCGGGTAAAATCCCTCAAAAATTGTATTTAAAATCAAGAATTTGAGGGTTTTTTGAAGATCAACTCAATAGAAAATGATGAATACAAGGTTTAGAAATATACCTATGGAAGAAATCTTGAAATCTCTCTAATTTGAGCTCTCAAAGTTCAAAAATAGAGAAAATACAAATTGCAACCGAAAATAAAATTTTAAATCTATCCGGGTCAATGGCCTTCGCAAACTCGAGTGCCGTGATCACGATCATGAGGTTGACCCAAAATAAATTTTTACGAATGCGGGAATTTGTCTGTGAATGAGATCAAAAAGAGACTCGACCCACTAATTGATCTTCATGATCGCGGTACCCTCCATTGCGATCACGATGAACAAGATATTTTCTCTTTGCACATGCGACATCAAAATCGCGAATGCAAAGAGGGGAAATTGGTGCTTCACAAATTTGATAGAGGAAGTCGTGATAATGGTGAAGGAGAGAACCATGCCCCCGCAATAGTTGAAACCAGCAAAGGCATAAGTAAAAAACTCTCTAAATGGACCCTCGAGATTTGTTTGGGAACCCACAGAAGTAAACCGATAATACTACTAGGCTAATTTTGATATTTCAAACTAAATGAAATCATTAAATTTTTTAAAAGATACGATTTATAATTAATTAGCCCCTGGGACCCCCTTTAGGCTATTTTAACTAGTTTTCTTAAAAAGGGTCAATATGCAAAATAAAGGTCCTGAACCTGAACTATCTACGTTACTAACTCAAAATCGACATTCGAAATTTAATGAAACTATCTAAATTACCATTTGAAGTGTGGATCATAAAATATTGACCAAAGTCAAACTAATCCCTTTAAGGATATTTAAAACCACAATTTCATATATAACACTTCTGAATGCATCAGGGACCGTGCCAACCATCCCCACAACTCGTAAATAAGATATAGCTACCATAGGAAAGAACAAAATGATTAAAATACAGAAAATACTAAAAATTAATACGAGGTTAATTACATACATCTTCTCATCACATATGCAAGTTTCTTTAAAAGTTCAATTTGCTCACTGGATTAAAATTTTCTTTTGATTTATTGTGCATATATATGATATAAAGTAAATCTATAGCCTTTTTTTTCTTCTACTTCTTATCAATTTATAAAGAATGATGTGGTTTGTTCTAACTTTTATCAGTTAGGTTGCAAGAACCTACTCTTGACTAAATAAAGACTCATTTGAGGTGCCACCATCGGTATTAATCGAAGATTCCTGCAAGCTAACACCTACAAGAAAAATTTGTGTGTATTCGAGATTAGCAGATAGACTGATAAAAAATTTTCTTTGTCTAATTCTATAGAAGTTTTTGTTAAATATAAATCGCAATTATCGTTGTAATATATGAATACCACTTAAATTAATTATTTAATTTGATGTATATTTTTGACATCAAGTTGATATACGTACTAAAAAGTAAAACTCATAAGGTTGCTTTGGTAGAAGACATGAAGGAAATGATACAAATACTAACTTTGATATTATCTAATTTCTTGTTTGGTTGTATTTTCAATCTACTTATGACTAATACGTATTATATATAGTAAATTATGACACTAATAGTACATGATATATATACACACACCCTATTTTTCACTGTTTTTAATCATTTAATACAACAAATCAAACATCTGATAAGAAATTGTATCAACATAACTAATCTTAAAATCACTAATATCAACAATACTAATAAGTATTATCCAATAAAAATTTTTTACACTATACGAAATTATTCCATGATCTTTTAATATAAATTGTGGTCAAGTTATGAATTCTTGTTTAATTTTATATATAGAAATAGAAGTTTTTTTTATATAAAGTGCGACCCCTATTACAATTACCTATTGTATTGCGGTAGGAATTTTGCTGATTTTTTATTTTCTAAAAAATTAATTGAACACCTATAATATAAAGGGGTGTATGGTTGTAATGAGATAGTTAAGGATATTTTCGTGATTATTTAATCTCACTTTTTATATGGAATTATTATTCCACTTTTAACTTTAAAATAGTGAAATAAAATAATGCTAGGGCTAATGGTATTAATTACCAAATACAAAACACAATATACTCATAAAATATTGAAATTATTATTTTTATCCACCAACTAAGCGACCCCTATACTACAATATTGAGCCCTTATAGGAGGGAATCTATGTGTATGGATGAGGGTGACCCCTATACTACAATATTGAGCCCTTATAGGAGGGAATCTATGTGTATGGATGAGGATGCCACGACACCCGATCTCTTCAATTGAAACTGTGTATATATATATTTAAATGTATAAGAAATTAATATCATCTAAACTTTAACCCTAAAATAACAAGGGTTGAGATGTGTCAGTGGCACAGGTCACTGCATGCCACCCAATTTGTGTGGGATCGAAACCTTGTAACAGTACTGGTTACTTTCTTTCATCTCTTTTTGGTTTTTGGGCTTGCTGCAAAAGGGCTTTCACCCCACTATGTTTTTTTTATCTTCAATAACTCTTCTGTTTTAGTTCTATTCTTTATTAATCCAATTTTTACTTTAATTAATTCTTTGATTTTGCACTTTTTTTAATTAAATATTATTAATCTCTTTATACGAGTAGTGCGTAATATCCCATATCATTGAGAACTAAATTTTAAATGCCACAATAATTAATAAAAATTATATTTAAATTGTAAATTATTTTAAAAAATTTTAAGTTTTAAAAATGATGAATAGTACTATGTTAGAGTTTCTTAAATTTAAAGGACAATTTAATCTTTCACCGACGTTCGAGTTGAGTGAATAAATCTTTGTTGAAACTACAAACCTTTATTCTCTCTTAACTATATATTTGCAACAACACATAAAGGTAATGAAATAGGAATATGAATATATTGAAGTAGCGGTATTAGATGATTTATACAAGTTTGGATCTTTAATGTGAAAAATCTTTTTTTCTATCAAAGTTTTAGAGAATAAGATCTCTCTTGTTCCCACAAAAAGAGAAATTGGAATGATTAGGTATTTTGAATCTCAAAATATCTAAACGAGAATATTACTAAATATCCATACTTTATTAATTTGGTTATAAAGATCAAAAGAGTTAAATAATCTGAATCGTAACCCAAAATTGAAGAAATCCATTCATTTATCCTATTTAAACGATATGACACTCGAAACTTGCGAATTCTTGATCCGCCTCTTGGCCCATAAACGGGCCCTTTTATATCTAGATTATTCAAAAATGCCAAAAAGTCTGACTGTCATTCATTCATCTACAACATAGACTTAAGCATATGGAACAATCAAAATTTATTTTATGAATGTTACTTAAATAAAATTTTAGAATTTGTTTTTAGATAAGGTAAAATTTCAACTGATTTAGAATTGTTAAATATTATAATTTTTTACCTAGATCAAAGAAGAACTATTATTAATTATATTTATGTATAATTAGAATTTTTTTCTTTGAGGGATATAGAACGAGACAATTGTGTTGGAACTCATGAACTACCAAAATTTACGTTATGAATGTTACTTAAATAATATTGTAGAATTTTATTTTATATAAGATAAAATTTTAATTAATTTAAAATTATTAAATACTGTGATTTCTTACCTGAATCAAATAAAAATTATTATTAATTTTATTTATGTATAATTAAAAAAATACTTGAGGAATATAAAAAGAGACAATCGTGTTGGAACTAAAAATCTATATGTGGAAGTAAAGAAAGCATGGCAAATTTTTGGAATTTCAAGAAAAAAATCAACTTTGTTAATTGACTTACTTGAACTCCCAACGAATAAAAAAAGACGAGGGCATTTTGTGATGTCGCATTCTTTGACTTATTTGTCATATGATATTTTTTGTCTTTTTTCTTGCTAGATATTTTAAGACATTTTTTAATGTGCATAAGGGACAAAATTCTACTAACATTAATTATCATATATTGTGATTTTGTCATATATTTTAGAACTCTTGAGTTTTCTAATAATTAGAGAAAATAAATAAAAAGAAAAAGGAAAAAAAATAAAAACTATTAGTCTCCTAAGACTATGTTTTAATAATGACAAACTAACAAGTGTATCTTTGCAGGATATTCAAGACTGTTAATATTGAAAGGATAAAGAAAGCCGACTCCAGAAATGGAAGGACATCAGGAATGGAAGGACATCAATTCACGATCCACGGAATTCAAGTTAATCAATCACAAGCTCCGGAAATGAAAAGACATCAATTCACGATCCATGATATCCAAGTAAATCAATCACAATGAGAACAATTGGAAGGAGAATCTCAGCCCTAAAAATCACAGAAAATCAGATCAATCACGGTCAAGTGAAAGAAGAAAAAGGTCACAAACATATTTGAAAAGGCATCAATCTCTACGAGACCAAAAGAAATAATAGATCACGTACATATATGATATGGACGTGAGTAAAAGCCATATATGGACATATTATACGGCTACATTCCTCAATCAAGGAATCAATTCAAATTCTTAATTGAGAAGAAATCTCTTGGGTTTCCTTATAAAGAGTAGCAGTCAAAGACTATAAAAGAAGAAGACTGAAGATGGACATGAGTCATGCAACTTCAAATGAAGAATATCATAGTGTCTCAATCTTAGTCTCATAAGGCTTTATAACTTTTAGTTTGCAATTGTTATATAAAAAGTAGGATCGAGTCAACTTTGTAACATTAACTAAAGTTGTGTCACAAGATCTGAAAAACAAAAAAAAATCTTTAGAACTTGTTTTTCACTATTGTACTCGAGTCTGACATTGAACGATCTAAGAAAACTTTGAAACCCTAGGGGACTAGAAGTAGGCACCGCATTGGTGTTCCGAATAAGGATAAATCTCGGTGTCTTTACTTTATGTTTGATTAGTTATTTGCTTAATTGTCTTAAATCTAATCTTTCTTGTGAAGTGTACTGATCTGCAGGCGAGTCGACTGTGAAGAGTCAGTAGTCGACTCACAAAAAATTTTCAATTCACCCCCCTCCCCTCTTGAATTTCAATTGGTATCAGAGCAGGTCTAACCAATAATTTTTCTTAACCACAAGTGAGTAAAAATCAAATGACAAATTATCAAATCCCCAATACCCTTCTCCAGGAAGGATACTCCTTCACAAGACTACCATACTTAAATGGACAACATTACTCCTACTGGAAAAATAGGTTCAGAATATTTGTCCAATCAAATGACCTCCAAGCATAGGTTGTCATGAAGAAGGGTCCAAAGTCGATTCTAGGACTTAAAGAGAAGTTACAAGAAAAAGACAAAGAATCTAGCAGTTCTAACATAGAACACCTTGAAAGATTCGAGGTCACCAAATAAAAACAAAAGATAATTCAAAATAATGCACGTGCTATAACTTTGCTTCTTTGTGCACTTAGTGGAGAAGAATACGACAAAATATCAATGTGTGAGACTGCAAAAGAAATGTGGAAAAAATTAGAGGTAACCTATGAAGGAACCACCAAAGTCAAGAAGTCAAAAATTTCTACCCTGGTCAATGAATATGAGATATTCAAAATGGAAGAGAATAAGGACATTGAAACAATGTTTACCAGATTTAGTAAGATTATATGCGAACTAAAATCGCTGGGTGATCTATCCATATAGCCTGCAAGTCCAGAAGCTGGTTCGAAGGCTTCCAAATATTTGGAAAATCAAGGCTTCCATTCTAGAAGACGGAGATCTACATAACATAACATATGACGAACTACGAGGTAACCTTATTGCATATGAGAAAAATTATATTAACAGTTACCATAATGAGGAAAAAAAGAAACCAATAGCCTTCAACGCTGCTCCAACCAAAGAAGTGGACATTCTAGAAGATGCTAATTGTGAAGAAATGGCTCTCATAAATTGTGGAGTAAGGAAAATCATAAGACAGAGACAACAAAGATCCCAAGGAGTCAAGAATGATGATTCCACCAGAAATGATGATCGTTGTTATTACTGTGGAAGGGTTGCTCACTTTAAAAAAAACTGTCTTAATTTAAAATGAAGATCATTTAAAAAAAATCAAAACTTTAGAACCTGGAGTGATAAAGATGAAATCAAAGAAGAAGTAGAAGTTGTCAATATGTGCTTCATGACAACAGGTGAATCTAGTGATGCAAGAATACATAATTGTCACAACTATAATATTCTTGAATCCAACTTATATTTGATAACTAACGACCTTCAAAAGGTTATAGATAAATATAATAAACTTTCTCAAGAGAAGAAAAGTTGTGAAGCACGATTTAAATTAAAACTTGAGGAGGAACAGTGAAGTCAATCAAATAGAAATCAAAACATGTCAAACTGAAATTGACTTGCTTCATGAAGAGCTTGATGATGTAAAAATAAAGCTAATAAGTACTAAGAAAATTCCCAGTCATATTTTTATAAGATCTAACTCTTTTCAAAACAAATCAAGTTCTTCATCATAATTATTTAAATTAGCTAAGATATCCTTTTCTTCTTGAGGACCTATCTATTTTATATGTGAACAGAGAGTGCACAAATCATACAACTGCAGGCATAAGCCTAAAAGTGTGTGGATTTGGAGGTCGAAGGAAGCACATCTAACCCACAAGGACCCAAGGACCCAAGGCCACTTGGGTACCTAAACAAAGCTGATTCTTTTATATTGTAGGAATAGGTCTGTACAAGCTATAAGAAAGAAATATGGGTCATTGATAGTGGATGTTACAGGCATATGACCAAAAAGAAAGAATTTTTCTACTCTAGAGAAAATAGATGAGGGATCAGTAAGGTTCGATGACAATGCTAGAGGTAACATCATCAGAGTTGGCTTCGTAAAACTCTTCTCATCCTGTGAATTTATGGAACTATATTTAGTAGACGACCTTAAACATAATCTGCTCAGCATCAGTCATCTCTGTGATGCTGGATTCGAAGTACTCTTCAAAGCTAAAAGTTGCTTAATCAAACACGACAAAAGAGACATCTCTCTCATTGGTGAACGTGTTGAAAACATTTATATTTTAAATAGTCCAAATTTTACTACCTTAAATTTCCTCACTGTGCAAGCCAATGATACTTAGTTGTGGCACAAAAAACTCGGGCATACTAGTGTATATCACAGAAAAGTTGTCTAGACTCAAATTGGTGAAAGGTTTGCCAAAACTCATGTTTTAAAAGGATCACATCTATGATGCTTGTCAATTGGGGAAGAAGACCTGAAAATCATTCAAAGTCAAAGACATTGTATCCATTACCAAACCTCTTCAAACAATCCACATGGATCTGTTTGGCCCCACCAAAACTGTAAGAATTGATGGAAAGAGATATGTTTTTGTCATAGTTGATAATTATTCACATTTTACTTGGGTAATGTTCCTTTCTCATAAACATAAGGCTTTCACAAATTTTGAGATTTTTTGTAGAAAGGTATAAAGAGAAGCTGGGCATCTCATCATTTACGTTCACAGTGATAATAGAAGAGAATTTGAAAATTAGGCATTTGAGAAGTATTGTTCTCAGAGCGGATACTCTCAAAACATCACTTCACCTCAGCCCCCTTCAGAAAAATGGTGTAGTGGAGTGAAAGAATCGATCTCTCCAGGAAACTTCCAGGACAATATTGCTAGAACATAATCTCCTAGATCATTTCTGGGCAGAAGCAGAAAGCACCACATGTCACATCATCAATAGGTGCTTGATCCGACCTATCCTAAAGGAAATGCCTATTGAACCTTAGAGAGGAAAGAAGCCCAACATCAGTTATTTTTATCCTTTTGGCTGCAAATGTTTTATTCATAACTATGGTAAGAATAGCTTGGGAAAGTTTGATCCACGAAGTGACAAAGGTATTTTTCTTGGATACTCTTCCACTAGTCGTGCCTACATGACCTTTCATTAAAAAAACTTTATGTGTTGAGGAATATATGCATATTGTATTTGATGAATTTAATCATTTCTCTATGAGTTTGAGTGCTGATGAAGAATATAACAACACAATCTCTGAGCCATCATAAGATAAATTGGCTACACCCTCCCAAGAGTCGACTCCTAAAGAAAAAAATAGTAAAGCCAAGTGTTCCAAAAGAATGAAAGCACGCTGCTAGTCATCCAAATAAAATCAGCATCGAAAATCCAAAGGATAGATTGCAAACAATAACATCATTGAGGAGATAAGCAATTGTCGCCTTTGTTTCTCAAATTGAACTCAACAAAATTGATGAGTCCCTCAAATATGAATCATGGGTTGAAGCTATGAAGAAAGAACTGAACCAGTTTGAACAAAATTAAGTTTGGAATCTAGTTGAAAGACCAAAAAACGGCTCAATAATTGAAACAAGATGGGCATACATAAATAAATTAAATGAAGAAGGTAAAGTTACTAAAAGGTAAAGCCAGTCTAGTAGCTCAAGGCTACTCCCAGCAGGAAGGTATTGATTATGATGAGACCTTCATCCTATAATTCTCAGAATTTAGAAAAAAGTAGAGCGGTACTTGGGGTTATTTCAGAGAAGTGGGATTTAGAGCAAAAAATATTATCTCAAAATGATATTGAATCGAATGACATGATGGTACATGTAAATTTAAGCATTCTTGCAGAAAAGGAATCCAAAATTCAATCTGAAAATTGACCAACTTGTGAGCAATTTTGTGATGTTTTAAATATTGGAGATCATAGAGGAGGGCATGCCACCCAGACCATTTCAATTATGACTCAACCAGACAAAAGCGGCGTTGGTAATTCTGCCGGAGAAGCTTAAAATTTCGACAAATTAAAATATTCTGATGAAATTCCAAATTCTCAATGTAAATCGAGAGATGGGGATGTGGGGAATAATTCTATGGTAAAATCCCCAATTATTACAACCCCTACTAATTCCAATTTCACAATTAGGGATATTAGCCCCAATTTGGAAAACTCAAAGAAAAAGGACAATTTGACAACGTAATTCAAAATTCTCAGCAAGTTTTCACCAAAAATCATGTTGAAAATGCTGGTACGTCAAAAGCTCTTTCAGAAAATGCTCATAATTCATCCAATTGTAATTTTTTGATTACTACTTTGGTTAATTTGGTTGGAGTTGGTGCTCCGGTGATCATAAATTAAAATAAGATAAGGGAATCGATTTAAAATGAGATGGGGATGGTGAATTTTGTAAAATCCCCTTCAAATGATCCCAGCAACACTTCTAATTTGAATTCTAGGGTTTCAATGAAGGTAGTGACTGTTCTGACACGACATCGGAGAAATCAGAGAATTCTGGGCAAAGTATGACTGATGATGATGATGATTATGATTCTTCCAAAATGAATGAATTTTTAGGTGAGTCTTCTATTCCTAATAATGTGGAGATCAAAATAAGAAAAATCAAAGTAGTGTTCTTAAGCAAAGTGATATTGGAAAAAATGCAAACATGAATGATAGAATTTCTGCTAGGAATTTACCAGCTATGAAATGAAAAATTCCTTATGTACCAAATGATAAACCTTTGGAGGTGTCTTATAATTTTGGAAAATCTGTCAAGGTCAATCCTAAGCCTACTGTTACTGTTGATTCAAGTGATAAAGCTGCATCTAAAAAGAGAAATATTATTTTTGGAAACAAGGAGAAAAATCAACATAACTCTATTGATCTTACTGATAAACCTAAGGAAAATGCTTAAAATCTCAAACCTGAGAATCAAAATTAGCCTAAAGCTAATGCTTGGAGTACCAAAGTACTAGGTCCTAATTTTTTAGTGGTGTCTCATGCCTTGGTGACTAAGTTGAGGGCATAAGAAGCACATAAAGCAACTATAATTCCCATTGATGTTCCTAAAAATACTACTAAACAGGGACTGACATCCGTGGTGTTCAAGCCTAAGGATTGGAAGGTAAAAATTACAGCAAGATGTAAGTATACTTTTATTGGTAAGTTTTATGATACAATGCCTAAGATGGATATTGTTAGAAAATAATTTACTATGCAAACTCAGCTTAGAGGTGGTGTTAAATTAACTCATTTAAATACTAGACACTTATATAATGATTTGGATAATGAGTATGATCGCTCTACTATTTGGTCTAAAGGAAGAATGTATATTGAAGGAAAATTAATGAGGTTATAACTTTGGACTCCTACTTTTAAACCCGAGATTGAAACTCTTTTAGTTCCTATCTGGGTTGTTTTACCTAAGTTACCATGGCATTGTTATTGCATGGAAATTCTTGCTCCTTTGTTGTCTCCTATAGCTAAAGCTTTATTCCTAGACTTGGCAACTTATAGAAAGATAAGACGGAGCATTGCAAAAGTAAAAATTCAAGTTGATCATGCAAAGAATAGGCCTTCTCATATATGAGGGAGTTCCTGATAATTATTATTATTGTAAACATCAAGGACATCTTCCCATGACTTGTACGATTAAAAGGAAAGATGATGAGGCTAAGAGGAGAAAGGAAATGGAAGAAGCAGAAAAAAATGGTCTTTTGCAGTAACTTGATGACGACAGAAACAAGGTTCAGATAAATGATGTTAAAAACTCAGCACCTGCAAGGCAAAATAAAGGAAACAAGCAAGAAGAAGACAAGAATGTTAATACTCAAGATCAGTGGCAAGTTTAAAGAAGAAGAGGAAAAAGAAATGCTCAACCTCAGGAACAACATCATCACCAGCAAAATCAGAGAGGTACAACCAATCAACAATAAGTTTTCAGGTCTAAATCACCTCAAAATAAGCAACCAGCAAATCACCAGACTGAACACAAGCAACCAACAGGTATATTTTCTCAAACTAATAAAAAATCCCCAAAAATGTAATATTGATTTTGGAGTCCAGAATCAACAAACCCAACCCCACAATTTTGAGCTTCATTCTGGCAATACCATACCCCAAAATTCCAACAACAATACTACAGTAATTCAGTAAATCCAACAATAACAACAACCAGGTACAAATTCTCTTTTTGTTAGCAAAATTCCTAATAATTGTACTGCTGATTCTGGAGTCCAGAATTATAAACCGTAACCCCTAGGTAATAGTATTAAATATGGTAATTCTATTCCCCAAAGTTCCAAGCATAAACATAGCAATCAAGTAAACAAGAAGGTGCAAATGGAAGCTGAAACATCAGGGGGGAAAACATATGAATCTGGTATAAAATATGATGACACAAATGCTAGGAAAAAAGTTGTAGCTGCTGGAAACGTCCTAGCTAAAAGGACCCAAGGTATTGATTCAATGTTCCATTAACCCCGTCCTGATAATTGGAATATTTCAACAGGTGATAAAGTTGAGAATGAACAAACTCAACCCCAAAATGATACAAGAACTGGAAATATCCTTAAAAGGACCTCAGGTATTGACTTATGCTCCATAAGACTCGCCCCGATAATTTAAATATTTTTGCTGGGATCGCTGATGTAGTTGATGGAGGTGAGGTTAATGTGAAGGATAAAACTACTAACCTGCAGGAAGTGGTTTCCTGGGGAAAGGGTGTTCTTAATATGGTTGACCCTAGGATTGACTCTGGAGCCCCTGCTACCACCGTTGCTGATGATCCTTTTGGTGAAATGTTTGAGGTTAATGATCAGATGCCTGCAAATGGTTCTTCTGGTAATATGGTTCAAAAAAATAATGCTACTGGTCAATTTTCTAAGGATCAAATTATGGTGCAAGATACTACTAAAAATGTGAACTTGATTACTAAAAATCAAAGGGTTGCTTCAGAGGCTGTTGTTCAGTTATCTATAGAGGTTTTTAATCTCAACATGAATGTTACTACATAAAAGACTAGGGGTGCGGCTGATCCTAGTAATTCTATTAGTGAATTTTCAGAAGTTTGGGATGAAGGTATAAGGATGGGAGATCCTTCCCAAATTCTCAACAACAAATCTATATTTGGTTTCAGCAAACAAAAGAGAAATCAGATTAAAAAGAGACAAGAAAGAGGTGATACTAGTCATAACACTCTGCAACAAAAGGGTAACCAGAATTTTATGTTACTGACTGAACAAATAGGTCTTGATGTTGAGCCTCTAGAAATTGACGAGCAGGTGATGGCTAGTCCTAAAAATCCATGTCATTTCAACACCATTCCAACAATTTTAGCTTCAGAAGAGAATTTTATTGATGAGTATGGTGTCATTCACTTAGAAGATGAAATTGATGAAGATACTATCCAAGAGGGAGTCTAAAAAATTAGTGATACCTATAGCCTTTCCCCAATAGGACAGAAGAAGAAAAATGCATAGATCAAGCAAAAAACCACTGGCAATTTTGCTGCTATTGACAGAATCAAAATAAGGTCTCAAGCTAAAAATTCTAATGATTAGTACAATCTGTTAGAATGCTAGGAGAATCAATACTCAGGGTGTTCTTGAAAGACTTCAAAAGCTCAAGAATTTTTACGAAATTCCATGATTGCTATTTTGGAACCTATCTCTGATAATTTTCAATTAAATTTTTTAAAGCATAGCTCACTATGTAGAATGCAACTTGTAATATTTTGGAATCAAGATGTGGAATGCAAGGTGTTAGACCAAGATGATCAACAGATCACCTGTGAGATCAAACATATTTATCATCCTAGTAATTTTCTCAACACTTTCGTTTATGCTAAATGCATAAACTACATGAGAAGACCTTTGTGGGAAAATATGCCTTACTTTTCTAGGTTCAATCAACCTTAGTGCATTCTAGGAGACTTTAATGCTATTATTGATATTGATGAGAATTTAGGTGGTCAGATGTACAATATGAATAAAAGCTTCGAGTTCATTGGAGTGATTGAGGCTTGTGGATTTACTGACCTTGGGTTTCACGGTCAAAAATTTACTTAGTATGATCATAGAAGTGCTGATGCAAGGATCTGGAAAAGGATTGATATGGCAATGGTTAATGACCAGTGGCTGGAGATCATGCCCAATCTACTATTACTCATCTTTCTTTTATAGGTTCAGATCATTATCCTCTCTTGTTGGAAATTATTGAAAGGCAAGAGAGGTTGATTAAATATTTCAAATTCTTGAACTGCTGGGTTGAAAATCCTAAGTTTATTGCTACTGTCATGAGCTGCTGGGACATACCTATTGAAGTCAACCCAATGTGGAGGTTTCACATGAAAATGAAAAGAGTTTCTCATACACTGAGAAATTGGTCTAAAAGCGAGTACAGGGATATTTATGCTACTGTGAAAGAGTATGAGGAGATGGTCAAAGCAATGGTTGAAGAAATCATCCATAATAACACTGAGGAGAATAGAGCAAAGTTAAATCGTACTAATGTTGAATATATAAGGTATCTCAACAAGCTGTTTTGAAACAAACAACTCAACTTCAGTGGTTTCAGGAGGGTGATGCTAATTCCAAGTACTTTTATGTTATTATTAGAGGTAGAAGAAGGAGATTTTTTTTGTACAAAATTAGTGATGAGCAAGGTAATAGTATTGAAGGGGATAAAAATATTGCAAGGGTCGCATGTTATTACTTTGAGGGCATCTTTATAGGTAAAGAAAAGGTGATAAATGAACAGGTGCTTACTTGTATTCCCAGGTTGGTCACATAAAATCAGAATCAAGTGTTACAAGAGATGCCTACTATGGAGGAACTAAAAACTATTGTGTTCTCCATGAGTCCTACTTCTGTTGCAGGTCTAGATGGTATGACAGGAAAATTCTTTCAAGCATGTTGGGAGATGTAATTAACAAGGATCTGTTGGAAGTGGTATAATACTTATTTTATGGTCACTCTATGCTGAAATATTCTTCTCACGCTTGTCTGTTTCTTCTACCCAAAGTGAAGAATCCTAATAAGTTATCGGAGTTCAGGCCTATATCTCTCAGTAACTTCACTAACAAAGTTATCTCAAAGCTTATTTGCCTCAGACTTGCTCTTATTCTGCCTCTTCTTATTTCAGATAATCAGTCGAGATTTGGTAAAGGAAGAAATATTTCTGAGAATATTATGCTTGCACAGAAGATTATTCACAGCATCAGGAAGCCGAAGGAGGGTGACAATGTCGTTATCAAATTAGACATGGCCAAAGCATACGACAGGGTTTCTTGGTCTTATATTTGTTTGGTTCTTCAGAGAATGGGATTTTGAGAGATTATTATTGATATGATATGGAGAATTATGTCTAATAATTGGTACTCAGTTATCTTGAATGGCTCAAGACATGGATTTTTTCATTCTACAAGGGGTCTTAAGAAAGGAGATCCACTTTCTCCTTCACTTTTCATTCTTGGTGTGGAAGTGTTGAGTAGATTGTTGAACAATCTACATAATCATTATATTTATCAAGGTTTTTACATGGATAAGAATGGTCCTCAAGTGAATCATTTGAGTTTCATAGATGATGTTATTATTTTTACATCCACCACCAAGTATTCACTTCAGCTTATCATAAAAATGCTTTTGATTTATGAATAAACTTCCAGGCAGCTGATTAATAAAGACAGGAGCAATTTCATGATGCATTCCAAAGCTCTGGTAGATGATGTTGATAGGGTGAAAATGATTACGGGTTTTAGCTGCAAAGATAGCCCTATTACTTACTTGGGGTGTCCATTATACATTGGGGGTTAAAGAATCATTTACTTCACTGGAATGGTGGCTAAGGTTATTGCAAAAATCAAAGGTTGGCAAACAAAGATGTTGAATTATGGAGGTAGAGCTACTTTGATAAAATTAGTTCTTCAATCTCTCCCGATTCATATTCTTTTGGCGGTTTCTCCTACAAATACTACTCTTAAGCAAATTAAGTGCTTGACTATGGATTTCTTTTGGGGATGGGACAAGGAAAAGAAGAAGTACCATTGAACTTCTTGGTAAACTCTTAGTTTTCCATATGAAGAAGGAGGTATTGGTGTTAAGAACCTTGATGATGTTTGCTTAGCTTTGCAATTTAAGCAATGGTGTACCTTTAGGTCCAAGAAATCTCTTTGGGGTGACTTTCTTCGAGCTAAGTATTGTCAAAGATCAAATCTTATTAGTAAAAAAGAGATACCGGTCAATCTCTTACTTTGAAACATATGATGATCAATAAAAGCAAAGCTAAAAATTAAATTCAATGGTACTTGAAGGGTGGAAATTATAGTTTTTGGTGGGATAATTGGCTTGGTGTAGGGCCTATTGCTTTAAACAATAACTACATACCAAGGCTTGATAATTCTATGGTTTCGGACTTCCTAGTTGATGGTTTATGGAATAAAGAAAAGGTTAGACAAAATGCACCTCCTTCTCTTGTTCATAAAATTCTCAATACGGTGTTCACATATCAAGAAGGTACAGCTGATCGGGAAATTTGGAAGCTGAATTCTAGTGGTATCTTCTCTTGTTCTTCGGCGTGAAATTTAGTTAGGTACAAGAAAAGCACCAGCTGGTCGGATTCTTTCATTTGGCATAAAAATATTCCTTTCAAGGCATCTTTTCTTTTATGGAGAGCTTTAAGGTGTAAGCTACTAACTAATGACAAAATTATTACTTTTGGGTATGAACCGGTAGAGTGTTCTTATTGCTATTGACCGGGTCTTTATACGGTGGAGCATTTTTGTTATCGGTGATTTTGCTACACATATTTGGACGTATTTTTCAGCTTTTTGGGGTATTCAGCATGATACCACTCCTTTGAAAAATTTGTTAATAAAGTGGTGGATTCATAAATATAATAATGAGATTCACAAACTTATTCTTCAAGCAATACCTATTTTTGTTTTTTAGAATCTTTGAAAAAATAGGTGTGCTAGAAAATATGGGGGGAAGAAATCTAGTAGTACTAGAGTTAAATTCTCCATTATTAAGTAGCTGGCCGAATAATTGGAGTGATCTTGTTATTTTTATTGAGAATTGCCAACATGAGATGAAAGTTACTCAAGTTTGTTGGACTAAGCCACATCATACCATGGTAAAGCTGAACACGGATGGAAGTGCTTTGGAAAATTCCAGAAAAATTGGAGCAGGGGGTATTTTAAGTGATAATGAAGGCAAGCTGATTTTTGCTTTTGTCGCACCTCTTGAAGTTGGATCTAATAACCAAGAGGAGGTTCAGGTAGCTATTATTGGCATCACTTGGTATATACAGCATGTCCATAGTAGAGTTATATTAGAAGTGAATTCCAAAATTTTAGTCAAGTGGATCAAACGTGATATTACACCACCTTGGAGCATTTGCAGGTACATTAAAGAGCTTCAGCATCTTACTAGTATACTTGATTGTTTCAGATGTGTTCATGTATATAGGGAGGAAAATTTTTCGACAGATGTGCTATCTAAGAATAGCCATGCGATGGATTCTACTCAGTATTATTATTATTATAGTTTTCACCATCTTCCTCAGAAGACTAGAGGATTCTTCACTCTTAACAAAATTGGTATGCCCAATTTTTTAAGAAGGATGTTGAAGCGTATCAAGAAACCACCCTAGATGGAGTTGAACTTTCTTGCACTTGGTTTCTTTTATTTGATTTATCTCACATCATTGCTTCATCTATGCTATTCTCTTTAGTTTATAGATTTTATGAAATGGCTTAGTTTTGTTATAATTTTCTTCTTACTTTGTAAGGGGAGAGTCTCCCTTATTTATGTTTTCCTAGATTATATTGTATTGATAGGAGTCCTCTTTTCTAGGTGCTTAGATCTAGGTTCCTTTTATAGTATCGGGGATGAGTTGACTGGCCTTAGTAGGCTAGTTGACTTTGAACCACCATAGGATCGGAGGTAAAGTCTATGTCCCCCTTCTTGTACTTTCTTTTATTTATTAAAAAAAATCATATCAAAATCATATTTTCAAATTATCAAAAGCACTCTACGACCTCAAACAAGATCCAAAAGCTTAGTATGAGAGATTAAGTACTTTTTTACTAAATAATAATTTTCAAAAGGGTAAAATTGATACAATTATGTTCATATAAAATCTTGATTCAAATCTTCTCGTTGCGCAAATTTACGTTGATGATATTATTTTTGGTAGTTCTAACATCTCTATGTGCGAGAATTTTGCTAATTTGATAAAAGAAAAATTCAAAATGAGTTTTATGTGTGAGCTTATATTCTTTCTGAGATTACAAATCAACAAACTCCCAAAGGCACTTTCATCAGTCAAGCCAAATATACGAAAGAACTCATCAAAAAATTTGGTATGGAAAAAGGAAAGGCCTATGGAACACCAATGAGCCCATTCACAAGCATTAATTCAGACTTGTCTAGAATATACATTGATGAAAAGATGTACTGAGGGATGATCGGATCTCATCTCTACTCTACTTGACTGCAAGTCGACCAAACATTATACTCAGTGTATGTAAATAGACCAGGTTCCAGTCGACTCCCAAGGAGTCTCATCTCACTACCGTCAACGAGTCATCCGATATCTAATAGGAACTTAAGACTTTGGACTATGGTATCCCTGATCCTTACATTTTGATTTAATTATTTATTCAGATGTTGATTTTGCAGCATATAAAAATGGTATAAAAGCACTAGTGAAACATGTCAAATTCTTAGTGATGTCTTTACCTCATGGCATAGCAAGAAAAAAAAATTTGTTGCTCTTTTAACCACTGAAGTTGAAAACATAGCTATCGGAAGATGTGGTACTCAAATCTTATGGATCATGCATCAGCTTCTTGACTTTGACTTATCTTTTGAATCTGTTCCTATTATGTGTGATAACACCAGTACTATTTGCTTATCTAAGTATACCGTTCATCATTCTAGGGCTAAACATATTGATATTGAGCATCATTTTACTCGAGATCATGTAGAGAATGGTGATTTTACTCTAAAATTTGTTGACTCTAAAAATCAACTAGCAGATATTTTTTGCAAGATTGTGTTCCCTTATAAAAAGGCTTGATATTCTTAGCATTAATGATTTTTAAGCCTTATTTTGAACAGTATTTTTCCGTGATTTTTGTTAAATATAAAATTATGCATTTTTCTATGAACGATTCTGTCACAACATGCATAAATCCCTCACATCTTCCTGGCCATATAGGTTGTAAAATAATTTTATTTTTTTACTCATTGTTGTATCTCTATGTGTGAATTTGTTTGTCTGTATGTTACCTGCATGTTGTTTCTTCATATTATGTAAAAGAGGGAGAATGCAGGAACATCAGAGTCGCCTACCAATCAGAGGGAGTAGAACAAGTCAACTGATGTTATATGGAAGTCAACTAATACTTGTACAGTCAGGGGGAGCAAGCTTACGGACAGGGAAGTCAACTGATGTTTACTCTTGTTTGTCATTATCAAAAAAGGCGGAGATTGTTAGCCTCCTAAGTCTACATCTTAATAATGAAAAACTAATAAGTGTATCTTTGCAGGATATTAAAAACTACTAATATTGGAAGGATAAAGAAAGTCGACTATAGAAATGGAAGGACATCAATTCACGATCCACGACATCTAAGTAAATCAATCACAAGCTCCAGGAATGGAAGGACATCATGAATGGAAAGACATCAATTCACGATCCACGGCATCCAAGTAAACCAATCACAATAAGAACAATTGGAAGGAAAATCTTAGCCCCAAAAATCATGGAAAATCAGATAAATCACAATCAAGTTAAAGAAGAAAAAGGTCACAAACATATTTGAAAAGGCATCAATCTCTACGAGACCAAAAGGAATAATAGGTCACGGACATATCTAATATGGAAATATCATACGGCTACATTCCTCAATCAAGGAATCAATTCAAATTCTTGATTGAGAAGAAATATCTTAGGTTTCCTTATGAAGAGTAGCAGCCGAAGACTATAAAAGAAAAAGACTGAAGATAGACATGGGTCACGCAACTTCAAAAGAAGAATATCAAAGTGTCTCAATCTTAGTCTCATAAGGCTTTGTAACTTTTAGTTTATAACTCTTATATAAAGAGTAGGATCGAGTCTACTTTGTAACATCAAATGAAGCTGTGTCACAAGATTTAAAGAACAAAATAAGTCTTTAGAACTTATTTCTCACTATGGTACTCGAGCCCGACATTGAACGATCAAAGAAAACTTTGAAACCCAAGGGAACTGGAAGTAGGCACCACATTGATGTTCTGAACCAGGATAAATCTCGGTATCTTTACTTTATGTTTGATTACTTATTTGCTTAATTGTTTTAAATCTAATTTGTCTTGTGAATCTGCAGGCGAGTCGACTGTGAAGAGTCTGTTGTTGACTCACAGAAAATTTTCAATTCACCACCCTCCCCCCCACACACCTTGAATTTCAAAAAAGTACCTCTCTACTTTCATTTATTAGCTACTTCCTCCAATAAGATAGATACGTGAAATCTACTCATTGAATGGCATGATAATAATATCAATAAGAGGTAATAATATGAAACTCATTTGTTTAAAAAAATAAAAGAAAAAAGAAATTGCCAAACACAAAGCCCTTTAATAATTTGATCTATCTAAGACACAACTTGAATAAAATTTGCAAGAATTATAACTTTTAGAACTATTATTATAAATAGTTATCTATGTACTTAATGTTCTTACAATAGCATGTCTGACCATGTTTATTTTTTTTTTCTATAAGTGCTTATTTTTCTCAAAAGTGCTTACTTTAATAAATTGTGGTGATTGGCCCAAACTTATGGAAAAATTAAGTGCTTTTGAGGAGTGATAA
The DNA here is from genome assembly GCA_030864225.1 of Capsicum baccatum var. pendulum. Classification (NCBI taxonomy): domain Eukaryota; kingdom Viridiplantae; phylum Streptophyta; class Magnoliopsida; order Solanales; family Solanaceae; genus Capsicum; species Capsicum baccatum. The sequence continues at coordinate 131,299,111 of CM061557.1, forward strand.
AAACAGTATTTTATAAATTAAAAAAAAAAAAATCTTAAAGGCACTTTGAGAAAAATATAATTAAAAGTAGATTTAAAAGCTTCGTCAAACACTAATTGATGTTTAAAAGTGCTTTTTAAATTTATTGCCAAACACAAACTACTTCTTACCAAAATATTTTTTTGAAAAGAATTTTTGAAAAAGCACTTCCAAAGGTATTTCTTTTTTTTATTTTCAAATTTTAAACATGAAAATAGCACAAACTTTGCCACAAATCGCTAATCATATTTTAAATTTTTCTTCCTTAAACGGAGACTCCCTTCAAAAATTTGAACTAAATGACATGTACCAAGAGGCTAATTTGACACTAAAAGGGAAAAGAGATCAAATCTTTTATTTTTTTGGGATATTTCATTCTGATTTCCACGTCCACATATTTGTTTTGCCCAATTTTAATATCATAAACTTTTGATTGAAAAAAGAAAAAATGAGAAATTATTAAAAAGAGATAATTCATATATAATTTTTAAGGCTATTAACTAAAAGAAATAAAAAAAAACAGAAAAAATGACGAATGCAAGGAGATTACTTGAATTAAAACCAATCAAAATTAAAATAAGAAGAAACATTAGCTCATGAGAATGCAAAATAAGAAGAATTCAAATCACGGAATGAAAATCGCATGTCCAAATGTCTATTTAGTACCTACTTGTAACGATCAGTTTCATTGTTACAAGAAATATCTGCAATAAAGGTATACGAATCTCATTCTCACTACTGGAAATTTACCCTATGGTGACGATTGTCAAACCGTTGCAATAGACAACAAAACCATTGTGATAGCTCTACCACAATGGTTCAGCAAGCATTCTATATGTGGGCGTTGCAATAGGTCTATGACAACGGTTTCAGAAACCGTCGCCATAGGTCTAGCTTTTGCAACAGTTGTGTGAAACCGTCGTCATAGTTCAGGCTATGGCGACGGTTATTTTTAAACTTATTGAGACGCCTATTTTCATTTATTGCAACGGTTACTAACCGCCGCAATAGATTCTATTGCAACGACATTAAACCATTACAATAGCATCTATTGCGACGCTTTTGTTATTCTGTTGCAACGCTTATTGAGTACCGATTACAACTATTTCATTACTTATTGAGACGGCTATTTTCATTTATTGCAACGGTTACTAACCGTCGAATAGATTCTATTGCGACGCTTCTGTTATTCTGTTGCAATGCTTTTTGACTATCTATTGCAACAGTTTATTGATCTATTGCAACGATTGTTGCCACATGTTATTAAATTGAAACGATATATATAAATACTCACTCATATTAATGTAAATTTTTATTTATATACATAATAAATTATAACACAATATATATACATCACAAAACAAAATCATTCACTAATAATCTCATAATCCAAAATATGCAACAAGCTAATAATTTTTTTTATATAGTAGCAAGTTCGAGTCGCGATAAGTTAATGTCTTCATCACTTTCTTCATCTCTTTTTTCATTTTGGACACCTATAAAAAGAGAACAAATAATATAAATAGCACATAAATGACAAACTTATACTGATACCAAATTAGCGACTGCATGAACAGATTTTAACCACGATGGCAACCTTTACCTGTCTCAAATGGACTTCCCAGACATTACAACTTTTCCTTTCAAATCCTGCACAAACATAGAAATGTTTCAGTGAACGAGTGATAGCAATAGCATGCGTATATTATCCAGAACTCCTTTTTTCATTTTCTAGTGAATATTTGCAATTTAGAAACATACCTCCAAGAAACAACAAGATTAAGAGGTCGTTTGGTTTGAGGTATAAAAAATCCAAGGAATAAGTTATCTCGGGATAAAATAAAAGATAACTTAATCCCTTGTTTGGTTGGAGGAACTAATCCAACCTGGGATAACTTATCCCACCATTTTCCCATTAGTGATGGGATAACTTATCCCATATACATGGTGGGATAAGTTATCCCGGGATAACTAATCCCGGTATTAGTTATCTCGGGATAACAATTTCCCAACCAAACGACCCCTAAAAGGATTATTCAGCAGAACAAAAAACTTTCATAGTAATAGGTATTCATGGTTGTCTCCCATCTGCCTAAGCCTTGATGGGCAGAGTTAGCTAGTATTTGAGTGATGTGAAGTAGCAACCAGCAGGGCCCAGTGGAATAGTCGAGTGCACCAATAAGCTGGACCGAATACCACCGTTTAAAAAAGAAAAGTTATAGATCACTAAAAGCTTTTTGCAACCAATGTCATTGTCAAAAGATTCTAAACATTGTTCAAATGGATAATATGGAAATCATTAAAATGGAACAGTACATTATGAAGTTTAGATGGGAACTCGGGCACAATAGTCGTAGATTTCCTAACCAGCAAGTGTTTCCTTCACATACCAAACCGCTCACTGTGCTCAGGCAAACAATTACATTTTCAACTTTTTTATCAAACTCAGACTGGGCCAATAGAGCAGTCTTGGAGCCTTGGCGAGTAGTTCAAGTTTATTTATAGAGTATTGAATTTCTATTAGTAATATAGTTTCTTCAGTTCTAATTGTGTGCCCCAAACCAGAAAACTAATTGAAACATCAGAAAACCTGAACTCCCATGAGTAACAAGACCAAAAGTATGAATGTGCATAGATGATAACCAGTGGATTCCAAACACTAGAGACTTTTCACCATAAGCAAACTCCCGTTCTTACCTTTCTACAGGCAGACATAGGCTCATCAAAATAGAATGGTGGATATCCCACGAGCATCTCATACATGATTGCACCAAGTGACCACCTGATAGAAGAACATGCAGAAAATGTAATAAAACAATATAAGCTTTGACTTGAAAGAGAGAACATATTACAAAGACACTGACCAATCACATTCACATCCATATCCTTTCTTCAATAAAACCTCCAGTGCAATGTAATCAAGTGTCCCAACAGTCGAATAAGCCTGCAGTACGTCATTGTGTTAAAATGATTCCATGAAATTAATACAAGGAGCTATAAAAAATAACCAGTTGGCGCTGTCCCTTCCTAGACAGAAGCGGGGATAAGGAAATAATTCTTACTAAATTCTACAACACACACAAATAAAAAAAGGAATTCAACCAAATACTTCCAATCCAGCTGGTAGGGTCCAGTTTATGGTAGTTACTTGAGAAAAGATCTACATATCAGAAGAGATAGTAAAATAGTAATTACAGGGGAGTGCATAGCAATGGAGCATATCACACTATTATGATCAAACAAGGTATCAAAAAGTAAACTCTCTTGCAAATCATGAAACCAAGGTGACAGATATGCAGGCACGAGGGGCTGGGCCCCTGTTGAGTGCCAATGCAATAGTTGCTCCTGTTGAGTGCGCCTTGGAGGGGATGGAAACTCATATTTGGCAGCAAACTTCAAGTGAGATCAAAAAACAACCCAGAACAGAAAATCAGGAATTATTTGCCATCTCGAGAAAGATCAAATAAAGGACATGAGCTGCATATACTAGCACGGTCTGCCACCTCATTCAGTCCTATCAAATAGTCGCAGTTCTAATATTTAAAATAAAAGGACAGAAAGATATTGTTAAGTACATCAGTTTGAAGTCTCCTATCTCGTGAAGTTACAAATCTAGCAAAAATGACCCCAGTGCACAAAATACTAGTGGAGGAGAAGGATTTAGAGATATTATTACTGTTTTTCTATAGCAGTGTATTTTCATATTCATCAGGAAACTGAATATTTCAAATGAGCGTCGGTCATCTTTGCCTATTTTGCTTCCTAGGATCAATCATATTCAGCTTCAGCTATGATCCACTTTATTTCATCAAAACTACAAATTACCTCAAGAATAAAGTTTAAACATGTGGTTGCCCTAAAGTATAGAAATGGAAATGTTAATGAGGATGACAGTGCTAGTGAAAAATATCAGCCTAAAATTTATTAAAACAGAAGAAACAAAAAAGAAGAAAAAACAATGAAGGATCCACACTTCTGAAATGCTTGCAATCTTACTTGTTTTCCCAGAGAAGAGAAGGAATTTCCAGCAAAATAGTCTTTACTGCTTGTGTATCCAAAAGCATATACAATAATGTCATGGATACTCGTAACGATCAAATTTATGCCATTGACGTATTTCTATTTGAAGGTGCCAATGTACGACATAGTAAACATACTCTGACTAATCAACAACACTTTCAAGAGTACTCCATGGAACCCGACTCATCGCCGCCATTTCAGAGTTCAACTTTGTTTCTATTCCAGCATTAATGTAATCAATGATTTTATAACAACTGCTGAAAATTCATCCTGAAAATGTATTTAATGCTAAGCAGTGAAACTATATAAGCATGTTCTACCTGTACTTCAAACATTTCCACCCTATCCTCAAATTGAGCATCAATCAATTTTGACACATTATCAGCCAATTCTTCTCACTGCTAAAATGTAAACACGATAAAATGAAGTTTGGTGTGAGTTTGAGGAGACAACAAAAAAATGACATTATTTGGAAATTTCTTTGAGAATTTCCATGACGACTGTTCCTCATCACCTTGGCTTATATTTAAATCTCATTAACCTTTACCAACTCAAAAATGCACTAAAGAAGGTCGCATGGTTCTGCACGTTTTCCATCATTGGTTAAAGGGATTCCAATTTAGTACATAGTACTGGATATGTTATTAAATTTAATACATAAATCACCCATACAAGGGGAGAACTGACCGTTTTGTGACAATACTCTGCAGTATTTACTATGCAGCAGATAACCTTTTCATCCTTGTTCGAAGTCTGGAGATAAGATTTCATAGGCAGCAAGTGGAGAATTTAGTAGTAGAAAAAGATAGCCACGCTTCAGGGTGAGAATTGACACTATAACTTTATCTGTCCTTCGATTCCAGTGGCAGCTGCAACAATTCCTGTACCGCCCTTTGGCAATCTAGCGAAGAGCTTTGTTGCATAAGCTTTAAGAACTTTTTGAAATGCCTATTACAAAGAGATCAACAGTTTTAGTTAATGTAGACCCTTCGCCTAGCTCACTGATCCGGAAGTGTAAAGCCTCTGCACTCAGATCAGTTTTGGGTCACTACATACATGAATATACTCAAAAGGCCTTGTAAATTTCTTCAAATGAATGACATAAGGTGTCATTTCAAATTTAGAAAGGCTAGGGTTCTAACCCATTGTTACCAATGTGTTTCACAATCAAATGATGGCACCCGACATTTCATTTGTATGTCAAAATGGATCAACTCTTCTCTTCAAAACCATAATTTAAGAGCTGACAAGAAGATCTCTCCATTTATTAATTTAAGAGCTGACAAAAAGTTCTCTCCATTTATTATTCAAGAAAGTATATTACGCCAAGAAGAAAACGCTATCATATAATTTAGAAAAATCACCTTAAAGAGATTAAACAATGTCTTGTTTCTCGTCAAAGCACTACATCACTTCAAGCTCCCCCTGATGATTACAAAGACCTTAAGAAAACAAAAGGAAACAAGCTAGCGCAATCAGAATAGGTGAGATAAAATCTAATTACCATAAAGCTCACACAACAACTTTTAAGCATCTTCTTGAGCTGATTATTAGAGCCATAGAACATCATCTTCATCTGGCATGACGTATTCATCACATTGAGGCAGTGTTATCAAAGGCATGCTTAATACCCGATGAGAGGCTTAAAATGTGTTGAGTGCTTCACCTAGCTATATGTGTGTTTCACTATCGTCGTCAAGTTTTTAAGGCATACTTTTCTTTGCCAATGGATCTCTTTGAATAGGTGACACTAAACAATTGATATTTGACTTTGTCGTAATTATTTTTCAATTTCTTTATTCACATATTAGTCGTTCATGCTTATTTTTCGATTTCTTTATTCACATATTAGTCGTTCATGCTTATAATTATTATTCTTGGACTAAACATAAATATTTGCATTTTTTCTCTGCGCTTTTTTTTAATTGAACCTCACACTTTTATTTGCACTCTGATCTTTAAGCCCTAACAGAGCTTAGATAATACTGCATTGAGGGGATTAAAAGTGATTAAATAGAGGGTTAACCAACGTTCAACAATGTACCATTTATGCAATCATATTGTCTCTATAAATTAACCAAACCTCCCAATTTTTCGCGAATTCCAGTTAAGCTTATCATGACTTTAGGATCGCAACTTGTATTAACATTACACTCATCAGTCAATAAACCTGATTTTTCTTTACACTCATCATATGATTTTTACCAATAGCCATTAAACATGAATGATTAGAGCAGTTTACCTTGTCAACCAAAAACTCAAAAACTTTGTTTGTCTTCTATTTCTTGTAGAACGTTTCTTCTTCTTCCTCTTTTTATCAATAAATAAAGCTATTCATATGTTATCAAGTAATAGCAAATATTTTTAAAAACCAGTGTCTTTAAGAGAATAAGCACAAAAAATTGACACTTTGCAAGAAATTAGGGCACTGAAATCCTATGACACTTTGCAACAAGCACAAAAATACTGTTAGAATCTAGAAATTAGGGCACTCAAATCCTATGGCACTGAAATACCTGTTTCAATAGAAGGCTAGGGTTTAATAGAAAGCTGTCGGAGCACTGGTGGTCGGAGCACTCGTAGTCGGAGCAGTATTCGATCAGAAAACTAATTTGAGAAGCGGAGCAGTCGATCGATCGGAGACCCAAAGTTTTTTTGTAAATTTTGAGATGCACTGGAGAATTGGAACACTAATTTGAAGATTAGTCGATTCAAAGCATTCGATCGATCCGGAGCCATCGATGATCGGAGGTAGGGCTGCATATCGGTCGGTTCGGTTCGGTTTTGAAAATTATCGGTTTCACTTATTCATTATCGGTTTGTATATATGCTAAACCGTTAAAGAACCGTTAAGATATTGGTTAATCGGTTATCGGTTTATCGGTTTTTCATTGTTATCGGTTCGGTTATCGGGTTAACCATTAACATTAAACATTAAAACTCTAAGTCACAAATTAATTTGCTTCGTCCAGTTTCCTCAAAGATTTGACGGAATAGACAAGCATGATAGATATGCCAACCGAAACACAGTCTTCTTTGATGTAAGATTAAGAAAAATATGCCACATAAGGCCACTAAATAGATACTAATTCTTGGAATTCTTTGGTGAGCTGCGACTGTTGACAAGGGATAAACAACTAATAAGAAACCATAACACTTCTCAGAGTTCGACTATTACCTTACAGAAGGTCTTTAGAAAACCAACTCTAACACAAAACAACAGTGATTATAGAAAACATGCTAGTGCTTTTGATACAAGCATATTTCAATTGTGAAACAGGAAGGATATAAATGCGTAAAACTTTCTGGATCTATAGATAGCATGAGATACATAACAATCATAATTTATTCTAATGTAATCACCTTTATGAATATCTTTGATTGAGGTAACTATTTTTGAACTTGCAGCTGGGCTGGATATACGGCTCTATCACGGAGGAAATCTAGGCTACTTAAGCTTCTATCTTCTTGCCTCGCAGCTACTTTTCCTCAGTGCAAGCTGCAATTGCTTTAGTAATGGGTTGGATATACGGCTCTATCACGGAGGAAATCTAGGCTACTTAAGCTTCTATCTTCTTGCCTCGCAGCTACTTTTCCTCAGTGCAAGCTACTTAAGAACTTCTAATCTACTGCTAAGACAAAAATTCTTACCTGTTGAGAGCAAAAGCAAAAAATCTTCTTTGATCTCTACAGAATATCAGCAAAATTTGAGCATCAACTCTAATCAGAAAGGAGGCAGAGGCAGCGTGAAAATTGAAACTTGAAAGATTTTGGATTTTTGGTCTCCACTCGGCAATCGGCACTCTCGTCTCTCCGTTCTCTTCAGTCTTCTCTAATGTCTAACCCTAATAAGTAATAAGAAAGAAGTAAATCAAGTAATGGGTCATGGGTATTGGATAATTGGACTATTGGGTGGAAAACTGGATGTGGAACATGAAGTGTAAATGTGTAATGGGTGGGAATTTGGGCTTGGGATTTGGACATGGCCCATATGGATATTAATTTTTATCGGGTTATCGGGTGGCCCGATAAAAAATTTATCTCACCCGAGCCCCGAACCGATAACCCATTAATTTTTTTAAACAAAACCGACAGCCGAACCGCTAACAAAAAAACCGACCCGTTAATCCGATAATCAAATTATCGGTTCGGGATAACGGTTTGAACCGAAATTTGCACAGCCCTAATCGGAGGCCCAAACTTTTTTATTTGAAGATTTTCTTATTGTTTCTTAACCCTTTAATTTGGAGCAGTACTATTTCTTTAGTTTTTTTTTTATTTATTGTTATATATTTCATTATATATTTTGGCGCACCTTGTGAAAAATTGGGGAGGGAAAAAATTAAAGTCATTGCAATAACTTTTTTTTTCAGTTAAGCGTTGCCATAGGTGGCTTATGGCAACAATTCATGCAAGCGTTGCTATAAGACACTCTATTGCAACGGTTATATATCAATAACAACGATTATAACATCAATTAGATTCTAGTGAAACAATTTTTTTTGCCACGGTTGGAATTGTTGCAATAGATACTTTATAGTAACGCTTTTGAAACTATTGCCAAAAAGTTTGTTGCAATAAGGGTAATTTCTAGTAGAGGATCTTCATATGTGTTAGGATCAATTCTTTAGTATGTAAGTGCATTTTATATTTACTAAGGTCATTCAATACCCCCAACACAAAAGTTAAGTTGAAAGTGTCCTTACTGATTTAGTTTTGAGCTAAGTTTGAACAAGGGTCAACTTCAAATGAGCATTTCTTCTAGAATATGAAGAGTTAGGGGAACAATACTCACCAAATTAAAGATCTCTAAATCTTCTTTCCAACAAAACTAATAGTTTATTAATCCGCTTCCTGAGTAAAAAATTATGACTCTGTGCTGAAATGCTGAGGGCGTTATAGCAGGTTCAGGTCACTATAATGACATGCAAGTTGCTATAGCGATGCAACAACAGTTTAGAACCTTATTTTGATGGGTTTCAGTCCCCAACTTCAAAATTTTACTCCTCTAAAGGAGCGACTTTCTCTTGATTTGAGTGCAAATCCTTCATTGAGGTAAAATTTTTACTTCTTTTTAACATGGATTAATCTATTCATATTTTAGAATCACTAGAATGGGAATCTATGGTGAAATTCTGGTGGTTTAGAACCCTAGGTTCATGAATTATAGGGAAAATCCGTGGATATATTTATTTTCACCTCGAGTTGATTTTAGTTTTATCATAATTTGAACTAAGGCCTAGTTGTGACGGATATCTCAAGCCCACCATGGGCTTAAGACCACTTCCTTAGCCTAATCTTCAGAGCACAACAAAATAAACAATGGTAGCAAACCAATATAGTAATAAAGATAGACGAACAAATGAAATCTAAGAGTCAAAGTAAGACAACCAATCATCCCAATATTGTCCACAAAAACCTTTAAAACCAGAATACCAATTAAGTCGGGACATTTCCTCGACTATAACAAAAGAGAATTCACAATTCCTAGAATATGAAAAGAAATCTAATAAAATGGCAGGGCTTCCTAAAAAATAAAGGCTCACCACTTCACAATAACTCAACCAACATACTACATCACTTAATGTTGCATGAGAGTAACAGAAAAGCCCTCGAACTTTACATCATGAAATGATGCAATGTCCAGGGATGGTCAGTGAAGCGAGCACTGACATGTAACTCAGGGATGGAAATAAAACAGTGCAACTACCAAAATTCAGTCATAAACCATATGCACCACATTCATATACATATATATAGGATACCAGGATAAGGACAAAGACCATGAACATGAGAGTTTAAGGTATTAACATGAACTATGTAGCTCGCTTTATCCTAAAGGCATCCATGGGCTATATAGATTCAGTTCCCCTGCTGGAAGGGACCTAGTGTGTGTTTGCTGCACGAACTGATGAAAGGCTTAAGACGCCAAGGTCATAACGCTCTCATTATATATATATATATATATATAATGTGTGCACCAAGCACACAGTCACATGGACCCCAAACGTCGGTAAACATGATTTTCAGTGTTGATCCCCATGGGACCTACACCTTCACGGTGAGCTACACAATTCCCTTTAAGTCCAAATTAAAACAGTTGCACATAATCCAACCATTAACCCAGGAGTCTTTCATTAAGGCATCTACCAACTTAGTATCATCATACCAATATGCTTGCAAACTAATATAACCATGCAAACCAATCCTTATAACTAAACTAACTCCTAAGTTTTATCTAAAATCTAAGATATGACCACCAAGGCCATCCAAATCCATTTTTATCCATTTATTCCTTTAATGCAATGCAATTTATTCAAAAGTAAGTTAAAATCATGCTAATTCCATATTCAAAACTAAAGTCACAAAGGTAGGTTAAGGTTAATGCCATTATCTAGCAAGATTTTCATCAATTTGAGGGAAAACCATATTCCCCATTCCGGTCCTCATAACAACACACCCATTCATTCCCAAAAACCATCAATTAAAGTATAAACAACATATTTAAAACATGGAAAATAAAATTCAAGCAATAACCATCAAAAGCCCTCAACCCAATTTCAAAACCAACAGTTAAAATTACATGAATAATGGTTAAATATATGTCACAATGTAAAAATACAAGTTAGGGATGAGCAACTTGTGCAAAATATAGAAAAATTCGATGAGGATTCAAAGTTTGGAGCTTGAATGTTGAATGCTTGTAAAATCCTTGAACTTTTCTTGGGTTTTGAGTTAAAGAGGAAAAAATGGTTTTAATACTTTAAAATTGAAGGAAAAGGGTCACTTTAATAGTATAAAGTCATGTAAGGGGTAAAAGGACCAAAAGCCCCTCACCCCAAGTGAAAAAAATAAAAACTAAATGAAATTTACATACCAGCATGGCATGCCACTATCATGGAGGGTAGCCTTCGTGCCATGCCCTTATCGCGGAGGTTAACCTCCGTGGCACTATCGCGGAAGCTTACTATCTCGGGGTCCCAAAACGATCCCGAACCCCTTTCGAAAATTCTAAAAAAAAAAATTAAAACACCCTTTTAATACCACTAATTATGATTCAACTTAAAAATTAACATTATGTATACGGAGGGTCAAAAATCAAATGATCAAATTTTATGGGGTCTCAAATTATCCTCCTCTTAGGATCATTTATCCCCGAATGAGAACTTAAGACATGTTTAGCACGACACGAGTACATCAAAATCAAATGTCAAAACTAAAATGTGACAAGAGGGAAATGAAACTCATACCTCGAGTACTTTCATCCAATTTGGGGAACAAGAATGGGTACTTGACTTTCATATCTTTTTCAGTTTTCCATGTAGCTTCTTCCACTTTTTGATTCCTTCAGAGATTCTTCACCAAAGATACATCCTTTTTCCTCAATCTAATATCATTATGCCATTTCTATTGACCATTTACTTGGATGAATCCACGACCCCTATGGTCTAATTATTCATTAACTTGGGGGAATCCATGACCCTCATGGCTCAATTATTCATTAACTTGGGGGAATCTGCAACCCTCAAGGTTTAATTTAAAATAAATTCATAGCCATAAAGTCCTTTCAAAGCCCCTTGTATTCCATTAGCCTTTTATGCTATACAATAGTTCAAATTTGGTTTTAACATGCATATATCCATGTTTAAAATCCAATTTCATAAGGTTAGGTTGAGGTTATTACCAATTCCATTACCAAAATACATACAGTTAGGGGAATCCATGATCCCCTTAAGTTTATCAAATCAATTTGGGGGAATCCACGACCCCCTATTCACATTTACTATGTCCATGCACCCAATTAGTTCAACAACCATCAATTCAAAACATAAATGATTTACAAAAGCCTTGGGAAAAACAATCCAATCAATAGTACCCAAAAGCCCTTAACCCTATTTCCAAATCAACAATTAAATCACATGGATAATAATCTTAACACATGTTTAAAACAATTTTTTTTTAAGAAAAAAGATACAAGCCCAAGAAATCAAGAGTTATGGAGATAAACCACCAATTAAACTTTAGATGACCAATCCTTAGAAACCCTAGCTTGTTCTTGACTTAGGGATTTCTAAAGAGTAAAGAGTTGTTTATGATTGAGTAATAAGGAGTTATGGGTTCCCTTAGGGTATTTTATTTCATGGGTTACAATTAGGGAAAGAGAAACATGACCAAAGTTCCCTCAATTAAAAAACTAAAAAATTATCACCCAATCATTATAAGTCACGTCACTACTCATTATGTCTGGGTACTAGTCGTTGCCTACACTCGTAGTCTGGGCAATAACTCAAGGCAACCTTACTGCCAGGGTCACAAGTCCCATATCATCACTCATGACAAGATCTGACAACTTTTAGGGTCTTAGTCATTGTCATGGCAAAAATAATAGACCATCATACTGGTGAGACCACGAGTCTCACCTTACGACTCGTGAGGTTCATATTGTACTCAAGACAAAAACTAGGCATTCCTTACTAATTTGCCTATGACTCATAAGGAGTCTTCACAACTTATTATGTGAGTTATCGCTTAGGCAGTAAGAACAATAGTCAAGAAATTTTTTGAGGTCCCCCACCCCCCAAGGATCAGTTGTCCCCGAATGATAAATCAAGGCATCCATTAGCATGATTTTAAGATAAACTGCAACCCCAAAGTCATGAACCAAAATTTGAAAAGAAATAGGAATAGTAAAATGCATACCTTAAGCATGATTTTCCAACATAGGGAATAAGAATAAATACTTGGACTTCATATCCTCTTCAGCATCCCAAGTAGCTTCTTCCTCCTTTTGGTTCCTCTAAAGGACTTTCATCGAAGCCACATCCTTAGTCCTTAAATGATGGAATTCCCTATCCAAAATCTCAACTGGAACTTCCTCATAAGATAAGAAATCTGAAATACCAATACTCTCAATAGGCACAACCAAAGAAGGATCGCCCACACACTTCTTCAATATCGATACATGGAAAATTGGATAAATAGAAGACAAACTCAAAGGCAAATACAATTCATACGGAACATTGCCCAATCTGTTTAAGACCAAGTATAGACCAACATAATGGGGGATGAGCTTCCTCTTCTTCCTAAATCTCATCACCCTCTTCATGAGAGACACCTTTAAGAACACCCAATCGCCAACCTTGAACTCTAACCCTCTTAGCCTTACATCTACGTAGGATTTTTGGCAACTCTAAGCAATCTTAAGCCTATCCCTGATCAGCTTTACCTTCCCCATGGCTTGGTGAACCAAATCTAAACTAAATAATCTAGTCTCACCAACCTTAAATCACCCAATAAGAGATCTACACCTCCTACCATAAAGAACTTTAAAAGGAGCCATACAAATACTAGAGTGATAACTATTATTGCATTAAAATTCAATAAGAGGTAAGTGATCAACCCAACTACAACCAAAATCAATCATACAGTCCCTTAATATATCTTTTAGAGTCTGAATAGAACTCTCCACTTATCCATCCATCTGAGGGTGGAATGTGGTGCTAAGGTTCACCCATGTGACTAAAACTTTCTAAAATTAATGCCAAAATAAGAAGATAACTACATACCTTAATCATAAATAATGAAACTAGAGCACCATGAAATTTGAAAATCTCCTGAATAAACAACTTACCATAATCCTGTCTAGAGTAAGTAGGTTGTATACGAAAAAAGTGAGCAGGCTTAGTCATTCTATCCACGATGATCCAAATTTAATCAAACTAATTGTGAGACTACAAAAGACCTGTAACAAAATCTATTTTAATCCCATCCCACTTTCCCATACATAGGTAGCTCTATCTATTGAGATATACCACCAGGCATCAAGTGCTCAACCTTCACTTACTGACAAACCATGCACTTAGCCATCAAATTTGCCACAACTCTCTTTATGTTTTCCACTAATAGATCTCCATCAAGTGATGGTACATCTTTGTCAAACTCGGATGAGCTGTATACTAATTTTCTAGCCTTTGACGAAATATTTTAGGCTTTTCTCTTGGGATAATTGTGTGTTTTTAAGTAACTATTGTTGTATTTAATATTAGACTTTATTGTTTTCAGGACAAGAACTGAACGCGAATAATAACTTGGAAAAATTAGGCAAAACAAGAGAAAAATAACAAGTGATGACTTAGGCGACAGGCTGTTGACCATGCGACGGACCGTCGGCCTAACCATCGCCCGGAAGAAGAAGGCAGTGTCACTAAAAGTTCCACGACAATCCATGCAATGGTCTATCGACATTGAAATGACCCATCGCCTGACCCTTCACCAAGAAATAGAATGCAGTATCACTAGAGCTCCAGCGACGGTCCAGGCAATGGACCGTCGCCTCAGCAATGAACTATTGCCTTAGCGACGACCTGTCGCCCTACCCGTCAAGCATGATGCAGCAATTCTGAGTTTAAATTTTAGGATCCCAGTTCCTAGAATCATATAAATACTAAGTATTAGGTTTTATTTTGGAACTTTTGAGAGTATTATCATACTTTCTCTTCTATTAATAACATTGTAACATTTTTCTTTGAGATTTAAAGCTAGAAACTAAGATCTAATTATTATTTCCATATTTTCATTGAAGATTGAGAAGAACAATATCGTAACTTTTGTAAGTACTCTCTTCAAGATATTTATAAACATCAATATGTCTTTGATATTATATATGGAGATAAGCAGTTAAACTCTCACAACTAGGGTTATGGGAGCCTTGATCTAGAGAGCTGCTTGGGGTTATAAATTCATTTGATTTCTAACATCTATATAAATTGCATGAATCTCTCTTCATTATATTGATATCTCTTGGTTGCAAACTTGATAAGTGAGCTCATGAATACCACTTGTCAGAACAAGAAAGTAGATAATGGTAAAAGAGGTGATTCACATGAAATCCATGGGTTTACCCTTTGAGTTAAGGGTTAATGCCCTAATGGGATCAACCCTTATGAGAGTTCTATTGAATAGTAAATGAATCATTTAAGTTCAAAATAAGTAAAGGGTGAAACACCCCTTAGGTTGAGAAGTAAGTGGGTAGTCCTTAGAATTCAATATTTCTTGCAATTTAAATTATAAGTTAGAAATAGAACACAAATTCAAAACCCTAACTGTTTGAACATCTCGGTAAGCATAACTCTAGTTAACTCATTCTTATTGAAATTATACTTGCATTGACTCTCATTAGTGGGACCTCTATATGATACAAGAATGAGAGAATGTTATTAACACATTAAAACCCCCCTTTATTCCTGAACCTTAGATCAACAGTCCATTAAGAATTGGCTTACTTAGTTGCACAAGTGTTCCTTATGGGATTTGAGCCCATCAAATACTAAGTATTAGGTTTTATTTCAGAACTTTTGAGAGTATTATCATACTTTCTCTTCTATTGAGAGCATTGTAACACTTTTTTTAAGATTTAAAGCTAGAAACTAAGATCTAATTATTATTTCCATATTTCCATTGAAGATTGAGAAGAACAATATTGTAACTTTTGTAAGTACTCTCTTGAAGCTATTTATGAACATTAATATGTCTTTGATGTCATATATAGAGATGAGTAGATAAACTCCCATAACAAGGGTTATGGAGCCTTGATGTAGAGAGCTGCATGGGGTTGTGAATCCATTTGATTTCTAACATTTATCTAAATTGCATGAATCTCTCTTCATTATACTAACATCTTTTGGTTGTAAACTTGAGAAGTGAGCCCATGAACACCACTTGTCTGAACAAGAAAGTGGATGTTGGGAAAAGAGGTGATTCACATGAAATCCATGGGTTTACCCTTTGGCTTAAGGGTTAATGCCCTAATAGGATCAACCCTCATGAGATTTCTACTGAATAGTGCATGAATCCTTTAAGTTCAAAAGAAGTAAAGGGTAAAATACCCATTAGGTTGAGAAACAAGTGGGTAATCTTTAGAATTCAATATTTTTTGCAATTGAAATTATAAGTTAGAAATCGAGCACAAATTCACAATCCTAACTCTTTGAATATCTCGATGAGAATAACTCTAGTTAACTCATTCTCATTGAAATTATAATTGCATTAACTTTCATTAGTTAGACCTCTGTGTGATACAAGAATGAGAGAATATTATTAACACATTAAAACCTCCCTTTATTTCAAAATCTTAGATCAATAGTCCGTTAAGAATCATCTTACTTTGTTGCATAAGTATTCCCTTTGGGATTCGACCCCAACCTTTGTTGGGTTCTATATTTGACAATAACCGCTTACACTTTCGTAAGAAATTTGTAATTTAGACATATCAAATTTTGGTGTTGTTGTTGGGGAATACAATTGTTAATTAAGTCTATGATTGTTAATTGACCTTTGGTCAAAGTTTCTTAAATTTTACCTTTTTCTGTTATTTTTGTTTTGTGTAGGGCAGTTATTATATATGCCAAGTACATGAAGATTAGGTGCACCATTATTACCAGTACATTCAAAACCACAGTTAATTGGCAAAATGGTAGTCCCCCAAGATGTTGAAAGATTAGTTGCTCTGGCTAGAGCTTAACTTAATCAACAAAATAATAGCCAACCGACACGTCATCCTAATCCTGATAATAATGATCTGAGGGATAGTAATTTATTAGATCCTGTTAACCCAAGGCATGTAGAGAATATGGCTGCACTAGTAAACTGTAATGTAAATAGGAATCAGCCCTTTAGGTCAAGGCAAGAGCATCAATCGATGCAGTTTAATATGAATGATGATGAAGATGGAATGGATGGATCTAGTAAAACTGGAGCTATCATTCATCTACCTCTATCACCTGGAGCTAAATTTAACATTATCACTATGATGATTCAACTCTTTTATATTAAGGGATTGTTCGGTGGTCTTCCCGGAGATGATCCAAACATGCATTTGGTGAACTATGTCACTATTTGCAAGTCTTTTGATAATCCAGGAGTGGGTCAGAATACTATCCACCTGCATTTTTTCCATTGTCTCTGTTTGGGGAGGCGACACTATTGCTCAATGGACTGACTCTCGACTCTATAACTAACTAGAGGTAGTTAAAAGAGGCTTTCCTAGAAAGGTTCTTTCCACCCTCTAGGAGGGTACAGTTAAGGGATGAAATCAGTAACTTCTGACAGCTTCCCACTGAAGCTCTTCATGATACCTGGGAGAGGTTTAAAAAAAAGCTGATGTAATGCCTAAACCATGACATGGTGGATATTCATTTGATGGAGACTCTTTATTGGGTTTTGAACTCTATTACGAAGCCAGTCATGGATAATACTGCAGGAGGGTCGTTTGTTGACCTTACTTTTTCCAGAGGCTTTAGAGATGCTTGATCAGATAACCAAACAAAGTAGAGCTTAACATACCAGGTATTCTATGAGCAATGCAAGAAGGAGAAAGAACATGACCAGGACATGGTATACTTGGAGATATGGATAGATTTGTTGACTAAGCATTTATTGTTTGGAAAAATAGTGAAGGTAAAAGCTGTTGCATCCCAGGGAAAAACTGACTTTAATTCGGAAGAAGAGGTGAATTATCTAAATAATCAAGGGGGTTTCTGAGGCAATAGCCAAGGAAATCAAGGTCGAAACTATTACGACAAGGCTGTTTATAAGGATAGAGATCAAGGGAACTGGAAGAGCAAGAATGATAAGAGTGGACTATATATACCTCCTGGAAGTAGAGATAATACTGCAACTTGCTCTGGTAAGATGTCCATAGAGGACATGATGGAGAAATTATTAAAGGGAGTAAGACTACCAACTCTGGGGTGACTACTATGAAGAGTGATTTGTCTTCCATGAGTCAGTTGGTAAACTCACAAACTACTTCTATTAAACATTTGGAGTAGTAAATGAGCCATCTCTCAGCAGCATTAAATCAGAGGAAGAGTAGAATTTTGCTAAGTGATATAGTTTAGAACCCTTAAAATGGTGGCTCTTGCATAGAAATTACCACACAGAGTGGTAAGTATTATGAGGCCCTTCTTTGGGCAAAGTTGTTATTGAAAAGGTGATAAAAAAGATGCCAAGATTAAAGAAAGTAATCGTGTGGAGTCTGAGGAGAAGGATGACATTGATGTTCCTTCTAATCATCAGCTGGTTGATAGATTTAAAAAAGAGAAAGACAAGGAAAAGGAAGAAGCGGTGACTTCTCTACCAAAACCACCATCTCCATTTCCTCATAGATTGAAGAAGAAGGACGATGACACAAAGTTTGGCAAATTTATGGCCATTCTTAAGTAGTTGATAATCAATTTCTCATTGATGGAGGTATTGGAATAAATGCCCAACTATGCAAAGTTCATGAAAGACCTTGTCATGAAGAATTGGATGGTTAGCTATAAGCCGATTGACAATCTTCATTATTGTGGTGCTATCTTCACAAGGTCTTTGGTGCAGAAGAAGATAGACCCATGAGCATTTACCATCCCGTGCACTATTGGGTCTCTTGATTTTGCAAAAGCTCTATGTGATTTAGGAGCTAGTATAAACTTGATGCCACTTATTGTGTATAAGAAATTGGGTTTGGGGGATCCTACTCCCACAAACATGAGACTAGTTATGGTAGACAGGTCTGTGAAGCAGCCCGTGGGGATTCTATATGACGTATTAGTAAAGGTGGCCAGTTTCATATTTCCGGCTGATTTTATCATTATTGATTGTAAGGTGGATTTTAAGGTGCCCATAATCTTGGGTCTACCTTTCCTCACAAATAGGAGTGTACTTATTGATTTAAGGGTGAATGAGCTACTATTTAGGATGAATAATAAAGTAGTTTGATTCGATGTATGCCAGTCCATGAAATAGCATAAAGATATGAGTGTATTCTCTATTGTGGATGTATATTATGAGGAGAAGCAGGAAGTGCCTGTAGAAGAAAAATTTACCGTGGAGACTTTAGCCACTGTATTGATAAATTTTGATCATGACGGTATGAAAGATTATGAGAAGACTGTGTGTGCCTTAACGGGCATAGGGTCATATTCATATGCAACTAACAAGTTGGATTTGGACTTGAAAAATCGTCCAAGTCCACCTGTTAAGACTTCTATAAAAGAGACACCTACCTTGGAGCTGAAAGAGTTGCCCGACCATTTGAGATATATGTTCCTGGGCAGTGGCAATACACTACCTGTTATTATTGCGGCTAACCTAGGTGAGCAACAAGTGGAAGCCCTCACCTTTGTTCTTAAGAGTTATAAGAGGTCTATTGGTTAGACGATTACAGATATCATCAATATTTCTTATGGTATTTGTACACATAAGATTCATCTATTGGAGGATTGTGTCTCAACTATTGAGCACTAGTGTCATATAAACTCACCTATGTAAGAGGTGGTAAAGAAAGAAATCATCAATTTGCTAGATGCAAAGGTGGTATACCCCATTTCAGACAGTAAGTGGGTGGGTCCCGTTTAGTGTGTGCCCAAGAAAGAGCGCATGACAGTTGTGGCTAATAAGAAAAATGAGTTGATCCCACTCAGACCTATTACTGGGTGGAGTGTGTGTATGGATTATAGAAAACTCAACTCATGGATACTGAAGGACCACATCCCAATGCCTTTCATGGATCAGATGTTTGATTGGCCAGGGGGAAGGGGTTGGTACTATTTCTTAGATGGGTACTCTGGTTACAACTAGATTTTTATTACTCCTAAATATCAGGAAAATCCGACATTAGTATGCCCATATGGTACATTTTCTTTTAAGTGGATGTTTTTTGGTTTGTGTAATGCACCCGCCACTTTTCAGCGGTGCATAATACCGATATTTTCTGATATCATTGAAGACACCTTGGAGGTGTTTATGGATGACTTCTCAGTGGTCGGTGATTCTTTTAAGCTTTGCTTGATGAATCTTAGTCGGGCATTGCAGTAGTGTGAAGAGTTTGTCCTTAACTGGGAAAAATGCCACTTCATGGTTAAGGAGGGCATTGTTCTTGGTCACAAAATTTTTGTTAAAGGCATTGAGGTAGATAAGGCAAAGGTTGAAGTGATTGATAAACTACCTCCCCCTATGTCAATCAAAGGGGTTCATAGCTTTCTCGGTCATGCGGGTTCTACCGCAGATTCATAAAGGACTTCTCAAAGATTACAAACCCGCTTTGCAAACTTTTAAAGAACGAGGCTAAGTTCACTTTTTATGATGACTGCAGTAAGGATTTTGAATGCCTTAAGATGAAACTAGTTGAGGCTCGAATTATTGTTGCTCTTGATTGGATGAAGATGTTCAAGATTATGTGTGATACTAGTGGAGTAGCACTTGGAGCTGTTCTTAGCCAAAATAAAGAGAAGTTGTTCCATCCGATATTGTAATACCCCGAGAACCTATCCCAAGATGTCACACGGTGCTTATGGCTACACGTAGTCCTAAGCTAACCCTTAGAACCTAACACCACCTCAAGGAACTCAATTCAACAATAATCGTGCATAAGAAAGAGACATACCACACCGGGCTCAAAAGAGATACTGAAAATACTAAATTGTATAACCAAAACACATATTCAATGTCTGTATATACCCTCTCTTTAGTCTGACAAAGCCTCTATACGTCAAAATCAAGGAGCCATTGGAACAACCCCAACTGACTCAACAGTATGAAAGCCACAACAACAAAGCCACATCATAAAATATAGACAAAGTCCTCTAACCATGAGGACTCACCAACTGCAGAGACGTAGTGAAGGTACTCGAAAATCACTGTCGCTACTGAGACTGAGCACCTGAACCTATATCACGAGAAAATATAATGCACAAAAGAGTATGAGAGTCAGTACTTGGGAATGTACTGAGTATGTGGGGGTGCATGCAATATTTTAAATAATATCATAAATGTATAAGGAAATCATGCATGCTAACAGTAATAAATCTCTTCGCTTGAATTACCTGAAACATTACTTCCATAAATCATCAATAAAACACATACTTTGTAAATCTCGTAAATCATTTGACTCAACTCAAACTCTTCAACTCATGACTTGGAGTGACTCGATAACTCAAGAACTTAAACAGTTATGAACTTGGGAGTTTCTTATAACCGACATAAACTACACCATGTGAGCCACATGGAGTCCCCCATTTTGCCCTCCTAAGGAGAGAACCCCTCATTGGTGAGAGCATCGTACTATTGCCAGGGAGTACAACCTCAATTTCACAATCACAATCCCATATTCGGCCTTTGGCCCACAATTATCAACATCAATCCTACGGTGGCACGTAGTTTCGGGGAAATACCATATTTTCTGCTCGGTGATAAATACTCATCCCAGACTCAGCTCAGAACTTGTTAGGAAATCCACCTTAATCAATATCAACTCATGGGTCTATTATAAAGACCAAAACATAAATATATATATCTCATCGGTGAATCATAAACATCTTGTGGATTCCTAACTCGACTCAACTCAACACAATCTTTTTCAACATCAAGTACATTTCCTTATCAAATCATTTCAAATATCAAAAGCTTGGACGAAACATCATAGGACTCATTTTTGACTCTCAAGTTTAATATCCATATGTATTCAACAATCAACTTCTCATGGAAGGATTAAATCATGACACTTATCTTAAATCATTCGAAAATCATCAATTCATAATAAGAATATTCAACTCATGGAATAAATCCTCATTTCAAGAAATATGATGGTAAATATATCATAATTTCAAACTTAATCAACTCAAATCTCATAAATCACTAATAGAGAAATTTGGGTGCAATTCCACTTTGCAAATTCATGTAAATCATTAATAGAAATTAAATCTTTAGGCACAAGAATAAAAGGAGTGTTCTTGTTCAAACCCCGCATACCTTAATTAGGATTTTAGAGAGGAAGAAACTTGATATAAACTTCTTTCTTGCACCTTTGAGCTAAATTTCTTAATGTTTTTGACTCGGAGAACTCGATTCTTAAACAACTCGGTGAAATATATGGAAGATTTCTTGAATTTCTTGAAGAAGATTTGGAATTGGAAGAGAGAAAGAAACCTTAGCTTTTCTTTTGATTTTTGGAATGGAGAGAAAAAATGGATTTTCTCCCCTCTACTAGAATATATATATAAAGAGAGAAAAATGGGAGGAAAAGATGAAATTACCTTTGAGAAAATTCTAGACTGGAGCCCAATTTTTGGTCCTGGCGTGACGCGCCAAAATCGTGGATCTTCACTGGATTTTGACAATTGGGAAATGGTTCAGTGGCGCGATGCGGTGAAGTCATTTTTGCCACTTGGTCGTGACCTGGAAGGGCACCACGACGCGGAGGAATCACGTTGGTGCACTGGAAATTGACAATCCTGAAATTGAGCCTTGGAGTGATGAGGTGAAATCACAGAGGATCACTGGAAAATCACAAGTGCCATTTTAGCTGGCTCCGCGGCGTGCTGAAGTGCCAGTTGGCACACTGTCTCACTAAAATGGCTCTAACTCTTCACCCGAGTATCATATTTGGGTGAATTGGGTACCAATGGAAAGCTTATTTAATTCTCCACATGACAAAAAGTAGAAATTAGAGAAATAACACATAGTTTAAACATAAATTACTTTGGAAGTCACCCATACTCACTTAGAAAACGAATTTAGGCATAAGGAATGATCGGGGTATTACAGATATATTATGCATGCAAGGCACTAAATGGGGCTAAAAAGAATTATATTGTAACTGAGCAGGAACTTCTAGCAGTTGTGTGTGCTTTTGAGATGTTCCGAGCATATTTGTTAGTTACCAAGGTAGCGGTACACACTGGTCACTCTGCCTTGAGGTACTTAATGGAGAATAAAGATGCTAAGCCAAGGTTGATACAGTGGGTATTTCTACTTTAGGAGTTTGACTTCAAAGACAAGGATTGAAAAGGATGTGAGAATTAGGCGAAAGATCACCTATCCACACTCAAAAGAAAGCAGACAGTTAAGGACGAGCTAGAGATTGGCGATTCCTTTCTGAATGAGAAAATATTGGTTGTAGTGCTCAAAAAAGTACCTTGGTATGATGACTTCATGAACTATGTGGTAAGTGAAGTAATTCTAGAGAATCTTTCCTTTCATCAAAGGAAAAAGTTTCTCCATGATGTGACATATTATTTCTGGGATAGGCCATATCTTTTTTTGGTAGTGTACGGATGGCATTATTAGGCGGTGCATCCCAAAAGTAGATATGTTTAGTATACTGGTAGAAAGTCATGCTTCCCCAATTAGAGTTCACCATGAAGGTGATTGGATTACAATGAAAGTGCTTTAGAGCAGCTACTATTGGCCCACCTTGTTCAAAGATACCTACGAGTTCGTGAAGAGATGTGACCAATGTCAAAGGCAAGGGTCTATCTCAAAGCACCATGAGATGCTAATATCTAAAATACTGGAGGTAGAATTAATTGATGTCTGGGGAATTGACTTCATGGGGCCCTTCATAAGCTCATTTAGGATGAATTACCTATTGGTCGCTGTTGACTATGTATCAAAATGGGTTGAGGCAGTGGCTTTGGAGGATAATGAAGGAAAGCGGGTTTTTGCATTCTTAAAGAGGAATATCTTCTCTCGCTTTGAAGTACCATGTACCATTATAAGCGATGGAGGATCACACTTTTGCAATAAAATGTTCAAAGCTGCCTTGGAACAATATGAAGTTAAGCAGCATAAGGTGGCTACCCTATACCACCCACAAACCAGTGGGCAAGTTGAAATATCTAATTTGGAAATCAAGGCTATCCTTGCTAAGAATGCAAATGCTAGTAGAAAAGATTGGTCTAGGAAGCTGGACGATGCCTTATGGGCATATCAAACAGCTTTTAATACACCTAATGGCATGTTACCATACCAATTAGTTTATGGAAAGACATGTTATTTTTCCTTTGAGCTGGAGCATAAAGCATTGTGGGCACTAAAGTGGCTTAACTTGAACTGGAATAAGGCAGCTGATATGAGACTGGGGCAACTGAATGAGATGGATGAGTTTCTTCTTAGAGCTTATGAAAGAGTTGATCTATACAAGTAAAGAGTGAAGAAGTACCATGACTGTAGAATTAAAAAGCAGTATTGTCATAAAGGTGACTTAGTGCTCCTCTTTAGCTCTAAAATCAAGCTTTTTCCGGGTAAACTGAAATCTAAATGGTCTGGCTTATTTAAAGTTAACCAAGTCTACTTGTCTGGAGTAGTAGAACTTGAAAAGCAAGATGGAAATGTCTTCAATGTTAATGGGAAGAGTATGAAACTGTATATCAGTCCAATGGACTCGATAAAGAGTATTGCTACCATCTATCTTGATGAAGTCTGAGTAATTGAGATAATTGTGTTTTGCCATAATGATAAATCAAGCGCTAGTGGGAGGAAACCCACATTGTGTTGTTATAAAGCATTAGTTTAAGTTATTTGGTTGTTTTGTGCAAGATGAAGGGTTTGTGTAAGTGTGCAGGTATAACAGTGTAGGAAACCAAAAGCTGAAAGAGAAGGGGCTGACCGACAGATCATCGTTGCCTTGATGGACATTGTTGGGAGATGTTATAATAAATGCTAAAAACCAGGTTATTGAAAGTAGCGATGGGTTTACCGATAGAACATCGCAAGCTCGATGGTTCATCGGCCTAACCGTTGTCAATGAGTTCCAAAATAAGATTACTGGAAAGGGCGATGGGTTATCCGATAGATTATCTCACCTGTGATAGACCATCGCTTAAACCATCGCACTTAACCCTAGTTGAGAGGGTCGGGTTGGATCAATTTCAATTGTTGAATGTTTCATCCTTATCTGACCCAAACAATTTTTAATGGATAATTTATAGTGGTTAATTAATGCTTCGACTGTTCAAGTGCCTGAGACTATTTATATTCCATGCATTCAACGTACCTAAGTCTTTTTATTCTCTTCTAAAAATTCTCCTCTTCCTTTTCCCATCTATTTAAACTCTATTTCTCACTTTTATCTTTCCATCTCTAGCAAAACAAAGTCTTTCACAAAAGCAAAGGTCCATCTGTTGTTCTGTGTTTAGTGTGCAAGTCAAAGTAGTGACTATGTACCACATTACTAAGGTATGATCTCTTCATCACTCTCTATTTTATTCAACATAAGGAACAAATGCAGTAGGAGAAGGCAATAATATTGGAACAATTCTCTCTTCTCTTACTGATACTATATCGATCTGAATTAAGTCAAAAACTGATAAACACTGCCCTGGGTGAAGTCTGAGTAGCCCATAGACCAAAAATGGCAAAAATTGTGTGTATTATTTGCATAAATGCCATGAAAATTGTGTTTAAATTGAGTGTATGCCAGGTATTGAAAAAAATGGCAAAATGAAGCTCAAAGTTGAAAAGTACAGGTGAGGATTTATGCGACGGACCGTTGGACACCCAATGAACCATATATTGAAGCCATCACAACTACTCCAGAATTGAAGATACTAGAATCGACCAGACAGTTGGGGGTCGATGGACTGTAGCAAACACAACGGACCATTGCCCTATCCGTCACTGGTTGAAATTTTTTCTTTCTTCTGGTTTGAGTTTGTAAATTGATAAATGCTTCACTTACAGGTAATATGGAAAACAAAATACCACTAACCATAGGGAGGGGTAGAGGCCAAGATCCAGGCAAATGCCATCACAGGGTTCGAACGCACTGGCGTACAACACCCGACAAAGACATCCAATGATTTTTTCATCTTCTTATTCTGAAAAGGAGGGTGAAATATCTAACCCTATCCAAGAGAAGGCTTCAGAACAGGAGGACCCAAACATGGTTCGGCGCAAGGACCCACAAATGTGGGAGGCTATTAGGTGGCAGGTTGAAGGCACTTGGGATAATTTTTACAAAGGGCTCAAGAAAATGGACAGGTTGGAAGTAAAGAGACCTATTTTCGAGGAATATTAGATTATGACAACAACCCTACACGATTATCTAGAATTCAAGCACCGATTCAATAAATATGAGTTGGCATGGATGAGGAGGCTACTCGGAACCTATCAACCGAATCTAGTACGTGAGTTTTTTGCGAACTACTTGGCGTTGCTGGAGAAGGACTGTCCCCCAGGTATATCAGTTAGTGACATGAATAATATAGACAGAGTTTCTGTGTGTGGATTCAACATAGATATCTCAGAGCTACATTGAATAGATTCTTGTTTGGGCCCAAATATCGAATATCGGGTGCAATACCAAATTTGGAGCATTGATTGTTCATGGTGACCAATCAAAGGCCTTGGTTGGCCAGAATATTAACAGAGGAAGGTAAACTTACGTGGTTACACAACCTCCATGAATGGATATCTAAGTAATCCCTAAGCTTTAGGGCCAAGTTCTGGAGGGAAATTATAAGACTTAGGCTAATACCAACAAACGTTGATGGCTGCTTAGAAATCAATAGAGCTATGATTGTTGCCACATTGATTGAGGGATTGACAGTAGATTTTGACCATATTATTATGGATAAATTGTTTACCCGTGCTCACAAAACCACAACTGCACTGCCATTTCCATGTCTTATCATGGATTTGTACAGGCAAGCAAACACCCCTTTAATTAGTGAAGTTGATAATGATCTCCAGGCAATGCACAAATAAGATATTCAGAAGACAAGGGATGACTCAAGGTTTGATATGAGAGTCAACAGACCTCAAGCCCATCAGACTCAATCGGCACCAGTTCTTGAATTATCAGAGGTTTCTTCAGGTATGCCTTTACCTATTGCTACGTATGTGCCTCTTACCATATTTGCAAGTTTAGATTTTATTTCTATGAGTGGGACTGCAGATTCTACATCAGTCCTGCCCTAATATTCTGAATACAGGCTGAAATAGGAGAACTTTGCGAAGTCAGTCCGAGCCCAAAAAAGGTTTGAAAAGCAGTTAGCTATATGGGGGCAAATTTCAAACCCTTTGTTGAAAGAATTGTAGAGGTAGCAGTACATCCTTTCAAGGACATTCAACTAAGAATAGATGATATAGAGGAGCGAATCAATAAGAAGATGGATGCCATGTCTATTTCGGATTTCATTAAATTTATGGTTGAGTTTAGACAGGCCCAAGAAGATATAACAAAGCCGAAATAATAGCCAAAACAACCTATGTTTGATCCAACCCAGATTGCAAGTGATGAGGACAAAGGTATTGTTGACTTAATGGGGAGACCGATCAAAGACAAGGGTAAGAAAGTTGCAGAGACGGACGAAAAAGCTAAGAAAGCTGCAAAAAGAGTAGCAATGAAAAGGAGATTTGAAGCCATGACACCGAAAGTGAGAGAAGACTATGATATGTATAAAGCACTTAGAG
This sequence comes from Capsicum baccatum var. pendulum, assembly GCA_030864225.1. Classification (NCBI taxonomy): domain Eukaryota; kingdom Viridiplantae; phylum Streptophyta; class Magnoliopsida; order Solanales; family Solanaceae; genus Capsicum; species Capsicum baccatum. The sequence continues at coordinate 131,326,384 of CM061557.1, forward strand.
GTCGAAGAGAACAGAGAAAAAATGGAAGAACAGACTGTTGGATAAAGCTGCAGGTGTTTCCACTAGTTCGGCCCCAGCTAGTAGGCTAATTTCTGACCCTATTTACCGTGAGATCCCTCCAATTCTGGAGGATATTGATGTGAGGACACTTGGAACCATAAGGGTCAATGTTGCTGAAGACAAGGCCAAAGAAGCCTTAGACTATTTGATTGATGCCTCATCTGACTGAGAGGCTGTATAAGTATTTTTCTCCTTTTGTTCTTACTTTGCATGCAATGAGGGCATTGTATTATTTTTTAGTAGGGTGATACTTGTACCATAGGGGTTTTTGTTGTTGATGTTATTTTTCCTTATGTTTTATCTAGGAGAACCGGCATGCCCAGTTTGCATTTTATTTTTATTTAATGTGCTGTAAAAATCGTCAAGTGATTATTTATATAAGTAATTTTCTATTTTGTTGGGATCATTGTGTATTTATGGATGATAAGTGATTATGGCAAAGTAGTTTGAATTTTTGTATAATTATTTCTTCTTACCATGCGGTAAAGTGTTGTGCAACCATTTGTGACTCTGAAACTGGCATTAGAATGTAAGGTGAAGCAAAGCATAGTTATGTGATATAAATCCCAAAAGTTAGTAGGTTAGGAATTAACTCAGTTCCTGTGTGTATGAGTATTTGCATAGTTCTTGCATAAGAGTCACACCTAGAACTTGCCCAGTTCATTGGATGTTGTCGTGTGTTTGACCCAATAAGATAGGGTAGTAGGCCTCCTTGTTTTATTAGTCCACTTAGCCAAAATAATGACCCACCAAAAATATTTTGTTTCCTTTGTAAACCCTGTTGAGCTTTGTTAGTGTTTGTTCTATCCAAATAAGTTTGATTCAATCTCTAGAAGGTGTTAACACTTAACTTTGGCCCTGGTTCAATTTTGGACTGTGCACTTCAACTTAGGCAAATTTCCTGAGTTGAGGGTGGCTACTGTTGGATTGTTGGCGGCCTAGGAGGGCGAGTTGAAGTTGATTTGAGAGGTAGCATCCGGCCCTAGTCTAGTTAAATGTCTAAATAGATATTGTGCACCTTAACTAACTGCATCAGCTTAAGTTGAGGGTGGCTGAGGCTGTTGCTCTAAAAAAATGGCATCGACAGCAGGGTTATGGCAAGGGCACAGATGGATAATAAAGATTGTGAATGAGCGAAACGAACTGTAATCCCAGTAAGTAGCTACCAAAAAGGGTAAAGAGAGTGAAGTTTTGTAGTTTAAGTCACTTATCCAAATGATCAACCCTTACCGAGTCTAAAACCTCATTACAACCCTTAGCAAGTCCTGTTTGATCTTGGCGAGTCAATCATGAGAGAATGTTAGATGGTAAGGGCAAACTTATGGGTATGCACTATGTTTATAACTTCTTTTCTGAGAGTGAGAGTCTTAGTTTCGTCCACGAATTGATTGTATAATATGAGATGGATTTCTTTGACTGTGAGGGCACGTTGAGTTATACCTGGTCTACTTATTTCTTTGGGGTGTTGTATATGTGGGTGTGAATGTGCTGATTAGTAATTGATGCCATATATGTTAAGATCACATAGCCGAATGGGTGGTTGAATAGTTGTATGATTGTGTTGGTTTGACTGTGAAATGCCCATCATGATGTTGTTCATATATGGATCTTGGTATTGAGTTTCTTGAGGACAAGAAATTGCCTTAAGTTGAGGGTGTTGATGTTTTGTCTTTTGACGGAACATTTTAGGCCTTTTTCTTATAATTGTGTGTTTTCAAGCAACTATTGTTGTATTTAACATTGGAATTTAGTGTTTTCAGGAAAATAACGGAGTGTGAAGAATTACTTGAAAAAACTGAGCAAAACAAGAGAAAAATGACAAACAACGACTTAGAAGACGGACCATTGATGATGTGACGGACCATCGGCCTAACCGTCGCCCAAAAATAGAAGGTAGTATCACTAGAAGTCCCATGATGGCTCAGGCAATGGACTGTTGACCCTGTGATGAACCATCGCCCGACCCGTCATCAAGAAATAGAATGTAGTATCAATGAAGCTCCAGCGATGGTCTAGGCGATGGACTATCTCCTCAGTGATGAACTGTCGCCCAACCCGTTGAGCATGACGCGGTAATTCCGAGTTTAAATTTTAAAACCCTAGTTCCTAAAACATATAAATACTAAGTATTAGGTTTTATTTTGGAACTTTTGAGAGTATTATCATACTTTCTCTTTTATTAAGAGCATTGTAACACTTTTCTTTGAGATTTGAAGCTAGAAACTAAGATCTGATTATTATTTCCAGATTTTCCATTGAAGATTGAGAAGAACAATATTGTAACTTTTGTAAGTACTCTCTTGAAGCTATTTATGAACATCAATATGTCTTTGATATAATATATGGAGATGAGCAGCTAAAATCCACATGAGATAAGATCCAAGTGGACAATCTACTAAGAGCATCAACAATCACATTAGTTTTACCTAGGTGATAATGAAGACTCTTGTCATAGTCTATGGGCAATTCAAGCCACTACCTTTACCTGAGATTCAATTCTTTTTGAGTGAACACATACTGAAAGCTCTTATGATATGAATAAATGTCGACATTTACCCCATTCAAATAATGGTGCCTAATCTTCAGCTCAAATACCACAACTACCAACTCAAGATCATGAGTCAAATAGTTCCTTTCATGGACCTTCAGCTGCCTAGAACAATAAGCCACAACCTTACCATGTTGTATCAAGACACATCCTAGTCCCATATGAGATGCATCACAGTAAGCAACAAAACTATCAGTTCCTCGAGCAGGGTCAAAACTGGCACAAAATTCAACTTATCCTTCAATTTCTAAGAACTACCATCACATGCATCGGGCCACAAAACTTTACCTTTTTTGGAGTCAACTTAGTAAACGGAGAATCAATAGAAGAGAATCTCTCTAAACACCTCCTATAATACTCGACTAAACCTAAGAAGCCCAGAATGTCAGTTGGAGTCATGGGTCCAAGACACTTTTTAACTGCCTCAACTTTTTATAGATCCACCATGATCCCTTCACTAGGAAAACACCCAGGAAGGTCACAAAATTCAACCAAAACTCACACTATGAAAACTTGACATATAATCATTGGTTCTTAAGAGTCTACAACACTACTAGGAGGTGATTGGAATGATCCTTCTCACTCTTAGAATATACCAAGATATCATCAATAAAATCTATCACGAAAAAATCCAAAAATTTCCTGAATACCTATTTTATGAGATCCATAAATGCAATCGAAACATTAGTTAACCTAAATGACATAACCAAAATCTCATAAGGAATTTATCGAGTTGGGGAAGAAGTCTTAGAGATATCCACCTCTCTAATGTTCAACTGATGGTAACCCGAACAAAGATCAGTCTTAAAGAAGTATCCAACACCCTAAATATGGTCAAAGATATCATCAATCCTAGGAAGAGGATACTTATTCTTTACCTCTACCTTATTCAACTGCTGATAGTCTATGCATATCCGAAGAGACCCATCCTTATTACTTATAAAAAGCATAGGATCACCCCACGGAGAGATACTAGGATGAATGAAACCTTTATAAAGAAGATCCTTTAACTACTACTTACGTTCATTCATCTCGGCTGGAGCCATTATATATTGATAGATAGAGATAGGATGGGTATGCAATATCAGATCAATACCAAAGTCTATCTCCCTATAAGAAGGAATACCGGGAAGACCATTTAGAAACACTTTAGAAAATTCACTAACCACCAAGACAAATTACAAGAAAGGAATTTCAGAATCAGAATCCTTAACCTGAACTAAATAATATAGGAACCTTTTGGAAATCAACTTTTGCGCTCTAAGATATGAAATAAACCCCCTTATGTACTAAGGAGTTTCCCTCAATTTTGTTACTGGTTCATTAGGGAATTAGAAACTAATATTATGGGTCCAACAATGTAACATAGCCCAAATGGAGCCAATCCATCCCTAAGATCACATCAAAATTCACCATATCTAACTCTATCAAATCCACCAATGTCTCCTTAAGAAATATGGACACCACACAACCCCTATAGACTTTTCTATCCATGATAGAATCACTCACTGGGGTAGATACCAAGAAAGGCTCAGAAATACTCTCAGGACCAAAACCAAAATGAACAACCACATAAGGGTTCATTAAAGAAAAGGTGGAACTTAGATCAAGTAGACAATATACATCATTAGGAAAAAGTTTCAACATACCAGTAACAAAATTTGGAGATGGCTCAGATTCTTGATGGGTGGCAAGAGCATAGAGTTGATTCTGACTAGCGTCGGTACTAGAAGTAGCACCCTTTAGTGCAAAAGCTAATGAAGTAGAAATTGAAACCTTATTAGCTCTAGAAGCAATCTTACCTAGATAGTTTCAATGCAAATGCCTTGGATAACCATAATTACAACACCTATTCCTCCCCTCCTCATACTGACCACGATGTAACTTCCTACAGAATCTACAAGAAGGGTAACGTGGGGTTGACTGAGCTTCACTATCTTGAGACTGGACAACTTGGGATTTAAACCCACTATTAGTATTAAAGTGATGATCAATAGATGACTTAGGATAAGGAGTACTAACCATCGAGTATGAACCAGAGTTTCCCTAAGTCCTCTTTTTGCCTCACTGCCTACCATCTCAACTACTGTTCTGATAGCCTTCACCCTACTCTAAATATCCAAACTTCTTATTCTTTCTCTATTATTAGTGTATTATTATGGTTAAAAAATATAAAAATAGATAATTATGAACCTTGAATTCAATAACGATGGTAATTTTATCTTTAAAACTCCATTAGTGAAGTTGGGTTGAGCTTTATATAACCAAGGTAATAATTAATTAACCTTTGGATTAATTTGTTGGCCTTGAATATGGATAAAATTAGTCAGTCTGAATTTATAAGGTCTTTGTTTAAAGAGTATTTTATTGGTTACTTTTGTAATTGTTTCTTATTAAATGATTTATCCTTTGGAAACATGAAGAAAAAAGAAGATGATCCATGGTATAGCTTATTTGTTACAGCATCTTGGCGCGTAGGTAGGTTATGGTTTATAAGTAGTCGACTGTGGTTAGTAATTGAATCCATAATGTAGATTTAATGAGAGAAATCATGCTTTTCCCTACAGGAATAGAGTTGAATGGATAAAGTACAAATTTAATGTAATAAGGACCTAATTGCGTGTTATTATATTAATGCATGAATCCTTGATAGTTGTTTGTGTTTGTATGACTCCATGGTGGATTTTAATGTGAATTATATAAATATAGGTGATAAAGAGATTGTGTGATCTTTTAATCTAGTGGTTTATCATAATTACCATAAAAATGAACTTGATTTTATGTGATAAAATATGGGATAATCCAACTTAATGTTAGTGATGAGAACTAATTATGGTATGAGGAGGCAGTGACCTAACATAATCACCTAAAGTTAAGTTAGGCTAAGGGTTAGGAAGTAAATGGTATAAATGTGTATGACTAAAACTATACTACAACAACAACAACAACAAACCCAGTATATCCTTACATATTGGGGTCTGGGGAGGGTAAGATGTACGTATGCCATACCACTATCTTTGGAGAAGTAGAAAGGTTATTTTCGATAGACCCCTGGCTCAAGACAAGGAAGAATAAATAAATCCATAATAAAGCATGGAACAAGATGACATAACATAAATACGACACCGACAAGGAATAGTAAACAAATTCATAATAAAACATGAAACAAGATGGCATAACAAAAATAATACACCCACCAAGTAATACCCTACACTAACGACCCAAACCGGCACTAGCCTTCTATTATAATTTGCATCCTCTAGAACTTCCTATCTAGGGTCATGTCCTTAGTAAGTTGTAACTGATCTATGTCCTATCTAATCACCTCTCTCTAGTATTTTTTTGACCTACCCCTACCCCACCTGCAACCATCCAAAGCTAGCCTCTCACACCAACAAAAAGGAGCCTCCATGCCCCTACTTATCATGTGTATGAACCATCTAAATAGGACTTTTCGCATCTTGTCCTCCACCGAAGTCACTCTAACCTTCTCCCGAATAGTCTCATTCTGAACTTTATCACCCCTTGTAAGCCCACACATCCAATACAACATTCAATTTTCCACCACTTTTAATTTTTAAATGTGAGAGTTCTTGACTGGACAACACTCTTCTCTATACTACATGTCTGGACGGACTGCCACCCTATAGAATTTTCCTTTAAGATTGGGAATCATCTTTTTATCACACAACACCCCCAAGACGAGCTTCTACTTTATCCATCCTACCCTAATACGGTGGGAGATGTCTTCTTCAATCTTACTATTCCCCTAATTCATCGACCCGAGATACTTAAAACTATCCCTCTTACACAAAACCTGGGAATCTAACCATACTACCACCTCATTCTCCTACCTTAAGTTATTAAACTTGCATTCCAAATATTCTGTCTTTCTCCTACTCAACTTGAACCCTTTAGACTCAAGGGTCTTTCTTCACACCTCTAATTTAAAATTCCCCTCTCACATCTCATTAATCAAAACTACATTATCTGTAAAAATCATACACCAAGGAAGCTCTCTTTGAATACGCTTTATCAACACATCCATCACCAAAGCAAACAAAAATAGGCTAAGAGTAGATCCCTGATGCAACCCTGTTAAGATGGGGAAATGCTTTGAATCTCCTTCTACCATCCTCATCTGGGTCTTATCTCCATCATACATGTCCTTGATTTCTTTGATATATGCCATCGGGACCCCACTCACCTCCAAGCATCTCCAAAGAATCTCTCTAGGGACTTTGTCGTACGCCTTTTCCAAGTTGATAAAAACAATGTACAAATCCTTCTTCCTTTCCCTATACTGTTCTACTAGCCTCTGAACCAAGTGAATTGCCTCCGTTGTTGAGTTCTCGAGAATAAATCCAAACTAGTTCTTCAAAATATACACTATCCTCCTTAACCTCAACTCGACCACTCTCTCATAAATCTTTATAGTGTGACTAAATAACTTAATACCCTTATAGTTATTACAACTTTGAATGTCACCCTTGCTATTATATAGAAGAATCATAGTAATTCATCTCCAAGCCTCGGGCATTTTCACCGTCTTGAAAATGCCATTAAATAATTTAGTCAACTACCTTAAACTAATCTCCCCAGTAAACTTCTAAAAATCTTGGAATCTTATTCAGCCCCGCGCCCTACCCCTTTGCATCCTATGAATAGCCTCTCCGACCTCCTCCACCATAAAATGTCTACAATAACTAAAATCACGACACTTCTTTGAGTGCTACAGTTGTGTAAGTTGAATATAATTGAATGATTTGCTAATGTAGTAGGTCTTGAGCCTAGTGATGACTTGAATGTAAAAGTTTCTAAATAATAGTGAAATCTTGAGTCTCGGTATAGATGAGGAGGATTGCATTAGTGAATGAAATTATAAATATTGAACTAAAGTTTAGACTCCTTAGGATTGAATGTGCACCCGAAACGAAATAATTAAATTTATGAATATGACTTGATAATACTTTCTTGAATAAGTCATGGAATCAATGAATCATATCTACTCGTGATTTGATATGCTAAAGAATGATTGTTGTTTATATAAAATGATAGCTCGAGTTGACCAAGTGTTTGGGCGGTTGTCTATTATTGCAATGCATTATTAAGAAAGGAAATTGTTAAATGATATCCTTATTGTTATCACATATAATAAGATTATATTAAAATCTTATTGACTGTACAAGTATGATTGTTTATACTTATTGTGGTTGTGATTATAATGATATCTATTATTGTTGTAGGGTGTACTTGTATTTGAACATCTTTACAGGATTGGTCGATATTATAATTCATTAGTTGGCACGGGTTCCATGATGATATAGTATATAAATAAGAGCTTGTCCCCCTATAGGTCATGGCTAGAGGGCGAACATAAGACCCTTAGCTTGTGTGTACAAGGTATTTATAAGTGTGACAGTTCCTTAAGTGGATTGAGTTTATAATTACTATTATTGTTTTTGCTTATAATGGTTCCATGAGCGAACTAGGTCTATGTGCTTAATTGTTAAAGGTGTTTTCTCGTGTAAATATAGAATGTATGTTAATTACCATTATTGTTTATATATGGATCCTTGAGATTATATGAGTTAAATTGAGAAATGCTTAGCATATTTGTTGTTGTTGTTCCTATGTTCGAATAGAGGTATGAATGTTGTTAGAGTCACGAATTGTTGACTTGGATATTATTTATTTTTTATGATGGTACTTGTTACAAGGTTATGGTTATTGTGCTAATTTATTATTAAGGTTAATCGAAATAGATTATTATATAATAACTATTGATATTAAACAAGTATATGTGGAATGATACTTAATGTGAAGGGTGATGTATGATCAGTGAGATTAAGTGTGAAAGGTATAAGGGGAATGTCAAAGTTATATATCAACTACTAGTAATGGATTATATATCAGTAACTCAATAGGAATAAGAATGAAATTCTCTTATTTAATACATGTGGATGAAATTAACGGGGATTAAATTGCTACATGAGTTGTCATGATTTTTCTTTATGATTTTTATAGTATATTTATGTGCTATAACCCTAGTCGAGTGATGGTACCTACTAGCACTTGTTGTTTGTACTAATACTACTCTTGTTATACCCCTTTTAGGGTATAATCTGATTGCAGCATTAATTGATGTTTCTCAGTTGGTGTGGATAGTGGTCTCCATCAGCTTCTATTCCTCTCATTGTAATGTGGAAGTTGTGTCCTATTTTTATATTTTATGTGATTAGAACTCTCTTGTACCTGTTTAGACTAAGTCCTTGGGGAGGTATTTTTCTTTGTATTTAAAGTTTTATAAATCTGTTGTAATAGATAAAAGGCTTATTATATTACTTGATGACTTTTGCATTTATTTTAAAGGGATGGTAAGTGGTTCTCTTTTCTAGTTGGAATAGAGTAGCTGCCCACAAAATCTGATAATTTGAGTTGTGCCACTATTACAGAACCAAAACCAAGTTTAAATCACTCCCACAAGTCACAAGTCACAAATCAATATATAAATCAAATCACAGTATTTTTGTAAAAAAACATGAGAGGCAACAAAGTCGGCTTTGATGTGAATGTTTCTTCTTGTTCTTCAATCTTCAAAGTCCAAACATGCCCAACAATCTTAATTTTATTTCCAACATCCAGCGTGTGGTGCCTCGAAGACAAGTCGTGAGAATCAAGAAGGCATATTAATTAAGTTTTTTTTATAGTTTTAGGACTTTTCCATATCTTTTAGAATTATTAATTTCTTTCCATATATTTAATTGATCAGTTTTTTTCTTTTATGAGTCCTTAATTTAATAAAATAATAATTTGAGTAAAATAGTAACAAGATAATTTTGTCTATTGTGGAGTCTTTTAATGAAGGGCAAATAGTTCAAATTATTTTTCCAAGGACCTTCACACTTTTAATATAGTCTAGATATAGATAAGAACGTTTCAACTTGAATTAAGAATTAAGAGAAAGTGAAACAATACATGGACACATAGAATTAATATTTTGAGAAAATGCTTTGTTTCCACCTTGAACTACACACGAAATTGTTGATACACACTCGAACTTTAGGAGGGTCCTATTACCCCTAGACTAATTAATACCGTATTTTTGGCATCCTTAGTGCCTACATGGCACATATGTGGCATATACATGTGACTACATGGACCTTTAGTGTATTGATTCATTGATGTGTCACGTATGTGTTACGTAGGCACTAACGTTGCCAAAAATATGATTTTAATTATTCCAGTGAGGTAATAAGATCCTCCTAAATTTCAAGTGTGTCATGAAAATTTTGTGTATAGTTTAGGGTGGAACAAAAGCCTTTTCCCTAATATTTTCATGAAATTGAATGGTCATAGAACAAAACAAAATTTCTAGAAAAAAGTAAACAATGCGCTAAAGAAAATGGTTCTTAGGTCGGTGAAACTATACCTCCAGTTAAAGTCAAGCCTCTATAAATTTCCAATGATCATCTTGATTTTGAAGAAGGGTTTTTGGGGGTAGAGATTAAAATGATATATATGTACAACATATAATAGTTAGGGGTCGTTTGGTGCAAGGTGCTAGAGTAATTGAAATAAAATAATAGTCCCAGGATAAAAATTTTAATGCGTTGTTTGGTTGTTAATATTTAGGATAACTTATCCCGGGACTAATAAATAGTACCGAGATAAGTTATTCCCATATTTGGTGGGACAAAAATCCCATCATAATTTATACTTGGTATAAAACTATAAAATGATAAGATAACCCCCAAACCCATTACAAACACATTTCTCCAATCTTCTTCATCTCCTCTTAGTTCTTCAATCTCTAATTATTGCTTTTGAAATTGAAAAAATATTATTGATATCTACTTGATTATCGAAAATGCACTATTTATGATAAATTAAAAAGACTAAAATATCTTATTTTGAAACGACGAAAATATATGACTAAGAAAAATTAACCTCTTATTAATTGAACTTTGCATTTTTTTCATCCCATTGCTTCTGAATTTAATAAACTTATACGCTATTTTCTTATATAAAGGATCAAAATGCACAATTAACAAATTAAAAATCAAAATATGTTAGATTCATACATAATAAGGATCAAAACTAAAATCTATAAATGAACAACTATTTTAGTTTCACTGCACTAGGAAACATAAGACAAAGAAATAAAGCATATTCAATCCTAGTGCATATAACTTTCTTCGTGAACCAAATTAACATATTATATTTTTTCCAGTAAGGATAAAGCCAACTTCTATGAATAATAATGTAAAAACTTCAAAAAGTATTGCTTAAACAAATGTGACTGTTAGTTACATCTGACAACAAGTTGGCAGCTGCATAGAATAAACAATTTATAAAATTAACCAATTAGGAGGTGGAGAAATAGTGAAGATTAATCTAGAAATTCTTCATTTTTAGCCTATTTTCTCACTATTATATAATATACCAAAACAAATTGATTTGAACAATTAATTGCTTACTGTTTCACTATTAATATTTGAGGGATCTAAAGTTCTACCGTTATCTCTCATGATCAATTCCTTTGTTTTCGGTATAGCAAGACAAGGTGATGAAAAATGACAGCCACTTACTACTGAATTTGATGTTTTTTCAAATCGCTTTTATTAAACAAACAAAGAAAAAGAGTACTTGGTATACCTATTTTTTGGAGGAAATTCAGGGATGTTGGGGACTAATTGACTGAACCTTTCCATACAAACTACCATAAAATCAACTTGGTATACCTATATGCAAAAGCTCATGTATCTTTTACACTACTAATAAGTTGTACATAAATTAAATTATCGCTCAAACGTTGTTATTTATCAGACAAAATGTAGGTACTATAATTTTTTAAGCATAGAAAAACGGAATTCAACATCAATTTTTTCCTTCCAAGCGTTATTTTTGTGAATTGATAACACAACAAGTTCTTACTACACAATGAAAAGATTAATTAAAGTAAGTAGATTTTATAATAATAATTACCATTCACTGGTAATTTGTAAAAAATTTTAGCAACTACAATGGCGTTGCCTAGTTTTAATATACATTATTGTTTCACAACTGACTCTATTGTTCAATTACATATTTTAAATTAAATAGTTTTGTAATCACTTGAAAATTGATATTGTATATATCAATTAAAATGAATTTTAATATTCTATATTATATGAGTGATATGTGTTTAAATGAAGTGACATAAACAACAAATCTTCTTTTACTTTAACAAACTTAAGTTGGAAGTTTTTATTTCAAACTAAATAAGATGCACTTAGTAAGATTCTTTTTAAACACACACGGTATAATCATGGAAAGGCACATACCAAAAAATTAAAGTTAAATAAGATGAAAGTTCTATTTTTAAAATACACATGATATAATCATGAAAATGCACACACACGAAAAAATTAAGCTAAATAACATGAAAATTTTATTTTTAGGAATAAATATTTAAAGCTTTAAAAGAAATATATAAAAAAGAGAAGTTAAATAAGAAGGAAGGTATTTTGGTAATCAATTAATTTATTTTTAGTAATTATACCATGCATATTACTTTGAATACAACAAACCAAACACTCAATAAAAAATAATCCTAGTATAACTAATCCCAGTATAACTTATCCCAACATAATTAATCCCAGCATAACTACATTCCCAACAAAATGACCCCTTAGTGTATAAGAAGTGGCATTACAAATCTCTCGCTTGATTTTGATATGACATTAGTCGTTCTTTCAATGAAAAATATGAAATATTATCTACTCTCTATTTTTCCTATAAGTGAGAGTAACTATGATCATCATCTACTAAAAATCCACAAGTTGCGATTCAATTTATAGAGAAATATTTTCCTAATCTTATACCTGATAAGTGGAAAATGCTTGACTACTTCAAAATGCATGCAAGTCACATTGCATATGTTTTTTAAAAATAGAAATCAAACTTGTATTGCAGAGTAGGGGAAATGCAGAGGAAAATCCTAAGAGAAATAAGTGAGGAACAAGTATTAAGTATGTTCAAATTGCTGCTAAGGAGTATCTAGAGAAAGTGTTCCACTTCTTGGTGAAACTAGGGTGGTTTTAAGGGACCTTACTGACTGCTTGAGGGTGATGATGAAGATGTACCTATGAGATGATTATATGGTAGATTTTGATCTCATCTTTTCCAGTTTATCGTCTATTTTTTCATGAATGATCATGTCTGCTATACCAAAAAAATATTTATCTTCTCATATGAATTTCGTGGTCTTTTGTTAAAAAATAAACCCCGGGATATATCATATATGATGGTTGGATACTATTTGCATGGGGATGGAATATTGTTATTGGTATTAAACTCTTCTTTTGAAATATTATAGATAATATATGATAACTCTCAACTTACACATCAATTTTAAGTGCAAGGTGGTCGTCGTCAATATAATTACCCAACTTTGAGTCAGCATCTAATCCACGAGGAACAATCTGAGTGGAGATTAAATAAGTTTGGGATTGAAGTTACTTGCTAAACTTAAACTTAAGATATAAGTAATTAGGGTATTTTAAACATTTCAAAGATATGATTATTTTTGGACTCCCAAAGGACCAACTCAGGGTTACGAATAACTAGAGAGTAAACAATTAGAAATGGATCTTGGGACAATGCTTTCCTAAGGGAAAGTTATGCATCGAAATATGATGATTTGGTACAAATTCTAATCTTTGATGATATGATAGGATATTGTGAAAATCCTTGAGACTAATTTGTCAACAAAGTCTCAAAGAGGTCACTCATTGACCCTTTCGAGTACCTAACGAGTGTGTCAATTGAAGCCAACCAACACCTCAATTAGGCACCTTTATTTCTAGGATGATACCCAAGGTATAGTCAACCTTCTAATCACCCTTATATCTAAGAGAGTGATAATTAGCAAACTACACCCATTAATTGTCTACTATTGCCTTGGTTCCCACATCCCTCTTTCAATGATGAGGTCAGTTCCATAAGTTCAGCCAAACACCTCTTTCAAGGATGGTTTGAGTTTTCAAGAGTTTGGAATTTTCACCCACAAACCCATGTGGGTATTTGGGTCTTTCATCCACAAATCCCAACCAATTTAATCAAGAAATAGTATAACCCATCATCAACAAACTAACAAATGCACAAACATATCACAACCCACACATAATTGCTCTCTATTCTAACATAATCCCAAGAGGAAGAACTAGCTACACATAAGATTAATAAAAAAAATATACCAAAAAATCTCCATCAATTTGATTTATTTAAAGATAAAGATAATTCAAATTGCAATCTTTAGGATTCAACAAATCTTCAATGAAAATTGCTAATCCTCCACTTGAAAGCTACTTTAATGTATTCTTTATCCAAGAATTACTATAATAGTTATCTCTTTAATTTTGGAAACTAGATGGTGGAAAAATTACACAAAAGTTAGATCCCCTCGCAGAGAGATAGGGTTGAGCTTCTTAAGGAAATTTGGGAATCATCTGTGTGCATTTATGTCTCTACCCCTAGGCTGTTTCCCGCTAAGCTGCGATCGTGGTAACTCATACACGATTGCAGCTACTACGACTGCGGTCAGAATCTTACGATTGTGATACTTTAACTTTGCTTGACTGATCGCGATCGCAGTCCTCATACTACAATCACGATAATTGAGGATCGTTCTGCTCTAGGTCTTCTAACTGCACTTCTTTTCTCTCTTTTGTTCCTTTTTGGTTCAAGTCTACATTTTTCCATCCCATAACCTGTATGCCTGGAAAATATGGATATTAATGTATTTAATCACACATATGTATCATTTATACATTTAAACCATGGTAATGTTCACGAATGTTGAGTACAAATGAGTGGTAAATTCACCACTCATTAACACCCCCAACTTAAGGCTTTGTTTGTCCTCAAGCAACACTACCTCTTACTATGAGACAATGCATATTTATGCCCAACTACATGACCCAATAATCACAATGAATTCAAGCTTAGTCATTACCACAAGTAGCTCTTCAAACATGTGCAAAGCTATTCTCACTGTCTCTCTTAAATGAAATACAATGTTCAATAGTGCAAAAGAATTCAAAAAGCAACCATGCAACAATCACTAAAACTATAAAAGTGAATCACTTTAGAAGTGACTCCCTTTTGAACTAAACTAAAATATACTCCTTTTTTCTCACTCTCTGGGAGATAAAAAAATCACCCACCTCAACTTGTTTACATGCCCCTTCACAAGAAAGAAAATTCCAAACACCAAGTTATCAAATGTGCAATAGGGAATTTAAGTGCAAAACACTCTTTTTCTCAAGAAATCTTGATGCTAATAAGTACCATGCCATAGGATTTCCTCTCTTTTCAATTGCCACTACAATGAAAATACTTGGTTAGAAATCACGAAGGTTTTTTTGAGCTTGTACCATAGGTTTGGGGTAGGGTAGGATATTATTTAGGAACAACAAAGCTATAACCTCCTTGAACATCCACATCACACTATCCTATCCAACTTTTGATCATGGGCCACTTCTTTTTGTGTTCACTTTTTACACATGCCTACTTTAATTTCCTTGGTTCGCCTATTTTCTTTTCATTTCTTTTCTTGCACCCTTTGTGCTTCTCTTTCCTTTGTTGGATCATTTCCTTTTTCTTATTCATTTTCTCTCAATATTTAAGCCTATAGGAAATCACTTAAAACTTCATGGATCAAAGTTACCTCTTCCAATCTTTACCTCCCCCAACTTAGGATTTTAGCCTCAAATTGTAATTTTAAGTTTAAGGAGGGTAGGGTTCAAAAGAGGGATAAAATTTGAAAGTCTCATGGCTTGCACTATGTTTGCCAAAGAAAGGTGTAAAGGCTAGAAGTGGATGACTAGGGATAACATATATACAAGGATAGGATTTTTAGGATAAAGTGGACTTCCAATGTCATAAAGATGGCCTATGATCATCTAATCGACCAAGTAGAATACAAATTAGCCTTGAGAGAATAATGAGGAAAGTTCTAGATGGTATAAGTACACATGAGATTTGGGAAAATAAGATCAACAGACATGGCATGCAAATTTGCCACGGGGGCTCAATTGCCCTCCCGCTAGAGAAAAAAAAAAGTATCTACCAATTTTCTAAGCCAAATTTTTTGGAGTCACAAAAAAAAAATTGATACAAGGTCGCTCACGTCCATGCCCTTGATTTCTCAAAAATTTTAGACCGAGGGGGGTGTTTGCATTTCATTTGCATCTTGCATAATTATCTAAACATGGCATCAACCCAAACCTTCATCTCACATTTTGTCTTTCGTACGGGAAAAACTTATGGCTACTCAGACTTCACCATAGGTGTAAGTGCAATCCCAAATTCAAAATGTCATAGGTACTCCGATTTCCCTTGTATTTATAACCTCGATGCCATGAGTACTCAGACTTCCCCTGCATCCATTGCTCAAAACCCAAGCACAATATTTTTCCTTTAAGAATGTCGTCACTCAATCTATCATTGGGAAAATCTTGTCCAATATCATTACAACTAAAATAAAGATAAAGTAAAACAAAAAATCTAAAAACAAACCAAATAACTAATCCATGAAACGTGGGCACCATTAGAGTGTCCAAATAATGCAACCCAAAAACAAAATAAACATCATCCAAAATATCATAAAAACATCCATAAAATATCTAAAGAACACAAATTTAAGGATCGTCACCCCCAACAGAAGATATAGCAGTGTCCCCACTGCATAATCAATAAAGGAAGAGAAAAGGGTGCTCTTTGAATTTGCATCAAGAACTGCTCTCTCCTACTGACTCTGAACTATCACCACCAATATCAGAACCGGACCACTCAGCAGAGGAATCATCATCATTCTCTACTTTGGGAGAATGTAGTGTGTTATGGGGTTTCATGACCTTTCACAGGCCCTTGACCCCTTTCCATATCTTGCTGAAGAACTTATCTCTCTTATTTTCCCTTTTTTTCTTATTCTTGTGAGAGGCCCGAAGCTCCCTGTGAGACTCCTCCAGTGGTGGTAACTGTGGCTCCCTATTTCTACTTCTCCTTCTAATATCTATTATAATCTTAGTGGGACAAATAAAAGTGACACATGGTGGAGGGCTCTCCCAACCCATGAGTCAATCCTGATACCAACTCCTCGATGACCCTAAAATCCATACCAATATCCTTTAAAGATCGAGCAGTAGATGGTTTGCATGACTCTAACTCCCCAATTTTCTTTTTCTTTTTGCTCTGGCCGGGTGCACCCTCACCTTGAATCTTTAGTGGAAAGATGTCGGGGTTTGGTTTTACCCAGGTTTTTATTAGATACTCCTCTACTTTTTCCCACCTGTAGAACTCGGTAATAAGAGAAGAAAAGAGAAGAAATATACCACCCTAACTCTTGAAATGCCTCCATTCTGAAATCACTATCTGGACAACGTTCAGAGAAATGCTATATATGATACAGGCCACCATCCAAGATCCCATATCTGTTATAGTAGTCAAATATGAGCATGGCGAAACCCAGTTACAGATGATATTCAATAAAATTCTGGGATCTACTATGAAATTATTTAGGAAGATCCATCTTTTGGTGACAACCCAGGAAACCTCTTTTCTAGGGCACAGTATGTTAGCCATCCAGGTCCCTGATTAGACCTCTTATCTTAGAACTCAGTCATATCTGCATCTGGGAGCATATATAAGTCATTGATCTTCTTTGCTCCAAAGTGCACCTCCTTTCTTCTAATCCTCATCATTGGGTTGGAGACTACGCTAAGATTTATGTGGAACTCTCTTACCCAATGCTCATATGCAATGTAGGGGTCTGGTAAAAAACATATCCACCCAGTAGCAGCAAGCCCTTTGAAAATTTTTGGTAATTTCTCTGGTACCTTATCTATGCAAATACCCATCTCCTTGAGTAACTTTGTTTTCGGGAGGTCACGGTAGTAAAGGTTGTGACACTCTTAAGCCATGAAGTGGATATGGTCATAATCTTCCATTTTGTGGCTAAGTACCTATAAGCAACACAATCTGGACTATCATTAGCATTTTCACACAAAACCCATGCTAGGTTAATCAGATAAACTCATGGGGTGGTATCACAGTGGGCTTTGGGGTGAAAATAAGCATGCAAAATTTTTGGTCTAAGTTGGAAACTGGTCTCGGTTATAAAGATTGCGGACCCTTAATCGCGATTGCATTCTCGATAACCATGATCACAGTATTTGAGACCAATTTCAGCTAAATTTTTTATAGCAAAAAATACCAAATTCCAACCTCACTTTGTGTTTCAAACAATTAAATGCTCATTATGCTTATGAAACTTAGGTCGTAGTTGTTTGATTGCGTTCACATAATCATAAAGTAATTGACAATGAATTTATTGGAGCATTAAATCAAACACATGAGATACACATAAATTCTATCCTATTTAGGCCAACCTTTGGGTACTCAAGATTTCCCCGTCTGTGTGTACACCAATTACAACAGCCGACCACCTAGATAATCATATTTAGGGAATGATTTTGAGTTAAAAACACTATATCTGGCCTATTTATAAAGTACCAATTTCAAGCCAACACAGAGTGTAATTAAAGGAAGTTAGAACACATACCGTAGTGTAGGATGCATGGATGATGCAATGAACACCTTGGATTTACTAAAAATTATTGAACCTTTGGTGCAATTTTGAAAGAAAAAGTTGAGAAAGGAGCGTAGATAGGGGAATGGGAAGCCATATGGTCTTTTAAACTAATTTAACTGCGATTGCGGTCAGATTTTTGGGATCACAGTGACTTAGCTACCGCAATTGCGGTGGCACAAGCCTGCGATCGCAATACTTGAGGCCAATTTTTTGGTTCTCTGCACTCCCCTTCTTAGTTCGAAACACAATAATTTCACACTTTCCCTTTCTCAAACTTATTCCAAACACTCTTCAGCACCCTAATTTCATGGATTATACATGAACAAAAATAAAATATACTCTATCATGCATAAATGAAAGGATACATGCCACTTTAATGGCGTGATGGGTTGCTTCCCATCTTTGGTAGCAAGACACTATTCCAAATACCACTTGTATTTCCACTTAAAAGATTTGAATATCCGTCCCAACTTTTTCTCATTATGTATTGAACGTCAAAGGAACAGAAGATTCAAATCTTACAAGATAAAACGTGATAGAAATAAGAACATGGCGATGCGACTTCTATCTTCCCACTTTGAAGACTTGAACCTTTTACCTGATTTCACATTAAATTTTTGATTCGGATCCTTAGGTAATGGTGAGAATAGGCCACTAGTTAACCACTAGAATTTGAGCTCCTTGTCCTTCGAGTGTGGGGTTCTCAAGTGCCCTTTTTGAATGTCAAACTCCGAAATGTAAGGATAGTGCTCATTTTCCCCAAAATCTATTAGTTGCTTAGATGGTTGGACTCACATCACATCCACTAAGCTCAATGTTGAAAAATGGCTCTAATGAGGACTAACCCTTAATTCCATAATCGCATCCCTATTGGTATCCTCACCTCAATATGGACTAGTCTTTATAAGCAATTTTCTTGGCTTCTTGTTTTGACTCTAGCACCATTTCCTCAATTTTTGTATCTTTAACTATATTAGGTTTGGTTGGTTGGGAAATCAACGATGACTCCTCAATTTCAAGTTCAGTTTGAAGAATGGTCATATTCATGGTACTTGCAAGATCGACCTCTTTGCCTATTTCTTTAATCTTTTCTTTTTTCCTTTTGAATGCCTCATTGGGCTAATACAAGTCACGCATGTCCTCTTCTAATGTAGTTGCCTATTCCAAAAGAGTTTGAAGCATTTCTTTAAAACCATTGTACCCGGCATATTGTTCTTCCCTTTTCACACCATAAGACCTGTCAAACTCATAAGAAGAACTAGCATAATCATTAGTATAACTATGGGGAGGGGAATCTGTACAACTACTCTAATGTCCATCTTGACCACCACATAAGGAACAATTATACTCCCAATAGGATTAAGATGATACCTCCATCTCTCTTCGAGGAGCATATCTACAATCTTGCTAAAAGTGGGGTATGTCACAATATGGACACAGATCATCAAGATAAGATTTCTAACTACCAAAATATGTTTGTTCCAAAATGCCATAGTAACAAGTAAATAAAAATAAAAATCTACCTAACACAAGAGATAAAAAGAAAATCATACATAAATATTTACAAGTTTGAATCTAACCAAGTAGGCTAAAATCTCAAACTAACTCAATACGCCAAATTATTCCCTGGCAACAACGCCATTTTTTGATGACGCTCAACTTACACGCCAATTTTAAGTGCAAGGTAGTCGTCGTTAATATAATTACCCAACTTTGAGTTAGGGTCGAATCCATGAGGAATAATGTGAGTGGCGATTAAATAAGTTCCAGATTGAAGTTACTTGCTAAACCCAAACCGAAGATACAAGTAATGGGGGGATTTAAATATTTCAAAGATATGATTATTTTTGGACTACTAAAAGACCAACTTGGGGCTACGAATAATTAGAGATTAAAAAATTAGAAATAAATCTTGGGACTATGCTTTCCTAAGGGAAAGTTATGCATGGAAAGATGATGATTTGGTGCAAATTCTAATCATTGATGATGTGATATGCTATTGCGAAAGTCCTTGAGACTAATTTGTCAACAAAGTCTCAAAGAGGTCATGCATTTACCCTTTTGAGTATCTAATGGGTGTGTCAATTGAAGCCATCCAACACCTCAATTAGGCACTCTTCTTTTTAGGATGATACCCAAGGTATAGTAATCTCATAACCACCCTAATGTCTAAGATAGTGATAATTAGCAAACTCCATCCATTAATGATCTATTACTGCCTTGGTTCGTACAACCCTATTTCAAGGATGAGGTGGGTTCCAAAAATTCACCCAAACCTCTATTTCAACGATGTTTTGATCTTTCAAGAGTTTAGAATTTTCACCCACAAACCCATAAGGGTATTTGGGGCTTTCACCTACAAATCCCAACCAATTTAATTAAGCAATAGTATAACCCATCATTAATAAACTAGAAAATGCACAAATAAATCACAACCCAACATAATTGCTCCCTATTCTAACATAATCCCAAGAGGAATAACTAACTACATATAAGATTAATAAATAAGATATACCCAAAAATCTTCATCAATTTTATTTATTGAAAGATAAAGATAATGAAAATTGCAAGATTTAGGATTCAACAAATCTTTAATGAAAATTGTCAATCCTCCACTTGAAAGCTACTCTAATGTATTCTTCACCCAAGAATTAGTACTATAGTTGTCTCTTCAAAGGTTGAAACTATATGGTTAAATAATTCCACAAAAGTTGGATCCCTTTAAAAAGATATAGGGTTGATCTTCTTAAAGGAATTTGGGAATCAGCTATGTGTATTTACATCTCTACCCATGGATTGTATTCCCGCTAAGCCGTGATAGTGATAAATCATCCGCGATTGCAGCTATCGTGGTCAGAATCTTGCAATCGCAGTACTTTGACTTCACTTGACTGACCATGATCGCGGTCCTGATACTTGAGGCTTGTTCTGCTCCAGGTCTTCCAACTGTACTTCTTTTTTCTCTTTTGATCCTTTTTAGTTCAAGTCCACATCTTTCGATCCCATAACCTGTATGCCTGCAAAATATGAATATTAATGCATTTAATCACACATATGTCTCATTTATATATTTAAACCACGATAATGCACATGAATGTTGAGTGCAAATGAGTGGTAAATTCACCACTCATCAATATACAATTTAAACTTTTACTATTTCCAACATCAATTAAAATATTTTTTTGACCATTGTTTGACTTTTGTATTAAATGTCATGGAGAGTTTCATTAACTAATCAACTATCATTAGTAAACTTAGCAAAATTATGTTTTTTATTACAAGAAAAAAAGAGGTTCATCAAACCTGGACAAGCTTATTAATTTAATGGCTAAAGTTGTTTGCTTTTACTCTTTTATGTTTGTCAATATTTATTTGGGACAATTGATGTGTTTTTCAATAGGCTTAGAAGACTTATTGAAACTAACAATAGTTATAGGTTATATAGAATACCTATAATTCTAAAAATAGCTTAATGTTTACAACGTCTGATGATAGGCGAATTTACACGCCTATAGTGCTATATTTTACCCATATTTTAGCTAAGTTTTGAGGACAAATTATATATTTTATGCACTTTTAGTCCTTTTTCCTGTAAGTGAGCTAACGAACATGATTAGCAAAGTTTCAGGTATAAATGATGCAGAATTCAGCATTTCATGGATAACTTGACGCCAAAGAAAGCTTCACGAAAGGAGAAAAGCCAAGCTTGGACGCCTAAGGACCAAAAGTGATGCATGGAAAATCTGTCCCGGGCTAAAACAACATTTCTGAAGACTTTGGGGACTTGCAGTAAATTATTTGGATTAGGATAATAATACATTAACCTAGTACAATTGGGTTAAGTATTTCATTAGTTTATTTGGATTTGGAAAATGTTACATTAACCTAGTACAATTGGGTTAAGTATTTCATTAGTTTAGTAGGATTTGGTTAAGTATTTCATTAGCTTAGTAGGAATAGGATATGGGTATTATAAATACCCTATCTTTCTAGAGATTAGGAGGCATTCCTCCCTTAGTGGAGAGATACATTCTACTTCTCAATTCCGAATTCTTCCTTTAATTCTATTTTCTTCTCCTATTCATCTATTCAATTCTTAATTTCCGTAACAAGAGAAACGTTACTTTGCTAAGGAATTCACGCCTAAATGCCTACCACTTTTGTGCTACACGAAATTCATCATTATTGTGGTATAACAACAATGCCAATTGTGATTTCCTACGCACTCATGGGTAACTAAACCTCTCTGTTGGGGTTATGGAAGCCGAATGAGATACTATCTATTACTATGAGTTGGTGAGTTCGTGACACGAATGCTGCTTATATCATTATTCTCTTCATCTTAATCTAAATTCTTTGCGGTTGCAAACGCAAGAATACACCAGTATAACATTTAACTTGTTGGAAAGAAAGGTTATTTGTCTGGAAAAGAGATAGTGTCAAGGTAGTAGGGTCCCATCCCCTATTAAACAGTTAGTGCCGTAACTGGATTAACCTCTTGGAGAATTCGTACTGTTAGAAACGCTTTAAGCTCGAAAGAGTTAAAGTGAAATAATCCTCAAATAGGTCGAAAGACGCCTGGATTTACCATCGAATACAATTCTCTATAAGCACATGCATGTTGGAATTCAACACACTCATAGCCAATAGAGACGTATAACTCAGAAGGTGGACATAACCCCAACGCTTCAATTCTCATTGTTTTACAACATACTAAACATTCTTTCTTTTTATTTTGCTATTTTCAGCTTTTACTTTAATACTTTTGTTACACATTACAATCCCCCCTTTTTACGAGACTTGCACTAAAAGTCTAGTAATCGTTGCTTACTTGTTGACCAAGCTATTCCCTGTGGGATCGATACCCAACCCAGGTTGGGTTCTATATTTGCTAACGACCGCTTTACACTCCCACGAGAGCTGTAGATTGAGCGTTATCAGTGTCTTACCCCATATGCAAACTATTGAATGATGGGATAAATATAAAATATGTACAGACCTGATGTTTTATGGTGCCCTAAGACATCAAGTGTAAATAAACAACTATTAAAATCCCATATTTGAATAACTAAAAAGAAAATATTTTGATTCTTTTTGTATATCTTTGACCATAAACATGATAAAAAATGTTCATCTATGAATTTAGCTTAATTATAATCTATA
This sequence comes from Capsicum baccatum var. pendulum, assembly GCA_030864225.1. Lineage (NCBI taxonomy): Eukaryota > Viridiplantae > Streptophyta > Magnoliopsida > Solanales > Solanaceae > Capsicum > Capsicum baccatum. The sequence continues at coordinate 131,349,792 of CM061557.1, forward strand.
CTTAAGATAAGTAATGCATCATCAATGTATGGTTCTCATCAATTAAATTGTCGTCTCCTTCTAATGTATTCTTTAAGAAGACTTTCTCTTGGATTCATTACTAAAATAAATGCATATCTTACATTGTACCTACCATTATCGTGCATATGCGGGTACTTAAACTAGTTTATTTATAAAAGAAATATGGAGATATATTATTTATTAATTCAACGCCTTACGTTATTTCAATACATTATTTATGAACTATAATTTGCTAATTTGGTAAGATTATATAAGAATTTGAGAAATTTTAATAGTTTTCACGAATATGAGATTTTCATTTATAAAAAAAGATATAACTTAAGAAATTAAAATTGCATGTCCAAACAAAAGGTTAACTTTAAATCAACCTAATTTCAAATCATAATTTGACAGACGTCCAAACGGGCCCTTTAGTATGGTGAATTCTATAGATTCAACATAGTTATTTATGCACTGTAATTTCATCCTTGGTATAATACCCTGTCACAATACAAAATAGGTACGTGATGGAATTTGTCACACTCTTTGAATGAATAAATCTTTCCCAACCTAAAACTCAATACTTAAGTAAATCAGAAGAAGTTTGTAAATATATATATACACACACGAAATACAAGTATCAAAGAACATCCCAAATCTAATTGTCACTATTACAAACCTCTAATTATAGAATAATGTCTATACTATAGTATCTTAAATCTGGAAATAATCATAAGATAAAAGAGGAGAGATCCGAATAAGTTTCAAAGTCTACCGGCCACTATCTTGATCTCTGCAACTATATTATGACACTCCAAGTCATTTTCTTAATTTGTATGAATTTTCAACATTTTGATCCTTTCTACAGTGTCTACAGGCCATTTATGACTTGCATCGGTTCAATTATTGGACAGTTCATTTAGATTTTTGGCCCATTTCTTTGTTTTAGAGCTTTTATTGTTTAGGATATAGTCTTGGACAAAAAATCCTAGTATATGACATCGTATGAGAATTATAACAGTGCCATCATCTCTAAAACATTAATTTTAGGCTAGGAAATCCCTTGGTTCAGGTCTCAAGACTTCTAGACTCATTTTGGGCTATTGGGCAAATTATATGTAAAATGGAACTAGAGGTGTGCACCTCATATTTAGTAAAAATGATCTCAGATAGAAGTTTTGATGATTACATTGGATTTAAAATCTATTTTATAATCAATTTGCACTATTGGTTCATGTTCATAGGATTTTGGATGAGTTTCGAGGGTCAAAAATAAGTTTTAAATATTGTTGGTACTGGTGTGTCCACTTTAGCATCTGTTTACCATTTGACCGACTGCTAAAGCCACCCTATTATCACTTTAGCAGTATTTTTACCTTCTGATCAGACTACTTTAGTGGTCAAAGTGCCTCTTTATCAGCCATCGTTGAGTATAAGACCCAAATTCATATTTTTGAAATTCTGGAAGCAAGCAAGCTCCGATTTTGATGATTTTAATGCATTTTCTAGCAGAATCATTGAATATTTATTTAAAACTCTATTTCACCATTTTTAAAGAAATTCTATTTTATTTTCATGATTTTTACCCAAGTTGAGAATCAAAACCCCATTTTCACCATCTTGGGGGCCTAGGAGCTCGAATTTAGGAGATTCCAAAGTAGTTTTTGAGATTTCTTTAATAGGTAAGTTTTCTAATATTATAATTATAATTTTACCATTGAATTCTTCTTCCAAAAAACTTCAAATTATTGATTTTAAAATGAGATTTGGGATTTTTGTCGGTAAAGCTTGACAATGGTTTTTCTTCGATTTGAACCTTGTTTTTATCTCGTTTTTGCTTGGGTTTTCAGCTGTAGACCCCTATGAGTATGAGAAAAATATTTCTAAAATAAAATTATGATTTTATCCCTTTTATTTTTGAATCCATTTTTTAGGTTCGTTTTTAGATCAATCTTAAATATAGCAATATGGGTTTCATTTTACTACTAATGACATGTAGATTATGATTTTTATAGCATGGTGAAATTTTAGGATCATGGAGTGAAGACAGAAACTTTGTGGGTGATTCAAGGACCACTGTTTGACATTAAGGTAGCCTTTTATCTACTATTTTTCATGAGTTGGTGTATTATACATGTTTCATGTTATATAGGAATGTTAGGATACGATATTGGGTAGAATACTGTGACTTAGCTTAATTTATGAGTTTGGGGGCTAGAAGGGAAATTGTCCCTTAAGGTGAAATATTTATTATGCTTCTAGGATCCTATTATTCTAGGTTACTAGCATATAGGTATAGTTTAACTAATGAAGCATGTAGGTATAGTTGAACTAATGAACCTTTAGTATGATGTTTAATATGATACTCGGTGGATTGTGATGGTTTTCTGAGATTATGATGTTAGGGTTATATCGAATATGTACATTATTGAGACCAAGGTCGTGATTATGATATTGATTGGATTCCGAAAGTGATTTATCCTTGAGAAAGATGTGGTTCAGCTTATTTATGTTTATACAGTTATCATGATTCTGACAGTTACATTATTTGGATATTGGTGATGGCCTGTATAGATTTGGTACCTTCACGCTTGCTAAAACAGTAAATGGTATGATCCCATGTAAAATATGATTTTTACTACTCTTTCCCTAAATGGGATTTATTTTCACTTTTCACTTTTAAAATGAATTTTTAAATAACAAAAATTATACCACCTTAATCAATAACCTATGAGCACTAAGATTGAAAATGATGTTTTAGAGATTTGGCCAAGATAGATTTCGATCGATGATTTTACAAATATTATTTAACACAGTCGAGATAGATTTTGATCCTTTCTAAACTTTTATGATGATTTAGTCCCGGAGCTTATCCCGGGCAATGGATTGATGAACTTATACTATCTTAGCTATGATTTCAGCCACACACACACACACACATATATATATATATACATTTATATATATATATATATGTAGATATACATATATATATATGTATGTATACATGTATTACTAGTACTAGACTTGATGATATTGATATTTTAGCCATGAATTTATATATATATATGTATGTATGTATGTATTACTAGTACTAGATTTGATAACATTGATGATATGAGTTTTGGTTTAAGTATGGCGATTGATTATGATATTGATAATATGAGTTTCAATTAAAGTCCGATGATTGATGATGATATTGATGATATGAGTTCTGGTTCAAGTCCAGCGACTGATGATGATAGTGATGATATGAGTTACAGTTCAAGTGATGATATGAGTTTATACACTAGGTTACATTATGACACTTGGATTGGTTATGGTATTCTGGATTATATTTGCAATCATCCTTACATGCACATTGCCTATCACTACTATGCGCCTATATCTATCAGCCTTATGGGGGTTGGATAGGTATAGGTATGACTGTTATTTTCTGAGTGGATGTTGAACCTTCCAAGCCTATATCGAAGGTGGTTTATGAAAGGCTCATTTAGGTATTGTTTGCCCGTACTAGCCGTTTACTTGCATTATTATTGTTATTATTATTATTATTATGGCTAGTTCATGACAGATTGATTATTGATTCGGTAGAAGATTCAATGTATGATTCTGATTCCTTTCTTTACAGTTTCCTTATTATGAATAGTTATCTCATATTTAGACGTATGGATTAGAGATCCTAATTATATTATTACTAGTTCCTACTATAATAGGAGACCATAAGATGCTAGTATGACTACTTTAGGTTATACCTTTGGGCTAACCTTATTTATGGACAAACATTTATACATGTAGTGATTGTATTGTTGTATATCCATCGCTTCCATCATGTGTTCATGTTGTCTATCCATTCCTTGGTGTTGTATACTATTACATATCCTTTATTTACTCTTTATTTGTACATGGTATATACAGTATAGTGCTAGGGTTCCTAAGTATGGACAAAATATGATAATTGGTATTTATTTCCTCTTTAGATTTACTATGCTACTTCCCTAGATATTTGAGCATAGTTTACATTCTGGCTTGCATATTATGTATATTGCGTTATCTTTGGAGCTCAGTTGCTAGTTGCCTATTGAGTACCACATGTTTGGTACTAATACTACTCTTCTGTAGCCTACAGATCATAGTACAAGTTTTCACCGTTGTTGTGTGCATTATGCAGAGTAGCTATGGTTTGGAGACATATGGTGAGCTCCTGGAATTCAGAGCATTTCTACTCTCCCTCCTATGTATTAGACTAATCTCTACGTTGTATTCAGACATGGGTTGTCTTAGTATATTCATTTAGTACTTTATTTTAAAATCTAATTATATGACACGACCCACCCCGGGGCCTTATTATAATGGGCGTCCCAAGTCCGACTAGGACTGGAGATCAGCCCCGTTACCCAGCCTAACCTCTAGCCGCCTGCCCTGAGTTGGCTGAATTCCAGCATGTAAAAAATAGTATAACAACTCAAAAAAAGACTCTGGCAATAGATCACAACCGTGACCAACCCAACCGAGTCCAACCATCCCATACCAATAATCCAACCAGACCAAACAAGGGCCATAAACCAAGCCATAACTAAGGAAGTTCCAAAACATAATATAATCAATCTAATGATAGAACAGTGAGAAATTATGTTCGATGATGCCAACCTCCCAACTTATTCCAATGCCAAGGATGACACCTATACTGATCCCGCCCATTCCAACCCATAGAAGTACTAAAAGCCTCTAACCAAAAGAGTAATAAAATCCAATTGGGACATGCCCCCAACCACAGCCAAAACAAATATCCAAAATAAAACCAAAATGTCCAGAAATATCCATAACATAAAATGGAACCCTTCAAAAGGATGGAAGCTCACCAGTTCAATCCAAATATTGTCTCCAAGTAAATCTCTATATAGGAGGAGTAGAAAAGGAGATTCCTGCATACTGTGGGTATACATCTACCAGTAGACAGGGTTGGCGAGTAACCGCTAGCATGATCTAAGGGTAAGAATAAATAATGCCATTTATAAAACCAAGTAAAATCATCCAAACACACACAACCATATATATATATATATATATACATATATATATAACCATGCAGGGAAAAGTGACCGAATTTAGCATGCCTTTAAAACCTTTACCTGGGTTGTATAGCATTGTCGTCCTAAACCACCCATGAGCTATATGGGTTCAGCTCCCACTGCTAAAATGTCCCCAGTGCGCGTAGTCGCATGACCAGGGAGGTATCCCATGGGATGACTAGTATATCTCCAAAATAAAGTGTGAAATCATGCACACGGTAACCAAGACCTCATATTGGCAAATATAAGTTTCCAGTTTTAGTCCTCCGGTGCCCTCCACCTTCCAGGGCTTTTCTACACATTCTACTATTATTGCCCAATTAAAACCAATTTCCAAATAATTAAACCATTATCCATTTATTAACCAAGGCCATTGATATTGATATCATCATACCAGCCCCTTACTTGCAAGTATCATTCATAGCCAACCATTTATAGGTTTAAGGGGACTTGCCCTTCCATTTAGCATATTAAACCACTTGAGAGACTTCCATGTTACCCAAAAGAATAACCAATTAGCCTTTAGCCTTTCCAAACCATTTAAACCATGCATAATTCCTTTACCAAGTTTAAAACATTCAAGAGTTCCATTAAAAGAAGACAATGCAATAAACATATCATTATAAGCATTTTGTCAAACACATTAGGGGCTTAATATGACCAAAACCAATTCCAATTACCAATAAACCCTTCCCATTTAATCCAATTATCCAAAACCACCATTAATACATATAAAAGCATAATTAAAACCATGGGAAACCATAACCAACCATTTAACATCAAAACCCCCAAATCATATTTGAAAGCCAAAATCATGTAATAGTAAAACCATGAAAACATTCATATAAACCATGAATGTAAGTAAAATTAACAATGAGGGAAGATAAAATGCCTTAAAATAAGAAGATGACGAAAACAAATCACCTAGAGAAACCGCAAATAGATCCTTTAGTTGAAACCCTAGCTCTCCTTGCCCAAACGTTCTTGAGAGAATTATAAAGTGTTTAGGAGGAGTTTCAAAGTGTTAATGAATAAAATAGTAGGGTAAATAGCCTTTCAAGTAGGTTAGAAGTTGTGGGACCCTATTAGGATAAGTGAGGAAATGTTGAGAATACCCCCACTTAAGTTGCACAAAGATTCCATCACAGGGATACGACTGACCCTCACGAGTCGTACCCTCCCAATACGATTGGTATCCTCTACTCCTATCCTGAACCTCCACCCTTAGACGAAACACTATCCAGCATATGAATAATCCAACCTAGTCATAACCACAGTATACGATCCGTACCCATGACCCATATCTATGGAAGAATAAAATACTTGGAGGATTGAACACCGCCTAATATACGAGTTCCTAGTATGATTCATACCCTGGCTTATGGCTCATGGTGAGCCACTCGTACTCATATAAACCTAAGTAACCAAATATAAGATTAAGTTAAGGAGACAAATGATCCATAACCACTAATACAACTCGTACCCCTAAGTCGTATACATTCCAGTAACCAAAATCCATCCCACCCACCAACATTGGTCAGTATATGACTGGACTATACCATTTGTACCACAACATACGGTTCTTACCCATGAGTCGTATTGGGTCCAGATATAAGAATTCTAGGGAATTTTCTAAGGTACAGAAACTAGGGTGTTTCAGTCTCCCCCACTCGGAGCATTCATCCCCGAATGATAGACAAGGTAGAGGTAACCATATGCTAAATTCGTTTGCATTATGTTATCAAATATATTCCTTATCTCTAACAAAGTTCGAAAACAACAAGGCAAAGATATAAATATTTTCTTTAACAAATTCTAAAAACAAAGATGTGCTGAAGACATATACCTTCCGCACGAATCCCAGGAGCAGAAAACAAATATAGATATTTAGACTTCATGTCCTCTTCTGCTTCCTAAGTATCTTCTCCACCTTATGGTTCCGCCAACGAACCTTAACTGAAGCTACCTCCTTGGTCCGCAACCGACTAACTTTCTTATCCAAGATCTCAATTGAAATCTCTTCATAAAATAAAGAATAAATGAGACCCAGACCTTCCAAAGAAACAACCGAAAAAGGATCACCAATGCACTTCCTCAATAAGGAAACATGAAAGATCAGATGAACAAAGCTCAACTAGAAGGCAACTCCAGCTCATAAGAAACATTACCAAATTTCTGAAAAATCTTATAAGGACCCACATATCAGGGACTAAGCTTCTCCTTCTTGAAAAACTGCATTACCCCTTCATAGGAGATACCTTGAGAAAAACCTTATCCCCAACCTCAAACTCCAAGTCTCTACGCCTAAGATATGCATAGGAATTTTGGCGACTTTGGGCATCCTTAATCCTATCACAAATTACCTTCACCTTCTCCATAGCCTGGTAAACCAAGTAGGGACAAAACATGTCTGCCTCACTAAGCTCAAACCAACAAATAGGAGATCTATACCTTCTACCATACAATGCCTCAAAAAGGGCTATATCAATACTAGAATGATAGCTATTGTTGTAAAACAACTTCACCAAAGGTAGATGCTCAATCCAATTGCCACCATAATAAATCACACAGGTTCGAAGCATATCCTCTAATGTCTGAATAGTTCTCTTCACTTGCCCATCCGTCTGCAGATGAAAAGCAGTACTCAAACTCACTTGGTCCCCAACCCTCTTTAAAAAGATTACCATAACTGCGACGTAAATGGCATGCCTCAATCATAAATAACAAAAACAGGCACCCTATGTAACTTCACAATCTCCTAAAGATATAACTTTGCATAATCCTCCATCGAAAAGGTAGTCCGAATGGGCAAAAAGTGCATAGACTTATTCATCCTACCTATGATGACCCAAATCAAATTATATTTACTCTGAGACAGAGGAAGACCGGTAACAAAGTCCCTATTGATCACTTCCCACTTCCATTCGGGCAAATCAATTTCTTGATACAACCCTCCTGGCCTCATGTGCTCAACCTTAACCTGTTGAAACACCATACACTTGGCCACAAAATCAGCCATATCCCTTTTCATACCATTCCACCAATAGATCTCCTTGAGATCATAATACATCTTAGTCGAGCCGGGATGAATAACATAGTGTGACTCATACGCCTCAGCCATAATCCTTTATTGTAATCCATCAATATCAAGAACCCATAACCTCTCTTGGTACCATAAAGTACCATCACCACTGATGTCAAACACCACTACCTTTTGCCCACCAATATCACTCTTGATATTCATCAAGATAGGATCTAGAACCTTCTTCTTCTTAATCTCTGCACCAAGAGATAATCGAACCAATTCTTGCACTACTACACCACCATCCTTGGAGTCCAAGAGGCAAACTCCAAGATTAGCTAAGCGGTGAATATCCTTCACCAATTCCCATTTTACTTCCTCTACATGAGCTAAACTCCCCATAGATAACCTACTACGAACATCAGCAACCATATTAGCCTTACCTGGTTGATAGTGAAGACTCATATCATAATCCTTGAAAAGCTCAGGCCATCTCCTCTGCCTGAGATTAAGCTCTTTTTGAGTGAACATATATGGTAGACTCTTATGATCATAAAAGATATCTACGTGAACACCATACAAATAATTTTGCCCTTTTTTCAAAGAAAACACAACTGCCAACAACTCCAAATCATGAGTAGCATAATTTCTCTCACGTACCTTCAACTGTCTGGAAGCATAGGCAATCACCTTCCCATGCTGCATCAACACACAACCAAGCCCTACCCGAGAAGCATCACAATAAACCATGAACCTATCATTCCTTTTCGGCAAAGTCAAAATTAGAGCTGAAGTTAACTTATCCTTCATCTTCTCAAAAATCCCTTCACAAGCATCTGACCAAGAAAACTTAACCTTCTTCTGAGTTGACTTAGTCAAAGAAGCAACTATCAACAAATAGCTTGCCACAAACCGCTTGTAATACCTGGCTAAACCTGAGAAGCTACAAATGTCGGATAGAGTCGTAGGTCTAGGCCACCTCTTCACCACAACAACCTTTTGCGGATCCACCATGATTCCTTCATAGAAATAATATAACCTAAGAAAGTTACAGTGTTCAACCAAAATTCACATTTGGAGAACTTGGCATACAACTTTTGTTCCCTTGAGGTCTGCAACACCACATGAAGGCGATTAGCTTGATCCACTTCACTTTTCAAATAAACCAGAATGTCATCAATGAAAACAATGATGAAGAGATCCAAGTACCGATGAAAAGCTCTGGTCATCAGATCCATAAATACCGTCGAACATTAGTCAACCCAAATGACATCGAAAAAAGTTAAAGAGACTATACCGAGTATGAAAATTCATCCTAGAGATATCCACCTCCCTAATCTTTAGCTGATGGCACCCAGACCCAAGATCTATCTTAGAAAAAACTTGGTACCTTGCAACTAGTTAAACAGATCGTCAATCCTAGTAAGAGGATACTTGTTCTTAACCATCACCTTGTTCAGCCACCTATAGTTAATGCACATTTGAAGGGATCCTTCTTACGTACAAACAACATCGGTGCAGCCTAAGAAGATACACTAGAAAAAATTAACCCCTTATCCAGAAAATCCTTAAGTTGCTACTTGATTTTTCTTAACTTAGCCATAGCCATTATATATGGAGAAATAGAAATTGGATGAGTGTCTGAAATTAGATCAATACCAAGCTCTATTTCCCTATCTAGAGAAATATTAGGAAGATTATCCAAAAAGACCTCTGGAAACTCATTAACCACATAAATTGAATGAAAAGAAGAAACTTTCCAGTTAGAATCTTTAACCCAAACCTTGTGATAAAGAAAACCTTTAGAGATCAACCTCCAAGCTCTAAGATAAAAAATAAACTTCCCCCTAAGACCTAAGAAATGCCCTTCTATTCTATAACTGGCTCACCAAGGAACCAAAAGATAACCCTTCAGGTCTGACAATACAAAAATGCGTAACAAGAGTGTAACCAGTCCATACCTAGAATAATATCAAAATCCACCATATCTAACTCAAAAAGATCCACTAAGGTCTGTTTGCCACCAACAGATACCACACACCCCTTTAAACTCTTTTAGCAATAACCTGTCACCTACTGGGTTGAAATAGAAAAAGGATACAAAACAACTTCTAGATCGAAACCAAAAGATATAGCTACATAAGGAGTCACATAGGAGAGAGTGGACCCCAAATCAAGCAAACAATATATTTTATAAGAGAAAAGATGTAATGTACCAGCTTGTCGGGACGCCAAAGCATACAACCTTTTTGGGATGCCAAAGCATACAACCTTTTCTGACCAATACTAGAACCAAGAGCAGTAACAGAAGTAGATTCCATACCACCAGGTGTAGGAGCAGAAGATGAAGCCACAAGAATATTATTAGCCCCTGCAGCAACCTTATTAACCGGACAATCCCTGAGTCAATGGCATGCCTGGCCATACCTAAAGCATTTTTCCTTTCCTTTATCATCATAACCTTGATGTGAACGACCAAAAAATTGATAAAGAGGGCATGAAGAAACTAAATGATGTCCGCTTGACTGAGATTAAGTACCCTGCGCCCAAAAATTGTCACCACCATAATGACGTATATCGCTAGACTAATAAGGAGAACTAGCAGAAAAGTAGGAACCAGAACTCCCCTTTTTGCTGCTATTTGCCACCATCTCGACCACCCTGAGATTAAGCACTTTCTTAATTAAAAAAACCTGCTCTTCTTACCTATCTTTCTCCAAACTTTGCCTTCTTCCTCTTTTCATCCTATTCCTATTGCTTATGAACAGTCAACCTAGAGATATCCATATCCTTAATCAACAAGGCAGTCTTGCTCTCCAAAATCAAATCCTAATTCAACCCAGAAGTGAATATCCTCATTCTATCCCATATGTCAGCCACCAAATCAGGAGCATACCTTGACAATTAGTGAAAATTCAAGGAATATTCTTTGTCATACATTCTCCCCTACTTGAGGTTCACAAACTCCTCTATTTTTGCTTCTCTCAACTCTTAGGAAAGGATATGATTCAGGAAAACACTAGAGAAGGCATCCCATAAGGATGACTTATCATCATATCCTCTATCCCTATCCCACTCTTCGTACCATTGATATGCAACATTAAATTTTACCCCCTCCACATTAGTAGCCTGTATTACCTGAAATACCTTATTTATCTCATCAAAGAAGCCTTGTGGATCCTCCTTCACCTTTACTCTAAAAAAGTGGGAGGACTCATCGTCATAAATTGGCCAACCCTTGTAGCCTCACAGATAAAGCACTAGACACATCCCACTCAGCTTGAGCAGTAACTAGATTCACAATAGCATGAATAGACTAATAAAGGACTAGTAGAACCTGGTGGAACTCAAGAACTATCAGGGATAGGACCATGAGATTGAAGATTAACCCCAGAAGTAGGATACACCCCTTTAGCATTACCCCTAGATAGGATAGAAGAATTTCCTTGTGCTCCAGATCTATGAGAAACGATCTAAATAATGAACAAACAAGGATTAGAGAAGATTCCAAGATTGGGACTCCAAGCTTGAAAATAAAATATTAAGAAAATGAAACATTCCTAAATGCCTTGTAGCCTCTCCCTTATTAGTGTGGAGTGCTACATACCCCTAAAAGAGACTCTACCTGACACGGCTTTGTGGATTCACAATTGACCATTAAAATAGGCTCTATACCAACTTGACACGACCCACCCTGGGGTCTTATCATAATGGGCATCCTAAGTTCAATCAGGATCAGAGCCCACCCCCATTACCTAACCCAACCTCCAGCCGCCTACCCTAAGTTGGCTGAATTTTGAACATGTAACAAAATAGTGTAATAGCTCACATAATGACTCTAGGAATAGTTCACAACCGTGACCAACCCAACCGAGTCCAACCATTCCATACCAATAATCCAACCATACTAAACAAGGGCCATAAACTAGAACATAACCAAGGACGTTTCAAAATATAATATAATCGATCCCAAAATTAAATATGACAGAACAATGAGAAATTATGTCCAATGATTCTAGCCTCCCAGCTTATTCTAATGTCAAGGTTGACAACTATATTGATCTCGCCCATTCCAACACATAGAAGTGCCACAAAGCCTCTAAACAAAAGAGTAATAAAATTTAGTTGGGACATGCCCTCAACTATAGCCAAAAAAAATATCCAAAATAAAACCAAGATGTTTAGAAATATCCATAACATAAAATAGAGCCTTTCAAAAGGATCGAAGCTCACCACTTTAATCCAAATATTGTCCCCGAGTTAATCACTATGTAGGAGGAGTAGAACAATTGGTTTCTACGTAGCGTGGGTATACAATTGCCAGTAGACGGGGTTAGCGAGTGACCTCTAATATGATCTCAGGGTAAGAATAAAATAATGTTATTTATAAAACCAAGTAAAATCATCCATATGCACATAACCATATATATATAACCATGATGGAAAAAGGGATCAGGTTTAGCATGCCTTTAAAACCTTTACTTAGGTTGTGTAGCTTTGCTGTCCTAAATCACTCATGGGCTAAATGAGTTCAGCTTCCCCTGTTGAAAGGGCCCCAGTGTGTGTAGCCACATAACCAGAGAAGTATCTCATGAGATGACTAGTTCATCCCCAAAATAAAGTGTGGCATCATACATACAGTCACCAAGACCAACCTTATATCGGCAAATATGAGTTTCCAATTTTGGTCCCCCAGGACCTCAACTATCCATGACTTTGTTACATATCCTATCATTATTAACCAATTAAAACCAATTTATAAATAACCAAACCATTATCCATTTATTAACCAAGACCATTGATATTGGTATCGTCATACCAATCCTTACTTATAAGTATCATTCATAGCTAACCATTTATAGGTTTAAGGGGACTTTCAAGTGCCCTTCCATTTATCATATTAAATCACTTGGGAGACTTCCATGTTCCCCACAAGTAGGGGTGACAAAATTATCTCAAACCCAAATGACTAGCCTAAGGTTTGATGGGTTTGGGCAAGAGTGATTTTGATTATGGGCTAATTTAGGCTAATCCAAGTCAACCCATTACAAATCACCAATCCAAATAGACACATGATGATGCCCAAAATTGACCCATGAAATTGCTTAAAGCTTATAAAAAATCTTATTTTATTAATGGGGGGCTTACAAAAATAGTCTAGGTTTCAACAAAATGAGAGTATTTCTAGCCGAACTTTCAAAATTAAAATCTATAGCATTTCTTTCTATTTTTTTTTATTTTTTTTATTCTATTTTATCTGTAGCCTCTACTTCTCTTTCTTTTCCATTTTTTCCTTTTTTCGTTTTTTCTTTTTACCTTTTTAATTTCCTCTTTTTTGTTTTTTTCCTCTTTCTCATTTTTTTCGTTTTTGTTATATTTTATATTTTATATGTTTTTTATATTTCTGAAAAATATGGTTACGTCAAGTACAAGTCATGGAAGATGCTAGGTACATCATAACCGTCTATTGTATTTATATTCACTATCATTTGTTTCTTTTATCTCTTTTTTATTTTCTTTTACTTTTGATTATTATTTTTTAATTTTCATGTATTTTTTCTCATTTTTTCATTTTCATATTTTCCCCCTTTTTTATTTTTCTACTTCTTATTTTTTTTTCTTCTTTTTTAATTTATTTTTTTATTTTTTGTTTTCTTTTCTCTATTTTATCTATAGCTTGTATTTCTCTTTATTTTTTAAAATTTTTTATTTCTCACCGTTATTTATATTTTATACAATTATACTTGTATTTTAAAGTTCACTCTTGTGTTTATATTTCTATTTTATAGTTCACACTTGTATTTGTATTTTATAGTTCTCACCATTATTTATATTTTATATGATTTATGTTCAATGATACGAATTGCATTTTATTAGTACAAATTGAACAATACAAATATAAATAATAAATTACAAAAATAAAATGTTAAACTATACAAATAGAACGTTTACATTTGTATCAAATGATACATGTTTATACAACTTGAACCATACACATTAAAATGTACTTGTTTTTATAGAAATGCAAATGATAAACTTGACATACAAATACTAACGATAAATTTGTATTGAATGATATATTGCATATTAAATATTTTTAGACTCAAGTAAATATAATTGAGTAGACACATTGAGTTGAGTTTATGACTCAAACAAACACTTTGTTCTTGTTCTTGTTCTCTTTTTTTGAAGCTTTGTGTTTGGCTTAAATAAGGAAGTATTTGGATTTTCTTTCCATTTTGAACAAAAGTGAATTTTGTTTTTTACTCATTTTCTATTTTATTTCATAGGGACAAGGGAGTACAATAAGTTTGGTAAAAGTGGAGATAGTCAGCTGGTTGAAGTGTCATGATTCACCAAAAAGTAGATATAACACTTTTGCTATCTATATTGAGGCCGGACTAATTTAGTTATGTCATAAAATAAACCATTGTCTTCCAAAGATAGACTCTATTCACAAGCCTTGAAATTGAAATCTTTAACTAATGATGAATTCACCTACTATTCTACCACAATATTTAGTAGTAAGTAAAGGGAAATTGGAAATTGAATTTCATCAGCTACAGATTCTTGGTTAGTCCGTGCTTACAAAATAATTATATTTGCTCAAAACAAGTAAATGGAAATAATTAATATTTTTTTAAGTTTTAAGGAAAGTAAAAGCAGTAGAAATTATGAAGAAAGAAATGATAAGAACTGATGTGTTTCATTTTTTGAAGTTACAATTATAAATAATTTTAATAAGGAAAATTTCCCTAAATGAAGAGAAATGACATACATTTTCATATTCCTTAAAACTTTTTGTATACAAATACAAATGATAAATTATATTCACAGCTAAAGTATTCAAATATAAATAATAAATTTATTTGAAATATATATGATACAAATAAATATAAAATTCAAAAAATATATAAAATATAAAATACGACAACAATAATAAAAAATGAGAGAAAGGAAAAATCAATTACCAAAAAATAAAAAAAGGAAAAAAATGACAAAAAAAGGAAAAAAATGAAACAGAGCAAAAAGAAAATTTAAAAAGGTTGCAACGAAAAAAGTAATAAAAACAAAAAATAGATTAAAAATGAAAAAAAAAGAAAATAAAAATAGAAAAAAATAAAAAGGAAAAAAAACCAAAAAAGAAAAAAAGAATAAAAAATTGAAAAGGAAAAAAGAGGAAAAGGTAAAAAGACAAAAAAAAACTTGCTGGCATTTTTAATTTGATTAAACTTGCATTTGGGTGGGTTGGGTTATAACCTATAACCCATAGTTTAGCCCATCATGACCCAAATGCATTTAGGCAGGGTTGGGCATTAGCCTAATTATTTGTTCAGCCCATCTTGACCTGCCCAACTTCATCTCAACCCACCCATTTGCCATCCCTACTTACAAGCACAACCAATTAGCCTTTAGTCTTTCCAAACCATTTAAACCATGCACAATTCCTTTACCAAGTTTAAAACATGCAAGAGTTCCATTAAAAGAAGTCTATGCAATGAACATATATTTATAAATATTTTGTCAAACACATTAGAGGCATAATATGACCAAAACCAATTTCAACTACCAATAAACCATTCCCATTCAATTCAATTATCCAAAACCACCATTAATGCATATAAAAGCATAATTAAAACCATGGGAAACCATAACCAACCATTTAATATCAAAACCCCCAAGTCATATTTGAAACTCAAAATTATGTAATAGTAAAACCATGAAAACAATCATATAAACCATGCCTTTAAGTATATTTAACAGTGAGCAAAGAGAACATGCCTTAAACCAAGATGGTGACGGAAAGTAATCACCAAGACAACCCCCAAATTGATCCCTTAGTTGAAACACTACTTCCCCTTTCCCAAGAGCTCTTGAGAGAGTTATGAAGTGTTAAGGAAGAGTTTCTAAGTGTTAATGAATAGAATAATAGGGTAAATAACCTTCCAAATAGGTTAGAAGTTGTGGGACCCTATTAGTATAAGTGGGAAGGTGTTTGGAATACCCCACTTAAGTTGCAAAAAAATCCCATCACAAGGATATGTCTTACCCTCACGAGTCATACCTTCCTAATACGATTGGTATCCTCTACTCATATCCTGAACCTTCACCTTTAGACCAATCACTATCCAGTATACGACTTATCCAACCAAGTCATAACCACAATATATGATTCATACCCATTACTCGTATCCCTGGTAGAATAAAATACCTAGAGGATTGAACACCCGCTACCATTCGAGTCTTTCGTACAATTCGTACCCTAGCTTATGGCTCATGGTGATCCACTTGTACTAAGATCCAACCTAAGTAACCAAATTTAAGATTAAGTTAAGGAGCCAAACAATCCCTAACCACAAACACAACTCATACCCTAAGTCGTATCCATTCCAGTAACCAAGATACATCCCACCAACCAACACTGGTTAGTATACGATCAGACCATATCATTTGTACCCCAACATATGACTCATACCTATAAGTCGTATTGGGTCCAGAGATTAAAATCCCAAGGAATTTTCTAAGGTACAGAAACTAAGGTGTTTCATTACATTAGAAACTCTTGTACTAATTTTATCAAGTTTTGGAACTATCTTATGTATTTTAGTATTTTATTTCATTGATTCTACATTGTTTTCCATTCTCTTGGTCGTTACTAATAGTTTCATACTATGGGTTGGTTTGCCTACTAGTGGGTTATAGAAGGCTTTATCACGACTTGAGAAATTGGGTCGTGACAAATTGGTATCACAGTCTAATTTACCAGTGTCTTGGTACAAGAGCTAAGTGACTATTAGAGTCCTACAGATCAATGTGAAGACATTTATAACCTATCATCAGAGGCCATAGGGCATTCTTAGGATATTCTAGCCTTGACTCCTTATTGTGTGGCTATATTTCTATAATCCTTAAGTATGTTTTTTGATTCTATTCTATCCTATATAGATGATGCAAGATTATCGATATTTGTGTACAAAACTTCTGCATGCATTTCTAGAGTTTTAACGCAATATTAGATTAAGGAGTCAGGGATGGATGTCGAAGATCTTTAGTGTTGGCCAGAGGATTTTGGGCCATCTCAGGATTCGATGGGGTTTATGATTGCTTCATCCATTCTAGGTTCAATATTTGGTATCACGAGTATTTTTATAGATACCTCACAGTTAGGGATGATATTTGGTTCATCAGGCAATTCCCAAGCCAGAGTTGGGTTTATTGGTATTCAACAAGATTCTTTGATAGTTTTAAAGTATGAGATTGGTTTTCTTGAGTGTGCTAGGCATATTCTGATTCTTTATCCTTCAAAGCATGGCATGGTGTACAGATTTATCAGAGTACTAGAACTGCCACTCTATTTGGCATCAAACCATTTAATAGTAGCTGGGTCTTTTTTCTCTCAAGTTGTGAATTATGCGAGGTCTACATAGAGAGAATATATTGAGACTTATCGTGGTGTAGGTAAGAGGCCATGTCTTTAGTACAATATTATTAGAATTCCACTTGGGAGTGAGGATTCACTCGGTGGATAGCCTATTGGTTCTACATATGTAGCATTTTAGACTATGAGTGGCTCTCAGATTACTCATGATGTTCTTTGCAAGAAGACTTCTCATCGAATATTATGGAGTATTTGGTATGGGTCTTCAGGACATGGAAACCATTCTAGATCAGCAAGGGCAGCATCCCAGAGTATTCTAGGAGCTTGGTTTAGTTGTGGCGACATTGGACATTTGTCTAGAGAGTTCCCTATACTTTAGTTGGTTATTTAGGCAGATTTAGCTAACACATGACTGATATCTGTAACTAAGCACTGAATAATATTACTAATATAAATGCAGAAACATAGACTAAAAGGCCATAAGGTTTAATACTAAAAATATGGCATGACAATACCAAAAATGAACAAAAATACTAAAAATACCAAAGTCTGAAAGCCTCTAAACTGTCTGAATAAGGGGTTTATGGGATAATCCCCCAAGTAACTCCATCTACCGAATACTAAATATGATGAATAAATGAAATAAAATAACATCCTCGGATGAGGAGGACGCACTGCTAGTCTGCTTGTTGAACATCTGACCTACTAATAATGCTCTAGATCTCATACGTCTAAACCTATGGTATAAAAAACCCTAGCACAAAAGAAAAGTATATGTCAGTACATGTAAATGTACTGGTACACAAAGTAAGGTAAGTCTGAATGCAAAGGTTCATATGCATGAACTAAAAACTGACTGAGTAACATGAACATGACTGCGTGAGAATACATGCATGAATACATAACTATAATTGAAATCATAAGGATTTTGAATACTGAGTTTTTTGATAACATAAATTATTGAAACTGATATAAATAAAAACTGAGTTGAATATGTCTGACAGTCCTGATTCTAATTGAACTAGCTGAGTTTCATACTGAGCTGGGTGACTGCATTTGGCAGTCCTGAAATCTATAGAACTATCTAAGTCCTATTTTTAAGACTGAGACTTAGACTGTGGAAGGTAGTCATCTAACCGGCATGCCCTAAATAAGATAATATAGATGAGTTGGGGTCCAATCTGTAACCCCAATTGGAAGAATATCAATACCGCACCACTAGTAAAGACAAGCTGTGAGTGACCTTCATCTGATAGTGTCCCTTAAGGAGAATGGTGAGACCTTCATCTGACAGTGTTAAACCATCTAATTAACCCTCAACTGTTAGTGTTGATGTCTCAACCTATGCTGGCTACATAGTTCTGGAACACAAGGATTGCTTCTAAGGGTTATACCCTCTACTGTGAGTATGTGCCCTCATATTTGGATTCATTCAGTGCTAAATTCTACTCCTAACTGAATAGACACTGAATTTGTTAAACTAAACTGAACTAGACTAAGTTCACTGAGTTTCTTAAGAGTTTGACTCTGGCAATCTGCAACAATACTAACAAACGTGATAGGTGATGTAGCTCGCTAAGATCGCACTGGTCCACTATTTTGGGATTCCAAACATGGCCTAAATGCAGTTCGAAAAATTCAAAAATTGTCCAGGAATACCTATTGACCTTTCTGATCATGAATTAACAAAAGTATAGACCATTAAAGGACATTTAGTTAGCAAAATGAGATTTCCAACTTTTGAAGGCTAAAAATAAACTAAGTCTGGAAACTTAGCTAGAATTTTCTAAGCTTGGGACCCCTTGACAAGTTTAAAGGACTGAATTAAGCTAGGAATTTTGTGGGATCTTACAATATGTTCCTTGGCATCCTAGAGTTCTTGAGGTATGTTATTATTTTTGGGAGGATAGTTATTTCAGTCGGGAGTTCCCTCAATATCAGTTGGTCAACAACTTAGGGTAAAATCATGTTTCTCTCCACATTAGTGGTTTTAGGGGTTTTCTACCACTATAGAGAGAACAACCACTGGTTTAAGAATGTCCTTTATGTGTGAATATTAGTCACTTATCTTATTCAAATTAGTCTCATAGTATTGTGTCACCTCAATTAGAGGCAGTGTGTTTAGTGCCTCAGTTGATGATTTAGATGCTAAGTCCGAGTTTGGACCCATTCAGATTCATTATCTCTCAAACTCGTCAAGTATGTGACTTCAAATTTTGTTGTGATAGGTGTGCTTTTATTTCCTACCTTTATTTTTTTTATTTGTGTTTATTAGGGTTCTCGTACCCATCAATGATTGTATGCCTTGGTAAGTTTATATCGATTGTTGTGTACCCTGATATAAAGTTCATAATTATATGACTACCCTCCTAGATTATTTATTTTAGTGGTAGTTAGTGGATCATTATTTATATTTCCCTGAGGCTGTAACATTTGGGTTCGAGTCCCATTTACCTTAGCATATTGTCCTTCTTATAGTTCTATAGTGGTACTTGTTATTGATTTTCATTTTTGGGTACTACCTATTTTTATGCTAATATTTGTATTAATATTGTTATTTAATCGATCCACTCTTGATAGTTGATTAGACTAGTATTATCCAAATAGAATTCTATTCCTCGTGGTTTTTATTTGTTAGTATGTGAAGCTAGCTCGGTACGATGCTTTCTCTCCCGTTTCAAGGTGAGGTTGGATATTTTTCTCTTTCATTGGTTGTAGAATGGATTATGCTATTGAAGGTAAGATGGCTTTCCATGGTTTTGTTGTGGTTTTAGAGTTGGTGATTGGGTTATGTCGCCCGTTTGTGAGGTTGACTAGTTTGGGGTCCATCCGTTTAATTTTACTAGTTCATCACTAGGTAGTGGTTTTGATATTGATGTTGGGAGGTTTTGGATTCATCTTTCAATTTTGTCATATTTATCTCCTAGTGGTAGCTTTGATCTTAGTATAGTGTGGATTTGGACTCTCTGTTCTTTCCGTGATGTGGTTCTTATTTTAGTGGAGTTAAAGAGTTAGAGATAGGTTATCTTTCCTATGACAATTTCCTAATTTAGTGGATTGAGTGTTCGTTGCCTAGATAGAGTATTTTATTGCCTAGTTTTCAATTAAGGCTACATTTCTCTGAGTTACTAAAATTTTTGCTATTACTAAAGTGGTGTGCAACCTTGGTGAGTTCTTGAGTATGTTCTGGTGGTTCATGCCCTCTATCAAATATGGAGTTGATTTTTTGTGCTTCTAGTCTATGATTTATCCTTTATTGAAATTTTATTCTTTAGCTATATTTTGATTTTTGTTCCGACATAATTTAGTAAGGATATGTCTGATTTGGATAGTAAGGTCAATTTCAGTATTTGATTTTAGTTCAGACTTGTTGGCTCAGATTTAGACTTGGCACATTGGGATAGCGATTTAGAGGTTATGAAAAATTTAGAGTGGGGATGTTTCTCTATATTCTAGTTTGGTTTGGGTAGTTGAGACTGAGTGCTTCAACCTTGGTGTTGAGATTTCAAAAGAAAGTTGTAGAGCTTGGGCATAACTTGCATTTTCAGATTTATTTCAGTTAGGATTTCATTTATAGGATAACTAAGCCTATCCCTTGTCTACCTTTTTGGTCTTCTTTAGTTCAGATGGATTGTGGTTGATAGGGGTGTAGATGATAGTTTATTAGCATGGTATTGGTTCTTTCAGCTTTGACATCAGGTTTTAACTTTTGTTTAGATTCTGGATGATCTACTTAGTATGATTGGTATGCTTGAGTTAGATTCAACATGGCTTCATCCTTGGTTGTTAGGATCTCCTGGAGTGGATCGTCTGTGATAAGCATTTGTGCTTTAAACTCCTGGCTTTCAGTTTTGAAGGTCATCCGGATCGATTGTAGCATTGGTATAGATTGCAGACCTTGGTTGTCTCCATTTTTGTGCCTACATAGTGCCTTATGGGATTATTCTCATGCTTTCTTTTATGGATTTTTGATGGAGAAATTTTTGTTCTTTGGATTCACTATAATGGGATTGCATGAACAGGACTCAGGTGATTTTCTATGTAGTTTAGAGAGGATAACATGTTTGGGAAGGCAAAACAAGGTTATATTTAGATTGGAGTTGGTTGCATGACTCATGCCTTGGTTTGACTTTGGCTTGGATGAGTTTTCATTTGATTGTGCCGGTATCGGTATGGTATAGTGTGTCGTGGTTTGGATTTGCATACATCAGCATTCCTTGATTCAGTTGGAGGCAGTTAGTGGTTGAGGCTGAGTTTTGGATATTTGAGAGTAAAGTATAGAAGTTAGCTGGAAAACGGATATTTGTGGTAAAATCCCTTTGAACCATTATTTCTTCTTGGAGGTTATATGAGAAATCATGCTCGGAGCCTACGAGCTCAGTATGTTATCCCTTCAAGCTTTCATGATCATTCTATCCATTGACTTTCGCGGGATGAAAGTTCTTTTAGTAGTAGATATTGACCCTATAGGTTATTTCCTCAATTTTTATGCATTTTCAAAATTTTGATCCTTCCCACAGTGGTTACGGGTCATTTATGACTTTCCAAAACTGTTGGTTTGATTATCAAATAGTTCATTTGGATTTTAGGCTCATTTCTCTATTTTGGAGCTTCCGCCATTTAGGATTTGGTCTTGGACCAAAACTCCTAGAATATGACCTCGGATGAGAATTCCAACAATGTCCTCAGCTCTGGAACGTTGATTTTAGTCTAGGGGGACCCTTTAGATCTGAGACTTTTGGACTTATTTTTGGCTATTAGACAGATTATATAAAAAATAAAACTATAGGTGTGGTCCCACATTAATTGAACTGATCTCGGATAAAAGTTTTGATGATTTTATTGGATCAAAAATGCATTCTATAATCAATTTTCACTTTTGGTTTATGTTCATAGGGTCCCGGATAAGTTTTGAGGGTTAAATACAATTTTTGGAAGTTGCTGGTGTCGGTGTGGCCACTTTAGCAGTCGTTGACCATTTGACTAACCGCTAAAGTGATCATATAACTACTTTACTGGGTTTTTTTACCTTCTTATCAGATTGCTTTAGCGGTCAAAGTGCCTCTTTAGCTGTTATCATTGGGTATAAGACCCAAAATCATATTTTTGACATTTTGGGAGCTAGAAAGCTCCGATTTTGATGATTTTTGATGCTTTTTCTCATAGAATAATTGTGTAAATATTTAGAACTCTATTTTTTCTATTTCCCAAGAACTTATATTTTATTTTTCATAATTTCCATCCAAGTTGAGAATCAAACCCCATTTTCTTTATTTTGGGGGTTTGGGAGCTCACATTTGGGTGATTCCACAGGAGTTTCTAAGATTTCTTTCATGGGTAAGTTTTATAATCTTATAATTATAATTTTTCCATCTATTATATCTGCAAAATAACTTGAAATTATGGATTTCAAAATGGGTTTGGGGGTTTTTATTGGTAAAGCTTGAAAATAGTTATTTTATGATTTGAACCTTATTTTTATCTCATTTTTTCTTGGGTTTTCAGATGTAGGCTCCTATGAGCATGAGGAACATATTTCTAAAATAAAATTATGGTTTTATCCCTTTTATTTTCAAACCCATTTTCAGGGTTTGTTTTAAGATCCGTCTTGAATATAGCAATACAAGTCTCATTTTACTCTTAATGAAGTATAGATTATAATTCTGATAGCGGCGATATTTCATGATCATGGAGTGAAGAAAGGAAATTTTTGGTTGATTCAAAGATTATGGTTCGTGATGTGGTGATCTTACCATTCATTCGAACTCAATATTCATACGCATTACCTTGTTTTGGATGAATAAATGAAACACAATTGTGAGCAAATACACTAATATCCACTCTTTGCATGTATAGAGTTGAAAAGATATAAAGATGTGGAATGGAGCTTAAATTGATTAAAAAGGGAACCAAAAAGTGCAACTAAAGACTTAAGCAAAAATGCCTCAGGTACCATGGTCATGGTCTGCTGACCGCGATCGCAGAAGTTAGCCGCGGTAGCTGCCAGACTCATGTTATTACGGCTTAGCGTAACAATTTAGCCCAAGGGAAAATCTTTAAATGTACGTCGCTGAACCCAATTTTGGCCAAAAAGACCTAAACCCTTGATGGATGTATCATGATTCCATCTTCCCCAATTTTTAGATTTTAGCTCTTGACTCCATAGTCTCTATTTTTGGAGAAGAAAATATTGTGTAAATTTTGGATGAAGAATACATTGGAGACTTTCTAAGTGGAAGATTTTCTCACTACCATTGTTGATATTGTGGGAGAGCCAAGTTTGAAGTAACATTCACTTAAATCTTCAATAATTTATTTCAATATAGATTATGGGTATATATATGCTTATTTATCTTATGTGTAGCTAAATCTCCCTCTTGGGATTATGTGTGAATAAGGGTTAAAGTGTGTGTGGGTTGTTAATGTTAGCATCTATTTGGTAATTCATGTTTATGGGTTTTATCATTGCTATGCTAATTTGGTTGGGATTTAATGGCTGAAATCCCCAAATACCCATATGGGTTTGATAGGTAAAAGTTCCAAGCTTTAGAAAGCTCAAGTCCATCTTTGAAAGACGAGTTTTGGGTGAAATGTAGGAATCCATATCATCCTTGAAAGAGGATGTGGAAACCAAAGCAATTATAGAAAATTATGTGTGTAGTTTGCTAAATTTTCACTATCTTAGACATAAGGGTGAATGTGAGGATGGCTATACCGTGTATATCATCCTATAAATAGGGATGCCTACATTGAGGTTATGGTTACAAATTATTGAACACACCCATTAGGTATTTGAAAGAATCAATGGATGAAAGTTTGGTGTTTTGTCGAAATACTAGCATCAAAATCTATAACAAAGCCTACCCATATTTGACTTAATAAATTGATGTTGATTACTAACTCCCAGATGTCACTCCTTTGGTAATGCATAATCACAAGATCCGTGCTTAATTGTTAAACTCTATTTATTCATAGCCTCGAATTTATACTAGAAAAATACAAAAAAAAAAAAATACTAGTGTAGGAACCTATCTCCCTCATTTTATTTTTTTGTATCATTTGTTTTAATTTAACTTGTATCTATCATTTCAAATTAATTTGATCTCCACTCATGTTGTTCCTCGTGGATTCGATCCCGACTCCAAAGTCGGGAAAATATATTGACGACAACCACCTTGCTCTTCATTTGACATGTAAGTTGAGCATTATCAAAGAATGGCGTCATTGCTGGGGAACAATTTGGCATATTAAGTTAGTTTGAAATTTTAGTTTGACATTTAGATTTTCTTTTATTTCTACTTTTTGCTATGTAATCTTACGACAAATATGAATTTGGTGGTTGAAACTCCTATATTGACGGCCTATGTCTATATTGTGATAGACCACACTTCACGAGATATTGTAGCTATGCACCTCGCAAAGAAATGGGATTGCCATCTCGATCTTAGAGGGAGTATGGTTATAACTCATGTGGAAGTCAAGATGGACATAGGGATGATTGCCCAAATTCCCCCTCTCCCTATTATACTAACCGAATTACTAGTTCTTCTTATAAGATTGATAGGTCCTACGATGAGAGGAAAGAGGATCAACAAACTAGGCTCATTGGTTTTGAAGCAATGCTTCAAACCATTTTGGACCGGGTAATTACGACTGGGGAGAACGAGCAGGATATGCATCAATCCTACGAGGTGTTCACAAGGGCTCATTCATGAAAAAGGAATTGGGAAAGAATACTATCCTTGTAAATATCACAACCATTCCAACTCCTCAAGAGGAGGTTTATAAAGAAAAAAAACCAAGCTATAATGATGAGCTTGGTAGCAAAGACTACTCAGTGGCTTCCCAATCATCCAACTCATATGAGAACGAAGAGGCCAAAATAAAAGAAATAGTACTAGAGTCAAAAGAAGAATCAGTGCATACCTCTTATGATGACTCTAGTTTATTTTGGGGTGAAGATGCTTTGGAGGAAGCAATTCCAAAATTAGGGGGTTATACCTCATTCAACCCACTTTTCAATATTGCACCTCGAGGATGTGATGAGAATCCATTCACCGAGTCAAATGATGGATAGTAGGGAGACGAAGTACGATTCCTACATTTTGGACTTTGACATTTCAAAGAAGCACATGGAACCCAACCCATCATTAGCCAAGGAATTCAAATTTCTATGTATGAGGAATGTCCTATTGATGTGTTCACTCTTACCCAAGGAACTAATTCGAAAGCTTGATGTAAAGTTAGGTAAAAGAATTAGAGTCTTCAAAATGGAGAAACTAAAGCTTGCTCACCATGTTCTCACATCTTCCAAGTTTCACCTTGAAAGATTTGAATCTCCAATCCCTCTGGCGCTCATTGCATATTGAACAAAGTTTGGGATGGAGGTTCAATTATTCTAAGCGGAAGCATAAAATAAAGTAGTGGAGGTGTCATGCAACGACATTAATGTAAGAGCTCTATGGGATACATCCCATCATACCATGAAAAATGGCCCATATCCTTTTATTTATGCATGATAGAGTTGATTTTATTTTTCTATTTGTTCATGCATAATCCATGAAAAGGTGATTACTTGGAGAAATTTTAATTGAAATTGAAAAAGGGAGTTGTGAAAGTGGCATGTTGGACTGAACAACAAAGTTCATAAGCCTAGATTTTAGCCTCAATTACTACAACCGCAGTCCATGTCACCATGATCACGGAGGCCGTGAGTCCGCGATCGCGGAACTAGGACCACAATTATGGTCATACCAATTTAAATGGCCATCCAAATGCTATTTTCCCACATGTTCATTCTCAAAATTCTCATGTATGTTGGCATTGTGTAGAGTATCCAAGATTTCATTTCAAACCTTTTTCATAATTTATCTGGTATGTAGTCTGAAACTCCCTTACTTTTATTGTCATTATATGCCCGGAACAAGTAGTTTAGAAATAGGTAAGGAAAATGAATGTTTTTAAAATGCCAAAATTTTGCTTGTTTGTGTTGATTGTTGTGGTTAGAAGCTGTAGGGTGTCTACACGTCATTTTGGGAAGTTTTGAGTACCCATATTTTAGCCTAAAATGGTTGAAACTGACGTGTATATTATGTGTTCATTCAATACCCAAATGAGTTCAATGTGAATTCCTTCAAGTTTGGGTCTAAAATCTAGCAATCTAGGCTTACTTTATCTGATCATGATGTTTATGTGCCTAATTGGAAGATAAATTTGGTGTTAATTTTGCGTATCTTAAGCGATTGAATAACTGTTAATTGTGGTCTCATGTTTCATGATCATGGTTTTAATGATTGTGATTGCGGAAGTAAGACGCGGTCAATACTCCGCAATCGCCATACCTGAGGACAGTTATCAGTAGAAATCAAAATTTTTGCATATCTATTTTTCACCCCAGAATCTCCTATAGAATTGCCACATGCTCTTTTCTTGTTAATCTAGCATAAGGATTCACAGTAAAAGATGGTGAAGATGGAAAATAAGAGTGAAAAATTCTTCACCGAGATGTGGAGAGGGCTAAAGGGCATTTTCAAGGTGCTCAAACCTAAGGAGCATCTACCTTCCCTGAGGTTCGAGAGTGGTGATGGAGCCCCTGCTGAGTGGTCTAGTGCTTATAAAGATGTATTTGATACAAGGTTTACCAGAGAGAGAATTTCTTAAGGCAGATTCAGGGAGACCCCTCTTACTCTTGCTTTATTGTACATGCAGTAAGGACACTGCATTCCTTTTAGTTTTGGGTGCCCCCGGATTTGTAGTGTTTTGATGTTATTATGATGGATAATTCATTCGATGTTATATTGTTGCTTTGAGATGAAATTTTGGATACTACTTTGTTTTTCTTGTGAGATGCTACATTTTGGGCAGCCGGTTGGTGCCCACATTTAATGGATTATCATGCTTTTCGTTTATTTCTAGTGTTCTTTTATTTTAACTTTGGTGATGCATGACTAGCTTTACCCTATAATGGATTGAGTGACGACATTCTTAAGGGTAAAGTGACAGCGTACAAGCACACACACAAGTGTACGTGGTCTACCAAGTAGTAAAGTGGCCTTAAAGAAAGTCGAGTTATCGATGCCACAGGGACTTGATTTAACAACTATAGAATTTTAGTTCACAGTTAAGATTCAATTGGTGAAAGAGTAACCAAAAAGAGTTTATAATTTGTAAACTAAAGTAAAGGAAATAATGCATAAAATAAAGGTCTTGAAACAATCAATAGGATAAAACCCAGGTTAAAGCACTTCAAACAATCATACTATGTAATTGAACTTCATTCATTAACTTATCCTGGTTGTTGATTCGCAGGGTTAATTGCATGATCATGGTCTCCCAACCTCTAATCATTTACCTAATTTGGACTTTTCAACTACATCGTTGAGCGGGGATGTAATAATCCAATTAAGTGTTTGAAAGCTGTCATCCTACGTTTGAATCAAGTAAGACATCTAAGTACATCCCTGTCCTAGACGCTAATTCAAAATCTTTATTTCATAAAAGAATAAAAATCATACTTTGTTTATTCCCCTGTTCTATCACCCTATTACATCTCTAGAGATCACAAGGGTGCCAATACATGTATTTTTCGAGTGATAAATCCATCAAATAGTTAAATTAAGAATAAACAAACAACCAATAATGATAAGTAAATCAAATGAAATTAATTTGAAACAATCGTACTCATGTAGTTGGCTTTAACCCCGGAAAGGGAGTTTTTAGCCACTCATAGCCATAATCAAAATCCAAATAATTGTATGAATGATTAAAATCATAAATAAAGATAAATTAAATAAATAAAAACATAAAAAAAGTTATGGTAGCCTCCAATCTTGTTCCAAGCGATCGAGGGTGTTCCAAAATGATTAAAACGTGATTTAACACGTTATATTTATAGTAAACAAGTCATAAAATAAATAGGATTAGGTTTCCACGTGATACTCCTTCATCTAGGTAATTGTTTAAACTTTTATGGTAATCGTATCGCGGTGACATGCCAATCGCCATAGGACCGCGATGCGGCGTAATCGCGCCAAGATTCTGGAATTTGAAGAACGCTGATTGATTTTTTCACCGGGACGCAGTGGCTCCTTCATAGATATAACCACCACGGCATGGTGGGTCACTATTTTAGTCGCATTATGAATATATTGGTGGGTCACATGATTCCGGGTGAAGC
The DNA here is from genome assembly GCA_030864225.1 of Capsicum baccatum var. pendulum. Classification (NCBI taxonomy): domain Eukaryota; kingdom Viridiplantae; phylum Streptophyta; class Magnoliopsida; order Solanales; family Solanaceae; genus Capsicum; species Capsicum baccatum. The sequence continues at coordinate 131,378,441 of CM061557.1, forward strand.
TCCAAGCACGTACACTTGCCCAATATATTTAAGGTGTCCAAATTGCGTCCAGCTTGTGTCTTGTGCTTCCATGGTCATTTCCGAGCCTTCTTAAGTTGTTTCCACTTGATTTGAAGCTTTTATATAATTAATATATCATCATAATCTATTAATAAATTACTATATAATTAAACACAACAATTTACAGCTCAAAACAACACAACATTCTCAGCAGTGAACTAAAAACATGATCTAAGCATAGGCTAATTTCACTTTGATCTTTAACTTGTTGTTTTGACTCTTATCTTGATCCAATTTACCCTTTAACATTATAAATAAGATTTTTCACATATAAATACATAATAAAAACCTTATGAACTCATTAAATATGCTATAATCCAACACGATAGACTCGACAAACGCCTAGCTCAAACTGGTCACACTAGTTTTCTCGGTGGAATTTTAAATGATCAATTTGAATCCAAACTTATTTGAAAATACCATTAAACATTGTTAAATCATACATGGAAACTTGAATGATTATTTATATCGTTATCAACACATAAAGCACATGAATTATCCTCAAAATAAAGCTAAGGCTAGAATATCAACACTAGAATGCATAAATACACCCAACATCACCACCCCACACTTAAAGACTTGTTCGTCCTCGAACAATTCTTCACTATAAGAATCATGATATGAAGAGACTCCACACTTCTACTAAATCCAAGTAATTCAATATAGCACTATAATGACTACATGGAATACAATTTTACAACACTAAGCATGTTATACACAATTGAAAGCTCAAGAATCCTACTTCAAAAAATCCTAGCCTCAAGAATGGAATCCACAAGTGGAAAACTCATGTATATTGCTCAATATAAGGCATTATACAAATCACCCACATTTATCAAACATGTGCCCTCACAACAAGAGATTTACCCATAATCACTCATAATAATACAAATTATCTTAATGGGTATACAAATCATGTTACGGCCACCCTCACAAAGAATTCAAAAATTACACATAATGAACCATAGGCTTGCCCTTAGTGTGATACTCCACTAATATTAGAGTGTTGAATTTAGTATCAAATAGGTCTTTTTCAGGTTGTAATATAGGCTAAGGGACGGTTAAAAACTATTTAGGAATAGTGAATAACCTCTCTAAGAGATTTAATTCACTATATTATATATTAAAAACCAATCTCCAACAACCAAATTATACTTTTTCCATCTACCCATATCTTTTATTTAGCCCTACCTTTTTAAACCATTTTCGTAAACACATGGTGGGCGTATTGTCTATTCCTCTAAGATTCAATTTTTTTTTAGCTTTTACAATGATGGGAATATTTCTAACACCATTTACATCACTCCTAACCATCACACATCAAACATAAACACAAATAACCACTTTCTTGGCACATCAATTTCACCTTCTTCCTACTTTTTGAATTTCATACTCCTTACTTAATTATTTTTACAATTAAAGAACTTAGGAGCTTTTTGGATCAAATTAAGGACTATCAAAGAAGGGGATTAGGCTACATATGAGGCTACCAAAGACAATAGGCTAAAGTCTCAATGGGGTTTAACCAGGATTATGCATAAGGGTAGGTAAAAGAAGGTATAAAATAAGGATATCAATGAAATGCCTATATCATCTCTTAAGCCCACACTATTTATTTTTCTTTATACACACACCGGGCAAGTTCTAGACATCACATGCAATAAGGAATATACAAAAACTCACATCATACATGGCACATGCTTAACTCACATAGGATCATCATACACTCCCAACCAAATTATATCATGAAACAACATGCTTACACAACTAAAACACTTGCACCATGTAATAAAAAATAGCACCAACAAGAAAATCTTACACAAAAAAATTTTAAATTGAGCCTAAAATTGGAAATTTCCACCATCCCACACATAAAAATCTACTTTGTCCCTAAAGTGAATTTAAAAGTAAGATATAGAAATACTCCCTGAGGCCTCTAGGCCTAGCTAGTAGCATTTTTTTGCATTAATGGGATCAACGGGACCCACACTCAGTTTTTGTCATGCTCCTTAGCTTAGGTTTTCAGTACTCAGACTTTCCATGAACCTGTGACTCAATGAAGAACAAAAACTACGTGAAATAAAAGCTAAAAAAACTAAAAAATAAAATATACCCACTTACTTGGGTTGATTTGTCGGTTCTGCCTGTTGATTTTTCATATCCGCCGTCATTCGTGCTTGACCAGCTAAAATTTTCTTCATTATTTCTTCCATGTTGCTAGTTGACTAGTTCCCTTGTGCCTGTAGTTGCTGATTTTTTTTTGTTGTGCGTTCCAAGGATGAGTCTTCCATTTCATGTTGTAGGTATTACCATAATTTGGCCTTTGAGCATTTCCCATATACATCACCAATCCTGGATTGAAAGCACACATAGCCGCTAAGTGACCACTTTTACTGCAAACTTCACACCAACTTGCAGCTTGTTGGATCGCATTGACTATGGCTACAGGTTATGATGCTCCCAATTTTATGCAGCTGAACTAAGTGTTTATCAAACTTTGTAATGCAGAAACTTGAGCTGATAAAGCTGTGAATTGGTCTACCTTCAATATGCCTACAATTCTTTTTGTGGCACTTCTAGAATCTAAAGGTCACTCTGGATTTCCTTGTGCTATGCGGTTCAGTAATGTGTACATCTAATCATAAGTCAACTCCAGCGCTTGACCACTTGCAGTTGAATCTAGAAAAATGTTTGTATTGTGATAAGTGCTTCTATAAAAGTATGAGCAAGTACTTTATTGGACTGTTGATGATGTGGACAGTCCCTAAGAAGTGCCTTGAACTGCTCCCAAGCATGATATAGATTCTTTTCTGCCTTCTGTTTGAAGCATACTATCTCATTACGAAGTCTCTCAGTCTTACTAGACGGGAAAAACCAAATAAGAAATTTTCTGGCCAAATTATCCCATAAAGTGATTGAATTTCCCAGTTCTGCAGCCAACTACTTTTTTTCTTCCCCTAACATAGAAAAGGGGAAAAGTGTCATCCTTACATAATCTTGATTTATACCCATCGGGATAAATGTATCACTAATTTCTAAAAAAAATTTCAAGTGGACCTGTGGATCTTCATGTGAAAGCCCGATGAACTGTCCACTACTTATCAAAAGTTGTACCATATAATTTTTAAGCTCGAAATTGCCTCTATCTGTTGGCTTTTAAAATGGGGAGGTTAAATTGGTTGGAAGTGGGATTGCCACTTCTCTGACTATCCTGCGGGCTGCTTGTTCTTTTCCCATTGGAGCAATAACTACTTGGTCTTCTTCTATTTGCTTAATTTGAGGGAGACAGATTATGTCTCTCCTGCGTTGATGGAAGCGTTGTTTGGGTTAGGGACTTGGTTCTACCAAATTCGTATCCTGTGCCATCTTACTAACTTTAAAACCTATTCCCTGCAATTACAAACCCAATACCAAGCGTAAAATCACCAAAGAAATCTAAAAAGTAAAACTAAAAATAAAATAGTTGTCAATTGCAAGTCCCCAGCAATGACACCAAAAACTTGAAAGTGCCCAAGAGCACAGGCAAGTGTATGTGGTCTAACAAGTAGTAAAGTGGCCTTGTAGAAAACCGAGTTATTGATCCCACAGGGACTTGATCTAACAACTATTGAGTTTCAGTTCACAATTTAGATTCAATTGGTGCAAGAGTAACCGAAAAGTATCTATAATTTGTAAACAAAAGTAAAGTAAATAATACATAAAATAAAGGTCTTGAAACAATCAATAGGAGAAAACCCAGGGTTAAAGAACTTCGAAAAATCATACTATGTAATTGAACTTTATTCGTTAACTTGCTTATCTTGGTTGTTGATTCGTAGGTTTAATTGTATGATCATGGTCTCCTATCCTCTAATCATTTACATAATTTGGACTTTATAACTACATCAATGAGCGGGGATGTAATAATCCAATTAAGTGTTTGAAAACTATCATCCTACATTTGAATCTAGTAAGGCATCTAAGTACATCCCTGTCCTAGACGCTAAATCAAATTCATTATTTCATAAAAGAATAAAAATCATACTTTATTTATTCCCACGTTCTATCACCGTATTTCCTCTCCCGATATCACAAGGGTGACAATACATGTATTCTTTAGGTGATCAATCCATCAAAAATTTGAATTAAGAATAAACAAACAACCAATAATGATAAGCAAATCAAACGAAATCAATTCAAAATAATCATACTCATGTTCTTGGCTTTAACCTTAGAGAGGGAGTTTTTAGCCACTCATAGCCATAATCAACATCCAAATAATTGTATGAATGATTAAAAACCTTAAATAAATAAAAACCTAAAGAAAAAAGTTATGGTAGACTCCAATCTTGTTCCAAGATGATTAAAACATGATTTAACACGTTATATTTATACTAAGCAAGTCATAAAACGAATAGGATTGGGTTTCCATGTAATCCTTCTTCAGCTGGGCACTTTTTTCTACTTTTGATGGTCATATAATCACGGTGACACGCCAATCACCATAGGACCGCAATGCGGTGTAATCACGCCAAGATTCTGGAATTTAACAAATGATGATTGACTTTTCACTGCGACGTAGTGGCTCTTTCATCGTTATAACCACCACGACATAGTGGGTCACCATATTGGTCCCTTATGAATCCAGTGGTGGGTCGCACACACCCATTTGATGCTCCACGTGCTTACACTCGCCCAATATATTTCATATGTCCAAATTGCATCCAGCTTGTGTCTTGTGCTTCTGTGGTCATTTCTGAGCCTTTTTAAGTTGTTCCACTTGATTTAAAGATTTTATATCCTTATTATATTTCCATAATCTATTAAAAAATCCTCCTATATAATTAAACACAATAATTTAGAGCTCAAAAAAACATAACATCCTCAATGGTGAACTATAAACACGATCTAAGCATAGGCTAATTTCATTTTGATCTTTAACTTGTTGTTTTAACTCTTGTCTTGATCCAATTGAACCTTGAACATTATAACTAATTTTTTTAATGTATAAATACACAATAAAAACCTTATGAACATATTAAACATTTTAGAACCCAACACGATAGACTAGACAAACACCTAGCTTAAGCTAGTCACACTAGTTTTCTCGGTGGAATTCTAAATGATCAATTTGAATCCAAGCTTGTTTTAAAACACCATTAAACATTGTGAACTCATACATGGACACTTGAATTATTATTTATATCATTATAAATGCATAAATGACATAAATTATCCTTAAAACAAGGTTAAAAAGGCTAGAATAGCAAGGCTAGAATGCATAAATACACCTAACATCATGAAGCATTGTGTCTGGGTTTTGAGGTATAGATGTAGGGGAGTTTTGAGTACCCATAGAATAATTTTTAAAAATTCAAGGAACATCTGAGTACCTATAGCATGGTAAGTTATAAGTTTGGGATCACGTTCTACTTCGTTGGTGAAATCTGAGTAGCCATCTGGTTGGTTTGCCCATTTTTGCACCAAAATGTGAGACTAAGGCTTTGTCTGTTTCCATGATTATCATATTATGAATGTTGTGGATGCAAATCAAACATACCCCTCCGTCTAAAATTTTTCAAAAATTGAGGGCATGGACATGAGCAACTTTGTAACAATTCTTTTTCTCTTTTTGTGGATCCATAAGTTTTTGACTTATAAATAATCATATACACTCCCATTTTGTTTCACGGGAGGGAAATTTAAGCTCCCTTGCTGAATTTTGCATGCCATGTATGGTGAGCTATTTGCATGCATCTCTTGTATACTTGTGTTAGCTAAAACTTGCCCCTTAGTCTTTCAAAGCTAATATTGATTGTATTTCGTTGGATAAATGATCTTAGGACACCTTTATGATTTTGAAAGCCCACTCTAGCCTAAATATCCTACCCAAGCATGAATATAATCCCTAGTTACCTACTTTGAACCTTTGGACCTTTCTTTGGCAAACACATTACATGTCGTAAATCATTTTTTATTCCTCTTTTGAACCATACCCTTCTTGGACTTAAAAATATAATTTAAGGCTAAAAACCTAAGTTAGGGGTAGTAAAGATTGATGGAAGTATGTTTGGTGCCATAGAGATGTAGTTATATACCTAATGTGCCTACACTTTGAAAAGAACCAAATAGAAGAAGAAAGAGACAAACAGAGGAAAAAATTACATGAAAGTGCAAGAAAAAGATATGAAAAAAGTTGGGTAAACAAAGAAAATAAAATGAAAACATGATAAAATATAGTAAACAAAGAAGAGCAGTGCATAGTAAAAAAGTAAGATTGAAAAAATGTGATGTAGATGTTCAAGCAAGGGTTTAACCATGTTATTTCCCCAATGATATCCTGCCCTAACCCAAAACTACATTACAAGCTTAGAAAGCCCTTCGAGATGTCCAAATACTTACTTTCTTTGTAGTAGAGATCGAAAATTGGGGCAAGCCTATGGTATGACACTTTTTGCGTAGCAATTTTTTTTGTAAGGGATAGAGTTGTCCATTTAAAATTCCTTATTGCATATTTCGTAGCTTGGTGTGAGGAATTATTTTTTATTGTAAGTTTTGAATATGAAACAAGTTGAGGTGGATCATTTTGTCACTTTTAGGAAATGAGGCAAATGGAGTATAACTTAGTTATGGTCAAACGGGAGCCACTTCTAGAGTATTGATTCATTGTTGCTTGGTCTCTCTTTGAAGTCCTATGTAGCCTTGGATAAAGTATTTTATAATGAGGGGTTTAGTGAAATTAGCTTAGCCCATGTGCAATAAGCTACTTGTGGTAGTGACTAAGGTTAAAGTCATTGTGATCTTTAAGGCATGAAGTTTGGGCATAAATGACCATGTCTCACAGTAAGAGGTAGTGTTGCTTGAGGACAAAAAATAGCTTTAAGTTAGGAGTGTTGATAAGTGGTGATCTTATCGTTCATTCGCACTCAATATTCATACACATTACCTTATTTTGGATGAATAAATGAGATATAATTATGAGAAAATGCACTAATATACACTCTTTGTAGGTATAGAGTTAAAAGATAAAAAGATGTGGAATTAAGCTTAAATTAATTGAAAATGGAGCAAAAAAGTGCAACTGAAAACTTGGAGAAAAAAGGCCTCAGGTACCGCAGTCGCATTCTGCTGACCGCGATCATGATAGTCAAGCAAAGTCAATCAAACGTGATTGCAAAAGTTAGCTGCGGTTGCATAACCGTGGTCGCTGTCAGAATCGCGTGATCATGGTTTAGCAGAAGAATTTAGCCTAAGGGTAAATCTAGAAATGTATGTGGTTGATCCCAATTTTGGCCAAAAATACCCAAACCCTTGATGGATGTATCATAATTCCATTTTCCCCAATTTAAGGTTTTAGTTCTTGACTCCATAGCCTTCATTTTAAAGAAGAAAATATTGTGTAAATTTTGGGTGAAGAATACATTAGAGACTTTCTAAGTGGAAGATTTGCTCACTACCATTGTTGATATTGTAGGAGAGCCAAGTTTGAAGTAACGTTTGCTTAAATCTTCAACAATTTATTTTAATGAAGATTATGGGGATATCTATTCTTATTTATCTTATGTGTAGCTAAATCTCCCTCTTGGGGTTATATGTGAATAGTGGTTAAATTGTGTGTGAGTTGATAATGTTAGCATCTATTTAGTAGTTCATGTTTATGGGTTTTATAATTGCTATGCTAATTTGGTTGGGATTTGATAGGTGAAAGCCCTAAATACCCACATGGGTTTAATAGGTGAAAGGTCCAAGCTCTAAAAAGCTTAAGGCCATCTTCGAAATAAGGTTTTTGGGTGATTACTAACTGGTGTTGATTTATAATAAAGCCTACCCATATTTATAACCAAGCCTACCCATATTTGACTTACTAAATTGGTGTTGATTGCTAACTCCGACATGTCACTCCCTTAGTAATGCAAAATCCCAAGATCCGTTCTTAATTGTTAAACTCTAATTATTCGTAGCCCCAAATTTATACTAAAAATATCCAAAAAAAGAAATACTAGTGTAGGAACCTATCTCCCCTATTTTATCTTTTTGTACCATTTGATTGAATTTAACTTTTATCTATCATTTCAAATTAATTTGATTGCCACTCACATTGTTCCTCGTGGATTCGACCCTAACTCCAAAGTTGGGCAAATATATTGACGATGACTGCCTTGCACTTAATTTTATGTGTAAGTTGAGCATTATCAGTTTAACATCAAGGTATCCTTCTATCTACTATTCTTCATAAGATGGTGCATTATATATTTTGTATGTTAGATAGGGATGTTAGGATGTGATATTAGGTTGAACACATGTCTTAGCCTAATTTGTGAGTTTGGGGGCTATAAGGGAAATTGCCTCTTAAGGTAAAATACTTATTATGCTTCTAGGATCCTATTATTCTAGACTGCAGCATGTCAGTATAGTTGAGACTAATGAACCTTTAATATGATGTTTAATATGATACTCGGTAGGTTGTGATGGTTTTCTCAGATTATGATGTAATAGTTATGTTGGATATGTACATTACTGGGTCCAAGGCCATGATTATGATACTGGTTAGATTTGGGAAATGATTTATCCTTGTAAAAGACATGGTTTAGCTCATTTACGTTTAGATGCTATGCTTATCATGATGCTTATAGTTACCTTATTTGGATACTAGTGATGACATGTATAGATTTGGCACCTTCATGCTCGTTGAAATGGTAAATGGTATGATCCCATCTAAAATATCATTTTTACTACATTTTTCCTAAAATGGAATTTATTTCCACTTTTTACTTTTAAAATAGATTTCTTCATAAAGAGAATCATATCATCTTAATGAATAACCTATGTGTATTAAGATTGAAAATGATGTTTTAGAGATTTGGCCAATATAGATTCTGATCCATGGTTTTACTACTATTATTTTCTATGATCTAGAGAGATTCTGACCTTTCTACACTTCTATGATGATTTAGTCCTGGAGCTTATCCCGAACAATAGATTTATGAACTTATACCCTCTTAGCCATGATTCTAGCTGCGTATATATATATATATATTTATGTGTGTGTGTGTGTGTATTACTAGTATTGGACTTGATGATATTGATGATATGAGTTCCGATTCAAGTCAAACGATTGATGATGAAATTTATGATATGAGTGTTGGTTCAATACCGACGATTGATGATGATATTAATGATATAAGTTCTAGTTAAAGTATGATCATTGATGATGATATTGATGATATGACTGCTAGTTCAAGTCCAATAATTGATGATGATATTGATGATATGAGTTTATACACTGGGTTATAGTTTGACACTTGGATCCGTTATGGTATTATGGATTATATTTGCATCCATCATTGCATGTACATTTCCTATCACCAGTATGTGTTTATATCTATTATCCTTATAGGGGTGCATAGGTATAGGCATGACTATTGTTTGTTGAGTGTTGGTTGAACCTTCTGAGCCTATGTCGCGATGGTTTATAAAAGGCCCGATTAGGTGTTGTTTGTCTAGACTAACTGATTACTCACATTGTTATTGTTATTATTATTATGGCTAGTTTGTGATAGATTGATTATTTATCTGGTACTGAGATTCAAGGTATTATTCTGATTTATTTCCTTATGGTTGCTTTATTATAGATAATTATATCATATTTAGACGGTATGGATTAGAGATCTTGATTATTTTAGTACTAGTTCGTACTATGATTAGGAGGCCATTAGTTGCTTGTATGACAACTTTAGGTTGTACCTTTGGGTTAGCCTTGTTTATGCACATACATTTATATATGTAGTTATGGTATTAACGTATATCCTTCCTTTCTTCATGTGGTCATATTGTATATTAATTCCTTGGCCTTGTATACTATTACATATCCTTTATCTACCCTATATTTTTATATGGGCTAGCAATATACGGTATAGTGCTAGGGTTCCTAAGTATGGCCAGAAAGGATACTTTATCCTTATTGCCTCATTAGCTTTACTATGTTACTTCCCTAGATATTTGAGTGTAGTTTACATTCTTGCTTGAATGTTATGTATATTTGCATTATTTTTGGAGATCAGTCCATAGTTACCTACTGAGTACCACATGTTTGGTACTCATACTACACTTCTGTAGCCTGATCATAGCATGGGTTCTCATCATTGTTGTGTGCATCTTGCGGAGCAAGTATGGTTGAGAGACATAGGGTGAGCTCCAAGAGTTCAGAGCATTTCTATTCTCCCTCCTATGCATTTGACTAATATCAATGTCGTATTTAGAGATGGATCGTATCAGTATATTTACTTAGTACTTCATTTTGTAATCTTATTACATTAGAAGCTCTTGTACTAATTTCACCCGGTTTTGAGACTATCTTATGTATTTTAGTATTTTATTTCATTTATTTGCATTCTTCCTCTATTTCTCTTGGTAGTCCGTTACTAGTAGTTTTGGACTACGGGTTGGCTTGCCTACTAGTGGGTTATAGTAGACGCCATTATGACCTGAGAAATTAGGTTGTGACAAACTCCAACACTGAATAAACACAATCTATGATTTACTACTCAAACCAATATCTACTCAAAGTGCAGAAAAATTAGAAAAAAGAAAAGAAAAGCAAGAGTGAGTACAAAACATGTGTACTCAGCAAGTATCGTTGATAAGCGATCCTAATCCACAGTGATGGTGAGAACCACTACCTCATCTACCCAAGACTTCACCAAATAGATCTATAATTGATAAATATACCACTTCATCCTATCAAGATAACCCAACACAATAGTAATAAGATCATCAATATATAGGGTAGCAATAGGTCCAAGTAAGTTAATACTAGCCATTTATGATCAACAGTTAAGGAAAGTCATATATAAAAAAGACTACCTAACACTGTATTGGAGTTAATCAAACATGATCAATGACAAATCAAGGATAAAATAGTGAGAGTTTATATAAAAGTGTATATCATGCTACCAAAAGGTGTGACACAATAGTCTCTCGGATCAAGCCATAGCTATACTGAACGTCTCATAATATGTTATCCTAGAATGTCAATGAAATATGATGTAATAAAGTGGAATTAATGGTCAATACATACTATCACAAACAAGATTAAATCATGATAATTAACTACAAAAGAAAAAACTGACGACAATATCAAACCATACCATGAAAACCAATGCAATGTAATACAAATGATATAATGGAATGTAGTGATGCTGGGATCAAGATGAATGGCTGAAAGTCATCTCATGACTTTATGTATACACCTATCAAGCATCAATGCTCCTAATATAAAATCCATGGAGGATTTTTAACCCATATATTTTCTCAAATCTCAACTAATGTTTATAGATCAAGAGTTTTATAAAGTGTGTCATTAACCTCTCTAGTTATTGTTCACGAATCAAAGGTTTTCATAAAGTGTTCTATTTCCTTTCAAAATCAGTGTTTCTCAATAGTATTAGTGTCTCATAAATTTATATGAATGAAATGAGGATGTAATGGTCACAATAAATCAGTATGAAGATGATAATCCATTCAATACATGTAAAAGTGAGCTAAGAATCAACTCAATGTGTCAATGATTCATGATATCAACCCTCCCACGACACCGCTAGAATAAATAATCATGTAAGGCATCAATAATATCATTTCAAACCCCTCACTCGGATATCATTAATATAAAACAAAATTTAATGGACAAAAAAAGACCTAAATAATAAGTCAATCCCTACTCGATGACATAATAATAAATATGGCAATTTAATGCACAATCAAAGTCGATAATAACAATTCAAGACCTCACTCAGACATCACAGTAATATTTTCTCCCCAGAAAATAATAGTATACATATAAGCCCCCACACGGACACACGATCATGAATAATTTTCAAGTCACTAATTATGTTCACATAAGCCACCATATGTTAACACAAAATTAATAACAATCCCAATAACAGTGTATCTTGAAACCACACAAACCTAACTTGTTCCATATGATAAGTCTCATATTTTCCAAGGATGGCGTTATTAGACTAACATATTAATGAAGCTATGTTAGTTAATTATGTTCCCCAATAAGAGATACTGAACTCCAATAGTCACATGAACTATTACAAGTCCATTTATATTGTAACTATTCTCTAAAACTCAATTATTCTATCACGAACAATAATAATATAATTATTTTCTAAAAGGTCACTAAGCCCTGATCATCATAATAAAGTTCGCTAAATACGATTCTAGGCCTATCAATTTATTCAAGGTTGATAAGTCAACTATCTACAACCCATTTTAAGCATATCCTCAAGTAGCAAGACTAACTCCGCTAAGAAATTATTAATCAATAAAAAGACAATTGTAACCGTGAAGATGCTTGCTAGTTTACTTGAGTGGGACCCCTAAAATATAAGAGATTCACAATACACAAGCAAATATGCATACAACACATAAATACTTCAAAAAAAGTAAAGATACATCTCAATTTGCCTTTAAAGAAGATTTGCTAGCCAAAACTCAATCCAAGGCATAAACTGGAAGCTCTAGTCCCTCAATAAACACCAAATACGTCAATCTAATATAATATGACATCTACAAGTCAAAATAAGTTCAGCAATACTCATATCAATTATATTTATTTTGCAACCAAAATCCACTTTGAAATCATTTCTCAAATACATGGTAAAATCTAGATTTTATTTTAGAAACAAGTTCTCCAAATCAATGGGAGTCAATAGCTAAAAATTCATACAAAAACGAGGTTAAATCATACTTTGGATTGAAGAAAAACCAATATTACAATTTACCAAGAAAAACACCAAAAACATGTATAAAAGCAAGGATTTGATGAAGAATTTGTAAGGAAATCAAGAGGAATTTATGGAATAAATATTTAGAAACAAATCCATGAAGGAAATATAAAAAAAACCTTTGAAATCAACCAAATCTGAGCTCTCGAAAATTGGGGTTTTGGTCGAGAAAAAGGAATTAAATATGCTCAGGTCCCAGTTGTTCATTGTAATCATAGTAACTTAAGTCAAGATTTCTATCCAATCCAAATTGAACCCTCAAAAATACGATTGGCCTCATTGCATTCTCAAGTAAGTACGATCCACTTATACTCAGTAGGTATCATAGTCCGACTAAGAAAAGTAGGAAATAATGCACATAAAATACGCACTATGGGTATGCCACTTCTAATCAGAAAATGTCCCAAATAGTAGCCCATACCATCTCCACTAATATTTCTATAATACTTACATATATAAAAAAATACAAGTACAAGAAAGAAATATAATATATACAAGTATATCAAGTATAAGAGGGGAAAGAAGTACAAATAGATAAATATCACATTAGGGATAATAATACAATAGGGAATAAGCCTAATATATATCATTAAATTAAATAAATATGATAATGATGATCATGGTTGATGTTGTCACATAACCTACACCTACAAAACTACACTTCTGATGTAGGCCCTATAAGGGGTTTCTCAACCCATATACAATCCAATATCTATGACTCATCTCTAGAACATCGCTTGATAGAGGGTCTATAATAATCTCATAAGCTAGTGTTTCCAATATTTCCACAGTGGTGCCAATGTTTCACAAGTGCATATAATATGAGGATGTAATGCTCATGACTAACCATAATGAGAATTCTCTATAATTAATCATTATACCGACCATGTTGGCAAATCCACTCAATATGCCAACCATCCATAAAATTCAATGCAATCATAGACCAATAGAGGGAAATACATAATAATATGCCATTAATACCACATAAATTTCCTATTTAGGATTTTCACCACTAGATATACAAACATAAGGCCAACAATATCATGCAAGACCCCACACAGTCACACATAATAGATAATTTCTCAATACCACCAACTAACAACAACATAGGCCCCAACACAAGCACATCATAATAGTAATAACTATTTTCTTTATTGGTTCTCACACCCATCTAAAATACCCTAGTTTTTTTATCCTTAGAATTTTCTTGAGTTTTTGGCTTCTTTACATCATACCACTAGGGGGTACTAGTCATATGATAGGGTACAATTTTGTGGGCCTTGGTCGTATGTTAACCAGTTCAGGTTGGTTAGTTTCTGTCCAAGGCACGAATAGATCATACTAGTTATATGTTAGGGTACTAGTGGTATGATTCCAATCATATGTTGCCCTATGTTTAGCTTAGAGGAGTCTATTTTGCCTAAGGTATGGATTAAGGGTACTTGTTTTATGGTTCAGTATGGATTAACCTTGGTGGTGCTATGTTGGACAATGTTGGGGTCTAAGGGGATGCCTAGTGTATGATATAAGGTTATCACTCATACCCTAGGGTACAATTTGGAGAGGTACTCATACCCTCTTGTGGGGTTTTTATACAATTTAAGTTAGGGGTAATCTGAATATTTCCCCACTTAACCTCTTAAAGCTCCATGACTTATAACACTCTTGGGATATCATTTACCCTATTATTCTAATCTTAATAACTTATAAACTCTCTCAAATTTTCTCAAGGCTCTTGGGTCAACAAAGGCTAGGGTTTCTTCAATAAGGTCAATTTGGGGCTTACAAGGTTGGTTTATCTCCGTCATCTTCATAATCTAAGGCATACTACTCCTCCCTCATTGTTAGTTCCAACTAATGGAATATTTTATGTATGGTTTTTATGGCAGAATTATGGTATGGTTTTAGGTTTTGAATATATGTTTGGGGGGTTTGGTTGTAAATTGTTTGGTTATGGTTTTCCTATGTTTTAATTATGGTTTTCATATTTTAATGGTGATTTGAACATGTGGTAGCATAGGAATGGTTAATTGGTACTTAGTATTGGTTTTTAAAACAATATTCTCTCAACATGATTGATAAAATGCCTATGAGAATGTTTTTACTATATTGTGGAACTTTTATTGAAAACTTTGCATGGTATAAAGTGGCAATGAAACCCTAACTGGTTTGCATGATCTTTAATAGTTAAATGGTTAGGTCTTGGTTGTCCTGGTTATGGATTAACTAAATACACTTTTGGGGTATGTGGGAATCCCCTAATTAAACTTAATAATAATCATCTTGTAAGGTATATGGGAATCCCTTAAGCAACTTAATAATGTAATCTATGGATACATGGGAATCCCTTCTTTAAATAAGATGGCTAAGGACATTATTTGCAAGCTATGGTTGGTATGATGATACCACTACTTATAGCCTTGGTTATTAGTAAATGGAAATGGTGTCTTTGTTATGTGGTAATGGTTTTAATTAGGAAATAATGGCGAGGTGTGATTACTAACCATGAAGGTTTTAGTCCAATGGACGAACACTAGAAATTTATGTTTACCGACATGAGTATTGGTCATGGTGACTATATACGATATTTAAGGGGTGAAAGGGAATCCCCTAGGTTACACTTATATATATGTATCATAGAGAGAGAAGGGTACACGAGAATCCCTTTTTCTATGGTATCTCCGATTCATGCAGCTACATGCATCGGGGCCCATTTAAGGGTAACACTGGATCCATATAGCCTGTGGATAGTTCTATAATGATTAAGCTACACATACCTAAGTTAATGGTTTTAAGGCATGATAAGTCCAGTTGTTTTTCCCGCAATGAATATATATATATATATATGTATGGTTATGTATGCCTGTTGTTGTTTACATGGATTTGAAGGTGGTATTATTTTATCCTTATCCTAAGTGTATGCCAGCATTCACCCGCTAACCCATCTTTTGGTGTTGTATCCCCATGTGATGCAGGAACCGACCATTTTACTCCTTCTACTTAGTGATCATATTCGGGATCAGCTTGTGTTTGATTAAAGTGGTTAGCTTCCATTTTCCAAAAAGGCTCCATTTCATGTCATGGATATCTATACATACTTTGGTAATTTTATAGACTATGGTTCTGGCTATGGTCGGGGGCATGAATATTGTTTTACCTTCGGTTAGAGGCTTTATAGGACTATTATGGCTTGTTATAGGTGGTGCTGGCAGTGGTGTCACCTTTGGCATTGGTATTGGAATTGGGGATGACATTGGTGGACTATATTTGATTTATAATTATTCCATTTTTTGGATTATATATATAAATTGGGTTATTATCTTGGTTTGGTTAGTTATTGGACGGATTGACCTGGTTGGGTTAGTTTAGAAAATAAACTTATTCCAAAGTTAGTATATCTACAAATATGATATCTTGTTATACGTTCAGAATTTATTCGACTCAGGGTACATATTTGGAGGTTGGGTTGGGTATCAATAGTGTTCCTTGGTCTTGGTTAGACTTGGGTGCCCATCATGACAAGGCCCAGTTTGGGTCATGTAAAGTTGGTAGAGCCTTAGGGTCATGGTAAATTGGGAGTCCATAAAGTCGTGTTGAGTAGAGTCTTTTTTAGGGTATGTAGCACACCACATTCATAAGAGAGAGGCTACAAGGCATTTAGGAATATTTCTCTCTCTTGTGTTCTATTTCAAGCTTAGAGTCTAAGCCCTAGAATCTTATCTAATCCTTGTTTGTTCATATTTTAGGTCATGCCTCAACAATCAGATACACCCAAAAACTCTTCTATCCTAATTATGGACGATATTGATAAGACACGCTTTACCCATGGGATCCATACTCAGTCTAGGGATCCAGTCCTTGATATTACTGGAGTTTTACTGGTTCCCTCTAGTTCTCCGTAGGCTGACATCATGAATGTAGAGTTTTATCAATTGATTTATATGATTGCCCAGTTGGTAGCTTCTCATGCTGTGTATGGTGTATCTGGCATTCCATCTTCTGAGGCTACAAGGGTTCGACAGTTCATGAGGATGAGCCTTCTAACTTTTAATAATATTATGATTAAGGAGGATACTCAGGGTTTTCTGGATGAGATGGAAAATATATTCAAGGTTATGCATGCCATGATTGTGGAAAGGGTAGATTTTACGGCCTACCAACTAAAGAATGTGGCTTACCAATGGTATAAGGAATGGGATAGGACAAGGGGTGAGGCTTATGAGTCATCTTTATGGGGGACTTTCTCTAATGATTTAGGGATCGCTTCTACCCTTAGAAGCTGAGAGAAACAAAAGCGGACAAATTTGTTAATATAAAATAGAGGAAGCTGTCTATCAAAGAGTATTCCTTAAAGTTTCACCAATTCTCTCAGTATGCTCTGGAGATCATATCTGATGTGAGGGATTGAATGAGAAAGTATGCCTTGAAAGCAAGATTGGATTGCTGATCAAATACATGGATATCTCTAGGTTTGTTGTTCATATGCAATAGGTGGAGGAGGAAAAAAGAAAATAGGCTAAGATAGGGGAAAGAAAGGGAAAGAAGTTTAGGTTTTTTGAGTATGGTGGTGGGCAACTCAAAGTGGTAGAGATGGTGGTAAGTGGCTGAAGAAGAAGTGGGGGATTTTTGGTTCTTTCTCCATAGCTAGTGCTTTTTACCTAAATCCATTTGGAGATAGGCGTCAGTAGGGTGGCAACAATTCTAGGGCATATGATGCCTAATCTCAGGCTAGTGGGGCTCTATTAGATATGCCATGTCCACTTTGTAAGTTTTGTGGTTAGTTGTATCGGGGTTTCTATGATGAGGGGAAGGACATGTGCTTTAAATATGGTAAACCAGGCCATATGGTTAGAAAATATACAGTTGGTAAGGTCACTTTGAGAGTGAACAAGGTTCCATTTGGTTTGTCTTTGGTTCCAGACCAAAGGGTGAACCATCTAGTTTCTGTACTAGTCAAAACTGTCCTTATTCTCTCACTACCTGATAGGAATCTGATATATATCCTGACGTCATGACTGGTATGTTGAAACTCTTTTATCATGATATATATATATATATTATTTACTTAATCTGAGGTCCACTCTCTTTTATGTAACCCCCTTTGTGGTTGTGTATTTTGGATTTTTTTTTCTATTTCTACCTTGGTAAGTGACTCTATGATTGCTAAAAGTGTCTATAAGGGGTGTTTGGTATCTGTTGGTAGTAAGGAGACTGTGGTTGATTTGTATAAACTAGATATGGTGGATTTTGATATTATTCTTGGGATAAATTGGTTACACTCGTGCTATGCATCCCAAGATTATCTAACCCATAGAGTTGTCTTTAAATTTCCTAATAATCCTATTATTGAATACGAGAGTGGTTCCCTAGCTCCTAAGGGGAAGTTTATATCATATCTAAGAGCTTAGAGATTAATCTCCAAGAGATTTCTCTATCATCTGGTCTGGGTTAAAGATTCTAACTCGAAGGGTCCTTCCTTGCATTTGATTTTGATAGTGAGTAAGTTTCTTGAGGTCTTTTCTGATGACCTTCTTGGTGTTCCTCTGGATAAAGAAATTGAGTTTGGGATTGATCTTGATTTGGACACCCGTCAAATTTCTATTCCCCCTTATAGAATGGCTCCGACTGAGTTGAAGTAACTCAAGGAGAAGCTTAAGGATCTTTTGTATAAAGGTTTCATCAATCCTAGTGTATCTTTATGGGGAACACTGATGTTATTTATGCATAAGAGGGATGGTTCCCTTAGAATTTGTATTGATTACTGGCAGTTGAATAAGGTGATAGTTAAGAACAAGTATCCTTTCCCAAGGATAGATGACTTGTTTGATCAGTTGCAGGGTGTAAAATTCTTTCCTAAGATCGATCTTTGGTCAAGGTATCATCAGCTTAAGATTAGGGAGGTGGACTCCCTAAGACAACATTCTGCACCCGGTATGTGCACATTGAATTCTTACTAATATCGATTGATTTGACCGATGCTCCTGCAACATTCATGGATTTGATGAATAGGGTCTTCAATCAGTTTTTGGATCTTTTTGTCATTGTGTTCATTGATGATATTTTGGTGAACTCTAAGAGTGTGGTGGATCATGCCAATTATCTCCGTGTTGTATTGCAAACTCTAAAAGAACAACAGTTGTATACAAAATTCTCTAAATGTGAATTATGGTTGAATGTTGTCACTTTTTTGGTCCATATTATTTCTATTGAGGGGATCATAGTGGATCCATAAAAGGTTGTATACAATCGACATTTGGAGCTTCTTGGCTTTAGCTGGCTACTATATGAGGTTTGTTGAGAGTTTCTCAATGATAGCTTCCCCATTGACAAAGTTGACTCAGAAAAAGGTAAAGTTCTCTTGGTCCAATGCTTATGAGGGTAGTTTCAAGAAGTTGAAGGATAAGCTAACTTTGAATCTAATTTTAACCTTGCCTAAAGGCACTAATGGGTTTGTGGTTTATTATAATGCATCCCATGTGGGACTTGGTTGTGTTATGATATAGCATGGTAAGGTGATAGCCTATGATTCTAGGAAGCTAAAGATGCATGAGAGAAATTATCCTACTCATGATTTAGAGATATTAGCAGTGGTGTTTGTGTTGAAAATCTGGCGACATAATTTTTATAGGGTGAATGTGGATATCTTTTTTGATCATAAGTATCTACAGTATGTGTTCACTCAAAAAGAGCTTAACCTCAGGCAAAAGAGATGGTTTAAGCTTCTCAAGGACTATGATATGAGTCTACACTACTACCCAGGTAAAACTAATGTGGTTGTTGACACTCTTAGCAGGTTGTCAATGGGGAGTCTAGCTAATGTGGATAAGGAAAATCGGGAATTGGTGAAGATTATTCACCATTTGGCTAACCTGTGAGTTTGTCTCATAGACACTGAGGATGGTGGTGTGTTGGTACAAGAGATGGTGTGGTCGTCTCTTAGTGCAGAGATCATAGAGAAGCAGATGTTAGATCCTATCTTTTTAAGGTTCAAGGGTGATGTATGTTGGAAAAAAGTGATAATATTTGAGATTAGTGGTGATGTACCTTGTGGTACCATGAGAGGTTATGTGTTCCTAACGTCGATGATTTGCGAGAAAGAATATTGGCTGAGGCGCATGAATCGCATAATGTTGGTCATCCCAATTCGATACAAATGTATCATGATTTCAAGAAGATGTATTGGTTGAGAGGTATGAAGAGATATGTGGCTGATTTTGTAGCCAAATATATGGTGTGTCAATAGATGAATGTTGAAAACATGAGGCCTAGAGGCTTGTATCAAGAAATTGAATTATCAAAATGGAAATGGAAAGTGATCAACGTGGATTTTGTTACCAATCTCCCTCGGTCTCAAAATTAATTTGATTTGGTTTGGGTCATTATGTATAGGATGACAAAGTTGGCTCACTTTTTGCCAGTGAGTACTAACTTTTTGGCTGAGGATTGTGCGAGGTTGTATCTTCATAAGATTGTAAAGCTGCAAGGGTTTCCTATTTCTACTAACTATGATCGTGGTACACAGTTTACATCTCACTTTTGGTGGTTATTTTAGAAAGGGGTAGGGACTAAGTTTAGTCTGAGTACTGTTTTTCACCCACAAACGGATGGGCAAGAAGAAACGACTATTCATACATTCGAGTATATGCTTCATACGTGCATAATTAACTATGGTGGTAATTGGGTTGAGCATCTACCTCTTGTAGAGATTTGTTAAAATAATAGTTATCATTCTAGTATTGGGATGACCCCTTTTGAAGCGTTGTATGGTAGGAGGTATAGATCTCCTATTGGGTGGTTCAAGCATGGTAAGGCAGATATGTTTGACCCGAACATAGTTTACTAGGCCATGAAGATGGTGAAGGTCATTTAGGATAGTCTTAAGTTTGTCCAAAGTCGCCAAAAGTCCTATGCAGATGTGAGGCATAGGGAGTTGGAGTTTGAGGTTAGGGATTGGGTGTTCCTAAAGGTGTTACCCCTGAAGGGAGTAATGCAGTTTTGGAAGAAGGGGAAACTCAATCCTCGGTATATGTGTCGTTACATAGTTTTGCTGAGGGTTAGCAAGGTTCATATGAGTTGGAGTTGCCTTCTAGTTTGAACTCCATTTATCTGGTATTTCATGTCTCTATGTTGAGAAGGTGCATAGGTGATCCTTCATTGGTTGTACCTTTACAATGATTAGGTATCTTGAATTCTCTATCTTATAAAGAGATCCCGATTGAGATCTTAGATCGGCAGGTTCGTTGGTTGCAAACCAAATATATGGCCTCGATTAAGGTTCTATGGAGAAACCACAAGGTGAAAGAGGCTACTTGGGAAGCGGAAGAGGATATGAAGTCCAAATATCCATTCTTATTCTTTGCTCCTAGGATTCGTGCGGAAGGTATGTGTTCCTCATCATACTTTTGTTTTCAAACTTTGTTAAAGGAAAGATTGATTTCCTAGGATCTTTGTTTTCTAATTTAGTTAATGGTTAGAGTCGAAGTGTAGGGGTGTAAATCATACTTGTACTTCCTTGTTCTATCATTTGGGGATGATTATCCAAATGTGGGAGAATTGAAACACCCTAGGTTTTGATCCTTTGAATTTTCCTGAGTTTTAGGCTTCTGTACATTGTACGACTAGGTGGTACTAGTAGTATGATAGGTTACGGTTTGGTGGGTTTTGGTTGTATGTTAACCTGTGTAGGTTGGTTGGTTTATATCAAAGGTAAGAATGGATTATACTATTTGTATGTTAGGTTACTAGTGGTATGATGCCAATCGTGTGTTGCCCTATGTTTAACCTAGAGAAGTCTATTCTGCCTAAGGTAAGGATTAAGGGTAATGATTGTATGTTTGTGTATGGATTGTCCTTGGTAATCATACATTGGACAGTGTTGGGGCCCAAGGAGAGGCCTAGGGTACGAGATAAGGGTACCACTTGTACCCTAGGGTACGTTTTGGGGAGGTGGTCATACCCTCATATGAGAGTTTTATACAGTTTAAGCTGGGTAATCTAGATATTTCCCCTCTTAACCTCTTAAGTCCCCATGACTTATAACACTTTTGGGACTTCATTTACCCTATTATTCTAATCTTAAACACTTTGAAACTTTCTCAAATTCTCTCAAGGCTCTTCGGTCAATGAAAGGTAGGGTTTCTTCCATAAGGCCAATTTGGGGCTTACAAGGGTGGTTTCTCTCCACCATCTTCGTAATATAATATATGTTACTTCTCCCACATTGTTAGTTCCAACTAAAGGCATGTTTTATGTATAGTTTTCATGGTACAATTGTGGTATGGTTTTGGGTTTTGAATTTATGTTAGGGTTTTTAGTTATAAATGGTTTGGTTATGATTTTCCCATGTTTTAATTATGTTTTTCATGTTTTAATGGTGGTTTGAACATATGGTTGCATGGGAATGGTTAATTGGTACTTGGTTTTGGTTTTGAAAACTATATGCCCTCAACATGTTTGATAAAATGCCTATGAGAATCTTTTTACTATAATGTTGAAATTTCATTGAAAACTTGGCATGATATAAAGTGGTAATGGAACCCTAACTTGTTTGGATGGTCTCTAATTGTTAAATGGAAAGGTCTTGGTGGTTATGGATTAACTAAATACACTTGTGGGGTACATAAGAATCCCCCAATAAAACGTAATAATGATCATTTTGTTGGGTACATGAGAATCCCCCAAGCAACTTAATAATGTAATCTATGGGTACATGGGAATCCTTTCTTTAAAGAGGATGGCTAAGGACATTGCTTGCAAGTTATGGTCGGTATGAGGATATCACTACTTACTGCCTTGGTTAATAATAAATGGAATTGGTGGTTTGGTTGTGTGCTAATGGTTTTAGTTAGACAATAATGGTGGGGTGTTACAGCTAACCGTTAAGGTGTGAGTCCAACGGACGGACATTGGAAACTCATGTTTTCCTAGATGAGGATTGGTCATAGCAACCATATATGATACATAAGGGGGTACATGGGAATTCTTTAAGTTAGACTTGTATATATGTATCATGGAGAGAGAAGGGTACATGAGAATCCCCTACTCCTATGGTGTCTTCGGTTCGTGAAGCTATACGAATCGGGTCTTGTTCAGGGGGTAACACTGGACCCATATAGCCCGTGGGTGGTTCTAGAATGGTTAAGCTACACATACCCAGGTTAATGGTTTTAAGGCATTTTAAACTCAGTTCCTTCTCTCGGCATGGATATATATATATATATATGCATGGTTGTGTATGCATATAGTTGTTCACATAGCTTTGAAGGTTGTCATTATTTTATCCTTATCCTGAGTGCATGCTAGCGTTCACCCGCTAATCCATCTTCGGGTGTTGTATCCCTACACGATGTAGGAATCGGACATTCTACTCCTCTTGTTCAATGATCAGATTCATGATCAGCTTATGTTGGATTGAAGTGGCGAGCTTCCATATTTCAGAAGGATCTATTTCATTTCATGGATATCCTTACATACTTTTCTCATTTTATAGACAATAATTTTGGCTATGGTCGGGGGCATGTTCTGATCGGATATTGTTTTACTTTTGGTTATAGGCTTTGTGGGACTACTATGGGTTAGTATGGGCAGTGTCGGCAGTGGTGTCAGCCTTGACATTGGTATTGGTATTGGGGCTAATATAGGTGGGCTATATTTGATTTACGATTGTTCTATTTTGTTTTGGATTATATACATAAACACATTGGATTATTATCTTGGTTTGGGTGGTTATTGGACGGATTAACTTGGTTGGGTTGGTTTAGGAAATAGACTTCTCATTTTATATACATAAATACGCTATCTTGTTATATGTTTAGAATTCATCCAACTCAGTGTATGTGTTTGAAAGTTGGGTTGGGTATCAGGGGTGGTCCCCAGTCCTGGTTCGAATTGGGATGCCCATCTCGACAAGGCCCCAGTTTGGGTCATGTCACCATAACATGCATTTTATACTAATATTAACTCCTAGCCCAATCTGAATAAAGTTAAGCCATAACCTACCTCGAAAGTCGTAGACTGGTACAAACAAGCCTTCATACTAAGTTTTCCCCTTAAAAACAGACGTGGAAACAACTAAAATATATGAATATAGAATCTATGCATTAACAAAAACCAATGATATTGCCCATTTTGGGTCGGGGAAAAAAGGACTCCCAAAGTGAGTTTTTGAAAAAGAAGGGTAAAACTGAAATTTTAATCCAAAAATAGATTTCCCAAGACTAAAGGAACTCATAGGAGAAAACACAAGTGAAAACAGGTTGAAATTGGGGTTTGAACTGAAAAATGTTACCAACCTAAAATCGATGTTTGGGATCTGTTGGCGTAGTTCATTTTGCCATCCGACACATAGATCAAAAGATGTTGACCGAAGTCAACTAGTAAACCTTTATAACCATCAAAAACCACAATCTGGGACAAATCACACCGAGATATATTAGGAACCGTGCCAATAATCCCCACACACCATAAATACCATAATGCAACCATAAGGAGGGGTAAAATGTTAAAATCACACAAAAATAAATATTTAGACAAACCACCAAAAATCATGTCATTACATCATCGGCCACTAAAAATGTAGTCATCTTTGAACTAAAGGCAATAGAAATACCTAAATCAGTGAAAAGTTGGGGATAACTACCATGCATATCAGACTCAAACTATCAAGTAGACTGATATACAGGTCGATGTCTCCACAGGACCTTAACCACTAAAATATCTATAGAGTGCAACCATCTAACATCCCTAGCTAGAATGCAGATGGGATACTCAACCAAAGACAACCACTCATCTAACTGAACTAATTCCCAACAAATGACATGAGATTCATCTAGGATATAACGACAAAGCATAGGAAACATGAAAAACAATATGAACAACTAACAAAGCTGGTGGAAATGGTAACGCCACATCCCCAATAGTCCGAAGGATCTCAAAAGGTCCAATATACCTTGGGCTAAGCTTGCCCCTCTTCCCAAAACTCATCATGTAATTCATGGGAGACACACCAAGGAAGACATGATCACCAACATTGAATCTCAAGGCACAAAGTCTACGATCTGCATAGCAGTTCTTCCTACTCTATTCAAAGACTCACGAAGTAAGTTTGTGCCTTGAGGTCTAACCTTCGAAATCTCAAACTAACTAACTAGATAGAGACAACATCCACCATATAAAACCTCAAAGAAGCCATCTGAATGCTAGAATAGTTTATATTATTATTTGAAAACTCCACCAAAGCTAGATGTTGCTCCCACTAACCTCCAAAATCCAGAACACATGTGCAGAGCATATCCTCCAAAACCTGAATAGTTTGCTCCAACTGTCCGTCGGTCTTTGGGTGAAATATTATACTAAGATCAACCTAGGTACCAACTCCTTCTTAAAAGTCTTCCAAAAGTAATATGTGAACATTAAACCTCGATCTGAGATGATAGACACTGACACCCCATGAAGACGAACTATCTCATGAACATAGATATGACCAACCTCTTAATATAAAAAAACCCAAACCATAGTGAAATGAGGATATTTGGTCAATCAATCCATGTTAACCCAACACTATCAGAACCATAAGAAGTATAAGGCAACCCAATCAAAAAGTCCATACAAATTCACTCCTATTTCCACTGGAGAATGGGGAACCTTTAAAGCAAACCACCAGGTCTCAAATGCTCAACCTTCACTTAATGGCAACATACGCAATAAGCTACAAAATCCGCTACATCCTTCCTCATACTACCCCACCAACAATGATAGCTCTAATCATGATACATCTTAGTCATTCTCGGAAGGATAAAATACCTAGAACAGGGAGCCTCCTCCAATATAAGTCTAATTCATTCACCTACTCTGGCACATAAACTCGACCCCCAATCCTTAAAACACCATTTGGATCAAGCAAGGATTCTTTAGATTTACCACTCAACACTTTATCCCGAATTACTCTCAACCCAACATCATCAAACTAATAAGCACAAATATGCTCTATCAAGGAAGACCTACCTCATTAAATTCCAAAATACAACCAGCTGTTGAAACATTAAGCCTAATCATTTGGTTAGATAAAGATAGAATCTTTAAGTCCAAAGGCCTATCCTAGGTCTAAAGAGGCATCAAGCTACCAATACTAGTCGACTTTCAACTCAAGGCATTCGCAATAACATTAACCTTGCCTGGATGGTATAGAATAGTCAAGTCATAATCCTTAAGAAACTTCAGCCAACAATGCTATCTCATATTAAATTTTCACTAGGTGAAAAAGTATCGAACTCCGCAATGATCTGAGAAAATCTCACAATAGACTCCATACAAGTAGTGCCTCCACAACTTCAAAGATAACACAACTGAGCACAACTTTAAATCATGTGTAGGGTAATTCCTGTCATGGGGCATAAATGGATCAGAAGCATATTCAATCACCTTACCTTCATACATCAATAATCCACCTAACCTAAAACTTAAAGAATCACAAACAATGATAAAATCCACGCCCTTCTTGGGCAAAGTCAAAATAGAAGTTGATGTTAACAAATCCTTGAGCTTTTGAAATCTCGCCTCACATTCATCAGACCACAAAAGGAAATCTTCTTATGTGTCAACTTTGTAAGCAGAGCTGCAATAGATGAAAAACCCTCAACAAAGCATTGATAGTGACCCGCTAAACCAATACAACTTTGAATATCGATAGGAGAAGTGGTCCTATCCCAATCATAAATCATTGTAATCTTTGCTGGATCGACCATAATACCATCCTTGGTCACCATATGATGCAAAATGGAAATAGACTCCAACCAAAACTCACACTTGGAGAACTTGGCATATAACTTCTCATCCCTCAATCTTTGAAGTATAATTCGAAAGTGCTCCTCCTGGTCAGTCTCACTCTTGGAGTAAACCAAGATATCATCGATAAATATAACAATAGAAGAGTTGAGATACGATAAAAATACTTGGTTCATAACTCCATGAATGTTGTAGAGACATTGGTCAACTCAAAGTACATGACCAAGAACTCATAATGACCACACCGAGTCCAAGTAGATATCTTTGGAATATCCAAAGCTCTAATACTCAATTGGTGATACCTCAATTTTAAATTAATCTTCAAAAATACTAACCCACCCTAAAGTTGATCAAACAAATCATCAATGCGAGGAAAAGGATACTTATTCTTAATACTCACCTTGTTCAACTACTAATAATCAATACCCATATGCATAGATCCATCATTTTCATACACAAAAAGATAGGTACACCCCAAGAAGATACACTAGGTTAGATAAATCCCTTATCCAACAACTCCTATAACTGATCTTTCAATTCCTTCAACTCTATTGGGGCCATCATATAAGGAGGAATAAAAATGGGGTTGGTGCCCGGCTGGACATCAATAGAAAATTCAATATCACGATCTTGAGGCATACGATGAAAATCCAGTGAAGCTTGAGGTAATATTGGTATCACGAGTATATACCAAATAGGACAAATCCCCTCTGAATAAGTGACAAGCCTGAAGAAAATACATAGCCCTCTTAGGAACCGAATGAAGAACACCCTTCCAAGCTATTCTTGGCACACCCAGTGAAGCTAAGGTCACAATCTTAGAATAACAATCTAGGACAACATGATGATCTAACTAATCCATTCCCAAGATGACACAACAATCTACCATATCAAGTACAATCAGATCTATCCAAATCTCACGCCAAGCAAAAATTCACCACATAAGATCAGTACACCCGATCCACCACTAAAAAATCTCTTATAGGGTAGAGACAAGGAGAAACACATCAAGAGGCTCGCAAGCAGAATCAAAATCCAAAGAAAATATGCAAACACAGAGGAGAAAGTTTATCTCAGATCAAATAACATAGATGCAGATCTAAAAAAATAGGGATGATACCCGTGATAATAGTATCGGAGGCCTCTGCCTCTATCCTAGAAGGTATAACATAGCACTTTCTATGTCTACCACCTAACTAAGTAGCCCCATAACCACTACTATGGGCACCACTAACTCTTCCACGTGTACCTCTAAAAAAGCTCTACTTCTCACAACCGACATAGGAATAACCCTATATGCACAACATGGATAGTCCTTGGCTAAATGGCCAATCTCATCAGACACATATCAATATTTGTGGACCAACTCAGTAAGAAGAGATACAACTAAACTAGAACAACCACCTAAAGTTGGTAAAACAAAAGACCCACTACCTGAACCCTACAAGGTTACCTACACTGGTCTACTATGATATCTATGAAAACCTCTAGAATGTTTACCTCAAGAAGTGTGACCCCTGAACTCACCCTAACAGCACACTTACTTTGTGCCTCCCTAAAATCCTCAAAGAATGGACTCAATTATCCTTGCATGATCCATAATACTCTCAAACAATACCCCATACACTACCACCAGAGTTGTAGCTAGCTAAAAAGAAATATCCAACCCCTTCACAAAATTCTAAGTCTTCTCAAACTCGATAGAAATGCTGGCATAAGAATATCAAGACAAGGCAAGGAAGTGTGCCTCACGCACTGTAAAAGTCATGGATCCTTGCTTTAGGTGATCAAACGTGTCTCTTATCTAATCTCTCAAACTGAAAGGCACAATCCTATCCAAAAGGCCTTAGTAAATTGATCCCAAATCATCTCTGGTGAATTAAGAGGTCAACAACCAACAAGTGACCTCCATTAATATTAGGCTATATCTCTTAACTGATAAGTGGTATATGCAACTCCATGCAACTCGAGCGAACCAAGGTTGTGCAACTTCTCATGATAATCCATTAAGAACTCATAGGTATCCTCATCTATAACTACTCTGAACCTAGGAGGACCCCCAATGACTAAATCTCTCAAACCTCTTCCAATCCTCAAAAGAAATAACTATCTCAAAACAATAAGAGGCATAGTGAATCTGGTTGGCTGAGAACCTACCTAAGGAGGCAACATAAACGAAGGCTAAACTCCATATCTTAGAATACCATTCTTAAATACTGGTAATGAAGAAGGAATAATACACATAGTCTGAGGAGTACCATAAGTAGATATTGGTACTACAAGAGGACCCACACTCAAAATTGGAGAAACACCATAGAAAGACTTTGGCACAGATAAAGGTACAATACTCAGAGCTAGAGGAACACGAGGCGCACTCACTGGAGCACCCTCTAAATAAGACAACAACTGAACAAAAAACCCCTCTAGGACTGAGGTAGAAGAACTTTAAGAGACCAAAGCAGGCCCCATTCTCCATTATTCTCAACCTGAGGCTCAGGGGAGAGTCCCTTAGTATTACCTCAGGATAGGATAGATCCTTCTACTTTTCCTCTACCTTGAGTCTTTCCATGAATCGAAACTCACCTTCTAGACTAGGATTTCTCATCAGATAAAAGCTTTGCATCTCTGACCTCACATGATCTAGTCCTCACCATCTATGTACAAATGATTGAATACTATTTTAGAACATAAGGTATGAAAGACCAACATGATATAGAATGAAATAATAAAAGTTTCCTTAAGCTATATTATAGACTCTCGAAGATAGATATGGACATCTACAAGCCAATTCGCGAGACTCTACTAGACATTCTATTCTGACGCTAATAAGAACAATGAACCTTGTTCTGATACCAACTTGCCATGACCCAAAAACCAAGGTTATGATGGCACTTTTTGCGGCAAGCCTTGTCAAGTAAGTCTATCACCCAAACTTATATGAAATGAGGATTCAATACCAAAACCTAAGGCAAGACCCTTGGAATGGATTCAAAGCACACATAAATAGTAAAGCAGAAATACATAACCAAAGATACAATATAATATCCGAAAAACCTAGTGTCACGATGTAAGAACTACTAAATATATCTAGAATGTCAAAAGATACAATGATAGTCCAAAAGGGATCAAAACTCTATCTCTAAATAAAAAATAAATTATGTAATAGATAGAAAGGGATAGTTGATCAACTCTAGAAGCCTGAATCAACTAGTACCTCAAATGTCCTCTAGATATCGCCTGAATCAGCTGCCGAGAGACGCGCTTGTTCCTGGATCTGCACCAAAAGAGAATAGTAAGGGTGTCTATGGTCCACTTATACTCAGTAGGTATCATAGTCTGACTAAGAAAAATAGAAAATAAAGCATATAAAGTACACACTATAGGCATGCCACCTACAATTAGAAAATGCCCCAAATGGTAGCCCACATCATCTCCATTAATAGTTCTCCAATATTCACAAATATGATGAATACAATTATAAGAAATAAACATAATATATATATATATATGTATATCAAGTACAATAGGTGAAAGAAGTACAGGTAGATAGATATCACAACAAAGACAATAATACAACATAGAATAAGCATAATATATGTCATGAAATAAAATACAAATGATGATAATGATGATTGAGGTTATCACACAACCTTTATATACATCTACTAAGCTATGCTCCTAAGGTAGGACCCATGGGGGTTATTCAAACCATAAATAATCCAATATGCAGTACCAATATCCATGACTCCTCTCCAAAACATCCCTCAAAAGAGGGTCTATATTAATATCACAAGCAGTGTTTCACGTATTTTCACAGTGGTACCAATGTTTCACAAGTGCATATAATATGAGGATGCAATGCTCACGACCAACCAGAATGAAAATTCCTAATAACTAATTATTATACTGACCATAGAGAAAAATCCACTTAATATGACAACCATCCATGAAATTCAATGCCATCATATGCCAATAGAGGGAAATACTCCACAATATGCCATTGATACTATATAAATTTTCAATTTAGGATTTTCACCACCAGATATATCTACATAAAACCTACAACATCATATAGGACCCCATAAAATCATACAGAATAGATAATGTCTCAATGCCACCAAGTAACAACAACATAGGCCCCTATATAGGCAGAAAACAATATTAATAGCCATTTTCTTTATTAGTTCTCACACTGATAACATACATTTTATACCAATATTAACTACACAACCTAGTCTGAAGAAAGTAAAGTCATAACCTACCTCAAAAGATGCAGACTGGTACAAACAAGCCTTCGTACCAAACTTTCTACTCAGGAATGGACCCGAAAATAACTAGAATATAAAAATATCATATCTATGCATTAAAAGAAAGCTAGTGATACCCAAATTACCCTTTTTTGTTTGGGTTAAAATGGACCCTCGAAATGGGTTTTCAAAAAAGATAGGTAAAATTGGAATTTTAGTCCAAAAATAGATTTCCCAAGACAAAAGGAACTCAAAGGAGAAAACCTAAGTGAAAATGCATTGAGATTGGGGCTTGAACTACCACTCTTATGTTGCCCTCCACCCTATTCTAAGTACTTAAATTTCTTACTTTGCCTCTTTTCTATTTCTACCTGCTTCTTTTTCTCATCCTCAACCTACTCTATGTACACACCTAGCCTAGGAATATCTATGTCATTATTCAATACCACCACCTCATACTCTAGTACCAAGTCCCGATACAAACTAAAAGCAAAATTTCTCATTCTCTCCCTCATACTAGACACAATCTCTAAAGCATAACTGACACAACTCATATCCCTATAGTCATAACCAAGGAAGAAACCTCCTTGTCATTGTTCAACATCACCTTCTTACACTCTAGTACCAAGTCCCAAGACAAACTCAAACCAAACTTCCTTATTCTCTCCCTCATACTAGACATAATCTATGGTGCATATCTGACACGACTTATATCCCCAAAGTCATAACTAAGGTAGAAACCCAAACACTATCTACTAGATACCTTACAACTAGGGCAACCTGACCCATCAAGACACCATGTGAATCATATGGTTAAGTCATAATTAAGGCAATGATCTTAAAGCTCAAGAAATTTTCAAGGGCTAAAATCCGAGGCATTACATTCTCCCCCACTTGAATAGTTCATCCTAGAACAATGGTTCAAGGTAACACAAGCATGATTGGACTCCATATACCTTTACTCTTACTTTTAACTAAGTTAGAAAACAAAGATGTTAATAATAACACATTTTTTAGGCATGATTATCCGGGGCGGAGAACAAGAATGGATAATTGGATTTCATGTCCTCTTTGGCTTTCCAAGTAGCCTCTTCAACCTTATGGTTCCTCCATAGAACCTTTATCGAAGCTACATTCTTCGTCTATAACCAACGAACTTGCCGATCCAAAATTTCAATAGGGACTTCCTCATAAGACAAGGAATACAAAATACCAATATCCTTGATTAGAACAATCAAGAAAGTATCACCCATACACTTTATCAATATTGACACATGGAATATCAGGTGAATTGAACTAAAACTATAAGGAAACTCCAACTTATAAGCAACAATACCAACCCACTTTAGAACCAAGTATGGACCAACATAACAAGGACTGATCTTTACCTTCTTACCAAACTGCATCACCTCCTTTACAGGAGACACCTTTAAGAACACCTAATCACTAACCTCAAACTCTAACTCCCTACACCTCACATTAGTATAGGACTTTTGGCGACTTTGGGTGATATTAAGCCTATCATAAATCACCTTCACCTTCTCTATGGCCTAGTAAACTAAGCCAGGACTGAACAACTCATTTTCACTAAATTCACACCACCCAATAGGGGAATGACACCTCCTACCATACAACAACTCAAAAGGAGCTATACCAATGTTAGAGTGATAATTATTATTATACATAAAATACCCTTACAAGCATCAGACCATAAGAACCTCACCTTCTTTTGGATCAACTTAGTTAATGGGAAAGCAACAGTCAAGAAACTTTCCACAAACCTCATATAATTACTGACTAAACCCATGATGCTCTAAATATTAGTTGGAGCCGTAGGCCTAGGCCACTTCTTAACCACTGCAACTTTCTATGGATCCGCCATGATCCCTTCACTAGATACGACATGACCCAAAAATATAATAACATTTAATAAGAATTAACATTTAAAAAATTTGGCACACAACTGCTGATATTTTAGGGTTTGCAGCATGATATAAAGGTGATCAGCATAATACACCACACTCTTAGAGTACTTCAGCATATCATCTATGAATACAATGACAAATAAAACCAGAAACTGATGAAAGACCCCATTTATCAAGTCCATGAATGTCTCTGGGGACATTAGTCAACCTAACATACATATTTAAAATGCCCATATTGGGTATGAATAGCAATCTTAAGTATATTCATCTCCTTAATATTTAATTCATGATACTCAGATCGAAGATCAATCTTGGAGAAAAACTTAGCACCCTGAAGCTGGTCAAACAAATCATCTATCCTTGGAAGAGGGTACGTATTCTTTACTATCACCTTATTCAATTATGATAATCAATACACATCCAAAGGGAACCATCCATCTTGCGTACGAACAAAAAAATGCACCCCACAGGGTCACACTAGAATGGATGAAACACTTGTCTAAAAGATCTTTTAGTTTCTTCTTAAGCTCTTTTAATTCAGCTGGAGCCATTCTATACAGGGGAATTGAGATAGGACAAGTGTCTAGAACAACATATGAATAGACTGACAAAACTTAACATTCATGGCATTAGCCTGAGGAAATCGAGAATGATTGGAGGGGACCGGTGGAACTCTAGAAGGGCAATTAAGAATTGGATCCCAAGACCAGGTTTGGAACCTATAAGCAGGGCATGTAACATAAACATTGTCATTGGGTAGGACAAAAGAGTTTCTATGAGCTTCAGATCATCTAGGAGAAATGATCTGAAAAATGAACAAATGGGAATTAGAGAAGATTTTAGGTCTTAGACTCTACAGCCCAAAAATAGAACACAAGAAAGTGAAACATTCCTAAATGCCTCGTAGCTTCTCCCTTATGATTATGGCATGCTACACACCCTTAAAAGAGTCTCTACTTGACACAACTTGATGGACACCCAGCTGTCCATGACCCTAGCACTCTGATACTGGTCTGACATGATCGAAACTAGGGCATGGCCGTGATGGGTATCTTGAGTCCAACAAGGACCAGAGACCACCCCCAAATACCCAAACTACCAATCATACTTGACACTTCTGTCAAATGAATTACAAACATATAACAAGATAAGAAAATATCAAATTAAAGACATTGTACTAAATTTATATCTAAGACCAACCATCCACAACCAAATGACTAACCAATACCCATGCCAACAATAATACCAATACTGATATAGCCCATGCCTAATAGTCAAACAAAGCCTCTAATCAAAACCGAAGAGTATTTAATCCAAATATGCCCCCGACCATAGCTAAACCAAAATCAAAAAAATAATACTAAAGACATAAAGAAATCCATAGCATGAAATAGGGTCTTCTAGAGTATGGAAGCTCACCACTTTAGTCTGACACAGAAATTATCCTCGGATCACCACGTCACTGAGTAGGAGAAGTGGAAGTATGGTCGATTCCTGGATCGCATGGGGATACAACATCCGAAGATGGTTAGCAAGGTGAACTCTAGTATGTAACCCAGTGATAAAGATAAAGTAATTCCATTAATTCAAAATCAAATCAAATTAATATGAATAACCATATGAAATTAAATATATACATACATACCGTATCGGAATAGGGAACAAGGTTTATCATGCACCTTAAAACATTAGTCTGGGTTGCATATCTTTACCATTATAAATCCACCCATAGGCAATATGGGTTAAGTCTTACCCCCTAAATGGGCCCCAGTGCATATAGATGCACGAACCAAAGATATCATAGATGACCAGGGATTCCCTTATACCCTTCGCCCTCCATGATACATATATATGTGTATAGTCTTGGGGGATTTCCTGGTACCTCACAAGCACATGGTCATCAAGACCAACCCTCATGTCAGCAAACATGAGTTTACAATGTCCGTCCTCGAACTCACATCTTCACAGCTAGCTATCATAACCATCATTATTGCCTTATTAAAATAATTAACACATAACCAAACCACCAATTCTAGGAGTCCATTATTAGGTCATTATTAAGTGGTATCATGATACCGACTATAGCTTGCAAGCAATGTCATTAACCAAAACTTAGGGGATTCCTATGTACCCTGTAGACTACATTATTAAAATTACTTAAGGGATTCCCGTGTACCCCATAAGGTTTTCAAAACCATCCTTAACTATTTAACCATTTATATCATGCATTAGTTTCAAGAAATAAGACAAGCCATGTGATAATGTATAAACCAAAATCAATTATGCAAATGGGTTGAGTTTATTACCAATTTCCATACCAAAATAATCACTTTAGGGATTCCATTGTACCCCTATTTCCATCTACCATTCCCATGAACCCCAATGCATTTACCGATCATAAATTTAAACATAATAGTTTCATAGATAACATTGAAGAATCATTTAAATAATTTATTTTAAAAACCCTCAACCCATAGTTAAAAACCTAATATCCAAATTCCATGAATAATACTTCAATTTTCATGCTTTTACAAAATTGACAATAAGGAAAGAGTAACATTCCATCAACACCAAAAAGTACAAAGACAAATTACCCTTGAGAGCCCTAATTATTTACTTTCTTTGAAACCCTAGACTTAGCTTGAACAGAGAGTTTGAGAGTGAATTTTGGGAGGGTTTTATTTGGAATGATGTGATAATGAAGTCCCAAGAAAGGTTTCAAGTCATTGGGTCCAAGGGGTTAATGTGTGAAATATCCAAAGTGCCCCCAACTTAAAAGCTGAAACAGTGTCGCCTTAAACTACGAGTCAACCATTGACTCATAACCACTCCTTACGACTCGTGACCATGAGTCATAACCAAAATAGTGATCAAGACACCCATACACTGGCAACCATATGACTCAACCACCCAAATTGTAACCAGAACCTACGACTCTTAAGGTCCAATCATAGGTAACACAGGACTTTAAAAGGGTTAGACAGTATACAACCTATGATTTCACCTCAT
Organism: Capsicum baccatum var. pendulum; assembly: GCA_030864225.1. NCBI lineage: Eukaryota > Viridiplantae > Streptophyta > Magnoliopsida > Solanales > Solanaceae > Capsicum > Capsicum baccatum. The sequence goes on from CM061557.1 coordinate 131,414,234, forward strand.
GATATGTAACCTATCCTCAAGGATCTTAGTGAGCCACTCGCACTCAGAGAAGATTCAAGCCACAAACTTACTAATTTGGTTATGTCTCATCCTAATGACCTGTCACCAGTCCTTATGACTCGTATCCCCAAAGTCGTAACCAAGTAAGAAACCCAAACACCATGCACTGGATACCTTATGACTAGGACCACCTGACCCGTCAAGACATCATATGACTCGTATGGTCAAGTTGTAATCAAGGAAGTGAGGTCAAATCTCATGAAATTTTTAAGGGCTAAAATCTGGGGTGTTACAATAATGAGACAACTGGTGGAATTTCAAAGCATACTCCTTCATAGTCATCCTTCCCTACTTCAAGTTCATAAACTCCTTAGATTTAGCCACCCTCAACTCTTGAAGAAAGAAACGATCAAGTAAGGCACCAAAATACTCATCCTATAATGTTGACTTCGCATCATCACCCCTTGACTGCTACTATTCCTCATACCGCTGATAAGCTATATCCTTCAACCGATATGCAGTAAACTCCCTACCCTCAGAATTGGTATGCATAACTAGAAATATCTTCTCTATCATATTTAAAAAAACTTAAGGATCCTCCTCAACCTTACAACTAGTAAAGGTCAAAGGGCTCAACCTTATAAGCTAGCCAATTCTAGTGACATCAGAAAATAGAGCAACAGAACCAATACGATCAGGGTAAAAAGACTGAAAAGTTACCAACTGGGTCAACGGATGAATAAATTAGCAAAACACCACATTATAGATTTCTCCCTATGGTGACTGAGCATGAGTGTCGCCAACTAAAGATGGATTAGTAGAGAATAATGAAACCCCAAGTAGAGCAGCACAATCAAGAGTAGGGACCCTAGATCGGGTTTGCACTTCATTGATGGGGCGAGTCCCCTCCACATTCCCCTCGAGTGGGGCAGAAGTGCCACAAGTGTTTCCACAAACATCATATCTTTGGAAAGGCATGATCTGAAATGTAAGAAAATTGGAAGTTAGAGACATTTCAAGACACCATACTATATACAAAAAAAGAGAACAAAGGAAGGGAAACATTCCTAAATGCCTCATAGCAACCCTCTTAAATGTGTGGCACACTACACACTCATAAAAAAGAATCTACTCGACAAGACTTTATGGACACCCAGGAACACTTAACCTAGCCTATGATACCAAGCTTAACACGACTTAAACTAGGGACTAGTCGTGATAGGTTTCTCAAGTTCGCCAAGGATCGAAGACTACCTCCATTAATCTAACCAACAAGAATACAATAAAACTAGCAGTGGATAAATTTTGAATATATAACAAGATAGAGCTAAGTTCCAAAAATATATCAATCTAGAACTTATTTTTGAAAATATAACAAGATAGATAAATCAACTGAATAATATCTAAGAATCCACAATACCAAATAAAGCCACACTTTGTTGTCCACAATATTCACTAAGAAATCCAAACATCGTCCCTAGTTGGGACATGGCCCCAATCATGATAGTGATAGTGACAATGACAATGTGAACTCTTCAATTATAAAATGTGGAATGAAACAGATGGAATGACCAAGCTTTTCAAAGTACGGAAGCTCACTACTTTACTGCAGACTAGATGAATCACCTAATGCTGCAAATGAGTGAAAAAGTATCTTTGAACTTTATATTTTGAAACAATATAGCATCCTAGGAGGAATAGTGAGGTGAGATCTAGCATGTAACTCAGGATAAGGGATAAAATAATTCCATTTAAAAATCAATCCAAATTCAATGTACATGCTCATATACATATATATGTAGTGCTGGATAGGGAACAAGGTTTAAGTTTAAAACCATTAACCTGAACTATGTATCTCTAACCATCCTAAAAATACCTATGGGCTATATGGTTCTGGCTTCCCCCTCCTTAAGGGCCCCAGTACGTGTTATCCATACAAACTACAGAAATTCATTAAAGGGATAGAGCCACCGAGGCTTCAACCATTCAAAAAATATAGATATATAACGTGTGAACTATGTAAATGGCCACCAAGGGCCCAGGTAAGAAAATGTGGTTTCCAGTAATCCCCTTGGGACCTTTACCTTACACGTTGAGCTACCTTTTTAAGCCTAAATTAAACCATTTATATATTTCCATCCATTTACCAAGGAGTTTTTTAATTATAAATTTACCATTGGTATCGTCATACAAAATATTTAAGATTGAAAGCCAATTCCATTATGTCATTCCAAAACTATTTAGCCAAAATGACACCAAATTTTTCAATTAAAAACCAATCCACATACAGCCAGGCCTTTTAAAAATTATGTTAAGTTTCGTTAACCTCTTATGCAATCTAAGTATCCAAAAGTGAGTTCAATTATGCAAGTATCCATATTTCCAAAACCAATTACACAAGTTGAGCTTAGGGTATAGCCAATTCCAAACCATTTAAACCATAAAGTTGGGGAAACCCGTATTCCCATTTCCAATTCCCATTCCCATGCATATATTTTGTTCAAAACTATAAGATAAATCATAGATAACTATTTCAAAACCATGGAAAAACATTTAAACAATTACCGTCCAAAACCCTCAACCTTTTATTTAAAATCAAATATTGAAACCATGAAAATATCAAGCCGTTACATGCCATGATGAAAATACAAGTGTAGGGAGAGATAAATGCCTAAGATATTGAGAGTTATGGAAAAGAAACCAATCTTAGAGCCCTAAATGATCAACCTTGAAAAACCCTACTTGTTTTTAACTTGGTGAATTTAAGAGAGTAGAGAGTAGTTTATGATTGTTAAAGTAACGAAAATAACCCTCTTTAGGTATTTTATGGTCGTGGGTTTTAATTTGCGAAAGAGGAAAATGACCAAAGCGCCCCAATTAAAACACAGGAAAATTGTTGCTAGTTGTTAAGGGTCACGTTACGACTTATGATGATTGAGTACAAGTTATTTCCTGGACTCATAGTCTGGGCAGTGACTCAAGGCACCCTTACTAGTTTGTTCACGAGTCACACCTTATGACTCATGACTAGAACCTATGACTCATGGAGTCTTAGTCATTACCAAGATATCAACCTTGGGCTATCTCACTAGTTTGGTCACGAGTCCCACCCTATGACTTGTAACCTTACCTTATGACTAGTGAGGTCTAAGTTGTAACCTCAGCAGAAACTAAGGACAACTTACTGGTCAGACAACGATTGGAGCCATATATTATTTTTCCTCAATTTCAATATGGTATTTGTAGAGGCATGAAATTCCTATAATCTACATTATTAGAAATTAACTTAAGAACTTTTCTTATTGGCTAAAACCAATGTCCAATGTCATCTTTGAATTAATGCATAATTACAAAAAAAATAACATTGATCTTGAAACAAGAAAAAAGAAAAAAAGTATCTTTTTAATAAAAAAACAACTTAGAAAAATGAATTCAAAGCAGTGGCGACCAATTGGCTGACTAGCAGGCCAAACTGCCACTTTTTATGTAAAACATTTGGTCGAGTGGCTACTTTTGGTAAGAATAGCATCTGAAAGACTATTTTTGGTCAAAAAATAAAAAAATGGCCTTTTTGTCTTAAAATTTAGTATAAACAAGATAAATTTCCAGATTTTATTTCACAATTACCCTCTTTCCTAGATCTTTTAATAATTATACCAAATTTCAAATTTTGAGAGTGTTGATAAATAACAGATACACGAGATACATAACTAACGTCTACATAAATACTAACAGTTTAAATATATATATATATATATATATATATATATATATATATATATATATATGTATGTATGTATATATATATGGAAAATAATGGTTGATCTCTTTAATTAAGTGAGCAATTAACGCCATAATGGTTATGGAGTGTCTGTTGAATTACTTAAATTCAGTACCAATTTTTGAAATTCAAATTTTAAATCACCAAATCAAGCTATTCGATCAAACACTGTCAATTTTATCTATAAAAATTCTCAATTTTTCGCAAGTTCTATTTTTTTTTTGGGGGGGGGGGGTCATTCTATTGATGTATTTTGATTTTTGGCAATTCAATATACAATATGAATGATACAAAAGTGATACAAATTGTCAAACGTATTTCATATTTAAAATTGATTTTTCCAATTACAGTAGAATTAGATATTGAGGAATCTACGAAAAAAATTAATGCCTGATACATCATTGAAAGTAATTCGTCATTAATGGCGTAAAGAACGACAATGGAGTAAAGCATGATATTTAGTTGAAGAAAAGTGTTCCAAGATTCGTAATGTATTCTTTGTACATAACGACAACTGATAAGTCACTAGAAGAGTTAGTTTTTAATGGAAAAACTATAGTTGTAGTTTGTGTAGAAGGAATAAAACAGATGCATTGGCTCTTTTTGTTGTTAAGTCACAAAATAAGTACTCCTTGTATGTACCTGAATTAAAAATTAAAAACTTCATTAGTGATAGAAAAAATAAAGAAGTGAAAGAGAAACAACTCTATAAGAATAAAGTGACTCTTGTATCTGTAATAGTGAAATATGTCTTAGACCATTGCTTTAGATTTAGAGCTAAGTGATCTGAAAATGAGAGGTATGATTAAAACATAAAATTAAAGATGAGAAACCCTTACTTTTTATTAAATAAAATGTTCATTATTTTAAAAAGATACATTACTATTTATGCATAGTGGATATACATCTTAATTCATATTGGTCGCTCATTTGATAAATTGGTCATGAAATTTTTTGCAGATCCACTATCCACAACCAGATTACACATTGATATTTTTTGTTTTCTAATACATTACGTGTTATCATGTTCCTACAAAAAATGACTTAGTTGATATACACTGCATTACTGAGATTTGTTTTAGTATAAACTGTTGTAGGTAATGTTGAAAGCACTTTACTTTTCTCAACTATGTCATACACTGTAATAATAAAGATTGTAATTGGATCATGAAGTCATCTTTTCTAAATAAATCGGAGGTTTTTATTTCAAAGATCTAATTGGATAATTAGTTTGGATAGATTGATCATATTTCAAAGATTGTTCAATTTCTAGTTGTTCATCCACTGGGTAAACTCTAATTGGATTGTTGTCTCAATTATCAGCTTAAGAAACAAAATACATTATACAAATAAATTGTAACTAAAAACTACAAATTAAAAATCAAAATGAATTATGATCTGAGGTGGATTTATGCACCTAAGTGTCATAATTTATGCTTGTTTAGCCTTATTTTGAGGACTTCTTATATGATTAATGAGCGATTAATGAATTTATTGTGAATATAAGTGATAAAATACTTTATTATAAAGTTTAAGGTGTGTTTCAAATAATTTTGTAATCAATTTAGTCACTTAGAGCTTACACAAGAAAACTAGTGTTACTAACTTGAGTTATGTGTTGCTCTAGTTGATCTTGATAGATTCTAGTGTGTGTAATGAGTTAATAAGAGTATGATTGTGTAATTATATATTGAATAAATTATTTATAGTTTTTAAGGTTCAATTGAATCAATCCAAGATACAAAACACTAAGTTAAAGATCAAAAGGACAAAACTAGTACTCTTAGCTTAAGTTACTAGTTCATCATCTTGAATTGTATGTTGTGTTGAACTCTAACTCATGGTATTTGATGTTTTAGGGTGATTGGTGAGTTTATAATTATTATATATGAATTATATAAAATCTATAAATCAATTTGAAATAACACCACAAGGTTTGAAATGGATGGACAAACACATGGGACAAGACTTGATAAAAAAACAGATGTTTTGGAGTCATTGGCGTGCGACGAAAATTTAGAATCACGTTAGGGCCATGAAATGCAATTGGAGGATTCATAAATGGCCAATTCCATTATATAACCGCAATTTTGGCATGCCAAGGACCCTAGGCACCACAATAATGGCATGGCCCTAAGTCAAAATTGGCAGCTTTTGTTCTACTATAAATAGGACACTTAGTTGTTTTGTTGCACACATTGGATGACCTTGGAACTTGAAGGGAGGATTAAGAACACTTAAATTAGGGATTTTTATTCCATTAATTTGTTTGTTTATGGATTTTAACATGTATTCATTCATTTCAATTACGGCTATGTCCATGATCGGCTAAACACCCTTTTACAGGGTTAAGGCCAAGAACATGAGTATTATGGTTATGAATTGATTTGGTTTGATATTTTATCATATTTTGTTATTTATTTATCCTATTTATCACTATTTTAATGATTCATTACCCTTATAATAAATACATAATCATCTTGTGAACCTGTAAGGAGGAATAAGAGGATAGAATATGGGATAGATAGAATGGAATTATAATCTTCTAATTGAATGAAGTTAAAATTTGAAATTAGGATAGGAATATACCTATGTTCTATATTTAGTTTAAGTAAGGAATGAAATATGAACTTATTTAACTTAGTTTAGGCATACCTGCTCAATGATGTAGTTGTAGGGCTAATTTAGATAATAGACTAGAGCTTTGAAAGGCTATAGTCATAGTATAGACCACGTGAACTAACAACCAAGATAATGAACCTATCTAATGAATTTCTGCAATGTAGTATGATTGTTCATAGTATCTTAACCCCAGTTTCTCTTCATTGTTGTTCAAGAAGCTTTGATTTGTTGTATTGTTAAGTGTACTCTTAGTTTACTCTCAAAGACTTGGAATTTTCACTAAGTGTTGAGTACTTAGTAATTTTCAAGACTCCTAAAATGTTTTAACCTTCTCTACCTCGGGACGTTGATTTTTGGGTTGATTCATGATTGGAGTTGTTCAAAGTATGTCTTGGGTAAGCTTCAAAATTTTTGGACAAGTGTAGAGGCATATTTGGAAAACCAAACCAATAGCACTACTAGGAAAAGCGGGCGCCTCCCCCTCTAGTCCATCGGTGTAAGGCGGGCACCGCTTGGTCTAGTCCATCACTCTAAGGAGGGCTCGGCTCGGCCTAGTCCACCGCCCCAGATCCTGAGACGCCCCCTTCCTATTTTGTCTAGCTTTTGTTCTTGGTATTTTAAGGGTATTTGGGTCATATCCCTTACCTAATTCGTCCATAAAACGAATTTGGGGCTTCTAAAAAGAATTATTTACCTTTTTATTCACAAATTCTCTCAAGTAAAACCCTCTTTTCTCCAAGAACAAATCCAAACTTTTTCATAAGAAATCAAGGAATTCAAGTTTCAAGTTCAAGAAATCCTCAAGGAATCTTCAAGAATTCATCTAGTGAGGTATGTGGGGTGTTCATCCATGGGTCCTTTCACCCATGGATCCCAAAAATCTCTTCTTTGGTATAAATATGATTTTACCCATGATTTTGAAGTTCCATGTACTCAAGATGAGTTTAATTCATAGTAGCTCGATTCAAATTATGTTTTAACATGATTTCATGGAAATTTTTATTGATTTATATTTTATATTTTGATTTCCCATATTTATTTCAATTGAACTCCCCATCCAAATGTTGAATTGTGAGGTTATCTATGAATTTATCATGTTTTAATGAGTTTTGCAACACCTCTATGTTCAAGTTCATGATTTACTTATATTTAATGGAATGTTTATGTTTTGGGTCCTTGAAATATAATCTTATACTATAGTTTTAAAGCTTTATTATCATGTTTATGATCCTTCAATGTTGGCGGGTTATGAACATCCAATACCTAGTTGTTTTACATGATTTTAGTATCTTAGAAATAATTTTAGCTAAATCATAAGTATTATCATTCAATCAGTTATTATTATCATACCATGATGAGTAATGCCAATTGTATGTTCAGTTGAATTCAATTCAATTTCAGTCCAGTAGCAGTAGCACATAGTGCGTGGTACTCTATCCATCCAAGAACAACTAAGATGTAACATGATTTATGGAAAATCTATTGGTAGAGTGGTATGAAGAAGGATATTACAGAGTTAGTGGCTAAGTGTTTGAATTATCAGCAGGTTAAGGTTGAGAACTAGAGGCCATTGGTATGCTTCAGAGGTTTAGAATCCACACTTAGAAGTGGGAAGTGGTGAACACAGACTTTGTGATAGGGTTGCCTCGCACGCCTTTTCAGCACAATTCAATATGGGTCATTATGGAAAAATTAACCAAATCAACTCATTTTTTGCCAGTTTATACTTCTTATTCAGCGGAGGATTATGCCAGGATTTACCTTAGGGAGTTGGTTAAGTTGCATGGGATTTCATTGTCTATCATTTCAGATATAGGTACTCAGTTTACCTCTCACTTTTGAAAAACTTTTTAAAAGGGTCTTGGTACTCAAGTTCATCTCAGTAAAGCTTTTCATCCTCAGATAGATGGTCAAGTAGAGAGGACCATTAAAACCTTAGAGGAATGGAAAAATTTTAAAGCTACTTTAATAGGGCCCAATTCAGTGTTTGAAGCAATGGAAAAAGTTCAGTTAATTTGGGAGAGACTGAAGACAACCCAAAGCCGTCAGAAATCTTATGCAGATGTGAGTAGAAGGGATCTCAAGTTTGAAGTTGGTGATTTAGTATATTTGAAAATTCCTCTTATGAAAGGGATAAAGAGATTTGGCAAGAAGGGGAAACTCAGTCCCCTGTATGTTTGTCCTTATAGAATCTTAAATTGTTTTAGGAAAATAGCTTATGATCTTGAGTTGCCGGCAGATTTGGCATCAGTGCATCCGGTATTTCATGTGTCCTTATTAAAGAAATGCATTGGTCATTCAGTTGTTGTTGTCCCTTTAGAAAGTATGTATGGTCAGGATTGCCTTTCCTATGAAGAAGTTCAAGTCGAGATCCTTGATCTTCACATTTGTAGGATAAGGAATAAAGAATTTCCCTAGGTTAAAGTTCTTTGGTGGAATCAATCTGTTGAGGGTGCCACTTGGGAAGCAGAAGCAGATATGTGGACCAAGTAACCTCGTCTTTCTCTGTGAATTCAGGTTCAGCTTAAGGTAATGATTTTCCTTATATTGACTCTCTTCTATTCTTGGTTTCAGCTATGTAATCATCTCATGTTAGTGCATGCATCACAAAAATCAGTTCAGTTCATGTATTACATTTCAGACTTAGTTATATAATCATGTTCCATGTTCAGTATATGATCTCAGCTGCCTTAGTGCTTTCAGTCTAACCAGTCTCATTCAAGGACGAATATACCCAAGGGGAGATAATATAATACCCCATAAGATCCCAAGTTCAATTCAGCTCACAGTTGCATGTTTAAGGCGTCAAGACTTGGAATTTTCACTAAGTGTTTAGGAATTAGTTATTTTCAAGGCCCCTAAACTTTGATGATTTTATTTTTAACCTTTCCAACCTTGGGACATCGACTTTTGGGTTGATTCATGATTGAGGTTATTCAAAGTATGTCTCGGGTGAGTTTTAGAATTTTTGGACAAACGTAGAGGCGTGTTTAGAAAACTTAACCAATAGCACCACTAGGATAAGCAGGATTTGCCCCTTTTAGTCCATCGGGGTAAGGTGAGTACCGCCTGGTCCAGTTCACCGCTTTAAGGCAGGCACCGCCCGACCTAGTTCACCACTCCAAAGCCCGCACAACCCCTTCCCTATTCTATCCAGCTTTTGTTCTTAGTATTTTAAGGGTATTTGGGTCATTTATCTTCCCCTAATTTGTCCATGAAATGAATTTAGGACTTCTAAATAGAATCATTTTCTCTTTTATTCACAAATTATCTCAAGAAAAACCCTCTCTTTCCCCGAGAAAAAATCCAAACTCTTCCACAAGAAATCAAGAAATTCAATCTTCAGGTTCAAAAAATCCTCATGGAATCTTCAAAAATTCATCCAGTGAGGTATATGGGATGTTCGTCCATGGGTCATTTCCACCCATGGAGCCCAAAATCCTCTTCTTTGGTATAAATATGATTTTGCCCATGATTTTGAATTTCCATTTATTCAAGATTAGTTTAATTCATAGTAGCTCAATTCAAATTATGTTTTAGCATGATTTCATGGAAAGATTTATTGACTTGTGTTTTAAAATTTTGATTTCCTAGGTTGATTTTAGTTGACCTCCCCACTCTAATGTTGAATTGAGAGGTTATCTATGAATTCATGATGTTTTAGTGAGTTTTGCAACACCTCTATGTTCAAGTTCATGATTTACTTACGTTTAATGGAATGTTTATGTTTTGGGTGTTTGAACCATAATCTCATACTGTAGTTTCAAAGCTTTATTATCATGTTTATGATCCTGCAGTCTTGGCGAGTTATGAACAGCTGATACCTAGTTGTTTTACATGATTTCTGTATTTTAGAAATGATTTTAGCTAAACTATGAATATTATCATTCAGTCAGTTGTTATGATCAGATTATGATAAGCAATGTCTGTTGTATGTTCAGTTGAATTCGATTTAGTTCAGTCCAGTATCAGTGTCATTCAGTTGGGAGTAACACTTATCACCGAGTAAACGTAGGGATGGCGACTCCCCAGTTAGTTAGGCATTAGACATTAGTAGTAGTCCCTAAGTTCCAGACCTACGGTGCCACCATAGATTATAAGGGGTCTCTCATTAGTTATGCATGGCACCCTCGTTCTTTGGGACATCAGCCTTGAAGATCCATATCATCAGCCAGTGTTAGTACCCTTGGTAAGTTACCAGCACCCTTCCAACTGGGGTTACAGGTTGGATCCTAATAGCTCAAATTGGGGCATGCAGTTATACCTAGGTCCCAGAGTCTCAGTGCAGTATTCTGTGTTTCAGCTCAGGTATGTTTGACCACATGTATAGAATTTCAGATATTCAAATTACAGATTATCTTAGTAACATAATAGATATATACTTGGTATTCTGGTATAAAATTTTACATGTTCATGTATTTCATGCTCAGTTATCTCATGCATTTTAGCCATGTCCTTATCTTACATAGTAGTACATTCAAAGTGCTAACCACATACTTTTCTTTGTGATATGATGTTTTATATCATAGGTTTGGAGGCTTAGTTTCCTGATCGCTTTTAGATAGCTCAACGTAATCCAGTAGCCATAGAGGTGACTCCTTATCCATCGAGGACATATTATATTTATTTAGTTATTTCAATATTTCTTATATTCAGTCAGTCAAAGTTAGTTGGGGGTTGGTCCCATCAACTCCTTATGATGGGTAGAGGCTTTCAGACATACAGTTAGACCATCAACTATTTATTTTAGTTTTATCAGTTGTCTCAGATAAACAATTGGTCTGGCAGTATTTTATCATATGTTTTAAAAACTGACAAATTGTCTTCCTTTTACAAGTTATATTACTATCTTACTCAGTTCTCATAGCAGGTATCAGTTTATGAATTAACTTGCGACCACTTGTGGCAATAAGCACCATTATCACGGCAAGGGGGCAGCCTCAGGTTGTGACATTACATTAGCACCGAGTTAATCTTATTAGTTGGACTAGTCTGGGATAGTTGTTAACACGAGTATCTGAGGGATCGACACTTGGCTTGTAAAAGGCCATTATATTACTTGGTGAAACCATGTAAACTTTTGTGTGTGTGTTTGGGCACAATATATTATTGGCGCTATTGCCGGGGACTTATAATTTTGCAACCACTATAGCTTTAGTTTTGATTTTTGATTTCTTTGGTGCTTTTTACATGATCTTGCTTTCTGAATTTGTGGCCATAAGTTAACAAGCTAGTAACATGGCAAGGGACCAAGAATTGGTTGAAACAGACCTCAAACCTAAGTAATGCTTATATCAAAGAAGGAGAGAAGCACTCTTTATCGAAAGAATCCCACAAATTCATTAGGAATAAGACATTCCTACTTCTATGACTGAAGATCCACTAGCCCGCAGGATAGTTCGCAAAGTGGAAATCTCACTTGCGGCTAATGTGACCTCCATCGTTCAAAGAATGGATCCTAAAGAAAGATTTGAATTGAAACAGAACATGGTGTGAATTTTATGCGGTAGTAGTCAATTCACTGGGCTTTCACCTGAAGATCTTCAAGTTTACTTGCAAAACTTCTTGGAAATCAGTGACACATTCATCCCACGGGTGTGTCAACTTATATTTAAGGATGATACTCTTCCTCTTTTCACTGTTTAGGGAAGCAAAGAAGTGGTTGAATGTTGAGCTAACAGCTTCCATCACAAATTGGGAAGAGCTAGTGACACGTCCCAAACTAGGGCCTAGTCGTCTCAGGTATCTCAAGTCCAACCAGGACCGAAGACCATCCCCAATACCCAACCATAACCACCCTACACCCTACATCAGATAAATTTCAAACATATAACAAGATAAACAATAATAGTTTAAAGGCATTAAATAAATTTTATAGTCATAATCCAACAACCTCAACCAATTATCCAATTGTTTCCAACCCCAAATGTCAATACCAATACTAAGGATGACACCAATACGAACATCGCCCATGCCTATAGTAATCTGACAAAAGCCTCTAACCAGAATCAATAACATCCGATTGGAAAATACCCCCGACCATAGCCAAAACCTACTTAAAGAAATAGCAAACACAAAAGAAGTCCATAGTAATGAAATGGAGCCTTCCAGAATATGGAAGTTCACCACTTTAGTCTGACTCAAATTTGTCCCCAAGTCCAAGTCACTAAGCAAGAGAAATATAATATGGCTAGTTCTTGCATCGTGTGGGTATACAACACCTGAAGACGATTAGTAGAGTGAACGCTAGCATGTACTCAGGAATAAGGATAAAATAATGTCATCATTCAAAACCAAAGTAAATAACCATATGTAAACACATATACATACATATACCATGTTGGGAAAGTTAATCGAGTTTAGCATGCATTTAAAACCTTAACCTGGGTTGTGTAGCTCTGTCGTCCGAAATCCACCCACGGGTTATATGGGTTTAGTTCCCCCTGCTGAAAGGGCTTGGTACATGAAACCACATGTTCAAACCATAATTATAACATAAAAAACCGTAAGTAAAACATGGAAAATATTATCCAACCATGAACAACCAAAACCCCAACATCTATTTCAAAACCATTATAATATTTTAAAAAACAAACATTAAAACACATGCTTTTAGTTGAACTAACAATGAGTGAGGAGTAACATGCCTTAGACACCAAGTAAGATAGAGAGATTCACTCTTAAAAGATCTTAATTAATTTTCTTGAAGAAACCCTAGCCTTTTCTTGAACCAAAAGGTTGAGAGAAATTTTGTTTGAGAGTTTTTGATTGAGAATAATGGGTTAATGAATCCCCAAAAGGCATTTTATGTCGTGGTAGCCTAAGGAGTTAAAAGTGAAAAATGCCCAGAATACCCCCACTTAAAACTATAAAATTTCCACAGTTAGTTACGAGTTGACCCTCTAACTCATCACCACAACATATAACTGGTACCATCCAGTCGTCACCAGAACAGAAGGTTGGACACCCATACACTGTTTATTATAAAACTCCCTTGCCTATTATCGTGACCAAACCATACGACTCTTATGGTACAGTCATACCCAAGACAAAATCCAAAGGGATTGACACTGGAAAACATACGATTCAACTATACCACTCATACCATATCCTTACAGCTCTTAGTGAGCCACTTGTACTCAGAGCTAAGTCAAGTCACTAAGTTTCTGATTAAGTGAATAATCAACCCAATAACCCATCACCAAACCATACAACCCATTCCACAAAGTCATAACCATAACAGAAACCCAACCACCACTTACTGGACACCTTATAGGTTGGGTCACCTGACCCATACCCATACCATACGACTTGTATGGTAAGTCATTAAAATGATAGTGAGCTCAAAACATACAAAATTTCCAATGGCCAAAACCTAGGGTGTTTCAATTCTTCCCAACTTGGATCATGTCCTCAAATGATGGGATAAGGCAGTACAAGCATTATTTGGACTCCACATGCCTCTACACTTACCTTTAACTAAGTTAGAAAACAAAGATACCAAAAAAAATCAAACTTTTCTTTAACTAAGTTAGAAAACAAAGATATTTAAACAATACATACCTTACGCATGAATTTCCAGAGCAAAAAAAAGGAACGAATACTTGGACTTCATGTCCTCTTCAGCTTTCCAATAGCCTCTTCGACCTTGTGTTTTCTCCATAGAACCTTTACTGAGGCCACATCCTTGATCTTCAACCAAAAAACCTTTCAATCTAAGACCTCTATTAGAATCTTCTCATAAGATAGGGAGTTCAAAATACCAATATACTTGATAGGTACAATTTACGACAGATTACCCACGCACTTCCTCAACATAAAAATATGGAATACCGAGTGAATGGAGCTCAAAATAAAAGGCAACTCCTACTCATATGCAACATTACCAACCCTCTTCAAAATCAAGTACGGACTAACATATTAGGGACTAAGCTTCTCCTTCTTCCCAAACAACATCACTCCCTTTATAGGAGACACCATCAACAATACCCTATCCCCAATTTCTAACTCTAACTTTCTATGCCTTATATCAGTATAGGACTTTTGGAGACTTTGGGAAACTGTAAGACTATCTCAAATCACCTTCACCTTCTCCAAGGCTTGGTGAAGTAAATCTAGGACAAACATCTCTGCCTTACAAACCTTGAACCACCCAAAAGGAGATATATTTCTCCTACCATACAATGCCTTAAATGGAGTTGTTCCAATGCTAGAGTGGTAGATATTTGTACTCGTAGTCTAAGCCTTAGAGCGTATTCAATGGAGAGTGCGTTAAACGGTTGAGAAATGTCTTCCTAAGTGAGAAGTATTTTGAATTGTATAGAATTTCCCTAATATTCACTTTTTGTCATGTAGAGCATTGAATAAGATTTCTGTTAATACTAAAGTTGCCCAAATTTGATACTCGGCCAAAAAGTGCCACCTGGCACTTTAGCGCATAACGGAGCAACCAAAATGACAATCGTAAAAATTTAGTGATCCTCTGCGATTATGGCACATCACGCCAAGGCTTAATTTTAGAACTGTCAATTTTCCGTGCACCAACGAGATTCCACCACGTCGCAGTGCCTTTGCAGTTTGTACATAAGGCGGCAGTGCAATTTCCACCGCATCGCGCCATCAAGTAGTTTCCTAATTATCTAATTTCTAGTGAGATGGCACGATTATGGCACGTCGCGCCAGCATGTAAAATTGAGATTTTTCAGTTTAATTCCAAGGGCGAAAACGGTCTTTTCCCAACCCCTATATATACTCCTTAACACGGTATTTGACCTTATTTCACCCAAAACATCATTGTTTTCTCTCAATTCTCTTCAAGAACAAGATCTAGGGTTTCTACAAAATCAAAACCCTTCCTTCTTCTTGAAGAGAAATTAAGAAATCAAGAATCACTCCAAGAGCATTCAAGAAAGAGTTTTACTAAGGTATGTAGATGTTGATTCTTGGGTCCCTTTCATCCAAGAAGCTCAAGAACTCTTTTTCTAAAATTCAAAGATCTTATATTTGTGGGTTATCATGATTCATGTGAGTAGAAATTGATGTTCATGTTATTATTGAGTTGTGATTCATGTTTGTTTACAAGGTTTTCAAGCTTTGGCCCTAGTATGTGGTATTCATGTGATGTTCATGATAAACCCTCTTCAAATTGCTTGTTAAGTGGTGTGTTCATTCCAATTAAGTGTAGAAATTGTTGAATAAGAAAAGCATGCTCCCCATATGCTTGATAAATGCTTATGTGAATGAATTAGAGCCATTATAGCATGTTGACTAGAAATCCCCAATTATGTGTAAGCCCATTCATGTCAAGTGTTTGTTGAAAAGGCTTAGTGAATGAATTGCGGCATAATAGCATGAAATTCCCCAATTATGTGCTCTTTGATACATGCTAAGACTTTAATACATGCTAAGTTTTTGATGGATGATCTTTAACATGATAGAATAAAGTTTCCCAATTATGTGTTCTCTGGTACATGCCAAGACTTAAATATGTGTAAAGTGCTTGATGCAAGGCCTTGTTGAATAGAGTATGATCCAATAGCATATCCCCCTATGTTATTACATATTTAGAATTCCTAAATGCTTGAAGTGATGCCTTAGTGATTGTGATGGTGAATGACTATCCATGGTATTAATTATTCAAGAATGGGTATGTTTTACTTTTATGTTATCGAGTCCTGGGGTATTTATACCCGACAATTTAGCTGCTGTCTAGAGCCCTTATCAATTTTCATGATAATGCTAGTCGAGCCATGATTCTCAAAACTCGGCGAGTTATAAAACTCTGTATTCTCAGACAGATATAGAACTTAAGAAATCTCAGTAATCTTTGTAATCGTCTTAATCTCAGTATCGCTAGTAATCTAGCCTCAGTTCTGTAGTCAGCTCAGATATTCAAGTGTGTAGTTTTAACCTCTATAGTAATTGAGTACTCTATTCAAAGCTCAGTGTTGTTCAGTCAGATAACGAGATTCAGTAGTATTCGATCAGATACAAAACCAAGTGAATTCATCTTAACTCAGTCATATCATTTAAGAAACATGATCAGTATCAGATTCATCTTAGTTTGTTTTCAGTTAAGAATTAGTTCAGAGTCTTTCAGTTGGGAGTAGGAGCTAGCATCGAGCAAGGGCAGGGATGGCGGCTCCCCATCAGAGAGGCAGAGTCCTTAGGAGCAATCCTTGAACTCTAGAACTGCGTAGCCAGCGTAGGATATAGGAGTCACCCGTCAGGAAAGGTTAGTCACCTGTCAGCTAGGCTTGACTATTATATTACCTTAGGCTTGACCAGAGAGGTCTTTACCCGTGGCATGGTATTGACACCCTTCAAGTTGGGGCTATAGGTTGGACCCCACCAGTTGAGATTTGGGGCATGTCGGTTAAGTGACTACTTCCCATAGTTGTAGTTTTAGTATCAATCTTTAGAAATTTGGACTGTCAGATACAGTCATCTATCTCAGTGAGGAACTCAGATAGTTCCATTGATTCATGGACCACCCGTTAGATAGTCTTGGTCCCATATAAATTTATTCAGTATCAGATCTAGAGATCATCCATCAGATAGGATTGATCTTAGTCTCATATTCAGTTGAGTAATCTCATTATCAAATACCGAGATCACCCATCAGATAGGCTTGATCTCAATCTCAGATTCAATTGAGTATTCTTATCATCAGATCTAGAGATCACCCGTTAGATAGGCTTGATTTCATTCTCATATTCAGTTGAGTATTCTTGTTATTAAATCCCGAGATCACCCGTCAGATAGGCTTGATCTTAGTCTCCTATTCAGTTGAGTAATCTCATTATCAGATCTTGAGATCACCCATCAGATAGGCTTGATCTCAGTCTCAAATTCAGTTGAGTATTCTTGTCATCAAATCTAGAGATCACCAGATAGGCTTGATCTCATTCTCAGATTCAGTTGAGTATTCTTGTTATTAGATCTAGAGATCACCTATTAGATAGGCTTGATCTCAGTCTCATATTCAGTTGAGTAATCTCATTACCAGATCCCGAGATCACCTGTCAGATAGGCTTGATCTCAGTCTTAGATACAGTTGAGTATTCTTGTCATCAGATTTAGACATCACCCGTCAGATAGGCTTAATCTCAGTCTCAGATTTAGTTGAATATTCTTGTTATCAGATCTAGAGACCACCCATTAGATAGGCTTGATCTCATTCTCAGATTTCGATGAGTATTCTTGTTGTCAGATTCAGACATGATCATTTTTTATCATTGATAGTAGATTCTGGAATCATCTGTTAGAGAGGTTTGATCTCTGATGCACTCAATCAAGAGGAGAAAGCTCAGAATTCAGTCATTGATATGAGTAGATTCAGTTAATCGACTTTAGTATCATCAGTTTTGGAGGTCATTCATTAGATAAGACTGATCTCACCTCAGTACTCATTTATTAGTATCAGATGATTCAGTTGTTCAATATCTCTGTATTAGTAGTGAGTTCAGTTGTCAGTAATGTAGTACCCGAGTTTCATTACTAAGAGTCGTGATAATTGTGATTATGGTTTGTGCATTCATTCATGTGTTCTCATTCAGTACTCTCATGATTATTCAGTTAAGTAATTGTTCATGCATAAGACCTTGCAGTTAGCCTTACCTCATCTGCATACTCGGTATATTACCGTACTAACGCATTTGTGCTATGGTGTTTACCATAGGTTCAGAGGTATGTGATCCAGAGTACCCTTAGAAGTTCAGTCCCTGTCAGCAGCAGTAGACGTAGCAGTGAGTTCTCTTCATTTGAGGATGATCCTTTTATCATTTTTTGTATCAGATTTTGTTTATTTTCAGTACATGGAGTTGGTTGGGGACATATCCCATCAACTCCATAGTTCAGACAGTTTAGATGTTTTTTTGGATAGATGTATCAGTATTCAGTTTTCAATTTTGAGTATTATTAGATGTTTAGAACCTTATGGCCAGTTTCCGCATTTATGATATATATTATACATTATTCAGGTATAGATATCAGTAGAGGGTTGGCTTGTGGTCCTTCGGTATCATGAGGACCATGTCATGTTTCGGTTCCAGAAAATTAGGTCGTTACACTATTATTATAGGCAAACTCTATAAGAAGAAAATGCTCAACCTAACTGCCACCATAATCAATCAAGCAAGCTCGAAGCATATCCTCCAACATTTGAATAGCCCTTTCTACTTGCCCATCCGATTGTAGGTGAAAAGATGTACTAAGACTAACCTTGGTCCCCAAATCTTTCTAAAACGACCACCAAACGTGAGATGAGAACTTCGTACCATAATCAGAGATGATAGAAATAGGCACCCCATGCAACTTCACAATCTCATGGAGGTACAACATTACATAATCCTCAACTGAGATATTAGACCTCACTAGCAAGAAGTGAGCCAACTTTGTCATCCTATCCACGATGACAAAATCTATGTTGGTTACTTCCCACTTCCACACAGACGGCTTAATTTCTTGATACGATCCTCCGGGGCTCATGTGCTCAACTTTCACTTGTTGGCACACCATGAACTTAGCCACAAAAATAGCCACATCTCGCTTTATATTTCTCCAAAAATACATATCATTAAGGTCATGATACCTTTTTGTAGAACCAGGATGAATAACAAACTGTGACTTATGTGCTTCAGCCAAGATCCTCTATTGCAAACCATCTATATCGAGAACACATAACCTCTCTTGGTACTGTAATGCACCATCACCAGTAATCTCGAAGGCCATCACCTGAAGATCCTCTATTACAAACCATCTATATCGAGAACACATGACCTCTCTTGGTACTACAATGCACCATCACCAGTAATCTCGAAGGCCACCACCTTTTGCCTAGCTATGTCTCCCTTGATCCTTATCATGACAGGATCTAACATTTGTTTCTTCTTGATCTCTACACTAAGAGACGACTACACCATCTCCTGACATACTACCATCCTCAGAGTCCAAGAAGCAAACTCCAAGGTTAGCCAAACGGTGAATATCCTTAACCAACTCTCACTTCTCCTTTTCCACATGAGCAAGACTCCCCATGGACAACCTATTAAGAGCATCAACAGCCATGTTAGCTTTTCTTGGATGGTAGTGAAAACTCGTGTCATAATCCTTAAGCTGCTCAAGTCATCTCATTTGCCTGAGGTTAATTTCTTTCTGAGTAAACACATATTACAGGCTCTTAGGGAGGTGGATATTCCTAAGACTTTTTTTCGTACTCGGTTAAAGCCCTTGTCTAAAAGACTCGGGACACACTAGGATGGATAAAACCCTTGTCTAAAAGACTCGTTAGCTATTTCTTAAGCTCTTTCAGCTCAGTTAAAGCCATCCTATATGTAGGAATATAAATTGTACGAGTTTCTAGAACGAGATAAATCCCAAACTCAATCTCCCTATCAGGAGAAACACTAGGAAGGTCATCAGAGAAGACCTCAGGAAATTCATTCACCACTGGGATAGAATGCAAAGAAGAATCCTCCGAGTTAGAATATTTAAACCAAACCAAATAATAGAGACACCCCTTAAACATTAATCTCTGATCTCTAAGATACAATACAAACTTTATCTTAGGAGCTAGAAATGCACCCTCCCACTCAATAATCATCTCATTAAGGAATTTAAAGACAACTTTACGGTCTAACAATCTAGAGAAGCATAGAACGAGTACAACAAATCCATCCTCAATATGACATTGAATTAACCATGTCTAATTAAAACAGATCCACCAAAGTCTCCGAACCACCCACAAATACCACACAACCCATATAAACTCTTTTATCCACCATAGAGTCACCTACTGAGGTAAAAATAGAAAAGTGGTTTGAAACACACTCGAGACCAAAACCAAAATACACGTCCACGAATGAGGTCACCTAAGAGAGGGTGGACCCTGAATCATGTAAACAGTACACATTATGGGAAAAGAATTTCAACATACCAGTCATGAAATTAGGAGATGCTTCAGACTCCTAATGGGTAGTGACAACATAGAGATGTTCTGATCAATACCGGAACTAAATGGTGCACACTTTGGTGCTAGAGTTGATGAAAAGGCAATTGGAACCTTATTTTTCCTCAAAGCAACCTCGGCCACTAGACAACTCCTAGCTATATGCACTGGCTGACCATAGTTGAAGTACTTATCCTTTTCCTCATCACAATAAACCAATTGCAATCAACCATAGAATCTATAGAGAGGTTATGACGAAGCTAATGGATCCTTCTATCCTGGGATAAGCACCCCATGCCTTAAAGTTCTCACCACCAAGGAAACGCCTATCACCCGATAACTTTGGGTAGGGAGAACTAGCCGTTGAGTAAGACCTAAAATTTCTCCACTTCTTCTTTGGCCACTTCATACCATCCATACCACTCTGTTGTTGGCCACCACCCTACTTAGAAAATCTAAACTTCTTGCACTACCTCTCTACCATCTCAATCTATTTTTTTTCTCTTTCTCTACTAATTGCATATACACAACCAACTTGGAGATATCCATCTCCAAAATTAAGTCTCGAGACAACCTAGAAGCAAACTTCCTTATTCGATCCCTCGTTCTAGAAACTAACTATAGAGCAGACCAAGATAACTAGTGAAACTTTAATGCATACTCCTTGACTGACATCTTACCTTACTTCAAATTAACAAACTCTTATGCCTTCACTTCCCTCAGCTCTTGATAAAAGAAGTGGTCTACAAAAGAATTAGAAAAATCCTCCCACTAGCATTGTAACCCCTTGACTGATCCCATTTCTCTTACAACTAGTATGACATATTTTTAGCTGGTAGGAGGAAAACTCTATTCCCTCTATATTTGTGGCATGCAAAACACAGAAGATCTTTTCTATCTCATTCAAAAAACCTTATGGATCCTTCTCTAACCTAGCACCAGTAAAGGTTGGAAAATTAAACCTCATGAATTATCCAACCCTTATGGCATCATAAGATGGAGTAACAGAAGTACCATGCTCGGCCTTAGAAGCTACTAACTAAGCTAACATATGAATGAACTTACAAAACTAGACATTTGTAACATCAGACTAAGGGGCTCAAGAAGGACTAGAGGAACCGGTGGAACTCTAGGAAGCAAATCAGGAACTGGACCCCTAGACTGAGTCTAGACCCCATAAGTAGAATGGACCCCATTAATATTATCCTCTGGTAGGACAGAGAAGTTTCTATAAGCTTCAGATCATCTAGAAAATATGATAAAAAAAGTGAACAAATGAGAATTAGAGAAGAATTCAGGACTTTAGACTCTATAGCTTGAAAACAAAACATAAGAAAGAGAAACATTCCTAAATGCCTCATAGTCTCTCCCTTATAAGGGTGGCGCACTACACACCTTTAAAATAGACTGTACTCAACACATATTTGTCGGACACCTAATTGACCATGAACCTAGGGCTCTGATACCAATCTAACATTATCCAAACTAGGTCCTAGTTGTGTCAGGCATCTCAAGTCCAACCAGTATCAGAGACCACCCCCAATACCCAACCATAACTGCCCTACACCCTACGTCAGATAAATTCTAAATATATAACAAGATAAACAATAAAAGTTTAAAGACATTAAAGAAATTCTATAGTCATAATCCAAACATCTCAACCAATTATCTAATCAGTGCCAACTCCAAGGCCAATACCAAGGTTGACACCAATATCTACTCCACCCATGCTCATAGTAGTCTGACAACAGCCTCTAACAAGAATCAATAACATCTGGTTGGTACATGCCCCGAACTATTGCTAAAACCAAACCAAAGAAATAAGAAAACAAAAGAAGTCCATAGCAATGAAATGGATCCTTCCGGAGTATGAAAGCTCACCACTTCAGTATGACTTAATGTTATCCCTGAGTCCAAGTCACTGAGCAAGAGGAATGACAATGTAGAAGGTTTTTGCATCGCGTAGGGATACAATGCTGAAAGATGATTAGTAGTGTGAAATCTAGCATGTACTTGGGAATAATGATAAGATAATGCCATCATTCAATACAAAAGTAAATAACCATATGCAAACACATACATACATATATATATATATATGTATATACCATGACTATTAAGAAAACCAGATGTAGCATGCATTTAAAACCTTAACATGGGTAATGTATCTCTACCGTTCTAAATCTACCCATAGGTTATATAGGTTTAGCTCTTCTACTGAAACGGCTCCAGTGCATGTTAGTCGGATGAATCAGAGAAAAATCTGAGATGACTAGAACATCACCCAAAATATAAAGTATGACATAATGCATATAGTTACCAAGACTAAACCTCACATCGGAAAACATGAGTTTCTAGTTTTATTCCCCCAGGACCTCTAACTTCGATGGCTTTTTAACACAAACACCTTTAAGCCCATATTAAAACTCATCACACATAATCAAAAATTTACCAGGGAGTCTTTTATTAGGCATTAAACATTAGTATCATCATACCAAAATTAGATCTTACATATCTATCCATTTATTCCATACCAAATCCATTAAACCAATTTGACTCCAAAGTTTCCAATTAAACCAAGACAATGGCTACCAAGGCCTTTTCAAACCATTTAAAACCAACTAAACAAATATAGGTTCCATTAACTTTTTATGTAATGCTAGGCAAAATCATTCTCATTGGTATTTTAACAAACATGTTGAGGGCATATAATTTCTAAAACTAAAACCAAGTACCAATTGACCATTCCCATATAACCACATGTTCAAACCATAACTATAACATGAAAAACCATAAGAAAAACAAGGGAAAAAATTATCCAACCATGAAAAAACAAAACCCCAATATCTATTTCAAAACCATAACAATATTTTAAAAAACAAACATTAAAACACATACATTTAGTTGAACTAACAATGAGGGAGGAGTAACATGCCTTAGAAACCAAGGAAAATGGGGAGATTCACAATTGAAATCCCCTAATAGATTGTCTTAGAGAAACCCTGGCCCTTTCCTAAACTAACAGCTTGAGAGAGATTTTTTTTAGAGTGATTGATTGAGAAAAATTGGTAAATAAATCCCTAAAATATATTTTATGTCATGGCAGCCTAAGTCTTTAAAAGAGGAAAATGTCTAGAATACCCCCACTTAAAATTATAAAATTTTTGTAGGTGGTTTTGAGTTGACCCTCTAACTCATCACCACAACATATGACTTGTACCATCCAGTCATCACCATACAGACAGTTGGACACCCATAAATTGTTCACCATACGACTTCCTTGCCCCTTCTCATAACTAGATCATACGACTCATATGGTCCAATCGTACCCAAGATAAAATCTGAAGGGATTGACACTGGACCACATATGACTCAACTATACCACACGTACCCTATCCTTATGGCTCTTAGTGAGACACTCATACTCAAAGCCAAGGCAAGTCACTAAGTTTCTGATTAAGTGAAGGATTAACCTAATAACCCATCATAAAACCATACAACCCAGACTACTAAGTCATAACCATAATAGAAACCCAACCACAACTCATTGGAAACCTTATAAGTTAGGTCACTTGACTCGTAACCATACCATATGACTCATATGGTAAGTCATTATAAGGGAAGTGAGCTCAAAGATCAAGAAATTTCCAAGGGCCAAACTCAGATTGTTTCATTTAGCCTGAAAGTTCCTTATCCAATTCTTCCAATTTGGCAAGACTGCAAAACTTTGCAATGAGATTTGAGCTTTAAGTAAAGGCTAAATAAGAACCTATATCATGCTTAGGATAGGTTCAAAGATCATCTTTTGCACTGTCCACATCACAAGTAGTCCAATGAGGTATTAGCTCAAACCTTTGTTGAGGAATTTGACAATTACATAAAAAATTTGTTATATTTAGTTTTAGGTGGTCAAGTATTGGAAAAAACTTATGATGAGCTATACATCGTGTTGAATAGAATTACACAAGGAAATCTGTATTTGCATAGTGATACCTTAAGGAGCTTAGTGAAAAATTATCGATATGATCAAAGTTGATAGCATAATAGCCTTAGCTGCTCAACTTTTAGTTATGCATAATCAAATAATGAATCAATTAAACAATTTGGGTGTGCAGCAGCCTTAGTCTTAAGTTAATGTGGTGTAGCAAACTCCAATATGGTGTGACATTTGTGGCAATAGTGTCCACTCTAAGATATATGTGGTGCCAATCTCAAATCCATCAACTTTGTATGCAATGCACAAAAGCCAAATTATGATAATGCCTACACTAAAAAATGGCAGACTCGACCAATCTATCCTTAGGTCAATAACCAATAGTAGTAGCATAATACTCAGGCTAACAAAATTAAAGATATTTGAAAATGATTTTTTCCAACCAAGAACATATGGCTGCTGAAGTAAAAAATCAGCAAACTACACAGAAAAAGTTAGAGCAGCAAGTGGGGCAACTTGCTCAAGAACAAAATAAAAGACCTTAGGATGGGTTGCTAAGTGATAAAACTACTAAATAAGAAATGGCAATCAGTTTGAGGAGTGGTAAAGAGCTGAATGACAGAACTCCAAAGACAAATAAGAAAGTATATGTAGAGTTGGTTCCTCAACCAGTTGCTAAAAATTTGGGAATGTGTGAGTACCCAAAAACAAAGATTTTTGAGAAAAAAAGACCAACACCATCATTTCCACAATGGTTCCAGAAAGAAAAGAAGGATGGATGTTTTAAGAAGTTCTTTGACGTGTTTAGAAAGCTTCACATTAACCTTCCTCTTCTAGATGTTTTGTAGGGACTGACCAAGTATGCTAAGTACTTGAAGGATTAGGTAACCAATAAAGTTAAGTTGCAGGATTTTGAGGTTATGGTAATGATAGAGAAGTGAAGCTTTGTGGTCATAAAGAAGATGCCTAAAAAGCTTAAGGACCTAAGAAGTTTCACCCTCTCCATTCAAATTGGTGATGGTAAAGTGGTACATACTTTGAATGATCAGAGGGTAAGTATAAATTTGATTCCTCTTTCTATGTTCAAAACTCTGGGGTTGCGTGAGCTGAGACCAAGCCCATTGATGATCCAATTAGAAGACAAGACCATAGTTCCACCTGATTTTGTTGTTATGGATATTGATGTGGATAGCAAGGTGTAACGCCCCAAATCCGGTACCTAGAATGCTACATGGTGCTCATGACCTTGAAGGACCATAAGCAAACCCATGATTGATATTTGTACTAGAACACTGCATATTATATTGTATAATTGTAGAAATAAAGGTTGAACGGCCATAGAGTTCAAAACTAATAAAATATAAACTCTGAGAATACGGTATATCGATACCAAAACAACACCAAAGTAAACTATCTGAACATACTATAGTCTAAAAAGCCTCAAACTAACTGAGTTGTTTGAATTTGGAGTTCATAGAACATGTCCCCAACTAACTCCATCTACTGAAAGCTAAACTAAAATATAATAATTTCATCCTCGAATGATAAGGGCTTACTACTAAATCTGGTTGCTGAAATTTAGAGTGCTACTGATACTCTGGAACTCATGCTTTTGGACCTATGTTATAAAACACCATAGCACAAATACATCAGTATGATTGAATATACTGGTATGCAAGTAAGGTAGGCTGAATGTAGAGGGTTCAAATGCATGAACAATGCTAACTAACTATATAACATGAACGTGAAAATGCATGCATGAATAAATGACTGTAACTAAATTTGTGATGATACTGACTATTGAGTTTTAATACTGATAACATGAGTTACTAATAACTGATACTGAGTGACTATATTTAATAGTCTAGGTTCTGATGAAACTAACTAAGTTTCGTACTGTTCTGAGTTGATTGTATCTGATAGTCTTGAATTCTATAGAACTATT
Source organism: Capsicum baccatum var. pendulum (assembly GCA_030864225.1). Classification (NCBI taxonomy): domain Eukaryota; kingdom Viridiplantae; phylum Streptophyta; class Magnoliopsida; order Solanales; family Solanaceae; genus Capsicum; species Capsicum baccatum. The sequence continues at coordinate 131,440,464 of CM061557.1, forward strand.
TGAGTTTTGTTATAGAGACTAAGACTGAAACTGTAACTATAGGAAGTAGTCATCTAACCAACATGCCCCAGAAATAGTAATATAGCTAAGTTAGGGTCTAATCTATAACCCCTATTGGAAGGGTGTCAATAAAGCGCCACCAATAATGACAAGCACTGAGTGACCCTCAACTGGAAAGTACTCAAACGAGAATGGTAGGAACTGTCAACTGGTAGGTAAGCCACCCCATCAACCCTCAACTGGTAGGTTAGATGTCTAAACCTATGCTGGCTAAGTAGTTCTGGAATGCAAGGATTGCTTCTAATAATTACACCCTCTATAGACTGGTGAGTTCCCATCCTTAAGCTCACTCGATGCTAAATCCTACTCCCATCTAAATAGACACTGAACACAATTAACTGAGCTGAACTAGACTAACTTAACTGAGTTCCATTGACTGATGGAATACTACTGAGATTACTGAATTACAAAGCTTTCCTGAGTCACATGACTGACTAAGTTCTATTGACCATGGCTTGACTGAGAGTATCGTGAAAACATGATACTGGCTCTAGGCACACAATTGAGTTGTAGGGTACAAGTACTCCCAGGACTTGATAAAAGGAAACTGACAAGGCATGATGTTCTTAAATACATGACCAATATCAACAATCCACAATATAATAAGTTGGGGATTTCATAAAGCACACGGTAATCATAAACTTGTACATGGTAGGAATGCATATAATAAGTATCATAGTTTCATACTCAACCAACATGAGTATTCTAACAAACATTTGCATTGCACATCAATAGCATAGGAGCCATTTGAACATAAGGGTAAGACATGCATTTATCATATGGGTTACAATTGAGCTACAATGCATAATTTATATCCTCTTAGTCATTTTATCAAACATCTTACATGCACAACTTAGGGCATAGGTGTAATCATTAAATTACACATTATGAACAACTCCATTCATGGATTTCAACTTGCATACTAACGTAGTTTCATGAAAAACACGTAAAGTTTCCAACTTAGGATTCATACAAAAAGATAAACATGGTTACAAAACAACCCACAACATGAACATCATGATTTATTATTTGAAATAGGATTCTTGAGCTTTAAGGGTGAAATGAATCCATAAATCAACACTATGCATACCTTGAATGGAAGATTCTTCAAAACTAATGGTGAAATTCTAGAAATTGGATCCTTAGTTGAAAATCTTAAGCTTTTTCTTGATAGATTTTAAGAGAGATAAGTGAATTTAGGTTAAATTGGAGCTTAATCCCATGTTTTAAACTTATGTAGGGGTGGGAAATTGACCCTTTTGCCCTTGAGGATATAGTTATTTAATGACTATGAACTGGGTGCCGACTCTACAAACAATACGGCGCGTTGATGGTTGCGCTGCAATACTCGATGCATTGCACCAGGATTACATCGAGCCTCAAAAGTTTTTGCTCTGGCAGCCTGCACAAATATTGACCAACGTGATTGGCGATGCAGCGTGTCAAGATTGCATTGGTCCACTATTTAAGGACTCCAAACATGATCTAAACGTGTTTTGAAAATTCTAAAACTTGTTCGGGAACAACTATTGACCTTCTTGATTATTAACTAATGAAAATATGGGCCATTAAAGGACATTAAGATGGCGAGATAAGATTGCCAATTTTTGAAGGCCAAAATACGCTAAGTTTGGGAATATGGTTAGAATTTTCTAAGTCTGGGATCCCTTGACAATCTTAAAGGATTGAATTAAGATTTTGGATTTTACGGGGTCTTACAATATCTCCTCTTTGATAATATTCGTTCTGGAATGAGACTGACTGGGAGGGGAGAAAAAATAAACTAACGTACATACTGAACATGAATAACTAAAACATGATTCCATGACTAATAACTGAATCCATCATACTGAGCATGCATATTTGATGCATGTGTAATTGATTCATGAATGCATGACTGAGTGTTCTGATGAACTGAGTTTCTCACAATGAGAATGCATATCTGATGCATGATTATATGACTGAACTGATACATTAATGCATAAATAAATATGCAATGGTATTTAATACCAAGTTTATGATGGAATTCTGAACATGAATTGGATACCAAGTTGTAACTTAAATTTGAAGATGAAGCTTAAAAGCTTAAGAAGAATTGTTAGATTGAGCTATATCTGAATTAGAGGAGAAGAGATGAGGGTACTTGGTTCGCATGTCTGCTTCTGCTTCCCAAGTAGCTCCCTCAATAGACTAATTCCCCCAAAGAACTTTGACTAGAGGGATTTCTTTGTTCCTCAGTCTACGAGTCTGATAGTCAAAGATTTCGACTGGAATCTCCTCATAAAAGAGGTTGTTCTGAACATCTATGCTCTGAATAGAGACTATAACTGTTAGGTCACCCATGCACTTCTTGAGCAAAGAGATATGGAAAACTGTATGAACTAATGCTAGATCTAAAGGCAATTCAAGCTCATAAGCTACCTTGCCAAAGCAACTGAGAATTTTGAAGGGACCGACATATCGGAGACTAAGCTTTCCCATCTTTTTGAACCACTTCACTCCCTTCATGGGAGAGATCTTTAGATAAATATAATCACCAATCTCAAACTCGAGATCCTTTCTGTGCACATCTATATAAGACTTCTGTCGGCTCTGGGTAGCCCAAAGTCTTTCTCTGATCAACTGGACTTTTTCTAAGGCATCAAAAACTAAGTCAGGCCCTAGGACTATGGCCTGACTAACTTCAAACCAACCGATTGGAGATCTACATCTCCTACAATAGAAAGCTTCGAATGGAGCCATCTAAATTTTGGAATAATAGTTGTTGTTGTATGAAAACTCAATCAAAGTAAAGTGGTCATACCAACTACGCTTAAAGTCAATTGCACATGCCATTAGCATATCTTCTAAAGTCTGAATGGTCCTTTCTGCTTGACCATCTATCTGAGGATGGAAGGTTGTACTAAGATAAACTTGGGTACCAAGACCCTTTTGGAATGCTTTCCAAAAATAAGAGGAGAAGTGGGTACCTCTATCTGAGATAATAGATAACAAAACATTATGCAATCTGACCAACTCTCCAACGTAGATTTTGGCATAATCCTCAGCCGAATAAAAGGCATGGACTGGAAGAAAATAAGATGGTTTGGTCATCCTTTCTATAATGACCCAAATTGAATCATGCTGATGATGAGTATGAGGCAAACCCATCATGAAGTCCATGTTCACTTCTTCCCACTTCTAAGTAGGAATATTGAACTCCTGCATGGACCCACTAGGTTTCTAATTTTGTATCTTAACTTACTATCATGTAGAGTACTTAGCCACAAACTCTATAATATCTCTCTTCATCCCACTCCACCAATAGATTCCCATAAGTCATGGTACATCTTTGTGGCCAATGGATGAATAAACTAATGTGCACTATGCACTTCTACGATAATTCACTGCCTCAAGTCATCTACACCTGGCACACAAAGATGACCCTAACAATGCAAAACACCATCTCCCCCTTGGGAGAAAACCTATACTTTCTGATCTTTAACTAATTCTTTCAACTTGACAAGATTGGGATCTCTATCCTAATTTTCTTTTACCTCAAAAACTAGAGATGATTCTAAACTACTTCAAACCCATATATTATCCTCTGTTGAATCAACTAGACGGACACCTAGTTGGGAAATCTGATGAATTTCCTAAGCTAACGTCTTTTTACTGCTTTCAACATGAGCAACACTACCCATAGACAGTCTACTGAGAGCGTCAACCACTACATTAGCCTTGCCTGGATAATAAAGAACACTCATGTCATAATCTTTTATGAGATCTAACCACCTTATCTGACAGAGATTGAGATCTTTTTGAGAAATACCATACTGAAGGCTCTTATGATCTATGAACAGATCTGTATGCACCCCATACAAGTAATGCCTCCCAATCTATAAGAAAAATACTATGACTGCTAACTCAAGATCATGATTTGGATAATTTTTCTCATGGGGTTTAAGCTGTCTAGAGGCATAGGCTATGAACTTACCATGATGTATGAGGACACAACCCAAGGCTACTCTGGATACATCACAATACACTACAAACCCAGCTGAACCATCTAGAAGAGCCAAAATTAGAGCTGAGGTTAGTCGAGTCTTCAACTCCTGAAAGCTCTTCTCCTAAGGATCTGACGACTGAAACTTGACTTTCTTCTGAGTCAATCTAGACATAGGGGATACAATAGAAGAAAATCCCTCAACGAATATTCTATAATAGCCATCCAAACCCAAGAAACTCCTTCTATCTAATGGACAGATAAGGTAAGGCCAGTTTCTTACTACTTTGGTGTTTTGAGGATCTACTCTAATGCTATCAACGAAAATAATATAACCAAGGAATGCTACTGACCTTAGCCAAACTCGCACTTACTAAAGGTGAACAGTTGATGATCTCTAAGAGTCTGAAGTACTATTCTGAGATGTTCTGCATGATCATGCTCACTACAGGAATAGATAAGGATATCATCGATAAAGACTATGATGAACATATCCAAGTACTGCTTGAACACACAGTTCATCAAGTCCATGAAAGCTACTGAGGCATTGGTAAGACCAAAGGACATGAATAGGAATTCGAGGTGACCATATCGAGTACAAAAAGCTATTTTTAGAATGTCACATTCTCTAAATCTGAGCTAATAATAGCTTAATCTGAGGTCTATCTTAGAGAAATAGCTGGCACCCTAAAGTTGGTCAAACAAGTCATCAATTCTGGAAAGTGAATACTTATTATTGACCATAACTTTATTGAGTTAACGGTAATCAATGGACATTTTAAGAGAACCATCTTTCTTTCTCACGGATAAGACTAGTACACCCCACAGAGAAACACTGGGTCTGATGAATCCCTTATCTAAGAGATCCTTCAACTGTTCTTTTAATTCTTTAAGTTCTGCTGGTGCCATTCTGTATGGTGGAATAGATATAGGCTGAGTATCTGGAAAAAATCAATACCAAAGTCTATTTCCCTTTTGGGAGAAATTCCTGGGAGATCTTTGGAAAAGACATCCGAATATTCATTCATGACTGGGATTGATTCAAGGTTGGGAGTTTCAAAACTAAAGTCCATAACATGAACAAGGTAATAGACATATCCCTTAGATATCATTTTCCATTCCCGAAGGTATGAAATAAGGTGACCTTTGAAAGATGAAGTATTACCCCCCACTCTAGGATGGGTTCATTCAAAAACTATAACTGGAAAATTATGTTTCTGCAGTTGACTGTGGAATAGCAGGAATAAAGACAATCCATGCTGAGAATCACATAAAAATTAGTCATCTCTAATTCGACTAAATCTGCTGAAGTGACTTTCTGAAATATCATAACCAGACATTTCCTGTATACCCATCAGGCTATGATGGTTTTACCCACTAGGGTAAACACTGAGAAGGGCTCTACTAGTATCTCGGGATTGATTGTAAAATCAACTACTATAAAAGGAGTAACGAAAGACAAAAAAGCTCCTAGATCTAGCAAAGCATAAACAAGAAAGTGAAATATCTGTAATATACCAGTAACCTCATCAGAAGAATTTTCCTAATCTTTTTAGGACTGGAGAGCATAAAGTCTATTTCGGAGTTGCCCACTAGTAGCACTGGAAGTGGCATACTACTAGTTTAAGTGATCGGACTGATCTAAGGAATGGTTTTGCTGACTCTGCGAACCTATCTGAGGACAATCTCTGTATCTATAGCTTGGCTTACAATATCCAAAACAAATACCACTTCCATCTCTGCAAATACCTTGATGGTGTTTGACATAAGTCTGACAGGGAGGATTAGTTCAGGAATTACTAACGCTACCCTGAGACTTAGAGCCTGGCGCCCTATCTCAATTACCATCCTTGAACTTAGGAGATGGAGCACTGTCTGAAGAAGGAGCTGGAACTAATGACTTAGGATGAAACTGAGAACGGTTTCCTCCCTTTAACTTAGGCTGAGCAAAGTTCAAACTACCTGTCCTTGCTCTCTTATTTTGCTTCTCCTTCATCTTAATCTTTTGCTCTACTATCTGTTGAACATGATTCATAATCTTGGCTATGTTTATGTCATTATTCAACATCGCAAACCTGGACTCATTGATCATACTATCGTTTATCTCAAAAACACACTTACTCATATTGGCCCTACTGTCTTTCACTATATGGGGAGCATATCTGCCTAACTGAGTAAACTTAAGAGAATACTTTTTCACCTTCATGTTTCCCTGCCTGATGTTAATAAATTTTAACACCTTAGCTTTTCTCAGCTCTTGGGGAAAGAATTTATCTAAGAATGCAGTGACAAACTCATCCCTGACCTCTCTGACTTCTACTGTTTGAACCAAGTGTGAGAAATATCCTACAACTGATATGTAGCTAGCTTAGCACTCACACTAGAAGTAACCCCCATGATGTCCATAACTTTTTGGACTTGGTCAAGGAATTCCTGAGGATCCTCTTCTAACTTAGACCCAAAAAGGGAGAAAAGATTTATTTGGGTGAAGTCTCAAATCCTGGTTGCAGCTGAATTGGCCAGTGGGTTGGACAAAATGACAGATGTTTATTCATTCTGAGTAACAACTGACTGGGCAAGAGTAGTGAATGCATCTCTGAACTCTACATGAGAAACATGTTCGTCCAAGGGATTTGCTTGGATGGGCTGAGGGGCTGACAGGTTTCTATTTCTTCTCTTGGGAGGCATATTCTATAGAAGAAAGGGAGAGACAAATTAGAATGAGAGTTAAACTTGAGCTTATTCTCACTGGCATGACATGAATACTAAAAGAAGTGAAACTATTCCTAAAAAATTTTATAACCTCTTGTACATAAATGTGGCACGCAACACACACATACATAAGACTCTAATATATGTGGCTTTCAAACTTTCTAGGACACTATTGAACCTTAAGCTCTGATATTAAGTTTGTAACACTCCAAATCTAGTCCCCAGAATGCTACACAATACTCATGACCTCGAAAGACCACAAGCTTACTCATGAATGATATCTGTACTTAAACACTGTATAATATATTGTATAAATATGGAAATAAAGGCTAAACAAACATAAGGTTCAAAACTGATAAAACATAACATTTGAGAGTACAGTATATCAATACTAAAACAACACTAAAGTAAACTATCTAAACATACTATAGTCTTAAAAGCCTCTAACTGACTGAACTGTCTGAATAAGGAGTTGATGGAACATGTCCCCAACTAAATCCATCTACAGAAAGCTAAACTAAAATATAAAATAAATAATAATATCATCCTTGAATGATGATGGCTCACTGCTAAATTTGGCTGCTAAAATTTAAAGTGCTATTGATGCTCTGGAACTTGTGCTTTTGGACCTATGGTATAAAACACCATAGCGCAAATGTGTTAGTACGATTGAGGGTTCAAATGCATGAATAATGCTAACTAACTATATAACATGAATGCGAGAATGCATGTATGAATAAATGGTTGTAACTAAATTCGTGATGATACTGACTACTAAGTCTGAATATTGATAACATGAGTTACTAATAACTGATACTGAGCAACTGTATCTAATAGTGTAGGTTATGATAGAACTAGCCGAGGATCATACTATTTTGAGTTAACTGTATCTGACAGTCCTAAATTCTATAGAACTATCTTAGTTTTGTTACTGAGATAGAGATTGAAACTGTAATTGTGAGAAGTAGTCATCTAACCAACATGCCCCAAATAAAGCAATATAGCTAAGTTGAGGTTCAATATGTAACCCCAATTGGAAGGGTTTCAATACCGTGCCACCGGTATGGACAAGCTATGAGTGAACCTCAACTAGCAGGTACTCAAATGAGAACGATGGGAACCCTTAACTAGCAGATAAGACACCTCATTAAACCTCAAATGACTAGTTATATATCTCAACCTATGCTATATACATAGTTCTAGAATGCAAGAATTTCTTCTAAGAATCACACCCTCTACTGGCAGGCGAGTTCCCATTCTTGGGTTCACTCGATGCTAAATCCTTCTCCCATCTAAATAGAAACTAAACATTATTAACTGAATTAAACTATACTGAGTTAACTGAGTTTCATTGACTGATAGAATACTGCTGAGATTACTGAATTACTGAGCTTTCTTGAGTCAAATGACTGACTGAGTTTTATTGACCATGGCTTGACTGAGAGTATCGTGAAAACATAAAATTGGCTCTAGGCACACAGCTTAGTTGTTGGGTACAAGTACCCCCAGGACTCAATAGAAGAAAACTGACAAGGCATGATATTTTTGAATACATAACCAACATCAACAATCCACAATATAGTAAATTGGGGATTTTATGAAGCACATGGTTATCATAAACTTGTACATGGTAGGAATGCAAATAATAAGTATCATAATTTCATACTCTAACATCATGAGCATTCCAACAAATATCTACATTGCACATCAATAGCATGAGAGTCATTTGAACATACAGGTAAGACATGTATTTATCATATGTTTTACAATTGAGCTATAATCCATAATTTCTATCCACTTAGGAATTTTATCAAACACATTACATGCACAACTTAGGGCATAGGTGTAATCATCAAATAACACATTATGAACAACTTCATTCATGGATTTTAACTTGCATGCTAACGAAGTTTCATGAAAAACACGTAAAAATTCTAACTTGGGAATCGTACAGTAAGATAAACATGGTTACAAAGTAACCCACAACATAAATATCATCATTAAAAGTTTGAAATAGGATTCTTGAGTTTTATGGATGAAAAGAATCCATAAATCAACACTATACATAACTTGGATGGAAGATTCTTGAAAACTAATGGTGAAATTCAAGAAATTGGATCCTCAGTTGAAAACTCTAAGCTTGTTCTTGATGCATTTTGAGAGAGATAAGTGTATTTAGATTGAATTGAAGCTTAATCCCGTGTTTTAGACTCATATAGGGGTTTGGAAATTGACCCTTTTAACCTTAAGGATGCGGTCATTTAATGACTAAAAACTGGATACCGATGCTACAAGTGGCACGGTGCGTTGATGGCTGTGAGGCAATACTCAAAGCGTCACGCCATGATTGTATCAAGCCTCAGAATTTTTGGCTTTGGCAGCTTTCACAAATGTTGACCAACATGATTGGCGATGCGACGCACCAAGAATGCATTTGTCCACTATTTTTGGGACTCCAAACATGATCTAAACATATTTCAAAAAAATCTAAAACTATCCAGGAACACCTATTGACCTTCCTGATCGTTAATTAATGAAAGTTTTGGCCATTAAAGGACATTAAGATGGCTATATGAGATTGCCAACTTTCTAAAGCCAAAATAAGCTAAGTCTGGGAACTTAGTTAGAATTTTCTCTGGGACTCCTTGACAAGCTTAAAGAACTGAATTAAGCTTTAGGATTTTATAGGGTCTTATAATATCTCCCCCTTGAGAACATTTGTCCTTGAAAGAGACTGACTAGGAGGGGAAAAAAGATAAACTAATGTACCTACTGAACATGAACAACTGAAAAATGATACCATAACTGACATGACTGATAACTGACTACATCATACTGAGCATGCATATCTGATGCAAGAGTAATTAATTCATTAATGCATGACTGAGTGTTCTGATGAACTGAGTTTCTCACAATGAGAATGTATATCTGATGCTTGATTATATGACTAAACTAATACATAAATGCATGATTGAACTCACAATGAGAATAATGAGAGATGAGCCTATAAAGGCTAAAATTTTAAAAGTTTTTGACCTTGAGATTCATACTCAAGAGGTCAGAAGAGAGTAAGAAGATGGATCTCAAGTAGATGGAAAAGGATGAAATAAGTCAGTTGAATTGTGATGTTGGGTCATGCTGTAAGACTAGATCAGGCATTTCTTGGAAGGCAACCCCATGTTAAGGTAGGTATTTTATTTTTAGTATTTTAGTTTTACTTCCTGTATATTTTGTGTTTGTTGAGTCACAGGTTGATAGAAAGTCTGAGTACAAAAAATGTACGCTAAGAAGTATGGCGAGGACTAAGTATAGGGGTCCCCGGACCCTCTTGATGTTAAAGATACTACAAGCTAGGCCTTGAGGACTCAGGAAGTATTTTATATCTACTTTTAAATTCAACTTTAGAGACAAAGTTGATTTTTAAGGGTGGGGTAAGGGAATTCACATATTTTGAGTGAAATGATGTTGTAGGATCTTAGTTCTTAATTATTTTACTAGATTTTTCATAAATTTGGAAAATTTGAAAAGTTAGAAAAAGATTTTGCTTTTTAGTTTTTAGTTTGTGGGTATCAGTTTAGTAGGTGCACACTTCACCCACCCCGTGGTTGTTCTTCATGATTTTTTCCATGAGGGCACCCATTGAACCCAGTATCCTTTTTCTTTTTAGGAGAAAAAAAATTCCATGTTAGGATAAGTGGGAAGTTCTTGTTAGTGATATGGGTGATTGTATGATACAAGTGATTTTGTATGTAAAAAGCATGTTGATGGTGTGACTTACTACTTTTAAGACTCCTAGGCTTTGTTGATGATTCTTTAATATTGTTGGCTTAATTTTGAATTCATGTGATTGTTTGGTTGAGAGGATATGATGATCCTACTTGATTTAAGCGTGTTCCATATGTGTGTAATATTTTTGTGCATTCCTTATTATTTTTCATATCTAGAACTTGTCTGTTGTGAATACAAAGTGAAATAAGAGTGTGGGTTTAGAAGATGATAGATGCGTTTCTTTGATAGCCATATTTTATACCCTCTTTTATCTACCCTTGTGAATCATCCTAGTTAGCCTCATTGAGCTTTTAGCCTACTCTTTTGGTAGCATTTTATGTAGTTTGTTCCAATTTTTTGCTTGACCTAAATTTGATCCAAAGCTCCTAAGCATTATAGTAAAAACTGAATGAGTTAAGGAGTCTGAAAAACAATAAGGAAAGAGGTAAAAGTGAGACCCTAAAATATAGCTATTGTTGTTGATAATTGATATATGTAGTGGTTGGGAGTTGTGCAATGAAAAGAATGAAGATTTCTTAATGATATGGGGCAAATAAGTAAAGGTAGATGAGGTGGAAAGTTTGGATGTTAGAGGTTGATCTTAATGTTCATGTGATGTATTAAAGCGCTTAGGGAAGTTAGTCATTGCTTTTAGCCAAATAGTTCCTACCCATCCCTTAGTTTAAATCACAACCCATAAAGACCCATTTGATTCTAATTCCTAACATTCTGATATTAGTAGAGTACTACACTAAGGTAAAGCTTGTGGTTCATCTTGTGTAACTTGTTAATTCTTTGTGAGAGTGAGCATAAATTGATTCTTATACCTATTTTGTGATAAATTGCATTTATGTGAGTGATTATAGGTAACTCTCTTATTGTAAGGGAACATGATTGATGATAGTTAGGTGAATTTTATGATCTCTTTGATTGAGTAGGATGCATGAGTTTTCCAACTTAGTGAATCAATTCTTGATATTAGGATGTTTTGGAATAGTGTTCATGAGCTTTCAATTGTGTGTATAACATGCTTAGCGTAAACACTTGCATTCTGTATAGTCATTTTAGTTCTAGATTGAATGTCTTTATTTATTGTATAAGTGTGGATTCTTCTCTGAAAATGATGCTTAGATTAAAGAGTTGTTCGAGGACGACCAAGGCTTTAAGTATGGGGTGATTATCTGAGGTAGATTTATGCACCTTAGTGTCATTATCTATGTTTATTTAACCTTGTTTTGAGGACTTATTTTGTGCTTAATGAGTGGTTAATGATATAATTGAGTATATAAGTGCTAAAATACTTGATTATAATGTTTAAGGTGTGTTTCAAACAAGTTTGGAATCAATTTGGTTACTTAGAGTTTAGATGAGAAAACTAGTGTTATTAGCTTGAGCTATGCGTTGTTCTAGTTGATCTCGATGGATTCTAGTATGTGTAATGAGTTAAAAAGGTTATGATTGCATAAATATGTGTTTAATGACTTGTTTATAGTTCTTAAGTATCAATTTAATCAAACCAAGAGACAAACCACTAAATTAAAGATCAAAAGGATAGAACTAATAGCTTAAGTTACTAGTTCATCGTCTTGAATTGTATAATGTGTTGAGATACAATTCGTGATGTTTGATGTTTTAGGGTATTTGGTGAGTATAAAATTATGATTTATATATATATATATATATATATATATATATATATATATATATGATACACAAGTTGAAAATAAATTGGAAACAAAACAACAAGGCTTGGAATGGAAGACAAACACATGGGACAAAACTTGACCAAAAACGGATATTTTGGAGTCATTGGCGTGCCACGGAGCATAGGCACAATGTTAGGGCAGTTCCATGCCCTTGGGGGGTTCCTAAATGACCAATTCCATTATATAAACGTTATTTGTTCATTCCAATGACCCTATGTGATAACGCTCAATCTACAGCTCTCGTAGGAGTGTAAAGCGGTCGCTGTCAAATATATAACCCAAGTGGGTTGGGTATCGATCCCACATGGAATAGCCAGTCAATAAGTAAGAAAAGATTAATAGACTTTTTCTGAAAGTATCATAAAAGGGGGGATTGTAATGTGCAAGTACTGTAAACAAAATAGTAAAGTAAAAACAGAAATAGCAAAGTAAAAAGAAAGAATGTTTAGTAAGATGTAAAACAATGAGAATTGAGAAGTTGAGGTTATATCCACCTTATGAGTTGTACGTCTCTATTGGCTATGAGTTGTGCGGAATTTAGACATGCATGTGCTTATAGAGAATTGTATTCGATGGTAAATTCAAGCTTCTTTCGACCTCAACAAGGACTATTTCACTTTAACTCTTTCGAGCTTAAAGCGTATCTAACGATACAAATTCTGCAAGAGGTTAATCCAGTTACGGCACTAACTTTTTAATAGGAGATGGGACCCTATTACCTTGACATTATCTCTTTTCCATACATATAACTTTTCTTTCGAACAAGTTAATGCTATACTAGCGTTATTCTATGCGTCTGCAGCCACAAGAATTTGCATTAAGATGAAGAGAATAATGATATAAGCAACACATGTGTCACGAATTCACAAACTCATAGCCTTAGATAGTATCTCATAAGGCTTCCATAACCCCAACAGAGAAGTTTAGCTACTCATGATTGCAACGGAAAACACAATACACATTATCATCATATCGAAATAATCACAAGCTCACGAACAGTTGTTTTGGGCGTCACTTGTGACGTGAATTCTGTTGCTAGTAGTAGTTCTCTTGTTGTGAAAATTAAAAGTCGAATAGATGAAAGAAAATTGTCAAGAATAAATTAATAAAGAGAATTGTTTTGATGGATGAATGGATGGTGGATGGATGGGAATTGATGGAATGGGGGATGAATGGAATGTGAGGAATTAATAAAAATATCTAGCAAAATAGGGTATTTATAACACCCATATCCTATTCCTACTAAGCTACTGAATTACTTAACCCATTCCTACTGGGTTACTGCATCATTATCCTAATCCTAATAAATTACTGCATTATTATCCTAATCCTAATAAGTTACTGCTAGTCCCCAAAGTCTTCAGAATTGCTGTTTTTGCCCGGGACAAGTTTTCCATGCGTCACTTTTGGTCCTTGGCATCCAAGCTTTCCCTTCCTTCTTTCATGAATCTTTCTTTGGCGTCAAGTTATCCATAAAATGCTGAATTTTGCATCATTTATACCTTAAAACTTGCTAATCATGTCCGTTAGCTCACTTACAGGAAAAAGGACTAAAAGTGCATGAAATATATAATTTGTTCTCAAAACTTGGCTAAAATATGGGCAAAATCTAGTGCTATAGGCGTGTAAATTCGCCTATCATCAACACCCCACACTTAAAGCTTTGTTCATCCTCGAACAAACTATCATGTCCATCTAAACATCAACTTAGGGTTTCACAGTAACAACACAAAATATTCGTCAAGACAAGCATAGCAATCATTAACAAAGAGTAGTTTTCTGCTCATTAGTAGAAACAATTCAACCTCCAACATAGACTCGTGATGGTGGTTAATTCACATTCAACGGATAAGGTACAAAGAATCATACACGACTACCCAAAACTCATCAACCATGTCTGTCTCACAATATATTACCCATAATCACTCACAAGTATAGCATCTTTTTCAAACATGGGTATAGAAATATCCTTGCTCTCTCTCTCACAAAGAATTCATATGCAGCAACTGATGACCATAGGATTGCCCTTAGTGTAATGCTACACTAAATGTCAGAATACTAAGCTTAGCATCAAATAGGTCTTTTGATGGTTGTAATGTAGGCTAAGGGACGGGTAGGACTATTTTGGCCAGAAATAGTGACTATGTTCCTAAGCGCTTTAATACTTCACATTATGTCTTTAACACTTTTCGTTCAAACAACCTTTCTACTTTCTTTTATTCTACTACCCCCTTTTCTCCTCTTTTGTTCAATTTTAAACATGACTATCTTTTCAGTTTTCCTTTCCTTTTTCTTTTCATAACATACCTCTTATGATAGCACTTTTCTTTTTCATAACAAATTCAAGCACCAATACATTCTAAAGCATCATACTCACCCAATTTCCTCTTATTTCGTCACATAACTTTACACTTTAAAGCACTTAGGAATTTGGATCAAATTATGGTCTTGAAAAAATGGATTAGGCTTACATATGAGGTTGTTAAAGAAAATAGGCTAAAGGCTCAAAGGGGGTTATCTAGGATGATGTTCATGGGTAGATAAAATGAAGGTAAACAATCATAGGTTGCCAAAGAAATTCCTAAATCATCTCCTAGACTTGCACTCCTTATTTTCGCTTTACATACATACCAGGCAAGTTCTAGCATCAGCCACAAACACAGAATATACTATATCCTCACACACACAAGGCACATGGTCGACTTTATTGGGAGTAGCATAGACTCTTTACCCAACAGATTAAGGAATTGAACCACACAATATCACATAGTGAGTCACAATTAGAGCCTAAACGTCTCAATAGTCATGATTTTAGCACAAACTCTTCTCATAATCTCATGCTGCCTATTATAATAATTTCATGCGAAGTTAAGCTTAATAAAAAAATTTACTACTAAAAAAAGAAAAACAAATAACTACTAAGAAGAAAAACAAAACAAACATAAATGCAAATGCGGATAGAGAAGTATAGCATGCATATACCACCACCCCACACTTAGACGGGGCACACTGCCCTCAGTGGAAAATAAATACAAAGAACCTGGTCAGTCGGACTCCTCCTCTATGTCTGGGGTCATACCCCATTCGTCGAAATCATCATTGGAGTCGTCATCCTTAGAAATTCCTCATAAGTACCCCACTTGATTCCAAGAGTACGTCGAGGTATTTGCAGTACGGAGGATTCAGCTTGCTCTTTTCTTCCCTTTTTTCTGGCCTTTTTATGAAGTGGTTGCTTTTCTTGTCTTTTGGTGCCATTGTACCTGAGATCTCAATAGAGTCATGTTAGCTTCATCTCGGAAGATTTAATCAACAAACAGACAATAGCGACACCACCCCACACTTAATTTGTTGATACAAACTAATTAAGTGAATGATGTCGATTACTCAGACTTCATCGACATGCATTTAGGTGATATGTTCCAACAAGATAATCAGTGCAGTCATACTTCTTGTAATCTTGGCAATACTTTCATGTTTTATATATCAAGACTACTACATAGATATTGAATCAAGGTATAGCATCTAGAAATAATCGCAACCTCATATGTTGGTAGTCAACCTTAATTCTCATCTCGATGAACAAGTCATTCCAACATGTAAGCTTTCTATTGACAAGAGTATGCAATTTTCGTGACCATGTCAATTCCGTAAAAGTATGACAGTGCATCAAAATCAAATACAAGTTGGAAACATGTTAAGATTATTCTTACGTATTCTTTCACTCACTTAGTTGTATCACAACACATCAACCACATTCAAATCACCAATACTAATTCAAGATTTAGCAATTCATAATATGCATAGTAGTGTAGTACTTACGGAATATAAATAAAGAACAAAGAAGTACTTACTTGGTTGATGACCTTGGATGATGTTCTAGCAAGGTAAAACAGCAAAAGTAAAATTTTTGAGAGGATTTGGAGACTAAGGGCGGCGCCTAAGGTAGGTTTTCAATGTATTCTTGATTCAAGACTAAGTCTCCTATTTATAGAAAAAGGTTGGGTCGGGTTTTGACCAATTTAAAATCGGTTTTGGAGACAAAAAGTGACTATAGGCGGCGCCTTTAGCTTTGCCTAAGCTTGGCATAGGCGGCGCCTATTGCAAAGCATTTAGTGACCATAGGCGGCGCCTTTAGCATGACATATGAGATTCAGAGACAAAAGGCTTTAGCATAGGTGGCGCCTATGCTATGGCATACTTGAGTATGGACGACGCCTATGCTATGGCATACTTGAGCATGGACGACGCCTATGCTATGGCACACTAGATTCCGAGACCTTAGGCCATAGTATGGGCCTTGCCTTGTTTGTGGCCTAGTTTTACCTAGGCCTAGCCTTGTTCGATGCCTATATTTTCATGAGCAATGCTCAATCCATAGCCTTTTGCATCTTTATTCCTAACTTACCACCTTCAACATGCAATCCTTCCAAATTAAAATTTGAAACCAATCTCCTCTTTGACACATCTTGTACCTACACTTGCTCAAAGATAACAAAAACGATTAGAACGATGGGTTGCCTCCCATCAAGTGCCTTAGTTTTGGTCGTGGCTCGAAAAAATCCTAATAAAACAAAAACAATTAAAAACGATGGGTTGCCTCTCACCAAGTGCTTGATTTATTGTCGCGGCACGACATAGCTATCTCGATTACTTAGACTTCATCGAGATAGATGGTGGATCATTTTCTGAATGAATTCAGACGATGCTGATACTTACTTGTAGGCATGCAATCTTCTTCTATATGACTCTTGTGCATACATACCTCAGAAGAGATACTAATTATATCATCAATCTTCCTACCCATAGCTCTCTTGTACCTCATCAAAGCAAAGATGAGAGCCTCTACGTGCTGTTCACTAAAATCATCCGCCACACTTACCGGTAGTGTATTTCCACTTTCCAAGCATGCATGCTTTAGATAATTGGGGAGCTCTTTCGATTCTAGCATTGGTGGCTCTTCAATGGAATTCTTCGTTGTTGGTGACGGTTGATTCTTAAGATCAAGGTCCGGCTGTTTAGGAGTATGAGAATAGGACCCTATTTCTGTTAGAGCACACGTAGTTTCTTCATAATCTTCATCATCCTTATGCTCAACATTCAGTAGCGCAGCAGACAATGGCTTAACAGTAAGTTGTTTCGCTACAGATAATGCTTTCTTATCCTCATAATGAACATCAGCTACAGAGAACACATTCATATCGCTGGGCTTCTTCATTGCTTTTCATATATCAAAGCGGACCACTTCGCCATTCAACCGAAATAAAAGCTCATTAGCTCTCATGTCAATAAGCACACTTCCAGTTGTGAGGAAAGGATGTCCCAAGATTATGAGAACTTCAGAATCCACCTCACAATCCAGAATAACGAAATCTGCAGGAAAGATGAATGAAGAAACCTTCACCAACACATCATTCAAGATACCCACAGGTCATTTTATCGACCTATCAGCCATCACGAGCCTCATATTGGTTGGTGTCGGATCGCCCAACCCCAACTTCCTGTAAATGGATAGTGTCATCAAATTGATGCTTGCTCCCAAATCGCATAATGCCTTGGCAAAATTTAAAGAACCAACTGTGCATGGAATAATGAAAGCACTAGGGTCGGCCTTTTTCTGAACTAGCGATCTTGTAGTGATTGCACTGCAATGGTGAACATTATCTGCTGGCTCATAGCTTACCGCCCGCTTCTTTGTCAAAAGATCTTTCATAAATTTTGCATACCCAGGCATTTGTTCTAGTGCCTCTACCAACGGAACATTAATGGTCAGCTGCTTTAACATATTCATGAATTTGCTGAACTTTGTATCATCCGCAATCTTCTTCAATCTTTGAGGAAAAGGTGGTGGTGGGTATGGAATTGTTTTCTCTACGGCTTTCTTCTCCTCTTGCTTCCGTTTTTCAGCTTTTTTAGGTTGCAAATCATGTGGGGTGACGTTATGGACGTCAGGATCAGCTTCTGCGGCATCTTCCCCTTTCGCCTTATCATCAATGTCCACTACTTCGTCAACCACTTGCTTGCCTTTTGCTGAAGTTTCCAGCACCTTACCACTTCGGGTAGTAATGGCCATGCATGACCCATCATTCCTTGGGTTTTGCACAGTGTCGCTAGGTAAAGTGTCAGCCTTTCTTTGATTGAGTGCTGCTGAAAGTTGGCTCAATTGCTGTTCTATTTGCTTGATTGAAGTGGAATGAGAATCAACTAATTGCTTCATGGAGGACAAATCATTTATTACCTCCGTTACTCCCGCGCTCGTTGCTTCCTCTCCTTTCAACAGTTTAGCCATCATGTCTTCCATACTTCCAGAACTAGATGTGGTGGCGTCACATCTTCCAGGGGGACGTACAAACCACTCTTTTCATTCATGTTCTTCCAACTACCTTGTTCCTTGTTTCCAGATTTATCATAGTAGTTTCGACCTTGGTTTCCTTGGGTATTGCCTCAAAAACCCCCCTGATTATTCAAGTAGTTAGCTTCTTCCTCAGAGTCACATTCGTCTCTTCCATGTGATACCACGGCCTTAACTTTTTTGATCTTCCCTGATAATAAATGCTTTGTAAGAAGATCCATTTATGTTTTCATGTGCGCCATGTCTTGATCACGTTCTTCTTCTCTTCTCCTTTGTTCAGCAGTCATGCCAATAGATATAGTAGGGCTTGCTACCTCAGAATCCCTGGTATGCCAAGCTCTACTTTGCTTCGTCATCCGATCTAGCATATTGCTTGCCTGACCAAAGGTGAGGTCCATGAATGATCCTCTAGCCGCATTATCAACCACTGGCTTAGTCACCGAATTCAAAGCTCTGTATAATATCTCCATCAAGTGGACATTGGTCATATGATGGTTTGGGCACCGCATAAGCTTCATCTTGAACCTCTCCCATGTTTCGTGGAGAGCTTCAGTTGGAAGCTGTCGAAAATTTCTAATCTCATCTCTCAACTGTGCTTTCTTGGATGGAGGAAAGAATCTTTCTAGGAAAGCGTCTTTCAATTGCCTCCAATTTGTAATAGAATCAGGAGTTAGCCCATTCAACCATAGAGTTGCCTCACCAGACAGAGACAATGGAAATAGACGTAATCGAATTGCATTCTGACCAACGCCAGGATTGTCAAATGACTTGCATGTAGAAATAAAGTTGATGAGATGCATATTCGGATCATTGCCTGCTAGTCCACCAAATAATCCCTTGAGTTGCAATAACTGAATCATGGTGCTTGTGATGTTAAACTTTTCTCCGGGTGCCAATGGCAGCAGAATAATGGCTCCTGTGGCACCAGCTTCATCCAGATCGTCATCAAAAGTAATCTGTATAGCTCGGCGATCAGGCCTCAATCGCTCTTGACGATCTCTACTCTGCATGGGTGTCACCACCTCAGTATTATGTCGTGGGTTTAGTAGCTCCTCATCGCCCAGGTCCTCATCATCAGGATTTGTTGCACGGCCTGGGTTATCAATATTCTGTTGATGCACTTAAGCAGTAATCCTTTCAATTTCACGTTGTGCATCCATTGATGCACTGAACAAACCTGAATAAAACAAAAAAAACAACTAAAAGTAAAAGTACGAGAATCTTTGACCAAAGGGTCTAGTAATTATCACAAACTTAATTGACAACCGTATTCCCCGGCTACGGCGCCAATTTTTGATAACGCTCAATCTACAGCTCTCGTAGGAGTGTAAAGCGGTCGCTATCAAATATATAACTCAACTGGGTTGGGTATCGATCCCACAGGGAATATCCGGTCAATAAGTAAGCAAAGATTATTAGAGTTTTGGTGAAAGTCTCGTAAAAGGGGGGATTATAATGTGCAAGTGCTGTAAACAAAATACTAAAGTAAAAACAGAAATAGCAAAGTAAAAAGAACGAATGTTTAGTAAGATGTAAAACAATGAGAATTGAGAAGTTGGGGTTATGTCCACCTTATGAGTTGTACGTCTCTATTGGCTATGAGATGTGCAGAACTCAGACATGCATGTACTTATAGAGAATTGTATTTGTTGGTAAATCCAAGCGTCTTTCGACCTCAACAAGTACTATTTCACTTTAACTCTTTCGAGCTTAAAGCGTATCTAACGGTACAAATTCTCCAAGAGGTTAATCCGGTTACGGCACTAACTTTTTAATAGGGGATGGGACCCTATTACCTTGACATTATCTCTTTTCCAGACATATAACTTTTCTGTCGAACAAGTTAATGCTATACTGGCATTATTCTATGCGTCTGCAGCCACAAGAATTTGCATTAAGATGAAGAGAATAATGATATAAGCAACACACGCGTCACGAATTCACAAACTCATAGCCTTAGATAGTATCTCATAAGGCTTCCATAACCCCAACAGAGAAGTTTAGCTACTCATGATTACAACGGAAAACACAATACACATTATCATCATATCGAAATAATCACAAGCTCACAAAAAGTTATTTTAGGCGTCACTTGTGACGTGAATTCTGTTGTTAGTAGCAGTTCTCTTGTTGTGAAAATTAAAAGTCGAATAGATGAAAGAAAATTGTCAAGAATAAATTAATAAAGAGAATTGTTTTGATGGATGGATGGATGGTGGATGGATGGGAATTGATGGAATGGGGGATGAATGGAATGTGAGGAATTAATAAAAATCTCTAGCAAAATAGGGTATTTATAACACTCATATTCCTACTAAGCTACTGCATTACTTAACCCATTCCTACTGGGTTACTGCATCATTATCCTAATCCTAATATATTACTGCATTATTATCCTAATCCT
Organism: Capsicum baccatum var. pendulum; assembly: GCA_030864225.1. Classification (NCBI taxonomy): domain Eukaryota; kingdom Viridiplantae; phylum Streptophyta; class Magnoliopsida; order Solanales; family Solanaceae; genus Capsicum; species Capsicum baccatum. Next base: position 131,461,448 of record CM061557.1, read on the forward strand.
ACTAAGTTACTGCTAGTCCCCAAAGTCTTCAGAATTGCTGGTTTTGACCGGGACAGGTTTTCCATGCGTCACTTTTTGTCCTTGGCATCCAATCTTTCCCTTCCTTCTTTTGTGAAGCTTTTTTTGGCGTCAAGTTATCCATAAAATGCTGAATTCTGCATCATTTATACCTGAAAACTTGCTAATCATGTTCGTTAGCTCACTTACAGAAAAAAGGACTAAAAGTGCATGAAATATATAATTTGTTCTCAAAACTTGGCTAAAATATGGGCAAAATCTAGTGCTATAGGCGTGTAAATTCGCCTATCATCACTATGCACCATGATAAGTGTGTCGCACGGCCCTAAGTCAAAATCAGCAGCTTTGGTCCTACTATAAATAGGACACTTAGTTATTATATTTCACACCTTGGACGACCTTGGGACTTGAAGGGAGATTGTAGAACACTTCAATTAGGATTTTTCTTCCATTAATATGGTTTTTTTGAGGATTTTAAAGTGTATTCATTCATTTTGATTTCGGCTATGTCCATATCGGATAAACACCCTTTTCCGGGGCTAAGGCCAAGAACATGAGTATCATGGTTTGGTTGTTTATCATATTTGATTTTTTTTACTTATCCTTTTTATCATAATTTTAAGGATTCATGAGTCTAGATACATACATAATCATCTTCTGACCTCGAAAGGAGGAACAAGAGGATAAAACTGGGATAGATAGAATAGAATTGTAATCTTCCAATTGAATAAAGTTATAATTTGCTATTAGGATAGGAATATACCTATGTTATCTATTTGGTTCAAGTATGAGATCAAATATTAACATATTTAACTTAGTTATCGCATCCCCAATCAATAATGTAGTTGTGGGGATAAGTTAGATTATAGACTAGAGGTTCGGAAGGTCATAGTCATAGTATATAGACCACGCGAACAAACAACTACGATAATTAACTAGCCAATGAAGTTCTGACATAGTATGTTTGTTCATAGTGCCTTAACACTGGTTTCTCTCTATTGTTGTTCAAGAACCTTTAATTTACCAGATTGTTAAATTTATTCTTAGGTTACTATAAAAAGATCTTGTGGTTACGTTAGCACTTAGTTAATCTTAATTGTTGGATTAGTCTGGTATAGTTGTAAACACAAGTCTCTGAGGTATCGATACTTGTCTTGTAAAAGGACATTATATTACTTGGTGAGACCACGTACACTTCCGTGCATGCTTGGGAGCAAACAATAACCTTATGATTATCTATGCCATCCCCAACCTATATAAACCATAATTGCAACATCGTCAAAATGTACCTTGTATATAGATTATTTTTTAAAAAAAATTACTTTTTGGTCTGCATCATACTTCCGTGTCAAGGCTTTCATCACGTTTGCATATTGTTTAGTGAGTAATGTTTCAAGGTTCTAGATTTTTTGTCAACCTTCACACATAATCAAAAAGATATTAGTTGTTTCATAAAGTAGTTAAATTGATTTAACAAAGAAAAATTCATACTTACATAAGACTGGACATATGAATTTATCGCATCTATATCAACTTTCACCATATATTGCTCTTGATGCATGCCAGAAGACCCATGAAATGTCTTTTTAGCCTTACCCTGCTGAGAAACAAATGATGATGTTTGTTGATCATGATCAAATCTATATGGTGTATCATTAGGTACTTCAAGGGTAGGTTCATCTTGTAAGACACCTTAAATTTTTTATCATTTTATTTTTGGAAAAGGTATATGTTTCGATTTATGTTTCGATCCATCTACTGTCATGGACCAAACCAGGGCCTGGCCATGATGGGTATCTCAAGTCCTACATGGATCAGAGACCACCACCCTTGTGCACCTAATCAAACAATATAATATTTCCAATGTCGAATAGATTCCAAACATATAACATGATAAGTTCAAATAATAAAAGGGTATGTCTATAACCGATTACCATCGATCAGCTAAAACAGCCGACCAACACACCCATGTCCACATAATCCAACAAATACTTCTAACACAAGAACCAAAAACCAATCTTGGTCGGTACATGTCCCCGACTCTGACAGATGACAATGACAATGAAAATGATAATGAAACTCTCAACTCTAGTTTATGATAAGAACTGATAAAGTATCTAACTATTCTGAAGTATGGAAGCTCACCACTTCATCACAACGAACTGACAAACTGAGCCAATCCACCCAACTCTACGCAGTAAAAGTAGGGGTATCTCTAGTACCTACATCACATGGGGATACAACGTCTGGAGATGGTTAGTGGGGTTAACACGAGCAAGTAAATCAGGGATAAAGATAACAATATTGTGATCAATGATTTAAAACCTTTAAAACCAATGAACATAATCAAATGCATATACATATACATAGACATATATATCACATGTTGGGATATGGAACAAGTCTTAACATGCACTTTAAAATATTAGCCTGAATTGTGTAGCTCACTCATCATAACATAAGAAGGCACCCACGAGAAATATGGGCCCAGCTCTCCCCCAGCTAGTAGGGCCCTAGCGCATGTGGCCATACGAACTAGAGGGTATACATATGCACTATGGGTGACTCGAACCTTTTGGCATATCAAGATGACACAAGCACTAAATTATGTAATATAATGTGGGGGATCCGAACCTCCAAAAAAATGATAGTAATAAGGGGGACTCAAACCACCCGGTCATATAGACCCCCACGTCGGCAACCATGGTTTTCAATGTTGGTCCCTCAGGACCTCCACATTCATGACTCAGCTACACAACCCTCATTAAAGTCCAATTAAAACAAGTATCATACATTTATATTCATTGAACCACATTATACATTAAGGCACACATTGTTGGTATCGCCATACCGACTATACTTGCAAGGTAACATCAACATGCCAAACTAATAATCATCACTTGGGGGGATTCACAATCCCTTTGGTTCAATTATACAATAACTTGGGGAATCACACAACCCCGTAAGGTTCATTAAAAAATCATTATGCTTCATTAACTTTTCACATTATGCAATAATTTAAGAGTATTCATTGTACGAACTTTTTCATATTCAAAACCAATTTCACAATATAGGGTTAAGGTCATAACCACTTCAAAAGTCACAAATTTGTGGAAAATCACAATTTCTTAGTTCATTCACCATACCCATGCGAACATAAGTTCAAACCATAATTAAAGCATGAATAATCATGTGTAAACCATGGAAAAACATTGTTCAATCAATAAGCTTTCAAAACATGCAACCCTTGTTTCAAAACCAACATAAATATCTCATGAACAATACTTTAAAACATATGCTTTTTAACAAAATAAATAATGAGGGAAGAGTAACATGCCTAAAATATCAAGTTTTACGGAAAGAATTCAACCCTTATGCCCTTGGATGGCCTACTTCTTAGAAATCCTAAGTATGGATGCTTGAGAGAATTTAAGAGAGCTTTGAAAGTATTTGAGTATGATATGAATTAAAAATAACACCCTTAAGTGCTTTATAAATGTGGGGTTTGAATTGGTTCAAAGGGGAATTATCAAAAATTGCCCTTACATTAAAAGTTTGAATTCAGTCGTCAATGACTACGGGTCACTATACGACTCATATAGACTCATTACGACTGGTCACCACAAGTAGTAGCCAAGAAAGTTTCCAAGGCACTCATAGTCTGTTGACCTTACAACTCATAATGGGACCCTACAACTCGTAGGGTTTAGTCATAGTCAACCCAGCAACTATTTGGGGTATACACTAGAAACCCTATGATTTGCACCCAATGACTCATAATGCGTCCTTACGACTCATAGTGAGCCACTCTTACTCAGAGCAGAACTCAGCCATACACTTCCTAATTTGGTTATGATTCAAGTCCAATGATTCATCAAGACTACTTACAACTCGTCAGGGGGGTCGTAGTCGGGACAATGAGGATAAAATTTTAGAAATTTTCAAGGAGCAAACCCCTAGGGCATTACATACTCCCCCTTAGGATCATTCATCCTCGAATGATAGGACAGGGAATTTATCTGTACGATTTGGATCCAAACATAACCACACTTACCTTTAACAAAGACAAAAAGCAAAGATGTTAAGGTATACACATACCTCAAGCACGATTATCCGAAATAGGAAACAACAATATATACTTGGACTTTATGTCCTCCTCGGATTCCCAAGTAGCTTCCTTGACTTTTTGGTTCCTCCAAAAAACCTTTACCAATACCACATCCTTAGTCCGCAACCAACAGAGTTATCGATCTAAAATCTCAACCAAGACTTCCTCATAAGAAAAGGAATTCAAAACAACCATCTCCTCCAAAGGAACAACCATCGAAGGATCACCCACGCACTTTTTCAACATCAAAACATAAAACATCGAATGAATGGAGCTCAAACTAAAAGGCAACTTCAATTCATATGCAACATTACCAATCCTCTTTAACACCAAGTACGGACCAATATAATGAGGACTAAGCTTACCCTTCTTACCAAACCACATTACTCCCTTCGTGGGGCACACTTTTAAGAATACCCAATCACCATCACTAAACTCTAACTCCCTTCGTGTCACATTTGTGTAGGAAATTTTGCGAATTTAGGCGGCCTTAAGTCTATACCGAATCACCTTCACCTTCTCCATGGCTTGGTGAACTAAATCAGGGTCGAACAAATTAGTTTTACCAACCTCAAACCACCCAATAGAAAATCTAAAACTTCTACCATACAAGGCCTCAAATGGAGCCATACCAATTCTAGAGTGATAACTGTTGTTGTAGGAAAATTCTACGAGAGGCAAGTGGTCAACCCAACTACCACCAAAATCAAACACAAAAGCTCAAAGCATATCTTCCAAGGCCTATATTATCCTTTCCACTTTCTCATCTATCTAAGGGTGGAAAGCGGTAGTAAGGGTTACCTTACTCCCCAAACCTCACTGAAACAACCTCCAAAAGTGAGATGAGAACTGAGTACCTCAATTGGATAAGATGAAAACTAGAGTACCATGCAACTTCATGATTTCCTCAATGAACAACTTGGCATAATCCTAGGAAGAGAAATTAGTCCTCACTGGCAAGAAGTGAGCAGACTTAGTCATCCTATCCATGATGACTCAAATCAAATCAAATGATTGGCGAGATCGCAGAAGACCGGTAACAAAATTCATATTAATTATCTCCCATTTCCATATCGGAAGGTCAATCTCCTGAGTTAACCCACCGAGCCTCAAGTGGTCCACCTTCACTTACCGACACACTATGCACTTAGCTACAAAATTTTCCACATCCCTCTTCATATTGTTCCACCAATAAAACTTCTTAAGATCATGATACATTTTCTCTACACCATGATAAATAATGTAATGCGACTCATGAGCTTTGGCCAAAATCCCTTCTCGCAGCCCATTAACTTTACGAACACATAATATACCTTGATACCTCAAGATACCATCACCATTAATCTCTAAAACCATCTATATCATTCTTAATTACATCAAGATAGGATCAAACATCTACTTCCCCTTTACCTCAGCACCAAGAAACGCCTTTTCTACCTCTTGAACAATCACACCACCATCCTCAAAATCTGAGAGATGAACTCTAAGATTAGCCAAACGGTGAATATCCTTCACCAAATCCCACTTTTCTTCATCTATATGAGATTGTCTTCCCAAGGACAACCTGTTCAGAGCATCAACAACCACATTAGATTTACCTGGATAGTAGTGAAGACTCATGTCATATCCTTGAGCAATTTAAGCTATCTTATTTTCCTGAGATTTAGCTTCTTTTAAGTGATCATGTATTGCAAGCTCTTATGATCAGGATAAATTTCAACATGGAACCTATACATATAATGTCGCCAGATCTTTAATGCAAACACCATAACTAATAATTATAAATCATGGGTTGGGTAATTCTTCTTATGGACTTTTAATTGTTTAGAGGCTTAAGAAACCACCTTGCCATGCTATATCAACACACAACCTAGTCCCACTCAACTTCTCAAATCTACCCTCACGGTCATCAAACTATAAGAATTTAACCTTATTCTAAGTCAACTTAGTCAAAATAGAACCAATAGGAGAGAAACTCTTCACAAACCTTTTATAATAGCCATCTAAACTCAAAAAGCTCTAAATGTCAGATAGATTCGTGGGTCTATGCTACTTCTTAAGTACTGCAACCTTTTGTGGATCTACTATGATCCCTTCACTAGAAACTAAATGACCCAGATAGGTCATAATATTTAACAAAAATTCACACTTTGAAAATTTAGCATACAACTATTGATCCTTAAAGGTCTCCAACACAAGGAAGAGGTGATCGGCACGATCAACTTCACTCTTACAATACACCAAAATATCATTGATAAATAAAATCATGAACAAATCCAAGAACTAATCGAAACCCCAATTCATAAGATCCATAAATGTCGTTGGGGAATTAGCCAAACCAAAGGACATCACAAAAAACTCAAAGTGACCATGCCCCATTTGAAAAGCAGATGTAGGAATATCCACCTCCCTAATCTTTAACTGATAATAACCCAACCAAATATCAATCTTAGAAAAGAACTTACCACCTTAAATTTGATCAAATAGATTATCAATTCTCTAAAGGGGATACCTATTCTACATGGTCACCTTATTCAGTTGGTGGTAATCAATATACATCCGAAGGAACCCATCCTTCTTACAAATGAAAAAAATAGGAGCATCCCATGGAGACATATTAGAATAGATAAAATCCTTGTCAAGAAGGCCTCTCAACTACTTCTTGAGTTCTTTCAACTCAATTAGAGCCATTATGTAAGGAGAGATAGAAATAGGCTGTGTCCCAAAGAAGATCAATCCCAAAATTAATTTTCCTATTAGGAGGTACACCAAGAAGATCATCAGGGAACACCTCAGGAAATTCACAGACCAATAGTATAGTCTATAATGAAGGACCTTTGAATCTAAAATCTTTAACATGTACTAAGAGATAGAGGAACCATTTAGAAACCAATTTTTGTGCTCTAAGATATGAAATGATCCTTCCCTTATGTACTAGAGAACTACCTTCCCATTCAATTGAGCCATTTTCATACCATTCAACACTCATCGATAGGATAACTATAATCAAACATCAAGATATTCTCCATAATATCATCATTCAAGACGAAAGAGATGTGAAAAGTAACAAAATATGACCTCTCCAAAAGACTGATCAATCTAACCATCTAGTCTGACAAGCCTCTACTAAATTTTATAACACTGAGCCATTGGGACAGACCTCAACTGACCTTAACATCAGGGAATAAAATGATAACTCAAAATAAAAGAGTAAAATCTAAAATAACTATTCCTCAAACTATGAGGACTCACCACTATAGAAAATGTAGACCAATGTGCTCGAAGAATTATGTCAAGCTTGGGAATGAGCACCTGGACCTACATTATAGGGAAAATGTAGCCCAAGTATGAATACATGGGTCAATACCATGGAATATGGATAGAGTATATGAGGCTGTATGCAAGTTTTCATAAAAGTCCTATATCACAAATATTCATAGGAAAATATGCATGCTGTAATAAGAGACTCACATAGCTCGAAGCAAAATCATCATAATCACCATAGAGTAAAACACATTGGTGAAAACATGTGAGTCATCATAGTAAATCCCAATAACATCCATATTCATTTTCAAGTCATCAAAAAGAGTAGCTTTTATAACAATTCTCTTTAAGATATAGAAATATTCATCAAATTCTTCAAAAACAATAACTTTCTGAAGTCACACTTTCAAACTATATTAGTCTTTTAAATAAATTATTTTGTTATTTTCTCAATTTGACCAAATAGTCCATTACTAGGTATTCCAACCTATAGGTTGGCGTATCTACTAGAGTGTTATAGCAAGTATCATCATGACCTAAGAAATTGAGTTGTGAAAAATTGTCATGTCTAAACTAGGTAACTCATAACTACCACTAATTGTAGAGAGCAAAGGGGTATTGAAGCGCGCTTGTAATATCACAGTATTCCTATTATAACCATTGTAATTTAAATCCCCTCAGTAATCTTTCAAGTATCTAAATCCCCATCTTAGGGTAATGACCCAAACTATCATTATATGTGGAAATGACCAAAAACTAATTTATGTGAAATAATATGCTCAAATTGGTAAAGTGGAAATTAAAATGTAATGGTAAAAATGAGGCCTAAATGTTTGGGCAAAAGGCCTAAAATTGTGGGTTGTTATGCATCCTAGGCAGTACATATTTCACTAGAGCATTACCCAACAGTAGCTAGCTTACGAGAAATTTAAAAACCCTCTGTTCTATTATTTTGATAAGTCTCCTCTTCGTCCAAAACAACCCTAAAAACTCCACTTCCCTGAAGAATGAGATTTCAGAGACCTAGATTCATAAAAGTGGTTTTGAGGCACACATGGTGGGAACCCAATATGGGATGAGGCTTAGAAATAGCGAGATAACTCTCTACTCCTAATAGCATTTGAATTCTACTATGAGGTAGGTTATGGTTTTTATACATTATTGCAAATAGACTTAGGTTAGATTCATTCAATGTCGATAGTAATGTTAAGATAGATCATGTATTAGGCTTTCTGTAATAGTGGTTGGAAGTATGAAAATGATAGAAACCCCGTTAGGCTTCAGTATTGAAGATTAATTTCTACTATCCCTTATTTATACAATAATTATGGTATGAAATAGGCTGAACCTTGTGAGAATGACAATTATTTGAGAAAATACTACAAGTCATATGCAGGGTAGTTTAAGTGCAGTAATAGGGGGAACTGTATTAAGCTAGGGTGTGATAGAGGGTGCTCAGGATAAATGGGATAGATACATCTTGCACTTAATTCGGTAAACCAAACATAGTTGAGAAGTAAAGGTTGAAAATTAGCTAAAAGAGATTTTTGATAACATAATAACAGACTTAGGTAAGGTAAGAACCATAGGGAAATTTATGCCATGATGTAAGGCTAGGTGCGAAAGTTCCAAAAAAAGTATTAAAAAATAAGGAGTACTAGGTCGAAAACATGAATGAGGGTAATTAATAAATATTATGATTAACTGCGTCAAGATGTAAACCCTCAATTGGGTAGAAGGCAGGCGTTGGATGAAAGATCTAATGTCACACATTTCTAAGCATACGTTTGGGGCTTAGAATGATAAATTATGATGATATGTGAAATGGTAATTTTTTAGAATCATGCTTTCTATTGTTGAATGCATTGAATATTCATGTATTTTAATATTGTGGAGGTGAGATAATAGGGATGTCAATATTATTATTGAAATCATAATGTTGATGATGTTGATGATGTTTTTGATGTTTATGTGATGGTGTTGATCATGATGTTAATATGAAACACATGAAATTCATCAGGTTGGTTATGTCTATGATGTTGATCACATCGAGAAGGGGAAAAGATGATGAGTGATGTCGCACAAAACTAACCTCCAAAAGAACTATGTTGCGATCAATGCCAAATATAGTAAATCAACTAGGTTGGGGTCGAACCCATGGGGAAAATATTGAACAATTTCTTAACTTGATGTAATTCACGAGCAGTGCGGAAAGTAAATAGGTGGATTTTGGAATTATTACTAATTAGTAAACAAATCTTGAATGCTTTTGAGTTGTAAGAAATAGAAGACGAACACATGAATTGTGTTCCCCTTGATTTCTCAACTCCTTAAACTTCTCGTGACTAACCCACCTATTCTACAACTCTGCATGTAAAGTCAACAAGATATATATTATCAACCATCTTATAAATGGGTTGATAAATCTCACCCTTTACTAGGTGAATCTCAGGGCGTCGCCTTATTGCTCCATTTTTTTAATTTAATTCACTATCACCTTTTGAGTCTCAAGTTATTAGATCAGATGTTGGAATTATAAGATGGAAATGAATCTCAAATTACAAACTTAATCCTCTTTTCCCAATCACAAACTCCATTGTGAGAACGTATGCAAATATAGGCTATCCCTAAGCTTCTACAGTAGCTCTGAGGTCAATTATTGTGAAGAAGATTAATTAACATGAATAAACCCTAGAATAGATGAATCTACAACTTCCTCTACATAGCTAATCCGCAGGGTTTCTACAACCCTAGTAAGGGAGATTAGCCGCACATGTTCATGCAAGAAACCATGATTATCAATGAAGAATGCATGTAATTAATTTCAAAAGAATAAGATGAATAAATTCCAAAGTTTTTAATTGAATAAAACCCCCAAAATTTCAAGAATAATTATAAAAGAGTGTAAAAGTAAGAAACTATTGTAAGATGTGTAACCTAATAAAATATAAACCCTAAGGTATTTATAGTATCTAAAAAATACTTAGAAATCCTAATAAAAATGGAAAAGGTAATGTTATATCGGGACAAGATATGACTCGCTTTTCAAATTGTACCGACATTATATAACTCGTACCATAGCTCTGGTATCCACTCCAGTGTATGCTCTTCCAGGCTACAAATTTCTATTCTACTAATGAATGTTTCTCATGAGTCATACTATGATCAAGCAAATCATTTCCTTTACTCGTTTCCACCTAGGAGTTCTTCCTTTCTTCACTTGAACATTGTTCTGCTTACAATTTGGTCATATGAGTCATACTCAGATTTTTGACTTGTATTCTTCTGACACTTCAACTATGATTTGCTTTCTTGGGTTCTTCTCAACTTCATGATACGGCTTGTACCCTCATCATACAACTCATATTCTCAGTCATATTTTTTCTATACTTGGGTTTCATTTTTGTGCTTGGGTTCTGTTGATCTTATGAGTCACCTCTGAGTCATATGAGGTGTTGATGGCTCAAGAGGAGACTCGTACCCTGCAACAACTTGGTCTTTTTAGGTATTTTTCTTATAGTTTCTTTCAAACACTATGTTAGATCTATTTTGCCTGCAATAACAAAAAAAAACATCATATCTACTATAATGACCTAACTTCAAGCACAATTTCACTATTTTAAGCATTTAATATGTCTTGTTTCCACGACACATTAACACCCTCAACTTAGAAGTTTGTGTGTCCTTAGGCAAAAACAAAAACTAAAAATATCACAAGACAACATGATGCTTAAACAGGAAGATCCTAAGATATCTGTGGAAGTGAACTTTCAATTCAATTTCAACCCTTTAACTCCCCGTCCTAATATCAACTTTTCATAAAGAAACTGTATACACTATTTGGTACATGGCATGGCAAAGAGTAATCTGATGATGGCATTACATTACCAATAGAAAACTGCGCAAAGATGCTAACCCCATTAACCAAAAAGTGTATCTACCTAATCAACATAACCCATGTACCCTCACGATCAATGAAATCCCATTCATTCTCAGATAAGAACAGTCAAATTGTGCAGGGATATATCAAAAAACACTTTCGCTCATAAAGAAATTTCACCGTGAATACAAAATACTATAGACTTTCCCTTGTACTATTTTTCTAATTTTTTGAATAGTCGATGTAATGACCCAAAATTGCCTCCCGAGACGTCACACGGTGCTTAAGTCTACAAGTAGCCCCAAGCTAACTCTTTGAGACTATTTCTACTAATAACACTCATTTCAAGATGAAATAATTCAAAAACTAGCATAGTCATATCATACAAAAGGAAATTCGAAGAAAAATCTCGGTCCAAACGACTAAGCAATACCCAAACACCTCAACACAACCATAATCTGATAACTAGTCTGACAAAGTCTCTACTAATCCATGAACTAGAGTGCCATTGGGACTGGTCCCCAACTGGCTCGAAATGAACTGAAAGTAATAACATAGTATCTCAAATGCTGAAATGTCTGATGATAGGTCCTCGAACCATGAGGACTCACCACAGTAGGGATGTGACAGAGGTACTTAGAAGTCACTGAAGAGGCTGGGACTGAGAACCTAAACCTACATTATAAGACAATGTAGCACATAGAAGTATATGTGGATCAGCACTTAGGAATATACTGAGTGTGTGGGAGTGCATGCATTTATAAAAAAACAACATCAATACTCCGTAATCAAATCATGCATGCAATAAGTAATGACTCACATGGTTTGAATAAGTATAAAATGTAAAGCTCATGAATCGTCTAGAATGGAGCATGTAACACAAATCTCTTGAGTCATCATAGTTTAACTTTGAAATTGGTAATCTTCTCTTATTCTCATTACCCATAGGCTAAAGGAAACTGTAAACAATACTTTTAACTCATTCATATGTCTCATGGAGGGTAAAACTTCTTCAATGCTCAAGAACTCATAACTCTTTTGATCTCAAGTACTTGGAATTCAGAATCATATAACTTTTCAACATACGTAAAGGAATTTCATTTACTTTAGGAAAATTTCTCATTTCAAGCTTTAGGGAAATCATTCTATCTCAATGGAAAGATACTCTTGTTTAGGGAAATAACTTATCTCATAGTTTTAGACAAAATACTTATATCAAGGGAAAATACTTAGGTCTTAGGGAGCAAATCCGGTACTTTACTATTAGAAAAATAATTTTTATCAAGGGAGGTTCTCTTAACTGACATAAATCGGGCGAGCTACCTAGAGTCCAATGTTTTGTCCTCCTAAGGAAGAGACTCCACGTTTAGGAGTAGCGTTATACTCTTACTAGGGATTATAACCTCAATTCAGTGATCAGTTATCTCAGCCTCGGGCCAAATATCTCAGCCTTAGGCTCAAAAATCATCTCGGCCTAAGGCCCAACCTACGGTGGCACGTAGTTCTGGGTAAGAAATAGTAGTAACTTACCCAACTCGGTGCTTAATACTACTCCCCTTAGATTATCTTATTCATCTCATGAAAATCTACTTTAGAATAATCTCATGGTTCATTAAGAACCCAATAATCAGACCTGCCATCTCATGTAGTGAAGTGGATTTCAAAACTCCATGATCATTAGGTCAAAATATTTCTCAATAATCTCATAATACTCAAATCATGGGTGCTTATAGCATAAGAGTTCATAAAATTGCAAATCTCAAGTAGTGTTCAATAACCCATAATTCATTATCAAGTTAAAACTCATCAAAAGCATAAAAGATAGCATATAGATTCATAACTCATGTAGAAATCTAAAAATTCTAGCAATTTGTCTCAAAATCTCAACATATTCATATACTTTAATATCTCAAAACATTTCATCTATTAATTTCTCAAGGATTAAAATCATGGGTTGTAGACCTTGCTGCAATATCTAAAGAAATCATGTGAAAATCATGCCATTAGACTCTTAATTCATGGGAAACATCAAAATATTGCAATCAATAATAATGGGTGAAAAACCCTAATTCAAATTCACGTAAAATCTCATAGATTGCAGAAAATCATAGTTTAAATAAGCCTTTGGGCACAAGGATGAAAGGATTACCCTTTTCAGAACCCCACATACCTTTGATTAAGAAATTGGATGGACGAGCTTGCTCTAAACTCTTTTTCTTACTCTTAAGAGAGAGTTCTTGCATCCTTCGAACTTAGGGAACTAAAATCTCAACTCAATTTGTAGAATCCATGGTGAGTTCTTGGATTTCTTGGAGAAGGGTTTTAGATTTGCTCTTGAGGGAGAAACCCTAGCCTTTGGATGTTTTGGGAGATAATGAGGCGATAAAGTTCGTTTAGAAAATATAACTGAGGATTAAAAAGGAAAAAAGCCAAAAGCCCCTTTTAAAAATGACTTAAAAATACTGAACTGGGGCTGTGATAGTCGAAGCAATGGTTCGTCGCAAGTCCGACGATCCGTCGGGTCATCCGTCATACGATGACCAGAAAAGGGACATACTGCCTTAATGCAACGGTCAAATCGACGGTCCACCGTAGTTTCGAAGGTCCATCGAATCTTCCGTCGTTCGATGGCCAGTATGAGACCACACTACCTTAGTAGCGACGGTCTCAGCGATGGTCCGTCGCAGCCTTGATGGTCCATTGTCCTCGCCATCCCACTTGGACAAGGAAAGAAAAGCCTTGGTTATGATGATCTGATCGATGGTCCATCACAGACTCAATAGTCCATCAGATCGTCCGTCTTACCAGAGCAGTTCCGATGGTCTGATCGATGGTCCATCGCCGACTCGACGGTCCATCGGATCATCCGTCTTACCAGAGCGGCTCAGATAATTCTCAGTAAAATGACCATAACTTCTCACCCCGATACCAGATTTGGACGAAATTGGTATCGTTGGAAATCTAATTTAATTATATATAGGACAAAAAGTTAAATTTTAGAAAATTCTATATAGTTTAAACACCAATTAATTGGGAAGTCACTTCTTAATCTTTTAGGGCATGAATTATACTTTGCTTGACACGCTTTAAGGTTCAGAATTCGAGGGAACTTTGCGAGGTCTTCCAATATCTCCCCCTTGGAAATATTTGTCTTCAAATGTCGCTAGTTAGACTAGGGACATAGGAAAAATAGAGTACAAATAGATGAAGCAGTTTTCTAAATGGATGAAAATCTCTCTAAACACTTGAATACCTCATAAATTGCAAGAACTCATGCAAGAATAGATACATAGATGAAAATTAGATTAGAAGGGCTGAATGATGGAAGAGTAATAATATGAAATCGCGGAAAAGAGGTGCGGGTACTTGGCTAGCATGTCTGCTTCTGCCTCCTAAGTAACTCCCTCAACTGACTAGTTTCGCCACAAAACTTTTACCGAGGGAACCTCTTTGTTAATCAGTCTACGGATCTAAAAATCTAGAATCTCTATAGGAATCTCATCAAAGGAAAGATTGTTCTGAATATCATCACTCTCTAAAGGATTTACTACAATGGAATCACCAATATGCTTCCTAAGAATGTAGATATGAAAATTAGGATGAACGATTGACAACTCTGTGGGAAACTCAACCTCATATGCTACTTTACCAACACGACTCAAAACTCTATATATGCCAACATAACAGGGACTAACCTTTCCTTTTTTACCAAACCTTTTCACCCCTTTCATGGGTGAAATCTTCAAGTACACCAAATCACCCACATCAAACTCAAGATCTCTTCTCCTCACATCAATAGATGACTATTGATGACTCTGAGCTGTCTTTAACCTCTCTCTAATCAACTTAAATTTCTCCATAGCTTCAAAAAATGCATCAGGTCCAATCATGGCAGCTTCACCCACTTCAAACCATCTTATGGGTGATCTATATCTTCTAACATACAAAGCCTCAAATGGTGCCATCCCGATGATAACATGGTAACTATTGTCATAGGCAAACTCTATCAATGGCAAATGCTCATCCCAAGTACCTTTAAAATCAAGAGCACATGCCCTCAACATATCTTTCAAGGTCTAGATGGTCCTCTCAGCCTTACCATCTGTCTACGGATGAAAAGCAAAACTCAAAAAGACTTGGTTACCAAAACTCTACTGGAACGCCCTCCAAAACTAAGAAGTAAATTGAGTGCCCCTATCTGAGATGATGGACGAGGGAACTCCATAAAACCTGACTAAGTCTCGGATATACAATCTAGCATAATCTTTTGCTGTATAAGATGTGTGCTCAGGAGTGAAATATGCGGACTTAGTCAGCTAGTCTACAACAACCCAAATAGAATCATGATGATGGCATGAAAGAGCTAACCCATTCACGAATTCCATATTCACCACCTCCCACTTCCAAGTGGGTATACCTAAATCTTGCATCACACCACCAAGTCTTTGGTGCTCTACCTTAACTTATTTGCATGTTGCACACTTTGCTACAAACTCAGCTATATCCTTCTTCATACAATTCCACAAATAGATTTCTGGCAAGTCGCGGTATATCTTAGTAGTGCCAGGATGAATAGAATACCATGCGCTATGCACTTCATCCATAATCCTCTGCCTCTGATCATCAACACATGGAACACATAATCTACCTTTAAATCTCAACACGCCATCTCCCCCTCGAGACAAAACTTCTACCTTTTGGCCCTTAACTGACTCCTTCAGTCTGACCAAACTAGGATCCCTATTTTGCTTATCCTTCACTTCTGAAACTAAAGAGGATTCGGAACTACTCTGCACCAACGTACTTCCCTGATGAATCAAGCAACCTAACACCTAATCTAGCCAAACAATGCACATCACGTGTTAAATCTTTCTTAGCTTTCTCTACATGGGCAACACTACCCATAAACAACCTACTAAGGGTATCCGTCACTATATTGGCCTTGCTCGGGTGATACAACACACTCATATCATAGTCTTTTAATAAATCCAATCACCTTCATTGCCTAAGATTCACCTCTCTCGGTGTAAACACATACTGTAGGCTCTTATGTTCCGTAAACACATCAACATGAACACCATAAAGATAGTGTCTCCAGATTTTCAAAGCAAAGACTATAGCAGCTAACTCCAGAAAACATGCGGCTTTAACTATCTAGAGGCATAGGCCATAACCTTATATCTTTGCATCAACACATAACCCAAACCAATTGTAGAGGCATCACAATACACTACAAAACCATCTATACCATCAGGCAAAGTCAACATAGGGGCTGAAGTAAGTCGAGTCTTCAACTCCTGAAAACTCTTCTCAAAAGAATCTGACCATTGGAACTTAACTTTCTTTCAAGTCAACGGGGTCATGGGAGATGCACAGAAGAGAAACCTTTAATAAAATGACTTTAGTAGCCCGCTAGAACCAAGAAACTTTTAAAGTTTGGTGGGTAGATAGGTCTAGGCCAATTTCTCATAGCTTTAGTCTTTTGGGGATCAACTCTAATAACTTCGGCTGAAACAACATGACCCCAAAAGGCTACAGACCTTAGAAAAAATTCACACTTACTGAATTTGGCAAACAACTGGTGATCTCTAAGAGTTTGCAAGGCAATTTTAAGGTGATTCGCATGGACACTCTCATTACGAGAGTATACAAGGATGTCATCTATAAAGACAATGACAAACATATCAAGATATTACTTGAACACTCAATTCATGAGGTCCATAAAAGCTATAGGGGCATTGGTTAGCCTGAAAGACATGACTAGAAACTCAAAGTGACCATAGAGGGTTCGGAAGGTTGTCTTTGGAATATCACATTCCCTCACTTTAACTTGATGATATCCAAATCTAAGGTCTATCTTGGAGAAATAAATTGCACCTTGCTACTGATCAAATAGGTTATCAATTCTAAGAAGCAGAAACTTATTTTTGACTATGACCTTGTTAAGCTAACGATAGTCAATTCACATACGCAAAGAACCATCTTTCTTCTGCACGAATAGAACAGGTGCACCCTAAAGAGAAATACAGGTCCTAATGAAACCTTTGACTAAAGGATCTTTGAGTTTCTGTTTCAACTCCTTAAGCTCTGTAGGTGCCATACGGTATGGTAGAATAAAAATAGGATGAGTGTCAAGAAAAAGGTTAATCCCAAATTCTATCTCTCTATCAGGAGGTACCCCTAGGAGATCTTTTGAAAAATATTTGGAAACTCATTAACAATTTTGACTGACTGAAAAGTTTGAGGCTTAAACTTAGTGTCTTTGACTCTAACTAAGTGATAAATAAAACCCTTAGATATCAGTTTTTTGGCTTTGATATAGGAGATAAAATAACTCTTGGGAGATACCGAGATCCAAGACCACTCAAAAACTGGCTCATCAGGGAACTGAAACTTAACCACACGGGTACGACAGTCTATAGATAGATAACAAGAATGAAGCCAATCAATACCCTGAATAAGGTCAAAATCAACCATGTCTAACTCTATCAAATCCACAAGTATGACTCTATGAAAAGTTGTAACAGGACAATCTCTATACACTTGTTTAGCAACAACTGACTCCTCTACTGGTGTAGAAACTAGGAAGGGCTCAAAAATATTTTTGGGACTTATTTTAAAATTCACAGCTACAAGTGGGGTCACATAAGAGATAATTGACTCGGGGTCCAACAACATATAAACATCAAAACAAAATATGTGGAGCATACCAATAACAACATCAGGAGAGTCCTCCTGCACCTGATGGGATGGTAAGGCATAGAATCTATTCTGGCATTGACTGCCAGTAGTGCTAGATGAAGCGCCCTGAGCAGGGGCGGGGTACAGAAGCCGGTGTACTAGTAGCTTATGCCTGAGGTCGGGAATCTCTGTTCCCCTGTCTAGTATGAGGACAATCTCTAATTCTGTGGCCCTGCTTTCCACAACCAAAATAGCCCCTCAAATCTATTAAACACTCAACAGGATAATCCCTAGCACACTTAGCATAAGGAGGATAACGGGGTCTATTACCAACACTGTTCTACGACCTAGACATAAAAGACCTACCCCCTTACTCTTGCCTGCCTCTAGGCGTGGGAGCACTAGATAATAAAGGTGCTGGCATAGATTGATATCTTTGAAATTAAGGGCGGTTCCCTCCATGGAACCTTGGCTTGCTAAACTCATGCTTCTCAGATCTAGCCCTCTTATTACCCCTTACTCAATCTCTTTCTCTAATTTTATCCACCTCTATCTATTGGACATGCATTATCAACGTAGCCAGATCCATATCCTTATGCAGTATCACAGTCCTACACTTCTTCAGTACTAACCCAGAAACACCGGTCACGAACTTGCTCATACTAGCTCGGGTGTCAGAAATCAAATTAGGAGCATACTTATCCAACTAGTTGAACTATAAGCAGTACTTCTTAATAGTTATGGAGACCTGCCTCAAGTTCATAAACTCTTCAATCTTTGCCTCTCTCATCTAAAGCGGAGTAAACTATCCAAGAACGTATCTTAGAACACCTGCCAAGTCATAGGAGCAATATTATCACCTCTACCCTTCCTCTATGATACAACTCAATTATAAGCAATGTCTTTCAGTCTGTAAGATACCAACTCAACACTTTCTACCTTAAAAACATGCATCACCTATATGATCTTTCTCACCTCCTCAAGGTACAACTATGGGTCCTTATCTGCCTTAGACCCATAAAACTCAGGTGAATTTATCCTCTTAAAATTATGAATCCTAGTTGCAGCTACATTACCTCCCTGTTGAATAGAAACTGTAGCCTGGTTATTGGCCCAAACATTGGCGATGACTACTTGGGATAACGCCTGAAAGGCTATCCAAAACACGATATGAGACACAGTCTCATTCAAAGGATCAATAGGTGGTGGTTACACATCATCATTCCTGCGGGCATTCGCTCTTCGGAGAGCCATTTTCTGAAATAGAAGAGCATAAATTAGTAGATGAGAGGGGAAACTATAGGAACGATAGATTTTGAAAGAAGAAACAACTTTTTCCTAAAACATCTCATAGCCTCTTGTTCATAGATGTGGTGAGCTACACACCGATGATCAAGACTCTACTTAACGTGGCTTGTCAGACTCCCTCGAACTCCTTCAAACCTAGTTCTAATACCAAGTTTGTAATGACCCAAAATTTCTTTCCAGGACGTCACACGGTGCTTAAGGCTACAAGTAGCCCCAAGCTAACCCTTTGAGCCTTTTTATACTAATAACACTCATTTCAAGATAAAATAATTAAAACACTAGCATAATCATATCATATGAAAGGAAATACGGCGAAAATGCTCAGTCCAAACGACCAAGCACTACTACAAAACCTCAACACAACCACAATCTGATAACTAGTCTAACAAAACCTTTACTAATCCATAAATTAGAGAGCCATTAGCACAGGTCCCCAACTGACTCAAAATGAACTGAAAGTAATAGTATAGTCTCTCAAATGCTGAAAGGTCTGACGATAGTTCCTCAAACCATGAGGACTCACCAAAGTAGAGATGTAGACAGAGGTACTCAAAAGTCATTGATAAGGTTGGGACTGAGCACCTTAACCTACATTATAAAAGAATGTAGTGTATAGACGTAGATGTGGATCAACACTTGGGAAGGTACTGAGTGTGTGAGGGTGAATGCATTTTTAAAAAAACAATATCAATACTCTTTAATCAAATCATGGATGCAATAAGTAATGATCCATATGGCTTGAATAAGTATAAAATGTAAAGCTCATGAATCATGTAGAATGGAGCATGTAACACAAATCTTCTGAGTCATCATAATTTAACTTTGAAATTAGTAATCTTCTCTTATTCTCATTACCCATAGGCGAAGGGAAACTTTAAACAATACATTCAACTCATTCATATGTCTCATGGAGGGTAAAACTTCTTTAATGCTCAAGAACTCATAGCTCTTTTGAACTCAAGTACTTGGAATTCGGAATCATATAACTTTGAAACATAATTGAAGGAATTTCATTCACTTTAGGAAAATATGTAATTTCAAGCTTTAGAGAAACCATTATATCTCAATGGAAAGATACTCTAGTTTAGGAAAATAACTTATCTTATAGTTTTAGACAAAATACTTATATCAAGGGAAAATACTTTAGTCTTAGGGAGAAAATCCGCTACTTTACTATTAGAAAAAGAACTTGTATCAAGGGAGGTTCTCTTAACCGACATAAACCATGCGAGCTATAAGGAGTCCAATGTTTTGTCATCCTAAAGAAGAAACCCCATATTGAGGAAGAGCGTTATACTCTTGCCAGGGAGTATAACCTCAATTTAATGATCACTTATCTCAGCCTTGAGCCTAGTATCTCAGCCTGAGACCCAAAAATCATCTTGGCCTAAGTCCCAACCTACAGTGACACATAGTTATGGTGTAATAAACCATAGTAACTTACCCAACTCAGTGCTAAATACTACTCCCCTTATATTATCTCGCTCATCTCATGAAAATTCACTTTACAATAATCTCATGGTTCAATAAGAACCCAATAATCAAATCTATAATCCCATGTAGTAAAGTGGATTTCAAAACTCCATGACCATTAGGTCAAAATATTTCTCAATAATCTCAGGATACTCAAATCATGGGTGCTTATAGCTAAAATTTCATAAAATTGCAAATCTCAAGTACGTCTCAATAACCCATAATTCATTCTCAAGTTAAAACTTATCAAAAGCATAATAGATACCATATAGATTCATCACTCATGTAGAAATCTGGAAATTCTAGCGATTTATCTCAAAATCTCAACATACTCATATACTTTAATAACTCAAACATTTTAACTATTAATTTCTTAAGGATTAAAATCCTGGGGTATAGACCCTTCTATAATTTCTCAAGAAAACATATGAAAATCATGCCATTAAACTCTCAATTCATGGGAAACACCAAAATATTACAATTAATAATAATGGGTGAAAAATCCTAATTCAAATTCACGTAAAATCTCATAGATTGCAGAAAATCATAGTTTAAATAAACCTTTGGCCACAAGGATGAAAGGATTACCCTTGTTCAAAACCCCGCATACCTTAGATTATGAAATTGGATGGGCGAGCATGATCTAAACTCTTCTACTTACTCTTGAGAGAGAGTTCTTTCAACCTTTGAACTTGGGGAACTCAAATCTCAAATCAATTTGCAGAATCCATGGTGAGTTTTTGGATTTCTATGAGAAGGATTTTCGATTTGCTCTTAAAGGAGTCACCCTATCCTTAGGATGTTTTGGGAGATAATGAGGCTACCAAGTTCATTAGGAATATATATCTGAGGGTTAAAGGGAAAACAACCAAAATCCCCTTTTAAAAAGGACTTAAAAATACTAAATGGGGGCTGCGGGGCTCGAACCAACAGTCCGCCACAAGTCTGATGGTCCGTCGGATCATCAGTCACACGATGAAAAGAAAAAGGACATACTACCTCAATGATATGGTTGAATCGACGGTCCGTCGTAGGTACGATGGTCCATTGGATTGTCCATCGTATGATGGATAGGATGAGACCACACTGCCTTAGTGGCGACGGTCTCTGCGATAGTCCGTCGCAGCCTTGACGGTTCATCGCCCTGGCCGTCGCACTTGGGCCAGGAAAGGGAGTTTCTACCTTGGTCGTGATGGTCTGATCTATGGTTTATCACAGACTTGATGGTCCATTGGATAATCCGTCGTATATGGGAGGTTCCGACAACTCTCAGTTTAACGATCATAACTTCTCACCCGATACCGGATCTGGATAAAATGGGTATCATTGAAGGATAATTCAATTATCTACTTGAAAAAAAATTAAATTTAAGAAAATTACATACGGTTTAAACACCAATCACTTGGGAAGGCACTTCTAAATCTTTTAATGCCAGAATTACACTTCGTTTGACACGCTCTAAGGCTCAGACTACGAGGAAACTTTGCAGGGTCTTACAGTTAAGGTAGGATCACTAAATGACTTTATTTTTCTTGTAATGTAGGTTAGGGGATGGAATGGTAATCTTTTTGGTATTTATTTAGTGACTAAGCATTCTTGACACTACACGTTTTTTTTGGGGTCCACTTATTTTTATTAATTTTAACCCTTATGTATCCCTTTTTATTTTAACACGCATTTCATGGTCCAAGTGCAGTTTTTTTTTATAAATTTCTTTTTTCTTTTTCTTTTCTTGCAACCCTTTCTTCATTTCTTTTGTTTTCTTTTATTTTTACCGCACCTGTCCTTTTTTATTTTTCTTGCACAGTTTTTACTTCACACTCATTTTTCCTGCACACCCTTATAATTGCAACCCTAAAATTAGGCAATTTCTTGAGTTGAGGTTCATTGTGTCCAAGGAGGACCAGGGCCAATACAGGTTCATTGTAGAAATGGGTAGGTCAAATAGGTGTAAACAACAAAATTAGTCGATTGAGGCTCAAATATTTGGATCAAAGGGGTTAATTTGGTTTGGACATTTAGGCTTAAGTGGGCTTACAATAAAAATATCCTATGATCATATCCTACTCGGCTATCCTATGCCTAGGAAAAGCAACCGGGCAAGTTTGATATTCCAATACACCGGGAACTCAGTAATACCTAAAACACACCCACACAGGGTTATACTGTTAGGTAGTACTTATCTAACTATGCAAAATTTGGCCTTAGTTGTTCTATCCCTAATCCTAATGCCATTATTAGTTATCTGTTGTCTCACATATATACAGATCACACAATTACCACAAAAATTTAGGAGGAGTGTCAACTTCTTGCCCAAAAAAATTCAAACCAAACCATTTTTCAACATATTCATTCTAAACAACGGTTCTACAGTCGTAGGCATAAATTCTCCTTCTATCTTAGCTATTACTAGAATATAATACGCATAAAAACACTTAACAATATAAAAACATAAATAAAACATAAAAAATATGCCAGTTCTTTACAATTTTCAAAATATGGCCTTGGGCCTCGAAACACGACAAGTATAGCCCGAGGAGAATCGGTAATCCCCTACCCCAAATTTAAAGCATATGCACTATCCCCAGTGCACATAAAAATAAAGTGCAAGGGAATGGGACCATACTTTGGCGCTCAAGTTGCCAGCTCAAACCACATCATCACGTGGGCCCATAGATTGGGTCCTATTATCACCAGGATACATTCCATCAACTAAGAGAACTGAATCAGCAACAGTGTCATTGGGTGGGCTTGCCGTACTACCTCTCTCAATATTAATAATTGGCAGTTTCCATCTACAGGGTCAAGTAGCCATCTCACGGATCTTTGTCTCTTGGTCCTGGTAATCTTATAGGATATTTTCCTTAGCCTTCTTCATATCTTTTTTTCCTCATGCTTTCTCCTCCTTCTCTCCCTTCTTTACACTCAAGTCTCCTTTACTAGGTCTAAAATATCCCAAACATAAGGAATATGAACTTCAAGGATGATATTAATGACCTTGGCCTGCAAATAATTGGTCGAGCATAAAAATCATTAACCATCATCCTAATCTTAGATACCTCAACATTCACCTTCATAATATCTGTGGTTTGACTGCTACCCAACTGTTAGGTAATCCCCATCTCAAAATTATTCGATAGAAGCTGCACCTATCTTTCATGGTTAGCGGACTGCTTATCAACCCAGGGATTTACGCCCCTTTTTATGTTTTAGACTTTAGCCTTTAGTGTGCCTAGTCTAGTCATTTCCTTAGTGAATACTGCTGGTGGAATCAACATAAAGATAGAAGGCATACCTGTTGAGCATAAAGTTACAGCCTACACCGGATGTTTGCTACTAGAGGTACCCTCTGCAGCTAAATTTTGTGCGATCTCCATTTGTCCACCCTTCTCAGAAGTTTCAACAGTCTCGAAAGTCTCGATAGTATCAATCTGCCTCCTATACATCTTGACAGGCATATTGCTCCCTACCTAACCTTCCTAGCCATTGGGTTGGCTGTGTCTCCGATTAGGACTAAATCTGTGTTGTTTGTAGCCTCTAGCATCTCATCTATACTCGAGATTTCCCATACCCCCACAACCAAACACAACTGTATGATCATTCACGGATATGCCAACAATAACTTATCACCCCCTATAGGTCATTCTCTTATCTCTCAAGATAAAAACTCTCCAACATCAAACTTATAACCTACTATGAAGCCTTCTATCATTTTGGCTTAGACTGGACTCAACACATTGTCCCAAGTGGTGAGACATAACCTGTGGCGGGCCAACATCCACCATGCCTTGGCCTCAAAATTAAGGGTATGCTTCTCTATCTTCTAAGAAGTCACACTCAGTCCACAACCAACCCACATAACATTCTCACCATTTGATGCTATCCAAGTAGCAATCCACCAAAAATAACTAAACTTTTTATCTGAACCCAGCTATTTTTAGGTAAATTTCCTTATCTCATGCAGATGGTAGCCCATTTACACAGTGTTTATCGAAGGTTAATAATCTGATTTGTACAACAATCTACCAATAGGGCATCCAGTTATATCGACCCCCATACCTTAAATGAATACTGAGGTAATGGGTTCTTCACCTTTCCATAGCTGACCATGTAGATACTACCATTGTATCTCTCCTTTGTATGTCACATAAAACTCGTACACCAGTGTGGGACTATACTTGATGGGTGCTCAGGTCATCCACTAAAAACCATAATTCCTAAATGTTTCTTCAAACCTTGGAAACCATGCCATCCCAGTAGTAATCAAACATTGATTGAGGTACAGGTTTCTTATTATTTTTCCAGTCATGAGTCTTATTAGGACATCATTATATGTTTTTTGCATAACGGGGTACCCCTACTTATCAACGTTGAAACCTGGAGCAGTAGTGATGGCCAATGGAGTGTGTTACACATCGATCTGTGGCATATCATTAACTTTTTCCATATCATTAGCATTTTCAGAACATGCTTCTTCACAACTGGACTCAACATCATTTTCTGCCTCTAAAGGTAGGGTCCATAAGGATGGGAGGTGCTCGAGCTCTTTGTTCTCATTTTCCATAGAGGTGTGTCATCAGGAGTTGTTATCTTCTTCCTCTTTGCATCTTTTTGTCTTTTTGGATCACCCTTTCCCTTTGTTGGGTATTCCTATAAGTCACTACTAATGTTGGATGTTCAGTAGACTCAAAACTTGTAGAAGGTACCTTTTTTTTGTCTTTCTTAGCCAATTTCTTAGAAGAAGATGCTCGTTTTGAGGAATTGTACCTTAAAGTACACATTAATTAGTAATTAAATCAAGTAAAGAGAGTATAAATATGAACATAAATTTCAGTGTGCATATTCTTTTAAGGGTACGAATGGTGGTACTAGTCGTGTCAACTGGGTACGACTCTTCTGGCCAAGTCGTATACAAAATAGAATGTAGGACAGTGTTCACGGGTCTTCTTACGATTCCTTCTATCTAGTCGTACCGATAGAGGTATGACTTATTACCATTAGTCATACACAGATCAGAAATAACTTATAATATATAATTTCTTCCGGGTCAGTACGACTTTAGTGTATGAGTCATATAGGTTGGGTACAACTCATTTAGGCAAGTCATACCCATACTAAACCTTAAACTGAGGTATATTTCTATGTTGTCAGTGGGTATGAGTCTTATTACAAACTCGTTACTGATAACGCTCAATCTACAGCTCTCGTGGGAGTGTAAAGCGGTCGTTTGTCAAATATAGAACCCAACCTGGGTTGGGTATCGAACCCACAGGGAATAGCTTGGCCAACAAGTAAGTAAAATTACTAAACTTTTGGTGCAAGTCTCGTAAGAAGGGGGGAGTCTTGTCGTGCAAGTAATGTAAACAAAAGCTGAAAATAATAAAGTAAAGAAAGAGATTGCTACGTAGGTTGACAACAATGAGAATTGAAGCGTTGGGGTTATGTCCACCTTCTGAGGTATACGTCTCTATTGGCTATGAGTGTGTAGAATTGTGACATGCATGTGCTTATAGAGAATTGTATTCTATGGTAAATCCAAGCGTCTCTCGACCTGAACAAGGACTATTTCACTTTAACTCTCTCGAGCTTAAACCGTGTATAACAGTACGAATTCTCCAAGAGGTTAGTCCAGTTACAGCACTAGCTTTTTAATAGGAAAGGGTGTCCTACTACCTTGACATTATCTCTTTTCCAGACAAATAACCTTTCTCTCGAACAAGTTAAATGTTAGACTGGCGTATTCTTGCGTTTGCAACCGCAAAGAATGTGGATTAAGATGAAGAGAATAATGATATAAGCAATATACGTGTCACGAACTCACAAACTCACAGCAATAGATAGTATCTCATTCGGCTTCCATAACCCCAACAGAGAAGTTTAGTTACCCATGAATGCGAAGGAGATCACGATTGGCATTGTTATTATATCAAGATATTTGGTTGATGGCGTGTGGCTTAGGTGATAGGCGTGTAGCGTGATTCCTTAGCAAGTAACAATTCTCTTGTTGCGGTAAATAAGAATAGATGAATAGAAGAAAATAAGATTAATGGAAAGATTAGAAAAGTTGTAGAATTGTCGTGGTGGAAGAAGAGAGGGATGGAAGAAGATTAATTGTTGAATGTATCTCTCCACTAAGGGAGGAGTTCATTAAAAATCTCTAGCATGATAGGGTATTTATAATACCCATATCCTACTCCTACTAAGCTAATGAAATAAATAACCAAATCCTACTAGACAAATGAAATACTTAACCCAAATGTACTAGGTTAATGTAACATTATCATAATCCAAATAAACTAATGAAATACATAACCCAATTGTACTAGGTTAATGTATCATTGTCCAAATCCAGCTTTGTGTCTGTAAGTCCCCAAAGTCTTCAAAAATGTTGTTTTAGCCCGGGACAGATTTTCCATGCAGCAGTTTTGGTCCAGGTCCCCAGAGTCTTCAGAAATGCTGTTTTAGCCCGGGACAGATTTTCCATGCAGCAGTTTTGGTCCTTAGGCGTGTAAACTCCCTTTCCTTCCTTCATGAGCTTTCTTTTTCGTCAAGTAAGCCATAAAATGCTGAATTTTGCATCATTTATACCTGAAACTTTACTAATCATGTTCGTTAGCTCACTTATAGGAAAAAGGACTAAAAGTGCATGAAATATATAATTTGTTCTCAAAACTAGGCTAAAATATGGGCAAAATATATTGATATAGGCGTGTAAATTCGCCTATCATCAACACCCCACACTTGAAGCTTTGTTCGTTCTCGAACAAAATATCATGTCCTTCTTCACATCAACTTAGGGTTTTACAGCAACAACACAAAACATTCTTCAAGACAAGCACAACAATTATCAACAAAGAGTAGCTTTCCGATTATTAGTAGAAATAGTTTAGCCTCTAGCATAGACGCGTGATGGTGGTCAACTCGCATGCAAAAGTTAAGGCACAAGGAATCATATACAACTATCCAAAACTCATCAACCATGTGTGTCTTACAATATTTTACCCATAATCACTCACAAGTATAGCATATTTTTCAAACATGGGTATCAAAATATCCTTGCTCTCTCTCTCACAAAGAATTCATATGTAGAAACTGATGACCATAGGCTTGCCCTTAGTGTAATATTCCACTAAATGTCAGAATGTTAAGATTAGGATCAAGTAGGTCTTTTGATGGTTGTAATGTAGGCTAAGGGACGGGTAGGATCAACTATTTTGGCCAGAAATAGTGACTAAGTTCCTAAGCACTTTAATACATCACATTGTATTATTGACACTTTTTTCTTTCAACCTTTCTTTCTTTTACTGTTCCACCCTTGTTCTCATCTTTTGTTTTTCAATTTTAAGCACAACTCACTTTTCAGCTTTCTTTTCCTTTTTCTTTTCATAACATACCTCTTATGATAGCACTTTCTTTTCCATAACACATTCAAGCACCATTTACAATTTAAAGCATCATACTTACCCAATTTCCTCTTATGTTGTCACATGACTTTTTCACTTTAAAGAACTTAGGAATTTGGATCAAATTATGGTCTTGAAAAAATGTGGATTAGGCTTACATTTGCGGTTGTCAAAGAAACAGGCTAAAGGCTCAAAAGGGTTTAACTAAGATGATATCCATGGGTAGGTAAAACAAAGGTAAACATGTATAGGTTGCCAAAGAAATGCCTAAATCATCTCCTAAACTTACACTCCTTATTTTCGCTTTGCATACATACCAGGCAAGTTCTAGCATCAGCCACAAACATAGAATATACTGTTACCTCACACACACAAGGCACATGGTTGACTTGATTGGAAGTAATATAGACTCTCGACCTAACAAGTGAAAGAATTAAACTACACAATATCACATAATGAGTCACAACTAGAGCCTAAACGTCTCAATAGTTATAATTGTAGCACATACTCTTGTTATAATCTCATGCTGCCTATTAGAATTATTTCATGCGAAGCTAAAAAAAAAATTTACTACTAAAAAAACTAAGCAAACAAACATGAATAAATGCAAATGAGGATCGAGAAGTATAGCATGTAAATACCATCACCCCACACTTAGACGGGGCACACTGTCCTCAGTGAAAAATAAATAAGAAGAACCTGGTTAGTCGGACTCATTCTCTATGTCTGGGGTCATACCCCTTGCATCGAAATCATCATCAGAGTCTTCATCCTTAGAAGTTTCTCATAAGTATCCCACTTAATTCCAAGCGTGAGTCAAGGTGTTTGCAGCGGGGAGGGTTCTCCTTGCTCCTTGCGGCCTCTTTTCTTGCCCTTTTGGGAAGTGGTAGCCTTCTCCTTGCCTTGTCTCTCTTTAGGTGCCATTGTACCTGAGACTTGAAATAGTGTTAATGGTAGAACAATATCAATGGATACAATCTATACATAAGCAGTAGGGGTACCACCCCACACTTAGTTTTGTTAACACAAATCAGTGAAGCGAAAGTGGTCGATTACTCAGATTTCGTCGACATACGTTTTAGGATTGTATTCCGACAAGAAAGTCAGCAATGCATCACTTACTTGCAGCCATTGGACTACTTTCATGGTAGATATAGAAACACTACTACATAGTGGTTACCACATGGAATAGTTATTCTTACAACAATCACAACCTCTTATGTCGGTAGGCACTATAAGTCTTATCCCGATGGCCGGGATAGTCTAACATGTAAGTATTCAAACAACAATCTTGAGCACTATTCATAGCCATAGTAATTCCGCAAATAGTATAACAATGCTATTAAAACCAATTTCAAGTCGGAAACAAGTCAAGATTTTTCTACGTACATGTTCACTCACATGATTTTGTATCAACAATCCAAACACATGAACATCACCAACAATCTTATACGATTTAGCAATTCATAATAGACATAGCAATGTAGTACTTACGAGAAATAAATGAAGAATAAGAGAGTACTTACTTGCTTGAAGCTTGTGGAGATGGTGTTGTGAATTGGAAGGGAAAAAGAAGAAAATTTTGAGAGGATTTGGATGTATATGCGGTGCCCTTAGGTCAATTTTTAGTGTGGTTGTGTTGTAAAACTAAGTCCCCTTTATATAGGAAGAGAATGGGTCGGGTTTTGACCCATTTACAATCGGTTTTGGAGACAAAAATACCACATATGCGGCACATAATGCTCGGCATATCAATGACATATGCGGCGCATTGTCTATAGCATAATGGGACATATGCGCCGCATAGTCTATGGCATTTGTAGACATATGCGCCGCATAGTCTATGGCATATGAGATACTGAGACCAAATGCCATAGCATAGGCGGCGCAGAATCAAAAGTATACCTAGGAATAGGCGGCGCATAGTGTATAGCACACTAGATTCTGAGACCTTAGGCTATAGGATAGGTCGTGCATCGTTCGTGTCCTAGTTTTACCAAGGCCTAGCCTTCCTCGAAGCCTATTTTGACGAGGAAAAGGCTCAATCCATAGCCTTATGCATCACCGTTCCTAACTTACCAACTTTACCATACAATGCGTCCAAATCGTCAATTGAAACCAATCTCCTCATTGAATAGTTCTTGCACCTATTTTTGCTCAAAACAAATGAAAATGATTAGTACGATGGGTTGCCTCCCACCAAGCGCCTTAGTTTTGGTCGTGGCACGACTCTTATTTTTGGATTTTCATTTATCAAGAACAAAACAAGTACTAGAACGAAAGAGAAAAAAAAATGATAAAACAATGGGTTGCCTCCCATCTAGCGCCTTATTTATTGTTGTGGCTCGACGTAGTTATCTCGAGTACTTAGACTTCATCGAGATAAGTGATGGATCGTTTTCTGAAAGGATTTAGACGACAATGAGGCTTACCTGTGGGCATGCGATCTTCTTCAAGATGGCTCCTACGTTTCTCCGGAGAGTCACCAATTATATCATCAATAGTCCAACCCATAGCTCTCTTGTATCTCTTCAAAGCAGAGATGAGAGCCTCTACGTGCTGTTCACTTAAATCATCTGCATTCTCCGGAAGTATATTTCTACTTTCCAAGAACACATACCTTAGATAATTGGGGAGCTCTTGCGATTCTAGCATTGGTGGTCGTCAATGGGAGTCTTCGCTGTTGGTTGATTCTTGAGATCATATTTTGGTTGCTTAGGAGTATACGGCTCTGTTTCTGTTAGATCACCCATAAGTTCTTTATTGTCCTCATGCTCAACATTCAGTGGTGCAGCAGACAATGGCTCAAAAGTAGGTTGTTTCTCTATAGATAATGTTTTTATATCCTCATGATGAACATCAGTCACAGATAACTCATCCATATCGTTGGGCTGTTTCATTGCTTTGCATATATCAAACCGTACCACTTCGTCAATAATTCGAAACAAAAGCTCATTATCTTTCATGTCAATAAGCACACTTCCGGTTGCAAGGAAAGGACGTCCCAAGATTATGGGAACTTTAGAATCCTCCTTACAATCTAGAATAACGAAGTCAGCAGGAAATATGAATGAAAAAACCTTCACCAACACATCATTCAAGATACCCACGAGCCGTTTTACCAACCTATCAGCCATCACGAGCCTCATATTGGTTGGTGTAGGGTCTCCCAACCCCAACTTTCTGTAGATAGATAGTGGCATCAAATTGATGCTAGCTCCCAAATCGTACAATGCCTTAGCAAAATTCAACGATCCAATTGTGCAAGGAATAGTGAAAGCTCCAGGATCTGCCTTCTTTTGAACTAACGACCTTGTAGCGATTGCACTACAATGATGAACATTATCCGCCAACTCATAACTTGCTGCCCGCTTCTTTCTCAATAGGTCCTTCATAAACTTCGCATATCCAGGCATTTGTTCAAGGGCCTCCACCAATGGAACATTAATGGTCAGCTGCTTGAGCATAGTCATAAATTTGCTGAACTTAGTGTCATCCGCCACCTTCTTCAATCTTTGGGGAAAAGGTGGTGGTGGGTAAGGAAGTGTTCTCTCCACAGTTTTCTTCTCCTCTTGCTTCCATTTTCCTAATTTTTCAGGCTGCACAGTGCTGGATGTGGCTTTGTTGACGTCAGGAGTAGTAGCTGCGGCATCTTCTCCTTTTGCGTTGTCATCCATGTCCGCAACTTCGTCAATCACTTGCTTGCCTTTTTCTGAAGTTTCCAACACCTTACCACTTCTGGTAGTGATGGCCATGCATGACCCATCATTCCTTGGGTTTTGCACAGTATCGCTAGGTAAAGTGCCGGCCTTTCTTTGGTTGAGTGCTGCTGAAAGTTGACTGAATTGCTGCTCTAGTTGTCTGATTGAAGTGGAATGTGAATCTACTAATTGTTTCATGGTGGACAAATCATTAATTACCTCCGTAACTTCCGCGCTCGTTGCTTCCACTCCTTTCAATAATTTAGCCATCATGTCTTCCATACTTCCAGAATTAGATATGGTGGTATCACGTCTGCCAGGGGGAACGTACAAACCACTCTTTTCATTCTTGTTCTTCAAACTACCTTGGTCTTTGTTTACAGATTTATCATAATAGTTCCGACCTTGGTTTCCTTGGGTATTCCCTCGGAACCCCCCTGATTGTTCAAGTAGTTGGACTCCTCTTCCGAATCAGATTCGTCTCTTCCTTTTGACGCAATCGCTTTCACTTTTTCAGTCTTCCCTAATAGATGCTTTGTATGAAGATCCATTTGGGTTTTCATGTGCGCCATATCTTGATCACGTTCTTCTTCTCTTCTTCGTTGGTATGCAGTCATGCCAATAGATAAAGTGGGGCTTGCTACCTCAGAATCCCTGGTACGCCAAGCTCTACTTTGTTTCGTCATACGATCTATCATATTGCTTGCTTGACCAAAGGTGAGGTCCATGAAAGAACCTCCAGCTGCGTTGTCCACCACTGGTTTAGTTATTAAATTCAAGGCTCTATACAAGATCTCCATGAGGTGAACATTAGTCATGTGATGGTTTGGGCATCTCGCTAGCTTTGTCTTGAACCGCTCCCATATTTCATGAAGAGCTTCAGAGGGAAGCTGACGAAAGTTGCTGATTTCATCTCTTAATTGTGCTCTTTTGGATGGCGGAAAGAATCTTTCTAGGAAAGCGTCTCTCAATTGCCTCCAATTTGTAATTGAATTAGGAGTCAGCCCATTCAACCATAGTGTTGCCTCCCCAGACAGAGATAATGGAAATAGACGTAATTGAATAGCATTCTGACCAACACCAGGATTGTCAAAGGACTTGCATGTAGAAATAAAGTTGATGAGATGCATATTCGGATCATCGCCTGCTAGTCCACCAAATAATCGCTTGAGCTGCAATAACTAAATCATGGTGCTTGTAATGTTGAACTTGGCTTCGGGTGCTAATGGTGGTGGAATTATAGCTCCAGTGGCTCCGGCACCATCAAGATCATCATCATCATCGTCGAAAGCTGGCTGCATGGGTTGGCGATCATACCTATACCGCGCTTGTCGACCTCTTCTGTTGGCAGGTGTTATAGTTTCAGCAACATGCCTTGGGTTTATCAACTCGTCGTCACCTAAATCCTCATCGTCAGGATTTGTGGCTCGCCCAGGATTATCAATATTTTGTTGTTGGACTTGAGCAGCGGCAAGAGCAGCTAATCTTGCTTGCTCGTGTTGAGCAGCCATCCTGTCGATTTCAGCTTGTGCTTCCAATCTTCTTATTCGTTGTGGTTCAGGATTGATTGGTAATAACGGTTGACCAGAACTTCTAGTATGGGGCATGCACTAAAGTAAAAACCTGCAATAAACAAAAACAAAAACTAAACGTAAAAGTACAAGAGTCTTTGACCAAAGGGTCTAGTAATTATCACGAACTTGATTGACACTCGTATTCCCCGGCAACGGCGCCAATTTTTTATAACGCTCAATCTACAGCTCTCGTGGGAGTGTAAAGCGGTCGTTTGTCAAATATAGAACCCAACCTGGGTTGGGTGTCGATCCCACAGGGAATAGCTTGGCCAACAAGTAAGTAAAATTACTAAACTTTTAGTGCAAGTCTCGTAAGAAGGGGGGAGTCTTGTCGTGCAAGTAATGTAAACAAAAGCTAAAAATAATAAAGTAAAGAGAGAGATTGTTACGTAGGTTGACAACAATGAGAATTGAAGCGTTGGGGTTATGTCCACCTTCTGAGGTATACGTCTCTATTGGCTATGAGTGTGTAGAATTGTGACATGCATGTGCTTATAGAGAATTGTAT
Source organism: Capsicum baccatum var. pendulum (assembly GCA_030864225.1). NCBI lineage: Eukaryota > Viridiplantae > Streptophyta > Magnoliopsida > Solanales > Solanaceae > Capsicum > Capsicum baccatum. The sequence goes on from CM061557.1 coordinate 131,495,366, forward strand.
TCTATGGTAAATCCAAGCGTCTCTCGACCTGAACAAGGACTATTTCACTTTAACTCTCTCGAGCTTAAAGCGTGTCTAACGGTACAAATTCTCCAAGAGGTTAGTCCAGTTACGGCACTAGCTTTTTAATAGGAAAGGGTGTCCTACTACCTTGACATTATCTCTTTTCCAGACAAATAACCTTTCTCTCGAACAAGTTAAATGTTAGACTGGCGTATTCTTGCGTTTGCAACCGCAAAGAATGTGGATTAAGATGAAGAGAATAATGATATAAGCAATATACGTGTCACGAACTCACAAACTCACAGCAATAAATAGTATCTCATTCGGCTTCCATAACCCCAACAGAGAAGTTTAGTTACCCATAAATGTGAAGGAGATCACGATTGGCATTGTTATTATATCAAGATATTTGGTTGATGGCGTGTGGCTTAGGTGATAGGCGTGTAGCGTGATTCCTTAGCAATTAACAATTCTCTTGTTGCGGTAAATAAGAATAGATAAATAGAAGAAAATGAGATTAATGGAAAGATTAGAAGAGTTGTAGAATTGTCGTGGTGGAAGAAGAGAGGGATGGAAGAAGATTAATTGTTGAATGTATCTCTCCACTAAGGGAGGAGTTCATTAAAAATCTCTAGCATGATAGGGTATTTATAATACCCATATCCTACTCCTACTAAGCTAATGAAATAAATAACCAAATCCTACTAGACTAATGAAATACTTAACCCAAATGTACTAGGTTAATGTAACATTATCATAATCCAAATAAACTAATGAAATACATAACCCAATTGTACTAGGTTAATGTATCATTGTCCAAATCCAGCTTTGTGTCTGTAAGTCCCCAAAGTCTTCAGAAATGTTGTTTTAGCCCGGGACAGATTTTCCATGCAGCAGTTTTGGTCCAGGTCCCCAGAGTCTTCAGAAATGCTGTTTTAGCCCGGGACAGATTTTCCATGCAGCAGTTTTGGTCCTTAGGCGTGTAAACTCCCTTTCCTTCCTTCGTGAGCTTTCTTTTGCGTCAAGTAAGCCATAAAATGCTGAATTTTGCATCATTTATACCTGAAACTTTACTAATCATGTTCGTTAGCTCACTTATAGGAAAAAGGACTAAAAGTGCATGAAATATATAATTTGTTCTCAAAACTAGGCTAAAATATGGGCAAAATATATTGATATAGGCGTGTAAATTCTCCTATCATCAGTTACCAGTGGGTAGGAATCGTAAGGAATCTCATATCCACTGAACATAGAATTTCAAATTTTATGCCGACACCAATTTAAAATTTCTAAACAACCCACTACTTTTTACAACAATATTACCAAATTTCATTGAAAACAACACATTATCAACACCCAAAACCAAGTTTACCTCCGCTTCCTATTTTCAACTTAAAATATATGAACTAGGGCACATAAATTCAACATATATGTAAAATGAACTCAAAGAAAGTATACCATACCACACATTAGAAACATCAACTTGAAATAAAAAGCATTTGTGATCGAGAACTTACTCTAGTAGTAGAAAATGTAGGTTCTTGAGTTTGTAATTTCCTTCCTTAAATTTGTGCCTAAATCATGATATGTGACGTATTTTAGCATGTTGGTATGTGATTCGAAATGATATCATGCCTTAGGAGCTCAAAATTTTATCAAAGGAGAAGGTATAGTAGTGTAGAACTAGTTTCATATCTCGAGTAGCCTTCTTTTCTTTTAAACCAATTTCTGGGCTAGGTTGACCCACAACCTCTTAACCTAGTAAAATTGGGTATGAGTCATGGGTACGACTCGTACCGAGGATTATGTCTCTTTTCCTTAACTCGTAAAGACTTGGAACTTTACTTGGGTTCTGAAGTCAATACGACTCAATGTGACAAGTCGTACCTTGTGGGTACAACTCGTTATGAGAGTCGTATCCACTCAAGAAACTTTTACTTAGAACTGTATTATATCCCAGGTAGTATCTTTTAGATACGACTCATAAAGAGTTCATATGACCAAACTTTTGAACTATGATTGATATTGTAAGCAATATTTATCCTTGCACACTGAACAAACATATTACCCTATGAATACGTAAGTACAAAAGATGGATTGCTTCCCATGCAATGCTAGATTTCATGTCATGGCATGATATGGCTAATATGGATACTTAGATTTCACCAACTAGACTCTTGGGCTGCCTACCATGCAACGCTTAATTTAACGTCCTGGCACGACATAATTTCCTTGGTTACTCAAAATTCACCAAGGTCTATTTAAATATCTACACCAACTTTCTTAATATTACCCATGTAGTGCTTTACTCTTTTCCCATTCACCTTGAACGGGGTTTCACCATCCCTTTTCAATTCCGAAGAACAATATGGGAACACTCTTAGCATAGTTAAAGGATCATATCATCTAGACTTCAATTTGCCTTGAAACAAGCGAAGTCTTGAATTGTAGAGCAATACCTGGTAACCTTTTTCGATGATTCTTTTCAAAATTTTGTGATCGGGATGTAGTTTCATCTTTTCCATGTAAAGTGTGGAACTTTCATAAACCCGGAGTCAGAATTGATCCAATTACTTTAACTTTTTCAGCCTTGATTTGGAAGCATCTTGCTATTCAAAATATAGCTTCTTCAAGGATCACAGTGTTTTATACTAAATCTTAACAGGCAAGTGAAAGGCCTTACCATACACTAGCTGATGAGTTGAAGCACCAATAGATTCTTAAATGTTGTTTGGTAAGCCCATAATACGTCATCTAACTTTCATGACCAATTAATCCTATTGGCATTTGCCGTCTTTGCCAATATGGGCTTAATTTCTCTATTGGACACTTCAACTTATCTACTAGTCTACTGATGATAAGGTGTTTCAACATTGTGTTTTACTCGATACTTTTCAAGCAAACTTTTGAATAGACGATTACAAAAATGTGAACCACTATCACTTATGATAGCATGTCACGTGCAAAATCAAGAAAAGATGTGCTTTTTCAAGAATACAGTGATACTACGTACTTCATTATAGGGGAGCACAATTGGTTCCACCAATTTGGATACATAATCCACAGCCACAAGTATATACTTCATTCCAAACAAAGTCATAAAAGGTCCGATGAAAACTATCCCCCATACATCAAATAATTCCAATTATTAAATAAGAGTCATAGGCAGTTCAAGGCATCTATATTACCTTGGTGTTGGCATTGGTCAAAATAAAAAGCATAATCATGTGCATCTTTGTAGATTTTTGGCCAATAATACCGACATTGGAAGATTTTTTGGATTGTAAGGATTCCTCTACGATGACCCCAAACTGGCGATAAATGACAAGCCTCAAGTATGCTCATCATCTCTACCTCAGGTAACACCTACGAATAATCCCATCTGCACATATTTTGAATAAATAAGTCTTATCCCAGAAATATTTCCTTACCTTATGCATAAACTTCTTTCTTAGTTTGAAGGAAAAATCTTTTATGAATAGATCACTGGCCAGATAATTTACATAGTTTGCAAACCATGGAATTAGATCTTGGGAAGTTTCCAATAACTACTCCTTGAGAAAACTATCGTCAATCTCTAACCCATCTTCTGTATTGTAGCTACCTTCTCAAGTCTAGACAAGTTATCCACAACATAGATCTCTGTGCCTTTTCTGTCCTTGACTTCAAAATCAAATTCTTGCAGCAAAAGTACCCACCTAATTAGTCTAGGTTTCATATCTTTATTTGCCATTAAGTACCGCAGTGCTACATGGTCTGTGTATGCAACTACTTTCATTCCAATCAAGTATGACCTAAATTTATCAAAGGAAATAATCACTTCCAACACCTTATGTTTAATCACTATTTAGTTCTTTTGAGATGGGTTCAATTCCTTGCTGGCATAGTAGATAGGATAAAGAATATTTTCATTTCCTTGGACTAGGATAGCACCTAAAGCCACTCCACTTGCATCACACATAACCTCTTAAGGCAAGGACCAATATGGTGACACAATAATTGGGGCTGACACCAACTTTTCTTTAATACTTTGAAGTCCTTCATACATGGATCATCAAAAAAAAAGTTCACCTCTTTCTCAAGAAGCTTTCAAAGAGTAGTAGCAATATTTGAGAAATCCTTGGTAAAACACCTATACAAATTTGCATGCCCTAAAAAGCTTTGAATTTCCTTCACAAAAATTGGTGGAGGTAATTTCTCAATCACCTCTATTTTGGCTCTATCAACCTTTATGCCCCTTTTTGAAATCTTGTGCCCAAGCACAATACCTTCTTTAAACATGAAATGGCACTTTTCCTAATTAAGTACCAAGTTGCATTCTTCACACCATCAAAGAGCATTAGCCAAGTGCACTAGGTTGTAATAAAAGAATCATGAACGACCAAAAAATAATCCATAAATACTTCAATGGTGTCTTCTACAAAATCAAAGAAGATGGAAATAATACATTCTAAATGTGGTTGGAGCATTACATAGCCTAACTGGCCCATTTGTTACCAGGAATAGGATATACTATACTAGTATCTAACCACTTGATTATCTTTTTTTTCACCACCTCCTACATTAGAGGAATAAGTCAACGCTGATGTTCTATACTTGGAATACACTCTAGTTCAAATTTAATTTTATAAGTACAACCATCAAGAGGAATACCCATAATATCTGCAATGGACCATCCAATGGCCCTCTTGAATCTTCATAATATTGATAACAATGCTTGCACTTTTGTATTAATCAAATTGACTGCAATAATTATAGGCAAAATATTGTTGGCCCTTAAAAATGCATATCACAAATAAGAAGGGAGGGCCTTCAAATCTAAGACTGGTGGCTCTACAATGGAAGGGCAAGCAGGTGGAGTAGTTCTATTCTTCAGACCAAATCAAGCTTCTTTTGTGCATAAGTATACTAACCACTCCTATAAAGTACACATACCATCTCATCATACTCATCTATTCCATCACTATAAAAGTTTATGATTACTACTGTAAGAGCTAAAGGACCCAACCTCACTTTAATAGGGACAACAATATCAGAACAATCATCCTAAAGAGTAACTGAGTAGATATCACATAATAAATTTTCTTTATCCTTATACACATCAATCGTAGATATCACTCTGAACTCATCAGGATACCTCATAGATTTGCATAAACTGAATATCACATGTTCATCATTAAGACAAAACATCAGATGTCCTAGCTCTAAATTATTCAACGTCCTTGCCATAGCCAAAAATGGTCTTCCAAAAATAATTGGGACTTAGAAGTCTACTTCATAGTCCAATATCACAAAATCTATAGGAAATATGAAAGAAGCCATCTTTACCAAAACATCATAAAAAATACCAACTAGCTTTTTCACATTCCTGTCTACCATCACTAATCTTACAACCCAAACTATTTAAGTAATGCAAATAGAATAATATTAAGGCTAGCATCCAAATAATACAAAGCATGAGAGAAGTTGGAAAATCCAATGGTTCAAGGTATAGTGAACTTCTTCTCCATTAATGATCTAGTAGCTATAGCACTACAATAGTGAATATTGTTAACTGGCTTATAACTGACTTACCTCTTCTTGGTGATTAGAACTTTCATAAATTTTACATATCCTGGCATTTGCTCCAATGCCTCTATGAGTGGTATGTTGACCGACTATTCTTTTAGCAATGATAAAAACTTCTAATACTTACCATCTTTTTGTTTCCTTTTTAGCCTATAAGGATAAGGTGGACGAGGTCTTGGTATAGGCTTCAAAATAGGCTAATTAGTCTTATGTTCTTCTTCATTTTAATTTCTAAAACTATCCACATCAACATGATCATCATCATTTTTTTCTCATCTACAAATGGTACAGGTAGGTATATGGTGGATTTACCACTTTGGGTGGTAATGAAATGGCAATGACCATTATTCTTTAGATTAGACACCATGTTACCTGGGAGAATGTAAGGCTATCTTTGATTTACTATAGTGTATATCTGATGAAATTATTGTTCCAACTTCCTAATTATTGTAGCATGTGACTTAATTTTCTGGTTTAGCCCTGGCTGGTCTGCCTTAATATCCTTAAGGCAGCTCTATTTACTTTCTTGCCACTGACTAATTTTGAAAACATCACATTCATTCTAGATTTTGAATCATAATTACCTGGTGGAACATACTTTTCACTCTTCTCCTTGTAGTTATCTTTCTACCACCAAACACTATCTCACTCTACTTTTGTCTCTATATCTATTATTATAATAGTTTCGACCTTGATTCCCTTTCCCTTGGGCTAAAAAATCTACCAACCTATGATAAAGATACTTCATTTCCACATTAGATTCAATCTTAAAAGTTCTGAAAGTAGACCCATATGCAGCAATTGCATTAACTTTATCAACACTCATTATTAAAAACTATGTTTTAAGAAACCCAATATTAGTACAAAGTTGTGCAACCTTTTCTTCTACTAAATCCTTACCATCCCAATAATCATTAGCCACTCTAATAGTATAAAAACCTGCACTACATTCTGCATCTCTAGTATGACAGCCTCTATAAGTCACTAAAATATCATCCAGCAAATCCTGCACAATATTCTATCAAAAACGCATGAATGCAACTTTTTAAATCATATCTGCCATTGCTCTCAATGACCTATAGAAGATTTCCAACAAATTTGATCCTCTGATTGTGTGATTAAGTACCATGCTCATCTTTTTCTTTAATCTAAACAACCATTCATACAAAGATTCTGCAGGTAACTGTTTGAAGTTATAAATCTTATCTTTCAACTATAGCATCATTGAAGAAGGGAAAAATCTATTTCATAAACTATTTATGCAACTCATGGTAAGTAGTGACTAAGCCTCTTGGATGTTTCCCTAACCATAGTGATGCTTTACATGTCAATGAAAATAGGAACAACCTTAATCTCAAAGCTTTCTAATCCACCCCCGGAATAGTATATGATGTGAAAATCGCAGTAAAATTAGCAGGATGTATATTCGCATCATCAGTAGATGATGCTAAAAATGAATCCTTCAAATTGAACAATTGGATAATGGATCTTGTAATATAAAGCTTTATATTTATGGGTAAAGTAGGGGGAACAATAGTTTTTATCATAGCAGGTTCAACCTAATCCATATATTCATCATCATTGTATTGGTGTAAGTGCTGATATAAATGAATCAATAGAGATCTGCCTCTCTAAGCTCCATCTTGATTCTAAGCTACCTATCTAGACCTGACTAGTCCTCCTTGCACAGTTAACCCAACCTTTTCTACTAATTGAGACTCTTCGTCTACCCTTTTTCCGTTCTTAGCAGCAACTGTTAGTTGTATCTGTAAATCTATAATATTTCTATGGATCAACTAGACCACTTAGAACTGCTGAGTTAGGATCAATAGGGGGAGTCTCTTGAACCCCACTAGAATATTTTCCTAGCATTTTAATCGGTGTTTGAGTAATTCTCTCAGGATCTGGATCAAATAGGATAAAGGGATATCCTCTTATCCTAGTGTTTGACATACAATGATGTATTCTAAATCTAAATAGAAAATAAAACTTGTGAACTTCACCAATACAATTAACTACTCAAACTGTCTTCCCTTACAATGATGCCAAAATTTGATGTCGCCCAAAACTAACTTTCAAAAGAATTATGTTGTGATTAATGCATAATATAGTAACAAAACTAGGTTGGGTTAAAAACCACAGGGAAATTATTGAACAATTAATTAACTTGATGTAATTCACGAGAAGTGTGGAAAGTAAATCAAGGGATTTTAGAATTATTAGTGACTAGTAACAAAATCTTGAATGCTCTTGAGTTGTAAACAATAGAAGATGAACACTAGGACTGTGTTCCCTTGGCTTTTCAACTCTGTAAACTTCTTGTGATCAACCCACCTATTTTGTAGCGATGCATGTAAAATCAACAATATATATATTAACAACTGTCTTGCAAACACATTTATGAATCTCACCCTTTACCTTTTGAGTCTCAAGATGACTCCTTATTGTTCCTTGTTTATGAATTCAGTTTACTATCACCTTTTGAGTCTTAAGTGATTAGATGAGATAACAGAATGGTAAGTTGGAAATGAATCTCAAATTACAGTCATAATACTCTTTTCCTAATCACAAACTCCCTTGTGAGGATGTATGCAAATACATGCTATCCCTAAGATTTTGTAGTAGCTCTGAGGTAAATTATTGTGTAGAAGATTAAGATAAATGCATAAGCCCTGGAAAAGATGAATCTACCACTTTCTCTATATAGCTAATCTGCCTGGGTTCCCATAACCCTAGTATAAGAAATTAACCGCTCATGTTCATGCAAGAAACCATGATTATCTATTAAAAATACATCTAATTAATTGCACAAGTATAAGATAAACAAACTCCAAGGTCTTTAATTTAATAAAAACCCCAAAATCTAAAAAATAATTGTAAAAGTATGTAAAAGTGCCTATTGTAATAATGTGTAATCTAATAAAAGATAAACCCTAAGGTATTTATATTATCTCAAAAATACATAGAAATCCTAATAAAAATGGAAAAGGTAATGTTATATTAGCACAAGGAATGACCCACTCTTCAACTTCTACCGACATCATACGAGTCGTACCATGGCTCTTGTATCTACTGTAGGATATGCTATTCTAGACTTTAAATTTCTGTTCTGCTTATGAATACTGCTCATGAGTCATACCATGATCATATGACTTTTGTCCTTCACTCGTATCTTCTTGAGAATTCTTTCTTTCTTTACTTAAACACTGGTCACTTAACGATTGGGTCATACGGTCGTACTCAAACTTTTGACTTATATTTTTGTGAAACTTCAACTCTGATTTTATTTCTTGGGTTCTGATCTGTTTAAGACCTCATGGTACGGCTCCTACCCTTATCATATAGCTTATATTCTCATACATATCTTCTCTACTTAGGTTTTCTTCTTGTGCTTGGGTTTTGTTGATCTTACGAGTCAGCCCCTGAGTTGTATAAGATGTTGACGACTCTTAAAGAGACTTGTACCTTGTGGAAACTTGTTCTTTTTCTTCAAGTCTCTTTCCAACACCATGCTAGACCTGTTTTACCCGTAATAACAAAAAAACATATCATATCAACTAAAATGACATAATTTTAAGAAAAAATTCACGATTTTAAGCATTGAAAGGGTTGTGTTACCATGAAACATGAATGAACACGTCCTACATTCATGCATACATCCATCTGCCTTGATATCCTATTATGTCTATCTATTATTATTAAATCTTTAGTAGACTAGTTTGTTGGTATATTTGATGAGGTACGTAGTGGTATTTGTGGATCCACGGTTCTTTCTAATCCAAGTTAATATTATTTGTCTGATGTAAATATTTATGAGAGTGTATTTTATGGTGTTATCTCACTCCATAAAGAGTTATCCAGTCATAGGTGCCTTAGTGGTTTTGAATTTGTGGCGTGTTGGACGAGTAGAGTACCAAGGATGTTCATCCATTAGTAATTGTCTTAATATTGTAATGTAGTAAGATCGGTTGATCCATCCCAAAGTGAGTTAGTAGTAGTAAGAATTAGGATGATAAATTTGTTAAGCTCTAGAAGATGTGAGATAGTATAATGACTCTCTAGGTTATTTTCTGTATTTCTACATATTTTTTCCATTAAGATCTTTCCTACAGCTTCCCAAGTTATTTATGACTTGTTGGAGCTAACAGTTCAATTATTGGGAAATTCATTTAGTTTTTAGACCCAAATATCTATTTTGAACTCTACATTGGTAAGAATTAGCTACTAGGTGAAAACATTAGACAAATGACTTTATATGTCAATTCTGATGCTTCTAACTGCTGTAAAAAATGATTTTTGGATAGGAAGACCTTGGGATTAGGTTAGAGTGCTTTCAGACTCATTCTGAGCTATTGGTTTAAAATTTATTAAAATATCACTTGAGTGCGGGACTCATTTTTCATTAATATGACCTCGAATGGTAATTTTGACCATATCATTGAGTCTGCAATGTCAAAATTGATTGGGTAGTAGAGGTTTTTTGCATTTATGGGATTTCATATGAATTGTGAAGGGTCAGTGGAGACTTGGAATTTTTCCAGTTTCTTAGTTCGTGCACCACTCAATTGCTACATTTGCTTATGTACCAGTTGGGTATCTTAAGCGGAGGCCACTTAAGTGCCCAACAGATTGCTTAAGTTACCAGGTTTGACCTGCTGAGGTACGCTTAAACAAAGCTCTTACTATTTAAGTGAAGGATGCTTAAGCAAAATGTTGAAGGAAATAGGTACTGCTTAAGCGGTCTATTGTCCGCTTAAGCGGCACCTGAGAGTCACTAATCGCCCTAATTAGACCAATTTTCCCCATTATTTATACAATTTCTAGAGTGAAAAATCCTAAAGAGAGTGAAAAGTTGGGAGAAACCTTAATAAGTGCGTAAACTTTAGAGAAACGTTAATAGGTAATTTTTGGGTGTTTGTGAGCTTGGATTTTTCATTTCTTATTTGAATTCTTGTAAGTGTCTAGTAAATACATGGTTAATTTCTCTATTTATTCCCAAATTACCTAGATTTTAGTGAACCAAATTTAAGACCATTTGATCTCAGAATTTACCATTCTCGAGAATAAATGTTCCTTGAGCACAGAGGAATGTGTTGATGGTTTCAAATAACCCTCTTAGGTCATTCATTCTCATTAATATGACTGTCTATATCGAATATCATTTGCATTCCTTTCATACACCATCTCGGGTTTACCTCCTCATGAGGTATCTCAAAAATATGTGTAGGGGAGGAACTTTGAACTAATGTGCTGGCACCTCTGAATTTGAAACTTAAACTTAGTGCGAGTATTTCTTTGTGCCCTCGTCAATCTATGTACACATGAACTATAAGCTCAGACTCATCCCGGGACCCCTTATCAGACATGAGGTCATGAGAATCAACCTATGGAACTGTCAAGACTCCTCCTCATTCTCAATATTATCATCACCACTGGAAAGAGGAGAGTATGGGGTTATCTCCGAGCTGACTTCATTCTCGGTCAAGCTAGATTTGCTTGGGCAATCTAGACAGCCTGCATGGCCTCAATATAATACATAGGATGGGTAAAGTATGGCCTTCTTCCCCACTGTGAGACCTCTTGTGGCTACACACCCAAAGTACCCAAATAATCTCCGCTGCGTCACACATCTGGTATCTAGTCACTCGATGTATCTCCCCAACCACAGTTACTCTAAGTTGTATTATAGGGTACTCCTCCACAGAGCCACTAGGATCGAGGGATTTTTCCTATCTCCTAGATGCAACAACCTTCTTCTTTAAAGCTTTGGGAGCCTTGTGTACTTGAAAATCCAAGCGTTAGTCTCTAACAAAGAACGAGGGACTGCAAAACTCAAAGAAAAACTCAAAATTTGACAACTTCAAATTTTCCTTTAATTTTTACATCCCTATACTTGAATTCAGTCCCAATGAGTCCAACATACATACATTCACCAATACTAATGATAATAACTACCAACTATCATGCCAAAATCTTAGTCTTCCTCTACTTCTTCAACTACCAATTTTGGTTACCGCAAAATTTAAGGGTTTAATCAAAGAACCAAGACATATATAAAGATTTTAGTATATTTCAAGGATCCTAACTAACAACTTTGCTGGTAATAACATATATTTCATGAAAATAAACACACCAACTACTTTTTTTCATATAGTACTACGTGTAGGAGACAAGAACAATACCTTTTAGATAAGAAATCGAAAGTTCACTACAAAGAAGTGAAGTAGCATCAAAATTGGAATAGGTGTATAATACTTTTGGACAAGTTGATACAACAAACAAGTGCCACTTTTAAAATTTTCAAAGTGTGGGAAAAGTTTACACTTTGAGAGGGAAATTGAGATTTTAAGATAAAGGATAATTTTTTGAGGTTTTGGTCAGATAAAAATGAGTCAAACATAGCTTAAATAGAAAGGGGCCAGCTTTTGTTCATTTAAGCATGGATGGGGCCAAAATTTTGAATAAAATTTAGGCCCACAAGTTGTCCACTTATGTCTGCCACATGCAGGGCCGTGTGTGGTACATACGGTCCACTTGTTCTGACTGTATGTTGGATAAATTTTAGCCCACTTTCCTGCTCTGTGGACTTTGTATGATGATACTTACCCCTTTACTTACAAGTACCTAAGTGGTATTTAAAGCTCTGTAAGTAGAATTATGTGTTAGAGTCTAGAATTTCCCATTAACATACTCAAAATGTCATCTTTATAATTATTTCACAACTTTACCTGGAACAAGTGGGACTTCTGACCTTGTGGGTTGGTCAAACAGTCCCCTTAGCTGGAAGATTATGAATGTAGCAACCCTATCCCATTATAGGTTAGACCCTATCCTATAAACCTACAAAAACAAAAACAAACATCCCACTCAGCGCTAGATCTAACGTCATGGTACGACATGGCTGTTTTGGTTTATCAAACATCACCAACAAGCCCATGAGTTTTCTCCAATGCAACATTCGATTTAACATCACAGCACAATGTGGGTATCTTGATTACTAAAAATTCATCAAGTTACCTGAAATAGTACCCTTCTGGGTTATCAATACAATCAATGACCAAAACCACTCTAATGTAGGTCGACTGCTTCATTGTTCTTCGAACATTGAATATGACTTATTCCTTATTGGCTCTGAACTTGAGTTCCGCCTTTACCATGTCAAATATTGCTCTGTGCGTAGCCATAAAAGGTCATTCCAAAATTATAGGAATCTCAAAATTGACCACACAATCCTGAATCACAATGTTAGTTAGGAAGATTAGGTGATCTACTCCTACCATCACATTATAGAAAATGCCAATGGTTTTTTTCATACTGCAATCGGCCATCAACAGTCGTATAGTAGTCAGATCGGGAGGGCTCAAACCCTATAATTTGAAAATGGATAGCGTCATCAAATTTATGTTGGCCCCAAGTCATAGAGAGCTATCGAAAATTAGGAGGTCCCATTACTACATAGATTTATGAATGCACTAGGATCACCTTTTTTCTAAGACAGATTTAAAAGTAACTGCACTAGAATGGTGCAGTCCACTCACATCCTCAAAACATGCAGTCTTCTTCTTGGTCACTAACTCTTTCATAAACCTGGCATACCAAGGTATCTGCTTCAATGCTTCAAGGATAGGGTTGTTCACGCTCAAGTCCTTAAGCTTATCAATAAACCTCTTAAACTTTCATTCCTTTTGCTTTTGTTTTAGTCTTTGAGGAAAAGATAGGAGTGGTATTGAGATCAAATTGATTACTGGCTAGCTTACATCACCCACACCTTTATCCTAATCAACTATACCATCACCATATCCTGCCTTTTTTTTACTCTATGATAGGGGTCTAATCAATAACTTTATCATTCGTTATCATTTCCATAGCAGGTAAAGGAGGATCCATAGTAGTTACACCACTCCATGTGGAAATAGCCAAAACATTACAATCATTTTTGAATTTCGAACATTGTTGCTCATAAGGGCACTTGTCTACCTCTAGTTCAGTGTTGTCAACATCTGTCTAAACTGGTGCCCCGACTGCTTGACAATGGTCATATGAGATTCGACCTTCTGGGTAAACCCAAAAATCTCAACCTTAATATCCTTAAGGATGTTCTCGTAATTTTCTTAAACCTGTAACAACTTTATCAGTATCACCTCCATTCGTAATTATGTATACCGACTTACTGGTGTAATGTTCCTATCTCCTTTCTCTCTAAAGTCATCATTTTCCTCCAGTCACCATCTTACCCCCTACTGTGATCTTTGTATCTATCACCATAGTAATTCCGACCTCTCTTTCCTTTCCCTTGGGATCAGAAACCTACCAACTCATGATCAAGATTCTTGGTTTCCTCCTCTATGCCATAAGCATAAATAATGGAAGCCTAACCTTATGCTCCTACTGTTGGTTTTCAGAATTCATTATTGCAAACTACTTAGTTAGCAACCCAATATCCATTCTGAGCTATTCTATTTCCTGTGCTATTGTATTATCAACCAGTATATGTTCACTGAATGCCACAATGGCATAAGTGTCAACATCTCTTTCAGAATCCTGACTATGCATCCTTGGTTTTTGATAGAGATTTGGTCTGGAATATCTACAGCTACCTCCCAGCATAGTCTCATAAATGTACCTCCAGTGATTGTATCTGCCATTGCTTTAGAATTGATCGTCAAGGATCTATAGAATATTTCCAACAAGTTTGTCCATAGAATCCTATGACCAGGCACTAATAACACTCACCTATACCATCCAAATTGATAGAGGACGGTCATTGACAATAGTTCAACTTTTTTTTAGGTTGAATCCACGAGGAGCAAAATTATATTTCTAATCCTATGGGTGTTACTAATAACTAAAAATAAACCAATAATGTAAACAAAGAAAAGTTCATGGCTTAAAATTTAGGGGGGGTGGTTGGTTTGGAACACTGATTTATCACTATCAACTCAAGACAACAAATTAAAGCAACACTTGTGATTTAAAATTCAATATTAGAAGGATCTTGGGATTAAAGCTACCTTAGGGCATATTATGCATGAAGATTTAATGCAAAGTCTCATTATTAAGGCTAGGTCGGAGGTCCTTGAAGATTAGTTGTCAACAAAACTTTGAGAATATCACTCGTTCACCCTTTCAAGTACCTAAAAAGTGTGTCAATTACAACCACCTAATACCTCAATTGGGCATCCCTATTTCTAGGAAGATACCCAAAACATAGATACTCTCTATTAATCCTTATTCTAAGATGGCAAAAGATAACAAACTACATCTGTTAAATGTCAACTATTTCATTTTCATACATATCCCTCTTTCAAGGATGATATGGGTTTCAAAAGTTCACCAACACCCCTCATTCAAGGATTATGTGATCTTTCAAGAATTTGGGGTTTTCTCCCATGAATCCATTATAGTATTTGGGTGGTTCACCCATAAATCCAATCTAATTAAACTAAGCAATAGTTAAACCCATCATCAACAAACTGGAATCTACACAAATACATTACAACCCACATATAATTGTACCTTAGTTAAACCTAATCCCAGGACAAGGAAAGTTTAGCTACTCATAAAGTAAGGAGAAAGAAATATACAAAAAGGTACATTCAAAGTATCAATCCTTCAATTTCTCTAAATTCAAAGTATCCAATTCAAAATAAAATTGTTGCCCTATTTAGGGTTTGTAAAATTCAAATTCAACTCTTCCAAATGTCTAGAATGAAAAAATGAGATAGGTTTTTTGTCGTTTAAGGGATTTGGGGTCGATTGTCTAAATTTACAAAATTACCCCTGGGGATATTCCCGCTAAATTGCGATTGCAGAAGTGTGTCCGCAATTGTGGTCCTTTGACTTGACTTGACCAACAATGATCATAGCTCTCAAACCGTGATCATGGTAATTGAGACTGATATCTGCTTCATGTCTTCCAGCTGCACTTCTTTTCTCCTTTTTGATCCTTTTCAGCTCAAATCCACATCTTTCCTTCTTATAACCTTTATGCCTGCAAAATATGGAAATTAGTGCATTTAATCCCAAATTTGTCTCATTCATATATTCATATCATAGTAGTGTGCATGAATATTAAGTGCAAATTAGTGTTAAATTCACCACTCATCAACACGCCCAACTTATATATTTGTTTTTCCTCAAGCAACACTATCTCTTACCCCGAGACAAATCATATTTATGCCTCTTTTATACAATCCAATGATAATAATGACTTCAATCTTGGTTACTACCATAATTAGCTCATAAAACATGGGAAAAGATATTCTCACAATACCGCTCATCATGAAATACAATCTTAAAGATGAAAAGGAGTTTAAAGAGCAACAGTGCAACAATAACTAACACTCTAAAATTGTCTCTCTTTTGACCACAACTCCACTATACTCCTTTAGCCTCATTATTTGTAAGGTGAAAATATCACCCCACCTATATTTATTCATGTGTCTCCTCACAAGAATAATATCCCTAACACACCAAATTATTAAATATTCAACTAGGGATTTAAGTGCAAAAATCTCTCTCACACAAAGACTCTCAATGTTAACAAGTAGCATACCGTAGGCTTGCCACTATTTTCAATTGCCACTATAATGAATACACTTGGTTGGGTATCTCGAAGATCTTTTTGAGCTTGTAACATAGGTTTGGGGGAATGTAGGATATCATTTAGGAACAAAGTGGATATACCCACCTTGAGCATCTACATCACACTATTCCATCCAACTTTTTACCATAGGCCACTTCTTTTGTCTTTAATTTTTACACATGTGCCTACTTTTATTACCTTAATTCAGTAATCTTTTGAAAGTATTTTATTTTTATCACATTTCCTTGTATACTTTATCTATTTCTTTCCTTTGTTGGATCCTTTATTTTTCCTAATCATTTGTTCTTATTTCATAGCTATTAGGCACTCAATTATAATTTTGTGTCCCAAAGTTACTTTGTTCCATTATTCACCACCCCAAACTTAGAATTTCAGCCTCAATTTGCATTTTCAAGTTCAATGAGGGTAGGGCTAAGAAGAGGGATAAAAGGCAAATGGTGAACGACTTACAATGTGGTTGATAAAGAAAGTTTTAAAGGCTCAAAATGGGTGACCAAGGATGACATCTATGCAAAGGTAGACTTTATAGGCTAGAGTGGATTTCCAAGTTCATAAAGATGGCCTAGGATTACGTCACCAACGAAGCATATTCAAAATTAGACTTGAGATACTAATGAAGCAAGTTCTAGATGGTACAAGTATACATGCGATTTAGGCAAATAAGCTCACCATACAAGGCATGCAAACTCGCAAAAAGGTCTTAATTGCCTATCCCTCTAGATTCAAAAATGGAGCATTTACTAATTTTACGAGCCAACTTTTGGAGTCACAAAAAGAGAAAAAAAATTGTTGCAAGGTCTCTCACATTTGTGACCTTGATTTTTGAAAATTTTTTGAATGGAGGAGGGTGTTTTCTTTGCATTTGCATTATACATAATTTGCTAATTATTGTACCAACCCAAGTCGTCGTCTCAAATCTCACATTTTATACGGGTAAACTATATGGCAATTCAAACTTCGTCATAGGTATAAGTGGATCCCAAATCCAAAATGCCACAGGTACTCAGACTTCACTTGCATTTATAGCCCCTATGCTATAGGTACTCAAAGTTTCCTTTCATTTATGGATCAAAAACCCAATCACAACGATACTCCCTTAAGAATGTTGTCACTTAATATATAATAGGGAAAGGTTCATCTGATACCACCATAAGAAAAATAAAGTTAAAGTAAAAATCTAAAAACAAACCAAACAACTAGTTTATGAAAATGTGTGCACCATTAGAGTGCCTAAATATTACAACCCATACAAAAAATTAATGCAAAATAACATCAAAATATAATGAAATATCAATAATATACAAATAAAATGAATACGGAAACAGGCACCCCCAATTATAAAGATAGCAGTGTCCTCAATTTATAAACAATCAAGCATATAGAGAGGCAAGGGTGCTCCCTGAAACCACATCGATAGTTTATATCGCCCTCTGAATTTCCATCATCATTTGTATCCTCATGACCAAACCACTTCACTGGTGCCTCATCATCAATCTCCACTCGGGAGGAAGGAAGTCTATCTCGGGGTTTAAGGATCTTCCAAAAACCCTTTACCCCCTTCCACATCTTAGTAAAAAATTTATTCCTCTTCTTATCCCTTTCTACCATTTTATCATGAAAATCTCGGAGCTCTCTGTGAGACATTGCTAATTATGGGGAGGCCCTATCAATCCTAGTAATCCTAGCTTCCTACTTTCATTGTTATTCTCAATAATTTTCATAGTCAGAGCAGGACACATATGAGTGGCAGGTGGTTGAGGGCTCTCCTGGCCCTTAGGGAAATCCTATCGTGATCTCCCTAATGGCCCTAGTATCAACACCAATATCCTCAAGAGGACCAACTGTGGATAGTCTAAAAGACTTAGGCTCCTCACGTGTCGAATTTCCCAAGTCGATCTTTTTCTTTATGCTTTTTCCTAGTGCACCCCCACCTTGAATTTTTAGACGATAGATGGGTGTGCTAGGGTGCACCCATACTTCTCAACCCCGACTTTCCTACAAATATTTGTAATCAAAGAAGGGAAGAAGAGATGTGTAACACCATAGTTCTTGAAAAACTCATCTGTGAGACACATGTCGACCAACATTCAAAAAGGAATTCCATCAAAAATGCAAGAAACCATCCTAGCCTACAAATCTGGAACTTATGTCATGTGGGTGAAAGAAGAGACTAGGATCTAAATGATAGTCAACAAAATTCAAGCCTCGACAGTGAAATCATTCATAGATATGGTCCTCTTAGTCGTCGCCCAAGAGACCTCCTTTCCTGGACATAGCCTTTCTGCCAACCAGCTTCTCAACTCATGCCCTTTTTCTTAAAAATAATCCATATTTGCATTTAGGTACCCGCAGATGTCATTAATTTCCTCTTCATCAAAGTTTACCTCCTTCCCTCAGATCTTGATAATCCTGATGGTCGGTTTTGAGAAATATACAATGGTAAGGTTAGCATAAAACTCCCGAACCCACTGCTCATTTGCGTTGCAATTATCTAGGGCAAAGTACTACCGTCTAGTGGCTACGAGCCTATAATGAAATGATGGAAGCTTTTTTGACACTTTCTCCAAGCATACTCCTCTCTCTAGGAGTAGCTTTTTTCTTTAAAGATCACCATAGTACAGAGTGTGACACTCAAGGTCCATAAATCAAACATAATCATAATCTTCTATAATATAATCCTAAAAAATATAAGAACAACACAACAACATTAATCATCAAAATTTTCATGAACAAACTATGTTATGTTGTCTGCTAAAGCTCATGGGATGGTTACTTGGTGGTATTTTCACAAAAAATTGAAGTACAAAAATTTTAGCCCAGGATTGAATGCAACTTCAGATGTAGCGATCACGGGAAATAGAGCCACAATCGTGATACTACGATCACGGTATCGATCACTATGATTACGGTATTTCAGATCTGTTCAATCTAGAATTTTCAACAGTCCAAAAATCTAAATTCTTAGACAAAACATGTTCCAAAAAAAGAATCAACATTAAATCACTGAACAAGATAACTAGGTACTTGATTATGCCTATATAATGTGAAAATAACTAGCTATGAACACGTTTGGTAATTTGACCGAGCACTTGGTGTGCACCCTACATTTTACACAATTTGGGTACTCAAGACTTCCCCACATGTGTACATACAATTCCGAGCAGCTAATCACACCACAAGTATAATTAAACAAATATTTAACCATGAAAATTATAATTTTAGGACTTTATGTAACATAAATTCTATGGCCTATTTCCAATAATTAAAGGACGACTTCACGACACTTACTCGAGGAAATGATGCAAAAGGGATGCTTGAATTCTTTTGAAAGTTCAAAATATGCCTAGGAGTTGTTACAAATTGAGAGAAATGTTAGAAGAAAGTGTGGGGGAAATTAGAGTCCGATGGTCATTTTAAACTGATTAGAAGGTAATCACAGTCCAAGGTCCACAATCGCAACATGAGGTCCGTGATTGCGGTGATTTAGGTTATTTCTGCACCTTTGTATTCCCCTTTTCAGCTTGTTACTTAATTTTGACACATTTTTCTCTGTTCAGTCCAACATGCAAAAAATTCACACTTTCCCCTTCTCAAACTCATTCAATACACTCCATAGTTCTACAAATGCATGACTTAATCAAATGAAAAAATTAATAACTACACTACAAAATTAAAAAAAAAGGTTACGTGCCACTTTCATGGCATTTATGGGTTGCCTACCACATAGCGCCTTAGTTTTCGTTGTGGCATGACGTACTTTATTTTTTTTAAGTTGGATCCTCAAGAGACACATCATTAACTTCCTAATCTTCAACATTGATAACCGGTACCACCTAAAGCTCCATTGTTTTTTTTTCATTTTGCATACTCGAAAGGACACTTTACCATTATGAACTCTAAAGCTCCTTTTCCCAAGATCAAATTTGAAAAAGGATCTACCAATGGAAAGGAAAGGTTGAAAAAGTATAATAGGCACCTCTTGGTCCATTTCACAATCTAAAACCACAAAAGCCGCTAAAAGGGTGAATCTATCGACTTATACCAATACGTCAAACAAAACACCAACCGGTTTCTTAATAGACCGGTCCACCATCAAAAGATTCATCGATGTTGGAGTAGGGGTGATCAAGCCAAGACTCCAATAAATTTCAAAGGGAATGAGATTAATGCCCGTAAGAAGGTCACTTAAAGCTTTTTCAAACTTATGCAGCCCGATGGTGCATGGAATTGCAAAAGGCCCTGGGGTTTTTTTTTTTTTGATATTGCACTACTCATGATAGTGCTACACCTATGGGTGACTTAAATGGTGTCACCCTTAAAAAATTTCTTCTTCGACATATATTTCTTTATAATCTTAGTATGCCCCGCGGTTTCTTGGATCACCTCAAGCAATGGGATATTGGTAGAGAGATTGCTAAGCTTAGTCATGGATTTCGTAAGCTTATCACTCTCCTCTTTCTTCTTCAGCCTTTGTAGAAATGGAGGGGGAATTTGCATGGTGGTCAATTCATAACTTCATGGGTCATCATATTCAACCACTATTTTATCAATCACAATCGGTTATTTCTCACCCTTGCCTTAAGAGGTTGGAGTTTATTTTTTTGACTCCTCCATAAGATTTTTTCTTCATATTAATTAGTTCAATCTAAAGATAATTTTTACCCACATGCTCTCTCTAAACTTTCTTCAATTGATTACCAAGGGTCTTTCCACTCCTAGTGACTATTACCAACACTTGAGCATTATTTTTCGAGTTCAAAATAGTGTCACTAGAAAGGCCCCCCTTTTGTCTAGCATTGAGTTGGGTGAATATTTGCCCTATTTTTGTTTCCAATTTTTTTAGTAAAAGTGGAGTGGGACACAATCATTGGGTTGATTTTTGAAAAATCACCTTTTAATTCAAGGACCATTTTGTCCTTTTCCTCTACTTTCATAAAAATCCTTGCTAATACATCTTTTTTCTTGAACTTGTCAGGATCAACGAAGTTGGAATCTTTAGCCTTTGCCCGGTCATGAGGGGGCATATAACGATCATACTATTGATCTTTGTACCTCCAATCATGGTTACGATCATGATCTATCTAACCTTGGTTCCCACCTTGCCTTTGATAGGTGGGGAAGGAACCCCCCTCTCCGAATAGTTAGCAAAATACTCAATCTCTTCATCAATCTTATTGTCCTATTCATCATCATAAGTCTTGGATTCCAAGCATTCACCACTTTTGTCGGTTCACCCATCACATGCTTAGTCAAAAGCTCCAATTGCATAATCATTTTTGCCCTGTTTTGCTCCCTTTATTCATCTCTCTTCTTTAGCTCTTTATCAATAAAGTAGGTAGTAAGAGAGCCTTTTGGTACCTCAGCATCACAGTTATGCTACCCTTTGTTTTGCTTGGTCACTTCCTCAATTAAGGTTTTAATTGAATGATAATTCAACTTTAAGAGAGAGCCTCCCGCATATTGTCTACTACGATTTTGTTGATCAGATCAAAAGCCCGGTAAAAGGTTTGGAGAAGCATCTTCTCCAGGACCTCACGGTTGGGATATTGCATGAGTTTTCCATTAAATCTTTCCAACACCTTATATAATGTTTCACCATTCAATTGCAAAAAGTTAATGATTTCATCATGCAATTGTAGCATCTTGGATGGTGGGAAGTATCGGTCAAGGAAGGCTATGGTGAGTTCATCCCATAAAGTAATTAATCTAGCTGGAAGAGAGAGAATATATAATATTTCCTCCCCCATTAAAGAGAATGGGATGAGGCACAACTAGATGGTCTCTTGGGTTATGTGTTCAATATCAAAGGGTGGACACACCACTACAAAACTCTTCAAATGTAAGTTGAGGTCCTCATAACCTTGCCCACCTAAAAGTCCCTTTATTTGTAGAAATATGCAATATGAATCTTATAACATAGAAGACATCGTTCCCATGAGTAGGTAGGATAGAGATGGCACTTGAATGGACAACATCATTGAGTAGCTCCTCATCATCAAGAGGACTATCAAAAGATTCAACTTTACTTGCATGTATACTATGGATCCATGTATACTATGAATATCACCTAAAAATAAAACAAAAATAACAACTGAAATAATACACACCATAATGGGTATACCCCAACTAAAAATAAACATCGCACAAGGGAAGTCTAAATTTCACTCCCCAACAAATGAACTATTTTGCTATTGCTTAACTATACCATTAAAGTTGGTAGATGAAGGACATTTTAAATGGCTCAAATTTTGTTGAGGTTTAATCCATAAGGAGTAAAATTAGATTTCAAATAATATGAATGTTAATAATTACTAAAAAGATACCTGCAATGTAATCAAAGTAAAATTCATAGATTAAAATGGAGGTATGAACAAGGATTTATCACTATCAACTCAAGGATACAACTTAAAGCAACACTTGTGATTTAAAATTCAATACGACACGATCTTGGGATTATGTCTACCTAAGGACAAGTTATGCATGTTGCATGAAGATTTTGTTCAAAGTCTAGTTATTAACAATAGGGTATGCTAGGTAGAAGGTCCTTGAGGCTAGTTCGTCACCAAAACCTTAAGAATATCACTCATTGACCCTTTAGAGTACTAATCAACTGTATCAATTACAACCACCTAATACCTCAATCAGGCATCCCTATTTCTAGGAAGATGGCCAACACATAGCTACACTCTATTCACACTTATTTCTAAGATAGAAAAAGATAGAAAACTACATCCATTAATTGTCCACAATTGGTTTGTCACCCATATACCTCTTTCAAGGATGATATAGATTCCAAAAGTTCACCGACACTCCTCTTTCTAGGATGGTATGAGCTTTCAACAATTTGGGGTTTTCACCCATAAATCAATTGTGGGTATTTAGGGCTTTCACCTATAAATCCCAACTAATTAAACCAAGATGTAGTAAAAACCATCATCAAAAAACTAAAATCTACAAAAATACATCACAACCCATACATAATTGCACCTTAGTACAACATAAGACCAAGAAAAGGAAAGTTTACCTACTCATGAAGTAAAGATAAATTCAATAAGGTTCATTGAAAGAATCCATCCTTCAATTTCACTAAATTCAATGTATCAAATTAAGAATACAATTGTTGCCCATTTTAGGGTTTGTATACCTCAAATTCAATTCATCCAAAAGTCTAAAATGTAAAAATTAGAAAGGGTTTTAGCCTTTTAAGGGATTTGGGGTCAGCTGTCTAAATTTACAAAATTGCCTCTGGGCATATTCATCTTGAGTCATAATCGGTTCAGTGTGTTGACAATTGTGGCTACTGTGATCACGATATGATCACCATGATCATAGTCCTTTAACCTGACTTGATCGGCTGTGATAGCAACCCCCATACCGCGATCATGGTATGTGAGACTAACTTTTGCTTTAGCTTTTCTAGTTGCACTTCTTTTCTCGTGTTTCCTCCTTTTTAGCTCAAATTAACATTTTTTCTTCACCTAACCTGTATGCCTAAAAAATATGGAAATTAGTGCATTTAATCACAAATTATATCATTTATACAGTCAAATCATAGTAGTGTACACAAATGTTGAGTGCAAATGAGTACTAAATTCAGCACTCATTAGGCACCATACTCAACTTTTTCTTAAATCGAAACCAAGCTCCATATAATGACTAAAAATGCAGCTATCAAAAGTTATAAATATCATTCTTTAACTACAACATTCTGGCTGGCATTAAGAATCAATCCAAGTACTGTCTGGGTAACTCATTCCAAGTAGTTATTGAGCCTCCAGGATGTTTACCCAGACATGGTGAAACTTCTCCAGATAACAAGAAGGGGAATAACCTCCACATCAATGCCTCTTGCTCTACCCCTACTATGGTATATAAAGTGCAAATCCCTATGAAATTAGCAAGGTAAAGATCAACATCGTCTGTTGTTAAGCCTGCAAACACACCTCCTAAGTTCAGCAACTGGATTATTACACTGGTGATATCAAAATTCATATTCAGAGGTAGGGAAAGTGGAACAATGGCCCCTGGTTCTATAAGATTAACATAGCCCATATATTTATCATCCTCATTGAGAGGTAAATACTAATAGGATGGCAATATTTTAGCTCTGCCTTATCGATTTAAATATCTACTAAGGTTTTCTCGGTGATATCCATCTTATCTTTGCCTAGCGAGCCTTGCATGCTGAGCTCATTGTTGTGTATCCTCATCTATCCTCAATTTCTCAGCATCTTCAAATAATTGCTAAGTATATCTATTAGAAATGGTTTGTGGGTTATCACATGGAGGAGGAGGTATATTACGGGGGTCTTAAACCCCTTCCAGAACACCATCACACACTACTTTAGTCATCATGCATGGTATGTGTAATATTCTCTCAGGATATGGATACATCGGGAGTAAGGAACTTCCTTGACTCCAAGTGTTATAAATATACCCACGTACGTCCAACTATTAATAAAAACAAAACCCACAAATTTTAACAACTTTAATTTACTTAACACTGTAATTCCCAGTCAACGGTGCCAAAATTTTGATCCACGCCTAAACTATACCTCCAAATTAAGGATAAAGTGATCGTAGTCAAGTATAGTAATGATACTAGGTTAAAGCTATACCTAAAGGGACTATGGGTATTCTATCTCTCTTTTGTTGGAATCAACCGGCAAGTGCGGAAAGTAAATAGGGGGTTTTGTAGTATCAAGTAACTATAAGTAACAGAATGCATACTTTGGTTGAAATAAATAAGAGATAAACACTGTAATTATGTTTCCCTTGGCATCTCAAATTCATAAATTTATCATTCTCAATTGAACCAACCCAGTACCTTGCATGCAGAATTTGATAAGTTACGTACCATAAACTGTCTTGTGGACTCATTGATGGATTTCACCCTTTTCCTTTTGAGTGTTAGAACGTCTCATTACTAACCTTATCCTAGATGCCAATTAACTATCACCTTATGGGTGTCATATTATTATATGAAAGCTAATCATCTTAAGAAGATAATACTAGTAAGATTACTTTGGTAATTAACTCCAAATTACTGGTGTTAATATCTTTTCCTTTTCCCTACTCCTTTTTTAGAGTGAATAGGAATATCTAGGCGGGATCTTCATATTTACAGCCTCTAAGACAACTATTAAACTGAAGATAATATAATACATGCATGGGTACTAGTTTAGATCAGCTTTACACTTCACCTATTTCATCAATTTTCCAGGGTTCTCACAACCCTAGCTAGGGGTTTTAGCCACTTATGCTCATGAAAAAACCAATGGATTTCATGAATAAAAGCATTAAACTAATATCACAATAATGAATAATCAAAAGCAAAAGTCAAAAACAGAATTATCAACAAAAATCTCCAATACAAGAATTCCAAAGATCACAATATGTCAAAGTATGTAAAATATTATCAAAGTACATGTCCTCAACTAAAAACAAAAAAGGGTATTTATAGTACATAAGAAAACCCTAAAGATCAATGCCTGAATGAAAAGGGATAAACGGAGTTGATGACCACTTATTTGGGCCATATACGGCCCATATGTACTATATATGGTCCACAAGTTAACCTAGGGAAGTGCCAAAAAATTTTCTTCAGTTTTTGCACTCTTTTGATCTTTAAATTTGTAACTTACCTTAGATACAAACAAACTTTAATTTCTACATATGGACTATATGTGCCCTTAGCAAGTGACAGGGTCTTAAAATTCCTGCAACCAAATCTCTAGATTTAAAGTTCTGGTACATTCTTTGGTCACATATGCCTGATAAGTGCCGCATACGCCCAAAAATGCTCTAGTATGTAGACAAAAACTTTATTTTTATTTTTTCTGAAATTTAGCACCCAAAATCTAATTTCCTACAAAACATACTAAAAATGCATCATATCTAAATAAACAACCTAAGAAGCATGCATATTTTTATAGTTTTAAATGTAAAAATTTCTATAAATTCATAACACATCAATTACTAAGGGTTTAAGGTACAACTTAGATGAGATGGTAAGTATTTTCATGCGTACTAGAGTTTACTAATTGGTTGAAAAAATAAAAATGGATACCTTTATTTTTTCCCTCTACTTGTGTTGTAAATTGTGGATAAATGACTATCAGATCATGATTAAATTGATAGTGGGTGTCTATTTATGAGTTTAAATTATGTTTGGTGGATATTGAGGTACTGATTGGGGTTTAGTAACTATTTAGTTAATATTATTATCTTATGTTATTTAGCAAACACTTGTAGTAGTTGATTCAATTATTGGGGTTAGTAATCTCTTAGGATAAAACTGATGATAGTATAGTTAAACGGTTAAGAAAAGAATCTTAGCTTAATTATTAGGTAAGCAATATGTTGTTAACTAGTATAGTTTTTCCTTTAGTAATTTTAGTATATTAATGTCATGACTAGGGATAGATGGCAGTTATTCTGTAAAATAAGTTTGGTTTTGGGAAAGTTCTCTATACTACACTATTTGAATTGCTTATTATTATTGTGTTCCCTGTGTAGAGGCTTATGAAAATATTGTTATTGACTTGAGGAATTATTATTATGATGATGATGATGCTTGAGTGGTGGCATTTATTGATATTATTGTACTTATTTGAGCATTATTTATCATATTATTATCAAGAGATACTCGAGTGGGGGTTTGGATTGACATTATTAGCCTTTTTTTATCATTAAATGTATATCCATTATTGTAATGCCCAAGTGAGTGTCTTGGATCAATATTATTGATATCACACATGACTCTTTATTATAACGGTGTTGTGTAATAGCTTATATTATGATCTATTGAGATTTGAGAAGATTTTAAGCTCATTTATACCATTGTTGAGTTAATTCATTGCATGACTTGATTTGCTTAAGAGCATGCATCCTTATTTCATTCGTTAATATTCATGGAATTTGTACCACTTAAAAACACTAATTTTGAAAGAAAATTAAACATTTTTTTCTAATTATTTGATTGAGGGATATTTCTGTAAGGATCAAGAGATAAGAGATTGTAAAAGTATATTTTTGATGAACCCCCTATAGGTCATATCCTGGAATATTTAGCTCAAAACGTGTATATGAGGTTCCTTGCGAAGTCTTACATCAGTAACATTCAATTGCATTGCATTGCATTCCCTTGTATATTTGATATGCATCTATTTACTTCCTTTTATATTAAATTATTGTGATTGAATTTTCCTTGTGATATTGTGCATTCTGCATCTCATATTACTATATGAAATTACATTTTAACTTCTCTTAGTTTGTTTGGTTATTGAGATAATATGATACATCAGGTATTATTATGGTTTGATCCATTGACATCGTTGGATCACATCTAGTGTCTGTGGGATACACACCTACTCTACCTTATTTGAGATTGTTGGATTGATATGGTTAGTTCATATTATATACTATGTTATGAGATTCTTTTCTGATGTGACTTATTTATATATTCATTGATCTTTAATCTGTACATGCCTGCCTTAATGCACTAATTTATTTATCTTGATAAACTTGTTATCTACTAGGATAGGTTGGGACTTTTCTGAGTACAAGCTAATTTTGAGTAAATTATATGGTGGTCCTTAACATCACTTCGGATTAGGGTTAGTTATATATGATTCATACTGATTTATATCTTTAAAACTTACCCTTTTTTTCTTTTCTTTTTCTATATCTTATACTAGTATTGATTTGACTAGCAGAGCATATATTTTATTCTCTCAGTATTGGCATTGTAGAAATTGAGGTAGTGACCAACAAGTCATTGAGATTACCTAGATCTCTTCTAATCTTATCTTATGGATTATCTACATAAAAGATACTTTATATTATTTGATTATATGTTTATTAGAGGTTTGTACTAGTGATAAAAAAACCCATGATGTATCATTACTATTGTATTTCCTTATATATCATTTAGGGTTATTTTTATTCTTCTTCTTTTGCTTTTGATTTACTTTTATTATTGTGTTGTTTTAGAGTAGTTTTACCTAACTAAAGGGTGTAACAGGCACCATCACGAACTTGATTTTAGGTGACAACACTATCTTTTGAAGGATAATTAACTAATGATTTTGTAAATATTAGATATATTCAATAATGTTCAAATGAATATCATATTCAGTAATGTTATCATAATATTATTGTATGAAGTAATTAACATGAATATGATATATACTTACAATTATTTGCATTTCCTTGAATATCATATTGTCATTATCTTTTACTACATGCTCCAAAAAGCCATGTATGATCTTGGTAGCACATATAAATACACAAGCGTAAATTGTACGTTCAGGTCCAAATTATTTTAAGTTTGAGACAACTAGCCATTATAGAAACTGGTACAAATGCTTTTAGTGAAGATGACATAATATATGAATACAACAAAGGATACTAGTTAAATGCTACTCTGTCATGGCATATGGTATGCTATGTTTTTATCCTTGTGGATGTGTAGGTCAATCTAACTAAATCTTGAGTATTATATTGCTTATGGAAAAATGTATCAATGTATAGAGTTGCAAGTTATGATGCATTTAATAAGCTTGAAATGTGAAGTAAGCACTAATTAATACTATTCTACCTCTCAACTCATAGATAAAAATTAACTCTACAAGCTATCTTTTGAAGGATAATTATTAAATGATTTCATAAGTATTAAGTGTATTCAATAATATTTCATATGAATATTTTATTCAGTGATGTTATCGTAGGATTATTGTATTTACTAAAGCTTCCCATTAATATTATACATACATGCAAGAATTTGTATGTTATTGTTTATCATATCAATATCATCTTTTACTATATGTGTAAGAAATCTAGGTATGATCATGGCAACACATAAAAATACATCACCATTAAGTTTATGTTCAGGTAGAAAATATTTTAAATTTGAGACAATTAGGCTAACAGAGAAGGTGGTTCAATGTTAAAATCCTTGTTGTGATTTTTAGAGTTATTGTGTTTTATGTATTTTGCCATCTGCATTGTTGATTTATATCAATCATGAGTTGTGGAAATGATTTTCAATTCCCGAAGCATTGGGGATGATTTATATGATTTTGTGCTTTTGAGTACCATTAAAGTGATATAGTTTGCTTTGATCAATGTTTTGTGATCTAAGCGTTAGATAATGATTCTATCGATTTCATTCGATCCACAATGTCTGATTAGGTTAGTAGCTTAGCTGATTCGAGTTTTGAGACCTATTTTGAGATTTTTATTTTTTGAGATAATGCGCATAAAGTGGTTTTTGGATGAAATTTGTTGATAAATATCTCTTTTGATAAATCTGAAGGTCCTGTTGAGTCCAAAATATTGAATCTAGCCTAGTAGCTTAGTTGGATTATGTTTAGAAGGTCTCAAATGATATTTGAGTACTTATTCAGATTTTGAAGTTTTACATCTTCAAATTTTAATAGTATCACTGGTTGTTAATTAACTATTTTAGGCATATGTGTGTACCATTAGATTTGTATTAAAATTCATAACCTATGCAAAAAGAATTAAAAAATTTTGATTCCATATGAGGAAGTAATGCCAGTATAGTAAAGTTTTTATAGTTGTACTATTGTAACCTCTAAACTAGTCATTGTGATGTTAAAATAGACTTTTTCCACTAAAGTGGTGCCTCTGTGTATAAATATAGGATATATTTTGAGTTTTTCATATTTTTGACATTTTTGAAGTTCTATGGAGCTCTAATTGTGGTGATTGTCGGTGAATTTTTCTCGTCTAATCCATGGGTACATCGTCATTACCTTATTTTACCCATTTTCATTTACCTTAATATCATTTTTCAAGATTCATACCAAAAGTTGGGAATTCAAACATAATTTTTACCATTTTAGAGCATAGGAGCTCAGATTAAAATAATTCCAAAGGAGTTTTTCAGATTTCTAACATGGGTGAGTGTCTTAACCTTGTATTCAACATTTTACAGTGATTTTATTACATAAAATTCATCAAATCATTGATTTTAAACTTGAAATTTTGGATTTTTTTCAATAAAGCAAAAAGTGTATTCTTCTTCAATTTCAAGCCCAATTTCTTCTCGATTTTCATTGGTATTTCATATTTAGAACTCTTGAACTATTGGTGACTTGATTATTTATTAAAATTTCAATTTGATAGTTTTATTTGGGGTTCAATGTTCAAGGTAATTTTACACCTGGAACAAAAATACACCAATATGGGTATCGTTAGTCTTGAATTTACGTGTACATACTATATTTGATATGCATTTAGTGGTTATTTAAGGGTGTATATCTTTTGATTTGTCCTTTGATCTATGTTTTGTCTTTGCAAATCTTTTTAAGGCAATTTGAGTTGTACCTTGACTATTTTCTGAGGTGTTTATATGTACTTTGCTTATGGCTTGTGTTTGTGATTCATTAAGAAGTTAGGTTGAGGTTTCCACCTCAAGTTTAGGAGTTGCTCCTGTTGATGGGTATATTGAGACAAAGGGGTTGAGCTGAGTTTAGAAACTATTTATTTTCATTCTATACCTATTCTTGAGAACTTCTTCGTATGGTTGTTGGGTTTCTATGAGAGGATTACTCTTATTTTCATTCAACATACTACTTCAGGTGCTTTAGACTCTAGATACTCAGTTGGATTCTAATATAAATCCTCTTAGTGTTGATGAGATATTTCCAAGTATAACCCCTACATAAAGTGACTTTACGCACATATATATAGAGGGATAGAGTAGGTTTGTAGAGCTCATAAGCGTGGATTCTTCTCAGTTTGAAAAAGATCTTAGGGCTTATGCTTATGATTTCTTAATTAGTTGCAATAAGAGATTGCACTAGTTGGGCCTATTCGACTCTAATGGATGGATGTCATATATTTTTAGTTGTTTGTTCCAGCAAAATAGTGCTGGAGGACTTTTGTTGAATGAAGACAAATGGGTCACCTTCTCTCTTATGGGATCATTTTACTTAAGAGCTCCTAGAGGATTTTATGTGGAGGCATAAGTAGTATGAAAGCAAAAGGCCCCATGAACATAACAGCTATGACGATATTTATATTAAAGGTTGGTATTATCATGGTTACTTTCAAAGGTTGTTGGGTTTGTTAGTCATTTTGATTCTTTAAATCCAGCAAAACAGACTCATGCTCTCTTACGTTGCTTCATATGTGTGGATCTCAGGCACTATAGGAATGGTTGCCCATAATAGATCGAGAGATACATCATTAGTTATAACACCCTAGGTTTTGACCCTTAGAAAATTTCTTGGAATTTTGGTCTGTAGACTCAATACAACTTGAGGGTACAAATAGTATGTTGAGGTATGGATGGTAAGGTCTAGTCATAAATGAACAAATTTTGGTTAGTAGGATGTAATTTGGTTAATAGAATGGATACTACTTAGGGGTATGAGTTATATTGGAGGTAACAAATCATTTGGTTCCATAACATAATCTTAGACATGGGTGCTTAGGTTTGTTCTAAGTATGAGTGGCTCACCGTGAGCCGTAAGCTGGAATAGGAGTCATACCATAGACTCTTATGGTAGATAGTGTCTGAATCTTCTTTGAGCTTAAATCTTCTATGGGTATGAATAAAGGGTACAGATCATCTGCTATGAATACAACTTGGTTGGATGAGTTGTATGCTGGATAGTGTTGGATCCAAGGGTTAAGGCCAGTATATGTGTGGAGGATACTAATCGTATTGGATGGTACGACTCGTGTGGGTCAGTCGTACCCCTGTGATGGAATTTTGGTGCAACTTAAGTAGAGCATTCTGGACATTTCCCTATATATACTAATAGGGTCCTATGACTTATAACCTACTTCGAAGGTTATTTACCCTATTACTCTATTCATTAACACTTCGAAACTTTTCTAAAACACTCCATAATTCTCCCAATAGCTTTTTGGCAAGAGAAGCTAGGGTTTCAACTAAAGGATCAATTTGGGGCTTGTCTAGGTGATTTCTTTTCGTCATCATCTTGGATTAAGGCATGTTATCTTCCCTCATTATGAACTTTATCTAAAGGGTTAGTTTTTATGAATGTTTTCATGATTTAATTGATTGTATGATTTTTGTTTTCAAATATAATTTAGGGGCCTGGATATTAAATGGCTGGTTTTTGTTTTCTATGGTTTTAATTATGCTTTAACACACATTAATGGTGGTTTTTGATAATTGGATTTCATGGGAATGGTTTAGTGGTAATTGGAATTGGTTTTGGTCATATTTTGCCCCCAATGTATTTGATAAAATGCTTATGAAAAATATGTTCATTGAATTGACTACTTTTAATGGAACTTTTGTTTGTTTTAAAACTTTGTAAAGGAATTATGCATGGTTTAAATGGCTTAGAATGGTAAATGGCAAATGTTTATGCTTGAGGTGCACATAGAATGCCCCAAGTGGTTGTATATGGAAAATGGAAGGGCACTTGAAAGTCCCGTTCACCCTCTATATGGTAGGCTATGGATAATACTTGCAAGTAAGTATTGGTATAGTGATACCCATATGAATGGCCTTGGTTAATAAATGCATATTGGTTTTATTATTTGGAAATTGGTTTTAACTGGGCAATAGTGGCGGGTTGTGTAGCCAAGCCGTAGAAGGTGGAGGTTCCGAGGGGACCAAAACTGGAAACTCATATTTGTTGATATGAGGTTGGTCTTAGTGACCATGTGCATGATGTAACACTATATTTTGAGGATGTACGAGTCATCCCAAGGTTTTCTTCCCAAGTCATGTGGCTACACGCACTAAGGCCCTTTCAACAGAGGCAACTAAACCGATATAGCCCGTGTGTGGTTTGGGACATTAAAGCTACACAACATAGGTAAAGGTTTTAAAGGCATGCTAAACCCGGTCCCTTTTCCCAGTATTATTATATATATGTATGTATGTATGTTTATGTGCATATGGATGGTTTACTTTGTTTTATGAATGGCATTATTTTATCCTTACCTTAAGATCATGTTAGCGGTTACTCGCTAACCCCATCTATTGGCGGTTGTATATTGTAATACCCTGAAGTTTCTTAACTAATTTTTTCCCAAGAATGTCAAGTATTAGCTTATAAATTGAATGATATTTATTCCTGGGGAATTTTCAAGATTTTCACTTTCATCATGTGGAAAATTGAATAAGCTTTCCATCGATACCAAATTCACCCAAATCTGACACCCGAGAGAAGAGTTGGAGCCTTTTTCGTGAGACAGTATATCACCTAAGCCATCAACGCATTGCGAAGTAGGACACAAAGGCAATCATCAAAATCCGTTGAGCCTCCACAATTATGGCACATCGTGCCAGGGCTAAAATTCAGAATTTTTCTTTTTACAGTATCTCAGCGCGATATTTCCGTGTCGTGCCAAACTTCCAGGTCCTATCCAGTATTGCAATTCAATTTCACCGCATCGCTCTGTTAGCCTAGCTCCCAGTAGGCGATTTCCAGTGACACGACGCGATAGCACTGGATTGCGCCAGCAGTCCAAATCAGGAGATTTTGACAAAAATAAAAGACTGTCTAGGGTTAAATGGGTCTTTTCCCATGATTTTTGTTTAGCCTTAAACAGGTAATTTAATCCTACATGACCTAAGGATATCATTATTCACTCTATTTTTTCCAAAGTGATTGCCCTCTCTCAAGCCAAGAAACCCTAACTCTCAACTTCAAGGGCCAAATCAACAAAACTCTCTATCAATCTTTCCAAATTAATTAACTCAGGTATGTCAAGTGTTGATTCATGGGTCCCTTTCACCCATGAAGCTGAAGAATCTCTTTTCAAAGTTCAAGTATATGGATTTTTATGAATCCCATATTTGGTTTGCTTTTGTTCATGTTGATAATGACCAATTGAATTCTAATACATGTTTGGTGATGAATTTTATGTGGAATTAGTTAATATATGAGTAGATTCATGTGAACCCATGATTAAAACCTTGAATTGTGAAATTAGAATGGAATTATGATGATTACTTGATGTGCAATATTGTCTACATATACTATGTTCATTATGTGTTTAGTGAATTGTCTAAGTAAACTAATAAGAGAAGAATCCATGCCATGATTAGTGTATGTGCAAGTGCTGGATAAATTTTCCATGAGAATGGATTGATGCCACGACATAGTATGCAATTATGTATTCCCCATTCATGTACAAGTGATACACCCCAACCGTTCGTTGAAATGTCTTAATGAATAAATTGTGAGTATATAGCCATTGTTGGGCTTTTAGGCTTGTGTCATGATTTACATATTATGCTATTGAGTCCTGGGGGTATTTAATACCCAAAAATTTCAATAGTTTCCTAGAGCCCGTGACATGTTTTCACGATATCCTTAGTCATGCCATGTTCAGTAGAATTATGTCAGTCAAGTGACTCAGGAAAACTCAGTAAAAAATCAGTAATCCCAGTAATATCAAAAAGATCAATACTTTAGTAATCTTAGTAGTAATTCGTCAATCAACGAAACTCAATGAACTCAGTCCAGTTCAGTTTTGTTAATTATGTTTAGTGTTTATTCAGATGGGAGTAAGATTTAGCACCGAGTGAACCCAAGGATGAGGACACACACTGACTGTTGAGGGTGTGATCCTTCGAAGAAATCCTTGCATTCTAGAACTATATAGGCAGCATAGGTTGAGGCATCAATACTGGCAGATGAGTGTTTATGAGAGGGATAAACACTGTTAGATGAGGGTCCCACTATTGTCTTTTGGGGACACTGTCAGATGAGGGTCATCCATAGTTTTTCTTTACCAGTGGCGCAATATTGACACCCTTCTAATTGGGGTTACAGATTGGACCCCAACCTATCTATATTGCTTTATTTTGGGCATTTTATTTAGATGACTACTTCCCATAGTTATAGGTTCATACTCAGTCTCAGTAATAGAACTCAGATAGTTATTCAAAATTTTAGGATTGTCAGATACTGTCAACTCAGAAAAGTATGGAACTCAGTCAGTTCCATCTGAACCTAGACTGTCAGATACAGTTTCTCAGTATTAGTTATTTCATTTATAGAGTTATCAGTATCTTATGTTATCAGTACTCAGACTTCATAATCATGTTATCACTAATTCAGTTATAGTCTCTTATTCATGCATGTATTCTCACGTTCATGTTATATAGTCATTTAGCATTATTCATGCATTTGAACACTTAGCATTCAGCCTACCTCACTTTTTTATCAATACATTCAAATGCACAGACACATTTATACTATGGTGCTTTATACCATAGCTTCAGAAGCATGAGCTCTAGAGCATTAGTAGCATTCCAGATTTTAGTAGCATGATTTAGCAGTAAGTCCTCATCTTTTGAGGATATGACCATTACTTGATTTTGTAATTACTTAGTGTATTATAAAAGTTAGAGTTAGTTGGGAACATCTCCCATTAACTCCTTATTCAGACAGTTAGAGGCTTTTCAGACTATCATGTTTCAGACAGTTTTTTCAGTTATTATGGGTATTCATACCCCATCCAAATGTTATGTTTTGTTTTATTAGTTTTGAACCTTACTCCTTATAGCCTTTATTTCTCCATTGTATAGTAATTATGCAGTATTTAGGTACAAATATCAGTCATGGATTAGCTTGTGGTCCTTTAGGGTCATGGGCATCATGTAGCATTTTTGGTACAAGATTAAGGGCTTTACAAACTTAGTATCAGAGCCTAAGGTTCATTAGTGTCCTAGGAAGTATGAAAGCTACATCTAGTAGAGTCTTGTACATGGGTGTGTTGCTTGCCATATTTATGTATAGGAGGCTATAAGATGTTTTAGGAATAGTTTCCCTTCTTACAGTATTCATGTCGTGTCAGTGAGCGTGAGCTCAAATTTAATTCTCAGTCTAATCCGTTTCTTCCTTTCCTCTATAGAACATGCCTCCAAAAAAAGAAGAAATGAAAATCAGTCAGCCCCTCAGCCCGTCTAAGCAGATCCCTTGGACGAACACATTTCTTATGCAGAGTTTAGAGATACATTCACCACTTTAGCTGACTCAATTGTTGCTCAGAATGAATGACCAACTATTGTTCCAGAGTACCTAGTGGCCAATTAAGTTGTAGCTAGGATTCGGGACTTCACCCGAATAAATCCTCTATCCTTTATTGGGTCTAAGTCGGGATTGGATCCTCAGGAGTTCCTAGATCAAGTACAAAAAGTTGTGTACATCATAAAGGTTACTTCTAATGAGGGTGTTGATCTAGCTGCATATCAGTTGCAGGATGCTGCTCACACTTGGTTCAAACATGGAAGTCAGAGAGGCCAGTTGATGCAGGGAATATTAAGTGGAAGGATTTTGCCTCTTCTTTTTCTAGATAGGTTCTTTCCCCTAGAGCTTAGAGAAGCTAAGGTGTTAGAATTTATCAACCTCAGGCAGGGAAACACGATGGTGAAAGAGTATTCCCTAAAGTTTACTTAATTAGCCAGATATGCTCCTCATGTGGTTGCAGATAGTAGGGCTAAGATGAGTAAGTTTGTTTCTGGGGTGAATGATAGCAAGGTCAATGAGTACAGATCCGTGATGCTGAATAGTTACATGAACATAGCTAGGCTCATGACCCATGCTCAACAGAGAGAAGAACAAAAGATTAAGATGAAAGAGAAGCAAAATAAGAGAGCAAGGACCGGTAGTTTCAACTTTCCTCAGCCAAAGTCAGAAGGAGGGAATTGTTCTTTGTTCCATCCTAAGTCATCTATTCCAGCTCCTTTCCCAGCTAGTGCTCCAGTTCCTAAATTCAGGGAGGGTAACAAAGATAGGGTGTCAGGCTCTAAGTCTCAGGGTAATGTTAGCAGTTCCTGCACCCATCTTCTCTGTCAGACATATGGCAAGCACCATTAGGGTACTTGTAGGGCTGGTAGCGATGTGTGCTTCGGATGTGTTAAGACAGGCCACAGAGTCAGAGATTGTCCCCTTATCAGGTTTAGTATAACCATTCCGCAGCTCAGTCCAGTCGCCCAAATTAGTAGGGTGCCACTACCAGTGTTACTAGTAGGCAACGTCCAAATTAACTTTATGCTCTCCAGTCCTAACAGTATCAGGAAAATTCTCTAGATATGGTTACTGGTACGTTACAGATCTTTCACTTGCATGTTAATGATTTGCTAGATCCAACAGCTTCCTTGTCTTTTATTACTCCTTATATAGCAGCTGATTTGGGAGTCAGTGACAAAATTCTAGAAGATTTTTTTTGAATCTCTACCCTAGTGGGTAAAACCATCAACGCTCGGCGGGTATACAGGAACTACCCGATTATGCTATTTCAAAAAGTCACCTCAACATACTTAGTCGAATTAGAGCTGACTAATTTTGATATCATTCTTAGCATGGATTGGATTTATTCCTGCTATGACACAGTCGACTGTAGAAATAGAATAGTCTAGTTTTAGTTTACGAATAAAACCATCCTTGAGTTAAAGGGTAGTGTATCATCTTTCGGAGGTCAACTCATTTCCTACCTTCGGGCATACAATGTGCAATCTAAGGGATGTGTCTATCATCTTGTTCATATTAAGGATTCTAGTTCTGAGACTCCCAGTCTTGAATTAGTCCCAGTCATGAGTGAATATTCATATGTCTTTCCCAAAGATCTTCTAAGAATTACTCCCGAATGGGAAATAGACTTCGGCATTGACCTTCTTCCAGATACTCAGCCTATATCTATTCCACCATACACAATGGGACTAGCAAAAATCAAAGAGCTAAAAGAGCAGTTGAAGGATCTCTTAGATAAAGTATTCTTAAGACCTTATAAGTCCCCGTGGGTGCACCAGTCTTATTCGTACAAAAGAAAGACAGTTCTCTCAGAATGTGTATTGATACTGTCAGCTCAATAAAGTCATAGTTAAGAACAAGTATCCACTTCCCAAAATTGATGACTTTTTTTACCAACTTCAGGGTGCCAATTATTTCTCTATGATAGACCTCAGATCAGCATATCATTACCTTAGAGTCAGAGAATGTGACATTTTCAAAATAGCTTTTCAAACTCGGTATCATCACTTCAAATTCTAAGTCATGTCCTTTGGTCTTACCAATGCCCCAACAGCTTTCATGGACATGATAAAACGTGTGTTCAAGCAGTACTTGGACATGGTCTTTATATTCTTCATAGATGATATTCTTGTATATTCTTATAGTGAACGTGATCACACTGACCATCTCAGAATTATACTTCAGACTCTTAGAGATCATCATCTATTCTCCAAATTCAGTAAGTGCAAGTTTTGGGTAAGGTCAGTAGCATTCCTTGGTCATATAATTTCCAATGATAGCATTAGAGTAGATCCTCAAAAGACCGAAGCAGTAAGAAACTGGCCTCGCCCTATCTTTCTATCAGATATCAGGAGTTTCTTGGGTCTGGCTGGCTATTATAGACGGTTTGTTGAGGGATTTTCTTCTATTGCATCCCCTATGTCCAAATTGACTCAAAAGAAAGTCAAGTATCAGTGGTCTGATCCTTACGAAAAGAGTTTTTAGGAGTTGAAGACTTGACTCACCACTGCCCCAATCTTAGCACTTCCAGACGTTCCAGATATGTTTGTAGTGTATTGTGATGCAACCATAGTAGGTTTGGGTTATGTCCTCATGCAGCATAGTAAAGTCATAGCCTACACCTCCAGATAGCTTAAACCCCATAAGAAGAATTATCCTACTCATGATCTTGAGTTAGCAGCCATAGTAATTGCCTTAAAGATTTGGAGGCATTATCTATATGGTGTTCATGTAGATGTATTCACAGATCATAAAAGACTTTAGTATTTATTTTCTTAGAAAGAGCTCAATCTTCATCAGACAAGATGGTTAGAGCTCTTGAAAGATTATGACATGAGTGTCATTTATCATCTGAGCATGGCAAATATTATGGACGATGCTCTCAGTAGACTATCTATCGGTAGCATTGCTCATGTTGAGGACACTAAGAAGAAGCTATCTCAATAAGTCCATCAATTTTTCAAACTAAGCATTCACTTTAGTCGATTCAGAGGAGGGTGACATATGGGTTCAGAGTAGTTCAGAATCATATCTTGTTTCTGAGGTGTAAGAATAGAAAGATAGAGATCCCATCCTTTTTAAGTTAAAGAGTCAGTTAAGGATCAGAAAGTAGAGGTTTTATCCCAAGGGGGAGATGGTGTATTGCGTTATCAGGATTTTATGTATGTTCCAGGTGTGGATGACTTAAGGCAGCAAATTCTTGTAAAAGTGTATGATGAGCGCTACTCTATTAATCCAGGGGCCACAAAGATGTACCACGACTTGTGGGAAATCTATTAGTGAAGTGGGATAAAGAGATATGTTGTAGAGTTTATGGCTAAGTGCTCTACATATCAGCAAGTTAAGATAGAGCATCAGAAGCCTAGTGGGTCTATGTAGGAGTTTAGTATTCTTACTTGGAAGTGGGAAGAAGTGAACATGGACTTTATGATGGATTTATCTCTTACTAATTTCCATCATAATTTAGTTTGGGTCATTTTAAATAGGATGACCAAATCAGCTTATTTCCTTCCAGTCCATACGTCCTATTCAGCCGAGGATTATGCCAAACTCTACATTAGAGAGTTGGTAAAATTACATGGTGTTCCATTATCTATTGTTTTTTATAAAGGTACCCAATTCACCTCTTATTTCTAGAAAGCATTCCAAAAGGATCTTGGTACCCAAGTTCATCTTAGTACAACCTTCTATCCCAAGACAGATGGTCAAGTAGAAAGGACCATTCAGACTTTAAAAGATATGCTACGAGTGTGTGCATTTGATTTTAAGGGTAGTTGGATGACCACTTTCCTTTGATTGAGTTTTCATACAACAACAACTATCATTCCAGTATTCGCATGGCTCCATTCAAACCTCTTTATGGTAGGAAATCCAGATCTCCAGTCGGTTGGTTTGAAGTTAGTAAGGCCTCATTTATAGGGACTGACTCTGTATTCGATGCCTTAGAAAAATTCCATTTGATCAGAGAAAGACTCTAGGTCTTAGAGCCAATAGAAGTCTTATGCAGATGTAAAAAAAAGATCTCGAGTTCAAGATTGGTGACTATGTTTATCTAAGGTTCTCTACCATGAATGGAGTGAAGAGATTCTGCAAGAAAGGAAAGCTCAGTCCTTGATATGTCGATCCTTTTAAAATTTTTAGTCGCTTTGGAAAAGTAGATTATGAGTTCGCATTGTCTTCAGATCTAGCCTCAGTTCATCCAGTTTTCCATGTCTCTTTGCTCAACAAATGCATAGGTGACCCATCCATTGTTGTCCCTATTCAGAGCAGAAATATTCAGAACAACCTCTTTTTTGAAGAGATTTCAATTGAAATTTTTAACTATCAGACTCACAGACTGAGGAACAAAGGAGTCCCTCTAGTCAATGTCCTTTGTAGGAATCAGTCCGTTCAGGGAGCTACATGGGAAGTAGAAGAAAATATGCATACCAAGTATCCCTACCTCCTCTCTGTTAATTCAAACTCAGCCCAAGGTAGCAGCTTTTCTTAAGCCTTTTATTTTCATGTTTAGATTTTAGTTACAACTTGATGTCCAGTTCATGTTTAGAATTCTATTGTAAACTTGGTATCAATTACCATTGCATATTTAATCATATGTTCATGCATCAAATCAGTCATGTGTTCATGCATTAGACATGCATTCTACTTGTGAGGAAATCATCTATTAGAAATCTTAGTCATGCATTCATGAGTTAGCTCAGTCATGAAATCATGCATAAGATATGCATGCTCGGTATGAATCTAAGAAATGTCAGTCATGTAGTCATGTTTCAACTGTTCATGATCAGTATGTACTTCAGCTTATTGTTTCTCCCATCTCAATCAGTCTCATTCGAGGATGAATATTCCCAAGAGGGAGATTTAGTAATACCCCAAAGTTTGTTAACTAATTTCATCCTAATAATGTCAAGTATTAGCTTCTAAATTTAATGATGTTTATTCCATGAGGAATTTTCAAGATTTTCACTTTCTATCATGTGGAAAATTGAATATGATTTCCATCGAAACCAAATTCGGCCAAATCTAACACCCGGGCGAAGAGTTAGACCATTTTTAGTGAGACAGTGTATCACCTGACCAATCAATGCATTGCAGAGCAGGCAAAATGGTAATAATCAAAATCCAGTGATCCTCCATGATTATGGTGAGTTGCACCAGGGCTTAAATTTGGAATTGTCCTTTTTCTAGTGTCTCAACATGATATCTCTGCCTCACATCAAACTTCTAGGTCCTATTCAGTATTGCAATGCGATCTCACCATGTCGCGCCGTCAGCCGATTTCCTAGTGGACAATTTCTAGTAACATGGTGCAATAGCGCTGCGTTGATCCAGCCTGCAAAGTCTGAAGATTTTGATAAAAATTAAAGGAAGCGTCTAGGGTTAAATGGGTTTTTCCCCATGATTTCAGTTCAGTCTTAAACATGAAATTTAACCCTACATGACCTAAGGATATCGTTATTCACTCTATTTATTCAAAATTGAGTTGCTCTCTCTCAAGCCAAGAAACCCTAACTCTAAAATTCAAGGGCCAAATCATAAGAACTCTCCATCAGTCCTTCCAAATTCATTAACTCAGGTATGCCAAGTGTTGATACATGGGTCACTCCCATGAAGCTCAAGAATCTCTTTCCAAAGTTTAAGTATATGGATTTTTATGAATCCTATATTGGGTTTGCTGTTGTTCATGTTGATAATGAACAATTGAACTCTAATCCATATTTGGTGATGAACTTTATGTGGAATTAGGTATTATATGAGTAGATTTATGTTAACCCATGATTAGACCCTTAAATTGTGAAATTAGAATTGAATCATGATGTTTAATTACTGTGCAAAATTATCTACCTATACTATGTTTATTATGTACTTGATGAATTGTCTATGTGAACTAATAAGAGAAGAAGCCACGCCATGATTAGTTTATGTGCAAGTGTTTGATATATTGTCCATTAGAATGGATTGATGCCACAATATAGTATGGAATTATGTATTCCTTATTCAAGTACAAGTGATACACCCAAAGTGTTTGTTGAAATGTCTTAATGAATAAATTATGAGTAAATAGCCATTGTTGTGCTTTTAGGCTTATGTCATGATTTACATATTATACTATCGAGTCCTGGGGGTATTTAATACCCGATAATTTAGCTGTTTGCCTAGAGTCTGTGTCATGCTTTCACGATATCCTCAGTCAAGCCATGTTCAGTGGAATTAAGTCAGTCATGTCACTCAAGAAAATTCAGTAAACTCAGTAATCTTAGAAAGCTCAGTACTTCAGTAATCTCATTAGTATTCCGTCAGTCAAGGGAACTTAATGAACTTAGTCCAGTTCAGTTTAGTTAATCATGTTATGTGTCTATTCAGATGCGAGTAGGATTTAACAACGAGTAAACCTAAGGATGAGGTCACACATTGACAGTTGAGGGTGTGATCCTTAGAAGAAATCCTTACATTCAAGAACTATGTAGGTAGCATAGGTTGAGACATCAACACTGGCAGATGAGGGTTAATGAGGTGGATTAACACTGTCAGATAAGGGTTCTACTATTCTCTTTTGGGGACACTATAAGATAAGGGTCACCCACAGTTTGTCTTTACCAGTGGCGTAGTATTGACACCCTTCCAATTGGGGTTACATATTGGACCCTAACCTAGCTATATTATTTTATTAGGGGTATGTCAGTTAGATGACTACTTCCCATAGTTATAGTTTCAGGCTCAGACTCAGTAATAGAACTCAGATAGTTTTTCAAAATTTCAGGATTGTCAGATACTGTCAACTTAATAGTATGGAACTCTATCAGTTCCATCAGAACCCAGACTATCAGATACCATCTTTTAGTATCAATTATTTTAGTAATATAGTTATTGGTATCTTATGTTATCAGTACTCAGACTCAGTAATCGTGTTATCACAAATTTAGTTACAGTCTCTTATTCATACATGTATTCTCAAGTTCATGTTATACATTCAGTTAGCATTGTTCATGAATTTGAACCCTTTGTATTCATCCTACCTCGCTTGCATACCAGTACACTCAAATGTATTAACATATTTGCTCTATGGTGTTTTATACCATAGGTTCAGAAGCACAAGCTCGAAGTCATTAGTAGCATTCCATATTTCAACAGCCAGATTTAGCAGTTAGTCCTCATCTTTCGAGGACATGACCATTTCTTTATTTTATCATTACTTAGTCTATTACATTAGTTAGAGTTAGTTGGGAACATGTCCCATCAACTTCTTATTCAAACAGTTTATAAGCTATTTAGACTATCATATTTTAGACAGTGTAT
The DNA here is from genome assembly GCA_030864225.1 of Capsicum baccatum var. pendulum. Lineage (NCBI taxonomy): Eukaryota > Viridiplantae > Streptophyta > Magnoliopsida > Solanales > Solanaceae > Capsicum > Capsicum baccatum. The sequence goes on from CM061557.1 coordinate 131,538,842, forward strand.
TTTAGTTTTTTAGGGTTTTTATACCCCATCAAGATATTATGTTTTGTTTTATCAGTTTTGAACCTTACGGCCTTACGACCTTTATTTCCATATTATGCGGTAGATTATGTAGTGTTCAGGTACAAATATCAATCATGGGTTAGTTTGTTGTCCTCCAGGGTCATGAGCACAGTATACCATTCCAAATACCAGATTTGGGGCGTTACATATAACCATGCTATGTAGGTACTAACCATTCTACTCCTCCTACATATTGATGACTTGGGGATCAGCATTTGGACCTATGTACTGAGTTTTTATCCTTTTGGAGGGCTATATTTCATGTTATTGATATTTTTAGACACTTTGATTTTATATTAGATATTGGTTTAGGCTATGGTTAGGGGTATGTTCTAACTAAATTTCATTACTCTATTGGTTAGAGGTTTGTGGTACTTTTATGGGTTAGAATGGGTGGGATCCATATAGATGTTATCCTTAGCATTTGTATTGGTGTTGAGGTTGGAATGATCTATCATAATTTCTCCCTATTCCATCATATTTTATTTTGGGATTGATTATATTATATTTTGGAACATCATTAGTTATGGGATGGTTTATGGCCTTTGTATTGGTATGGTTTATTATTGTTGGATTATTAGTATGGGATGGTTAGACTCAGTTGTGTCGGTCACAATTTTGATCTATTCCCAGAGTTTTTATGTGAGCTGTTACACTTTCTTGTTACATGCTCAAAATTCAGCCACCTTAGGGTAGGAAGCTGGAGGTTGGGTTGGGTAATGGGTTTGGTCCCCGATTTTGGTCACTTTTGGGTTGCCTATTATGAAAAGGCCTAGGGTGGGTCATGTAAAGTTGGTATCAGAGCATAGGTTCATGGTCAATTGGGAGTCCATAATGTTGTGTCTAGTAAAGTCTCTTTTAGGAGTGTGTACTGTACCACAATCATAAAGAAGAGGCTACAAGTAATTTAGGAATGTTTTACTTTCTAGGTATTCTATTTTAAAGTTTAGAGTCTCAGGCCAGGAATCTTCTATAATCTTTGTTTTCTCATTTTTGAGATCATGCCTGATAGATCTAGAAAATAAGGAAATTTCTCTATCCGATTTAGAGGTAATGCTGAAGGGGTGTATCCTACTTCTGGGGTTTATCTTCGATCCCACGATCATATTCTTAATATTTTGGTAGTTATAATGGCTGATACCTAAGGTGAGGCGACTAATGTCGAATTCCATTAGTTTATTCATATAATTTCTTAGATGGTCACTACTCAGGCTGAGCGGGGTACAACTGGTGCTTTGTCTATTGAGGCCACAAGGGTTGTCTAATATATTAAGAGGAGTCCTCCCACTTTTTCTAGGGTGAATATGGAGGAGGATCCACAAGGCTTCTTGGGTGAAATAGAAAAGATATTTTAGGTAATACAGGCTAACAATATAGAGGGGGTAAATATTACAGCTTATCAGCTCAAAGTTATTGCATATCAGTTGTATGAAGAGTGGTACATGGATAAGGGTTATGTGGAAGAATCAGTCTTGTGGGATACTTTTTGTAAGTCCTTCTTAGATTATTTCTTTCCCCAAGAGTTGAGGGAATCAAATATGGAGGATTTTGTGAACCTCAAGTAGGGGAGAAAGTCTTTTAAGGATTATTCCTTGAAGTTTGATCTATTGTCAAGGTATGCTCCTGATTTAGTGGCCGACATGCAGTCAGGGATAAGGAAGTTTTCTTTTGGGTTGAATCAGCATTTGATTTTGCAGAGAAAGTCTACCTTGTTGATTAAAGGTATGGACATCTATAGGTTGACTATTCATATACAAAAGGTAGAGGATGAGAAGGGGAAATAGGCAGGGTTTGGAGATAGGCAGGGTAAAAAGAGAAGGTTTTCTAGCCAAGCAGGTGCTAAGTCTCAGGGTGGTCAAGATTATGGCAAATGGCAGAGAAAGAAGTGAGGGAGTTCTGGTTTCTACTCTTCTTCAGGTGCTCCTTACCAGTTGGGTGGGAAGTGTCATCATGGAGGTGACAATTTTTGAGTACAGGGTACCCAATCTTAGGTAAACGAAGGTAAGCCAGTTTATTCATACCTTCCTTGTTGGTTTTGTGGTAGTCCTCATCGGGGTTACATTTTTGAAGGAAAGGAAAGATACTTCACCTATGGCTAGGCAAGCCATCGACTCAAAGATTTTCTAATTAATAATGTATCTATGGTGGTGAATAAGATTCTTGTGGCTTTATCTTCTACTCCTATACCTGGTGGTATTGCATATACTTTTGTTACTGCTCCTAGTTCTATTATTGGTTAGAACAGGTCGTATGCTTTATCATCTCACGAGGAATCTGAGGGATTACCTAATGTTATTACTAGTACGTTACAACTTTTCTCTCATGATATATATTATTTTCTTGATCCAGGGTCCATTCTCTCCTGTGTGACTCCTTATGTGGATGTTTCTTTTGATTTTTATCTAGAAGTTATTTTGGATCCTTTTTCGGTCTCTACCCAAGTAGGTGACTCACTTATTGCTAAGAGGGTGAATAAAGGGTCTGTGGTATGTGTTGGTGGCAAGAAGACCTTAGTGGATCTATTTGTGTTATATACGCTGAATTTTGATAACATTCTGGGTATGGATTGGTTACACTCCTGTTACACGTCCTTAGATTGTCAGACTCATAAGGTTATCTTTAGGTAGCTTGGTGAACCAGTTATAGAGTGGGAGGATATTTCTTTAGCCCCTACGGAGAGGTTTATTTCTTATCTTAGAGCTTAGAGATTAATCTCTAAAAGGTGTCTTTATCACATGGTTTGGGATAAATATTTTAACTCAGGACGTCCTTCTTTCCAGTCAGTTCCAGTGGTTAATGAGTTTCCAGAGGTATTTCCAAATGATCTTCCTGGTGTTCTTCAGGATAGGGAAATAGAGTTTGGTATTGACTTTGTTTTGGATACTCTTTAAATTTCTATTCCTCCATTTAGAATGGCTCCAAATAAGTTAAGAGAACTCAAGGATGAACTTAAGGATCTCCTAAGGGTGCACTGGTGTTGTTTTTCTGCAAGGAGGATGGTCCCATTGGATGTGCATTGACTATATGTAGTTGAATTAGGTGACGATCAGGAACAGGTATCCTCTTCCAATGATGGATGATTTTTTTGACTAGTTTCAAGGTGCTAAATTCTTTTCTAAGATAGAGCTTCAGTCTAGGTACCATCAGATAAAGATTAGGGAGGTGGATATCGCTCAGATGACTTTTCATACTTGATATGGACACTTTGATTTTTAGTAATGTCATTTACGTGGACTAATTCTCTTGCGGCATTTATGGATCAGATGAATAGGGGGTTTTATCAGTATTTGGATCTCTTCGCTATTGTATTCATTGATGACATTCTGGTTTATTCGTAGAGCAAGGTGGATGATCCTAGTTACCTTCTTGTGGTGTTGTGGACTAAGGGAACAACAGTTATATGACATATTCTCCCAGTATGAGTTTTGGTTGAACGTTGTAACTTTCTTCGGTCTCATTATTTTAAGAAAGGGGATTATGGTGGATTAGTAGAAGGTTGATATGGTAAAGAGGTGGCCTAGACCCACAATTCCAACGACATTTGGAGCTTCATGGGTTTAGCTTGGTAATACAAAAAGTTTGTGGAAAGCTTTTCGTCGAATCTTCTTCTTACACTAAGTTAACGAAGAAGTAGGTCAAATTTTCTTGGTCAGATGCTTGTGAAGGGTGTTTTGAGAAGTTCAAGCATAAGTTTAACTTTGGCTCATATTCTAACTTTATCTAAAGGAAATGATGGGCTCATGGTTTATTGTGATGTATCTCAGGTAGGTCTTAGTTGTGTGTTGATGCAGCATGGGAAGGTGATTGCCTATACTTCCAGGCAGTTGAAGGTACATGAGGTGAATTATCTTACTCATGATTTAGAGTTGTTGGCAGTTGTGGTTTCTTTGAAAATATGGAGGCATTCATGTGGATAACTTTTCTGATCATAAGAGTCTACAATATGTGTTCACTCGGAGCTATTTTTTTTGCATATTTCAATATCTATTTTCAAAACATAAATTCGGGACGACCATATCAATGAATAATTTCAAAGAACTCTTTCTCTAAAACTCATGTAAGCACATGTATGCAACTCTCATTGTCAAACTTTCAATAATGCAAGGTGGTCATGTCAAAGCTCTTAATCTCATGCGAATCTTTCTCTTTTAACAAAATAGATTTACATCAAGAAGATCCCTCTCTTAAATCTCTAATCTCAAAATACTATGATATTTGAGTAAACTATTTTCAAGCCATAAATCATGCATTTCAATCGATAACTATAAGATCATAAACTTAAGGTTATCATAAGAGAGGGATTTTCATTAATTATGCTCTCAAATAAATTTTCAATTTCAAGTTTCATACATATACTTATATGTGTAAATCAATTTAAAGGGATAAGGCCTAAATGCCAAAACAACAATATCATTAAACATGCATAAAGCATATTAAAATCATGAATCTCAAAACCCCTTTAACAAATTCATGTTGGATGATTTTTAAATCATAATTAGGTGTTTTCAACAAGTCCGTGTAGTTTTAGGATTAACACCACGTACCTCAATTTATAAATTTGATGGATGATTCTTTAATCCTACGGTTTGGGGATTCCAAATCTTCATCAGTTTTGAAAACCCACGATTGAATCTTGAGTTATTTGGGTTTTTAGTTTGAAACCCTAGAGAGTGTTCTTGTGAATTTTTGAAGAAAATATGAATAATGTGGTCACTTGGGAGTATAATCCCAGATTTAAGCTTATAAGGAGGGGGGGAATACCCAATATACCCTTAATGAGACAAAATAAAATATAACTTAGAGCCTGATTTTATGGGCCACCATGATGTGCCACTATCGCAGTGTCTCACTGGAAATTGATGAATAGGATTTTATGGTCACCGCAACGCGGAGCCAACGCGTTGTCCCACTGGTTGGGACATAGAATTTCAGTGCGACATATCATAATTTTGCTAGGCTACTAGAATTTGACAATTGTTAAATGGACCCCCCCCCCCCTCTGCGACGCACCAAGCACTAAAATGATGGTGTTTTATGACGAGGACTTAAATTAGCCATAACATCTTGACCGGGTATTGGATTTGGGAGAATCTTATATCGACGGAAAGCTCATTAAATTTCCCACACTACATAATTTATTAACATGGAAAATTTGCATAGGATTTATGGCTTTTGGATCATCTACGCGTAGAAATGATGGTTTTCATTCTAGCCCAAAATGCGGGGTGTTACATTATCTCCCCCTTGGGATCATTCATACCTGAATGATAGGTAGGAATGTTGAAGCTTAAAGGAGTGGAATAATGCAGACTTGATGTGTCTTTTATGAAAGGATATAACTAATCTAAAACATTTAAACTTCTATCATGAAACTAAATTCTGAGTTGACTTTCTCTTACTTGTTTTAAGGAGTTGATTCATGCAGAGAGTTTAGGATTTCCCCCGAAGTGTTTAAGCTCAAATCACACACATTTGATTTGGAAGTGCTAAATTAGGTAATTATGAATCATGTGGCAACAAGATTTAGATCTTACAAAGGTATTACACTGTCTGAACTAAAATAGCTGGAAAAAATTGAGATTATGTGTTGAACTCTTATGAACTGAGTCATGACTAAATAACTGAATCTAAAACATGATGCTTGGACTGAACTAAGTTCGTAACTTACACGGATGGAATAGATTATCTTTTGGGATGGTCATACGCATTGGACTTCAGATAGTAGGACTGGGTGAAAAGGTGGAAAACCACAGTGACTTGTCTGTCTGACGGTAAAACTGGATCATGCTGGACACTTATACTTAACAGGAGTATCTCTTCAACACTCTTTCCAACGAAGTTATAGCATCCTTAGGGAGCAAAGAATTTCTGACATGAGTTATACAAGACATCCAACTAAGGAATCACAACAGTGACACTACTCTATAGCGTGGAATATAGACATGTAACTCGTAAACTAGGATTGAATTACCAAACCTTGGGCATTGTAACTTATTACTTTCAAGATTAGCCATACTTCTAAAATACTCTCTCAACTATACTTTCCCCTTAAACACCATGCTCATTGATTCCACTTATTTTTTTCACATGGCTGCTGAGATTTCCATCTACTAATGTCTAAACTGAACTAAATCCCCTCATTATCTTCAAGCCTAACTCAAAATCACAAGACGCACCACATAATACTGTAGTACTAGTCTGCATCATGAATTTAGCACACCCTTCATTTTACAATTCCTCATCTCCTGCATAATTCTTATTGCCTCTCCAGGAATCACCTTCTAGTTTGTATTAGACATTCACAAGCACCCAAAGCATCCATCCATATGCATACAAACATGACATTCAAGCCTACTTTCATACCCACATATGCACTTCTAAATAACCACTTATAAAGCATATTTCTCATATTCTCTTATACTTCTATTCATAACAACTTCCCTGCACTTTTTAGATAATACACATAAAATATCCTCAACTAACCAAGCCATACACAAAACTTCACCTCAAAATTCTTTCAACTTATAGACTTACATAAAACAAGCGCACAATAATTTTTCCCAAATATAACACATACAACTTCAACTAACCTTGACACATTTTAAAGACTCGGCCTCAATCTTACTCCACAATTATCACCTTAACTCAAATAAGCACACAACCATCTTTCATCAACAAGAAATGTTTACCTTGTCCCATCTAAACAACTATTCATCATCACTATCTCGACCTAAGGGAAAATGTCACTACAAATTGGAATATCGAGATCCGAAACATAAGGGGAGTAGTAAGCATTACTTGATACCCTACTGAGGCATGAGGAATTGAGCACTCATGGTATGGACTCATTAAAGAGATCTAATCTAAGGAGGTACCTGATATAAATCTGAATTTTCATAGATCATTAAGAGTATCACATGTGCACAAGAGTCATGAACTACATGACCTGAATTTTTGGAATTCATAACTTACGGAAAGTGATTCTGACTACTGAACAAACTGGGAACTCATCATACTAGGAACTAGGACAGTACATGATTCCTTATCATATACATGAACACGTGCTATGATCATGAAGCTAAAACATAAAACATGAGTATATATCGGAATAACTGAAGTAAACTGTTCAAATAAGAGTAGATTGAGCATCATTCTTTCGCATGGCCAATTCCACAACTTATTGGCACATCTATTAGCATATAAAAATTTGACTTGGTTACTCGTTCTATCATCTCCACATTAGATTTAAGCCATTACTCTAAGTCTGTGAACCACTATATACACTCTGGTATAAACTGAAATCACTTTACTCTAGATTCGGGGATATAACAATACACATAAAACTAAACTTACTTTGTAAGATGGTATCTTCATGTATAACAACCAATGCTAATACCTCCTTCTAAGATTCAACCCTTAGGTTTCTATAGCCTCAAAATTTATCATATAACAGCTTAAATATACACCAACTTAGATTCTCCTAACACTAAACATGGATATCTCCAAACCTTTGATGGACCATACTACTTATGTCATAGTCTACCAGCATCACAACTCGAAACTTATATCTCTCTACTATAAGAATCAAGATCATATCAAAAGGCTCAACATTATCAATCAAAACTCCTTAACTTGATTATTTATAACACCATATACCATCTACCTAGTCTTTTCTTCACCTAGCAACTCAATGGTACCACTAGCCACACACAACATGTAATAGCCTTAGAAAAATACCACAACCTCATATCACTTTGGCATATTTCTACTTCATACATTCAATATCATACTTCATTACGAATCAAATAAACTTAAGCTCTGGCATACGATGTTCAAGCCTATTATATTGCTTCCATAAAACTAGTATTATTAACCAAGAAATAATCACATCCACCTTCATAGCCATCAACTGTTCAAACTTATTATGTAGGGCTAAACATGATTTACAACCCAACCTTACACACAATTCTCACTTTAAAACTACGAAATAAAACATCAAGAAATAACAGTACACTAGAACTCCATAGCCCCAATAATCAATCATGACCTTACGATTTTCCTCATTATAATTCATTAACATGCACTATTTCAATAAATCAAACCTATAGTCTAGCATTTATCATCTACCACCAATGAAGAATGCAACATAATATACTAGTCCATAAAATTGGGATATTCTACCCAAATATCTCATTTTACTTAGAGATACTCCACAACTAAAACACCTTCATGACATCACTGTTATGCCTCAAAATCTACTACATACCTCCTCACAAGTAGTACTAGTTTACAACTACCAATGAAAAGAAGGTCAGGGGGAGAGGGGAGTCACATAATAGGCATGGTCAACCTTAATATTATATTATAACCCCATACAATCTTATCAACTTATACGTCTTTCTCATATCACACTACATTTCCTAAGCATACATTTAGACTACCTTTAAATTCCACAAACAACCTTGTGTCTATAATTATAACTTACTGGCTAATCTAGCTATTTTCATACTTCAAGAAAACAACAACTCACCTTAGCTAATAACTCCTTCTCTACCTTCTGCTAAACTAACACACGAAGACGTATCACTTTAATACCAACTCAATCTCATGCAAAAAGGTTCAGCCATACATACCTTCAATATATCGCCCTTACCACTTTTTTTGCCATTAGGCCTCTAAACCCCCAGTTCCAACAAATACAAGAATCAATGAGATGGATAAAAAATTGCTAGTAAATCGAAAAAGACCGATACGGCATTACTATACTTTGAGTTTCAACAACACAATGATAACAAGGTTACAGGAGATAGAAACTTTACACACAATAATCCATGATATAAGAATACATATCTTTCTCTATATGAATAAAAAAATATGAGTCAAACACTTCCCCCATAGACTACCATACAATCCACACATGCTACTAGCTACCACATTAGTCTATCACTATAAAATGGTAAAGCATTCTCAGACATTAATTATTCAACTAAACACATTTATCTACATAAAAGTCACCCTCACTCTAATTTCTAACCTTGCAACTTCACATCACCAACTTCTTGGTCCAATATCACTACCAATAGGTCATGACACCATCACTTTAACTTATACCACTGTAAGTTAAAAAGCATAATTTTATCAGAATTAAAATTCACACTAGAATCAATACACCTTGGAGCACTAACGGACTCTTATCAAGTCCTTGCATAAATTTTAAAATCTTCTCAAGTTCGTGCAAATCTAGGTTATGTTCACCCTATTTTTCATGTATCCATGTTGAAGAAATATATTAGGGGTCATTCTCTAATGTTACCCATCGAAGAGATCAGAGTGCAGACTCCCTATCTTATGAAGAAGAGCCTATTGGAATAATGGATCATCAAGTCTGGAAGTTGAGGAGCAAAGAGATAGTTTCGATTAAGGTGTTATGGAGAAATCAGAAAGTTAAAAAAGCAACATGGGAATCAGAAGAGGATGTGAGAGCAAGGTACCCAAATCTATTTGATCTGGTGAAAGATGAGATGGAAGGTAATATCCTTGTATTACTCTTCCCATGTCCTAACTATGTTTGTAATCGTATTTGTCTGTGCCTCGTTCCATCATTTGGGGACAAATGATCCCAAGGCGATAATATAACACCTTGCCAAATTGTCCATGCATTAGTATCATTTATTTTGACTTCCTAAGTGAGTAAAGTTTAAACCCTATAGAATTTCCTTAATTTTGACTCTCTATCAAATGGGAAATTGAATGAGATTTTCGTCGATAAAAGATTTGCCCAAATCTGATACTCGGGAAAGAAGTTATGGCTAAATTTAAGTCCTAGTCCTAAATCACCATCATTTTGGTGGTTGGCGCATCGCGCAGGGGGTCTATTTAACAATTATCAAATTCTAGCATCCTAGCGTGATTTTGGCACGTCACGCTGAAGTTCCAAGTCCTAACTAGTGGGACAACACAATGACTCTACGTCACGATAACCCTAAAAATCCCATTTGTCAATTTCCAATGAGCCACCATGATTGTGGTGCATCGCGGTGGCCCATAAAATTGAGCTCCCATTTATATTTTTATTTCATCTTATTAAGGGTATATTAGGTATTTTCTACCCCCTTATCAGCTTAAGACGAGATTATACTACCAAGTGACCTCACTATTCATACTTTCTTCAAGTATTTACAAGAACACGCTCTAGGGTTTTAAACTAAAAACTCAATTAACTCAATATTCAATCATGGGTTTTCAAAATAGAGTAAAGATTTGGAATTCCCAAACCGTAGGCTTCAAGAATTGAGGTGCGTGGGGTTTATCCTAAAAACTACATGGGCTTGTAAATGCAAAAACATGATTTAAAGATTATCAAGCATGAATTTTAGAAAGGGGTTTTGGAATATATGATTTTATAATGCATTATGAACATTTAATTGTATTGTTGGTTTGGTCTTTAGGCCTTTCCCCCTTAAATTGATTTAAATCTATATGAATATATATGATGTTGAAGATTTGATAGAGAGAATTATTATTGAAATCCCTCTATTTGATGATTTAGAGTTAATGGACTTGTTGGGAATGATTTAAGATGCTTGTTTAATGTTTTAGATGAGATCTTTACGATATTTAAGTATTTAACATGATTTTGATGATGATCAGAGGGAGTTTCTTGATATGATTTCATTCTTGTGTTAAAAATAAAGAATTGCATGTGATGGATATCTTTGACATGACCACCTTGTGTGTTTGAAATATTAAAAAAAAGAGTTTCTTGCATATGTTTACATGAGCTTTAAGAAAGAGTTTCTTTGAACTAATTTACTGATACAGTGGTCCAAGATTTATTTTTTGAAACAGATACTATTACATGCTAATAATGTCTTAGAGAATGTGACTTGCAAGTCAATGGTATGACGATACCATAAGATGTATGCCATAACAGAGTATGTTTTTTTAGAGTTTGATTTCATAGAATGCATGTTTTAAAGAGTTAAAATTGGGCTTAAAGAGGCTTAGGTGGTTACCCAAATAAGGTTTGAGTTCAAGTAACTCTTAACCTAAAACCATGATTTGCTGATTCGGGTATATTATTTTACGTTGGCGATGGCCGTGTGGCATAGCAGACTCAGAGACTCCAACTCTTATGGCACACTTGGGTTGGGGGCTTCCCCACTGAGTCAATGGATGATTCCATATATCCTATGGAATTTTAGAGTTGTAGGGTTTACCACCTAGCACGAAAGTAAAACAAAGAGTGTCATAGAGTTTAGATAATTTTTCAGAGTCTTTCAAAAATGCCGATGAAATTTCTTACTATATGATATGTTTATGAAGTATTTTAAATTGCTCTCATATATGTTGAATAGAAATTATTATTTTGAATTCGCTCTGTGTACCAGTACAATTGTATTAACCCCTACCTCTCAAGTTTGGAGGCTTAGTCTAGGGGTCTAACTAATCAGTAAAGTATCTAAGGAGAAGTGATCCGTGCAGTGGTGAGCCTTCTTTGTTTCAGAAGGGTTGTCATTTTAGATTATGTTATTCCTTTGTTTTGGTCTACTGGGGGGCTTATCCCATCTTTTCAGATAGTTATCTTTAGATCATGTAGTAGATATTTCTAATACCATTCCAGAAGTTTTTTAGTTGATTTTGGATTTCATTCCGTATGGTTAAACTGAATCCAGAGTATAACCATGTTTCTCTATTAGATTATAATTCCGTATTTTTTTTTATTATATAAATTTTGTGCATGATTATCAGATCAAATAGAGTAGGACATCCGGGCCTTCATTATTCGGGATGTCCTTCATGGCCATGCTCTAGTTTGGGTTATGACAAACTTGGTATTAGAGCACAGTTTATGGTCCCATTGTGTCTATGAAATCACGTCGGGTAGAATCTTGTTTATAGGTATGTATTGCGCCACACTTATAAGCAAGAGGCTACTAGGAAATTAGGAATGTTTCTCTTCTTTGTGGTTTAGTTAATGCTTCAAAGTTTGAATTGTCCCCTAATCAATGCTCTCCTGTGTTTTAGAAAAATAATCATGCCTCCCCGTCGTACTATCGATCAGAATGCACAGATAGATAAGGTTCGTCCCACTTATAGGATGAGGACTCAAAACAGAGCTTAGACTTTGGAGATTGATGCTACTCCGAGAGTCCCACCTACTCCCAGCATATATAGGGCACCTAGAGCTCTCCGGATGAGGACTAACCGCACCCATCCTCGTAAGAGAGAGGTATCTAATACAGAATTTAGATAGTCCACTCATATGCTTGCACAGTTGGTAGCCACACAGACTCAATGGTCGGAAGATATTAGGTCTGCATCTGTTACATCTAAGGATACAATAGTGGGCTAGTTCATGAGAATGAACCCGCCTAATTTTACTGGTACCAAGGTAGAAGAGGATCTACAGGAGTTTATGGATGAGATGGAGAAGATATTTAAGGTGATGTATGTAGATGGGGTAGAGGGGGTTGAGTTAGTAGCTTACCATCTTAAATATGTAGCAAACCAATGGTATAACGAGTTGGAAGATTCAAAGGGTGAGAGTGTTGAGCTCACAGTTTGGGTCGAGTTCATGGAAGCCTTCCTCGATCGGTTCTTTCCTCTCGAGCTGAGAGAGGCCAAAGCTGAAGAGTTTGTGAATCTAAAGTAGGGAAAGATGAGTGTCTAGGAGTACACTCTTTGGTTAAACCAACTATCCCATTATGCTCTAGAGATGACTAGTAACATGAGAAACTACATGAGGAAATTTGCATCCAGCCTTTCGGATGACTTAGTACTTGAATGTCAGTGAGCAATGTTGAACTGGGACATAGATTTTTCTAAACTATCAGTCCACATGTACCAAGTTGAGGAAAAAAAAAATTGATGAATCTATTGAGAAGGACAGGCTGGCAAAGAGGGCCAATACAGCAGACCAGAGCCACAGTCAGCAGCAGAGTGAGAATTGGGGTAATAAATGGCAGCCAGTTCTCCAGTGTCCAGACCACCAGTCGGATAGTGCCCCCAAGATTTTTAGTCCAGGAAAGGGTCGAGGATGTAGGGTTCGCAATCTTAAAAAAGTGTATCTCAACCTATCGAATATACCTACGCTATGAGAGATATGGGAGGAACTATCCAGGGAGATGTCAGTTTGGCGCTATGGTGTATTATTTGTGCAGCCAGCCAGGTCATATCCAGATAGACTATCCAGCAGCAAAGGGTAATGTTGGTGGAGCCAAGTCACAGGCTAATTCTTCTGCACCAACATCGCCTCAGAAGGGTGCCAATTTAGCTGCCAGAAGTGGCCGCAACTGGTTGTACGCCTTGACCAACTGCCAAGAGGTAGAGGCCTAACTGGATGTAGTTACGGGTATGTTGCAAATTTTTTCCCTTGATGTATATGTGTTACTTGATCCTCGGTCTACCCTATCTTATGTGACACCTTATGTGGCTGTTAGTTTTAGGTTCGAGCCCGATATGATTGCCGAACCTTTTTCTGTTTCTACTTAGGTGGGAGATTCTATTATGGCTAGAAGGGTGTATAGAAATTGTTTGGTGACTGTTTGTGAAAGGGAAACTATGGTAGACCTCGTAGACTTAGACATGGTTGATTTTTAGGCTATTCTAAGGATGGACTGGCTCCATTCGTGTTATGCCATGTTAGATTATAGAACCTGAAAGGTTACTTTTCTTCCCGGATAAACCAGTAATAGAATAGGAGGGACATTCTTTAGCACCTAGAGGCACTTTATATCTTACCTCAGAGCTCATAAACTTATTTCTAAGGGTTGCTTGTATCATCTTATTCGGGTTAAAGATTCGAATACCAAAAGCCTTTCTCTTTAGTCTGTCCCTGTGGTGAATAAATTCCCAAAAGTTTTTCCAAATGATCTCCCAAGAATACCACCTGATAGGGAGATAGATTTTGGTATTGATTTGTTGCCAGACACCCTTCCCATTTCTATTCCACCATATAGAATGGCTCCTGGAGAACTGAAAGAGTTGAAAGAACAGCAAAAAGTTCTTCTAGAAAAAGTTTTCATCCATTCTAGTGTTTCTCCGTGGGGTGTACCTATACTCTTCGTGCAAAAGAATGATTGTTCCCTGCGTATGTGCATAGATTACCGCCAGTTGAATAAGGTCACTATTAAAAATTAATATCCTCTCTCTAGAATTGATGACCTTTTTAACCAACTTTAGGGTGCTAGGTGTTTTTCAAAGATAGACCTTCATTTGGGATACTATCAGTTAAAGGTTAGAGAGTTAGATATTCCCAAAACAGTCTTCTGAACCAGATACGATCATTATGAATTCTTTGTCATGTCCTTTGGGTTGACTAATGCCTCTGCAGCTTTCATGGATCTGATGAATAGAGTGTTCCATCAGTTTCTAGACCTGTTTGTGATAATTTTCATTGATGATATTCTAATTTATTCCAAGAAAAAGGAGGACCATGCCAATCACCTCCTAATCATCCATCAAACTCTTAAAGATCAGAGGTTGTATGCAAATTTTTCCAAGTGTGAATTCTGGCTTAATGCTATTGCTTTCTTGTGGCATATTATGTCTAGTGACGGGATTAAGGTTGATCCCCAAAAGGTTGAGGCTGTGAGAAAATGGACCAGACCTACGACTCTAACTGACATGTAAAGCTTCTTGGGTTTGGTGGGGTATTACAGAAGGTTCATAGAGAGTTTCTCTTCCATATATTTACCTCTCACTAAGTTGACACAGAAAAAGGTAAAGTTTGTGTGGTTTGACTCCTTTGAGAATAGTTTTGAGAATTTAAAAGATAAGTTGACAACTGCTCTTGTGTTGACTCTTTCAGAAGGTACGGAAGGGTTTGTTATGTACTGTGATGTGTCCTGTGTGGGACTTGGGTGTGTACTTATGCAGTATGGTAAAGTGGTGGCTTATACATCTAGGCAGTTAAAAGTGCATGAGAGAAATTACTCCACCCATGACTTAGAGTTATCGGTTGTGGTGTTTGTGCTTAAAATCTGGCGGCATTATATTTATGGGGTACATGTTTATATATTTACTAACCACAAGAGTTTACAGTATGTTTTCTCACAGAAAGAAATAAACCTCAAGCAAAGACGATGGTTGAAACTTTTAAAGGATTATGATGTAAGCCTTCGCTACCATCCGAGGAAGGCAAATGTGGTAGCCGATGCCCTTAGCAGGCTATCTATGGACAGCCTTTCGCATGTTCAAAAGGGGAAGAGGGAGATAGTGAAGTATATTCACCAACTTGAAAATCTAGGAGTGCAACTCTTCAATTTCAAAGATGGGGGAGTGGTTGTTCATGAGGTATCTAAGTCTTCCCTTTGTGTTGAAGTTAAAGAAAAGCACATTAAAGATCCTATCTTAATGCAGATCAAGAAAGATATGGGTCGACAAAAGGTGATGTCTTTTGAAATTGGTGGTGATGGAATTTGAGATATCAGGGTAGATTATGTATGCCAGATATAGATGGGTTATGAAAGAGGATCCTTGATAAAGCTCATACTTTGAGGTATGTTGTTTACCCAGGCTCTACTAAGATGTATCATGACTTAAAAGCTATATATTGGTGGAATAATATGAAGCATGATGTGGCTAACTGTGTTGCTAAGTGTTTGAATTGTCAAAAAGTGAAAGTAGAGGAAATAAGGCCAGGTCATACTTCCCAAGAGATAGCTTTTCCCTTGTCGAAATGGGATATGATCAATATGGACTTCATCATGGGAATTTTGAGGTCCCAAAACCAGTATAACTCTATTTGGGTAATTGTTGACAGGATGACCAAGTCAGCTCACTTCCTGCCTGTGAGGACTAATTACTCGGGAGAGGTCTACGCCAAGATTTACATTAAGGAGATAGTCCATCTGCATGGAGCACCTATGTCCATCATAGATAACCGAGGTATGTGATTTTCTTCACAATTTCGGAGATCTTTTTAGAGGGTTTTAGGTACTCAAGTGAACCTAAGTACGGCTTTTCACCCCCATACCGATGGGCAAGCTGAGCATACTATTCAAACCCTTGAGGATATGTTGCAGGAATGTATGATT
Source organism: Capsicum baccatum var. pendulum (assembly GCA_030864225.1). NCBI lineage: Eukaryota > Viridiplantae > Streptophyta > Magnoliopsida > Solanales > Solanaceae > Capsicum > Capsicum baccatum. The sequence continues at coordinate 131,554,942 of CM061557.1, forward strand.
GAATTCAAAGGTAGTTGGGTAGATCACTTTCCCTTGATAGATTTTGAGTATAATAATAGCTACCATGCCAGTATTAAGATGGCTCCATTTAAAGCTTTGTATGGGAGAAGATGTAGATCGCCGATAGGGTGGTATAAAATGGGTGAGACTCAATTGTTTAGGCCTAACCTTGTTCACCAGGCAATGGAGGACGTGAAGATCATTAGAGAATGACTTAAGACAGCCCAGAGTAGACAGAAATCCTATGCTGATATTAGAAAAAGACAGCTAGTATTTAGGGTTGGTGATTGGGTATTTCTCAAAGTTTCTCCTATGAAGGGAGTCATGTATATCGGAAAGAAAGGAAAGTTGAGTCCTATCTATATAGGACCATACCATATTGTGAGAAGAATAGGTGAAGTTATGTATGAGTTATAGTTGCCTACAAATCTAGGTTCTATTCACTCGGTGTTTCATGTATCCATGTTGAAGATATGTATTGGGGACCACTCTCTAGTGTTACCCATAAAAGAGATCAGAGTGTCAGACTCCCTATCTTATGAAGAAGACCCTATTCCAATATTGGATCATTAAGTCTGGAAGTTAAGGAGCAAAGAGATAGTTTCGGTTAAGGTGTTGTGGAGAAATTAGAAAGTTAAAGAATCAACTTAGGAATCAGAAGAGGACATGAGAGTAAGGTACCCAAATTTATTTGATACGGTGAATGATAAGACAAAAGGTAAGATCCTTGTCTTACTCTTTCCATGTCCTTAATATGCTAGTAATTGTATTTGTTTATTCCCCACACTATTATTCGGGGATGAATGATCCGAAGGGGGGATAATGTAACACCCCGCCAAATCATCCATGTGTTATTCTCATTTATTTTGACTTCCTAAGTGAGTAATGTTTAAACCATATAGAATTTCCTTAATTTTGACTCTCAATCAAGTGGTAAATTGAATGAGCTTTCCATCGATAGAAGATTTCCCCAAATCTGATACCCAGGCAAGAAGTTATGGCCAAATTTAAGTCCTAGTTGTAAAACACCGCCATTTTGGTGCTTGGCGCTTCGCAGAGGGGTCTATTTAATAATTGTCAAATTATAATAGCCTAGCGCAGTTTTGGTGCATCGCGCTGAAGTTCCAGGTCCCAACTAGTGGGACAACGCAATGGCTTTGCATCGTGGTGACCCTAAAAATCCCATTCGTCAATTTCTAGTGAGCCACCGTGATTGTGGCTCATTGTGGTGGCCCATAAAATCAGTCTCCCAGTTATATTTTTATTCTATCTCATTAAGGGTATATTAGGTATTTTCAACCCCTTATCAGCTTAAACACTGGATTATACTCCCAAGTGACCTCATTATTCATACTTTCTTCAAAAATTTACAATAACACTCTCTAGGGTTTCAAACTAAAAACCCAATTAACTCAAGATTCAACTGTGGGTTTTCAAAATTGAGTGAAGATTTGGAATCCCAAAACTGTAGGCTTCAAGAATCATCCATCAAATTTCTAAATTGAGGTACGTGGGGCTTATCCTAGAAACTACATGGTCTTGTTAACGCTAGAACATGATTTAAAGATTATCAAGCATGAATTTTAGAAAGGGGTTTTGGAATATATGAATCTATTATGCATTATGAACATTTAATTGTATTGTTGATTTGGTCTTTAGTCCTTTCCCCCTTAAATTGATTTAAACCTATATGAATGTGTATGATGTTGAAGGTTTGATAGAGAGCATTATTATTGAAATCCCTCTCTTTGATGATTTGGAGTTGATGAACTTGTTGGAAATGATTTAAGATGCTTGTTTAATGTTTTTAAGGGGATCTTTTCAATATTGAAGTATTTAACATGATTTTGATGATGATGATGAGAGGGAGTTTCTTGATATTTTGTTCTTGTGTTAAAAAGAAAGAGTTGCATGTGATGGATATCTTTGACATGGCCACCTTGTGTTTTTGAAATGTTGAAAAAGAGAGTTTCTTCCATATGTTTACATAAGCTTTAAGAAAGAGTTTCTTTGAACTGATTTATTGATACGATGGTCCCAGATTTATGTTTTGAAATGGAAACTATTATATGCTAATAATGTCTTAGAGAATGTGACTTACAAGTCAATGGTAAGATGATACCATAAGTATGTATGCCATAACAAAGTATGTTTTTTCAGAGTTTGATTTCAGAGAATGCATTTTTAAAGAGTTAAAACTAGGCTTAAAGAGGGTTAGGTGGTTACCCGAAGAAGGTTTGAGTTCAAGTAACTCTTAATCTAAAATAGTGATTTATCAACCGGGTATATTCTTTTACGTTGGCGATGGCAGTGTAGTGTAGCAGAGTTAGAGACTCTAACCCTTACGGAACACTTGGGTTGGGGGATTCCCTGCTGAGTCAATGGAAGATTCCATATATCCCGTAGAATTTCAGAGTTGAAGGGTATACCACCTAGCGTAGAAGTAAAACAAAGAGTATGATAGAGTTCAGATGATTTTTCAGAGTGTTTCAGAAATGCCCATGAGATTTATTACTATATAATATGTTTATGAAATGTTTTCAATTGCTCTCATATATGATGAATATAAATTATTATTTTGGATTTGCTCTGCATACTCATAACGCTCAAACTACACCTCTCTTACAAGAATATAAGTGATCGTTGTCAATATATAGACCAACTAGGTTTGGATCGAATCCCACAGGGAATATGGTGTGAATTTGAGTTATTTGCGGGTTAATCAACTGGTAGTTATCAGTTTCCTATGAATGGGGGTTTTTGGAAAGGTAACAAATAATTACTTCTCAATTCAGTGTTTGAAATCAATATGATAAGGAAAACCATAGTTATGTTCACTATGAGTGTTGGGATTTGACAGACGCTAGTAACGGTTGAAGATTCTTGTGGTAGGTAGAAACAGCAGACTATCCTTGTCGAAGTTATGTATAAATGTTTTTCAACCTATTTAGATATTTAACCACCTAATTCTCTCAAACTTTGGGAATTTATATTTCATAACAGGATGTTATCTCAAGTTAATTAATCTTATTACAGCATTAATTATTAAATGGAAGTTTGATGCTTCCAAGTCCCTGTTGATAATTCACTTCTTACTAGGGTTGATTTCTTATCTCAAGAAAATCACTAGTAAGCAAGGCCTATTGTTTGCAACCAATAGTCAGAGTATAAAATAGTGGAATTAACAATCAGTTTCTACCACCGTTAGAATCTTGAACACTTATATGTTACAAAGCCAAACCCATAGATCCCACAACTCGGGTTAAGGGGATTTATCTACTCATAATAAAATAATCATGACAACAAGTTGAATTCATAGTTTGATATATGAACTTACAGCAAGATGAATAGCAACAAGTGTTTCTCAGATTTGATTCACAGTATAAAATCCCAGGACAATTGTAATGTAATAATCTCTCCAAAAATAGTTGTAAAGTTTAAGTCAGAAAACTAGAGAGAAGAGATTCTCAAAACGTTAGTTCCCTCCCCCCACCCCCACCCCTTTTATTAGAAAACCCTAACATATGCTTTAAATACTTCAGCCTAATTATGGAAACAAAATTATAGATCACATTATTTTCTCGGACAAGCGACGACCTGTGTGATGGCTTATCAAGAGTCTGACGACTTATCAAGAATGTCGTCAGCTCTTGTTCACTTTTGACAATCTCTGCCTTAGTTTGACGATGAGATGTGATGGCTTATCAGACATGTGATGACTTATCAGAATTATCGTCGCTTCTTCACTTCAAATCCTATTCCCTGCCTAAGCCTAACAATGAGCCTGACGGCTCATCACACTTTTGACAGCCTATCACAAATGTCATCATGAATTCCAGCTGAAGCTTATTCTCTTTCTAAGGCTGACAGCAACTCTGATATCTTATCACAAGGATGATGACTTATCAAACAAATCGTTAGCTATACTTCCCTCTCTACTTGCTCAGAAATCAACTCTTTTACTTCCATTATTGTTGGTTTTCTTGCATCTTGACTTTTACTGCAATATCAGATAGAAAACAATCAAAAGCAACAAAAATTGCTTAAGACTTTGCAATTATTCTTAATTAAAAGCCTCAAATGTTTTAGCATCTGCTCACACATCAACACCCTCAACTTAAAATAATTACTTGTCCTCAAGCAACTATAACACAACCAAGAGGATACAGAGTACATTCGGCAGTCAACGATTCATATTATCTCAAAACATCTTCACCATCTCCAAGGTCAATTAATTTAAAACAACAACTGTGCATATTATTGAAGAACAACAATGTGACACACAGGAATCAAGATATGGCATCAATTCAGCAACAACAACCATGCATGTACCAAGATTACACTATCCAAACAAGTTAGCAACTAGCAACGTAACCAGTGTACCCTCATTACAAAGAAGTCCCACTTTACTTATATTAGACATCACATATGTTACCATGGGTACAATCAAAAGACACTCACTCTTAGAATGAAGTTCCAATCAATGTATGCCAAATACCATAGGATTGCCCTTATTTTCATTACCAAGATTTTCAGATAGGTCAGCTAGGATCGCTATAGGTCTTCTCTTTGGCTTGTAATATAGGCTAGGGGTTGGTATGATACTCGATGATATTTAAAGTGACTAAGTCTCCTTGACACTACACTAGCTTATGGGGTCTCACTTATTAAATTTTTTCTATTCTTCTCTTTTATTGATCACACATATTCAGGATGGGTGCGGTCTTTTCTACAATCACTTCTTCTTTTTAACAATATTTTTTCTTGTTCTTTTCCAATGCACCCAGCTTTTTCTTCTTTTCTTTTATTCTACCTTTCTTCATACTCATTTTATATCACGCATCCCTATGATAGCCACCCTCACCTTCGGCCATTTGCCTAAGTCAAGGTGCATAGTGTCCAAGGAGGACCAGGGCCAAAATAGGTTCATTATGATATAAATGAGATGGTGATAGGCATCATAAAAAAATAGGCTATTTAGGCTCAAAATAAGGAGCAAGGGATATTATCCATATAGGGAAGGTTATTTATGCTAAAAGTGGACTAATATAAATAACGGCCTATGATTCTTTCCTAACTGTTATCCTATAACCAAGGCAAGACAAATTGGGTAAGTTCTAGATTTTACACACAATGGGAACTAGGTAGAATATCACACACACATGGTACAAAGGTACATCACAAGCTACTACCCATTCAGTTCATGCAATTGTTTAGCAATGGTTATCATGTCACTAGTAATAATACCATAACAAGATGCACAGTGGTCACATACAAATGCATATCACACAGTTATAAAATAGACCTTTAGAGAGGTGTTCAAAAATCAACAAAAACATGTTAACTGCCTAAGGTACTTGTATTTCTCCTAGTCAACTACAACATTTTACAACAAATCATAATACGCCTAAACATGTTGGCTCTACTAGGAACAAGACTCTGCAAAAAAGAGGCATGGCAACAAAAACCCCAAGAGGACATCAACACCCACAAGTAGCCGCACCATCTACTTAAAATCATGAAATGTCCCCAATGTGTCAAACCAAAACAAGAGAGTTATAAATATACCTGTGGCATCATGGGTGCGAAGATCTGATGTCAATCACGTAATATGAATACAAACAAAAAATACCTTGGGTTTCCTCCCAAGTAGTGCCTGATTTATTATCGCGGCATGACTAGGTTATCTTGACTACTTAGAATTCATTAAGATACCTTAAAAGTGCTTCATCCTTTATCCCTCCACTTAGATGATTTGAATTGTTGGCCCATCTTTCGATATTTATATCTTTTAGGTGTGTTGGGAAAATATGAAAGAATGATAAGGAAAGTTCTATCACGCTACTTTGAAAACTTAAAACGCTTTTCTAATTTTGTATGGGCTAATTTAGCAACGGTGAGAATCTTAAAAATCCTTTAAGTAGACATTGATCTTTAAGCTTCTTAGCCTTCAAGATTAGGGTTTTATTATACCCTTTCGGCATGACAAACTACAAAATATAGGAATTTTCCTCCTCATTTTTAAAATTCATCATTTGCTTGGGTGATTCGGCTTTCATCATATCCACCAAGCATAATATTGAAAAGTGATTTGAGTGAGGTCTTCTTCCTAATATTGAAGTTGCATCCTTCTCGACCTTTTCACCCCGAATTGGGCTAAAGTCTTTATAAGAGACTGGCTTGGTTTCTTCTTTTACCTCTAGCACTATTTCCTCAACCTTGGCATCATCTCTCATCGTTGGTTTGGTTGGTTGGGAAATCATCAAAGGTTTCTCAACATCAATATAAGGTTCTTGCTCCTTATCTTCATACTCTTCCATTATTTTAAATGATTCCACACACAAGATATCATCTAAACATAATATAGAAGAATGCTTTGAATGATTGACCTTTATATCTATCTCCTTATGAATGATTTGCTTCATGTATTAACATATATCACATACGATATCATACATTTCTTTCTGTAGATCCAATATTCGTTGAAATATATCTTTAATTCCACTTTTACCGGTGTTTTGTTCTTCTTTTTCTTGACCATAAGACCTATCAAACTCATAAGAAGAACTAGAATTTGGGTTAGCGCAATAGGGGGAGAGAGCATTTGGGCAATCACTCCAATGTCCATCTTGACAACCACATAAAGAACAATCATACTCCCGGTAGGATAGACATGGTGCACATATCTCTCTTTGGGGAGCATATCTACAATCTTGCCAAAAGTGAGGTCCATCATAATATGGACATGGATCATCAAGATAAGATTTCCAACCACCAAGATCATAGTCATTCCACGATGCTATAGTAATAAGTAAACTAAAATAAAAATCTACCTAACACAAGAAACAAAACAGGTAGGCTTAAATTCTAAACCAACTCAATACGCCAAATTGTTCCTCGGCAATGGCACCATTTTTTATAATGCTCAAACTACACCTCTCTTACGAGAATATAAAAGATTGTTGTCAATATATAACCTAACTGTGTTGGGGTCGAATACCCCAGGGAATATGGTGTGAATTTGAGTTATGGCGGGATAGCAACTGGTAGTTATCAGTTTCCTGTGAATGGGGTTTTTGGAAAAGTAACAAATAATTACTTCTCAATTCAGTGTTTGAAATCAATATGATAAGAAAAACCATAGTTATGTTCACTGTGGGTGTTGGGATTTGATAGACGCTAGTAACGGTTCAAGATTCTTGTGGTAGGTAGGAACAGCAGACTATCCTTGTTGAAGTTATGTCTAAATGTTTCTCAACCTATTTAGATATTTAACCACCTAATTCTCTAAAACTTAGGGAATTTATATTTCATAACAGGATGTTATCTCAAGTTAATTAATCTTGTTACAGCATTAATTATTCAATGGAAGTTTGATGCTTCCAAGTCCTTGTTGATAATTCACTTCTTACTAGGGTTGACTTCTTATCTCAAGCAAATCACTAGTAAGAAAGGCCTATTGTTTGCAACCAATAGTGAGAGTATAAAATAATGGAATTAACAAGAAGTTTCTACCACCGTTAGAATCTTGAACACTTGGTTATGTTACAAACCCAAATCCTTAGATCCCACAACTCGGGTTAAGGGAATTTAGCTACTCATTACAAAATAATCAAGACAATAAGTTGAATTTATAGTTTGATATATGAACTTACAACAAGATTAATAGCAACAAGTGTTTCTCAGATTTGATTCACAGTAGAAAATCTCAAAACAATTGTAATAATCTCTCCAAAAATAATTGTAAAGTTCAAGTAAGAAAACTAAAGAGAAAAGATTCTCAAAAGGTCAGTCCCCCCCTCCCTTTTATTAGAAAACCCTAACATATATTTTAAATACTTCGGCCTAATTATGGAAACAAAATCATAGATCACAGTATTTTCTTGGAAAGGTGACAATGTGTGTGATGGCTTATCAGGAGTCTAACAACTTATCAGGAATGTTGTCAGCTCCTCTTCACTTTTGACAATCTCTACCTTATGTTGACGATAAGACATAATGGCTTCTCAGTAATGTGATGACTTGTCAGAATTATTGTCTCTTCTTCACTTTAAATCCCATTCCCTATCTAAGCCTAACGACGATCCTGACAGCTTATCACACTTCTGACGGCCTATCACAGATGTTGTCACAAATTCTAGATGAAGCTCATTCTCTTTCTAAGGATGACATAAAATTTGATAGCTTATCATAAGGATGACGACTTATCAGATAGGTCGTCAGCTATACTTCCCTCTCTACTTGCTCAGAAATCAACTCCTTTACTTCCATTATTGTTGGTTCTCTTGTATCTTGACTTTTATTGCAATATCAAATAGAAAACAATCAAAAATGATAAAATTTGCTTACGACTTTGCAATTATTCTTAGTTAATAGCCTCAAATGTGTTAGAATCTACTCACACATCATATACCAATACAATTATATTGACCCCTACCTCTCAGGTTCGGAGGCTCAGTCTTGGGGTCTGGCTAATCAGTAGAGTATCCAGGGAGAAGTGATTCGTGCAGTGGTGAGCCTTCTTTGTTCCAGAAGTTCTGTCATTTCAAATTATGTTATTCCTTTGTTTTGGTCTACTAGGGGCCTTGTCCCATCTTTTCAAACAGTTATCTTTAGATCATGTAGTAGAGATTTCATAAACTATTCCAGAAGTTATTTAGTTGATTATGGATTTTATTCCATATGTTTAAACAGAATCCAGAGTATGAACATATTTCTATATTAGATTATAATTCCGATTTTTATTTTATTATATAAATTTTATGCATGATTACCAGATCAGATAGAGTAGGACGTTCGGGCATTCATGGTTTGGGATGTCCGTCACAGCCAGGCCTTAGTTCGAGTCGTGACATTAATAATATAAATTTCTCAACTCTACTCTATGATAAAAACTGATGAAATGTCTATGTTTTTTGAAGTATGAAAGCTCACCACTTTACCATAACAAACCAACAAACTAAATCGATCCACTCGAACCAACAAACTGAGTCGATCCACTTAACTCTGCACAAGAAAAGTAGAGGTATCTTTGGATCCTACATTGCGTGGGGATACAATGTCTGGAGATGACTAGTAAGGTTAAAACAAGTATGTACCTCAAGTATAAGGGTAACGGAATGTTATGATCAATAATCCAAAACCATTCAAAACTAATGCACATAATCAAATACATATACATATATACACACACATATATATATCACATGCCAAGATAGGAAACAAGGCTTAACATGTACTTTAAGACTTCAGCCTAGATTGTGTAGGTCAACCATCATAACATAAGAATGGACCCACAGGTTATATTAGCCCAGCTTTTCCCCAGCTGGCAGGGCCTCAGTTCGTATGGCTGCACGAATCAAAGGGTATATATCTGCACTATGGGGACCTTGAACCTCATGGCATATCAAGGTGACACAAGCATAAAATTATGTAATATAATGTAGAGGAATTTAACCTCCCAATAAAATGATAGTAATAAGAGGAACTCGAACCACCCAATCGTATAGACTCCTGCATTGGCATCTGTGGTTTCCACTATTGGTCCCTCGAGAGCTCCACTTTTATGACTCAGCTACATAACCCTCATTAAAGCCTAATTAAAACAATTATCACACATTACCATTCATTAAACCACATTACACATTAAGGCATACATTGTTGGTATTGTCATACCAACTACACTTGCAAGGTAACATCAACATGCCAAACCAATTATCATTAGTTAGGGGAATTCACAAACCCTTTGGTTCAACAATACATTAGCTTAGGGAATCACATAACCCCATAAGCTTTAATTAAAAATCATTATGATTTATTAACTTTCACATTATGCAATAGTTCAAGAGTAGTCATTATGCATACTTTTTATTGTCTAAACCAAATTCACAGTATGGGGTTGAGGTCATAACCATTCCAAAAGTTACAAGTTTAGGGAAAATTATAATTTCTTAGTTCATTCACCGTACCCATGCACCCATAAGTTCAAAACCACAATTAAAGCATGAATAATCATGTGTAAACCATGGGAAAACATTGTTCAATCAATAAGCATTCAAAACCCTCAACCCTTGTTTCAAAACCAACATAAATATCTGATAATTAATACTTTAAAACATATGTTTTTTAACAAATTAACAATGAGGGAAGATTAACATGCCTGAATTTTTTAAGTTTCATGAAAAGAATTCATTCATTGAGCCCTTGGATGGCCTATTTCTTTGAAACCCTAAGTATGGCTGCTTAAGAGAATTTAACAGAGCTTTTGAAGTGTTTGAGTACGATATGAATGAAAAATAAGTCCCTTAAATTTTTTGTGAACGTGGATTTTTAATTGGTTGAGAGAGAAATTGTACAAAGTTCCCATAAATTAAAAGCTGGAATTTAGTCATCAGTGACTTTGTGTCACTATATGACTCATATAGACTCATTACGACTGGTCACCATAAGTTGTAGCCAAGATAGTCTCCAAGGAACTTACAATCTATTGACCTTATTACTCAACCTATATGACTCATAATGGGACCCTGCGACTCATAGGGTCCAGTTGTAGTCAACCCAGCAACCATTTGGGGTATACACTGGACACCCTATGATTTGTACCCATTGATTCATAATGAGTGGTTACCACTCAGAGTTATCCACTCATACTCAGATAAAAAATCAGCCATATACTAACTGATTTGGTTATGATTTAAGTCTAATGACTCATCAAGACGCCCTATGACTCGTCAGGGGAGTCATAGACAGGACAGTGAGGATAAAATTAGAAATTTTCAAGGACTAAAAATCTGGGGCGTTACATCTACCATCTAGAATCGAGTAGAGATTTGTTTAATATTATGATGTTGTTTAATGTCCTGATGTTAGACTAATATTCTAATGTTGTTTAATGTTCCTTATGAATGATTATTGTTTGTTTTTTTATGCATGAGCATCGATGAATCAGAAATTATTTTTTATTTATGGTTGTTGTTACCTTCTTTAAATTCATTCTTACACCATTGCTCACCAACTTTAAGGAGTCAAGAAGACAACAGTTTAAAAATAGAAACATGAGAAGAACTTGCAAAGTTTAGACATTCCTTGGCCAAACCAAGGTCCTCATTATATCATAGGTCAGTTTGGGTTTTTTGGATTGGGTATGGGTTATAATTTAGGATGGATTAAATTATTCACAGATAAAATAAATTAAAAAGAACCAACCAATATGATATTGACACGCGTCCTCCCATAAATGAGAAGGGTATATTTGTACCTTTTCATTAATGACAAGGGTATATTTGTGCCCAAAGTATGATGGAGGATATATTTTTACCATTTATTAAATTTTGAATTATATATGTACCTTTTCATTAATGGCAAGGGTATATTTATACCCAAAGTATGACAGAGGATATAATTGTACTATTTATTAAAGTTCAAAGGTATATTTGTACTTTTTTGTTTTATTTTTTTTCCTTTCTGCATGTGTAATATCAATTTTTGACATGAATTATGTTTAGGGGTGTTAAAAGGGTAATTTGGAAAAGTTTTGGAATTTTTATAAGGGGTTTAAGGTCATTTTGGTTCCTTGAGGCAGTAAGGGTCCGCTATATCACTGTATCACAGCGGTTAACCTCTAGGATAATAGCGTAGCATGGAGCATAACCTCCACGATAGGGCCATGCCATACTGAGGTGTAAATTTTTCCCATTTTTTTACTTAGGAATAAGGGGATTTTGGTCTTTTCATGACTTATAAATATAAAATTGACCTTTTTCTCTTCAGTTAAAAAGATCAAACACTCTTATTCTCTTTTCTAACACCTAAACCAAGAAATCTTAAGGGTTTCACAATGCATTCATCATCTGGGCTTCAAACTTCAAATTAATTTTAAATTCTTATGTGTTTATAGCATGTTTCTCTTACCTAAACTTTAATTTTATATTATATCATGAATTGAAAAGATTTTCATATGATTTAAATTATGGGTTTTGAATTGGGTTGAGGGGTTTTGGTTGTTATTAATTGAATGACTTGTCCCATGTTTTAAATTAATTAATGATGCTTTAAATTGATGTTTTTAGAACTAAATTGGTATATTATTTAAAAGGTAGGAATGGGGAACATGAGTTTTCTCAAATTGGATGAATTTTATCTTGGAATTGTATGAACCTCAATGCATTTTGAAAATTTGATTTTTACTATGGAAAATGAATGGTTTAACCTACTTTTGAACCCACTGCATAGCATTAATGGATAAATGGATTTGGATGGCCTTGGTTGATTTTAATGGAACTTGGGAGTCAATATAGTTTTGTGGATTGGTTTGCATGTGTAATTTAGCTTACAAGCATATTGGTATGATGATACCAAGTGGTAAATGCCTTAATGAATGACTCCTGGGTTAATGGGTTGAATTTTCTGTAAATTGTTTTAATTTGGGCTTAAAGGGAGTTGTGTATCTCACCGTGAAGGTATAAGTCCTGAGTGTACAAATACTGGAAACCATATTTACCAACATTGAGGGTCTATAAGACTGTGTGCTAGAGAAACTTGACATATATATATATATATGTATATGTATATATATATATATATATATTATGTATAAAATATATTTATATATATATATATATATTATATATATATATATTTGGGATGGCTATTGCCTATGGTAGCTTTAGTTTTCCCTTGATTTCTATCCAGTTCATGAGGCTAACACGCACTAGGGCCCTTTCTGCAGGAGGAGTTGAACCCATATAGCCCATGGGTGCCTTTAGGATGGATCAAGATACATAGTCCAGGTTAATGGTTTTAAAACTCTCATGTTCATGATCCTTACCCTATCCCAATATCATATATATATATATATATGAATGTGAGCATATGATTTTGACTGATTTTGGACATAGAATTATGTTATAACTTTTCCTGAGTTAAATGTTAGTGCTTACCCCACTAACTATCCTAGGATGTTACATCATTTCATAATGTAGGGTCTGAAGACGCTTTTGTTGTTCCTGTGCAGTTTTAGGTGGATTATCATGCTCATTAAGTTGTTGTGAAGTGGTGAACCTCTATCCATTGGAAGGCCTTATCATTTCATTATTCCTTCTTTATTTACTCAATACTTTTGGATTCTTTTTAGTCATAGTCAAGGGCATATCTCGACTTAGCTATTATTCTGGTTTATAGGCTTTCATGGACAGATATGGGTTGATTGGTTATTGTTTAGATTCTTAGTTTCATTGAGTAAATTATTTTCCTTTTTATTATTGTTTAATTAGCTTTCGCATTATTATTATTATTATTATTATTATGCTCATTAAATTTGGTGTTGGGGGTGGTCTCTGATCCATGGTAGGATTGAGGTACCCACCACAACCAGGACCTAATTCGGGTCATGACAAGCTTGGTATTAGAGCACAGTTTATAGTCATTAGGTATCTTTAAATCCATTTCAAGTAGAGTCCCTTTTATGGGTGTATAGAATGTCATACTTATAAAAAGAAGTCTACAAGGCCTTTAGGAATTTTTCCTTTTTTAATGTTCTATTTTGGGCTATAGATTCTAGTGTTATGGAACTTTTCTAACTCCTGACTTTCTCACATTTTATATCATGCCTCTCTAAGGATCTGACATTTGTAGAAACTCTGCTGGGAAATCTGTCCTACCTAAGGATAATATAGAGAGGACTCACCCTATGTATGGAGTGTAAACTCGATCTAGGGTCCCAGCTTCAGATTATACTGCCCCGCGTGGAGTTCCACTTATCCTTACTAGTCCTCCTTGAGCTTCTTGGGGTAGTGATACATATGATCAGCTGCCTCAAGGGGACATCTCTAATGTGGAGTTTTATTGGTGTATTTATTTTCTTACTCGGTTGGTGACATCTCAGTCTCATCAGTCGTATTATGTTGGTTTTGTTTTTTTTGTATGATTTTAATCGGGTTGGACAGTTCATGAGGTTGAATCCCCCAACCTTTATAGGTTCTAAGGTTGATAAGGATCCTCATGGTTTTGTAGATGAGATGGAGAACATTTTTAAAGTGATGTATACTACTGATTCTGAAGGTGTAAAGTTTGTTGCACATCAGTTGAAAGATGTAGCTTATCAATGGTATGATAAGTGGTAGTAGTTAAGGGGTAATAATGTAGATCAGGTGGTATGGGATAATTTTAGGGTGCCTTTCTTGATTACTTATTTCCTCAGGAGTTGAAAAAAGCTAAGGTTGAGGAGTTTGTTAATTTGAAATAGGGTAAGATGAGTGTGAAAGAGTATGCCTTGAAATTTCTGTAGTTGTCTTGTTATACTCCATAGTTGGTGTCTAGCCAGAGATCTAATATAAGAAAGTTTTTTTTTGGGTTATCCCAAGACTTGGTATTGGAGTATAAGGCTGCAACTTGGTATTGGAGTATAAGGTTGTGACTTGGTATTAGAGTGTAAGGATGCAATGTTGAACAATGATATGGACATCTACAGACTTGTATTTTATATATAATAGGTAGATAATGAAAAGAAGAGACAGGCAGAGATGGGAGAAAGGCTGAATGAGAAGTTTACATATTCCAAGTAGGGTGAGGGTCAGTAGAATAGTGGGAAAGATGGTAGACATTGGACCAGGAAGAAAAACTGGGAAATTTGTATTTGTCTGCTAGTTCTCCCTATTCTAAGACTTTGGGCAATCATTATTTTCAGGCTAGCAGTGGTCCTAAGGCACAGGGTGCCTAGTATTAGGATAGTGGAGCTCAGCCAGCCCCACCTTATCTTCTTCGTTATTTATATAGGCAGCTTCATCATGGTTATTGTGAGGAGGAGAGGAATTAGTGTTATAATTATAGTCAGTTGGGTCAAATACAGCGGGATTGTCCTTTATCTAGAGTTTCCACTGGGATAATAAAGTTCTGGCTACCACATCTTCAGCTTTTGTGCCAAAGGGTTCTACCACTGGTACCGGTAATGGACAAAATAGCCTCTATGCACTTGCTACTCCCTAGGAATCTAAGGCATCCCTTGATGTTACTATGGGTATGTTATAGCTTTTTTCCTGTGATGTTTATTGTTTGCTTGATTTGGGTTCTACCCTTTCTTACATGATTCCTTATATGGTTGTGCATTTTTATATTGGTCTTAAAAGTTTTTCTGACACCTTTTTTGAGTCTACTCTGGTGGGTGATTCTATAGTTGCTAGAAAAATCTATAGGGGTTGTATGGTGTCTATCATTCATTGAGAGACATTGGTAGATTTGGTAGAGTTTGATATGGTGGATTTTGATGTTATTTTGGGGATGGATTGGCTTCATTCATGTTATGATTCTCTAGATTGTAGGACCCAAAAGTTCAGCTTTCACTTTCCTAATTATTCGGTATTAGAATAGTAGGGGAGTTCCTTAGTACCCAGACGCCAATTTATTTCCTTCTTTACAATTTGCCCCTGTGGTTAATGAATTTCCTGAAGTGTTTCTCAATGATCTTCCTAGAATTCCTTCCAATAGAAAATAGATTTTGGGATTGATCTTCTATCGGATACTCGTCCTATTTCTATTACTCCTTATAGGATAGCTCCAGCTGAGTTAAAGGATCTGAAAGAGTAATTGAAAAGATCTTCTTTATAAAGGGTTCATTCGTCCTAGTTTTTATTCGTGGGGTGCTCCTGTAATTTTCATGCAGAAGAAGGATAGGTCCATTTGGATGTGTATAGACTATCATTAACTGAATAAGGTAACAGTGAAGAATAAGTACCTCTTCCTAGGATTGATAACATTTTCGATCAACTTCAGGGTGCTAGATATTTCTCTTAGATTGATCTTTGTTTGGACTATCATTAGTAGAAAATTAGGGAGGTTAATATTCCCAAGACTTTTTTCTGAACCCGGTATGGTCCCTATAAGTTCCTAGTTATATCATTCACACTGACTAATGCTCCAGCTATGTTCATGGATCTTATGAACTGGGTATTTAGGAAGTTTCTAGATTTGTTGATAGTCTTTATTGATGATATTTTGGTGTATTCTAAGAGTGGGGAGGATCATACTAATCACCTTCAAATTGTATTATAGAATCTTAAGGATTAGAAGTTGTATGCTAAATTTTCTAAGTATGAGGTTTGGCTAAATATTGTGACTTTTCTTATGCATGTTATTTCTGGTTAAGGGATCAAGGATCCATAGAAAGTTGAGGTAGTTAAGAAATAGCCTAGACCCACAACTTCGATTGATATTAGAAGCTTCTTGGACTTGACTGGGTATTATAGGATATTCATGGAGAGTTTCTCATCTATTGTTTCTCAATTGACAAGATTGACTCAGAAAAAGATTAAGTTTTTGTGGTCCGATGCTATTGAAGGTAGTTTTGAGAAGTTGAAAGATAAGTTGACTTCTGCACCAGTTTTGATCCTACTCGAAGGTACTAATGGTTTTGTTGTGTTTTGTGATGCTTCCCATGTGGGATTGGCTGTGTTTTGATGCAGCATTGTAAGGTGGTAGCCTATACTTCCAAGCAACTTAGGGTTTATGAAAGAAATTATCTGACCCATGATTTAGAATTGGTGGTTGTGGTTTTTTCTTTAAAGATTTGATGTCATTATCTATATAGGGTACATTTGAATAACTATTCTGATTATAAGAGCTTACAGTATGTGTTTACTTAGAAGGAGTTGAATATCAGGCAGGGGCAGTGTATTGAGTTACTAAAGAATTATGAAATGAGTTTGCACTACCATCCAGGTAAAGCTAACGTTATTGTTGATGGTCTTGGTAGTTATGTATGGGGATTATGTTGATGAGAAGAAGAGAGGGTTGGTGAAGGATTTTCACAAGCTAGCTAACTTGGGAGTTTGTCTTTTAGACTCCGATAATGGGGGAGTGATTGTTCAAGGGGTGGTTAAATTATCTCTTAGAGAGAAGATAAAGGAGAAGCAAGCTTTGGATCCTATACTTATTTAGATTAAGGGTGATGTGGGTCAGCAGAAGGTTATAATAACAGTTATTATTCGAGCATTCATATGACACCTTTTGGGGCTCTTTATGGTAGGAGGTGTAGATCTCCTATTGGATGGTTTGAGGTTGGTGAGACTAGGTTGTTTTGCTCTGACTTGGTTCACCAAGCCATGAAGAAGGTAAAAGGTATTAGAAAATACTTAATACTATGCAAAGTCACCAAAAGTCTTATGCGGATGTGAGACAAAGGGAATTAGAGTTCAAAGTAAATGATTGGGTGTTCTTGAAGGTGTCTCCTATGAAACGATTCATGATGTTTGGGAATAAGGGGAAGCTCAGTCCTCGTTATGTTGGTCCCTATCATATTTTGAAGAAAATTGGGAATGTGGCATATGAGTTGGATTTGCCTACAAGTTTAGCTTTGATTTATCCTGTGTTTCATGTATCCGTACTGAAAAAGTGTGTGGCTGGTCATTCCTTGATAGTTCCTGTCAAGGATGATAATGTTACGGATTCCTTTTCTTATCAGAAAGTCCTGGTTTGAGATATTGGATAGCCAAGTTCGTAGGTTGAGGACCAAGGATGTAGCTTCAATGAAGGTTCTTTGGAGAAACCAAAAGGTATAATAAGCTACATGGAAAGTTGGGAAGATATAAAGGAGAAAAGGTAGACGAATCTACATGGGAAGATGAGGAAGATATGAAGTCCAAGTATCCATTCTCGTTCCCTGACTTGGATGAAAGTGCTTAAGCTGTGAGTTTTTTTTCCTCTTGACACTTTTTGAGTTGGTCATTTGATTCCAGTGTATTCTTGCTATTCTCATGCTAAAAGTATCCTAACTCATCATTTGGGAATGAGTGATCCTAAGAGGGGAAATATAAGACTCCTTAAATTTTCAATCATTTTATTTTTTACCTTCCCACGTTTCAAATATCGACTTTTGACTTGAATTGTGTTTAGGGATGTTAAAAGGATAATTGATAAAGTTTCAAAATTTTGGAAGGGGTTCACGTTCATTTTGGGACCCCAAGGTAGTAAGGGTTAGTGATATCAACGTGCCATGGAGGTTAATCTCCGTGTTAACCTCCGAGATAATGTGGCATGGAGGCTAACCTCCGCGATAAAGTTGTGCCATGTAGAGGTGTAAATTTTGCCCAATTTTGTTTTTTTCACTTTGGATGAGGGGATTTTGGTCTTTACACCCTTTCTACAATTTATAAACATAAAATTTACCTTTTCCCCTTCAGTTAAAAAGATCAAACACTCTTATTCTCTTCTCTAACAGCTAAACCAAGAAAGCTTAAGGGTTTCACAGTGCATACATCATCCGGGCTTCAAACTTCACATTGATTTCAAATTCTTGTGTGTTTCAAGCATGTTTCTCTTCCCTAAACTTTAATTTTATATTATAGCATGAATTGAAGGAATTTTTAGGTGATTTAAATTGTGGGTTTTGAAATTGGGTTGAGGGGCTTTGGTTGTTACTGATTTAATTACTTGTCCCATGTTTTAAATTAATTATTAATTCTTTAAATTTATATTTTTGGGACTGAATTGATGTATTGCTTAATGATATGAATGGGGGACATGGGTTTCCCCAAATTGGATGAATTTTTGCTTGAAATTGGCATTAACCTCAATCCGCTTTATGATCTTGGTTTTAAATATGGAAAATTGCATGGTTTAACTTGTTTTTTAACCTAATTCATTGCATTAATGGATATATGGATATAAAAATGGATTTGGATGGCCATGGTTTGGATTTTAAATAGAACTTAGGAGCCAATGTGGTTATGCGGATTTGTTTGGCATGTGTAATTTAGCTTGCAAGCATATTGATATGATGATACCAAGTGGTAAATGCCTTAATGAATGATTCCTAGGTTAATGTTTGGAATTATGTGCAAACTGATTTTAATTTAGGCTTAAATGGATTGTGTATCTCACCGTGAAGGTGTAAATCCCAGGGGGATGAACACTGGAAACCACATTTGCCAGTGTTGGGGATCTAAAAGACTGTGTGCATGAGACACACTTGATATATATTTTTGGGATGGCTATTTCCCATGGTGGATTTAGTTTTCCCTTGGTTTTTCTCTGGTTCGTGCAGCTAAAACGCATTATGGCCCTTTTAACAGGGGGAGTTGAACCCATATAGCCCATGGGTGCCTTTAGGTTGGACTGAGCTACACAGTCTAGGTTAATGGTTCTAAAAAACTCATGTTTTATATTATCCTGGCATCTTATATATATGCATATATGAATGTGTGCATGTGGTCTTGATTGATTTTGGATATGGCATTACGTTATCTCTTTCCCTGAGTTACATGCCAGTGCTTATCCCACTAACCGTCCTTGGATGCTACATCATTTCATGATGTAGGGTCTGAATAAATTTGGTTTCTCCTATGCAGTGTTAGGTGTATTAACACACTCGATAAGTTGTTGTGAAGTGGTGAGCCTCCATCCATCGGAAGGCCTTATCATTTCATTATTCTTTCTTCATTTACTCAGTACTTTTAGGTTTTTTTGGTCATAGTCAGCGGTATGTCCTGAATTAGCTATTATTTTGGTTTAGAGGCTTTCGTGGATAGATGTGTGTTGGTTGGTTATTTTTTAGACTCTTAGTTTCATTGATTTATTCATTCATCATCTTACTACAGTTTAATTGGCTTTCATATTATTATTTTTTTTTTGTGCTTATGAGATTTGGTGATGGGGGTAGTCTCCGGTCCATAGTTGGATTGAGATATTCATCACGTCCAGGATCTGGTTTGGGTCATGACACATCTTGAGTTTTTGATGGCACCCCGACTAC
Source organism: Capsicum baccatum var. pendulum (assembly GCA_030864225.1). NCBI lineage: Eukaryota > Viridiplantae > Streptophyta > Magnoliopsida > Solanales > Solanaceae > Capsicum > Capsicum baccatum. Next base: position 131,574,683 of record CM061557.1, read on the forward strand.
TCTTTATTTGCATTGAGATAATGTTGATTTCTTCTCCCTTTCTCGATCAACAATTAGTTTTTTTAGGAAAACTGACTGTCTTTCTTCTCTTTGAAGGGGGTGCAACTGATGTATCAGAAATATGTTTTGACTTCTTTAATAGTTCAGTTGGTGGTTTGGTACAAAAATCCTTAAAATATTTTGGTTCTAATTGAGAAACTGTTAGCTTACTAGCGGAAACTATTTTCCCATAGGGATCACCGGATGTGGTTGGTACAGATAATGCATCGGGATCATATGTTTCAATACTCACATAATTTTTCAAATCAAGCCTCTCAAATTCCTCAGTCAATACACAAAGTATCAGCAAAATAACTAAGTTATACGCAAACTATCAGTAAAATAACAAGACAAATAAAGCAAAGTTAAACATTAAATGTACCAGACAACCATTAGATGGTATTAGCAAATAACTGACAGGTAAATATGTATCCGATGTTGTTTGATATGTAAATATAAAATCTTATACATTATTATTAATGTATCATCAAGGTTAAACTTAGCAGAACACATGTATGGGTAAAAACACCAAAATTTAAATTGTGCTCAAGATTTACCTTACTAAACATCCCAGCGATCAACTTCTCATATTTGGGGTTGATTTTCACATCTGGATACTTAAGAATCCTTGGAATAAAGTTACCTTGATGGATAGCTATTACTTTGTCAACTTTGGAAGAATATCATGCATCCACACATTCAATGCGTATGGCATGACTCCTAAATGGTATAACCATTTTTCTATGAAAAAATCTTGTCTCACCAAATTCATCAGCTTCTTGAACACAATCTTTCCCCATGGAAAATGTTCATAACGACTATCCTCTACCATCTAAAAGTCTACTAGGCTAACTAGTGCATCATGTAATTGTGAAAACAAAAACATATGTATGAAATATAATATAGCCATGTGCAACACATCTCAATTATTGTCAAAAAATTTCTTTTTGAAACGTTGAACCAAACTGAGTTTGGTTATTCCAATTTTTTCCTTCAAAAAATACTCTTCCATCAAATTGGATGTGGAAGATTTAGGATAAATAAAATCCTAAGTATTACCGGTATATTTAAGGTTGGTTATGAGAGCAAACTCAAAAATACTAAACCTAAGGACAATGCCTTGACATATACATGAATTTCATTCAGATTATCTTGCTCTATCTCAAGCATCAGCAAGTATTTTGATATTTGACCTTAGAAGTTGCATTGAGGCATATTGAGAAATGCCCCAAAGAATGATTGGTAAAATAGCTCAACTACTTCTTCACCCCAATAATTTTTTATATCATCCCTAAAATTATGGCTGCATGAACTGCAATATGCAAAGGACGTGGTGGAACTTCTTGGATTACAAACTTCATCCCCTATGACATGTGAATAATGGTAATGATCATTTATCTAATACATACAAGTACAACTATGTTATTGATATTTACTTTTATTCATAACTTGTGATACACACACACATATTATATATATTTATATCATGTAGACTACGAATTTCTAAGTAAAGACACTTACGATAATATGATATATTGTAAAGACTTGACTCAAAGAGAGCAAGATGGATGATTATAAGCTTGATAGTAGAATGAGGGAATAATATGTAATACCATATAAAGATTTTGTCTTCGTATTTCATGAGAATTATATTAACCTTGACAAAAAGAAGCATATGACGTAGGGTGGTGCCTTAGTGGCAAGGGAAGGTTCAGCTTTACATACCTTTAGTATTATATTAACTATGATGGTATTTCTGGCCTCAAACAATTCAACCCATGGAAGTGTAGCTTTTATCCTTATAACCACCCGTTCAAGCTATTAGATAGTCAATCTGCTAACTACAAGGATAACATATATGTCCATCAATGACCCGTAGATGAATTTAACCATTTATTCCAATAATCTTCAATTATGCCTGAAAATCAATTTAATTTCTTAAAGAGAATCTTGAATGAATTCTATAACTTTACCAACTTATATAATTCAAAGTTAAATTACCGAATCTCTAAAAACTCCTCTTTTATCAAAATATTCTTTTTTCCCTTTTTTCTCAAGAACCCACTTCAAAGAGTAGTGAAAAGATTCAAATTAAACATCCCCAAATACTTATCTATAATCATATTCAAGAATAGGATAAAGAATTTACTTCCTGGAGTTCAAATTCCAACAATGAATTTTATAAATCAAATCTTGAAATCCTTTGAGGTTGCCACAAAACCTTTAGCTTATGATCCGAAGGACATAGGTATGCTTCCTCTACTTATAATCCCTTCTTGATATTTAGATTAATTCTAATTATTGGTAGGGAAGAAAGTGAATAAAAAGGAATAAAGAAAGAAATAGAGGAGTAGCATTGTTTCTTATTTCCTGGAAATCAATTCCAGTGAAATGAAAAATACTCTCCTTTTCCACTTATTGCAAGTTTAGGGAAAATAGTTAAGAGGTGGCCCCCATAGATTCCAAATATTAATAACAAATATATATACAAACAATTAAAGAGGCATCACTTAACTATTTTATCCCAATAGGCATCAAATATTGAGATAAATAAATATACTTACACTAATCTTCATAAACTTAATGTTATACTCCTCTATAATATTAACTTAGATGAAATTTTTTCTTAAGGTGATACGATCTCCCCCATTTAGAATCATTCATCATCAAATGATATTTGAAACTTACTTTCCATTCCACAAATATCCAAGACATACACTAGATCATTTAACCAACTTCAATCTCATTTTTTCCCATTATAAGGACTTAAAATTTGGCTAACTCTCCAAATTTTTAAAAAATTTTGCAGAGTTTCCTTTGTAAATAGGTCAATTGAGAAACTGTCAACTAGCCAAAATACATCCAAATATTCTTCACAAAGTGTCACGACAAATTTAATACCGAACATATAATATATAAGGCTCTGCTTGGCCTAATACTCAAGAAATAGTACATGAGGATCCTCTTAGCCTTAAACTCAATTAAAAGTTATAACCAATCATGTAACTTAGCTTATACTCTGCATCCACATGTTTTTTCCATGTAAATCTCAAGAATCATAGGCATGAATCATGTACCTAAACATATCAAGTAAGAATCAAATGTCAACGGAACAAAATATAAGAAAAACTAATGATCATATAAAGGGGAAAATTCTTAAGAACCTTCTGATGGTTTTTAGAATAAATATAGATATTTAGCTTTCATATCCACTTCTTCCTTCCGAGTGGCCTCTTCCACATTCTAGTTTTTCCAAAACACCTTTACCAAAACATGTCTTTAGTTCTCAACTTTTTGACCTGTCAATCCAATATAGCCATAGGGACATCCTTAAATGATAAGTCTTCCAAAGCTCAATACACTATATAGGAATAATATGTTAAGGCTCTCCTAAGCATTTACGTTGCATAGAAACATGAAATACAGGATGTACTGCAACTATTTCTGGAGGTAGTTCAAACTCATAGGATATATGGCTAATTTTGCGAATAACTATATAGGTCCCAATATACCTGGGACTCAACTTACCCTTTTTTCCTAATAGCATAACGCCTTTCATAGGCAACACCTTCATGAATATCAAATCATCAATTTGAAACTCAAAATATTTATGTCATCCACTTTTTTATTACTTTTGCCTTACTCTGAGCAGTCTTCAACCACTGTTGTATCAACTTAACCTTTTCAATGTCTTGATAGACTACATCTGGACCTAATACTTGTGTACCTACCTCAAACCAACCAATAGGCAATCCATATCATCTCCTATATAAAGCTTCAGATGGGCCCATGCTAATGCTGGAGTGATAACTATTATTATAAGTAAATTGTATTAGAGGCAAATGTTCATTCCAATTACCTTTAAAGTCCAGCACACTTGCCCTCAACATGTCTTTGAGCATCTAAATGGTGCACTCAGCGTGGCCGTTTGTCAGCAAATGAAATATAGTACTAAGGTTCACTTGTGTACCCAAGATCCTATGGAATGATTTCCAAAATTGAGCTTTAAATGGGGAAACTCTATCTGAAATAATGGGCATCAAGGTCCTATGTAGGTGAACAATATCTTTTACATATAACTTGGCATAATCTTCAGTTGTTATAATAGACTTAACAGGAAAGAAGTGCGATGATTTCATCAGCTATCAACTATTACCTAAATAGAGTCATGTTTTTTATAAGAAGAAGTTAAGCCTATGATGAAATATATATTAATAGAATCCCATTTCAACACTTGAATACTAAAGGTTTGAGCTAGGTCACTGGGTCTCTAATGTTCTACTTTTACTTCCTTACAATTGGAGCATTGTGCCATATATTCTGCTATATCTTTCTTCATGTCATTCCACCAATAGGTCTCTTTAAGATCATGATAAATCTTTGTAGATCCAGGATGGATTAAATAATAGGAGCAATGTGCCGTAACCATAATTTGTTGTTGCAGCCCATCTTAATCAGGTACACATAATCTATCTCGACACATAAAAGTGCTATCACTCACTAGATCAAACATTGTTACTCAGTGTTGTTGAATTCCCTCTCCATATTAGATCAATAATGTTTAATCACTCAACTTTTGTTTTACTAATGCCACGAGTGATGACTCAACTGAATTAAGTGTCATAATGCTGCCATCTTTAGAATCCATAAGACGAACTCCAAGGTTGGCTAATTTGTGAACATCTCTAGCTACCTCACATTGAAAAAGTAAAGAATATGCTATACTACCCATGGATAGTCAACTAATAGCATATGTTACAATATTACCTTTACCTGGATCGAAGAGAATATCGACATCATCGTCCTTCAGTAACTCTAGCCACCTCCTCTACCTCAAAGTTTTAACTCTTTTTGCTTGAATAGATATTAAAGAATCTTATGATCTGTGAAGATACCAACATGTACTACATACAAATAGTGGCACCATATTTTAAGTGCAAATACCACTACTGCAAGATCTAAGTCATGAGTAGGATAATTTTGTTCATTCTTCTTTAATTGTCTAGAAGAATATGTTATAACTCTTCAATACTACATTAGGACAAAACCCAAGCCAACATCTGATGTATCATAGCACACAACATACCCTTTTGTGCCCTCTAGAAAGGCCAATATTGACATTTTATTCAATCTACATTTCATCTTGTCAACTCCTTTCAAATGCATTTAACAATGGGTACTTAACTATTTTCTACATCAATTAGCCAATAGGGAATAATATAGGAAAATCCCTCCATAAATCTTTTATAGTAACCGGTTTGACCCATGAAACTATGTACTTCTATAGGAGTGGTTGGTCTAGGCAAATTCTTTATAGCTTCTATCTTATGAAGATCTACTCTGATGCCTTCTCCAAATACTATATGACCAAGAAAAGCTACTAAGGTTAACCATTAATCACATATAGAGGACTTAGTATACAACTGGTGCTCTCTGAGTCTCTATAATACTGACGTCAAATAATCATCATGCTCAGACTCATTACATGAATATATCAAAATATCATTTATAAATACAATCTTGTACATATCAAGAAAGGGTTTGAAAATCCTATCATCATGTCCATGAAGGCTGTTGGAGCATTCGTCAGTCCAAATAACATGACAAAGAATTCAAAGTGCCCATATCTTATCTCAAAAGTTGTCTTGGGAATCCCTGCTTTATGAATCTTAGTTGGTGGTAACCAAGCCTTAAATAAATCTTTGAAAAAGGATTTATATCCCTTCAATTAATCAAATAAATAATCTATTTGAGAAAAATGATACATAATCTTTATTTTCACTTTGTTTATCTACCTATAATCTATACACATTCGTAACAAGCCATCTTTCTTGCTTACAAAAAATACTGGTGCACCCTAGGTAGATATACTAGATCAAATGAAGCCTTTGTCAAATAAGTATTTTAATTACACTTTTAGTTCTTTTAATTATGTAAGCGCCATTCTATAAGGTGGAATTAATCTGAGTACCAGAATCTATGTCAATACAAAAATTGATCTCTCTGATAGGAGGTAATCTAGAAAGTTCATCAGTAAATACACGTGGATACTTATTCATTATTCTTACAGATCAGAAAGTCGATGCCTATTTTGGGGATTCAAGGTATTTTACTTAGACTAGGTGATACAAACACCCCTTTGCAATAGCCTTTCGTGCCGTAAGAAAGGAAATAAACTTTCTTTTAGGCATCATAGAATCACCCTTTCACTCTAAGACTGGCTCTCCTGTGAATAGAAATGGGCCATCTTGGCTCAGCAATAAAATGTACCATAACAAGAGGATAACCAATCAATGCCCATAATAACATCTAAGTCGACCATTTAAAGTTCAATCATATTAGCTAATGTAGCACGACCAGATACTATACCACATTCATAATAGATCTATCTAGATATAATAGAATCTCCTACTAGATTTAATACTTTTACATAACAACTCTAGCTCCACTCCAAACTTTTTAGCAACAAATCAAGTAATATATGATAGGGTAGATCCTCAGTCTATAAAGGCATATGTAATATATGAAAATACAATAAAGGTACCTGTGATCAAATTTGGAGATGCCTCTAAATCTTTTTGACTAGCTATGCATACATATAATTTGGGCCAGTGCTCAAACCGAGCCCTCTACTGCTACCATATTCTCTACCTATTGATGCATAAGGACTATGAAAATAAGAATATACTGATGATAAGGAAGAGAATCCAAGCCCTGTGGGTTATGATCGATCACCTCTACTTTTATATTTGAGTTGTGGAAAATCTCATACCATATAACCCTCTATACTACACCAATAATATATATTTGAACCACACCAATACTCTCCTCCATGTGATCGTCCATACTTTCTATATGTACAATGATGTGGTAATCATCGATCAGTGCCCCTCTAAGGTCGTAAGTCTGGTGCTCTAGAAGTTTGACCCCGCTCATTCTTGCACCTCAAAAATTAAGCTACAGCATTAGATGTGGAGTGCATAGCTGATTGGGTCTACCTAGGTGGCCCTCACTAGTGAAAGCTTTGTTGGCTATCCATCTTAGATCTCTTACTCTGATACCTATCACTCTCTACCTCATGATTAGCTTGATCCTTCTCTAACTGCTAAGCACATGCTATAATCCTTTTTATATCCAAATCCTTATTCATAGTAACAACAGACTGACGGTCCTTCAAAGGACCAGTGAGGCCATTCACAAAGTAATAAATTTATGTCTAGAAAAAATATAGAGAACTGTTAAACCACAAATAATACTCCTTGACACTAAGATTACCATTCTTGGTAGAGAGAAATTCATCTACCCTTGCCTCTTTAAGTTCTAATGGAATGAAATGATCCATGAAGGCTTTCACAAAGTTTGTCTAGATCGTTGGTGGAGCATCTTGGCCTCTCAAGGCTACCCACATACCATACCAATCAACAGTAATATTTTCAATAGATAAGCAGTCAATTTAGCTACTTCTATGCCTGATAATCACCTTACAAGTTCTATGAGTATTATCAATAAACTGTTGAAGGTCCTATACAAGATTAGAAACTGTGAATTCTAGTGGATTCATATGAAAGAAATCTTTGATCTTAAATTTGGCTACCCCTTCCTGTATGGAAATAGGTACGTCCATATTTGTCTCTAGGATTGGGTAGCTACTAACTGTATGAGCAACTCTATCATTCCTTTGAGATATGAGTCTAAGGCACCTAATGGTGTGATAGGAACTATCGTTGATACCACTGTAGGTGCAAAAACCCCTTCAGATCTCTCTATTCTATGTATTTAAGGACCTGGAGGCATAGAATCCATCAAACTTTCTTGAGTCCTATTCAAATCCACCAATATAGGAGATTTCCCTATAGTGTTTACCTCTAGAGTAGTGCTGATAGTGACCTGCTGGGATGTTTTATCCTTTTTTATAATAGACATTATCTGTATTACAGATTAGTAGAATTTGGGTCAGAATTAACTTTCTATGATTTAGCTATGTAGCACGGTCTAGAATATAAATGAAGGTCAAATTACTAAATGCCCATGTTGTCCCTTAATTATAAATGTGGCATGCAACACATCAATAAGTAAGGTCCTACTAGACATGGCTTCATAGACTCCCTGATATAACTAAACCTAAGCTCTAAAACTAATTTTGTCACTCCCCAAAATGATAATGATGGACAAGAACCGTAAACACTTACTTTACAGGAACTCTATGACATATAGGAGATTATAGGATAATAACAATAAGGATGTCTATATGAGTCGTAAATATACACGAGGGAGTTATATTAACAAAATTTATACAATATAATACTGCATAACATCCACGTAACCTCTAGTGAGTATAACACATTATACTATAAATAACTAGTTCGCATAGGTCCCATCATACCCAACTAGAGACTTGTACATATAATCAAAAATACTAGAGATAGATTGGATCCAAAGATAGATGGAGCTCATAAAAAGATCAACTACAAAAGGCAATAGGGTTTTATGTGGATGTCTGCTAGCCTAAGGATCTGAGCTTGCATCAATAAAACACGGTACCTCCATGATGTCAGTACATAAATAATTTGTACTGGTATGAAAATAGACAAAATAGCAGTTGGACAAGTGTGAAAAGATCATATGAATCAAATACCAAAGTGAAAGAAGAATGAGCAAATAAGTAACACATAACGACATGAAATTGTAACATATGCACCAACTTTATTAGTTCATCATATAATGTCCATAAAAGCGTCCATTATAATATAGAGCCTATAATTTTCCCAGGTGGTGTATTTAACCTATGTGTAATACAAATGATCACAAGATGGCCTACTAAAACACCCTGAGTTTTTGCCCTTATAAGTTTCCTAAGTTTGAGCATTCTGGACATCATACGACTTGTGCTTACTAGTCATATGATGTAGGTACGGTTTAGGGGGTCTTGGTCTTATGATAATCAGTATAACCTAGGTTTCATTTTGTCTAAGGTATAAGTGGAAATCATACTAGTCATATGATGATGGTACGGGATAGGTTATGGACTCGTATGATTCTCAGTGTGTCAAGCCCTTGGTAAGCTTCCTAGGGTATGGTTTAAGGGTACCAATCATATGATTAGATATGAGTTAGTCCTTGTGGTCGTATGTTTGTTTGGATTGAAGTCTAATATTCAGTCTAAGGTACGAGTGGTGGGTACCACTTATATATTCTGTGTATGAGTCAGGGGGAGTCATACCCTCATGCACATATTTTTTAGCTTTTAAGTTGAGGACATTTTATACATTTCCCACCCCAAAACCCTTAAGACCCCATATTTTAAAACACATAGTAGCCTCTCATAACATACTTTGAAAGATCAAAATACTCCTAAAACACTCTCAAATCTCTCTCAAGGCTCTTGGTTTAAGAAAGGATAGGGTATCTCTAATACAATCAATTCGGGATTATAAGGGTGGTTTGTCTCTGTACTCTTTGGTATCTAAGGCACGTTACTTCTCCCTCATTGTTAGTTTAACTAAATTCATGTTTAAATGAATGGTTTTCATGATTTAATTATGGGTATTATTTGGTTTTGAATTGTATGTTGGGGGTTTTAGTTGATAATGGATGAATATTGTTTTCCCATGTTTTTCTTATGGTTTTCATGCTAAAATTGTGGAATTGAACATGTGGTTTCATGGGATTCTTGGTTTTGGTTTTAGAAACTATACACCCTCAATATGTTTGTTAAAATGCCTGTAAGAATGGTTTTGTCACCTAGTTTGACTTTTATTAAAACTATTGCATTGCATAATATGGTCATGGAACCTAAATTGGTTTAGATGGTTTCAAATAATTTGGTAAGGCCTTGGTGGCCATGATTTTTGTTTAATTGGTAATCATATGGGGTATATGGGAATCCCTTATGATTTGGATATAAGACATTGTTTGCAAGCTAGAGTCGGTATGATGATACCACTTCCTAATGTCTTGGTAAACAACTTCTAGAATTGGTTGGTTGGTTATGTGATAATGGTTTTAATTGAGCAATATTAGTGGGTTTTGATAGCTTCTCATGAAGGTGTGAGTCCGATGGACGAACACTGGAATCTCATATTTGCCGACATGAGGGTTGGTCATGGCAAACTTATACTTGTGGGGTACACGATAATCCCCTAATTTTATAATTATATATATATGTATCATGAAGGGCGAAGGGTACACAGGAATCCCCTACCCCTATGATATCTCTGGTTCATGCAGCTACATAATTGGGGCCCATTCAGAGGGTAACATTGAACCCATATAGCCCATGGGTGGATTATGATGATAAATCCACTCAACTCAGGTTAAAGGTTTTAAATGCATGCTAAAATTGATTCCCATTACCAACATGAATTTTATATATATGTGTGTGTGTGAGAGTCTGTGATTCCATATGGTAATTTACTTAGTTTTAAATGTTTGAATTATTCTATCCTTACTCCTGAGTACTGATGATAGGTGAATTTACACGCCAATAGCATTAGATTTTGCCCATATTTTAGCCAAGTTTTGAGAACAAATTATATATTTCATGCACTTTTAGTCCTTTTTCCTGTAAGTGAGCTAACGAACATGATTAGCAAAGTTTCAGGTATAAATGATGCAGAATTCAGCATTTTATGGATAACTTGACGCCAAAGAAAGCTTCACGAAGGGAGAAAAGGGAGTCTTGGACGCCAAGGACCAAAAGTGGCGCATGGAAAATCTGTCCCGGGCTAAAACAGCAATTCTGAAGACTTTGGGGACTAGCAGTAATTTATTAGGATTAGGATAATGATACTTTAACCTAGTAGGATTGGGTTAAGTGTTTTATTAGCTTAGTAGGAATAGGATATGGGTATTATAAATACCCTATTTTGCTAGAGATTTTAATACATTCCGCCATTCCACACAATTCCCCCATTCCATCAATTCCCCTCCATCCACCATCCATCCATCCATCAAAACAATTCTTTTTAATTCTTATTACTTTCTCTTCATCTATTCAATTCTTAATTTCCACAACAAGAGAAACGTTACTCTACAAGGAAAGTCACGCCTAACGCCATACCACACTACTACTACACGAAATCTTTATTGTGGTATAATAACAATGTCAATTGTGATTTCCTTCGCACTCATGGGTAACTAAACTTCTCTGTTGGGGTTATGGAAGCCGTATGAGATACTATCTAAGGCTATGAGTTTGTGAATTTGTGACACGTGTGTTGCTTATATCATTATTCTCTTCATCTTAATGCAATTTCTTGTGGCTGCAGACGCATAGAATAACGTCAGTATAGCATTAACTTGTTAGAAAGAAAAGTTATATGTCTGGAAAAGAGATAATGTCAAAGTAATAGGGTCCCATCCCCTATTAAAAAGTTAGTGCCGTAACTGGATTAACCTCTTGGAGAATTTGTACCGTTAGATACGCTTTAAGCTCGAAAGAGTTAAAGTGAAATAATCCTCGAATAGGTCAAAAGACGCCTGGATTTACCATCGAATACAATTCTCTATAAGCACATGCATGTCTGAATTCCGCATAACTCATAGCCAATAGAGACGTACAACTCATAAGGTGTACATAACCCCAACTCTCAATTCTCATTGGTTAACATCTTACCAAACAATCTTTCTCTTTACTTTGCTATTTTTTTTTTACCGTACTATTTTGTTTACATTATTTGCACGTTAAAATCCCCCCTTTCACGAGACTTGCACCAAAAGTCTAATAATCTTTGCTTACTTATTGACCGGCTATTCCCTGTGGGATCGATACCCAACCCAGTTGGGTACTATATTTGCTAACGACCGCTTTACACTCCTACGAGAGCTGTAGATTGAGCGTTATCAAAAATTGGCGCCATTGCCGGGGAATACGAGTGTCAATTAAGTTTGTGATAATTACTAGACCCTTTGGTAAAAGATTCTCGTACTTTTACTTTTAGTTGTTGTTTTTGTTTTATTCAGGTTTGTTCAGTGCATCAATGGATGCACAACGTGAAATTGAAAGGATAACTGCTCAAGTGCATCAACAGAATATTGATAACCCAGGCCGTGCAACAAATCCTGATGATGAGGACCTGGGCGATGAGGAGCTACTAAACCCACGGCATACTACTGAGGTGGCGGCACCCATGCAGAGGAGAGATCGTCAAGCGCGATTGAGGCCTGATCGCCGAGCTGTGCAGATTCCTTTTGATGACGATGATGATGATTTGGATGAACCCGGAGCAATGTTTAACATCACAAGCACCATGATTTAGTTATTGCAACTCAAGGGATTATTTGGTGGACTAGCAGGCGATGATCCGAATATGCATCTGATCAACTTTATCTCTACATGAAAGTCGTTTGACAATCCTGGCGTTGGTCAGAATGCAATTCGATTACACCTATTTCCATTGTCTCTGTCTGGGAAGGCAACTCTATGGTTGAATGGGCTGACTCCTGATTCTATTACTAATTGGAGGCAATTGAAAGACGCTTTCCTAGAAAGATTCTTTTTGCCATCCAAAAGAGCACAGTTGAGAGATGAGATCACCAATTTTCGGCAGCTTCCAACCGAAGCTCTTCATGAAACATGGGAGAGATTCAAGACGAAGCTTATGAGGTGCCCGAACCATCACCTGACCAATGTCCACCTAATGGAGATACTATACAGAGCCTTGAATTCAATAACTAAGCCAGTGGTAGATAATGCAGCAGGAGTATCATTTATGGATCTCACCTTTGGGCAAGCAAGCAATATGCTAGATCGGATGACAAAGCAAAGTAGATCTTGGCATACCATAGATTCTGAGGTAGCAAGCCCCACTTTATCTATTGGCATAACTGCTGAACAAAGGAGAAGAGAAGAAGAACGTGATCAAGACATGGCGCACATGAAAACACAAATGGATCTTCTTACAAAGCATTTATTATCAGGGTAGACCAAAAAAGTTAAGGCCGTGGTAGCACATAGAAGAGACGAATCTGACTTTGAAGAAGAAGCTAACTACTTGAATAATCAGGGGGGTTTCCGAGGCAATGCCCAAGGAAACCAAGGTCAGAACTATTATGATAATTCAAGATATAAGGACCGTGATCAAGGTAGTTGGAAGGATAAGACTGACAGGAGTGGTTTGTATGTTTCTCCTGGAAGACGTGACGCCACTGCATCTGGTTCTGGAAATATGTCAATGGAAGATATGATGGCTAAACTATTGAAAGGAGTAAAGGCAACTAATACGGGAGTGAATGAGGTGAAGAACGACTTGTCCTCAATGAAGCAATTGGTTGACTTGCATTCCACTTCAATAAAACAGCTGGAGCAACAATTGAGTCAATTATCTGCGGCATTCAATCAAAGAAAGGCTGGCACTTGACCTAGCAACACTGTGCAAAATCCAAGGAACGATGGATCATGCATGGCTATTACTACCAGGAGTGGTAAGGTGATGGAAAATTCATCCCAAAGCAAGCAAGTGGCCGAAAATAAAGAAGATGAGGATGCCATAGACAATGACCAAGACGTCCATGACGTCACCCCTAGTGGTTTGCAGCCTGAAAAGACCAAAATTCAAAAGCAAGAAAAGAAGAAAGTTGTGGAGAGAAAAATTCCATATCCACCACCACCTTTTCCTCAAAGATTGAAGAAGGTGGCGGATGATACAAAGTTCAACAAATTCATGACTATGTTAAAGCAGCTGACCATTAATGTTCTGTTGGTAGAGGCACTAGAACAAATGCCTGGGTATGTAAAATTTATGAAGGATCTTTTAACAAAAAAGCGGGCGGTAAGCTATGAGCCGGCAGATAATGTTCACCATTGCAGTGCAATCGCTACAAGATCGCTAGTTCAGAAAAAGGCCGACCCTGGTGCCTTCACTATTCCTTGCACTGTTGGCTCTTTGAAATTTGCCAAGGCATTGTGCGATCAGGGTGCTAGCATCAATTTGATGCCACTATCCGTCTACAGGAAGTTGGGGTTAGGCGATCCGACACCAATCAATATGAGGCTCGTGATGGCTGATAGATCGGTAAAACGACCTGTGGGTATCTTGAATGATGTGTTGGTGAAGGTTTCTTCATTCATCTTTCCGGCAGACTTCGTTATTCTGGATTGTGAGGTAGATTCTGAAGTTCCCATAATCTTGGGACGTCCTTTCTTTGCAACTGGAAGTGTGCTTATTGACATGAGAGCTAATGAGCTTTTGTTTCAGTTGAATGACGAAGTGGTCCGCTTTGATATATGCAAAGCAATGAAGCATCCTAGCGATATGGATGTGTTCTCCGTAGCTTATGAGCATAAGAAAGCACTATCTGTAAAGAAACAGCTTACTGTTGAGCCATTGTCTGCCGCGCCACTGAATGTTGAGCAAGAGGATGATGAAGATTGTGAAGAAACTACGTGTGCTCTAACAGAAATAGGGTCCTATTCTCATACTCCTAAACAGACGGACCTTGATCTTAAGAATCAACCGTCACCAACAGCGAAGACTTCCATTGAAGAGCCACCAATGCTAGAATTGAAAGAGCCCCCCAATTACCTAAGGTATACGTTCTTGGGATATGGAAATACACTTCTGAAGAGTGTTGCGGATGATTTAAGTGAACAGCATGTAGAGGATCTCATCTCTGCTCTGATGAGGTACAAGAGAGCTATGGGTAGGAAGATTGATGATATAATTGGTATCTCTCCTGAGGTATGTATGCACAAGAGTCATATCGAAGAAGATTGCATGCCAACAAGTAAGTATCAGCGTCGTCTGAATCCATTCAGAAAATGATGCCCCATCTATCTCGATAAAGTCTAAGTAATCGAGATAGTCATGTCGTGCCGCGACAATAAATCAAGCGCTTGGTGGGAGGCAACCCATCGTTTTTAATTGTTTTTGTTGTTTTTGTTTTCTTAGGATTTTGTTGAGCCACGACCAAAACTAAGGCTCTTTATGGGAGGCAACCCATTGTTCTAATCATTTTTGTTGTTTTTGAGTGAATGTAGGTACAAGAGGTGTAAAACGAGGAGGTCGGTTTCAAATTTTAATTTGGACGTATTGAATGTTAAAGGTGGTAAGTTAGGAATGAAGAAGCAAAAGGCTATGGATTGGGCATTGCTCATGAAAATATAGGCATCGAAAAAGGCTAGGCATAGGTAAAACTAGGCCACGAACAAGGCAAGGCCTATACTATGGCCTAAGGTCTCGGAATCTAGTGTTCCATAGCATAGGCGCCGCCCATGCTCAAGTATGCCATAGCATAGGCGCCGCCTATGCTAAAGCCTTTTGTCTCTGAATCTCATATGCAAAGTGAAAGGCGCCACCTATGGTCACCAAATGCTTTGCAAAATGCGCCGCCTATGCTCACACAATGCCATAGCATAGGCGCCGCCTATGCAAAGGCATTCTGCTCAACTAGGCAAAGCCTTAGGCGCCGCCTATGGTCACTTTTGGTCTCCAAATCCGATTTTAAATGGGTCAAAACCTGACCCAACCTTTTCCTATAAATATGAGACTTAGTCTTGAACCAAAAACACATTGGAAACCTAGCTTATGCGCCGCTTATAGCCTCCAAATCCTCTCAAAAATTTTCCTTTTGCTCTTTTACTTTGCAAGAACATCATCCAAGGTCATCAACCAAGTAAGTACTTCTTTGCTCTTCATTTATATTCCGTAAGTACTACACTACTACGCATATTATGAATTGTTAAATCTTGAAGTAGTATTGGTGATTTGAATGTGATTGAATTGTTGTGATACAACTAAGTGAGTAAATGAATACGTAAGGATGATCTTAACTTGTTTCCAACTTGTATTTGATTATGATGCACTGTCATACTTTTGCGGAATTGACATGGTCACGAAAATTGCATACTCTTGTCAATAGAAAGCTTACATGTTGGAATGACTTGTTCATCGAGATGAGAATTAAGGTTGACTACCAACATATGAGGTTGCGATTATTTCTAGATGCTATACCTTGATTCAATCTCTATGTAGTAGTCTTGATATATCAAACATGAAAGTATTGCCAAGATTACAAGAAGTATGACTGCACTGATTATATTGTTGGAATATATCACCTAAATGTATGTCGATGAAGTCTGAGTAATCGATATCATTCACTTAATTAGTTTGTGTCAACAAATTAAGTGTGGGGTGGTGCCACTATTGTCTGTTTGTTGATTGAATCTTCCAAGATGAATCTAACATGACTCTATTGAGATCTCAGGTACAATGGTACCAAAAGACAAGAAAAGAAACCACTTCACAAAGAGGCCAGAAAAGAGCAAGGTGACTCCTCCGTGCTGCAAATACCTCGACGCACTCTTGGAATCAAGTGGGGTACTTATGAGGAACTTCTGAGGATGACGACTCCAATGATGATTTCGACGAAGGGGGTATGACCCCAGACATAGAGGAGGAGTCCGACTGACCAGGTTCTTCGTATTTATTTTCCACTGAGGGTAGTGTGTCCCGTCTAAGTGTGGGGTGGTGGTATTTGCATGCTATACTTCTCTATCTGCATTTGCATTTATGTTTGTTTTGTTTTTCTTCTTAGTAGTTATTTGTTATTTGTTTTTTTTTATAGTAAATTTTTTTTAAACTTAGCTTTGCATGAAATTATTCTAATAGGCAGCATGAGATTATAACAAGAGTTTGTGCTAAAATCATGACTATTGAGACGTTTAGGCTCTAATTGTGACTCACTATGTGATATTGTGTGGTTCAATTCCCTCATCTGTTGGGTCAAAAGTCTATACTACTCCCAATAAAGTCGACCATGTGCCTTGTGTGTGTGAGGATATTGTATATTCTATGTTTGTGGCTGATGCTAGAACTTGCCTGGTATGTATGTAAAGCGAAAATAAAGAGTGCAAGTCTAGGAGATGATTTAGGCATTTCTTTGACAACCTATACTTGTTTACCTTCTTTTTACCTACCCATGGACATTATCTTAGTTAACCCCTTTTGAGCCTTTAGCCTATTTTCTTTGACAACCTCATATGTAAGCCTAATTCATTTTTTCAAGACCATAATTTGATCCAAATTCCTAAGTGCTTGAAAGTGTAAAGTTATGTGATGAAATAAGAGAAAATTGGGTGAGTATGATGCTTTAGAATGTATTGGTGCTTGAATTTGTGATGAAAAAGAATTGCTATCATAAGAGGTATGTTATGAAAAAAAAAGGGGAAAAGAAAACTAAAAAGTTAGTTATGTTCAAAAATTGAAAAACAAAAGAGATGACAAAGGGAGGTAGATTAAAAGAAAGCAAAAAGGTTGTTTGAAAGAAAGTGTTAACGGCATAATGTGATGTATTAAAGCGCTTACGAACATAGTCACTTTTTCTGGCCAAAATAGTCCTACCCGTCCCTTAGCCTATATGACAACCCGTAAAAGACCTATTTAATCCTAAGCTTAGCATTCTGACATTTAGCGGAGCATTACACTAAGGGCAAGCCTATGGTCATCAGTTGCAGCATATGAATTCTTTGTGAGAGCGAGAGCAAGGATACTTTTATACCTATGTTTGAAAAAGATGCTATACTTGTGAGTGATTATGGGTAATATATTGTGAGACACACATGGTTGATGAGTTTTGGGCAGTCGTGTATGATTCTTTGTACCTTAACCGTTGAATGTGAATTAACCACCATCAAGAGTCTATGTTGGAGGTTGAATTGTTTCTACTAATGAGCAGAAAACTACTCTTTGTTAATGATTGCTATGCTTGTCTTGACGAATATTTTGTGTTGATACTGTGAAACCCTAAGTTAATGTTTAGAAGGACATGATAGTTTGTTCGAGGACGAACAAAGCTTTAAGTGTGGGGTGTTGATGATAGGCGAATTTACACGCCTATAGCATTAGATTTTGCCCATATTTTAGCCAAGTTTTGAGAACAAATTATATATTTCATGCACTTTTAGTCCTTTTTCCTGTAAGTGAGCTAACGAACATGATTAGCAAAGTTTCAGGTATAAATAATGCAGAATTCAGCATTTTATGGATAACTTGACGCCAAAGAAAGCTTCACGAAGGGAGAAAAGGGAGTCTTGGACGCCAAGGACCAAAAGTGGCGCATGGAAAATCTATCCCGGGCTAAAACAGCAATTCTGAAGACTTTGGGGACTAGCAGTAATTTATTAGGATTAGGATAATGATACTTTAACCTAGTAGGATTGGGTTAAGTGTTTTATTAGCTTAGTAGGAATAGGATATGGGTATTATAAATACCCTATTTTGCTAGAGATTTTAATACATTCCGCCATTCCACACAATTCCCCCATTCCATCAATTCCCCTCCATCCACCATCCATCCATCCATCAAAACAATTCTTTTTAATTCTTATTACTTTCTCTTCATCTATTCAATTCTTAATTTCCACAACAAGAGAAACGTTACTCTACAAGGAAAGTCACGCCTAACGCCATACCACACTACTACTACACGAAATCTTTATTGTGGTATAATAACAATGTCAATTGTGATTTCCTTCGCACTCATGGGTAACTAAACTTCTCTGTTGGGGTTATGGAAGCCGTATGAGATACTATCTAAGGCTATGAGTTTGTGAATTTGTGACATGTGTGTTGCTTATATCATTATTCTCTTCATCTTAATGCAATTTCTTGTGGCTGCAGACGCATAGAATAACGCCAGTATAGCATTAACTTGTTCGAAAGAAAAGTTATATGTCTGGAAAAGAGATAATGTCAAAGTAATAGGGTCCCATCCCCTATTAAAAAGTTAGTGCCGTAACTGGATTAACCTCTTGGAGAATTTGTACCGTTATATACGCTTTAAGCTCGAAAGAGTTAAAGTGAAATAATCCTCGAATAGGTCGAAAGACGCCTGGATTTACCATCGAATACAATTCTCTATAAGCACATGCATGTTTGAGTTCCGCATAACTCATAGCCAATAGAGACGTACAACTCATAAGGTGGACATAACCCCAACTCTCAATTCTCATTGGTTAACATCTTACCAAACAATCTTTCTCTTTACTTTGCTATTTTTCGTTTTTACTGTACTATTTTGTTTACATTATTTGCACCTTAAAATCCCCCTTTTCACGAGACTTGCACCAAAAGTCTAATAATCTTTGCTTACTTATTGACCGGCTATTCCCTGTGGGATCGATACCCAACCCAGTTGGGTACTATATTTGCTAACGACTGCTCTACACTCCTACGAGAGCTGTAGATTGAGCGTTATCAAAAATTGGCACCGTTGCCGGGGAATACGAGTGTCAATTAAGTTTGTGATAATTACTAGACCCTTTGGTAAAAGATTCTCGTACTTTTACTTTTAGTTGTTGTTTTTGTTTTATTCAGGTTTGTTCAGTGCATCAATGGATGCACAATGTGAAATTGAAAGGATAACTGCTCAAGTGCATCAACAGAATATTGATAACCTAGGTCGTGCAACAAATCCTGATGATGAGGACCTGGGCGATGAGGAGCTACTAAACCCACGGCATACTACTGAGGTGGCGGCACCCATGCAGAGGAGAGATCATCAAGCGCGATTGAGGCCTGATCGCCGAGCTGTGCAGATTCCTTTTGATGACGATGATGATGATTTGGATGAAGTTGGTGCCACAGGAGCCATTATTCTGCCACCCTTGGCACCCGGAGCAATGTTTAACATCACAAGCACCATGATTTAGTTATTGCAACTCAAGGGATTATTTGGTGGACTAGCAGGAGATGATCCGAATATGCATCTGATCAACTTTATCTCTACATGAAAGTCGTTTGACAATCCTGGCGTTGGTCAGAATGCAATTCGATTACACCTATTTCCATTGTCTCTGTCTGGGAAGGCAACTCTATGGTTGAATGGGCTGACTCCTGATTCTATTACTAATTGGAGGCAATTGAAAGACGCTTTCCTAGAAAGATTCTTTTTGCCATCCAAAAGAGCACAGTTGAGAGATGAGATCACCAATTTTCGGCAGCTTCCAACCGAAGCTCTTCATGAAACATGGGAGAGATTCAAGACGAAGCTTATGAGGTGCCCGAACCATCACCTGACCAATGTCCACCTAATGGAGATACTATACAGAGCCTTGAATTCAATAACTAAGCCAGTGGTAGATAATGCAGCAGGAGTATCATTTATGGATCTCACCTTTGGGCAAGCAAGCAATATGCTAGATCGGATGACAAAGCAAAGTAGATCTTGGCATACCATAGATTCTGAGGTAGCAAGCCCCACTTTATCTATTGGCATAACTGCTGAACAAAGGAGAAGAGAAGAAGAACGTGATCAAGACATGGCGCACATGAAAACACAAATGGATCTTCTTACAAAGCATTTATTATCAGGGAAGACCAAAAAAGTTAAGGCCGTGGTAGCACATGAAGAGACGAATCTGACTTTGAAGAAGAAGCTAACTACTTGAATAATCAGGGGGGTTTCCGAGGCAATGCCCAAGGAAACCAAGGTCAGAACTATTATGATAATTCAAGATATAAGGACCGTGATCAAGGTAGTTGGAAGGATAAGACTGACAGGAGTGGTTTGTATGTTTCTCCTGGAAGACGTGACGCCACTGCATCTGGTTCTGGAAATATGTCAATGGAAGATATGATGGCTAAACTATTGAAAGGAGTAAAGGCAACTAATACGGGAGTGAATGAGGTGAAGAACGACTTGTCCTCAATGAAGCAATTGGTTGACTCGCATTCCACTTCAATAAAACAGCTGGAGAAACAATTGAGTCAATAATCCGCGGCATTCAATCCAAGAAAGGCTGGCACTTGACCTAGCAACACTGTGCAAAATCCAAGGAACGATGGATCATGCATGGCTATTACTACCAGGTGTGGTAAGGTGCTGGAAATTATGTTGTTTTGAATTTATTAAATTGAGGTAACCCTAACTTATGTTCTTGAGAGAGATATGAGAGGATTTTGAGAGGTTTAACTGATAAAATAGGGGAAAAGTAACGCCCCTCGAGGGTTATAAGTCGTGGGCTGGGAGTTATAAGGGGAGAAAAGACTATAAAGCCCTTACACTAAACTTTACAGACAAGTCTGGGAAGCCCTTATGGGTCTACCATATGACTCGTATGGTCTGGGTATGAGTTAGACTTGGCAACCCGTATGCTAGACAGTGAGTGACATAGCTTGATAGTGCTTCAGTATTTCGGCCATAACTTTTCACCCTGATGTCGGATTAAGGGAGAATTGGTATCATTGGAAATCTAATTCAATTACCTATATGTTGGTGGGTCTTAAGCACAAAAATTCTTAGTAAAACAAAATTTATGATCATTTGAAGATGACTATAGTTATGTACATCCCAAGAATTTAATCGCTAAGTGTGGTTTTGACTTGTTCATTGGCTAGGAGCTATTTGAGGACTTAACATTATGTCTAAGTAACTTATAAAACTATAAAAACATGAGGATTGATTCTTGGATCCTTATCTGATTAGGATATGAGTCATATCTTATGACTCATAGCAAGCCATACGACTAGCACTCATTCTCTCGTAAGATGGATAGAACTCATCTCACCTCACACTGACTTGGTTATGACATACCATGTATGACTCATACGATCACCTTACGACTTCCAAGGTTTAAGTCATAACTTAAATAGAATATCACCCATCACACACTGTCATGGGTACAAGTTGAACATACGACTCGTATATTGTCCATACGACTTAAAGGCATGAGTCGTATATTGTACATCGACTTTAAAATATGGGGTGTTACAATATATATCCCATGGAAACATTTGTCCTTGAATGAGACTGGTTAGGCTGATAGTACTAAGGAAATTTGAGACCATACACTGAATGTTCATGAATTGAAACGTGATTAAATAACTGAGTCTGATACATTATACATGGACTGAACTTCTTTCATTAATACATACAATGACATGAGAATGATTACATAGCTAAAATAGAGATCGAAAAGAGTTGATTTAAGGAAAATCATTACCTCAAGTTGAGTATGAATTCGTGGAGAAAAGATGAGGGTACTTGGCTTGCATATCTGCTTCTGCTTCCTAAGTAGCTCCCTCAACAGACTGATTCCTCCATAGCACCTTAACCAAAGATACTTCTTTCTTCCTTAGTCTACGGTTCTGATGATCAGGGATCGCAATTGGGACTTCTTCGTAGGAAAGGCTATCCTTAACATCCACACTCTCTAAAGGAACAACGTAAACTAAATCACCAATGCATTTCTTTAACAAAGAAATATGGAACGTTGGGTGTACTGAACTTTCTCCATAGCTTCAAACACCACATATGGCCCTATCAAAGCAGCCTCACTCACTTCAAACCAACCAATAGGTGATCTGCACCTCCTTCCATAGAGGGCTTCAAAAAGAGCCATTTAAATACTGGAATGATAACTATTATAGTAAGTGAATTCAATCAAAGGTAAGTGGTCATCCCAACTACCTTTAAATTCAATAACACATGCCATCAACATGTCCTCTAAAGTCTGAATGGTCCTCTCTGCTTGACCATCTTTCTGAGGATGAAAAGTCATGCTGAGATGAACTTGGGTACCAAAACCTATCTGAAAAGCCTTCCAAAAGTGAGAGGTAAACTAAGTACCTCTTTATGAAAAAATGGACAAGGGAACCCTAAACTCCCTAAGATAAAGCCTAGCTTAACCTTCAGGTGAGTACGAAGTATGAACTGGCAAGAAATGGGTCGACTTGGTCATTTTATCAGCAATAACCCAAATCGAATCATACTGATGATGGGTATGAGAAAACCCTGTTATAAAATCGATATTCACTATCTCCTACTTCCAAGTGGGGATACTAAACTCCTGAAGTGAACCACTAGGCCTTTGGTGCTCAACCTTAATCTCCTGACAATTTACATACTTAGCCACGAACTCTGTAATATCTTTCTTCATACCACTCCACCAATAGATTTCCCACAAATCACGGTACATCTTAGTAGCTCATGGGTTAATAGAGTATCGTGCACCATGTGCTTCTACAAAAATTCATTGTCTCAAACTATTAATACATGGAGCACATAGCCTGCTTAACAACGAAGCACACCATCTCCCCCTTGGGAGAAAACTTTTACCTTTTGATCTCTCACCACCTCCTTCAATTTAACCAAACTAGGATCCATATCCTATTTTTATTTCACTTCAGCAATCAATGAAGATTCTGAACCCACATACTACCTTCGGCAGAATCGACTAACCGAACTCCTAACCTAGCCAGCTGATGGACCTTCCGAAATAAATCCTTCTTATCATTATCAACATGGGCAACACTACCCATAGACAATCTGCTAAAAGCATCTGCCACTACATTGGCCTTTCTCAGCTGATATAACACACTCATATCATAATCTTTAAATAATTCAAGCCATCTTCTCTGATAAAAATTTAGGTCTTTCTATGTGGATATGTACTGTAAACTCTTGTGATTGATGAACACATCAACATGAACCCCATAAAGGTAATGCCTCCAAATTATTAAGGCAAAGACAATGGTTGCCAACTCAAGATCATGGGTTGGATAATTTCTTTCATGGGGTTTAAGCTGTCTAGAGGCATAGGCTATAACCTTACCTCTCTGAATAAATACACAACCAAGACCAACTCTAGAAGCATCACAATACACTACAAACCCATCCGTGTCATCTAGAAGAGTCAAGACTAAAGCAAAAGTGAGTCGACTCTTCAATTCCTAAAAAATCTTCTCACAGAAATCTGACCACCGAAACTTACCTTTCTTCTGGGTTAGTATAGACATGGGGGAATCAATGGAAGAAAATCCTTCAACAAACCATCGGTAATAACCATCCAAAAATAATATGTTCGAGGAAAGATACTGAACTCAACCAAAATTTATATTGTCTGAACTTAGCGAATAACTGATGATCTCTAAGGGTTTGCAACACAACTCTCAGATAGTCTACATAATTGTTCTCACTACGGGTATAGACAAGGATATCATTTATGAAGACACTAACGAACATGTCCAAGTACTTCTTAAATACCCTGTTCCTCAAGTTCGTGAAAGCTGCAGCGGCATTCGTTAGTCCAAAAGACATAAGTAGGAATTCAAAGTGACCATACGAAGTTTTGAAGGTTGTCTTTAAAATATCACATTCTCTGACTCTAAGTTGATTATAGTGAGATCTGAGATCTATCTTAGAGAAATAACTTGCACCTTGAAGCTGGTCGAATAAGTCATCAATCCTAGGAAGAGGATATTTGTTATTGATTGTGACTTTACTCAACTAGCGGTAGTCGATGCACATTTGGAGAGAGCTATCTCTCTTGCGCATAAAAAGGACTGAAGCTCCCCACGAAGAGACATTAGGCCTTATGAAACCTTTATCTAAGAGGTCTTTAAGCTTCTCTTTTAACTCTTTAATCTTGGCCGGAGCCATACAATATGGAGGGATGGAGATCGGCTGAGTATCAGTGAGAAGATCAATACCAAATTCTATTACTCTATCTAGAGGTACCCCTATCAAATTTTTAGGAAAGACCTCGGGAAACTAATCGAACTGACTGAACTATTGGAGCTTTAGACTTAGTATCTTTGACTCAAACTAAATGATAAATGAACCCTTTTGATATCAACTTTCTGACCTTAAGATAAGATATGAAACGACCTTTGGGGGACACAGAACTACCTTCCCATTCAAAATCTGCGTCATCAAGAAATTGAAACTTTACCACTCGGGTGTGATAATCTATTGATGCATAACATAAATGGAGCCAATCTATGCCTAGAATTATATTAAAGGCCACCATCTTTAACTCTATTAGGTATGCTAGTATAATCTTGTAAAGGACAGTAATAGAACACTTTTTATAGACTCGTTTGGCAACAACTAACTCCCCCACTGTGGTGGAAACTAAGAAGGGTTTGGAGAGATTTTCAGGACCTATCCCAAAATTTACCATAAATAATGGAGTCACATAAGAGAGATTTGATCCTGGGTCTAATAACACTTATACATCAAGATGAAAGGCACGAAGCATACTGGTGACAACATATGTTGAACTAACCTTCTCCTAACTGGATGGTAAAGCATAAAACTGATTCTAGCACTGACCGCCACCAGTACTGGATGATGCTCCTTATGGACGAATTGGGCGACCAAGCTGAGCTGGTGCATTAGTAACGTGAGTCTGAGGATGAACATCCCTACTTCTCTTCTTAGCATACGGACACTCCTTGATTCCATGATCCAACTTGCCACACCTATAACAACCCCTTTTTCCCATTAGACACTCACCAGGATGGGTTCTGCAACACTTTGCACATATCAGATAACTAGGCCTTCCACCCATACTATTTTGAAACCTAGAAATAAAATTACTTCCCCACTTCTCCTACTTGATCCTGGGTGCAAGGGCACTAGCTGGAGATGGTGTTGGCACTGATGAATGACCCTGAAACTGCGAATGGTTCCCCTCCATACCTTGGTTGACCATACTCAAACTATCAAGTTCTAGCCTTTTTATTTCTCTCTTCTCTTTTCTTCAACTTTTCTTTCTCAATCTAATGAGCATGAGTCATCAACCTAGCAATATCCATATCCCCAATAAGTATGGTAGTCCTACACTCCTTGACTACCAAATTAGACACTCCAATAACAAACTTATTTATACTAGATCTAGAGTCAGATACCACCTCGGGATCATACTTAGACAACTAAGTGAACTTAAGGCAGTACTCTTTCACTGTTATAGAGCCCTGCCTCAGGTTCATGAACTCCTCAACCATAGATTCCCTTATCTCACGTAAAAAGTACCTATCCAGGAATGCATTCTAAAATACTTGCCAACTTATAGGAGCTATATTCTCACCTCTACCTTTTTTCCACATAACAACCTAATTATAAGCAACATTCTTCATCCTATAGGATGTCATTCTACACTCTCCTCTTCAGTAACATGCATAATTTGAGTGATCTTTCTCACCTCATCAATGAAGAGTTATGGATCCTCATCCATCTTTGACCCATGGAACTCAGGTGGATTCATCTGTATGAAATCATAAATCTTGGCTGCAGCTAGATTACTATTGTGCTGGAGTGGGACTGTCGCTTGTCGATTTTTGTAAACATTGGCATTCACAACTTGGGGCGACTTCTGAAAGATATCCCAAAATTCAGCATGAGACACTTTCTCATTCAGAGGGTCGGCGTGCAGTGGTGGTTGGTCGCTATTTCTGTATGTATTGGCTTGGCGAGGAGGCATATTTTGTCACGTTAAAGCATGAGTTAAAAATATAGAGACAATTGTAAGCACGATAGATCATGAAAGAAATAATGATTCTTAACTCGTTCTATAGCCTCTTGCACATAAATGTTGTGCGCTTCACATCCATGATCAAGACTCTACATAATGCGGATTTTCTGACTCCTTAAGACCCTTTAAAATATTAAGCTCTGATACAAAGTTTGTAACACCCCGGAAGTACACCCTGGACGACACACGGTGCTCAATACTATGAATAGTCCCAAGTTAATCCTTTAAGCCTACTTAACTTGGAACTGATGAGAAGAGTACACTGATATATAAAATCTGAAGATAATTGTATTAATATCTTAATTGAAAATCTTAAACTTGGAAATCCTCAAATAAACACGTTTAAATCTAAAATAGAAAATAGTCGAATAAGTCTCTACTTCTAAGTAGAGATCCACTGGGACAAGCCCCAACTGACCCGAACTTAATAGAAATCAAATAACTAAAATACTTCATCAATGTCAAAGTCTAATAAAATGGGTCCTCGAACTATAAGGACTCATCAAACGTTGGGATAGTAGTGGAGATGCCCGTAGTTAATCACGCTGCTAGAATTGAGCACCAACACCTATATTATGAAATAATGTAGCTCATAGACGTATATACAGGTCAGTACCTCTGAAATGTACTGAGTATGTGGGGGTTAATGCATAAGTAAAGCAATAACTCAATATGCACATAGATGTTCAAATAATGCATGTTAAGTGTAAATGACTCACCTTGATCTTGAATAAAACAAAGACTGTAAATTCATGAACAAGAGTAACGAAGCATAAGGATAAACTTTGTGAGCCATGACACTTAGTTGCTAAAAGTTTTACTTGTATTATTTCTTAGGGATGTTCTTCTAACCGACATAAACCATGTGAGCTATCATGGAGTCCAACGTCTTACCCACGTTGGGGAGAGTTGTTCTACCCATTGCCATAGGAATAGAACCTTAACTTAAGTTATCACTATACTTTATCCATATTAGGAATTAAAACCTATGATGGCTCGTAGTTTTTAGGAAGTAAGAATATGCTCATTCGCATTCCCTTCTCGGTGCTAAATACTACTCCCATATTACTTATATGCTCATACTTTAGGAAATCCACCTTCAAATAGCACAAGGGTTAGTAGACTAGAACCCATTATGCTTTTCTTTGCTTTAAATCATAAGTAAGGTAAACAATTGTGGATTTCAAACCTTGTCATTGAATCAAAAGATCAAACTTTGCTTGTAAACATAGTGTTCAAACTCAAGCCTTAAATCTCATACTTTCTTTCATATAACTAGTAACACATTATCATGCATAAAAACTCAATTGGAACTCTTTAGTCAATGTTCAAACCAAACTCATGATATACAAATCATAATAGAGAATCTTCAAGGCAAAACATAAATAAATGAGAACATGTAATCACTTTAATACTTCAATCACATGATAATTTCATAAATTCAAAACAGATAATTTGGGTATGAACCCTAATTGCAAATCTTATAACTTTAACTTTAAAACAAGTTTTGGGCACAAGGATGAAGGAATATCCTTGTTCATAAACCCCACATACCTTCATGGACTTGGCTTGGTGGAGAAATCTTGACCTTGAAAGTCTTGGAGATAATCTTAAGTGAACCCTAACTTGTGTTCTTGAGAGAGATATGAGAGGATTTTGAGATGTTTAACTGATAAAATAGGGGGAAAGTAACGCCCCTCGAGGGTTATAAGTCGTGGGATGGGAGTTATAATGGGAGAAAAGACTAAAATCTCTTAAACTAAACTTTACAGACAAGTATTAGCAGTCCTTATGAGTCTACCATAAAACTCATATGGTATGGGTACAAGTTAGACTTGGCAACCCGTATGCTAGACAGTGAGTGACATAACTTGACCGTGCTTCAGTATTTCGGCCATAACTTTTCACCCCGATGTCGTATTAAAGAAAAATTTATATTATTGGAAAGATAATTCAATTACCTATCTATTGATGGGTCCTGAGCTCAATAATTCTTAGTAAAACAGAAGTTATAATCATTTAAAAATGACTATAGTTATGTACACCTCAAGAATTAAATCGCTAAGGGAGGTTTTGACTAGTTCATTGGCTAGGAGTTATTTGAGGACGTAATATATGCCTAAGTAACTTGTAAAGCTATCAAAACATGAGAATTGATTCTTGGATCCTTCTCTGATCAGGATATAAGTCATATCTTACGACTCGTAACAAGTCATATGACTAGCACTCATTCTCTCGTAAGATGGATAGAACTCATCTCACCTCACACTGACTTGGTTACGACTTACCATGTATGACTCGTACTATCACCTTACAACTTCCAAGGTTTAAGTCATACCTTAAACAGAATATCATCCATCACACACTGTCATGGGTACGAGTTGAACATATGACTCGTATGTTGTCCATACGACTCAAAGGCATGAGTCATAGTTGTACAGTGACTTCAAAACACGGGGTGTTACAATACATAACTTACACAAATTATGAGCTTAATATCTTGTTTGTAACTGTAATGACTAATCCATTCTTATACATAATTGTGCTATGTACCATATTTGAAATAACAATAACTGAGCAATGGCTAACTCATCCTTATACAAAACTGTGTTATGTATCTGAGTTGAAATAACTACAACTCAACAATAGTTAACTCATCCCTACACATAACTATGTTATGTATCAGATTTGAAATAACAACTTATACATCAGAGATATGTATCGATAAATGTTAAATACTTAAAATATGTTGAATTGCTAATCATATATATCAGAGATATGTATCTCAACATTATAAATTATCAGATATAAAGTATTATTCCTTTGGAAGAGGTGATGTATCTTCTTTTATTTTCTTTCTTGAAGTTTCAGCAACGGGCTTTTTACAGCTTCTACCAGCAACTTCCCTTAACTTCTCCATCTTAGCTAGGTCATTATGATATTTAGATCTATTTTCACGAAATTGGAGTCATCCTTATCAAAAATCTCAATTACAAACCCAACTACAAGATTTGTTTGAGGATTAACATTTAGTAGACTAAGTCCTATACTAAACGAAGGAGCAAACCTCATTAATATTCTTAATTTGGTGAATACACAACAATGCAACAATCTAATTCATCTATTTTTTATTTAGTAAAGTTGAAAAACTGTGAAATTATACTAATCTCCAAAAGAAACTGAAGAAGAATGGCAATAATGTTTGTCCGTATAAGTTGAAAGTTGATGTTGAACAAGTTGAGAAGAACACGATTGTAATTGAAAACTTGAAAATCGCTTGATTGAGGGTCTTTGCTTTGAGACACTATCTGAGGAGCATTAAAAAAGGGCAGCCCGGTGCACTAAAGCTCCCGCTATGCGCGGCATTCGGAGAAGGACCCCACCACAAGGGTGTATCGTACGCAGCCTTACCTTGCATTTGTGGAGCATTAAGGGTAAGAAAAGGGCAGCTAAGATATGTATAGGATATTTGGAGAGAGAGTGTGAGAAGGGATTTTTGTAACTATTTTTAAGAGTTGGGATTTTAAGTAATATTAGTAACTTAAGGTATAGTTTTAAGTAATTTTTGCAAAAATTTAACCCAATGGACATTTTGCATAATTTTACCTTCCTTTTTAAGTTCAATTAAAAAAGAATGTCTCTTTTCTTTTTTCGACAACACTTTAATATTATCTTTCCACATGGCATGTTTATTATAATAAGATTAAAAGATGTTTTGACATATTCTGATATCTTTAAGTTATGATCGTACGATTCAAAAAAAAAATTACTTTTTAAACTGTGCCAGAGCAAAAACCACACAAATTTGAGGAAGTAGTTGTTTTGTAAAAAGAATGAATGCGGAAAAACTTTTTTGGTCAAAATGTCTGAAATACCCTTAAAGTTGTTAACAATATATAGAGTTGATTTTTATTAATTTTATTTCTAAAATAATACAAATTAAAATTAATATATATTTTATAATATATATATATATATATATATATATATATATAATATTTTCATGAATGACTATTAATTTATGCGCTAAAAAATCTTTTTTTGATAAGAGTTTAAATCAGTAAGCAAAATATATATGTTATTAATCATTATAATTACATTAATAGATAAATAGTTGGTCACAAATGATACTATTTGTTTGATAAAAAGACTCTTAACTAGAAAATATATTACTCGTTGATTATATATATATATATATATATATATATATAATATTTTCATGAATGACTATTAATTTATGCGCTAAAAAATCTTTTTTTGATAAGAGTTTAAATCAGTAAGCAAAATATATATGTTATTAATTATTATAATTACATTAATAGATAAATAGTTGGTCACAAATGATACTATTTGTTTGATAAAAAGACTCTTAACTAGAAAATATATTACTCGTTGATTGAGTAATGACTATCACTATTAAAACATTGTCGAATACGAATGTTGCGTCATGAAATATAAATAGATCATTCACTAATCGTCCATAAAGTTATATATCTCCAATGAGTATTCTCCATATATTTTGGTTGGCGAGTTATTTTTTATTAGAGAAATTTATATATTGTACAATAATAATTGTTCAAATTTAAAAAAAATATATATTAAAGGAGAATAATATATAAAAATTCATATTTCATAAATTAGAAGTTTCATAAAAAAAAAAAAAAAGTAGCGATATAGTTGGAGTAAGTTCGCCATAAATACAAAAAGTGAAAATATTCAATTAATACAAGCATTAAGCATTAAAAGCTATTTTGAAGCTACACAAGGGTAATTTTGAAATAAGAGAGAATTTGAGGGATAAAAATATCTTTTAACTGATCAAAATACAATGGTTTATAAGCAGCTTTTAGTTTTTGACTTATAAAAAGTAAATGTTGACTTCTTTTAAGTAATTTTGAAACTTGTCAAACACATTAAAAAGTAAAAAATAGCTTAAAAACTATTTTGACCAATATATAACCCTATCCAAACACCCACTTAATTTTGTCGATTTGTAGGGCCTCGCCATGCAATTCTAGGATAACCTAGTAAACAAGATAACTCTTCAAATTTCGATCATTTGCAAATTGTTAGATTTCTTTAATTAAAAAAAAATCTGATTAGCTTATAAAATAGTTCAAAATCATTTACACGTTATTAAACTTAGCAAGCCCAGCCAAGACTTCAGATTATGGACAATGATGTTATAGATAAAGCATTGCCAGTGGGAACAAAGGTAACGAAAAAAGAGTTTGTCTCAGCCCGATTTACCGTGAACAAAGGAAAGAGATGGCGGACAGAGTGTTTACGAGGTTCCCCTATGTTTGGTTAAATGTAAGGATTAAAATTCAAACAGTATGATGTGTCTGGGTCTTTGGATTCCCAAGAATTTCCCCTGCTATTTACGGTAGAGTTGTTAATCAAGTTTTCTTATACCGCTAGGAGTAAACGATTTACAGGAATCAGCACAAGAGTTGAACAACTGAGAATTTATTGCTACATTCAAAGTTTGGATTCATCCAACACCACTGGTATATTTTTTTTCACATAGACAATCAATCAAAATAACGCAGAGCAACAATTATCTTAATAGAAGTGAAAACTCAAATATGAAAGAGACATTTACAGCCACGACATCTCAGTGGAAGGCATAATTTATGTTCAACTGAAAAAGCTCGGGAATCAGCTCAGAAGTTCAACAAATGAGAACTACAAAAATCTCACCGGAAACAACTCTATTAGTACTGTACGAAATTTACAGGATGTTTTGCTAGGCTTACACATAGGATAATCCTGTACAGCTGCTTTTAATTTGACTTCTTCCATATTTTTAGGACAAAATAAGAGCAACCTAGTAACTGTACACAACACGCAAAACAAAATAAAGGGGCAAAGAAGGGGGAGGGGGAGGGGAGCATCACATGACGAGGGGTCTTCTTAAAAAAAAAAATTAAATTTTCCTATTTATAGGACAATGCATGCCTGTCAAGTTCCAACCAGAGGAGCAGCATAACTTTAGACCCGAAACATTTCAATCAAATGTACGTATCATATCTGACTTTTCATCTTATGAACCTTGATCCTGCTTGCCATTTGATTCAGATGTTGTCACGATGGGAGGTTTTGCTTGACCGGTTTGTGTTGGAGGAGCTGTCAGTGCATACGTCAACCTGGATGAGGAATTTTCAATCAAACCAGCAACTCCAGCAGCTGCAGATTGGGCATTTGAAGGGAGGAATAGATCGTGTCTCTGATCCTTATAAGCACTCCAAACCTGCATGGTAAAGTTTGATTACAAACACTCATTAGCATATATACTTCGGTTGCATTAGAAGATCCAACTTACAATAATGCCTTACCACTACTTATGATACGTAACAGTTGGTCCAGAGTCCAGAGTACATGTAACTCACGGAAAGTGCACAAACAACCATTTGTTTAACACCTCTACTTAAATTTCAGACGCTTTTAAAAAGTACATACAAAATGGCCGGTGTTTTGTTAAGAAATTATGTGGACGAAGTTACCCCTCCAAACAAAAGCACTGCTTTTCTTCTTCCTCCTTTCTTCAGCCGCCTGCTTCTAATAAATGTCTAAATCTAGGATGATGACTTAATTTCTTGAACTGATTCAAATTCTCGAAAGAAAAGACTTTGCTCTGTATTTTTCTTCTTTGCTTTCAGCATCTTTTTTCTCTATATCAAACAATTTTATACATACAAGAACCTTCTTTTGCACGATATTCGTATTAGATTATCAGGAAAAAAGAATAGAACAAGAGACACGTGGACACGGTTGTACTCATGAGCAAATGACTAAGGTATTTGGAAATACCTGAGTTGAAGTTTAAAAAAAATCAAAGTTCTGAAATTTCACCCCCATACGCAAACTTCAGGATATGGTTTGCATTATCACAAGATAGTTAATTTTAGTTTGCATTGTCACGAAGTGAACTTTAGGACATTATGCCCTGAAGTTAGGACTGTTACATGTGAACCTAGGACACTGAGTTCGAACTGTTGGATACTTGTATAAAAGTAATAACTGTAGATTGCCAAGACCACAAATTGGGAAATGTGTGCCTAATTTAGGTGCGGCTTAAGCAATTTGGTGTACAACATTGTGTAGTTGTTGGGTTTATTAGGAAAAATCCCTGATGAGGGGGTGGTGAGAAAGGGAAAAGACGAGTCCGAATGAACTGGACCCTGTGAAACACTACGGAAAGTTGGAGGTGCTTTCAGCAGTGAGGAAGAGGACTGATTTATAAAGATCAAGAACATAAGCAAACTGTTGCTTAGATATACTGATACAGATTAAGCAAGGTCACCCTTTGACGAGTTACCTCTGGATACTGCATTACAGTTGGGGAAAATTTGGTGTCTGAAATGAAAAAAATTGTAGTTGCAAGATCTAGTGAAGGGGGTATGGCAATAGCTACATAGGAATTCATATGGATCAAACAACTACGACAAAACTGAAATTTAGAAAAATCGGCCAATTGGAACTTGAGCGTGATAATCCAGATGCACTTCACATTGCATCACATCTTCAGAGAAATATACTTTCAGGAGACATTTTCAAAAGTCCACATGGTCAAATGAACTACTTGCATATATCCTCACCAAGCCATTAGGCGGTCACAGAAACAAATTATATTTGCAACCAACTTGTCACATGTGATTTGTATGCACCGACCAACTTGAGAGTGAGTGTAAGAATCTTGTTATTGTATAACAGGATCATTTACTTCCTGTAATTATGTATATTTTTATGCTCTTTCCATTCTTAGAACAAGTAAACTTATTAAACCCAATAGCTTGAGGGAATAATCTAGTAGTATTCTCTTTCAATTTCTCTTCTTTCACAGCATTCCCTTCATTTTTCTATACTTAAATAACTTGTTAAGACTCCATACCGGACTCGCTAAAATACTTTGAAGATTGAGAGTCCAACGATTTATTAGGTGTGCACAAGCATATTCCAAACAATTCTTAATGCACAGTATACCAACAAGTCAATTTCTGTTCCTTTCCACTTATTCTAGATAAAAAACTTCTTTCTTAACAAGTCCAGAGATAACACCCGAGAATTGAAGAATTTAGTTCAGTACATATGGGGGAAAGCCTCATAATTTTGAAAAAGTTGTAACAAACTGGAATGACAAGCACAAATTGATTGTGTTTAAACTTACATCGGAAGCATTTAGTATCTCACGAACTTTAGTACAATGGGCCCCTTCTGCGGCAAAAGCATGCAAAACCTGGATAAGTATTTTTAACACTAGTTATGTAATGGATATCCAGAAATATACAATTGGCAAAAACATGCAAAGAGCGGGGAAGGTTAAACATGTCTTTACAGCAATAAGATCCTTCAGAGAATCAACAGTTCAACTTCAAGTGCACGATCCACACAAAATATAGCTCTCCAATCATGTGCAGTCAACAAGTCCACATGCAATAGTGCAATGTTATAGAAAGCGGTCACTAATTGCTTAAAGTGAGAGGTGACACAAGGCGACAAGATCTCACTTCAAGGGTATGAAGAGCAGGGATCCTACCCAATCTGTAAATGGTGCAGCAACATTTACAGTTTTGAACCAGCAACAATTACAGAGGGTGAAATATTTCTCTGCTAAAGCTGAGGCGTTCTTTTATTCTTCTCTCTTGTTATTTCTCTTTTCTTCTTCGTCTTTGTTTAAATTCTTTTTTTTTTTTATAACCATGGTGTCCGGGTCAGCTTGCGCGCACCTCGACTAAATCCACGGGATACCTACCACTCCCACCAGCATCAGGTAACTCTGTCCACCAAGGCTAGAACAGATGGGAAGAAAACACCTAGTGTTTGACTAGAAATTAAACCTGAGACCTCATGGTGCTCATCCCAACTTCATTGAACCACTAGGCCACACCCTTGGGTACTTTGTTTAAATTCTTTTGCTGCTCTTAAATTTTAACAGACTGCAAGTGATATAGCTGAATTTTAAATCTTCGTAGTGGATTTTTGTCGATTAAAGTAGCTGAAGTTTACTTCTTTTGCTCTTAAAAGATTGTAAATGGCAGCACAAGATCAAAAGAAAAACCCGTAAATATGCACATAAAGTGAGAGAGACCGAAAAGATCCCAATGAACTGTCTTTCGTAACAAGATTTCAGAAGGGGGAATTTATCGTCACAAACTTCATGTCATCGGTAGAAACCAACGTCACATCTTGTCCAAAATGCCCGGCACATGGGAAGGAAGACTTGAAAAAGTTGATGGATAGAAATATTGAGTTAAAACTCAAATGCAACATCAACAAGTACATAAACTTTCTGCAGATGGCGAAGCTAATAATTTGTCGCTTCCTAAAAAATCAGGAAGGGAGCCAACATTGTCTTCAAGTTGTGGATCTACTGGTAAAGACTAAAGATCCTATAGACTGAATTTCCTGCATGTAAAGAAATGGATCTTTGGCCTAACTCAACCCTAAAAGCTAACTCATGAGAGGAGGATTGCCCAAGTCTAAAGAAGGAGACCACTTATTCCTCATCGCACCAATGTGGGGCTCAACCTGCCTCACGCCCAGAACCGACTCTGGTGAGTGGATAATTTTTAATATGGGGGCCCACCATCAGTAATCATAAATTGGGATGGAGTTGGATCCGACACCATGTAAAATCAGGTCTTGGGCCTAACTCACACCCCAAAAGCTAGTTTATGAGGGAAGGACTATCCAAGTCCAAACAAGGAGATCGATCACCCACCCATTTTCGATGTGGGACTCTTAACACTCCCAAGCATGCCCAAGCATTGTTAACTGGAGCATGGACAATATAAAGAATGAATCTCAATGAACAAAGAATTGGGATGGGCCAAGCTATGATACCATGTAAAGAATAGATATTGAAGCCTAACTCAACCCCAAAAACTAGTTCAAAGGAAGGAGGATTGCCAAAGTCCATATAAGGAGACCATTTTTTCCTCATCCCACCGATGTGGGACTTAACACCGCAAAAGCCAAGATGGGGCAGGAAAACTGTTAATCCTCAAAATGTTGCCAAGGAGATTGAAGGGATCATGCAGTTAAAACTTTGTAACTTTTATAAGATGAATATATGATGCAAGGCTCCCCTTCAATTGTATCAATTATACCGACCCTTTTGGAGCCTTTATTGAGGCCATAGGCCAATTTGGTCTAAGAATGAAGCCCCCCACTTATAATGAAGTTGGAGGTCCTTATAGCTAAAGAAGTGGAAGAGAAAAGAAAAATTGTGGAGGATCATAAAGTAGAATGGAACACATAAGGATGTTCAATTATAATGGATAGTGGACAGCAAGAAATTGAACAATGATCATTGATGTGTCAGTAAATTCTCCAAAACTGAATCAATTGATGATAGTGACTCCTCCGCATATTCCATCAAAACGCTTTCCTTGTGTGAGAATACAAAACAGAACATAAGCGCAAAGAATGTTCTTAAAGTTGTTACAAACAATGCTAGGGAAAATGTTGAAGCGAGTGACATGTTGAAGGGAGTGTACCTGCATATTTTTTGGAGCTCATTGTACATATTTGATGTTCAGCGACATTTTCAAGGAAATACCCTTCCGTACAGTTTTCACTCATGCAGTCAGGACTTGGGGTGCATTCTTACATTGTTCAAAGACCTTTATTATTGAACATGGTGAAGAGATTCACACTATAAAGAAGTTTGGTGCAGCCTGGCAAGACAAGATTTGCCCCTGCTTTCTTGACCTTGCATAGGATTACAGGCAAAAGAACAATTTGAAAAGGTTGTTCATTTCATCAGACTACAACGTAAATTTGGAAAGGAAGCTGTTGGGAGAGAAACTGCAGATGTTATGGTTTTTCCTACCTTTTGAAATAATGTCGACCATGCTTACAAAATAAGTGGTCCTCCTATTAAGTACTTCATTTGATGGATGGGGAGCAAAACAACCACTGGGCTGCCTTAATGAATACATGGGTAGGGCTAGGTAGGCTATTCAAAAGTCATTTTATGACGAGCTGAAATATAAAAGTACTTGAGATCATTGATAAAAGGTGGTCGGATCAACTTCATCGACCTTTGCATGTAGCTGGGAATGTTTAAAAACAGGAACTGTTTTATGATAACAAAGTGAGGGATTTACTAGATGAAGAAGTGTGAAGGAATTTATGATTGTATTGAGAAGTTGATCACTGGTGCTTCTGAGTAAAATAAAATTACTGATCAATTAGTACTTACAAGAACACTAAGGGACTTCTTGGACATCCAATGGCTATTAGACAAAAGAAATATGAGGTCACCAGATGGACAAGTGCTTCTATGTTCCTTTATAGCTTTGAATTTTAAGTTATTTCTTTATACTTATAGACTTCCGAATATTTGTTCTACATTTCTACTTCTACGATTGAATGGTGGAAGCATTATGGTTCCTCCACTCCAGAGTTACAAAAGTTTGCTATCAAAGTTCTATGTCTAACTTATAGCACATTCGGATGTGAGAGAAATTGGAATTTGAACATGCAACAAGAAAGATTTATATCTCAATTGTTCCAACTCCTACTAATTACTTGCTACAACTTATTTGCAGATTCATACCAAAAGAGGAAGGGACTCACCCTGAAGCGCCTACTGATATAGTGTTCATTAAATACAACAGAATATCAACAGTCACAATGTAACTGATCCAATTTGTTTGGATAATATTGGTCTAATAAAAATGGCTAATTGGAGTCCTGAAAACCATGAAGATGAAGTATTTGATGGGGATTCTAATTTCACTTGAGGTGGTGTTGCGGAGACCAGTGGAGTTGGGGAGAGTATTTATGTCTTAAGAGTGAGTACTTCAAGTTCAAGCTCACATAGGAGGGGAAAAGAAATAGTCCCAAGTTTATCCTTAATTGATGAAGATGATGATGAAGAAGAAAAGGAGAAATATAATGCTGATGATGGAATTAGATAATTTGACAATCTTGTAGGAGAATAGGATGTTGATCTATTTATGTTGTAGTTTTGAATTTAATTGTCCTATAGAAAATTTTGTGCTGTCTACTTTTTAGTTTTAAAATTGAACATTTGCTTACATGCATTGTCTCTGTGCAAGATTTTTATTTTCTTTTTAATTACAAATTGCATTTCACTTCAACAAAGGAGCACTTCACTTCATGCTTTAAGCAAAGCGAGGCCTGGTCACTTCACGCTCTCAAAGACACTGCAATAGTGAAAGAGTAAAGTTCTAAGAAAAGCTTTCAACGAGTATTGACATAAAAAAAACTAATCCTGCTTTAGAGTTGTATACAGTGTCCAGGAACGCGCTCTGCATCGTCGCATAATGCGATGATGTGAAGCGATGCGAGCCCCTCTCGTTGCGTGTGGCTAATGCGAGCCAATCTTATAGAAGCAGGCCCATCACAGGGTTATGCGAGATACCAACCGATGTGAGAAGCGAGCTGATGTGAGTGCATGATGTTCATTTTATTTTTAGGGTCAATTTTAAATTTAAAGAAGAGTCTCTTCGTGTTGATATTATGGTTTAAGGAAGAATACTTCAAGTTTACATAATAAGAAAAAAAAAGTTGCTACTTTAAGCCGAGTTGAGGAAGATGAAGAAGTTGAAAATGATGAGCAATATGATGATAATGAAGGAATACAAGATTTGGACAATCTTGATGAAGTAGATGAGCTTTAGAAGAACAGGAATTAGATGTTGAAACATTATTAATCTATATTTGGTTTTTCTTCTTTTTTCTGGTTTTTTGCTATGTTGTTGAATTGTTTTGCTATTGTGGTCTGTGTTATCTTGTTGGTCTATTTTGCATAGTTGTTGTGGTCTTTTCAGTTCCGTCTTATTGTTTGGATGCTCTATTTACTCGTCTCTTTTAAATTGTGCTTCACTTCAATGATGCACTCGCATCACTTCACGCTTCGCATAATGCGGAGCCTTGTCGCTTTTTTCGCCATAACGCTTCCCTGCACACTGGTTGTATACAAGCAGCTCTATCTGAGATTTGTTGGTTAGAACTTGCCTCAAGGCTAGTTTAATAAACAAGCTCAAGTTGAAGTGTGAACTCCAATAAGGAATTTAACTGATATTGAACTAGGCTCGATTTGGGTGACTCGTAGATGAGTCAATAATTTCTTTATTTTTTTTAATACAAACAGCATACCTTACATGCTACCAAGTAAAAATGATGCATGAAAAACAAGATCAAATAAATAACTTATTTTCTAAGAGTAATTAGCCCAAGTTAAATGTACTATAAACGAGTCACGGCAAGTTTTTCTGAGCTAAACACGTTATTGATAATCGAGCTTCAAAGTTGAATCTAGCACGATTTGCTTACTAAACAAACGAACTGATTTTTAAGCTTTTCTCAAATTAAGTCAAAACTTTATTTGTGGACATGTACGATCATTTATAACTCAAAAAACTTTAAAATGTGCAAACATTTGATACTCATAAGCACAAATCACACCATAACCACAAAATAATAGCTAGCACTGCTACAAATAGGAATCTCGTCACACCACAAAGAAATTTACAATATTCAAAGGGGAGATTTCACCCTCAAATGTTGGAACTTTATTTAGGAAAACCAACTAAGAATTTCATCCCACAGTGATCATCTCACAAATTGACTTTTACAGGTTACAAAACATGAACCGAAAAGGACATAATCTTTAAGCACAAGTACTGTTATGAGATGACACAGCAAGTACTCCCAGATACTTGAAACAAGAAAAAGTAGACTACGGATCATGCAAATCAAGTAACAGCAATAAGCCACACTGACCTCAACTGCAAGCACCCTGCCAATGGATGCTTCAGACTCATTCCACTGCATCTGAGAGCTAAGTCCATTTCTTCCTGCAGCCCTCCAATCAAGAAGGCCCAGGAGTACTTCAACAAGTCCAACCCTATATTATAGAAAGAAATTTGAGCGTATGTAAAAGAGAGAGGGGGAAAGAAATCCAAAAGTAAGAAGAAAACATAAAACCCACAAAATTTCTAAAAGATAAACAGAGGATACTTTTTAAGTGCAGAGCAAACCATAAAAGTACCTACTAAAGTCTAAAACACCAACTGGGAATACTTTATAAGTGCCAAGTAAACCATCAAAGTACTTACTAAGGTAAGTCAGATTTTGCTAATCTTGTACCCAAGGACGTGACCACATAGTCAATGAAGTGGATTAAAAACGATGAGGTCTTAGGTTCAAATCTCAGTAGAGGAAAACACATAAGGTGATTTTTAGAGCATTACTTGGGGAAGAAAGGTGAACAACATTGACGTAACATTTTCAGACCTTCTTTGATCATTATAACATGTTTGGATCTTGAATCTAACTCCAAAATCATGGGATTTTAGTGGGTTTCTTGCCTTAGGGATAAATATCGTAAAAATGCTCAAATGACCATTGATCTCCGATCAAAATAAGATTTTGATTATGGATTTGAAATCCTTGAGTCGTGGGCTTCATAGAAACATAAATTTTATCAAATTCTGAGCCCATTGATCGAATGGTGATTTTAACAGGTGTTGAAAATAAATCAAACCTCTGTATATGCGTAGTTTCTCTTCAAGATTTGACTTTGAGCATGTATTTGGACTTATCTAGGTGAGGACTGTCCGTTGGAGTGTGTTTGGTAGATTCGGGGAGGGTTGACCTTAAGTTAACCAGATTATCAAACTTTGACTTCGATCGGGAGTTCTGAGGTTTTTGATTGCTCTGAACATGATTTTGAATAGATGGAGGCCATTGGAGATCGTTTGGCACAATTTGAGCATTTCAAGTGAAGTAAAGGTTGCCATTTTCGAGGCAAGTGAGACTTAATCTCTAAGTGTGCTTGCTTTTCCTTTAAAGCATGTTATATTTGTTGTTTGTATGCATTTAAACCATCTAGCTCATGTGAGTGGGCAAGCGTGAGCTAGATCGGATAGTTTTGAAGTATGTAGAGTTGATTGTGAGGGACCTAGGATGTGTTTTCACATGATTTGATACTTCAAGTAGATTCAGCATTATTATATGATATTGCTTAGCTGTTTCACATGCTTTATTGTTCTTTTACTTTAAGAAGTTTATTGAATCTTCACATAATATTGTTTAGCTGTTTAGCTTGCCTTGTCATTCATTCAGTTCTCACAAGTTGCATCTTTTCTGTGATAATTGATTAGCTGTTTAGCATGCCTTATCATTATGTCATTAGCACATACATTGCCAGAGTATGATAATGTCCTTAGCCATTAGTGCCAGAGAACCGAGCAAGATACATAGTCCATAGACTGCGATAAATGGGTAACAACGACACACTAGTGTTCCCAAAAACGGGGTAACACAATGTTTTGAAAGGTGCTTGCCTCTGCGCTTAAGGTTTCTTGCTTTTCTGCGAGAAGAGGAGACAAAGGTGACGAGAGGCAACACTGAGGCGATGATGCGACTTGAAGCATCAGTTTTCTTTTAAAATAACAGCAATTAAAAATTACAGCTTAACTTAGGGTTTTTGGTCAGACCCATTCGCACTGCACTTGTTCCTTTCAGCGGCCCTTCTTCCTTCAGGTATTCTCTTTTCTGTCTTTCTTCTTTCTTTTCTTTCTCTTTTCCCTGCAGTATTTTCTGGCAGAACCTTTGTGTTCTCTGTTTTCTTCTCTTTTCCGGCAGTGGCAGAACAGAACCTCCGCTTTCTCCTCTGTTCTTCCTTCCTTGGTTCAGTTTTTTTTATTTTTTTCTTTCCAATTCAGTTTTTGTTGCATAACAATTAAGACATTAACTTTTTTTACCTTCAAACAGTAATTTTCAACGGCAACATCTGGTGGTGATAGTTTTTAATTGAAATATTTGCTAAAATGTTATTGCTTTTGAGGTTTTGGTAAATTATACATGCAAATTTAATATATATTTTTTTGGATTAATTGGCGCTTCACTTCAAAAAGATCGCACATCGCCTCCGTGAATCGCTTTTTGTTGCCTCGTGTGTTGCAAAACACTGCTAAGACATGAGAAGAGACATTCCATGTCCCCCGCCAGCAGTTATCAACTTTCAGTAGTATCATGGTTACTTTAATTGTTCCCAAAAACTCTGTTTTTATCGTTTCCTCACAATCACACATGTATGAACACTTTAAACCAACTTATCCTCTTCTACTCCATCCCCTTTCAACGTCTATGGATTAAAGCCAATTTAAAGTAGGTTCACTCCTCTACCTTCCTGTGGCTAAACCTAACGACAGCATTGATTCGAAGCTGCGCCCAGTGGACTATGTATCACTTACTCTTTGGGGGATCAATTGTACAACAACAACAACAACAACAACAAACCCAGTGTATTCCCACCTAGTGGGGTCTGGGGGGGTAAGATGTACGCAGTCCATACCTCTACCTCTGAAGAAGTAGAAAGGCTGTTTCCGATAGACCCCCGGCTCAAGACAGTCGCCACACAAATATAAATATAAATATAAATATAAATATAAATATAAATATAAATATAAATATAAAGTAACGCATGGTAGTAGGAAACATCGGGAAGCACTCAGATACATAATAAAACATGGAACACCGAAATCGTAACAAGAAGAAGAATAGGAATAGGAATAAAAATAAGAGTAGGAATAATCCCCCACTCCCTACCCTTGCGCCCCCAAACTGGCCCTAGTCTTCTGCCCTAATCCTCGCCCTCCAGACCTTCCTATCTAGGGTCATGTCCTCGGTGAGCTGTAACTGCTCCATGTCCCGTCTAATCACCTCTCCCCAGTACTTCTTCGGCCTACCCCTACCCCGCCTAAAACCATCCAACGCTAGCCTCTCACACCTACGGACCGGGGCATCCCTGTCCCTCCTCTTCACGTGTCCAAACCAACTCAATCGGACTTCCCGCATCTTGCACTCCACTGGAGCCACCCCAACCTTCTCCCTGATAGTCTCATTCCTAACTCTGTCCCCTCTAGTCATCCCACACATCCAGCGCAACATTCGCATTTCCGCCACCTTCATTTTTTGGATGTGGGAGTTCTTAACTGGCCAACACTCCGCTCCATACAACATGGCCGGACGGACTACCATCCTGTAGAATTTGCCTTTAAGCTTGGGCGGCACCTTCTTATCACACAACACCCCCGACGCGAGCTTCCACTTCAACCATCCCGCCCCAATACGGTGCGAGACATCCTCGTCAATCTCACCGTTACCCTGAATCACGGACCCGAGATACTTGGAACTATCCCTCTTACATACCTCCTGCGATTCCAGCTTCACTACCACCTCATCCAGTGGACTATGTATCACTTACTCTTTGGGGGATCAATTGTAACAAAATAAAAAATGACGACAACATATAATAAAGCACACTTTCATAAAATAATAGTTGATCAAGACTTGGTCATTTCCAACACATTGCCTATAGCTTTCTATGAGAAACAAATGTCCAACTTACTTTCAGAACCAAGCAGAATCAGTCTAAAAAAGTGTGTTTTTTAAGATAGGTGAAATTTGTAGCAAGAAATAGCCACAATTATATTCTGAAAAGCAATTAGTGCAATTCCCAGATATAGAAAACTATTTTATCTGTACAAACCTAAGTGCGAAAATCAACTTTTCACTCCTCTTATCTTCTTTTGGTTGAGCCTAACAATACCATTGGTTCAAAGCTACACTAGGTCGACTATGCATAACTTACTCCTTAGGGGATCGACAGAAGAAAAAATGACGACAACAGATCATAAAGCACACTTTCATAAAATAGAACTTGATCAACACTCTGTCATTTCCAACACATTGCTTATAGCATTATATGAGATACAAGTATCCAACTTACTTTCAGAACCAAA
Source organism: Capsicum baccatum var. pendulum (assembly GCA_030864225.1). Classification (NCBI taxonomy): domain Eukaryota; kingdom Viridiplantae; phylum Streptophyta; class Magnoliopsida; order Solanales; family Solanaceae; genus Capsicum; species Capsicum baccatum. Next base: position 131,618,765 of record CM061557.1, read on the forward strand.
CAGAATCTGTGAAAAAGAAAAATCTTACGTGAATTTTGTGACAAGAAATTACCACAATATATACTGAAAAGCAATTAGTGCAACTCCAAGATATAGAAAACTGATATTTAATTTGTACGAATCTAAGTATGACAACTATTTACATAATTAAATTAGGTACTCACTTGAGTCCCTGAGCAACCAACGCATCCCTCGCTCGGTTACCAGCAACAACTACACGTTTTAATGTTTCAAGAGCTAGAATACCTCCACCTTGCCATCCGATAGCTTTCATTAAAAGGGGAACAACCTGAGAGAGCCACCAAAGGCTCAAATGATAGTTAAAGCAGGACTTTGCAGCAAAGTATTATGTTTATGTAATTTAATCATCAGAAACTGAGAAACAAAAAACCACCAACTTATTCTAAGTTGTGCATTGGTAAAGCACATACCTGGGGTGTCCCAACACTAGTAGCTGCCATAGCTTCAGCACACGTTGTACTTGCTGCAAGTTGATGCAGAACACGTAAACAACTTAGACGCACACGCTCTTGTAGCGTTGGTGAAGAGGGCTGCTTTGAGCTACTATTAGCTTCAAATGCTTCCTTAGAGTAGTCGACATTTTTCACTTCCCCAATGGCCATTGTTTCTCTTCTCCCTTCATATGCCACTGCAGACACAAGTTTCGGCACATATCCTAAAAATCCAACATGATCTGCAAGTGCAGGGTGCACGCGTAATAATGACACCAGAGCAGCAGATAGAAGCAGAGGAAGTTCGGGGTCAACAGATTGGACATCATAATGTGTCGCAGCAATTGATGAGAGATACTGATCCAATAGTCCTTCCAAAAACCGCTTCGGGTTTCTAAGAGGAAACTTTGGATCTTTTAAGAATAATCTAACATAGATTCCTCCAACCTACATTACAATAAAAAGTTCTCCATTAAACGAAAAAGTAAAGTAGTTTAGAAAATGGTGCCAAATGTTGCATGTATCAATCAATACCTGAGGCTCATCTCTCATTTCCTGTTGGCCGGTTGCTTGCTCAGGTACATCCCAATCAACAACACAGCCTTTCATCTGTTCACGATATAGTTCTGATGCCATGGTCACAATTTGAGCAGACAAAGAAGCAGCCATTGCTGGAGTCCACACAAGTTCTGGAGTCTCTGTCGTTTGTTCAAGAATGCTCACAACAGCTTCACCAGGACCATCCTTAATGACAGATACCAAGCCATCAGGAAGAAACCTAGCCAGAGTTATAGCAACTCTAGGTCCATGCATTGGCTGCCCAACAAGTTTCCCTAACAATGACGCAGCAGCTGCTCTTTGCTGCAGAGGACCTTCTGCACAACATTATTCAATATTTTAAAACTGTCTAGGATATTGATCTAGAAGAGAATGCCAGGAAAACAAATTACCTTGCAAAGGCAGGAGAAGTTCGAGAATGTAGACCACTCCACCATGTTTAGCAGCTGCCCATGCAAGCTCTGGTGTGCTAGCTAGAGAATACAGAACATGGAGAGCTCCTTCACGACACTTGGGAGAGGAGTGAAGCATTTGCAATAGAAGGAGAAGACTGGATCCATCAGACACAATTGCATCCAAGCAAGGGGCGTGTGTTGTCAAACGTGACAGGACACTCAGACACAGTTGAGGGACATTGGTTGTTGAAGCAACAGGAACAGCAAAGCATTCAAAAATTGGTAATAATTTTTCTTTTGCAGAAAATACTGATGCCAAATCTGGGTTACTTGTGAGGAGATTCTGAAGAAAGAATAGCATATGTCAAACATCAGATCACCATATTAAATAGGGCAAATGATTCCTATGTGTACCTGGAGTGCAGTTAGAGCAAAGCGGAATTTCTTAACCAATTCATTTTCCTCTTTTTTCATCTGTTTCACATCTGAAGGAGTTGAATCATCATTAGACAGCTGCTCTTCATTTTGTGGTCCATTAGTCGTATCATTTTGGAACTCTGACGTCCCAGTGGTTGAAGGAGTATCTGATCCCACCGCAGCATCACTCCGTACCAGACATGATATAAAATCAACAAGAGCAACACAGAAGACCTCAGGTTCACTAGTTTCATAATCTGGTTGATCATTGTACACCCTCAAGTATACATTTCCAACAAAAATTTCCTTCGACAATGCTTCATATGTGAAGGACTGCAAATCTTTCATGTCATATGAACCATCAGGACCCTGGCTAGCACGCTGCTTGTCGACAAACTTTAACAATTCTGTGCGGGTTGAAGTGTTCCAAATTATCTGCATTCAGAAGCAATGACAAATTCAGATGGACCAATAAAATTAGAATGATCATTTTGACACTCAAAAGAAACAATATAGAGAGGGAAAAGGAGGAAAACAAACAATCTATCAACAATAGAGTTTGTGAACGCAATATGGAAAACAGCATTTCAAGTCCATCTAAAGATGTCATTCATTAAATGGCCATTTTTCACATGCACAGAGATAGTTCTCAGGAAAAGTCTTGTCAAACAAAAAAAAGAAAATGAAAAAAGGCTCAAGAGCCTTTAAGGGGTAGAAAATACTCTACAAATTAGGACAAACTCTCACGAGTTGCCTGTTAGTACAGAGCAATTGGGTGCATTTTGTGGAGAACCATGTTTTTTGTAGTGTGTCAGTTTTCTGTGTACCACTTGTATTCAAGAGCTTTAACCCATATTAATTTTTAAACTGTCTCTTTACAATAGAATAAGAAACGAAACAAGAGTATAATGGTGTTAAATATGAATCTTTATCAGAATTGTCTATTGTTCATGCCTTCTTTTTGTTACTTTCTGCAGGAGAAATTGAATCTCCTCATCTCTAGACAAATAAAGATAGCAATAAGACTGAGGCTGTAAAAGAAAAAACTCAGTTCTGTACATGCAACAAAAAGATCCAGTGAACTTAAAGATCTGCAGCAATCACCTCTGGGATCTCCAAGTTTGAATTTAGTTTGGATAACAAATCTTTGAGAGATTCATCCTTCAACATACTGGCAAGCTTTGGTGTCAGCAAACCTCTAAGCGCATCAGCTACAACCACATTATATGGTGTCTGATTCTCATCAGAACCCAAACCACTAAGTCTTGCCAAAGCCTGAGCTGACCGTACAGCATGCATATTCTTTGCAATTTGAACACTAACACCGACACCATGAGCTTCAGATTTGTCTGTCTCTTCTGCAGTAGAATCATACTGAAACAACAATGGCAACAGGTACCTAAAGCAGACAAGCATGAGAAAATGAATACCATGCGTTACTGAAACCATGACTTAAAAAGAAAGGTATAAAGAATTCAACATGAAGGCGTCCATCCTATGTGGCAAGTTGGACATTAAAAGTCAAATTTCATGGTTTATTTTAAGGGTGGAGAGGGCCCTTGAACAGTAGGAGAGGAAGATAGAAGGCTTTTGATAGATTGGAGGTTGCAGTCGCAATCTCTATTTCAGTTCTGACCCCCGGTTCATGGTTTTGAGTATGACTTTTATTTTAATTTTACTTTAATTTCTATAAATGTAATTCTGTGATCTATTAGGTAAGTAATTAATAAATCTAAGCACTGTGATAGATAGACTCTTGAATAAAGTTCTTAAATTTTTCATGTTTTATTTTTCTAGACAATTAATTCAATTCAAATTTATAAAAACAGAAATACCACACCAGTCGATTCATCCACATAAAACTGGATTGGAGGGGTAATATCTTTTAGATAACTAGAAATGCAATGAGTACAAAATAGTTGCTATTTTCTGATACTCGAAATCATAAAGCAAAGAATACCAGGTATTTTAAATTTCACAACTGGTTGCTTGAACAAGGGGAAATTATGGATATGGTGGAGAGTTGGCGGGCCTTCTTTATTGTAGAAGGTCGTCAGAACTTCATTCTTGCTAAAAAGCGGAAGCTGTAGAAATTGATAATGAAAGAGTGGTCTAAAGAGGCTGCTGTGAATTATGAAATCAGCAAAAAGGATCTACTAGGCAAGATTTACTAAATGGATAGAACTGTGGAAGATAGGGAGTTGCTGAAGAAGAAATGTTAGCATTCTCATGGAAATGGAGTACATGTCCAAAGTGGAAGAGACATTTCGGAGACAGAAAACCAGAGTTTTATGGCTGATGCAAGGGGACAAGAAACACCAAATTCTTTCAGAAATGGGCAACGCTCATAGAAGATAAAATCACATTGACAAGATAGCAGCGGAAGGGACAACTTCGGACCAGAGGATTTCTATTAGAAACTATACATCTTTTGGAAACCATCACATAATATGAGTGACTCAACAAAGATTTCTCACGAGAAAATGCATGGCTATAAGGACCTTTCAGAGATGAGAGGCACATAAATAATTAACCGATATGCTGGTTATAAAGCTCCGGGATCTGATGGGTACATTATGGGGTTTGCCAAAAGTGTTGGAGTAGAGTGAAAGAAGACTTGATGAAATCTATTGATCATTTCCACCAACAGCAAAATTTTGAAAAAAGCTTCAGTACTACATACATTACTTAGATTCCCAAAACGAAGGCAGCTAGAGAGTTGAAGAGCTTTTAGACTTATTGAGTCTGATTGGAAGTTTTTACAAGATAGTGGTCAAACCAAACTACTTACAGAGATACTGAAGACAATAATGCCCAAGCTAGTTTCCCAACACACAAGTGACATTCTTAAAAGGGAGACAAATAATGAATATGGCTCTTATTGCAAATGAATGCAATGACTCCAGGAAAAGGGAGACAACCAAGATTAATGTGGAAGGTTAACATAAAAAAGACATACGATCATGTCAATAGGTGTTTTTTTCTACTCTTAAAAGCATTTGTATATATCTAAAACAAAACTATGGATGGGCGGGGGTGGGGTTGGTCGCACGCACAACGCAAGTTGCTCTCCCAACTTTCATTAGAGAAGTCATTTTCCGTATTTTCAAGGAACTTGTTTTCCTAAAGAAAATATTTTCCAAATTTTTTGACCAACCAAACACTAGAAAATATGAAAAACGTTTTCTGCAAATGTTTTCCAACATAACAAACACACCATAAATGCTTCACTTCTTTATTCCCTTTCCAAATAAAATGTCTCCTCGTCTTATCTAGTTCTGTTGCAACCATTCTTGGCATTGGAAAAAGAGGCATGACATACATTGGCATCAAATCCAACACAGTATTAATAAGAGTCAAGTGTCCCCAAAGAGATAGATATTGTTATTCTCGCATCTTTCAATAACCCCTCACCCCCAAATCCCCGATCAAATAGAAACTGCTTTGCTGTTTGCACCTAAAAGGTAATACCCAATGCACAAAGACTCTGGAAGGATCTCTGTCTGGCAGCCCAGAATTGTAGCCATAACTTGCAAATTCAGCACTTGATTAATTGGTAACAAACTATTCTTAGACCAGTTAACATGTAGACTGACACAACTCCAAAAATACCTAGAATCAATTCAGATATCCTAATTGACTTTCTTCTGGATCACAAATAATGAGACTATCGTCAGGATTATTAGAGATGTGAGGTTCACAAGTTACTTTGATGTCCATTGTCACATTGAACCGCTTAATCCAGTTTTCAGTTACAACATACTTAAGCAGATTGCTTAGCCCATTCATTACCAACACATATAAGAAAGGAGATATTAGATCCCCTTTTGTAAGGCCTCTTTGGTAGGGAAGAGCCCTGTGGAGAGCCATTGATGAGAACCGAGAATCTGACAGTACTTATTCAATGCCAGAGAATCTGACAGTGCATATTCAATGCCATATCCACTTCGCCACTGACTTCCAAAGCCCATATTCCTGAGGAAATAGCCTGGTGAAGTGGAGTACTATCATTTTAGAGAAAGAAGATGGTGGAGACTGGGTATCAAGAATCTAAGAAAAAAAAATAGGAGCTTTTTGATGAAATGGATATGGAGATTTAATGTTGAAGTTGATGCTTTACGCAGGAATATCATAACAAAGAAATATCATGTGATGAACGAGTGGTGCACTAATTTGACCACCCCCACAAGGAGTTGGTATCTGAAAAAATATTTTAGCACCATGGCCTCTTTTTTCTCACAACATTAATATCGAAATTGGAAATGGAAGACGGGTGGCTTTCTGGAAAGATACCTGGATTGTGCACTCCCCTCTTAAACAGAAGTTCCCCTCCCTTTCAATCATGCAGTGGACATCAATCTCGGTGTAGCACAAAATAAAGAAAGCAACTTTTGGAACATCATCTTCAGGAGAAACTTAAATGACTGGAAAATGGGCAGAATTGCTGATTTCTTTCGCCTTCTTTCCTCAATTCTAGATTTAAACAACAATGAAGATAATTTAATTTGGAAGGGGCAGAGAGATGGTTCCTATTTGGTGGTCATGTTACTGCATCTTAGTAAAAGAAGCCAATCAGGAAACTGATGGCTCGTGGAAGAAGGTTTGGAGCTCTAAGGCACCAGCATAAGTGATGTGCTTTGCATGGCTAGTTATCAGAGAAGATTGGTTAAGTAGCACAAAATAAAGAAAGCAACTTTTGGAACATCATCTTCAGGAGAAACTTAAATGACTGGAAAACGGGCAGAATTGCTGATTTCTTTCGCCTTCTTTCCTCAATTCTAGATTTAAACAACAATGAAGATAATTTAATTTGGAAGGGGCAGAGAGATGGTTCCTATTTGGTGGTCATGTTACTGCATCTTAGTAAAAGAAGCCAATCAGGAAACTGATGGCTCGTGGAAGAAGGTTTGGAGCTCTAAGGCACCAGCATAAGTGATGTGCTTTGCATGACTAGTTATCAGAGAAGATTGGTTAACTCAAAACAACTTACAATTTACAAAAGAGAGGCATACAACTAGTCAGCAAATGCATTCTCTGTGGAGGAGAATCTTTTTTGCATTGTCCTTTCACTTCTCAGATTTGGCATATGTTCTTCAATGTTTTGAACCTGAAAGGGGTCATATGTCTAATTCACCTGCTGATCTGTTTTTATGCTGGTAAAAAAAGGGCTTATCTAAGAAACTGAAGACGGCATGGAACTCTATGAACTGCATGCACTAAAAAGGAGAGGAATAGAAGATGTTTTGAAGCAAAAACAACAGCAATATAGTGAAGATCAAATCTCATTGTATGCTTTTGATTTCTCTTTGGTGTGAAGTGCAATGGATAGATGATGTCAAACCCCTTTTGCAGTTCATAGAATCTTTTGTATAGCTTACTTTTTCTGGGATTTTGGTCGTTTATTTTTTCTTCTCTCTTTTTGGATGTAATAACAGCAGTTTCCTAATGGTAGTTTCGACACTAATAATACTTAACATTACAAAAACAAAAAAGGGACATTGGTAATAAATTAATTGCATAAGGTATTAGCAAATTAATCTTTAGGAAGCATATAAATAAAGGAAAGTGCTATGTCAGAAAATGGATACAAACTGCATGAAACAGATAGGATACGAGCAAGCATGATCAATAACCTGTCATTAACTCATAAAGCTAAAAATAAAACAGTAGCTGATAGGTTCCTGATCCGTAAATGGCAAGAAACCATCACAGAAACCACTCATTGTCAAAATATTCTGTTAGCTTGAATACCATACGACATTTATAAATATGTGATTCCTAAAAAAAATCTTTCAAAGTCCTTGTTGAGTTCAACAGAAAATAACTTATACAAAGGTAAAATCAAAAGTACATCCAGTCACATCACCTGTTTAGCTCATCCTGAAAGTGGAAACGAAAAGCTACGATAGAGGTAGGATTAGGTAAAAAGTAATGGCCATTAAACAACAGCTTTGACACTATCCAGAAAGTACCATGATTAATCAATTTTAAGCAGTGATTCCGGTAATCTATGCAGTTCATCTGGAAAGGGTGAAAACTCAAAAAAGTTTCACGTACCACAAAACACCAGCCTTAAGTAAGTTATTTTGAAATTCAGAGGACACAGAAACATGAGCAATTGTCTGAAGGGCAGCATCGACAGCAGCTGGTACAAGCTCAAGTTCAGTACAATGTACAATATCATCAACTAGGCTAGAAAATTCAAGCATGTCAACTCTGGCACTCTCAAACTGACTCAACACTGAAAAGGTTCTGATCACATTTGTGACAATGATGGTAGATGATTCACTTGCAGGAGTAGTTGGTTGAACTACACACATACAGCGGGACAGAAGATTTGCAAGAAGTTGTATTCCTCCATCTCTTACAAGTTCTTCACCATTCAGTGAAGAAGATGCACACCTGAGACATTAAAAAGCATGAAAATATTTCATATATCTGAAAGGGGGTAGTATAGAAAACAAAAATTCAATTATATCCACAGAACACACGTTAGCCATAGCAATTCAGATGCAGCAACAAGAAGAGATGCTCGATCAGAAGAAAGGAAGTTGTTGTCGTCTTTATCCACAGTGATTGCATTTAACAGCATTGGATAACCAGCGTATTTAAATGGCTCCAATACATCTCCATATCGTCTGTACAAAATGCATTGTCCTTTCAATAGAAGCAATAGTCTCCAAAGCTGTGGACCTTGCAGTCCTTGCATTGTAGCCTGACCAAAGTGTTTAAGAGAGAAGATAGAAGTAAATATACATGTGGATTTAAAGGACATGCAAGAACAAAAATATTGTCAAAATTAGAAGCAAGAAACAACCAAGTCATGAAGGCAGTAAAAACTCATCTACAAGCTATATTTTACTCCCTCCAGACTTAGAATATCTGCACATACCTTCTTTGGGTTTCCTTTCTTTACAGGAAAAGCTGAATTTTGCAGCACTTTTATCCTTGCCCTCAAAATTTACAACAACAACAACAACATACCCAGTATATTCCCACAAAGTGGGGTCTGGGGAGGGTAAGTGTACGCAGTCCATACCACTACCTCAACATGAGATAGAGAGGTTGTTTCCAATAGACCCCCGGCTCAAAATAAAGCAATCTAAGATAAGATAAGGAATAGTAATAAAACAGGAAGATATACTAGAAATTAACATACTCAATAATACCCAAAGCAGGATACTTCAAGTATACACCAAAACATATAACGTCTTAACTCAGACTAACTTTCTACTCTAATTCGCCTCCTCCACAACTTCTTATTCAGGGTCATGTCCTCGGCAAGCTAAAGCTGCTCCATGTCATGTCTAATCACTTCCCTCTAATATTTCATCGGTCTACCTCTACCTCGCTTGAAACCATCCCTAGCCAACCTCTCACACCTCCGCATCACATGACCGAACCATCTCAACCTTGCTTCCCTCATCTTGGCTTCCACCGAAGCGACTCTCACCTTATCTCGAGAGACGCCTCGCTGAACTTACACTCCAAATATTCCATCTTGGACCTACTCAATCTAAACCCTATAGACTCGAGGGTTTGCCTCCAAACCTCCAACTTAGCATTAACTCCACTTCGAGTCTCATCAATCAAGACTACATCATCAGCAAAAAGCAAACAATAATGCACCTCATCCTGAATGTGCCGCGTCAAAACTTCCATCACCAAGGCAAAAAGAAACGGACTAAGCATTGATCCTTGATGTAACCCATCAAGACAGGAAAGTGCTCCAAGTCCCCTCCCCCGTCCGAAACCGAGTCTTGGCTCCGTCATACATATCTTTAATCGCCCTAACATAGACTACAGGTACACCTCTAGCCTCCAAACACCTCCAAAGAACCTCCCTGGGAACTCTATCATAGGCCTTCTCTAAGTCGATAAACACCATGTGCAAATCTTTCTTCCTTTCCCTATGCTACTCCATCAGTCTCATGACGAGATGAATGGCTTCTGTAGTCAAATGCCCTGGCATAAATGCAAATTGGAATGCTCTAAATCCCCCAACCGAATCATCCAAGTAGATGAATGCCTCCAAGCTCCAGGCATCCTCGCCGTCTTGAAAATTATGTTAAACAACCGAGTTAACCATTCCATACCTACCCCTTCTGTACACTTCCAAAAATCCACCAGAATCTCATCTGGCCCCGTCGCTCTACCCCTACGCATCCTACGAATAGCTCCCTTAACCTCCTCAACCTTAATGCGCCTACAATAGCCATAATCGCGAAACCTCTCGATATGCTCCAAATCCCCGAACACAATGCTAGTATCCTTTCCATCGTTCAGGAGATTATGAAAGTAAGACTGTCATCTCTTCCTAATATGACTCTCCTCCACCAAAACTTTGTCGTCCACATCCTTAATACACTTCACCTGATCCAGGTCCCGAGTCCTCCTCTCCCTAACCTTGGCGAGCTTGTACAACTTTTTATTTGCACCTTTACTATCTAACTATGTGTATAAACTCTCGAAAGCCCTTAGCCCTCGTGACCGCAACTTCGTCTCTCGCTTAGCAATCTTATATTTCTCTATTCTTCCGTTTATCTTCTTCGTCCTTACTTTCTGTCAACTTTGCGTACGCTCTCTTCTTGGCCTCCACCTTCCCCTTCACCTCTTCGTTCCACCACTAATCCCCTTGGTGTTTGCCCGAACGACCTCTCGAGACCCCCAACACCTCTCTAGTTGTCTCCCTGATGCAGTTGGCAGTCTCGTCCCACATACTATCTATATCCCCTCCACTCCCCAAGCCTTCCTCGCCATCAACTTATCCTCTATATCCAGTGCACTAGCCAAAGTCAACCTGCCCCATCTAATTCTCGGTAGATCCTACATACCTCTCCTCCTCCACTCCTTTATGATCCCCAAGTCCATCTCCAAAAGCCTATGCTGGGTAAATTTACTGAGCAGAAGAAATGAAAAATCAAGCTCCTATATTTTGGATTCTTGACCCTTTCCACATACTTTGTCGGAAAGAAGTCGCCATAAAACTATAGGTGGAATAGCCATTTGTAGATATATCACTCAAAGTAGAATTGTCACTAAAAAGACTTAATCAGACACTTGGTACGGCAACGGGATGGTTAATTTATCACTATTTATCACCAGTTTAAAAAACTACTTTAGAACTGTTAGAATATGAGTAGGAATAGAAATAGCATATAAATCCTACTTGGAAAAGGATTGTAATGTCAATGTCCTAGTTGGAAAAAGAGTAATGTAATGTCAATATATAGGATCTCAATGTAATAATTTAGATACACAACAATTCGATAATATTTTCTCTTTTATTTCTCACATAGTATCAAAGCATTGGTGAGAAAAGTATCATTGTGCATCATTGCAGCAAAATCAGCCATCACTGTGCAAACTTTCCAGTGACCTTATGGGTCAGTTCTTCTTTTCCAAAACTAGCCCACCACCCGTTTCAAAATTTTCCGGCGACAAAATCCCAATCAAGATCGCCAGAAATAGGTGCAACACGCGCCTTTATGTGCCGCCAGAAGCAGTTCTCCTTCAAGCGAGTCAGATCCACTCGCCGGCGCGTGAGGCAATTTCCGACCACTTTTTCCAGCAGGTTTTCTTTCTAGTAGGATCACCTCCTCAATCCAAGGCTGCCCGTATAGTTATTTCTCGATTTCGATCAAGTTCCGACAGCCAGATCTAATCTTCCTGCGACTGAACACTTTTTTCCCAAATTCCGGCAACATATTTCCTAATTTTTTGCTCGATTTAGCCCTATGATTAAGTCTGAACCCTTAATGAGGATATCAAAAAATCAAACGTCACAGTCCTAGAAGAATCGACAAGGGTGAGGTCATTTTGGAAGATCTTGACCTAAGTGTAGCTATTGTAAAAGGCTTGAACACACTCGTGACACATGTTATTCTCGACCTATGTGTAGTCATCGTAATAGGCTTGGACATAATCGTGAAATATGTTATTCTTTGCATGGTCGACCACCTAAAAAATGCTCATGTTGCTCTATCTAACACCACAGGTAGTCAATGGGTGTATTTATCTGAAAAGGAATGTAATGCGTATCTACAATATCGAGCAAGTAAGCAGATATCTCTACCAGTGGCCTGAACTGCACAATCTCCTACCTTTGGATCATGGGTTGTGGACTGGCGCTTCTGATCATATTTTGGTGATAAATCACTTCTATCAAATATTGTCTATTCACAGTCTCTTAGTCTCTTTCAACGGTCACTTTAGCCAATGGTAACCAAACCAACCCAAAGGAAGTTGGACAAGCTAATCCCCAATCCTCTATCACTTTAAATTTTGTTCATTATGTCCCTGATTGTCCTTTTAATCTTGCATCGATCAGTCGTTTGACTCGTGCCCTAAATTGTGGCATATTATTTCTTGAGGACTCTTTTAGCATGCATAACTGTATTACGGGACAAATAATTGGTGTAGGATATGAATCACAAGATCGTTACTATCTTACCACTCCTAACTCCTTCATAGCACGTCCAGTTACAGATTCTCCTAACATAATTCACAAACGTATGGGACATCCTAGTTTGTTCAAGTTACAAAGATGGTGTCTAGTTTGTCTAATCTATCCACATTAGATTGTGAGTCGTGCCAAATTGGGAAACACACTCGAACTACCTTTTAATGTAGTACCGAGAATCGTGCAGAGTCTATTTTTTCCTTATTTCACTCTGTTAGCTTCATTGATGATTATTCAAGATGTACTTGGATTTTCTTAATGAAAGATCGCTCTGAATTATTTCCTATATTCAAGAGTTATTAGGCTGAAATACAAAATCAATTCAATGCCTCTATTTGTACCTTTCAGTAGTGATAATGTCTTAGAATATATGTCCTCCCAATTTCAACAGTTTTTGACTCATCAAGGAATTATTCATCATACTTCTTGTACATATACCCCTCAACAAAATGTAGTAGAAAGGAAGAATAGGCACCTCATCGAGACTGCTCCCTCTCTTCTCATTCAATCCCATGTTCTGCTGCATTTTTTGGGCGAAGCAGTTACCGCATCTTGCTATTTAATTAATTGGATGCCTTCATCTTTCATTCAAAATCAAATTCCTTATTCAGTATTGTTTCCCTAGTCACCTCTATACTCTCTTCCTCTCATGTCTTTGGGAGTACATGTTTTGTTCATAACTTCACCTCACTCTAGGGAAAGATAAATCAACCCCTCGTGCTCTCAAATGTGTCTTTCTTGGCTATTCTCGAGTATAAAATAGAATATTGCTGCTACTTACCTGATCTTTGCCGGTACCTTATAGCAATTGATGTTACTTTCTTTGAGTCTCAACCTTACTTTACGTCTTATTCTGATCCTGATCATCCTAACATGTCTGAGGTCTCACATATATCAACTTTTGAGGATCCTATAGTTACTTTTACATCTTCATCCATAGTGCCACTAGTCTTACCTGCATCGACTTTTGATGAATCTACATTATCTTCTACAACTCCATCTACGGTGCCACCACTTCTGACTTATCATCGTCATCCACTTACAGCATCAGGCTCAGAAGATTCATGTCCTGCACCTGCGATTGCACTTTGAAAAAGTACACGGTCCACTCGTAATACTAACCCTCATCATACCCTTTTAAGTTATCATCTTCGATCATCACCTTATTATGCCTTTATATTATCTTTGTCTACTATTTCTATCCCTAAGTTCACAAAAGAAGCAGTTTCTCATCTAGGATGGCGACAGACTATGATTGACTAGAAGTATGCTTTACAAATGATTGGTGCTTGGGAGCTTGATCCTCTCCCTTTAGGTAAATCAACAGTTGCTTATTGTCGAGTTTATGCAGTGAAAGTTGGTCCGAGCGGCCAAATTGATCGACTTGAGGCTCACCTTGTTACTAAGGGATGCACTCAGATATTTGGGCTTGATTATAGTGATACTTTCTCTCCCGTGGCTAAAGTAGCACTTCTTTGTCTTTTTCTATCCATGGTTGTTCGACGCAAGCCTCTTTTTCAGTTAGATATTAAGAATGTATTTCTCCATGGTTACCTTGAGGAGGAAGTTTAGATGGAGCACCCATCTGGTTTTGTTGCGCATAGGGAGTCTAGTCAGGTGTGTCAATAGCGTCGGTCACTTTATGGCCTCAAATAATCTCCTCAAACTTAATTTGTAAAGTTCAGCATAATAATTTAGAAGTTTGGCATGATTTGTAGTGAAGTAGCTCACTCTGTGTTTTATCGACATTTTGCTCCAAATCTGTATTTATTTGGTGGTTTACGTTGATGATATCGTTTTATCGGAAATGATCAAGATGGTATCACTAGTTTGAAGCAATACCTCTTTCAACATTTCCAGACTAAAGACCTTAGCAGATTGAAGTATTTTTTAGGTATTGAAGTTGCTCAGTCCAGATCAGGTATTGTTATTTCGCAATGCAAATATACCTTAGACATTCAGAAATGATAGAATGTAAACCTATTGATAGTGCTATGAATCTAAATACTAAACGCATGTCAGGACAAGGGAAGCCACTCAATGATCAAGGAAGATATAGAATTTTAGTTTGTAAGTTCAATTATCTCATAGTGACCAGACCTGACATTTCCTACCCTGTGACTGTTGTAAGTCAGTTTATAGTTTCTCCCTGTGATAGTCATTGGGATGTAGTTGTTCGCATTGTGTGATATATTAAGTCAGCTCTAGGTAAAGGACTACTTTTTAAGGATTGAGGCCATAAGCAGATCGTTGGATATACAAACGTTGATTGGGCAGGATCACCTTATGATAGACGTTCTACAATCGGATATTGTGTTTTAATAAGAGCAAATTTGATGTCTTGAAGAGTATGAAACAGAGTGTAATTGCTCAATTAGTGCAAAAAAAGAATATCGAGCAATGGTGGTAGTCACTTTTGAGCTAATTTGGATTAAACAGATGTTGAGAGAGTTAAAATTTAGGGAAATCAATGAAATGGAACTTGTGTGTGGTAACCAAACGGCTCTTCATATTGCATCAAATCCGGTATTTCGTGAGAGGACTAAGAATACTGAGATTTTTGTGAGAGAGAAGATATTTTCCAAAGATATTGTTACAAAATTTGTGAAATTGAGTGATTAGCTTAGAGATGTTTTCACCAAATCCTTCACGGATCCTCATATTAATTACATTTGTAACAAGCTCGATACATATGATTGTATGAACCAGCTTGAGGGGGAGTATTAGAATATGAGTATGAATAGGAATAGTATATAGAATCCTACTTGGAAAAGGACTGTAGTGTCAGTATCCTAATTGGAAAAGGAATCTAATGTAGTAGTATCTATAAATAGGATCTCAATGTAATAATTTAGATAAACAACAATTCAAAAATATTTTCTCTTTTATTTCTCACAAAAATTTAAATCAGGCATCCCTGCATAACAATCAATATGAGGTGAGGACTATCCAAGAACATACAAGGAAATGACAATTTATTCACTTAACTAATATGGAAATCTACACTATTATATGTCAGAACAACATAAGCTATCTCAGAAGATGTCTATTTAAGTGTCTTGTGCTGAAGAAACTAAACATAATCAAGTAAAAAAACCATCCAACGATTCAATGTTTGGATTCCATTTTTTATTGAGAAACTTCTGAATTTCATTTTCTTCTAGCCAAACTTCTCAAATCTTTGACATATTGGGTTGAAAAGAGTTCAAGAACAATTATCAACAACATACCAGTGTAAATCCTACCAAGTGTGGCCTGGGGAGGATAAAGTGTACGCAGACCTTGCCCCTATGTAGGTAGAGAGGTTGTTCCTGATAGACCCTCAGCTCAAGAGATAAAATAGTGCAAAGCAGTATACAGAAAGAAATAATGGAAATAAAATAGTTGTGAGGGAGAATCAACACAAGTAATCAAGAGAACACACTTAAAATTATCAACTTGCAGGAATATACAAGAACGTGGGTCGCTAGAAAATTTTGGAAAATCAACCAACGTGATTTTGATATGGCCCGACCCTTGGTATACTAGAGATAATTTGAGAAGTTTTTGAAAAGAAGTCAACTGAGTGGCGGGCGGATAGAAGCTTCGATGGGATTTTGCTCACATGAGGATCTGACCCCTGCAGTGATGTTCGTTTATGCACAATACTCACGGAAGAAAAGTTAACCTCAAACAAATTAAACCGTCAAAATATTGCTCTCAGACAATGTTTTTCTTTGAAACGTTAATGTCGACTACACTCAGTGAAGCATGGTGGGCCCATAACCCTCGGATCTTAAGATCGAAACCTGACCTTAAAACCATGTACAAAAAATGGATATTGAGTCTAACTCAATCTCAAAAGCGAGTTCCAAAGATTGATTAACCTTTTTCATAAGCAAGTCAATTTGCTGGATAATCCCGATAGGTGACAGTGGAATCTAGGAAGTAATATAGTGTTCTCTGTGAAGTCTTTTTATGAGACTCTTTTGGTTAGGGAGGATGTTGAGCTTCCATGTAATGCAATATGGGTTCAAAGTATGCCAAGGAAGGTGTGGTTTTTTCACTTAATTAGCCACTAGAGGAGTGATTCTGACGGCCAAATATGTTAGAAAGCGGAAGGTTATTGCGTTAGTTGGTGCTACATGTGCAAGGAGACAGGCGAGGATGTGGATCACCCCATCTACATTGAGGGCTTGCCATGCGATTATGGTGGGATATATTTAGATGGTTTCACACTCCTCAGGTAAGTTGGAAGAGCGGGAGAAGGCGAAAAAGACGAAAAGCTTGAAACATGGCTCCAAGAGTGTTAATGTGTGTAGTTTGGAGAGAGAAATTGAAAAGCTTATGAAGGTGTAGAGTCAAGGTCATGCTATTGAGGAGTAGCCTCCCACTCTTATTTTCTTTTGGTGTAAACAGAAAGTTCCTTCATGCTAAACGATTGAGTGGATTTTGTAGAGCTTCATATTTTGTAGAGTCCTGATTCTTTTGGTTTAATCTTTGTATACGACCGATTTGGTTATGTTTATGAATGAAAATACTTTTACTTGATCAAAAAAATTTAGCACTTGAGGTGACGGTTGACAACGATCATTTAAGAAGACAACAACTCATTCCCTCAACCGATGTGAGATAATCAAACACCCTGGTGTAGAAGAACGTATGGCTTTTGTAGAGAATCGAATTTTGTAGATTCTTTACCTTTTGGTTTTTTCTTATATATGGCATCTCGGCCTTGTTTATGAACGAAATACACTTACCTTAAAAAATAGGAGAAAATCAAACATCCTGGAACAGATTTCCTCGAGGGCAAGATCCTCTCACTCAATTCTTTCAAGGATTCTTTGTATTTGATAGGCTGGCCCCAACAGAGTTCTCCAGAATGTAGTGCTTTTTCTGAGGGCACACATCGTTTTCAGGTATCAACAACCTCCAGGTTAGGCTTATGCAAAATTTGGTCTCCAAAGAGGTTGAGGGAAATAGACTGAAACAGCTAAATGATTCCTTACCTTATTAGTACGTCTCGTTTATTCTGTGATCAAGTGAAAAAATTATTATAATATGGGCGTTAACTAGACCGTATACAAGAAGTATAACAAAAAGTAGAAAATCTTAATACATGATTTTCTATGAAGGCCACCCAATCATCTATACAAAAAGTAACCTCATGGGTGCACCAAAAAAAAATAGGAGAAACGAGGCTATTTCTCAATTGTACAAAAGCTCTCATACTCCTCTCTCCAAACGGTCCACATCAATGCTAAAAGGGCAACTTCACATGCCCTGCATCTCCCCTCCATCTTCTGGACTTCTACGAGCCCAACTAAACGAAGTTCCTTTCACAGTTCTCGACATTACCCACTCAAAATACCAACCATCTCAGCCTGTTAGAATATGAGTAGAAGAAAGAATAATATACAGAATCCTACTTGAAAGAGGATTGTAATGAAGTGTTCTACTTGGAAAAGGACTGAAATTTAGTGTTTATAAATAGGGCCTTGGAGTAATAATGTAGTTATAATAATTAAAACAATATTCTTCTCTTATATTTTTCACATGGTATCAGAGCCTCTACGATCTTTGGTAGAGAATCAAAGAACTTCTGCTGCCGACGGGCGGCTATAACCCATATATGTCGACGTCCACGCAACCCATAGTATTTTTTTGTTGATAAAGCAAACAAACTAAGCTTTGAAATTCTCCAACTTCCGAATCTTGTAAGGTTCTCCTAAACCTCAAATCCCAAAAAACTTCTTCCCTAACTCCATAATTAGAAAATTGATATCCTTTTTGGCAAGAATTCTATACATGTTAGGAAAAGTGAGTCTCAAAGTATTGTCTCCACACCACCTATGACCCCAAAATCCCTCCCGCACTCGAAGAGATGTATTCTAAATTAACTCCCCCGACCCCCCACCCCTACAATCCCTTTAAGATATTCCTCCATAGACCAAAACCGTTGGGTAGTGGGGAATTTTTAGTCCTTAAACCCCTCCAAAGTGTCATTCTCCACGATTCTCCACGATCACCTTTCTCCAAAAAGCATTTACCTCTACCCCAAATCTCCATAACCATTTTCCTAGAGGTGCCATGTTAAAGACCCTTAGATGCTTAATACCAAGACCAACCCAACAATTTGGTGTGGTTAAACCCTTCCACTTTACCAAAGGAAACTTTTTCTCCTATCGAGTCATTCCATACAAAATCTCTTTGGACTTTCTCCAACTTCTCTATAACACTAGTAAGAGTTGGTAGCAAAGACATAAGTATTTAGGAATGCTCGACAATGATCACTTCATAAACATCAGCTTTTCCTTGGTTGCGCCCCAAAATCTCATCCGCAACCTTGTAGTGTCTTTGGATATCATTAGAGTGCAATGTCTAGGTTGTGTTTCAAACTACAACATGCCTTGTGCCTTTGAAGAGTATCAAACATTGTGGTATCCAGAGACATCCATAACAAACAACACCAGTGGGCATCAATCTTATTCTATTCGATACTCCTATCCTTGGCAATTTCATACTCTTTTATGGTAAATGATGTTAGTATCCTTAACCGATAAATAAAGCTCCATAGAGCTCGTCCATTGCGACTAACTAGCACCTCCTACCAATATTTTGGATGTAATTGTTCAAAGGTTGGTAGTGAAAAAAATAAAAGAAACCGATAGTGGAAAAATTTTGAATTCTTGTGATATGAGGTTGTGTAGGATTTCATTTGACAAAGTTGACTACAAAATTAGAACCAGGAAATTGAAGAATCAAAGAACAATATTTCCTACTTCTCACTAGAATCTGGGAAGGTGGAGAACATGTCTTTCAGGGAAGCATTAGACTGGCCAGCAGCATTAGATCTAAGAGGTAGATGCCAAAAGCAGAAGTCAATGACATAATCCAGCTTCTTGCTGTCAGAAACACATTTTGAAAAGGACAAGTTCTTTGAAATCTTGCTTGGTTGGATCCTTCATAAAATGGGCGGCTCACCGGAGGCTGTTACAAATTCGAATGCCGAGGAATGAGGAGAGGTAAATGGTTTGAAGATCACAGAACTGAGCGACACCAATTTCTCATTTCGCTTTGTGAATGAGTAGTAAAGTTTTAAGATACTACAAGGATGAAGAAGGTGGTTTGATGGTAATTTCATGAAGTTGGACGATGGATGGAGTAGGATGGTTGTGTGGATGCATGTTTTTCCGGCAACGCGGTGCTGGTAAACTTGGTGCGACTCTCAGTCAATTTATGGTGTAAGAAGGGGAACTTTGTCAAGGCTGTGAAAAATATAAGAGAAAAATATTATAGAATTGTTGTACCTACATTATTACATTGAGGCCCTATTTATAGACAATACATTCCAATCCTTTTCCTAATAGGACACTACATTACAATCCTTTTCCAAGTAGGATCGTATAAGCTATTCCTATTCCTACTCATATTCTAACAAAAGCTTTGTGAATGTTATTTGCAATTACACGACATGTCTAGAGTGAGAATTATGGTGAGGAAAGGGGAGAGAGTTCCTGTCTCCATAATGGTGAACGAAGGTGAAACGGGGTATAGAATCTAGTTGTCCATTGAATTTCGCACATAGATGTTGTCACTGAAGAGTGAGAAAAATGAGGGTTTAATTAGGAAGGGAAGAGAAATAGGTGGTCGGACGGGAGTAAGGATGGTTGACAACGGTGGATCCTTGCCGGAAGTTATGGAAGGGGCAGCTGTGAAGGAAACAAAGAAGGGAAACGATGATAATTTTTGAATTTTGGAGGGGAAAAGACCTTACACTTGGGTTAGTAAATAAGGCTGGAAGAGCAGATTGAGCCGGTTCGATAATCAAAGAAGGACAAACACCAGGAAACAAAAGAGCTGACTGATTCTATTGATAGCGTACACTGGCACAAGTCACTGAAAGAACAAAACAGTCTGGTCTCAAATAACATCAGTTAAAATTAGTTCCTTAGCTGATACTTTTCTTAAATGTCTCTTCCATCTTATAACAGAGAAAACTTGATCTAGTCATGCTTGTTGGGAGACATGGTGTCTAATAAACCAGTGCATAAGGTGGGGCAAGGAAGTAGGATGAGGAAAGAACGTAAAGCACAATGATCATCAATGACAGACTGAATATCTAAAAAGTTTCAGTTTCTGTTCAAACAGTTCATAAAATAGATTAACCACAACTAAACCAGTGTGCTTTACCAGACTTACACCGGAAGTCTTTTATGGAAGTCAAAACCGCTAAAGTGACCAAAATAGAGTTTTAATGTTATTTAAGATATTTAAGGCCCTTATCACCTCTAAAATTCACATAACCAGCAATCTTTAGGGGCAAGGGTAGTAAAGGTCTCCGTGTTTCTATCAATTGTATGTATGTTCACTGTTAACACTTCAAGATTGCACAAGATATCAGAATATCATCAATGACAGACTGAATATCTAAAAAGTTTCAGTTTCTGTTCAAACAGTTCATAAAATAGATTAACCACAACTAAACCAGTGTGCTTTACCAGACTTACACCGGAAGTCTTTTATGGAAGTCAAAACCGCTAAAGTGACCAAAATAGAGTTTTAATGTTATTTAAGATATTTAAGGCCCTTATCACCTCTAAAATTCACATAACCAGCAATCCTTAGGGGCAAGGGTAGTAAAGGTCGCCGTGTTTCTATCAATTGTATGTATGTTCACTGTTAACACTTCAAGATTGCACAAGATATCAGAATATTAGAAGGCAAAGGTCACGAGGCTTCAACTCCTAGCTCTAGCTTACAAGTGACAAATCATACTCACAATTGCATTAACACACTGAGCTTATTCAAAATGTGTTACCGATCAGGCAAAAAAGAGAAAAAAGACAGAAAATTGGAATTGGAGATTGAAACTAAAACGTGTTAAATAACTCCTGGCCTAGGGTCCGACAACCTTTTGGCCCGGCCCTTCCCCGGACCCTGCGCATAGCGGGAGCTTTAGTGCACCATGCTGCCCTTTTTTTAGGTTTCAGAAGGAAAATTTGGTACGATAGAAAATCATTAGTATAAACCCTAAATTAGGAGCAAGCAACTACCTGCAGCCGTTCATAAGCTTTCTGCACTGCCAGAAACTTTTCCCGCCCCTCGGGATTTTTGTCTGGATGATACTTCATTGCAAGTTTTCGATATTGTCGCTTGAGCTTTTCTTCGTCAATGTTCTCAATCAGCTTAGAAATATTAACTGTCTCCTCTGATTGTCTTTTGGGAGCATCATCTCTTGATACCTCATCCAAGGAGATCTCCAATATTTTGCAAGCCTCTTCTTCAGAAAGATCCATAGGCCTCCGAGTTAGCTCTTCTCGCCACATAACCAGCAGCGATTGCAAGAATTCGATGTGTTCAACAATTGGCCAATTAGGAAAGCGAACTTCATCACATAAATTACGAAGGTAATAACGGTGGCACCACATTTCATCCCTCAGCTCTGGATATGTCACAGGTGGCATAGGAGCATATTCATACAAAGAATGGCAATGTTGTGACAACTTCTGCATAAAATCACCAAGATGCTGAAGCACCTGCAGAGATAAGAGTTAAAGTTCAGCGGCAATTCACAATCTTGGATAGGTACAAGGAAAGTACAGAAAAATCCTGTTGGTCTGAACAACCTGACGGATAAGATTTTCAGCTCTCATCTTGTGTGTCCAAATAATCTCAGGAGTGTCAGAATCAGAAACCATTGCTGCTGCAAATGCAGCAGAACTGCTACGTTCCAGCACATAGAGCAAGGACTCAGGTAAAAACCCACCCAAAACACTGCGTTTTGCCAGAGGCAAAGAAGAGGAGACTGCTGCTTCTTCCCCTCCGTGAAATGCTTGACGAACATGAGTCACTGAGAACAGCTGAGCAATTGCGAGGAGATTGGATCCAGGATAAGCTAGAGCAAAGTAAAAGGCTCCAGTGCTATATAATTTTATCATTGCCTTGGGGTTCCTAGTAACAATGGCCTTCAACAAAGCAGCAGCACCTTCTACAACACTCGGTTCTCCAGAGAGCATAGCCTATATACATCACCGGTTTAAAAGAAGAATCAAATGAAAGTTAGTTAAAGAACATCCCCATGTCACTATATAAATGTGTGATTCAAATTTGACATCTAAGAAAATTATCAGAAATGAATATGAGGTAAGAGAAATTCCATATGGTACAAGCGCAAGTGAAGCTTAAAGCCCTTATATCCATTATAAAAAGGGTAATTTCACATTAAATAGTAGTTGTTCAGGTCTAAATTCTTTCAATTAGTTAACCATGCTGACTTTCCTAACTTAGACTGCCTACTCTGCACGAACCACCTCTTTCACTGAGGATGAACTTAACGAATTTTTACATTTCCAAATATTACCTAATCCAACAACAAAATCAGGACCATTCAGGACATATAGTTCTAGAAGGATCATTTCATCCACCTTATTCCTGGAAGTGTGATAAAGCTTTGGAAGTCTGACAGCCACAGCTTGCCTATCTCTCTCCGAGCATTTTCATGCATCAAACTTCTCGTCTAGAATACAACATTTAAAAAACAGCTAATCCTCAATTATTTCTTTCTCCACTCCTATTTCAAGCGCTATTATCAAGTGATTCGACGAGCATTAAACCTAGAACCTCAACTGTTCAATCTTATGTGTCAATCCTTATTCTGAAAAAGCATGCCCCAGTCAGTTGTTGCACTTGTTGCACTGTGGTAATCCAATTCGGATAGAAGAATATGATTAAATATACACATCTGTGCAAAACCTTTTCCATTGATCATAGGGATACTAGAAAGAGGAAGAAAAAACAATTCAAGAGAGCAGCATGGGGTATCAAGAGGGCATTAAGGAATATTGAATGCTAAAGCCATAGTTGTTATTTAAACAGAGATATAACTGTTCAAAATTGTTTGTTAGCAACTTCACATAGCCTTTTGAGCATTCCGATGGATATTCGAAATCTGCAACCTAAATCTCTTTATTGCAAAGAAAAATTAATTTATCCATCATCTTATCTATCAAGGAGAAAAATCTAAAGAAATAGTATCACCTGTATCTAAACAACATTTCTCCACAACTTTAGAAACTTTTTTCATACTTCCACTAGAAGAAACCATGTTTAAACAGAATAATAGAATCAAGACATCCACATAAATACCAATTCACAGACACTAACTAATATTGCATAAAAAGAGAAGGGAAGGACAGATAAATGAAGTAGAAAAAGCAACAGTTACGCCATCAATGCTTTCAGAATATATTTTAGAGGCCAGCTGGTCCTAATCCAACTTGTTTAGGACTGAGGAGTAGTTGTTGTTGTTCTTCCAAATCCACATAATAAGATGGAACTTCAAAATTTTGGTCAAATATAACCACGATGATAACCATGGACTCCTTCACTACAGAAAAGTGCACCAAAACAAATCACATATATTAACCTGAGCAATATGTGGAAGGCAACGTAGACTTGATAAGATTCGCTTGACTCTAGGTGTTGGTGTAACTATCTCTCCAGCATCATCAATATCTGAGTGTGCCGCAACCATGCTGTGTAATATGCTCAATGCTACTTCTCCTACCTGGAATGTCATTGCCATTTTGAATGATCAAATGGGTAGTGGAATTAGAAGGATGTGCCAAACTGTTACTATATTCTCAAATCCCAATACACATACATAGACATAATTTCATACATGCAAAAAGAGGGTCTGACTGTTTCCTCCGTGATTACGCATAAATCAAACAAGTCAAGTCCGAGAAGATCATAGTACATCAGTTGAATAAAAGACAATATAACCAACAGAATATACACCTTAGCATGTTTTACTGAAAATCTAGCACAAATCCATGCAAAGAATTTAATTCTCCCACCCAAACTCATATTCCTCATCCATTTCTAGCCCATAATAAAACTTAATCACTTTCTCAGAATGCAAAGCTCTTCCAAACCCAAAGTGAGACCCCATCATCATCAGGCCATTACAAAATGTCACCAGTTTATCAGGTAACAGTTCCGCTAAAGTATTCACTACAATTTGAACCACAAAAAATTCATCACAATCTTAATTAATATTGCAGTAAGAAGTTAACACCTAACATCAATACAATACCTTCAAGAGCACTCGGTTTATTTGTTACAGAATTTCAAAGTTCTTTTCAACTCTATTCACTATTAAAATGGGACATGGGAAATTGAAACATAAGTTTTTAAATGTATCAAAATGAAAGCATTGGGATACCTGGGTTGGAGTGAGAACAGGAACTCGGACAGCCAAAGTCCACCTAAGCTCACGAATATCTCGCAACTTCTTCCAGTCTGGCATCCCAGTAGCCCAACATCTTGTGGTCCAATCTATTTCCTTTTTTGACCAGAGTCTCCTAATAGCATCCTTCTCCACTGGTCCAGCTTGCACACCATCCTTATCAAGAAACATCCACTCCTTTAATGGTTCCATAAAAGCAGTTGCAGCAATCAAATTCGACTGCAGAGGTATAGCAGTTCTTTCTGAAGCTTCATGAACTACTGTTAGTAGATCAACAGCGAGTACACAGCCTCCAACCAAGACACATGCCTCTACATTAGTCAAAACCTTCATCAAAACCTGCGCAAGTTGGGAAATATTGAAATAAATAACAGTCTCAAAGCTATACTTTTTCCAAATAGTAATATTTTGATCAGACATGAAGGTGTAGAAAAAACTAGTGCTAGTGTGATTTATATAACCATATAGATTCTCTCCGCAACTAAATGGATTTCCAAGTAACAGTTCAGGAGTCAATTCATTACAATTCATGTAGCATAGTACCTGCAAAAATTACTCCCCATAGATAAAGATGGCCCCACTTTTCACTACACATATCATCAACAACCAAGCAGTGCTTGCTCTACTAATAAAAGAGGCAACCGCTTAGACCCCCAAATTTGAGGTGCCTCATTTATTTATTTTTTAGCTATAGTAGATTATAATTTTTTTAAAAAAAACATATTAATATTATTTGTAGAAAATATAAACTTTTTATATAAAAGGAAAGAACTATTAGAAGAAATTTGATACATTTAGAGTACTATGTCTAAGGAAAGATTAAATGCATTGGTCATATTATCAATTGAAAAAGAATTATTAGAAGAAATCTATTATTACAACAGTATTAACACCTTTGCATCTCAAGAAAATAAAATAGTAGACTTTATTAAAATAACATATTAAGTTTTCTTCAAAAATTTAAGGCCTCCGTTCTTGAGCCACCCCTGCAGCTAAGATAGCTTATATTTGTTCATTCACCATATGACATTAGCTTTCAATTGCATTAAATTCGTATTCAAATACAAAGCATGTTTGACGAACAGTTATTACATAAGATCAGACAAACATAAATTATATCCTTCAGCATCAGAAATTAGTGTAGAAAATGAATGAGCTTTCCCCTCCCACAGAAGAAGTGCTTCCCTTTTATATCCAGAGATGATGAATTTCAGAAGTCCTATGGAGGAATTTATTATTTACATAATGAACAAGTATTTCAATTGGATCGCCTAATACATCAGTTATATTCGATAACAAACAACTGGAATTGATTATTCCGCTTATGCTATAGTTTCCACTTTTTAAATATTATCTCGGAAATAAGGTCACAAAATATAGTACTCCCTCAGACCCAATTTATGAGAAGGTGTTCAACTGGGAACGAAGTTTAAGAGAAGGAGAAAGACTATTGAAACTAATGATATAAACATGCATACACATTACGGTGACTAGAAATCATCTCATTAAGGGTAAAATGTGACTAGAAAACCAATCGTATTTTCCTTTCCTGGACATGTGGTGTTATTTAAGGACAATCATTGAATAGAAATACAATAATAAAATAAATGAGATGCACCTTTAGAAGAAGAAGAAGACGGTGCCGTAAAGCTCTATCATCAGTTCGGTCCAAGAGAACTGTAATGTGTGCTGTGCCTTCAAATGAGCCAACTGTGTTGTAGTGTTGCTCATAAACAATTGCCATGGCCCGTGCACAAAGCTCCCTGACTGACAAGCCTCCCCCTCCTCCAAAACCATCTAATCTTCCCATATCACACCAATCATCAGAAGCACCCAATTCATCAGGAATCGCACCATCCACGGTAAGCCCAGTGTCAGCATCACATAGAAACCGGTGATACAGTGCTCTGAAAAAAGCAACAGGGTCACGCAGGGGAAAATCTTGTGCCCTCCCACTTGCACCACTCTCAAGAAGTAAACGCAAATAGTATTGACCTACGCAAACTTCCTTTGATAAGCTAGGATATCTAACAGAAAACTCTCTGTAGTTCCACGATATTTGAGGCACATTATCTTGGTCGGTCATTGAGTCTCTATTTGCACCTCCATGGACAATATCTTCAGAGCGTTCTTTCTCAACATCTAGATTATGAACCTCAGCCTGCAATGACTCTCTCAATTCCTGCCTGGTACGCTCATTCCAAATTAAGTCAGCACGGTTATGATCAAGACTGAATGCTCGCCAGAATTCTGGCCAATTCAGTAACAACCTTCCACATCCCACAGGTGCATCTTCGACCACTACCTGTGCAGGAGCTGGAAGGCCTGTATCCTGGGAAATTGTACTAACATCGGAATCTACAGAATTTGCAACATTTGATTCAACCAAGTAATGTGTACTTGTTGAAGGACCGTCAAGAGCAGGAATGGCTGATAACTGATCAGTTTGAGGAACAGCAGCGGCAGACAGCTCACCTTGGAAGTATTCACCTGCATTCCCAGCTGAAGAGTGCATGGCTGGCATCTGTCCAGAAATTGAATCAACAGCAGCCCTTTGATAACCATCAGAAGTTCTGAAAGGGACAGCACTTGCAGGAAATTGCTCGCCAACTTCATAGTTAGAAGCAGAAGGCAAGGGATTCCCTTGAGATGTGATCCCTTTCCCAGGATGAATCCTTCTTTGCTGAAGTAACCGTCTGCGTCTCCTACTCAACAATGAATTTTCCTGGTCAGATCCTTCAACTGGAACCCCATTGGATCTAGTGTGCAAATAAGCAACAAGTCCTGGAGGCAGAACTCTAGATAACAGATCAAGAGCAGGTTGATACAAGTCGGCCCAAAGTGCCACAAGTTGCCTGCTAACTTCACGTCGCTCACCAGCAGGAAGGTACAGTGCATGCAACAAATGCCGCAGTAGTGCACCATCTCGCAAAGCAGCGTCACGCATTGACTCTGCTGCAACTGCATCTTCTTCAGCAATTGTTCGCATAATGACAGCTACTGTTTCTCGCACACTTTCAGCAGGATGTCCAAACAATGCAAACAGCTGGCGGCGCAAGCCAGCTACTAGACGTAACAACTCCACAAACACTGTATACTGGGTTGTTTCTCCATGTGGTTCACAGACCATTGCCTCAAGAACCTCAACAATAGACATTGACAATAGTGGTGACACTGATACAGGCCTTAACCGATTTACCACAATTATAAGATTACTTTGTTGAGCAAACAGCACAGACTTGGTATGCATTATTGTTGCATGCCATTCCCCTTTTGTATCTGTATGCAAATTAGTTTCCCCTGGACCACCACCAATAAGTACCGCCACAAGGCCTGCAGTTTCACCAGCTACTCCTTCAGACCCATTTCTGAGTAGACCCATTATACGACCAACAGCAGCTGGAAAAGACATCACATGAGAAGCAGCACTTCTTGATGAAAGCAGCCGACGCAAACAAGCAATGAATCCCATCACTGTAGCAGCGGCTTTAGGAGAGGGTGGGGGCAGTGATGGTGACTCTGGTGGGAGATTGGGAGCAGCCGGAAGCATTGTAATCAAAGCCATTAGCGTCACCTCAGGTACTTCAATACCAGAAGGTACTCCACCATATGGAATACATGCATTAAATTCTCGAATCCTGCGCCATAGTTTTGCTCTTGATCCAGCAATAGATCCTCCCTCGGCCACAGCATCTTTAGCGGCTGCTGCCAAGTGTTTTAAATGCATAGTTGCAGTTTCCAAATCAGTAACAGGTTGCTGTGAAGCAGAAAATTTTAAGTAGAATCTGCCACATGGTGGATCAATTCGATGACCAGGCATTGTTAGCCTTGGTAGCACCGGAACGGGACACTGGCGCTACACAAAACAAACCACTATATAAACAAGATTTGTAAAGCCACACGACTTGAGCAAATCCATGTATTCAATGATGTCTAAACGTGTGAGAATGCATTCAATCCGACCCGTTGGAAAGGGCAAAAAATACTAATGACCAAGAAGAGCATGTCCACTTACTTCTGTTTGCAAAACATCACGAACTGCTGCAAGTAAGTTATCACGAGACGTGCTAGCATATACCTGAAGATAAAAAGGACATAACACTAAAAGTCTAATTAACACAAGTAAATAAACAAAATTGACATCTGGCAAAGCCACAAAGACAAACGTGAATTGGGCATCCATCATTAAATTCAATAGCAAACATTTGGGGCTCCTCGGCAAATCGAACAAGGGCACTAATGGCAGATAGAGGGCGCACAACAACTGCCTGCAAGCATTTGTTAGAAAGTATCAATAACTATTTTTATAAAATCAAACAAAAAGCGCATCAGAACAGATTCCTAAAGTAGGAGATCAAGCAGGACATAGATTTCTCCCCTCTACCAGACATAAAACACAGAGACAAGATCCGATAAAAATGCTCACTCTACGTCATAAATAAAAGGCTCTCCGAGCATCTAGATTTGACATGTAAGATAATGTCTCTCCAATCATAAAGACATCTGTTGTTTCTCTTCTGCCATATGTTTCAGAATGCAAGTAGAAATTGCTTCTAACACTGTCTGCTGTACTTACAGGAGTACTTTTCATACCATAGTAACTTTTAAAATTTTTATGGCAATTTCTTTGTTCATATATTTGTCATTCATGCTTGTAATTATTAATCTTGGACTAAACATAAATATTTGTATTTTTTTTCTCCCTTTGCACCTTTTTAAATTGAAGCCACGCTTTTATTTGTGCTTTGCGCTTTTGATAACACTGACCACATATATGGACTTAATCTTCCATGTCTTATGTATACCCTATATTATGAATCATCTAATGCGCTAGCCAATAATAGGACGAGGTTTTCACAGTGCATGCAACTATTTGCAGAAGAGATGATTTTTTCACTTACAAGAATAGCAAGGGAATCAATAAAATTTGGAACTGTGAAGTACTCTAGAGAGTAGAGGTCTACGAATTAAAGAGAAGTAGACAGAATATATGCATATCAAGTTTCTCCACAAGATGAGAAGGTGAAATGAGATTAAACAAGATTGTTGCAACTCAAGGCAAGCACTTCATATATCCAGACACAATCTTTTGTATGTTAGTGTGAGAGATGAAAGATGCAGCACATACAATTACACTAAAATGGACGAATTGGAGGAACACTATGGAATGATTATGCAATAAGAACATAACTAACAAAATTTAAGGCCTATGGAACGACTGTAAAACCCACAATGCTATATGGAGTGAATGTGGGGCATATTTGTGGTAGAAATACAGATACAACAACATATCCGGTGTAATTCCACAAATGAGGTCTAGGTAGGGTAGAGTTTACGTAGACCTTACCCCTATCTTGGGAGGTGGAGAGGTTGTTTCTGATAGATTCTCGCTCAAGGAAAAGCATATCCAAATAGATTTAAAAAAAAGAAATAACGTGCGTGAAAGCTGACCCGGACACCACAGTTATCGAAAACCACAGAAGTGAAGAAATCATGGCAAAATACTATAGAAAGCATGGCAAAGCATCCGGAAAAATAGTGCAATACTCAATGTACAAGAGATAGAAGATAGTAACAGAAACTGAAGAGCAAGAAGCAACAGGAGAAATACTACAACTCCCAGTATGGAAGGATAAGCAAGACAACGTTGTCCGACCTACTAACCTTCTCACTAGTATGTGTCCTCCACAAACTCCCATCTAATGTCATGATGTCATGTCCTCAATAAGTTGCAAGAGCGCAATGTCCAGTCTAATCACCTCTCCCCAATATTTCTGCAGCTACCTCTACCTATCCTAAAACCATCCATAGCCACCTCTCCTATCTCCGCACTAGGGCATCCATGCATCTCATCTTCACATGCCCAAACTATCTCAGTATTGCTTCATGCATTTTGTCTTCCATCGAGGACACTCCTACCTTGTTCGGATATCTTCCTTTCTCATCCTAACGCTCTTAGTATGTCACGCATCCACCGCAGCATCCTCATCTCCGCAATTTTATCTTCTAAACGTGAGAGATCTTAATTGTCCAACACTCTGCCCTATACAACATAGTTGGTCTAACCACCACTATGTAGAACTTGCTTTTTAAGTTTTGATGGCACATTCTTATCACATAACACGAATATAAAGTCCTATAAGAACCAAACTAGAATAATCAGAGCGCAAGT
Source organism: Capsicum baccatum var. pendulum (assembly GCA_030864225.1). Classification (NCBI taxonomy): domain Eukaryota; kingdom Viridiplantae; phylum Streptophyta; class Magnoliopsida; order Solanales; family Solanaceae; genus Capsicum; species Capsicum baccatum. The sequence continues at coordinate 131,649,453 of CM061557.1, forward strand.
AGCAAATAGAAAACGTATTTGAGTAATTGCACCTCGTTTCGTGTTTTAAGACTTTGGATAGGTTGGTATTATGATTTGGGACTTGTTGGCATTTGAATTGGGCTCGAGAGGATTGGGTGGGTTTTGGCACCATTGATACAAAGTTGGATGTTGTAGGAATCAGTGTAGCAATCCCTATTTTTGCCAGCGGAATTGTAGTACTTCTCAACTGCGGCCATCAATGTTGTATTCACTTTCCAAATGATGTAGTACTTCTCTTAATCTCTAAGATGGGCTCGTTTGGTTGGGGAACAAGTTATCCCAGGATTGTTATCCTACCCTCAATAGCTAGTAATTATAATATTAGTTGTTTTATAAAAATATCATGTTACGATTTTTGGATAATGTATTATTTAATTCATTATCAAAATGATTATTTTGTGTCAAAATTACGGGTCATTTTAATTGTTTTTACTTTTTAGAACTTCTGGCTATAAATCATGTTTCATGTTCCTTTAAAAAGACCGAAATGTGTTTTACCAAAAACTATGCATAAACACATGTTGAAACTTCAATCAAAACTTCACCCAAAATCTAGTTTCCCAAAAATATTTGAGAATATATGGCCAAACGCAAGCAAAGATGCCTATTCCACTCCTATTCCTCAAGCCCACAGCGTACTAACTCTTAAACTCGCCAACATTTCTAACCTTAGCTCCCACTGATTTGACCTGATCTTCTGGACCACAACTTATATTGATCTTTAGCTTCTTGAAAATTTCAACAACTCAATAGACTTCCCCATTGAAGTCCCGATGTTCCAAGACCGCCTATCAGCTCCCTTGTCACCCTTGGACCCCGCCCTAGCCCCACCTGAGGACATGTTCTTACTCTACCATTACTCACCAAGGCCATAATAATCTATAAACTGCTACAATGTTTAGTTTAATAAACTAACACTAGGACAACAAAGAGGCTCAAATAAATGAAGGAGCACCAACTGCGAATAAAGATCAACATGTGCAACTTATCTAGCAAAAAATCAATGGGTGAACAAAAGATACAAAGAAAGTCACTTTAAAAAATTTGTAACAATCTAATGTTTACTAAAACTAGCACTAAAACAGAATAAGCCTAAAATTTATGGCAGAAAACTAGAACTTAAGGTAAGAACCGAGAATAAAGACAAACAAGCAACCCTAATTGAAAAATAGCAAATTGACTAATTTCAACAGCATAACACTGTATTCCCATAGAGTGGGGTCTAGGGCGGGTAAAATGTACGCCGTCCATACCACTACATCAGATGAAAATTGAATAGTTTCAAAAAAGGAAATCTAAAGAAAGCAACGGAGGTTGCTTACAGGCTACTACTTGTACATGATTTTTTTCTTTTGATAATGATGGCGCCTGGGAGAGCTTGTGCGCACTTCAACTAATTCAACAGAATACCCGCTACCTCCTACCAACAAAAGGTAGGGGTGTTCACGGGCCGGTTTAGGTCAATTATTGGTCAAAACCAAAACCAAACCAAACAAACAGATAGATGTCAGTTTGGTTCTTTTTAGTTTGGTTTGATTTTTTCAGTTTATAACTAGCTAATGATAAAAGTTGAAAGTTCAAAAAAAAAAACAAATCCACTCCAACATATGAGATTTCAACGGAGTGTTGTGCCTCAACCTAGAAAGTAAGTTAACTCTGTTGGAAAAGCTTCCCTTCTTACCTCAACCCTTCACAATTATAATTAGGCAAAGTCACAAACAATAGTTTAAATTAACATCACACCATATGAACACTTCCGATAAAATATTTAGAAACTACATATAAGAAAATGATATAATAAACCATCCCAAAGGTGAACAAATAAAGTTTCTTGCTTAATAGGACCAAAAAGGAAGTTCAAAACAGGTGATTATCTGTAGTCTAATGGAACTCAGTTGTGGATTCCCATACACAACAAGATATTAGTTTAACAGCTAGTATCATTTGTCATTCAAAGAGTGAAAATCGTCCAAAATCTCATAAAATACTGCCACCTGGATGAAGACTTATGACTGAAAGCACTATGGATAAAGTTAAGTTCATGATTAAAATTTCAAATGTAACAAAATATTTACATTTTATTTATAAATAATATATAAATAATTATAATTGTTAGAATTAGAATAGTAATAGGAATAGTATATAGAACCCTAGTTGGAAACGGATTTTAATATATTGTCCTGCTTGAAAAAGGATTGGAATGTAGTGTCAATTATAGGGTCTCAGTGTAATAATGAAGATATAACAATTCAATAATATTCTTCTATTATATTTTTTCACAAGGTAGTAGAGCATCTATGATCTTGATAGAGAATCAAAGAGCTTCCACTGCCGGCGGGCGGCTATAACTCATATATGCCGCTCGTAAGCCTAATTATCATGTAAGCTAAAGTTGGGCCACCATACTTCTTTCTAGTACTTTCTCATATCTGATTTGCATAGCACCATGCATCTTTGCAGTGACTACTTTTTCATATTTAATTTGCATAGTACCCTGCATTTTTTCAAATCACATCTGAGTTGCGTAGCACCGTGCATCTTTCCAGTGACTCCTCAGATTTGACGTGTAGTTCCGTGCGTCTTTTTGATGACTCCTCAGATTTGATTTACGTAGGGTCGTGCCATCATTCTGACCCTACCTATATAATTTCTCTTTTTCAATAGAGTTGTACCATCATTCCGACCTTACTCATATAATTTTATGGTCTAACGCAGTCTCCTCGGGCGTGGTTTGGAAAGTTCAACAATTTCTCTTTTCCAGTAGAGTCGCGTTATTATTCCGACCCTGCACATATAATTTTCCCAGATTTTGACCACTTTCCGACCGTCAAATCTAATAAAGTGAGCATGTTTTGCCCAGTTTTTCAATGATCTTTCTGTTCAAGATCCACTCATCTCCTGATTTTGAGATGACCCAGATACTTTATACCAGTTTTCAACAATTTTCCAGCGACAAATCAACTTTCCAACGATGTTTACTACTTTTACGACCACTTTTTCAGTTCGTTCCTCTTCAATTGTGATTGCCCAGACGTCCCGACAAGTCCTTACCAGTTTTTTTGCAGATATCTTCACTAAGTCCTCACTCCTCACTAGTCCTCGTATTAATTACATCTATAACAAACTCGATACATATCGACATATATGCACCAGCTTGAGAGAAAGTGTTGGAATTAGAGTAGGAACAGGAATAGTATATAGAATCCTAGTTGGAAAAAGATTTTAGTGTAGTGTCCTACTTGGAAAAGGATTGGAATGTAGTGTATAAATAGGGTCTCAATGTAATAATGTAGATACAACAATTCAATAATATTCTTCTATTATATTTCTTAACTATAATATTATATATAGAATTTATCAGTTCGGTTTGGTTATTTTGTTGATTTTTAAGAGTAAAACCAAAACCAAACAACTAAGTTTGGTTGGCTGATTTGGTGTCCAAACACCTTGTTATTCTTGTCATATTGTTGTTCTTGTTGTTTGTTGTTGAAGCCGAGACTTGGTCTCAAGTGTGCTCTCGGTTTCTCCTTCATTTGTGGACTGTTTTGGGATGTGTTTCGTGTGTTCCTTATTTTTCTTGTATCAACCCCTTGTCTCTTGCACTATAGTTGAATAGAGGAAGACCAAGATAAGTAGCACGCACTACCTATCAAGGGTTGAGTTAAGTAGTTCGCACTATCTATCAAGAGCTCAGTGGCGATGGAGTGGTTCGGGTTGCTAGAAACCACAAGTTTATTAAAAATGTATCAACTGAGGGATATAATGTAGATGTTCGATGTTATCCAAATTTGGAAAAATCCCAATCGCAGGAATCTGGAAGCAAAAAGTTGACTGAAATCTGGAAAAAGAATGAACTATACAGTTTTGTCTACTGGAATCTGAAAAAAATCAGATCTGTCTATTGAAATTTGACAGCTCCAATTGGTGCGTGAGATGGCTGGTGGTGGCAGAGCCGACTAGGTTTTGCTCACGCTGGTGGCCCGAGTCTCGTGGTGGTGTTGGTTTGATCACAACACCTCCGAAAATGGAGATCTGTTCGGACAGTCAAGAAAACAAGTTGAAAAAAATAGGTTTGAAGCTGGCTTTAACCAAGCACTGATACCATGTGAATTGGAAGAGAAATAAGAGAAAACTCAACTTGATTATTCCCTTAAGCTATTGGGGTTTAAATAGCTAAGTTTACATGTCCTAAAAGGAAAGAAAATCAATACAAATAAATGTCAAATTAATACCTAATCAATACAAATCAATATCTAATAAATACCTAATTATAATAGGAGTAAATCAAGCTACCTACTATATTTATAAATGCTATAGAATATTCATAGGATTCTAACAAGAACCTCTAACTTTAGAAAACTCCAGATCTTACCTTAAAAGACATTATTTAGTACTAAATTAAAATGGACCTAAGCAAAGCAAAATAGCTACAAAGGATTAATATAGCTAAAACCAATTGCATGGGATTGATAGTAGTTGATTGATATGTTAGTTAACTTTCCTTATCCAAGTATGCTATTGGACCACACAAGCCGCAAAATTTTCAAATAATAGATAAGTTTTTTTTCTTTTGCTAGGAGAGGCTGAGCTGAGGGGATTAAGAATAAAGATTTGTATGAGAAAAGGAGAAGGTTCTCAAAAATAAAATTCCTGGAAAAAGAAACAAACAAAAGAATATCTAGCTTACTTCATAGTTCTCGGGTCGTCTTTCCACAAGTGAGCCCTTTGTGAGAATGAGTTGACGAGATACCGCATCACCATGTTCTCCGAGGCCCCCTTTTGGGCCAATAGACAAAATTACTCCTGGAGAATTCAGAGTCCCCCGAGCAGCAGAGCGCAATCTCGTTACTAACCAAGCTCCACAAGGAGTTTCATCTTCCCCAACAGCCTCTTTAGCTGAATTTGACATTAATGAAGTCAAACAAATAGAATGACATTCTGTGGGTGCAAGGATTTCATGAAAAGAAAGCAAGAGTAAATGTATAATTATTCTCTCAAGAGATACCTCTCCTATATATGTACTCAGATACAGCCAGAGCATGAGAACTGTCAACAGTTAATCCCACACCCACCATGGATGATGCAGTTTTAGTCTGATCAAAATATTTAGCAAATTAAACATCATAAAAGAATGACTAGAGCATGAAAATGACTCATGGTTCAGAAAGTAAAGTTTCATTGGATGAGAATCATCCTGATCCAGAGCCAAAAGTAAATGACTTGGAGAGCTATGCAAGGACATATTTATTACCAGATTTGATATGATGGCAGTATTTGTAGTTCCCGAAGCACCTTGGAAAGCTTTAGATTTTCTCCCATAGAGCGAGCAAAGAACAAAACCTCCGTGATCTGTATTTTTCTTACCATAAGGATCAGATAATAGGATAATTGCAGGAGAGCCCATATCTCTGAAGTCCAAGCACCACCGAAGTTCTCCAGTTTTTAGTTCAATAAGCTCAACTCCTATATACGTAATTTTCAACTTCTGCACCCCGGGAGAGGAAAGGGAAAATTATCAGTGTGTACTTTCTGTACAGGAGCAGGGGGTTGGAAGAAAAGAGGAGAAGGGAGAGAAATACAACCAGTAGTGTCTCTTTCTTTCTTTCTTTTTTGGATCAAGTAAAAGTATTTAGTGTACACATACAAAGATAGGAAACCAGTACAGTCTCTATTATACAAAGATTCCAGTATTAGTGTACACATTACTTAACTCGTCAAGTTGACACAGAGAGCAAATAGAAAATAGGAAAGCAGATCATAAAAATCAATACTGCCAAAGCATGAAGAGAATTAAGCAGCAATGCGCAAAATACCCTAATCCTCTTTGTAGGTTTATATATCAAGATTAGGCTATTAGAAGCAGAGAGCAGAGACCAGGACTCAAAATACAGTTGAAATGAAAGCACATAACCACCTGCCACTAATTCCTTGCAACATGGTGAAAGAGAAAACTAATAGCATATATTCTGCCACTAATGCCTCAAGCATGGATTTTTGGGAGATGAGCCAACTCTTGAAACATCAAAACAAAAAGAAAATTAATGATAATCTTTTACAATTCGTCAATGGACAAGCCTTTGCAATTATAGGAAATTCAATAAATAATTTCATCAAGTACAACTTCAAATCATTCCGTAATTCATTTAATGAACATTATAACATACAGCCAAGAACAGTAATAAGCAGGAGGCTTTGCGAAGTTGGACTCAGAAAAGGGGGGAGGAAAGACCGAGAGCATGTAGTGTTGCCCCCTTAGCAATCACGTGGGTCATTTGGAAAGAAAGGAACAAGATGGCTTTTGATGGAACTTGATTTTGTAAAAATAAAGGGTAGTGTTTTGTCCCAATTTTATTTTTGGTGTACCTGCAAGGTCCCAATTTGTTCGGAGGATTGGACCTCTTTTGTTGAGAACAATATTTTGATTGTAGGTTCTCTTCTTTTGGTATATGTATACATGCCCCCCCCCCCCCCCAAATGTTAATAAAATTACTAACCTTATGAAAAAGAAAAGATAAATGTCCCATTTGCTATCCCAGTTGGTGATACATTCTAGGAAGTCATTATGCATTTACTTGGGGTTTCAGGATGTGCGACACATTCATATCTTCTAATAAGTACGGGGACATGACCCATTGCGTCCTAAACAAATTTAACGCCACCCTCCATAACCGAGTAGCCACCTTACAATGCAAAAGAAGATGATCTACACTTTCACCAACACTTATACACATGAAGCACCAACGGACATGGGTAATTTTCTTCTTTCTCACATTCTCAACGGTTAATATCACACCCCTTGCCTCCAACCATACAAAGGAACAAATCTTCCTTGATGCTCTAGGGATCCAAATGGAGTCATATGGGAAGGTACCTCCCTCTCTCACTAGCAATCTCTTATAAAAAGAGCGAACAATGAAAAAGTTGTTACCACTCTCCTGTCGCCTCCATAAATCCAACAAGTTTTTTGGTGTGTCTAGCCATACAAAAGCTCCAACAAATTGTGAAATTCTTCCATGTCCCCATCATGAAGGTTCCTTCTGAATCTTAAATCTCAATGAATAACTCCCTCATGAAACCAACAAATTTGTTGGACTGTCATGTCATCTCTCTCTGGTAAGAAACGCAATATAAACTAGGAAAGGTTCCTTCAACTCGATCTCCCTATACCACTTACGTGCACAGAAAATCATAATAGCATCCCCAACCTTAAAAGAGAGATGTCCACAAAAATCTTCCCACCCCTACATGATACTCCTCCACAAACTACACCCAGACATAGTTACAATGTTTCTTGTCCTCATCCACCATGTCCATCCATTATACCATATTTATTCGTTGCCAACCCCCTCCCAAAAAGCATTTTCCTCCATCTCAATTCTCCAGATCCACTTCCCTAACGAAATTTTACTGTACATCTTGAGATCTTCCACTCCAAGCCCTCCTCATTCCTTTGGAGATGTGACAAACTCTTCAATTCACAAGATGAAACTTCCTAATGCCTTCCGTTGAGTCCCATAGGAAGTTACATTGAAGTCTTTCCAATCTTTCAGTCACTTTGCCAGGGCCAGCAACAGTTATAACTACACTAGCATATGTTTTAAATGCCCCAGTAATAGGTGGATCTTGCAATAACCAAAAGAAACGAAAAAAGAGAAGGAAAAGAGACGCCTGGAGAAAATTTTCGAAGACTACAATCAACTATAAAAGTGGCAACGCCGTATAGGTTAACGAGCTTGATCTGTAAGCTTGAAGCAAGATATCTTCTTTATGCATGTAAGTAGATTGGTGCTTGCATCCTAGGATATTTTGGCTGTGCACCCACACACCCCATCTCATCATAATCGAAACAGTTACCCACTCAAATCCTCATTATAGTAGAAGAAATATTCAAGTTATGTTACTATATGTTGTTTCTTGTACCTCAATTATTGTATTATTTTATTGTAGTTTCAATTTTGTTACTATCTGCTATTTTTGTTATTAATGTTGTTTCTTGTACTTCCATTACTTCTTTTTCGGGGTTGTTTTGGACTATTTTTTCTTCAGCTGAGCCGAGGGTCTATTGGAAGCAGTCTCTCTACCTCTACCTCTGATGTAGGGGTAAGGTTTGTGTGCACTCTACCCTCCCCGGACTCCACTTTGTGGGACTACATTGGGTATGTTTTGTTGTTGTATGGTGTGCTTGTGAGCATCACGATTAAGTCACAAGTACCTACTGCACTGCACCAACATATGTACCAGAACACTGTCCACCAACGCTTGGATAGATGGAGAGAAATCACCTAGTACTTTTTGCCTCCGCTGAGAATTGAATCTGAGACCTCATGATTCTCAACCCACTCCATTGACCACTAGGCAACACCCATGGTTACGAGTAATAATTGTCCAAGTTGATAGGTGCTAGTGGATTGAAATAAACCAATATTAAGACAGATTTACAATTTCTTAGGCTCAAGTATGCATCATAATCATTTCAAACCAGTGTTGTTCTCAACTAAACCCAAGTATCTTAGTCTACTTTCCTGGTTAAGTCCAACATATAAGCACTATTAGAGACACATCCTTTCATCAGATATTATCGCAAAAAACTGTAGAATCAGATATTTGTTGCAAAAAATTTAAGAAATATACTAGAACTTGTCAATTTACCCTAAAGCAAATAAGCTGTCCACATGTACTTCCCAGGACTTCCCAGTTCCCACCCCAATAACACACACTTGCAGCCAAATATTAATGGAAAGGTCAAAAACAACTTAAAAAGCCAACAGCTAGGATAATCAGTAATTAGCACTACAGATATATGGGGACAGTGAACGATCCTGCAGAAGCAACTAGAGTTTTGTTGTTTTAACAACATTCCACTACCTTTTTCCCGGGTAAGTACATTCTGAGGTAACACTATGTTTAATTAATCTTATTGTTCCCTGTATGAATTCTCAAAGTAAGATAAAATATTTATACCAAGGACCAATAGGATGAGGATTTTTCACATAAGTCACATGATGGTGATAAAATAATTAAGGGAACAGGCTCAGATCAAAGCATCAATCATAAAAACAATTATGTACAGCTAATACCATAAGACTGCTAGCTATAAAATCAGACAAAGTGGAAAAAGACTTACAAAAGGAACCCACTCTGAAGTCCTCCTCTTTAGATGCAAAACAGGGAACTCTCCCACGACTCCTTGCTTATTCCACCTTATTCTATGCAACTCTGTCAAAATGCTTGCTCTATACTTGGACGAAAACTTCATTGCCTTGAACTTGCCACGGCCATCAGTCCTCACACTTACAGTAAACTCATTTGAATTGTCATCCCTCCCAATAATAGGAGCGGCACCATCATAATCACTCCCAACATCGTAGGAGTTAGTGACTGATAATGTAGCTGGATCCAGTGTAATCAAAGTGAAATTTGATATGCAAAAAATCCTTTTGTATCGACCTCGCCATGAGTGTTTAACGACCATGTAACGGGCCAAGTATTCGGGCTCTTCAGAGGCATGAGAGGATGGAGCAGAATAGGAGGACGTGGATTCAGAAGGTGTTTGGTGGTCAGAGGCATGGCGGCTGACAAAATCCATTTGAGGAAGGTATTGGAGAGAGTAAGGCTGTGGTGGACTAGGGCGCAGGAAAAACCATATTCCCGAACCACCGGCCGGCCCAGCCGATGACGGTCTCTGCCGAGACTGATTGGCACCCAGCCTTCAAAGTCAACAAACTTCAAAACTTTTTTATTTTATTTTATTTTGTTATTATATCAAACCTCGGCAATCAAAATCCAAACACTCATGACAATGTACAGGTATGTGCCTCTTCCAATTCAAGACCTACAGGACAAAGTACAAAATCCCAATCTTCATCTTCAATATCGGAAAAACAAAATCAATATTGAATTCAAACAGACCGACCACCTTAAAGCTCTTTGCTTCAAAACGTCAATTTCATACCCCGACGCAGAAAACCCTATCGCTTGACGATTGCAAAAATAAACCATAGAATCCCAATTAGCGAATTCCGAAAGATCAGAAAACTTGGCAAATAAATGATATGAAATCAACCAGCAATGGGAGCATATATATAAAAAAAATACTAATAGATATTATTAATCCACAACTTTTTCTCTCCCCTGCTATCGAAAACCTAAAGTGATGTATTTGGACACGTCAAGGTGTTTGGTAGATTTCATAAAAATAATGAAAAATATAGTTATATTTGTATTATTTTTTATATATTATTTGGTTTGATTTATAAGAAATAATATATCTTATATAATTTTTATAAAAAAATATTTATTTACAAACATACTCTTCTTTGATTTTGTATACTTTTTTGTAATAAAATTTTTTTGTCATCTTAAATATAATTAGTATTGTTAAACTAGTATATAAAGGTTTAAGAATAATTACAAGATATTCGCCTTTGTGTATGAAATGTTATGCTGATAGATTAATATAGTCGAAATAAAAATAAAATATAAAACATAAAATTAAGAAATAGTCTCAATTGTTTTATCTTTTTAAAGAACCTCGAAGCAAAGCAAAAATATATTACAGTTATTTAAATTAATTATTTATTGTTGTAAATTAAAATGGTGGGAAAATAAATTGTGAAATTTTTGAAAAGATTCACTATTGTAAATTAAAATTGAGGGAAAAGGAATGGTGAAATGTTTTGAGAGGAAAATTGAGAGGTATTAAGGTTATTTAATAAGTTAATGCATGTGTTTAAAATCTTTGTATTACTAATACATAGAAAATAAAGTGTATTACTAATATATACTTCAATACACAATAGAGTGTATAACTAATGCTTGCATTGCATTAGTTATACATTGACAAAAAGACGTACCAAACAAGTTACTAGTAATACACATCAACTAATGCACGCATTATATTTTTCAATACACTCTATCAAACGACCCCTAAATAATGTATTTGGGAAAATAGAGCAGATCACGGAAGAGAGAAACCTTGTCGAAAGCCGGTTCACTATATATTATATACATAGAGAGAGACTGGTTGTGACATCACGGGCCCAATAATATAAAATCAAGCAAAAATTTCATAATTCAACAGCTTCAGTTTCTAAATTACCAAAAAAAAACCTTCACTTTTAAAATTTTACAAATCTCCCAATAGGCAAAATGGCTCGATGGACTCTTGTACTATGTTCATTTTGTAATATGGATACTCCCACTTATATGTTTGTTATCTGCACCCTTGAACCAACTAAAAAATAATATTTTAAACACTTTTTTTGTGAGTGTAACACATTCGCCCCATGTCAGCTTCCACGTCACCTTTCACGTCATTTTAAATACTACATTAAATTTCACATCATTTTTAAAATGCCACATAAGAAATTCAATATTAAGAAAATAAAAAATTTAAATTAAGAATTAAAACAAAATGATAGTGGTCACTCTCTTCTTCATCTCTCCACTCTTTCTTTTTCATCTCCAACATCGCTATCGGTGTGACAACAAAAGAAGCGGCAGCCACCCACGAGCTTACCTCACCAAAAATCCTCAAAATATGTTGAGCCAATCGCCACCAATTTACAATTGAATGTTGCGCCACCAATTGCGAATTATGACGCCGCCGCGTTTGATCGGCAAAATGTGTTAAATCATTAGTTAATCTTTTGCCAGGTCTCAAAACTCGGGTTTGGTTGTGGAGGACTTTCTATCTTATTAAATGCTCCTCTGTCACATGAAACTGGGTGCGATTTTAAAAGAAGCAGCAGATTTGAATGCACATTTTTGTGTTCTCCCTTTGTTTTCTGCTTTTCGAAGGAGAAATTTTGCATTGAATTTTCAAGAAAATTATGCAACATTTTGAAGAGGAAGAAGAATTGCATTTTTTGGAGAATGAGAGATGGTGAACTAGTGTGGAACTATGTGAGGAGGAAGATGAACATGGTGGATTTTAATTATTTTTCCTTTTGATTTTGCCTTTTAATTATTTTTTCTTTTGATTTTAATTATTTTTTAAAAGTAATTCACAACTTCACGTGCTTTAAAGAGCATGAAACCACACATTTTTATTGAGTCAGCAAAACAAAATGCCACATAAGGCTGGTCAATGGTCAAAGGGTTTAAAAAATGCTTTTAAATGGGTTTAAGGGTCCAGCTGACAAACATGTAAGTAGGAGTATCCACATTACAAAACGTACATAGTACAAGGGTCCATTGAGCCATTTTGCCCTCCCAATATTTAATATTTTTACCTTTGTTTATAAAATAATAGGTGAGATACAAATTAGAACTCCCAACAACGGTGGTCTTCTTTACCAAATTTAACACTAGTTCCTGATATTTTCACGCCTGAATTTCTACAGCAGTTTCCATTAGTTTTCTTGCACGATTTCAAAATTTTGAATCAAGATAAAAATTTTCCCTAAAATCATATTCACTTTCTTTTTATCATATCTTTCAATTTCTATCAAAAAACAATTTTTTGATTTCGTTTTCTACAAAGTTTTATTTCAATTTCATTGTTGAATTAATTATTTGATTTTCATTTTTTCAGTTCATGTTGCTTGATTTTATATAATGAATAGAGCTTTGGTATCATCTTTTAGTTTTGGAATCTCTCAGTTAGACAATATCAAATAGTATAAAGAAGTTGTAAACTTTGTTCTTGATATTTTTTAGCAAGATTCTGATGGTTTTAATGAAAATAGATCCAAGTATAAAAACGATACATCTATGATGAATAAATTGCGTGAAAACATGCCAAAAAAGGTTAAGAAAAAAGAAAATACGTGAAAAGCACGTTCAGATTTGGACAATATTATGTTGAGATACATATTTCCTCATACATGATACTTTTTCATTATCTCGTATCTTTGGTGCTATGTTTATGTATTTACCAAAATTTTTATTCTGTAAAACAAAAGATACATTTTATATAATTTGTATCTAGGGTTCTGTGCTAATGTAGGTCTATGTATCTATGAATTTTTAGTATAATTTGGAGGTGTAAAACATAGGTGTAAAATAGCTAATACATTTTATATAATTTATATCTATGGTTCCGTGTTAATGTGGGTGTAACTGTGCTAATGTGGGTGCATATATCTATTGTTATTTTATAAAAATTGTAGGTTTGAAAGATATGTGTAAAACAACTGATACATTTTATATAATTTGTATCTATAGTTTTGTGTTAATGTGTGTGTATGTATCTCTTGTTATTTTATAAAAATTGTAGGTGTAAAACAAAAAATACATTTAATACAATTTGTATTTATTGTTTTGTGTTAATGTAGGTGTATGTATCTATTGTTATTTTATAAAAATTATAGGTGTAAAACAACAAAATTAACCTATTCAAATAAGGAGTTCTAATTTTTTTCTTAAAAAAGAGTTAAGATGAACCATGTAACTTGACCTAACCAAAAGAATAAGATAAAGAATCAATTTCCTTCAAACGTAACCTCTTTCGTCGTCCTAATATATAACAACGTATATCTAATGAATTAACCGTAATTTATTAATTGAAAGAAACATACAAATAAATTAGGTGGAAGAAACATATAAGTCACATATAATATACGGAACAACTAATTTGGATCGGATACACGTACATCAAATTAAACCGTTTTAGTTTACCATTTTACCATAAATTTCTCATATGTTACATGTTCATTAATAACGATTCCATCACTCTTATAACCCTCGTACTTTGTATCGTTAATCCAAATGTCAGAATGATGTAACAACACGGAAATGTTCGTTGCAAGTACCTCAAACAAAATCTAAAAAAAAAAAAACAATCGTTTTATCTTAAAACAAAATTAATAATGAAAGATAATTTGTTAAAAAAATTGGAATCAGAAACAAATGACCTGTTTTTGTGGGATTTAATTGATCCTTTACCAATATTAGTTAGGTTATTTGCTATATTAATAGAAATTAGCCGTTACATGCCTTAAATTAAGGAAATTAGTTTACTAATTAAACGTATTTGTTATATGTATCTAACATTAATTATATGTATCTTCAATGTCTAAAAAGTGATTTATTTTGAAATTTTATAAAAAGTTGAAATTTTAGGTAAATAGTGGTAAACATGTCGAGATATGTGTAAAATTTACTAAAATCAAATTGTACAAATATTTTTAAAAGAATAAAATGTCAATCTGTTAATGATATTTGTAAATGAAAAAAATAAAATTTTCTTTGTTCAATTTATGTTACACCTTTCAAATTTTTAATTATTATAATTTAGAAATGGTTACATTATTTTCAAATATATAAATTATTTAAGTTTTTTTTACTATTAGAATATTTTTGTACAAATTAAAATACAAGATATAGATTGTCATGATATTAAACAAATGAAAATACAAGCTATAGAATGCCATAATATTTACAAATAATGGAAGTAAAAATTATACAAATGTAAATACAAGCTATAGAATGCCATAATATTACACAGATGAAAATACAAGCTATAGAATGCCATAATATTCTATTTATTACTATATAGATTACTATATAGAAGAGTGAGTTGAAGGATGATCAAGAGTAAAATTATCATTTGATAAATACTCTAGAATATTTGTTTCTATTATATAGTCTTAAAAGTTGATCATGAATTTTAAAATGACAAAATAGTCAAAAATCTTTCCCAAACTACCAAATGTGTCCTAATGATGTGTCATTTAAGGTGGGCCCATATTTTTTCAAGCATAATTTTTAAAATATGTTTTGTATATTAATAATTAATCTATTTTGATGAGATATTATCTAAAGTTCAATTCTTTTTTAGGATTTGAAATTTTCACTTTTGTTTTATTAGAATAGAAATATTTAGAAAAAAATGTAACTATGTTATTGTATACTTAGAAAACTTTCATAAAAGAATATGAAATTTAATTCTAAAAGACACGTATAAAATATTTATAAGATTTGAGATCAAGTTTGTGCACAAATTAGACTAACTTGATTTTTTGAAACGATTTGAATCAATTAAGATAATATTATTTAGATGATTAAAAATTTAATTTGATTTACAAATTTAATTCTAGAATATTACGGTACATCTATTTGGATATACTTGAATGTGTTTACAATCCGAACAAACTTGAAAAAGTGAAATATATATTACATGATGATAATAATTTTTCCATTATCAATTATACATCCTACGTCTCAGTTCAAATAATATATATTTTTAAAATCAGTTCTAAAAAAGAATTGATATTTTTTATTTGGTTAGTACTCTATAACATTATTAATATTTTAGTCATGTTGAATTTTATTTATTTATCAAAAAGTCCACACAGGTATACTCTTCTATTTAAGGTTTATTTATTATAAAGATAATTTGAAACATTGCGAAGTTTTTCCATATATCTTAAATTCAATGTCGAATCAAAATATTATAAATTTCTACAATATATATCATGATAAATTTTATTAATTCTTTTGATTCTCTTTATTTGAGGTAGTAATTTCCTCATCAGGTAGAAAAATCACTTAAAACGTAATTTCATACTTACTATATTAAATTGGTCTCCTATTTTTAACGTATATAAGACATGACATAAAGACAATCCTTTAATACTATGATTCATTAAAATGTTCATCTGGCAGATCCTTATTTTTTCTTTATTAAACACCCAAGAAACGAATCTAAATATAATTAAAATCAATTTATGTATGAATTCATATCCTTTATTATTTCGTATGATTCTTTATAAAATGTTAATAAATAGATATTTATAATTTTAATCTATTCTCTTGTATAATTTTTAAATAAAGTAGAAAAGAAAAACATCATAATTAGTTGTTTAATCTAAGAATATGTGTTTGAGCAGATGTTAAAATAAGTATTAGAATATATAACATTTTAATGTTAATTATGAAACCTTAAATAAGTTATAAGATATTATTTAGTTTGTAAAAAATAAGAAGTTATATTTTAATATATATTGTGACTCCTACTTACATTTTCTATTGTGTTTTATTCAAAAATATTAATGATTTTTTTTTTTGAAAAAACTAATTAAATAGCTATAACTATATTTAAGGGGAAAGGACAGAAACGATACTTCAAATTAAACTATTTCCATGAAAATGACCATGAAATTAAATTTCACTTTCTAACCATTTCAATTTAATGGCTTGTTCTATACCATTCTATACACCTTCTATACAGTTTCTATACAAATCTTATACATATAAATATTTTATACGAAAATTATACAATTTTGATACATAATTTATACAATAACTGGACATTCTTTACACATTTTATACAACAATTATATAATTTTCATACACTTTCTATATATTTTTTTATATATAGTTTATACATATTCATATTTGATAGAACTATACAATTTTTATACATATCTTATATAGATACATATTCTATTTAACAATTATATCATTTTTATATAATTTAATTATTATTTATAAAAAAAAGCAGAATATTTGACCAGTTAAAAAATTTATAGCAAAAAAAAATTGAAATATTTTTAAAAGGGCTGAATTGCCCAAGTTGAATATACTGTATCAATATTATATATGGATTATATGGACTACGTAGGCCAAAATGACCCAAATTTGGAAAGAATAGGAAATGGCCATAAAGTGACATTTTTTTACCCGACTGGCCTTTTTTTTTTAAAACTAAAAATTACATAAAGCCACAACTTAAGTATCACTTATTACACAAAATACCAACTCTCAAAACATATTACAAAAATCTCACTTTTTCAATTTCTCTCTCTAAAAGTATATATACATTACTTTACTATTATCTATTTACAAATTTCACTCCTTGAAAGATGCCTACAATCAAGGAACAACTTTCTATTAGTTATCAATTTTGCATTCTCAGTCATATTTGATTCAATCTCTTCTTTTGATGACATTTTTTTTTCAGAAACTCCATTATATATATACACACACACATATTTTTAAAAGATATGTATGAAAAAAAATTCACGCAGAAGGTATATATATGAATTGTTGTGTGTATAAACTAAATTGTTGAAATATAGAAATTGTTGTGTATATGTACTGAATTATTGGGATAAAGAAATTGTTGTGTCTATGAACTGAAAATTTCAGGGTAAACAATATACAAAACACTTTGCTATGTATGAATTTACATATACGTAGAAAAATACTTTCATCATTAATTAGCAACAATACAAACTGAACGTATTTATATGTCTACATATACATAGAATTTATGAATAAATATACATATATATTATAAGGAAGGTTAACTACTAATTTTTTGTCGGAATTAACGTATGCTAATGAGCACATGATAACATAGGTGAATGAATGACAAATTCATATAGAGTACACATTAGCAACCATAAATTTAACCACAAATCATATATACATAACAAAATATTATAATATACGTAAGTTTTACAGGCAATTGTTTTGTGTGCTCAATTGTATGTTAACTTTCGATAATGAACATGTATTTTCATAACAACATTTTGTAGTTGGACAAATACATAATAGATATGTATATAAATACATATTAACACCAGTTTCAATAGTAAAGTAAGTTGACGGTACTATACGTTGAATACACTTATTAACGCAGCAGTATGACCTAAATTCTTTAACATGTTTTGACTTCAAGATGACAATAGCGTAAGGACAATGAATCTTGTCATTTTAAAATCTCCCACAGATGCACGATCCACTTTCGAGGTCGACGATGTATCTTCTTCCAGAATCATAAACTGAGTAGATATAGGTTGAAGAAGCCTTGACCTGAATAAAAAAAAATCAATTTTTTTTTATAACTAGATTCTTTCGACATCCATTTACAATTCTTATTGTAACATTGGAGGACATAGCTGAAATAGACAATCATAATATGATTAATAGTAATAACAATTTATAATTTTTTAAATTTTGGATGTACAAATCGATTATACAGAGAAAAAAAATCCATATACAACATAAGGTATAAAATATACATTACAACTCAATAAAGTATATATGTTGCAACCTGTTAATCAATTGTGAATGCAAACAACGCAATACCAAAATGTTATTCTATGCATATACAAAACACAGTGATTGTATATGTGAACAATAGACGACATTACTATGTATATAACATAAAATTGTTTCCCTGCAATTTACAAATTTAGGACATCAATTAATCCAATTCGAAAAAAAGACAATTTCATGTGCTCAACATGAAAATAATCTCTGCAAAACAAAATTTAATGTCATTCTAATATTCACACAAATTTAAGTAAACAAATTTCATAACAAAACAAAAAATAATACCTCTTTTTGCTTGAAAAAATTTGTTTCCGTTAAAAACAATACCTCTTTTTGGTCTGCAAAAATTGACAAAATCAACCTAAAAAAAACATTGATCCCGTGACAACAATACCTAAAAGAATAGCAAAAAAAAATACATCTTTCTGTTTTGATTCTCCATTGACTAGAGTACCTCAAAAGAATAACAATATTCATCATCTTGAATTTCAATTAATTTTTTTCTTCCAAACAATCGACAAATAGGTACTTGATTTTTTTTTTTGTGTTTTTTCGTCTGATTTATTTTTAATGCATTGGTATAATTCAAAATTTGAATTTCAATAGTTGTTACGTAATTTAAGGAATGCAGTAATACACTTAATTAATTGGCTGTAAAAATTACGTCCTTAAAGGAAGTTAATCAATTATTTCCATTTTTAACGGCAACAACAAATTCACATATACACAGACTGCTATATATATGTCGGCTATCTTATGTATATTAATCAAGAGAGAAAGTAAAGTAATTAAAAAATGAGAGAGAGTGTAATTACTTCTAAAAGGATTGATATTTATGTTATTTATACTTTTTAAAAAGGCTACACAATGTCTTTTTTCCTATATTTAAAATTTTCATATTGGGCTCATAAACGGGCCCTTCATTATCTAGTCTACTAATATAGAAGCAAAGGTTTGGTAGTACTACTAATTTGTCTTTTGTGGATACTTTGGTACTTATATTTCAACCATATTATTCTCTTTCTTTCTTATTTCTTTTACTATTACTATTACTACTATTATTTCTATTTCTATTCAATTTATTTATTATTATTATATTATTATTTTTTACCACTCTTCTCTCTCTCTCTCTCTATCTATCTATCTATATATATATATATATATATATATATATATATATATATATATATATATATATATATATATATATATATAATTGAAGGTTGGGGTGACTACCAAGTGCATTTCGATAATTTTAGTCACCCCAACCTTCACTTATATATAGTAGTAAATAAAATGTTTGCATATACATATGGTTTTTTTCCTTATATTTATTAGTTTTGTCCTCATTTTTATGGTGCAATAAATTGGTTACACATGCATATTGCTTTTTTCTTATATTTATTAGTTTTTTCCTCATTTGTTATTTTAATAATATTTTTATTTAGACCTTTCTAATTGAATTATACATGGTAGTATTTTTTTATAAATATCTTTGTGTTCCTTATTAAATGACTATCAAGGGTATTTCAGTAATTTTATGATGCAATAAGTGAAGGTTGGGGTGACTACCAAGGGTATTTCGATAATTTAAGTATTATTTTAATAATATTTTTATTTAAACCTTTGTAATTGAATTATACATGGTAGTATTTTTTTTATAAATATCATTCTGTTCCTTATTAAATGACTACCAAGAGTATTTCGGTAATTTTATGGTGCAATAAGTGAAGGTTGGGCTGACTACTAAGGGTATTTCAGTAATTTTAGTCACCCCAACCTTCACTTATATATAGTAGTAATATTTTTTTGCTCCTTATTAAATGACTACCAAGGGTATTTCGATAATTTTATGGTGCAATAAGTGAAGGTTGGGCTGACTACCAAGGGTATTTTGATAATTTTAGTCACCCAACCTTCGCTTATATATAGTAGTAAATAAAATAGTTACACATGAATATGGTTCTTTTTTTATATTTATTAGTTTTGTCGTCATTTTTATGGTACAATAAAATGGTTACACATGCATATTATTTTTTTCTTATATTTATTGGTTTTGTCCTCATGTAGTATTTTAATAATATTTTTATTTGAACCTTTATAATTGAATTATACATGGTAGTATTTTTTGATAAATATCTTTTTGTTCCTTATTAAATGACTATCAAGGGTATTTCGCTAATTTTATGGTGTAATAAAATGATTACACATGCATATTATTTTTTCTTTATATTTATTAGTTTTGTCCTCATCTTTATGGTGCAATAAAATGGTTACACATGCATATTGCTTTTTTCTTATATTTATTAGTTTTGTCCTCATTTATTATTTTAATAATATTTTTATTTAGACCTTTATAATTGAATTTACATGGTAGTAATTTTTTATAAATATCTTTTTGTTCCTTATTAAATTACTTATTTTTTTTATACCCCAAGGGTATTTCAGTAATTTTATGGTGCAATAAAATGGTTACACATGCATATTGCTTTTTCTTTATATTTATTAGTTTTGTGCTCATTTTTATGGTGCAATAAAATGGTTACACATGCATATTGCTTTTTTCTTATATTTATTAGTTTATCCTCATTTATTATTTTAATAATATTTTTATTTAGACCTTTGTAATTGAATTATACATGGTAGAAATTTTTTATAAATATCTTTTTGTTCCATATTAAATGACTACCAAGTGTATTTTGATAATTTTATGGTGCAATAAATATTTCGAAATCAATGTATGTCTCATCAACTTATATATTTGAAACTTTTAAATGAGACGTGCATGTACTTTTCCAGAAATGTCCAAATGAAAGACGTGCCGCCAACTGTAGTTGCAATGATCTAGCTAGATTTTTATCCACTTATATAATCACTTTTGTATTGGTTGGACCAGTCTAGCAAGCTCAATTTTGTTCCACATTGAATGTATATACTATGTTAACATCGGTTCATTATACTACATTTCTTTTCTTTTACTCCTATACTTGATGTTGGACGTATTTATACGTCTAAGCACCATAACTTACCCATATTTTAGCTAAGTTTTGAGGATAAAATACATAATTCTTGCACTTTGTCTATTTTTAGTTAAGTGAGCTGACCTATGTGATTAGCATGCTTTTCAGGCACTAATGAGGAAGATTAAGACACTTTGAGGACCTGTGGATAACAAAGGAAACTTCACATAAAAGGAAAGCAGCTTTTGGACTGAATGTGATATATGAGAACTTTTTTTCGGGCAAACTCAATATTTTTAAATAGTTAAGGATGCAGTAGCAATTTATAAGAGAAGGATGTTATTAAAAACCTTATGGCTGAATTTTTAAGGATTATTCATTATTCTATATTATTTCAAAAAGGAGAAAAAGCGGCTTAGCTTGAGGAGAAAGAGAGAGAAACATTTTTCTCTCTTATTTTCGCTATTCATCTTCTCCACCAAGATCATTCTAACTATTGGAATGATGAATATTTCTATTGTCATTTCCATTTTATTCATGAGTAGCTAAGTTTATTTGTTAAGTTTATGGAAACTTTGTAGTATACTCTCTATTGCTATGTGTTTTTGAATTTATGATGTGTTAATTCACTTATATCATTAGTCTCTTCGTTATGATTGAATTCTCGTGGTTGCAAACATAGGGAATGTGCCATTATAGCAATAACTTGTTTGATAGAAAAGTTACTGTTTGGAAAAGAGAGTAGTGACAAGAAAATAGGGTTTCCAACCTCTATTTTACACGTTAATGCCTTAGCAGGATTAACTACTTGGAGAGTTCGTATGATTGGTTGTACACTTTGGATTCGAGAGAACTAAGGTGAATAAATCCTTGATGGTTGAGAAACACTTGGATTTAGAATTAGAATACATCTCTCTATAAGTGCATGCATGTATAAATCCTCATTACTCATAGTTAATAGAGAAGTAAAAGCTACAAGGTGGACATAACCCTAACTTGTCATTCTCTGTGATCAAATATTAATACACATATTGCTTCATTGTTATATTGTAACTATCATTTCAAATTTAAATCAAAACCCCCCATTCAGGAACCTTTGACCAACAATCCAGTAACAACTACAATACTTAGTAACACAATATTCCCTGTGGGATTCGACACCCAACCTGGTTGGGTTCTATATTTGATAGTAACCGCTTACTCTCTCGTAAGAGAGGTGTAATTTGGGTGTATCAATACTAAACAATTAATAAGTAGGAAATAATCTTCTCCCAAGTTGGATCTCTTTTGCACATTAGTTTTGCCAAAATGCCCGTGCCTTGTATGGGCACAGGTATCTAGTTCACAATGATAGTGAAAAATGCAAAATTTAATGGGCCTAATTTTCATAAGATTGCAAAATTTAATGGGCCATACAACTATGTTTAAAAGACCAAAAGAAGCTAAATTTAAATGACCAAATTAATAATGCTGCAGCTGAGTCTCGAACACGAAACCTCATGCATGAAACATGCAGCACTGGACCACCGGACCAAATCAAATCTTACATTGAGGAAGCATACAACTGAAGCACACATGTTGACGACCAGCTGTGTGCTTTTCTCCCCCACTTCTCTCTTATTAGATAGTAACACACAATAGAAGATCTGTATCGATAATGGGCTTATTCATCATTAAGAACCTTGATTATTGCCTAAGTAGTAAAGCACTTCTTTCCGCACCAAAAAATTTATTTTTTTGCACTTGCTCCCTCTTAAATTGAAATATTTCAGTATTCTCCTCCACGCTAGCAATTCAAAATGAAATAATCTCTCAACTAGTCAATTTACTTTGTAAATTTAGAGACACTTCATCCAAGTATAATTATTTCTTCATTTGTTCCTAAAACACTTTAGGGTCATTTGATTGGGAGCAAGTTATCTCGGGATAATTAATCACAAGATTAATTATCCCGAGATTAGTTATCCCACCATATATATGGGATAACTTATCCCATCACTAAGGAATAAATGGGGGGATAAGTAATCTCATAACTAACTCATCCTATCAATCAAACATGGGATAAATGCCACAATTTATTTTGGGACTATTATAACTTATACCTCCCACCAAACGAACCCTTAATATCATCAACTTTATTATTTCTTCACACACTTCACTGATTTCCAAAATAAGTTGATTTTTTTTTCTAAAAAGTACATATATTGAGAGTTAAAAGTGTAATTGCAAATAAAGGTTGCTTGTGAAACAAATTCCTGTTCGAGTCTGGGTAGGGTATACGGTTCTAGTCCTTCATGCGTCCTTCGTTTGTGAGCCACATATGTTGGAAGGAGAGTATATGGTATTGTTGGTGGGCATTCATCTCTTATTTCATTGCATGGTCTCCATTTGCACTCCTCTACTCATATACACTGCTTGTAGTTAGTATTATTTGTTGGTTGTGCTTGTCGTACTTATGAGGGTTGATTGTGTTATATTGTTTGTTGTTTGCGCTTTTCGGGCTTATGGGGTCTGATTAGTGTGTAGTTAGGTTGTTATTTTTACCAAGCATGTTAATGTTACTTACTTTTCTATATCACCCTTTTTGTTAGATATTCCCATTTAGCCTTGTGCATTATTGTGTTTAGATTACCTGACATTCGCTCTTGATTATATTTATATCTTATTTGAGCTCAGTTGGCTTATGATGTCTACTGAGTACCGCGTATTTTGGTGATCATACTACAATTCTGCATCTTTTTCCAAGATACAGATCCTAGTATGAGTTCTTATCAATGATGCCTAACTTGTTCGAAGCTCTTTGACCAAAGACTCGGGTAGAGCTCTTAATGACTGTAGTTATTCCATCTCCCTCAGTTTTTGTGCTAGTCTTTACTTTATTATTGAGAGACAATTTCGTATATATTATATCTATGTCATACTCTTAATGTATGTAGTAGCTTTTGTATCAACTAGTACAAGGTTTTAGGTTAATTTTGTACGTTGTTTTTCCTCGCACTATATGTATATATGTATGGGTTGTATTACCTGTGCTTATATTCTATATTTGGCCTTTATATCTTGTGTAATTCTCTATCGCTCGATTAGCCCATTACTTGTTGTTTAGGGCTATGGTGTTCGGCTTACCTATTGGTGAGTTATATTAGGTGCCATCATTACCTGAACTTTTGGGTCGTGATAGGGGGAAAGGGCACCAGACTTGTACCTTATTTGGAAAAAACGAGTAGAAACCATCTTTGTCTGCCATAATTACTTTGAGGGTAAGAAAGTTAAACTTGTTGTTGTTCAGTTTTCTAATTTTGTTACTTCTTGTTGGAAAATGTTTGCTAGGGATATATTGCAAGATAAACTACCACCTATTGCTACTTGGGCAAAGATGAAGAGGCTAATGAGAAAGAGGTTTGTACCATCATACTTTCAAAGAGATCTACCATCTTGCCTTTAACACTTGAGTCAGGGCCCTATGTCTTTGGATGAGTACTTCAAGAGTATGGACATGGCTATTTTCACAACATAAAAACTAAAGGTTATGATGGCATTTGTCACAGCAAACCTTGACAAGTAACCCTATTACCCAAACTGATATAAAATGAGAAATCAATTTTAAAACCAAGACAAGACCCCTAGAACAAAGTCAAATTACATACATATAGTAAAAGCAGAAATATGATCAAAGGTACCAAACTAAATCCCAAAACCCGGTGCCTCAGTGTAAGAACCAAATAAAACAACTCGAAGTCAAAATTTACATAGAATAACCCAAAAGGAATAACCTATCTCTGAATACAAATAAGACATTGTTGAAATAAGAAATGGTAGTAGTCATTTCTAGATGCATAGGTCAACCGCTACCTCGAAAACTTCAGATGCTGCCTGAATTAATTATCCGTGCGGCGCACTTGTACCTGGATCTGCACCGAAAAAGTACAGTAGGGATATGTAAGATCCACTTGTACTTAGTAGGTATCATAAGCCGACAGAGTAAAGTAGAAAATAAAATATATAAACACAAACTATGGCACGTAACCTGCAATCAGAAAATATCCCAAACAGTAGCCCACACCGTCTCCACTAACAGTTCTACTATATGCATATATAACAGATACATATAGGGTAAAGAAGAACAAATATACACCTACATCAATTACAAGTATATAAAGATAGAATAAATGGACAAATATCAAGTCAAATACAAACATAATCACAACATAAGCATAATATATGAAGTGCAATGAAGATGATAGTGATGTTGATGTGATGGTTATCGCACAACTTCCATATACACCTATCGAGCTAAAGCTTCCCTAGGAAGGACTCATAGGGGGTTCGTTAATTCGTATACAACCAATTTCCAATAACAATATCCATATCTTCTTTTCGGTACATCTATTGGTAGAGGGTTTTTAAAATATCATATTTTCTGTTAGAAAAAGACAGTATTTCCAATTTCCATGGTGGTACTAATATTTCATGAATGAATACGCTATGAGAATGTAATGTTCACAACCAACCAAAATGAGAATATCCAAAATCCAACTAATATACCACCACGTGAGCCAAAAATCCACTGAAATCAATCAACCATCCATGATCCAATATAATCTAGAAAACCATCACGTGAAATATGCAAGAAAATGTCATTGACACCACATAATTCCTAAAATCTAGGATCTTCCAACTAAAATTAGTATAACCAGATATACATATATCAATACAAGGCCAACAACATCATACAAAACCCCACACAGTCACACATAGCAAATAATGTCTTACAACCACCAAATATTATCCACATAGGCCTCCACACGGGTACATAAATCACCTAACACATTTTCCATGATACAACTCATACCCATAGCATGCTTTTAAATTATTATTAATAATCCAACCTAGTCTGAAGAAAATTAAGCCATAACCTACCTTGAACGCCAAAAATAAATCCTAAAAGCCTTCAATTTGGAGCTTATCTATAATGACCCAATTCGCTGAACTGGAACGCTATACGGTGCTCATGACCCCGAAGGATCATAAGCTAACCCATGATTGATATCTGTACCTGTATATTGCATAAGATAACATAATAATGCGAAAACATGCACTGAAAGGCCATAAGGTTCGATCATGAACATAACTGAATAATTTAACATCTGTGTGGGGTAATATAATACCCAAAAAAAAATTGAAGTCTAAAACATGATAGTCTGTATCTAGTCTGCATCTAGTATGAAAGCCTCTACTGTCTAAAGAATCTGAATAAGGAGTTGATAGGATATATCCCCATCTAACTCCAACTAATAAGCTAATCAATGAGATACTAGAAAATTATTATATCCTCAAAGGATGAGGACTCACTTCTACTCTGACTGCTAAATCTGGAATCTACTGCTGATCTGAAACTTGTGTCTCTGAATCTATGGTGTAACATAAAAAGAAAGCACTATAGAGCGACAGTACATATGTACCGAGTATACATGTGAGGTAAGCTATATGGAATGGTTCACATGCATGAATAATGCTAGCTGACTGTCTAACATGAACGTGAGAATACATACATAAATACGTAACTATAACTGAGAACGTGATTTCGTGATTTCTGAGTCTGTATACTGATAACGTGATATACTAGTAACTGATATAACTAATAACATGAAGGACTATATCTGAATAGTGTTGATAACATGGGTGACTGTATCTGGGTATAACTGATAACGTAGGTACTGTAGATGACAGTCCTGAATCTGATGGAGCTATCTAAGTTTCGTACTGTATCTGAGTTGACTGTATCTGAAAGTCCTGAAATCTGAAGAACTATCCAAGTTCTATTACTAATATTGATTGACTGTATCTAACAATCCTGATTCTGTAACATGAAACTATGGGAAGTAGTATCTAACTGACATGCCCCAAAGGTACTATGATAGCTGAGCTGTGGTCCAATCTATGCCCTGATTGGAAGGGTGTCAATACCGCGCCACTGGTAAGGACAACATGTGAGTAACCCTCATATAACAGGTAACTCTAGCGAGAACGATAGGAACCCTCACATAACAGGTTAAGCCACCTCATCTACCCTCATATAGCAGGATACGATGTCTCAACCTATGCTGGCTACATAGTTCTAGAACACAAAGATTGCTTTTAGGAATCACACTCTCGTATAACAGGTGAGTCCCCATCCTTGGGTTCACTCGGTGCTAATTCCTCCTCTCATCTGAATGGATACTGAACTTGATTTACTGAACTGAACTGAGCATGGACTGAGTTACTAAATTTTCGTGGCTGATGGAATACTACTGATATCTGACAACTGACTGAGTCATGAGATCATAGAGATTTTTCCAGTGTCATAAGACTATCTGAAGTCTAAGTGTTCATAGCTTAACTAAGAGTATCATGAAAACATGACATGGCTCTAGGCATACAACTAATATTTCGGGTACAAGTACCCTCAGGACTTGATAGAAGGAAACTGTCATAGCATGATTTACTTGAACACTTGACTAACATCATAATACATACTGCATTCATAGGAGACTTTCATCAAACATGTAATAGGAATAAACTAGTACATACATGGGAATTTCATTATATCATGCTAGTTAGACAATTTTCCTTCATCTAGGCATTTAATCAAACATATTGTAGGCATAGTACATGTAAAACGCTTTATACAACAATTAAACATCATGCTTCAATTCCAATTCCATCATACAAGGTTTTAGTCATGAGATTTCGTAAATCATTATCTATACTAATCAACCCACATGGAATTTATCATTAAATTATGGAATAGAAATCAATTCCTCATTTGTCAACATGAAAGAGAACATACAAAGCATGAAAACATGAAAAAAATCCATAACTTGTAGTTAAAAAGGATTCTTGGACTTCATAGACGAAAGTAGTCCATGAATAAACACTATGCATACCTTAGATCGTGATTTCGTGAAGATTGATGGTGAAACCTTCTTGAAATTGGACCTTCTATGAAAACCCTAGCTTGAGTTCTTGAGAGTATTTGAGAAAAACATCAATTTTTTGGATTAATAAGGGCTAAATCCCATGTTTGGAAGCTTATATAGGGGGGAGGGGGGGCAAATTGACCCTTTTAACCCCGAACACGTAATTTAATTTTTAGTAAAATTTCTTGAATTGGGCCCTTGGCGCGACGCGACGGTATCGCGCCGTGTCACTGGAAATTAACAATTGGGAAATTGCACGGTGGTGCGACGCGGAGCTATCGCATTGCCACCTTATCTACGACCTGGAAGTTTGGCGCGATACGCCAGTATCGCGGAGTAACTCTGAAATTTGACAATTGCCATTTGAGCTATCTCCGCGACGCGTTGAAGGCTCAGGTTAAGCAGTGTCTCACTAAAAAAGGCTTCAACTCTTCGTCCGGGTGTTGGATTTGGGTGAATTATATATCGATGGAAAGCTTATTCAATTTTCCACGTGATAGGAAGTGAAAATTATGGAAGTACCACATGTATAAGAATGAATTCTTATTTCAAAGCAGGTTCTAACATCCTTGAGATGATTTTCAAGCTAAGAAACCGCACGGGTATTACATTACCCCTCACGAACAGACTCAGAATCAACTAAAACACACAAATATAAAATCTCTGCATAAAAAAAAACCAACGATATCTACCACTTTCAAATTAGGGTCAAAATGGATCCCCGTAATGAGTTTTCGAAAAAGAAGGGTAAAATTAGAATTTTAGTCCAAAAACATATTTTTGAAGATTAAAGAAACTCATAAAAGAAAACCTAAGTGAAAACGGGGTGAAATTGGGGTTTAAATTGAAGAAATACTATTTTTAGGCCTTCCGAACCAAAATCCCCAAATTTCACCTTTAAATCTAAGTTTTAACAAAGTTTAAATGATAAGAATCGAAGAAAAGTCGTTGAAATAGGAGTTTGAGCTTACCCAAGCTTAGAAATGGAAGAAAATGCTCAAAAACTCGATCCCAAGCTCCAAGTCTTGAAAATGGTGAATGAAACCCAGAAAAAATTATTTATACCCAGGTGCCAGGTGCCAGGTGCCGCAAAAGCGGTCAAGTGGCTGCTTTAGCGGTTCTCGCACCGCTTAGTAGTACCCGCTTAGCGTGCCAGTCTACACTATAGCGAACAAGGGATGCTAAAGTGCCCTTGCCCAGGTGGTAGCTAACCGTTAAATCAACCAAGTGGTGCTTTAGCACACGCCGCTAAAGTGGCTAAAGTGGCGCTTTAGCGGCTGCACCAGCTATGGAGACTTGGAATGCAGACCCTTCGAAATTCATCCAAGTCCCAAATACACAAACGAACTATGCTACCCTATTAAATTCGACACTTCGGACTCAATGGCAATATCAAATTTTTTAAAAATGTTGTTTTCACAGAATTGACACCCAGGACCTATTTTTACACTTTTTGAATGGAGGGTCGAAATAAGATATAGAAATGAGATATAAAACCCATAAAGCCACACCAACCATGTTACAAGCCTAAAATCAACGTTTCGGATCTGCTAGCATAGCCCGTTTTTCCATCTGACACACATATCAATAGATATTGACCGAAATCAACTATAGGGCTCTTCAAGCTACCAAAAATCACAAACTCGCACAAATCACATTGAAAAGCATTGAGAACTTTCCCAATTATCCCAACTCCCCCAAAATACCACAATGCAACCACGAGGAGGAGTAAAATAGTCAAATAACACATAAATAAATATTTTAACAAGTCACCAAAAGTCAGGTCATTACATCACCCACCACTAAGAATCTAGTTCCTCCGTAATAAAAATACTTAAATGAGCAAAAAGCTGGGGATAACTACCACGTAAATCAGTTTCATCTCCTAAGTAGCCACATCTGTACGTTGCTGACTCCGTTGGACCTTAACTACTAGAATATCACTAGAATGTAATCGTCTAACATCCTTGGCTAAAATGGAGATAAGCTCCTCAACAAAAGACAACTGCTCATCTAACTGAACTGAATCTTAAAGAATGACATGAGACTCATCTGGAATGTAACACCGAAGCATGGAGACAAAAAATTGCATGAAAAGTTGACAAATCTGGGGGCAATGCCAATTCATAAGCCACATCACCAATAGTCTGAAGGATCTCAAAAGGTTCAATATACATGAGGCTAAGCTTGCACCTCTTTCCAAACTTTATCACACCCGTCATGGGAAACACACGAAGAAAGACACGTTCACCAACATTGAACCTTAAGGCATAAAGCCCACAATCTGTATAGCACTTTTGCCTGCTCTAAGCTGCTCAAAGTGTATCCTGAATGACCCAAACTCTATCTAAAGACTCACGTTGCAATTTCATGCCTCAAGGTCTAATCTCAAAAACCTCAAACTAACTAACTAAGGAGCGACAACACCTACGATTCAATGCCTCAAATGGGGCAATCTCAATACTTGAATGGTAGCTATTTTTATTATATGCAAACTCCGCCAAAGCTAAGTGCTGCTCCCACTGACTACCAAAGTCCATCATACAAGCATGGAGCATATCCTTCAAAACTTGAATAGTCCTCTCTGACTGACCGTCAATTTGGGTGTCAAATATTCGATTTGGTAGTCAAATATTATTCTAAGATCATCCCGGGTTATCAACTCCTCCTAAAAAGTCTTCCAAAATTAGGATGTGAACACTGAACCTCGATCTGAGTTAATAGACACTGGTATACTGTGAAGACAAACTATCTCCCAAATATAGATATGGGCCAATCTCTCAACACTGAAAAAAAACCTAAACTAGAATGAAATGAGCAGACTTGGTCAATCGATCCATGATGATCCAAACACTATCAGAACCACGAGAAGTATGAGGCAACCTGGTCATAAAGTCCATAGTAATCCGTTCCCATTTTCACTCAGGAATAGGTAACCTTTGCAGCAAACCACTAGGTCTTTAATGCTCGACTTTCACCTGTTGGTAACATAGGCAAAAAGCTATAAATCCACTATATCCTTCCTCATACTAGTACTGCTACCTCAAATCACGTTACATCTTAGTCACTCTCAGTTGAATGGAATATCTGGAACAGTGAGCATTCTCCAAGATCAATCTAATCCAATCACCCACTATTGGCACATAAACTCGACCTCTAATCCTCAAACCACCATCTGAATCAAGTGAGGCTTCCTTAGTCTCACCATTTAACACCTTACCCTGAATAACTCTCAACCCAATATCAATAAATTGATGAGCTTGAATCTGCTCCAACACGGAAGACCTAGCCTTCGCAAAGGCCAAAATACACCTAGGTGTAGAAATATAACCACCCGGTTAGCCAAAGACAGAACCTCTAAGGTCAAAGGCATCTCCTGAGTCAAAAGATGTGCCAAGCTACCCATGCTAGTTGACTTTCAGCTCAAGGCATCCACAACCACATTAGCCTTGCCCAGATGATAGAGAATAGTAAAGTTATAATCCTAAAGTAACTCAAGCCAATGAGACTGCCTCATATTAAGATCTCGCTGGCTTAAAAGTACCGAAGTATTCTAATGACCCGAGAAAATCTCACAATGTACTCTACACAAGTAGTGCCTCTACAACTTTAGGGAAAAAACAACCGCACATAACTCTAAATCATGGGTAAGGTAATTTCTCTTACGGGGATTCAACTGACGAGAAACATAAACAATTAATATTCCTTCCTACATTAACACAACACCTAACTCAACACCATAAGTATCATAGAAAATGGTAAAACCCATGCCTTTCTTGGGCAGGGTCAAGATTAGAGCTGAAGTTAACAAATCCTTGAGCGAAAGCTCGCCTCATAAGAATCAGACCA
The DNA here is from genome assembly GCA_030864225.1 of Capsicum baccatum var. pendulum. Lineage (NCBI taxonomy): Eukaryota > Viridiplantae > Streptophyta > Magnoliopsida > Solanales > Solanaceae > Capsicum > Capsicum baccatum. Next base: position 131,681,251 of record CM061557.1, read on the forward strand.
TTGAAAGAAAATCTTCTTCTAAGTCAACTTGGTTAATCAAGATGTGATAAATAAAAAACCCTTGACAAAACGCCGATAGTAACCTGGTAAACCAATAAAACTCTGAATCACGATATGAGAAATAGGCTTAGTGCAATCACAAACTGCTGCAATCTTGGTAGGATCAACCATAATACCATCCTTGGTCACCACGTGACCTAATAAAGAGAGCGACTCCAATTATTACTCTCACTTAGAGAACTTAGCTTACAACTTCTCATCCCTTAATCTCTGGAGCACAATCCATAAATACTCTTCAGGAATCACTCTTGGAATAAACCAAGATATCATCTATAAATACAATAACATAAGTGTTAAGATATGATCGAAATACCCGCTTCATCAACTCCATGAATGTGACTGGGCATTGGTCATCCCAAAGGACTTTGGGATATCTAAAGTCCTAATCCTCAATGGGTGATACCCAAACCTCAAATCAATTTTTGAAAAGATTAAAGTACCCTAACTTTGATTGAACAAATCATTAATACGTGAAAGGGGATACTTATTCTTAACCATTACTTTATTCAACTGTTGATAATCAATACACATATGCATCAACCCATCCTTTTTTTCACAAATAAGATAGGTGCACCCCAAGGTGATACACTAGGTCGGATAAATCCCTTATCCAACAACTCTTGCAATTGATCTTTTAATTTTGTTAACTTTATGGGCCATCCTATAAGGAGGAATAGAAATAGGCTTGGGGATCGACTCAACATTAATACCAAGTCGATATCATTTATACAAAGGCACACCAAGCAAATCCATAGGGAAAAAATCTATGAATTCATAGAATACTCGAACAAAATCAAAGAAGGAGGTGAAATAATACTAGTATCACAAGTATGAGCCAAATTAGATAAACATCCTTTCTCAACCAAATAACGAGCCTGAAGAAAAGATATGACTCACCTGGGACCCGAATAAAGTACACCCATCCAAGCTATTTTCAGCACACCAGATGAAGCTAAGGTCACAATCATAGCATAACAATCTTGGACAATGATTTTACCCAAAACTAACCTCCAAAAAATATGCTACGGTCGATGCTAAATATAGTAACCCAACTAGGTTGGGGTCGATCCTGCAGGGAAAGCATTGAACGATTATTTAACTTGATCTAATTCATGTTTAGTGTGGAAATTCAATGGGGGAAATTGGAATTATCAATGACTAGTAACCGAATCTTGAATTCTTTGAGTTGTAAACAATAGCAGACGAACACAAGGCTCGTGTTCACCCTGGTTTTTCAACTTCATAAATTTCTCATATTCAATCCACATATTTTGCTGCTCTGCGTGTAAAGTTAACAAGATAGGTATTACCAACCATTTTTTGAACATGTTGATAAATCTTACCCGTTACCTTGTGAGTCTCAGGGGGTCGCCTCATTGATCTTTGTTTAAGATTTCAGTGCACTTTTACCTTTTGAGTCTCAAGTGATTAGATGAGATGATGGAATGGTATTATGGAGGTGAATCTTAAATTACTCTCTTAATTCTCTTTTCCCAATCACAAACTCCTTTATAAGGACGTTTGTAAATACTAGCTATCCCTAAGCTTCTGCAGTAGCTCTAAGGTCACTTTTTGTGAAGAGGATTAAGATATATGTATAAACACTAGAATAGATGAATCTCCCACTTTCTTTATGTAAATAATCCGGCTAGATTTCTACAACCCTAGTTAGGGAGATTAGATGCTCATATTTATGTAAGAATCCTTGATTATCAATAAAGAAAACATGTAATTATTGCACAAGAATAAGATGAATGAAATCCCAAAATCTGAAGCGTAATTGTAAAGTTGGTAAAAGTACGTCAAAGTAAGTTAATAAAAGATAAACCTTAAGGTATTTATAATAGCTCAAAAATACTTAGAAATCCTAATAAAAATGAAAAAGATAAAGTTATGTCGGCACGAGGTATGACTCACTCATCCACTCATACCATCTTTTTACGAGTCATACCATGCCTCCCATATCCACTCTAATGTCTGGTCTTTCATGCTTCAACTTTTTTTGCTGCTTACAACTCCTGCTCATGAATTGTACCTTAATCATATGACTCGTGGCCTTCAATCGTATCCACCTAGGATTTCTTTCTTTCACTCTTTGAATACTGCTCTACTTATATCTTATCCATTCGAGTTGTACTAAGACTTTTAACTCGTATTCTTTTGACACTTCAACTCTGATTTGCTTTCTTAGGTTCTGCTCTGTGTACGATTTCATAATATAACTCATATCCTAAGTTGACAACTCGGATGATCAGTCGTATCTTCTCAATACTTAGCTTTTCTTCTCGTTCTTTGTTTTTATTGTGCTTATAAGTCAAAATTGAATTAGGAGGGGGAATAAATGTATTAAAAATTAAATTGAGTCTTTATTTTACCTAAGGACACGCAAAATTCTAAGTTGAGGGTGTTGATGTGTCGTGGAAACATAGCACTTTCAATGCTTAAAATCATGAAATTATGCATGAACTTAGGTTATTTTAGTACATATGATTTGCCTTTATGGTTATTGTAGGTAAAACAGGTCAATAAAAGTTTTGGACTAAAACTGGAAGAAAAAGACCAGAAAAGACCAAAGTTGTAGAAGGTACAAGCCTTCTCACGAGTCATCAAAATCTCATACAACTCGTAGGCTGACTCATAAACACAACAAAAACCAAGGCCAGGAAGAAAAACTAAGTATTAAAAAGACACGACTGAGCATCTGAGTCGTAAGCTGAGGATATGGGTCATATCATAAAATCATGCACATAATAGAACCCAAGGAAGCAAATCAGAGTTGAAGTGTCAGAAGAATAAAAGTCAAAAGTTTGAGTACGACTCGTATGGACAAGCCATAAGCAGACTAGTGTCCAAAGACTGAAAGAAAGAAGTCAGAAGTGGATACAATTGAAGGCCACGAGTCATATGATTAAGGTATGAATTGTGAGCGGGATTTATAAGCAGAACAAAAAGTTAAAGCGTGGAAGACTAGACAGTAGAGTGGATACGAGAGGCATAGTACAACTCGTAAGAAGATGGTATGAGTGGATGAGCGAGTCGTACCTTGTGCCGACATAACTTTACCTTTTCTATTTTATTAGGATTTCTAGGTATTTTTGATATACTATAAATGCCTTAGGGTTTATCTTTAATTAGGTTACTTACTTTAACTTACTTCGACATAGTTTTACATACTTTACAATTACTCTTGAGATATTGGGTTTTTATTCAATAGAAGACTTGGCATTGTAGTCATCCTATTCTTATTGAATTAATTACATGTTTTCTTCATTGATAATCATGGATTCTTGCATGAACACGAGAGGCTAATCTCCCTGACTAGGGTTGTGGGAACCCTGGTGGATTGGCTATGTAAAGGATATGGGAGAATCATCTATTCTACTGTTTATGCATGTATCTTAATGTTCTTCACAAAAATTGGCCTCAGAGCTACTGCAGAAGCTTGGGGATAACCTGTATTTGCAATCATCCTCACAAGGGAGTTTGTGATTGGGAAAAGAGGATTAAGATAGTAATTTGAGATTCACCTTCATCATACCATTCCATTATCTTATCTAATCACTTGAGACTCAAAAGGTGTAAATGAACTGAAGTCATAAGCAAAGAGCAATAAAGCGATGCCCTGAGACTCACAAGGTAATGGATGAGATTTATCATCACTTCACAAGATGGTTTGTAATACCTATCTTGTTGACTTTACATGCAGAGCATCAGAATATGTGGATTTAACATGAGAAATTTACGGAGTTGAGAAGCCACGAAAACACAAACCTAGTGTTCATCTCCTATTGCTTACAACTCAAAATATTCAAGATTCGATTATTAGTCAATGATAATTCCAATTTCCTTTATTTACTTTCCGCACTGCTCGTGAATTACATCAAGTTAAGTAATTATTCAATGTTTTCCCTGTGGGATCGAACCCAACCTAGTTGGGTTACTATATTTGGCATCGACTACAACATACTATTTTTGGAGGTTAGTTTTTGGTGACATTAAATTTTGGCGCCATTATCGGGGATCTTCACGAGTCGTATGAGGTTTTGACGACTCGTGGGGAGACTCGTACCTTCTGCAGCTTTGTTTTTTCCTTCCAGTTTCAGTCCAACACTTATATTGACCTATTTTACTTGCAATAACCACAGAAGCACATCATATCTTCTAAAATGACCTAAGTTCAAGCATAATTTCATAGTTTTAAGCATCGAATATGTCGTGTTTCAATGACACATCAACAACCTCAACTTAGAAGTTTGCGTGTCCTGAGGCAAAATTAAAACTCAAAGTTGTCACAAAACAACGATGCTTTAATAGAAAGATCCTAAGATATTTATGGCAGTGAACTTTTAATTCAATTTTTAAAATTTTTACTTCCCCTCCTAATTTTAACTTTTCAACAAACAATTGTGTATATGACTGGGTACATGGAATGACAAAAAAGAATCTGATGATGGCATTACATTAGTAACAAACAATTGAGAATCTACGAATCACATTCGCTGAACAATCTAGCAATCTAACAACATATCTCATGTGCGCTCACAATAAAAAATCACTTTTCACTCTCATCTAAGATTAACAATTCATTTAGGGATATGTCAAACAATGCTCTCGCTCATAAAGAAGTTTTACTCGGGTATACAGGATACTATAGGCTTGCCTATATGCTCTCTTCTTAGGCTTTTAGGCAGTCGAGGTAGGATCACCAAAGGACTTTATTTGGCTTGTAACATAGGTTAGGGGATGGTAATGTTTCCTTTTGGGATTTATTTAGTGACTAAGCCTTCTTTACACTATGCATTTTTTGGGGTCCACTTATTTTCCACCCTTATGTCTCTCTTTTTATTTTGAAGCACATATATCTTGGACCAGGTGCAATTTTCTTTTTCTCGCTTTATTTTTCTTTTTCTTTTGTTTTCTTTTATTTTCATTACACTTGTCTTTTTTCATTTTTTTCTTGTGCACTTCTTTCTTCATATTCATTTTTTATATGCACCACTATAATAACCACCCTCAACTTAGGCAATTTTCTTGAGTTAAGCTGCACAATGTTTGGACTAGGGCCAATACAGGTTCATTGTACAAAGGGACTGGCGAAATAGGTGTAAACAACAAAATTGGTCAATTAAGGCTCAAATATTTAGATCAAAGAGATTCTTTCATTTGGTTTGGGTATTTAGGCTCAAGTGGACTTTCAACAAAAATGGCCTATGATCATCTCTTACTCGACTATCCTAGACCTAGGTAAAAGCAACCGAGCATGTTATAGATTTCTATACACCAGGAACTTAGTAGAGCCTCACACACACTCACACAGGTTTACATTGTTAAGCACTATCTATTCAGCTATGCCAAATTTTACCCTAGTTGTTCTATTCCTAATACTAATGCCATTATCAGATTCGCAGTCGTCTTACACACATACACGATCACATAGTTAACACAAAACCTTAGTATAGGTATTAATTTTTCAGCATAAAAATATTTCAAATCAGATTATTTTTTAGCATAATCATTCAAAACAAGGTCTATTGCCACAACTACTAGTTTTTCTCCTATTTCAGCTATTCCCAACACAAAAAACAACAACAAATATAAGAATGATGGTAAAAACATAAATAAGACATGCCAGTTTTTCAAATTTTTAAAATATGGCCACAAGCTTCAAAACATGGCAAACATTGCCTGTGACGACTCGATACTCCCCAACTTGGTATACCCCCACCCCTAACTTAAAGCATATGCACTATTATCACTGCATGTAAAAAATGAACTGCAAGGGAATGGGAACATATCTGCACACTCAAGGCTCTGACTCATACAATATCAGTACATGGGCCCACATATTGGGTCCCAACATTATTATCACGAGTCGCATCAACTGCCGGGACTAGGTTAACAACAATGACACAAGTGGTAGCCGGTGCGCTCAATGGTATATCGATCGGCGGGTCTATAGCCTTCCTCAATATGAATAACTGGTGGTCTCGAACTACTGGATCCAACAACCATCTCACGGACCCTTACCTGTCGGTCCTGCTCATCCTGTAGGCTATCTGCCTTATAGCCTTCTTCGTAGTATTTTTTCCTCATGCTTCCTCTTCCTTCTTTCCCTTCTCTCATCTATCGGGTGTAGAATAGCCCAAATATCCTAAACATAGATCGTGGGCATAACTTTCTCATCCACGGGCTTCGGGATAATTAGTTTATCATATAACTCTGTGACCATACTCTTAATATCAAACACCTCGTACTTCAACTCCATAATTTTTAGGGTTTGGTCACTACTCAACTGCCGAGGCATCTTCAGCTCAAATGCATCCAATCTCTGCTGCACCCGTTTATCCATGTGTGCCAACTAAGTATTAAACCAGGGCTTTACGTCCCTTTCTATGTTCTGGACCTTTGCCTCCAACGTGACTAATATCCTTATCGCCTCGGTCCACATGGTCTATGAAATCAATATAAAACCAAAAGGCATACCTCTCGGGCGAGGTGGTACAGATTGAATCAGAGGAGGGGCACTAAATGTACCCTCTATTGCTGAAGTTTGTGCGGTCTCAATCTATCTACGTATCTCCATAGCCTCAACAATCTTGGTAGCCTCAATCTGGCTCCTGTATATCTCAACAAGCGAATCGACTCTTTGCCTCACCTTCCTGACCAATGGATTGGCTGTGTCTCTATCAGGCCTAAGTCCGTAGTATTGTGGCCTCTATCATCTCATTGGTACTCAGGAGTTCCTGCACTTCCACAACCAAACATAGCTACGTAATCATGCATGGGTATGCCAATAGTGACTTCTCTACCCAACAACTCAATCTCTTATTTCTCAAGCTAGAAACTCTCCTACATCAAAATCGTATTGGCTATGAATCCTGCTTTCACCACTGCCTAGACTGGACACAATACGTTATCCCTAGTGGTAGGACAAAGACTATGTCGGGATAACATCCACCATGACTTGGCCTCGAAATTAAGAGTATTCTTCTCCATTTTCTGCGAGGTGACACTCGGGCCACCAACTACACATACTGCATTCTCAATATTTGACGTTATTCGACTAGCAATCCACTGAAAATAACCCAGCTTCTCATCCAACCCCATCTAATTCTGAGTAATTTTTTCATTCCTCCAGATGATAATCCATTTCACTAGTGTTTACCGGAGGCTAATAATCCAGTCCGTATAAAATCTGGCAATAGTGCATGGAGAGACATCAACCCCCACACCCTAAATAAATAACGAGGCAATGGTGTCACCACATCTCCACAGTTGGCCCTGTGGATATTGTCGCTATAACTCTTCATTGTACACCGCATAAAACTCTCTAAGTAGCGCGGGAATATACCTACCGAACGCTCTGGTCATCCACTCAAACCCGTACTGCCTGAACTGATCCTCAAACCTGGGCAACTCTGCCATACTAGTAATAATCAAACATCTCTCAAGATAAAAAGAACCGTTTGATTTTTCCATTCTGGAGTCTTCTTAGGCCAACAATATATGTAGCCTATATACCGGGGTACACCCACTGCTTAACGATGGGCATGGGTGCATGTGTGATGGCAAGGAGAAGGTGATGCACATCAATAGGTAGCACGTCAACATCTTCTGCATTATCTGAACTTACCTTCCAGAACTCTATTTGACAACATCTTTTACCTTCAAAGGTTGAGGTGAATGAGGAAGGGAGGTATTTGAGTTCTTTCTCTTTATTCACTATAAAGGTGTGTCCTCAGGGATTGCTACTTTCTTTTCTCGAGTAGGTATTTTTCCCCTTTGGTCGGCTTGTCCTTTTACTGGGAACTCAACTATGTCACCGCTACTACTGGATGACTTAGTGGATTCAGAACTAATAGACGGTGCCTTTTTGTTTCCCTTGTTGGCCACTTTCTTGGAATAAGAAACACCTTTTGAAGGCATGGTACCTAAAAGTATACATTAATTAGTAAGTATATAAAGAACAGAAAGGAAAAATCAAAAAATAAATAGTAGTGTGCCAGTTCAGTTCAGGGTACGAGTAGGGGTACTAGTCGTATCGACTTTGTACAACTCGTATGACCGAGTCGTTGATACTCAGTGTCTACATGGGTGTTCACTAGCCTGCTTACAAGTCCTCCTAACGAGTCATAAGCCAAGTAAGACTCGTTACCAACTCCCGTAAGTAGGTCAGAAACAAAATTTGAAAATATGATCTCTTCCCAAGTCCTTACGACCTAAGTGTATGAATCGTATGGGTTGGGTACGACTCGTTTAGGTAAGTCGTACCCATACCAGATTTGAAAATTTATTAGACTTCTATATTGTTAATGTGTACGAGTCTTATTAAGACCTTGTTACTTGTGGGTATGAGTCGTAAGTAGTCTCGTTTCCACTACAACATAAAAGTTTAACTTTACAGTTGACTCTAATTCAAATTTCCCAATTTATCCTTAACATTATAAGGCATTACCATTCCAAATCAGTTCGAAACCACACAATTACAGCACAACATTTTAAGTTCTTCCCCACTACCCATTTCAACTAAAATCCTAAGATCTAGGGTTCATATTGCAACACTCAAGTAAATTTAACTTAAAAAAAGTTGAAAATAACTCACATTTGCAATTTCAACTTGAAATTTTAAAAGTTTGAGTTTGAAAACTTACTTGTTTGGTTGAGTTCTCAGCTTTCCCCAATTTCAACTTTTCTTCCCAAAATTTGTGCCCAATTCGTGCAATATGAGAGAATTCAATAAAGTTTGTGTGTGATTCAAAGTGATTTCGTGCCTTGGAAGCTTGAAATTCGACCAAAAATGGAGGTATTTTGATTTTGAAAATGATTCTAATTTTGGGTGCCCGTATCGGGTGCCCTTTTTCCATTTAAATCAAGGTCTGGGCTGGGTTTACCTGAAACCTTGACATGATAATCTTGGGTACGAGTCATGTGTATGACTCGTACATAGGCTTATGGGTCTTATCTTTTACTTGTAAAAACCTAGAACCTTTCCTGGGTTCTAGAGAGGATATGACCCAATCTTACGAGTTGTGCCTTAAAACTACGACTCATTTTGCAAGTTGTAAAGACTCCAAAAACTTTTTCCTAAATCTGTATAGTCTCCCAGGTCCTTTCGACTCTTACTAATGAGTCGTACCATTAAGATACAACTCATGAACAGTTCGTATGATCTATCTTCTTGATCTTTTGGATTTTTCTGCAATCTTTAGCCCTGCATACTGAACAAACATATTACACTATTAATAAATTCATAATATGGGTTGCCTCCCATGCAACACTTGATTTAATGTCACAGCACAACGTGGCTAAGTTGTATACTCAAATTTCACCAACTAGCCTCATGGGTTTCCTTCTATGCAGCGCTTGTATTACGTAATTACCTTGGTTACTCAGACTTCACCAAGGTCCATCTCAAGAATCAAATTTATTTCCTTAGTGTTACCCATATAGTGCTTTTCATTTTACCCAATCACCTTGAATGAGGCTTCACCATCCCGCTTCAATTCTAAAGCACCATACGGGATCACTCTTAGCACCGCAGAGGGACCATACCATCTAGACTTTAACTTACCTGGAAACAAGCGAAGCCTTGAGTTGTTGAGCAATACCTATTCACCTTTTTCAAAGATTCTTTTCTCAATTTTGCCATCATGATACAACTTCATCTTTTCTTCATAAAGTGCAAAACTTTCATTAGCCCGGAGTTGAAATACATCTAACTCATTCATCTTGTTCAATATTTACTTGGTTGCATCTTGCCACTCAAAATTAAGCTTCTTCAAGGTGCACAATGCTTTATGTTCAAGCTCAATAGGCAAGTGACATGACTTTATATACACTAGCTAATAAAGTAAAGCACCAATTGGAGTTTTGAATGTTGTTCGGTAAAACCATAATGCATCATCTAACTTTTATGACAAATCGGTCCTATTGGCATTTACTGTCTTCGCCATGATGAACTTTATTTCTCTATTGGACACCTCAACTTGTCCACTAGTATACGGATGATAAGGTGTTGCCACCTTGTGTTTCACTCCACACTTCTCAAGCAGACTTTTGAATAAACGATTACAAAAATATGACCCACCGTCATTAATGATAGCTCGTGGTGTGCTAAATCGAGAAAAGATAATCTTTTTCAGGAATGTAGTGACACTACGTGCTTCATTATTGCGGAGCGCAACTGCTTCCACCCATTTGGATACATAATCCATAGCCACAAGTATATACTTCATGCCAAATAAACTCACAAAAGGTCCCATAAAATCTATAACCCATACATCAAACAATTCTAATTCTAAAATAGGAGTCATAGGTAGTTCATGGAGTCTAGAGATATTACCTTGGTATTGGTATTGATCACAAGAATAAGGAAAATTATGTGTATCTTTGTTGATTGTTGGCCAATAATACCCACATTGTATGATTTTGTGGGCTGTGCGGGGTCCTCCATGATGACCCTCAACTGGCAAAAAATGTCAAGCCTCAAGTATGCTTATCATCTCTACCTCAGGTATACATCTACAAATAATTCCATCTGCATATATTCTAAATAAATAAGTATTGTCCCAGAAAAATTTCCTTACCTTATGCATAAACTTTTTTCTTTGATTAAAGGAAAGATCCTTTGGGATTAGATCACTGGCTAGATAATTTGCATAGTCTGCAAACCATGGAATTAAATCTTGGGAAGCCTCCAACAACTACTCATTTGGTACATTGTCATCAATCTCTAGCCCATCTTCAACATTCTGCATAGCTTCCTCCTCAAGCCTAGACAAATGATTTGCAACTTGATTCGCAGTGCCTTTTCTCTTCTTGACCTCGAAATCAAATTCTTAAAGCAATAACACCCACCTAATTAGTCTAGGCTTTGCATCTTTTTTCGCCATTAAGTGCTGTAATGCTGCATGATCAGTGTGCATAATCACCTTCGTCCCAATAAAATAAGACCTAAACTTCTCAAACATAAAAACCACTGCCAGCAACTCTTGTTCAGTCACTGTATAGTTCTTTTGAGCAGGATTTAGTGTCTTGCTAGCATAGTAGATAGGATGAAGGATTTTTTATTTTCATTGACCTATTACATACCTTAAGGCCAATCTACTTGCATCACATATAACTTCAAATAACAAGGACCAACTGGGGACACAATGATAGGATCAATCATCAACTTCTTTTTCAGACACTCAAAAGCCTTCAAACATGCTTTAGTAAACTCAAATTTCACCTCTTTCTTAAGAATCCTACAAAGAGGGTTAGTCATCTTGGAGGAATCTTTGATGAATCACTTATAAAACCCAGTATGTCCCAAAAAGCTACGAACACACTTCACAGAACTTGGTGGAGGTAATTTTTTAATCACTTCAATCTTCGCTCTATCTACCTCAATACCCCTTTTTGAAATTTTTTGTCCAAGCATTATACCTTCTTTGACCATAAAATGACACTTTTCCCAATTAAGTACCAAGTTGTATTCTTCACACCTTCTAAGAGCATTTTCCAAGTGCATAAAGCAATCATCAAAGGAATCACCAACGACAAAAAAATCATCCATAAACATTTCGATGGTGTCTTCTACCATATCAGAGATAAATGGACACATACATCTCTGAAATGCAGCTGAAGCATTACATAGCCCGAATGACATACGTCTAAATGCAAAAGTCCCATAGGACATATGAAGGTAGTCTTCATTTGGTCTTCAAGCACAATAGTGATTTGATTGCAGCCTTAATACTCATCAAGAAAACAGTACCATCCTCTGCCCACTAACCTGTCTAACATATGTTCCATGAAGGGTATGGGAAAATGGTCCTTCTGAGTCCATGCATTCAATTTTCTATAATTCATGCATACTCTCCACCATGTGACTGGCCTCATTGGTACTAGCACATTTTTCTCATTAGGCACGATAGTTATCCCGCCTTTTTTCGAAACACATTATACTGGACTGACCTACTTTCTATCAGTAATGGGATATACTATACTATCATCCAACTACTTGATATCTCTTTCTTCACTACCTCCTGCATAGGAGGATTGAGTCAATGCTGATGTTCTAGACTTATAATACACTCTGGTTCAAGTTGAAGCTTATAAGTACAAAGACCATGAGGAATAACCATAACATCTGCAATGGATCATCCAACGACCCTCTTGAATATCTGTAATACTAGTAACAATGCTTCCACTTTTGAGTCAATCAAATCGACTGTAATTATTACCAATAAAGTGTTGTTGCCCCCAAAAATGCATATCACAATTGAAAAGGCTCTAAGACCGGTGGTTCTTCAATGGATGGATGAAAAGGTGGAGTAGTTCTACTCTTTAAATTTAAATCAAGCTTCTTTGGTGCATAAATGTAGAACCACTTCCATAAAGTGCACACACTAACTGATCATACTCCTAAATACTATTACTATCAAAGTTCATAATTACTGCTGCTAGCACTTCAACACCCAACCTCTCTTCAATAGGAACAATAATATCAGAACCATCATCCCAAAAAGTAATAGAATTAACATCATAGAATAATTCCGTTTCATTATCATACACATCAATCATTGATACCACTCTTAATTCATTAGGTTGCTTCATGGATTTTCAAACATTGAACACCACCTGTGCATCATTGAGTCTCAGCATCAGATGTCCTAGCTCCAAATCAATCAACGTCCTTTTTATAGCTAAGAATGGTCTTCCCAAAATAATTATGACTTGGAAGTCCACTTCGCAGTCTAATATCACAAAATTTGCAGGAAAAATAAAAAAATCCACCTTTACCAATACATCATATAGAATACTAACTGGTTATTTTACTCTCTTGTTTGCCATCACTAATCTCATGGTGGTTGGTTTGGGAGCTTCTAACCTTAACTGTCTAAACACCGCGAATGGCTCGAGGTTGATGCTAGTACCCAAGTCAGAAAATGCACGAGTAAAGTTGAAAGATCCAATGGTACAAGGTATAGTGAAAGCACCAGGATCCTCTTTCTTCTTCACTAATGACTTAGTACCTACGACACTTCAATAATAAATATTGTCAACTGTCTCATAACTGACTGACCTCTTCTTAGTGATTACATCTATCATAAATTTTGCTTATTTGCTCTAATATTCTATAAGTGGGATGTTGACTGGAAAATATTTTTGCATTGACAAAAAACTTTTGATATTTACCATCTTCTTGTTTTTTTTTTCAACCTTTGAGGAAACGGAGGATGAGGTGTTGGGATAGGCTTCAAAATAAGCTCCTCTGCCTTATCTTTTCCTTTATCTTACATGCTACTACTATCCACATCAACAGGATTATCATCATTTTTTTGCTTATCTCCAACTGGTACAGGTGAGTCTATGGTGGATTTACCACTTCGAGTGGTAATGGCATGGGCATCGTTCTTTTGATTAGCCACCATGTTACTTGGGAGAGTGCCAGGTTGTGTTTGATTTACTATGGATGATATCTGACCAAATTATTGCACCAACTGCTTGATTGCTGTAGCATGTGACTCAAATTTTTGGTTTATCCTTAATAGGTCTGCCTTGATATCCTTATGGCAACTTTCTTGACTTTCTTGCCCCTTGACTAATTTCGATAATAGTGCCTCTACCCTGGATTTTGAATCACAATTACCTGGTGGAACATATTTTTCACTTCTTCTTGTAGTCATCTTTTCATCACCAATCACTATATCTCTCTCTACTTCTATCTCTGTATCTATCATTATAATAGTTTCGACCTTGATTCCCTTGCCCTTGTACTCGAAAATCTGACAATCTATGATAAAGATACTTCACTTCTTCTTCAGATTCAATCTCAAAGGTTCTAGAAGTAGATCCTTGTGCCGCAACTGCATTCGCTTTCTCTGCACTCAGTGTTGCAAACTATTTTGTAAGTGACCCAATAACATTTTGAAGCTGTGCAACCTCTTGTACTACCAAATTATGACCAGCTCCATAATCATTGGCAACAGTAATAACATATGCACCTATACCATGTTCTGCATCTCTGGTATGCCAACCTCTATTAGTTACTAAAATATCTTCCAACATATTCCACACAATATCCTATCGAAGATACATGAATGCACCTCCTGAAATCGTATCTAACATTGCTCTCAAACTAATATTCAATTATCTATAGAAGATTTCCAACAAATTTAGTCCTTTAATTCTATGATTTGGTACTATGCTAAGCCTCTTCTTGAATCTAAACCATGCCTTATATAAGGATTCTGTAGGTAACAGTCTGAAGTTATAAATCTCACCTTTTAACTGCAACATCCATACAGGAGGGAAAAATCTATTTAGAAACTGTTTATGCAACTTATACCAAGTAGTGATTGATCATCTTGGAAGTTCCCCAAACCATAGTGAGACTTCACGTGTTAATTAAAATATGAACAACCTCAATTTCAAAGTTTCCTGATCTACCCCCAGAATGGTATATGATGTGCATATCCCAGCAAAATTAGAAAGATACATGTTTGCATCATCAGTAGCTGATCCCAAAAATACACCCTTCAAGTTCAACAATTGGATCATGGCACTTGTAATATCAAACTTCACATTAGGGGGTAAAGTAGGAGAAACGATGGCTCCTGTCTCAGCTGGATTAACATAACCTATATCTTATTCATCATCATATGGGTGTAAGTTAAGATATGTAGGAATCAATGGAGCTCTGCCTCTCTAAACTTTATCTCAATGCTCAGCTACTTTTCTAGGCCTGGCTAGTCCTCCTTGCTGGGCTAACCCAGCCTCTGCAGCTAATCGGGCCTCTTCGGCTGCTCTTTTCTCTTTCTCAACTGTAGCTATTAGTTATTGTGTCTGTAAATCTACAATATTCTATGGATAAACTAGAGCACACGGGAGTTTTGTGTTAGGATCAAGAGGTGAAAGGTCTTGATCCCCATCATGAACTTGTCCCGACATTCTTCTTGGTGTTTGAAGATTCTTTTCTGGCTTTGGATCAAAACGGAGTAAGGTATTGCCTCTTCTCCTAGTGTTTGATATACACAAGTGTATACCAAATCAAAAATAGAAAATGCAAACCGCTAACTTCACCAAATTAATTAAGTACTCAAATCGTCTTCCCCAGCAATGGCTGGGGCAAAAGTAACCTCCAAAAGAAGTATGTTATGGTCGATGCCAAATATAGTAACCCAACTAGGTTGGGGTCGATCCCACAGTGAAAACGTTGAAGAATTGCTTAACTTGAGTAATTCACGAGTAGTGCAGAAAGTAAATGGGGGAAATTAGAATTATCAGTGACTAGTAACTGAATCTTGAATGCTTTGAGTTGTAAACAATAGGAGACAAACTCTAGGCTTGTGTTTCCCTGACTTCTCAACTCCATAAATTTCTTGTGTTCAATCCACCTATTCTACTGCTCTACTTGTAAAGTCAACAAGATAGGTATTACCAACCGTCTTGTGAACGTGTTGATAAATCTCGCCCGTTACCTTATGAGTCTTAGGGCATCATCACCTTATATTGCTCCTTGTTTATGACTTCAGTTCACTTTTATCTTTCAAGTCACATGTGATTAGATGAGATGACAGAATGATATGATGGAGGTGAATCTCGAATTACTATCTTAATCCTCTTTTTCCAATCATAAACTCCCTTATGAGGATGTTTGCAAATATAGACTATCCCCAAGCTTCTGCAGTAGCACTGAGGTCAATTATTGTGAAGAAGATTAAGATACATGCATAAACCCTATAATAGATGTATATCCCACTTTCTTTACATAGCTAATCCACCAGGGTTCCCACAACCCTAGTCAGGTAGATTAGCCACTCATGTTCATGCAAGAATCCATGATTATCAATGAAGAAAACATGCAATTAATTGCAAAAGAATAGGACGAATAAAATCGTAAGTCTTCTATTGTATAAAATCCTAAAATCTAAATAGTAATAGTAAAGTATGTAAAAGTACGTCAAAGTAAGTTGATAAAGACAAATCCTAAGGTATTTATAGTATCTAAAAAATACTTAGAAATCCTAATAAAATGGAAACAGTTAAGTTATATCCATACAAGGTACGACTCGCTCATCCACTCGTACCGCCTTCTTACGAGTCATACCATGCTTCTCATATCCACTACAGTGTCTGGTCTTCTAGGCTTCAACTTTCTGTTCTGCTTACGACTTCTGCTCACGAGTCATACCTTGATCGTACAACTTGTGGCCTTCAATCATATCCACATGGAACTTCTTTCTTTCACTCTTTAGATACTAGACTGCTTACGACTTGTCCATACGTGTCGTACTAAGACTTTCGACTCGTATTCTTCTGATACTTCAACTCTGATTTACTTCTTTGGGTTTTGCTCTATGTATGATTTTATGATATGACCCGTATCCTTAGCTTACAACTCAGATGCTTAGTCATATCTTCTCAATAGTTAGCTTTTCTTCCTGGCCTTGGTTTCTGTTGTGCTTACTAGTCAGCCTACGAATCGTATGAGGTGTTACAACTCATAAGGAGACTCGTACCTTCTGCAACTTTGGGCTTTTCAGGTCGTTTTCTTTTAGTTTTTGTCCAACACTTATATTGACCTATTTTATGTTCAATAACTACAAAAACACATCATATCTACTAAAATGACCTAAGTTTAAGCATAATTTCATGGTTCTAAGTATCGAAAGTGCCATGTTTCCATGACATATCAGACAACTTGGTAAATAGCCAACCAATCCAAACCTAAGATGACATCGAAGTCAACCATATCTAAGACAAGTATCACTCCAACCAAAGTCATGACATAAGATCGGTACACTCAATCCACCACTAAAGAGTCTCTTAATGGTGTAGATACACGAATAGGCACATTAAAAGGCTCATAAGAAGAATTAAAACCTTAAGCAAAATATGTTGGCACATAGGAGAAAGTTAATCTCGGATCAAATAACATAGATGTATATCTAAAATAAACAGGGATAATATTTATAATGATGATATCGGAAGCCTCTGACTTCGAACTGACAGGAATAGAATAGCACTAACCACGCCCTTGCCCAGCTGGTAGCCAGCCGCTAAAGTGACCAAGTGATACTTTAGAGCAAGTCGGTAAAGCTGCCAAAGTGGCACTTTAGCGGCTGCACTAACTAATTGCTGCACCAACTGTGGAGACTTGGAATTCCAAGTCTCTGTGGACCCCTCGAGTTTCATCTGGAGACGCGATTATGTAAAAGAACTATGCTGCCCCACTAAATTTGATTTAGACTCTATGGCGATATCAGATTTTCAAAAAATATTGTTCTTACAAAATTGACACCCGAGACCTATTGTAACACTTTTCAAATGAAGGGGCAAAATGAGATATAAAATTTGTAAAGCCATACCCACCATGTTACAAACGTAAAATTGATGTTCCGAATTTGCTGGCGCAGTCTATTTTACCATCCAATGCATAAATCAATAAATATTGACCGAAGTCAATTATAGGGCTTTTCAAGCCACCAGAAAAAACATAAACTCGCTTAAATCACATCGAAAAGCATTGGGTACCATGCCATTCATTCCCACGCCCTAAAAATATCATAATACAACCACAAGAAGAGGTAAAATGGCCAAAGCACATTGAAATAGATATTTCACTCAAATTATCAGAAGTTAGGTCATTACATTATCCACCACTAAGAATCTAGTTCGTCCTTGAACTAAGGGCAATAGATATATCCGAATCTGCCAAAAGTTGGGGATAAGTACCATACATATCAGACTCGACCTCTCATTTAGCCTCATATATAGGTCGATGACTCCACGGGACCATAAACACTAGAATATCTCTAGAATGCAGCCGTCTAACATCCCTGACTAAAATAGTGACAAGCTTATCAATAAAAGACAACTGCTCATCCAACTGAACTGAATACCAATAAATGACATTAGATTTATCTGGAATGTAACGCCAAAGCATGAAGACATGATAAACTTGATGAACAACTGACAAATCTGGGGGCAATTCCAACTTATAAGCCACAGCGCTAATAGTCCAAAAGAACTTAAAAGGTCTAATATACCTGGGGCTAAGCTTGCCCTTCTTCCCAAACCTCATTACACCCTTCATGGGTGACATACAAAGAAAGACTCAATTTTCAACATTTAACTTCAATACACGAAGCCTACGATTTGTATAGCATTTTTACCTACTCTGAGCTGCTTGTGGTGTATCCTGAATAACCCAAACTCTATCCAAAGACTCAAGCAGCAAGTTTGTACCTCGAGGTCTACTCTCAAAAATCTCAAACCAACTAACTGCAGAGAAAAAACACCTACCATAAAGTACCTCGAACGGAGCTATCTCAATACTGTAATGGTAGCTATTATTTTACACAAACTCCGTCGAAGCTAAGTGCTGCTCCCACTGACCACCAAAGTCTATTACGCAAGTACAAAGAATAACCTCCAAAAGATGAATAACTCGCTTCAATTGACTGTCATTCTAGGGGTAAAATGTTATGCTAAGATCGCCTGAGTTCCCAACTCATTCTAAAAAGTTTTCCAAAATTTGGATATGAACACTGAACCTCGATTAGAGATGACAAACATTGGCACACCATGAAGACGGACTATATCTTAAATATAGATATGGGCTAAACCTCTCAACACTGAAATAAACCTAAACCAAAATAAAATAAGCGAACTTTCTCAATCGATCCACGATGACCCAAACACTATTAAAACCCTAAGAAGTATGGGGCAACCCAGTCAGAAAGTTCATAGTAATTTATTTCCATTTTCACTCAGGAATTGGGAACCTTTGAAGCAAACCTCTAGGTCTCAAATGCTCGGCCTTCACCTGTTGGCAACATAGGCGATGAGTTACAAAATCTACTACATACTTCCTCATACCACCTCATCGGTAATGCTTTCTTAAATCACGGTACATCTTAGTCATTCTTAGATGAATGGAATACCCAAAATAGTAAGCCTCCTCTAAAATCAATTGGCACGACCTAAACCAGGGCCTTGTCGTAATGGGCATCTCAAGTCCAACCAGGACCAAAGACCACCCCCGATATCCAATCCAACCAACCAACATATTCCCTGAGTCGGATGAATTTCAAAAACATAACAATATAGAGTATTTTAAAATGTAATGCTTTGGGATAAGTCTACATCCGAGACCAACCCGTCCAAGTCAATCCACCCAATAGCCAACCAACCAAAACAATAACCCAAATCTATATCATAATTATCCAATACACAAGCCCACAGTTGTCCACATAAAGCCTCTAAACAATGTGTAAGAATATCTTGTCGGGATATGCCTCCGACCATAGCCAAAAACAAATATCAAGGGAATAGTAAAAGTATAAGATAAACCATAACATGAAATAGGCCTTTTGAAGAATAGAAGCTCACCACTTCAGTCTGACTCAAACTATCCTCGAATCACTAATTCATTGAACATGAGGTATGATAGTATGGCAGATTCCTGCACCGCATAGGGATACAATGCTTGAAGATAGGTTAGCAAGTGAATGCTAACATTTACTCAGAAACAAGGATAAAATAATCCAATTACTCAAAACCAAAGTAAATAACCATATGCAATCACATACATAAATACATATATACATATATACATGTATACATATATACATATATACCATACCGGGAAAGGGAACTGGGTTTAGCATGTATTAAAAATCTTTAACCTTAGTTTGTGTAGCTTTATTGTTATAATCCACCCATGGGCTGTATGGGTCCAGTATTACCCCTAAATGGGTCCCAGTATATGTAGTCACATGAAACGTAGATATCACAGGGGTAGAGGATTCTCGTGTACCTTTCGCCCTCCATGAAACATATATACAAGTATAAACTCAGGGGATTCCATGTACCCCACAAGTATATGGTCACCATGACCAACCCTCATATCGAAAAACATGAGTTTCCAGTGTCTGTCCATTGGAAATACCTTGACTCCTTAGTTTAAAACATCAATTTGGGGGAATACCTTGACTCCTTAGTTTATTCATCATTCCCATGCACCCCACAATTTAGGGGAATACCTTGACTCCTTAGTTTATTCACCATTCCCATGCACCCCATAAGTTCAAAGCCATTAATAAAGCATAAACAACACATAATAAATCATTGAAAAATAATTTAAGAATCAACTATGTCAAAACCCTCAACCACATCAAAACCCACGTTCAAATCTATACAATATAACCATGTAAAACACATGTTTTTCATGCCTGAAAAATCAAAGATTACAGAGAGAATTCGACCTTTAAAGTTCTAGATGGCCAACCTTTAGAAACCCTAGGTACTTTTTGCTTGAGAGAACTTGAGAAAGAAGAAAATGTGTTTTGATTTGTAAAGGGTGAAAATAATGCCCCAAAGGTGTTTTATGGTCATGGGTCACAAGTGGGGAAAAGGGGAAATATCTATAGTGCCCTTAATTAAAAGTTGAAATATTGTCGCATAGTGACTATGGGTCACTATGCGACTCGTAAGGTCACATTATGACTCATCACCATGCGTTGTAGCCAAGATAGTTTCTAGGGCACACACACACTGTTGACCCTATAACTTCACCTTATACAACTTTTCAAGTGACCCTATGATTTGTAGGGACTAAGTTGTATCTAAGATAGAACCATTTGGGTAACTCACTGGTCACCTTATGATTAGCACATAAAGACTTTTCTAGAGTCACTACGACTCGTAGAGTCTAGTCATTGTTAGGTAAGAAAGTGTGAGACATACATTGGGTGGCCTATGATTTGAGTCTATACGACTTGTATAAAAATCTTACGACACGTAAAGAGAGTCATTATCTGAGAAGTGAGCTCAAATCTTAGACATTATTAAGACCTATATCTCTAAGATGCTCATCTAGAGGTTTAGGGGAGAGTCCCTTAGTGATATCTTTGGATGGGGCAGATCCTCATTCCCGTCCTCCATATCGAGCCCGACCATGACTCGTAAGTCATTCAAACTGTAGCTGATAGGAAAAGAATTGCAATAACAACCCACAATGGCTATGCGGTACACCCCCACCCTAACTAACAAACTATACACTATCCTCAGTGCATCTATAATGTAAAACAAAAGGGGCTAGGACATACCTGGATGCAGTAGGTTCTAGTTTAAAGATTATATGGAGGGCCTCAGAATGGGCCCCACTCTTAGCATTAATGGTTCTAGCAGGGGCTGGGACTCTAGCATCAATAGTAGCACCAGTTAAGGTCGGTGAACTCAGTCGTGGGTCTAATAGTGAAGTTGTAGTACTGCTTAGATCAACAACATCAGTAGGCTAGGAACTACCAACTCCCACTAGTATCTCTTGGACCCTTATTTGATAGTCACCCTCACTCTGAATGCTCTTCACTTTCGTAGCCTCAATCTCTTAATACTATGTTCACTTCCTCTTTTATTTCTTCTTTTTAATTTTCTCACTAATCTCAAAATTAGTTTTTATGGTCGACGGTACCTAAATATCTGATATCTCCTCCTCTATCACATCACCAACACCTAAAGCCTATCCCAAATCTAACATGATATTGTAAACATATTATGAACTAGATTAATATATAAGGATGGTAAAGCCTAGCCTACTTGGACACTGAAGAAAGCTCAAATAATTTGTAAAATCACCAATTTTTTGTTCTCCTTCTGAGAAGCTTCCGCAAGGTGCTGTGCTATCAAAATCTCAATCTACTTGTTAAGACGAGGACGATGATACCTATATTACCCTATTGTGATTTGGGTCAAAAATCACTCAAAATCCCATGTGGGTCCTATTTACGAAAATTGCATCTCCGAGCCTAACCCAATATTCCCCTATGCTCAAGGGGTAGTACCCTAAAAACTAGGTAAAATTTGAGCTACATTGGTGCTAAAATAAAGTCACCAACTTTTAAGGATTTTAAACAAGAAATGAAAAATCAACACTGAAATTAGAGATATCTTACCACAAATTTGAAGGAAAATTGCATAATAATTGTTATCCAAGCTCCCCAAATAACCCAAAAACTCTAATCCTAAGCTCTATTAATATTTAGTGTTTAACTCTCTTAGAAATAGATGAAGAAGGGTAGAAAAAAAGGCTAAGAGAGGGATATTTATACCTTTTCTAGGTGCTCGAGAGTTGCTATCGTGACACGACCCTTCCAATTGCAACATATAATAGCTGCCAAGTGAGTCATTATCGCAACATAATACACCGTGATATCAACATATGGTTCCCTACCAAGGGTATCGTGATCACGGCCCATGGCTCACTGTTAGCGAATGCACCAACACAATTGACACTTGGAATTTTCCAAGTCTTTTCCAACCGCTCGAGATTTATTTGGAATCTCGTATGCATAAAATGGCTATGATACCCTATTAAATTTGTGTTCCAAACTCAATGACGCAGTTGAAATTTCCATTTGAGGTTATTTCAGCAAAAAGTGTGATGATATAAGTACGACCACGAGGATGGACGTGAATGAGTGCGTAATGAATTCATCCAAGGAAGTGCACAAGTGAAGTGTAAAAGAAGGCCTAAACACACCAAAATCAGCCCACTTCTTGCACTTGATGGGCACCTTACCTTGAGGGGTATTATGGACATTTCACACTATTTTTATAATATCTATAAATAGAAACTTTTAGGATTTCATTCATTAGTTTTGATTGAATATTGAAAGTTGTAACATTCAAACACCCTCTCTTGAGAGAATGGTCTCCTGGCCGAAACATAGTAACTAGGAAAATCAACTTGAGTGTGGAATCACTCATTTTGGATTCAAGCTTGGAAACGTTGGATGCTTGAGAGATCGAGGACACTCTTGTGTCAATGTAGGAGTTAGGTTAACCATTGTGTTTAGCTTTAAGGGTTCAAGAGTATCGCATGTTCTTGGGTTCTTAAGATTATACCAACCAAGGTCTAACTATCTATCCCTTTTATTTATTGTAATCTTGTAATCGTTTGTGTATCTTGTAATATTTAACCCATGAGTTGTTGTCTCTTGTTGTTATTGTTCTTATCATACTGTTGTTATCTTATTGTCATTTTTGCTGTTTTGGTGCTGAAAACACACCTCTTTATCTTGTTATTGTGTTGTTGATAGCGAATTCGAGAGTGGTCTTCAAAAGGGTCCTCAAATCTTTAAGATTAGTGGACTGTTTTAGAGTTGTTTTTATGTTCTCTTGTTTTTCCCATATCATTTGGTATCAGAGCATGGCTTGATATTGTTCCTAAAAGATCAATCTTAGGCTTGCTTGATAGAAAATTTTAAAAAAAGTATTAGAAAACTGAAAAATCAAAAAGAAGCAAATCTATCCATTTTATGTTCTTGGCCAAAATTGTATTATTGTTGTGTCTTGGCTGATATTTTTACTTGTTTTGTTGTTTCTAGTGTTAGTTTTCTTCATCTCTAACACTCTTGAGTTTAAATCTAGGTTTGAGCTTACATTGTTGGTGTTGTTTTCGTGAACTTGGACTTGATCGATTTGTTGTTGAACATTATTGTGGTGGACTGTTTTGGACTTGTGGCCTTCATCTTGTTGTTGTTATAAGATTGGCGTGATATTGTTGTTCATTGGTGGCCTAAGAACCATTTTGTTAAAGTTATAGTTGTCTTGGCCAAGTATTGAAGATATTGTATTGTGAAAATTAGAAGTTGACTGTGTGAAATTATTGGTGTTCTTGGAGAATTGTTGTTGGTTGTTCTCGGTGATTATTGATGTTGTACTTGAAGTTCTTCACAACCTTCATAACTTGTTAAAATAAAGTGAACCTTAGATCTATAAAGGTAAAGAGAAAAAGGTGAAGCTTTGTTAGTCTTGAAAGACTTGCCATCACTTATCAACTAGTCAATCACATCTCAACCACTTTTCAACAACTTACAATGATTCAAGGACCCATGTTTTAAGGAGAAGTACAAGTAAAGTCAAAGTATTGAAACTTGCAATTGAAAAGGGCTCCAAGACTTGTTTGAATTTCCCCCCTTAAACAAATTCCACCAAAGTCCAAATTGAAAATTGACCAAGACTTGAAATTGGACAACAAAAATTGTTAGAAACCACAACCAATGCGTGGCTACCACATCATCAAGTTATTGTTCACGCATCAAATTTTGGCTCAAATTTTAGATTTCTTAGTTTCATTTTATTGTCTCTTAGTTCATTTGTTGGTTCGAATACTAATTGACAACCTACTAATCTCCTACTAGCTTGTAAGTTAGTTTTGTGTCCGTTTGTTCGTGTTGACATTTGTTGTGTACTTTTATCTTTTTGAATTCGTTGTTAGTTCTTGACTCAAGTCCTATAAGATTTCATTTTAGTTTCAAACAAAAATCCATTCTAGGACAAGAGTAGACTCGACACTCAATCACTCATGAAGTACAAACCAACTTTCAACACTTGTGAAGCCAAGTGTGAGGTAAAACCGAGAGTGAGAGTGTGGTGAGGCATTTTTGATCTAACAAGTTTATTTGTTTTCTTTGTTTGTTGTGTCTTTTTGTTAGGTACAATGGCGGCCCATAATTTCCATGCCACATATGATTGTATCAATGACAATATTGAAGATATGAAATGGCACATTGAAATTATACGCCAAGTGCTACCCAAACTCTACCCATAAAATCCAATTGTCCAAGCACCTTGCGTTGAGAGATTCCCGGAGGAAGTTGCTGCCCAAATTGTGAGTAAAACTTGCCCACCACTTGAGGATATGTGTGATGTGATTAAAGAATCTCAAGTGAGTGAAGGATTTAAATATGTTGGCCAAGGAAAACGGAGTGAATCTATGAGCCTATGTTATTGTAAAGATGCTTATGTTTTTTTGGCTCATAGGGTTAATCATGTGCTTGACATATCTTTGAAACTTGATAATGATTCCTTAGAGAGTGAAAGTTCCAAATCTATCCACGGGTTAGATCATTCACTCTTTAGGCACAATATCTTATTTGAAGATAGTTTATTTACTCCTAATGAACCTAGTGGTGCTAGTGATGTTGACGACATGGCTTGTCTTGGAAGCTATAGCCTGTATGCTAACCCACTATGGTGTGACAACATTCCTCCTCGGGATGGAAATCTCTTCTTGGAAGATGAGAGTACTCTTATGGGGCAAGGAATGTATAGTCTCGGAAATGAGTACTCTTGGTATGCATGATGATCAATTTACTCTTAAATGTAATTCACTACTTGAGCATGTGAATAGTGTGCTTAAAAATTCTCAAGTTAGTGATGATGTCTATAGAATTAATCTTGATAATGCATGACTCTTTGAACATCTTGTGTGGTAAAAGCATTGCAATTAGTTTTGTTCATAGAGACTATGTGTATGAAAATGTTTTGGTATGTAAATGTGGGAGTGGCATTCTAGGAAAAAGAAGGGATAGCCTTAGCTTAGGCCCTTGGCTAATTTTTCCATTTAATCCCGGCACCCTCTTAGAATGTGGAAATCTCTACACTTCCCACTTAATTCTTGGTCAAGACGACAAGTAATGTTTGGTTGTGGGTGCTAATGAAGGAAGAAAAAGTTCTTCTTTCTCTCTTTTTATGGATGATGACTGCTTTCTTTGTGTCTTTTCTACTAAGCTTTTTATGTTCAACACAAAGGACCCGTGGATATACTCCAAGTTTGTCCCGCCCTCGGCATGGAATGTGATGTGTGTATTTTGCTAACCCTTACCCCTCATATCTTGAAGATGTGTGCTTGTTGTCTTCTCTTGATTTTGCGAGGTACGAATTTGAGGTCAAATCCTTTTCAAGAAGGGGAGTATGATACAAGTACGACCACAAGGATGGACGTGAATGAGTGCGTAATGAATCCGTCCAAGGTAGTACACAAGTGAAGTGTAAAAGAGGGCCTATATACACCAAAATCAGCCCACTTCTTGCACTTGATGGGTACCTCATCCTTGAGGGGTATTATGGACATTTCACACAATTTTTGTAATATCTATAAATAAAACCTTTTAGGGTTTCATTCATTAGTTTTGATTGAATATTGAAAGTTGTAACATTTAAACACCCTCTCTTGAGAGAATGGCCTCTTGGCCAAAACATAGTAACTAGGGAAATCAACTTGAGTGTGGAATAACTCATGTTGGATTCAAGATTGGAAACGTTGGATGCTTGAGAGATATAGGTCACTTTTGTGTCAATGTAGGAGCTAGGTTAACCGTTGTGTGCAGCGTTAAGGGTTCAAGAGTATCAGATGTTCTTGGGTTCTTAAGATTATACCAACCAAGGTTTAGCTATCTATCCTTTTGTTTATTGTAATCTTGTAATTGTTTGTGTATCTTGTAATATTCAACTCGTGAGTTGTTGTCTCTTGTTGTTATTGTTCTTATCATATTTTTCTCATCTTATTGTCATTTTTGCTATTTTGGTGTTCCGAGAGTGGTCTTCAAAAGGGTCCTCAAATCCTTAAGATTAGTGGACTGTTTTGGAGTAGTTTTTGTGTTCTCTTGTTTGTCCCATATCAGTCACACTCCCAACTTTTATTTTCTTAAGTTCTGACCAATAGCTCAAAATATGTCGGGTGCCTTCGGACTGAAGCCAAGAGTCCATCTAGCCTAAAATCAACATTTCAGAGCTATTGACAGTCAGAATTGGCATACAAGGTTGTTTGACTAAAGTTTTTGCCCAGTGTCTGATGAGTGGTGAATTTACCACTCATTCGCACTCAATATTCATCAATATTACCATGTTTGAAATGAATAAATTTGATGAGTGGTGAATTTTTCCGCTTATTCACACTCAACATTCATGCAGATTACCATGTTTGGAATGAATACGTGAGATATAGTTTTGATTAAATACACTAATATCCACATTGTGCAGGCACATAAGTAATGGGATGGAAAAATGTGGACTTGAGATAAAATGGATCAAAAGAATGAAAAAAGTACAGTTTGAAGACCTGGAGTAGAACATAGCCTTAGTCGGTCAGTCAAGCAGGTCTGCATATCGAGATCGCGTGACTCCACAATTGCGGTGACCGCAAATTCAGACAAGCTCACGCGATCACGGCTTAGCAAAAAAAGTAGCAAAAGGGAAAAGATGTAAATATACACAGTTGTTCCCAAATTTCCCCTTAAGAGACTCAAACCCTATCTCTTTGGGATTCAACCATTCCCAACTTTTGGACCTTTGTCTACTTCTTAGTTTTTATTTTTTGGAGTATAATTATTGTAATAAATTAGGGTAAAGAGTACATTGGAGTATCTTCTAAGTGGAGGATTATCTAACTCTCATTGTAGATTTGTTAAAGTTCAAGGCTTGGAGTAACATCCTCTTAGTCTTTTGTAAATCAATTCAATGGAGATTTTGGGTATACCTTTACTTATCTATCTTATGACTAGATAGTTTTTCCTTATAGGATTATGTGTTTTTAGTTTAATTTGATCTTTATTAATAATAAAAAGCAAAGTCTATGAATGGACCAACCCTACAAATCTATAACTGAATCTGCCCAAATCGTGGATCGATCCACATTTAAAACAAATATTTAGTGTAGGGTTTCCTAACTAAGCTAAGATTAGATCATTTTCTTTTAGTTTTTCACCTCTTCCACTTTGCTTAACTTCACTAATCTTCACTTTGAGCTGCTTCTTCTGTGGGTAATCAACACTGTACCTTGGTCTCGCTTGGTTGAATCCTTCTTTGCTACAAGAGTAAGTAGATTTCCAACTTCTAAGCTAATACTTATTCTTTGGATCTTGCTTAATACCATCATTTCTCTGTTCACAGCTGTGTTCTCCAGAGTAAGGGTATATGAAGTGCTTTTTAGTGCTAAGAAGTAGGGTCTAGTCCGCTGAAATTTGTTATGCATTACTGGTAAGCTGCTTTCTTTGTTATTCTTGAATCTGTTGATTGAACGACCATATAACTTTGTACTTCTTGACAAGTTATGAAAGGTAGGAAGATTGTGAGATGCTCGAACCCATGTGTAACTGGATGATATCAAATTCCCTAGCCGCATCAATGAAGATCTGACCATTTGACCCCCTGATCTACTGAGAGTCCTTTTTGTTGGTTGGTTTAGTTAGGCTAAGTAGAAATTTCCCTTTTTTGTTTACTGTCTTAGGTTGTAAACCTGATGTATGTGGATAAACCTTCTTTAGCCTCTCCAGTCTGTCTACTTCTTTGATAATGCTAGTGTTAGATAAGAACATTAGTACTTATCACTGTTAAGAATCTTTTTGCCTGTACTTGGTAGCTGATGGAATATTGTATATGTGAATATCTGTAGTTCCAATACTATGATGGCCAAGTAATCTCCTAGTTGATTTCCCTCTCTATATATGAACTGTCTGCACTTGCTTGGTTGAAAGTAGTTACTATATTTGCATGATTATGTCTTCTACCTTCCAAGGTATCTCCCATTTCCTACTTAACATCTTTTCCATTAGTAAAGAATCAACCTGAATGATTACTTTGTCTTGATTTGATAAATGACAATGTCTAGCTGCATTTAAGATAGCCAGTACTTCTATTTCCATACTGGTTGTGTCTTCAATTACTGATCCTACTGCATGTAGTAGAGCCCCCTGTATGTCCCTTAGATAGAATGCCCAAGAACTCCTCCCCGAATTACCTTTTGAAACACAATCTGTATTGTATTTAACCCAGCCTTCTAGTGGAAATTCCCATAGCACTGGTGTTGCCTTAATTCTAGGTTTTAACTGACTAAGTTGCTATAGAATGATTGGTCATTCCATAGAGAACTCTAGTGTAGGTTTTCTCACCTTAAGTAGTATCCTCAGTTGTTTAGTAACATTCATAATCAGCCTATGCACTGACACTCCTTTCCCTTCATGCTTTAATGTATTCTTTCTCCTCCAAAGCTCCCACAATATTATCTATGGCATTTCTCTAAAATAACTTCTCTCCCTTGGCTTCACATTTGCAATCCACTATGCATAAATTGTATTCCTCAAACTCAGTCCTTAAATGTTTATACCTATAAAAAAAGAGAAGTAGGACCGGGTCCTGTTAGCATAATCTGATCTCAACAACACATGAGACACTGTCTCTTGTGATGGGTTTTGGTAGCACTAATATTTGGATGGACCCTCTATTCCCTATCTCCTGATAGTGGCATCTACTGCTATCTTCCCTCTCTATATTTTCCACATAAAGAATACTATCTTAAAAGGTAATCCCTTTATCGATAACTATTTGTAGAAGTCATTAGGCTCCTTTCTATGTCTTATATAATGCCATGCTGATTTGACACTAAAATTACCTCTTGCTTCCACTGACCATACTACTGTGTCTTTCTGTAATGTTTTATGTGGAGGAGATAACTTCTACCTTATGTGGTCAACCATTTCCTCTGTAAACAATTCCATTAGCAACTCTACATTTCACTACCCTTCCTTTACCAAGTCTTTAACCCTTTTCTGTCTATCATTCCATTCCCTACTTTCCTCCATTATAGAGTAAAGATATCCTACTCCACTCCAATTATCATAGAAAATATGAGCATCTCCTCCCTTTATTCTCCAAGTTATATGATGATCAGTGAGATCCCTTACTTGTAGCATCTTCTTCCAAACTTGTGATCCATCTCCTGATTTCCACATAACCTCTTTAGGATGTAGCTTCCTATAGTACTTATTCAGCATGAAATCACTCCATATGGATTTTTTGGTTAAAAACGTCCACCATAACTTGCAAAATAGAGATGTGGATACATCTTGTAATAGTCTAAAACCTAGACCACCTTTTTCTTCTGGTATACACAACTTAGACCAAGCTACCCAATGTCTACCCTTCCCCTCTATATTGATACTCTAGAAAAACTTACCAAAGCATTTATTAAGAGCAATTAAGACATTTTTAGGGGGATTTATGACCGATAGATAGTGTATGGGTATACTTTGAAGCACATGCTTAATTAAAATAGCTCTCCCCTAAATGATGAAAGCTTACCCTTCTATGCTTATAGTTTGTTGCTACTCTATTCACAATTGTTGATAGTCAATCTTATTTTTCCTCATATAGAATACTGGACATCCTAGATAATTGAATGGAAATTCCTTCCTCAAGATTCCAGTAGCCACTTCTGCCATAACTGCTACTCCATTAGATACACTACAATGTAGATACAATGCACTCTTCTCTTTGTTTATTTTCTGTCCAGCCACCAATTCATACCTTCCCAAAGTTTTTGTAAGCAGTTGTAAATTACCCAACTCAGCTTTACACAGAATGATCATATCATCTGCAAAAGTAAGATGATTGATTTTAGGAGTCCCTTTCGGTATGCCAAAAAGCTTGAATTCTTTCCTGAACATCAATTCCTTCAATTGCTACAATAATGAATAAAGTAGGTGAAAGGGGATACCCTTGATTAAGACCCCTAGAAGATTTAAATAATACTTTAGGTTGTCTATTCAGCAATAAGGGGTACCAATTATTGGATAGTAATCTGAAAACCATGTCTATGATCTCTTCACAAAAACCAATCTTCCTTAGCACTTTTGTCAAAAAGATCCACTCCACTCTATCACATGCTTTCATTATGTCCAACTTTATGACCATGTTTGGTGGCTTTCCCATCTTCTTAATTTCAGACATTATTTCCTGCACTACTAATATATTCTCTACAATACTCCTTCCTTGTACAAATCAAACTTGCTCTTATAAATAATTTCAGGCAACATACACTTAATTTTTTCATGAATAAGTCTTGAGAAGATTTTATTCACAAAATTACTAAATGAAATTGGTCTCAGATCTAAAAAATTGTTGACTACTAATTTTTTGTGTAGCAAGACCAAATTTGTGTGTGTGATAAACCTTGGAAGGTCATAGCCACAAAAAAAAGTAATACCATCTGATGAAGCTCCTTAGCTATTATGTCCCAAGCATCCTGGAAGAATGCTCCTGTCATGCCATCGAGCCCTCCAGCACTGTTTCTATTCAAGCCTATGACTTCTACCTTTACTTCATCTAGAGATAGATATCTCTTTAATTCTGTATTTTGGCCTTCTGTTACTACAGTTGGTAGTGCATCCATCATTGTAAAGTCCCCAGTATCTTCTTGCTTCTGAAATTGATTTGGATAAAGCAAAATAACAACTTCAACATTTTCTCCTGATTCTCCAATCAACTACCTTCATCAATCTAGATTTTTTTAATCTTAAGCCTGGACCTTCTTCTCTTCACAATAACATGGAAAAATCTTATGTTCCTTTCTCCATCCTTGACCCATTCAAAACCTTTTTTCTGTTTCCAGCAATGCTCCTCTTTTTTTAACAACATTGTCAAATCCGCCTGTGCCTTGAATAAAATTTCCCTATTGTACCCTGTGAGAGCCTCCGCTAACTATTTTTCCCTTACCTTTATCACTTTTTATAGAGTAGCAATCTCTTGGAAAATGTTCCCAAAGTTTTGCTTACTCCATTGAGTTAATGCAACTTTAGTCCTATTTAATTTTTATGAAAGATAAGGAATGGATTACCCTCTACTTCCACTTTCCAGTTTTTCTTAATAACCTCCAAGAAGGATTCTTCTTTAAGCCAAAAGTTAAGGAACCTAGATGGTTTGATCAACTGCTCCTGGATAGAATTACAATGAATCAACATTGGTGTATGGTCAGAACCACTTCTTGCCAAATTCTCCACCTTTATAACAAGGAACAATTCTTGTAATTTATCATTATAGAAGACCCTATCAAGTCTTTTAAAAATGCAGCCTCCATCAACTCTGCCATTCCACCAAGTAAACTTGCTTCCCTTGAAAGGAATCTCTTCTAAATTACAATTGCTGATACAATGGTTAAAATCTTTTATTTCTTTAAAAGTAACTGGTAAACCACCAAGCTTTTCATATTTATGACTTATGACATTAAAGTCTTTATCTACTAGCCAAGGATCATTTATTGTACAAGTCCTTGCTTCAAGAGACACCCATAAGAGAAATCTCTCTATTTGATTCCATTTTGCATAAACTAGTGTAATCACAACCACTACTCCTGTGTTTTGATTCTCTAGTCTGAGTGAGAGTTGTTGTTTCTCATCAGTGATAATAGAATACTCCATAGTTGACTCCATAAAATCCTAAATCTTGCCTGATATATTGACTACAACATGTTGCATTCCCAACCTTCTCTTATAATTTTTAATATTCTGGCCATCCTAAAATGGTTCCATAAGACCTATGAAACTAAATTGGTATCTTTTATGCATTGTTATCAACCTTGTAAAAGCCTTCCGTGTGTTCACGGCCCTAATATTCCAGATTAAAGCATTTATTTTGAGGCTGATTTTGATGTGTGACTCCTTGTCAGCATTGAACTTGGACTTGTATTTTTTCTTTTTTTGCTATGTTTGCCATGCTTTGTCTTCAGGATCTATTTCAGAGATATATCTCCTCCCACTACTACATCATTAATATTGTTTACCAAGTCCTCTGTATCCAGGTCCTCCTTCCTACTATGAGCAATATCTAACATATTTCCTGCTTCTATTGCCAGAGGTACCATATTCTCCAGTATTTGTTCCTGATTCTCATTAGGATTATTCTCCATCACCACCAACTCCTTTGATTAAATCTGGATCTTTCCATACTCCTTTGAGAATTGTTGCACTTATTCATGACGTTTTTCTGTAATTTGTTCTACTTTCTCATCTGCATGATACACCCGTTCATTGCTGCCTTTGTCTAACTATTTTTATTCCTACTACTATCATTATTGGCTTGTATCTCTTCTACTGGTATAGTATCTGAGTTTTCAAAACTCTTAGTTACCCAATCCTTAGTGCTCTTCTTTTTTTCTACGTTGCTGGAAAACAGTTACTCTTTTATTTTTTCTTGTTGTTCCAAGGCATCAAAAGCATTTGATGTTTTAATTTCAACATCCTTGACCTTCATTTCTCCCACAATATGACCATATTGGTCTCTTCTATTCTTTCTTCTTCGCTGCCTCCATTGATTCTTATTATTGATAGCATCTGCATTCATCTTTGCTATGTCTTATTCCTTGGTATCTTCTTTAACTTTGTCCTTTTCTTCTTTTTGCCCTTGTACTTGATCAAATAACTCGATAAATATTCCAACATCAGTCCTCATCATTCCCTTGTAGGCAACATTCTTTGCAATACTTAAGTTTATGATCATACTAGATTTGAATCCATTTGGACTTAATATTTCCAGTGATATCGTCCTCTTCATTAATTTTAACTCTGTGTGGTAGTTTAGTAACAAAATCCATCTCTATCTACTCTTGCACAACTTGTCCTAGAATGATTCTTTGTGTCCATATCTACCACTAAAGGCTTGCCTACTGCAGATGCAATCGAGAATATGGCTTTCTCAACAAAAAAAAAATTGGTGGTAAATCTGGTAATGATATCCATGCTACCCCTACTGTGGTTTCAACATCAGGTTCAAACCATGGATCCTATTTGAGATCCTCATTTGCTAATATATGTCTTTGGCCTTTATATAATATGTAGTAGTTGATAACAATTGTACATAGTCCTCCAATTGATTCAAAAGAATCAAAATGTGCCTTGTATCTAGCACCCCTATTATGCACTCTCCTTTAATCCTGCATTTCTTTGGGATTACTTTTCTAAGTTCAATGACATATGGTTTGCCATAAGAAAACTTACCTATGATTGTATACTGCAAATTTTCTTGTATGATCAAGCTTTTTACTTCTGAAGACTTCCATGTAATCGATGGTTTCCTATGCAGCATAATGACGGGTTTAGAAGGAACCCTACCGTTCTCATGCACGTAAAGTTTTGCCTTTAATAAGTCAACATATTTTGGAATAGGTGCATTCATTTTACTATCCCCTTCAGTATTCTGCTCTGATGAATCCTTCGATGTGGTAATCCCACCAGAAGTAGTACCCATGGTGATCAGAGAATTAGTTAACTATGAAGGTTTTGGATGCACCGTTTTTAGGGTTTTTTAACCTAGACCCGGTTAGATTGTGGTAGAATAGGGTGAAAGTGTGTGTGGGTTGCTTTTGTTAGATTTAATTATTAGCTCATGTGTTGGGTTTTGCAAATGATTGATGATAACATGGAATTTGTTGGTGAAATCCTCAATCTACTAATCCCTACATCATCCTTGACAAAAGGATGTAGGTAACCTGATCCTTCAACTATCCTTGAAAGAGGGGTTATAGGTGACATGAATATTTTTGAACAATAAATTAGATAATAGTCATTCCCTTTTTGTTGTCTAAGAAATAGGCATAAATTGTGGAATTTCCACGTCTTAGGTATCACCGTAGAAATAGGGATGCCTAATTTAAGTTTGGTTACGAATAGTTGAGCACACCCACTTGGTATTCAAAAGAATCGGTGGGTGATAGTTTGGTACTTTATTGAAAGGCTAGTATTGAAACCCCTAACCAAAACCTATCCACGCATGCTCAAATTAAGAATTGAAGTTGATTGCTTTATACCCACACACTCACTTTCCTTACTAAGTCATAGCCCCAAGATCCGTGCCTAATTGATTAATCTCTAATTATTCATAGCCCCGAATTAGTAATTTTAAAGTCAACAAATAAACATTAGTATTGACACTTTTCTAAACCCCCTATTTTATTTACATACATGTACTCTAGGTTTGAATTTATCAAGTGTCCTTTATTACAAGCTAATTCATTGCCACTAACATTGTTCCTCGTGGATTCGTCCCCGACTTAAAGTTGGTTAAATATATTGATAACGACCACCTTGCACTCAAATTGACGTGTAAGTTGAGCATTATCAGTGCCCATTTGGAATTGGGGGAAGACTTCAACACAGAGAATTGGCTCTAAAACCCTAATGAACTACCTGGTGACCGAACCTTCAGTCCCAGAAAATCATAAATGACTTGGAACATCTATAAGAAATCTCCAAAGAAAAAAATAAGTGGAAATATGAAAAAATAACCTGAAGGGTCATTACAATATCCACTACTAAAGGGGCTTTCATCTGTGAAAGTTAAGGAATAGGATGTACTTGAAGTCTCGAATAAGTGATGATACTGGGTCCGCATCTTACTCTTGATCTCCCAAGTTGCCTTCTACACTGGGCGATGCCTTCACTGAACTTTAAATATAGGAATATCTAGTGCACAACCTTCTGACATCACTAGCCAAATTGAGCACGGGCTTCTCCACGAAATTCAACCACTTATCCAACTAGATTTAATCCTACCTAAGCATATGAGATGGATCAGGAATATATTGCCGCAATATGGAGACATAGAAAACCGAATGGACAATAGAAAAATATGAAGGTAAGGCTAACTCATAGGCCACCTCACCAACGGTGCAAAGAATCTCAAAGGGTCCAATATATCTGGGGCTGACCTTGCCCTTCCTCCCGAACCTTATCACACCCTTCATGGGTGACATACAGAGAAATACCCAATCACCAACTCTAAATCTCGAGGCATGAATCCTAAAGTCTGTATACGACTTCTGCCTACTCCGAGCCGCTCTCAACCTGTCCTGAATCACCCTGACTCAATACAATGACTCCTGAAGGGTGTCAGTACCATGGGGTATAATCTTGGAAGTCTTAGACCATCTATACAGGAAATGACATGTCCTACCATATAAAGCCTCAAAAGGCGCCATCTAGATACTTGAGTAATAACTGTTATTATATGCAAACTTTACCAAGGATAAGTTCTACTCCCACTGACCACCAAAATCTAGAACACATGCTCAAAGCATATCCTCAAAAACCTGAATAGTCCGCTCCGACTTTCCATCGATTTGAGGATGAAAGGCTATACTAAGGTCAACTTGAGTACCCAAATCCTTCTGAAATTTATCCAAAAGTTGGAAGAGAACACAAAACCCTAGTTTAAAATAGTACATAGAGGTACACCATGCAAATGGACTATCTCCCTGATATAGATGTGGGCCAATCTCTCAACACTGAAAGACATCTGAATGGGAATGAAATAGGCTGACTTGGTCAACCGATCTACAATACCCCAAGTACCATCAAAATATGAGAAATACGAGGTAAGCCATTAACAAAGTCTATAGTAATTCGCTTCCACTTCTACTCAGGAATAGGTAGTCTTTGAATCAAAACCACCTAGTCGTTGATGCTTGACCTTTACCTGCTGGAAACATAGGCAACAAGCTATGAAGTTTGCTATTTATTTCTCCATTCTACTCCACCAATAATGCTGTCTCAAATCTCTATACATCTTTGCTGTACCTAGATGAATAGAATATCTAGAGATGTGAGCCTCATGAAAAATCAACTAAATCAAGTCATCAATCCTCAGAACACAAATGCAACTGTCAAATCTCAAAACACCCTTAGAATCTATGGTAACCCTCTTGGATTCACCACTTAAAACCTAATTATGGAGAATGCAAAGCCTCTTATCCTCAAGCTAGCGATCCTAAATCTACTCAAATAGAGAAGACCCTACCTCAACACTAGTAAAAATCCTCCGAGGCTTTGAAATATCAAGGCGAACCATCAAGTTGGATAAGGACTGAATGTCCTGTGCAAACAACCTTTGAGAAACTTATATAGAAGCCAAACAACCCATACTCACGGCCTTTCATCTCTAGTAATCTGCTACAATATTCGCCTTGCTCAGGTGATACAAAATTGAGATATCATAATCATTAAGTAACTCTATCCATCTACGCGGCCTAGCATTTAGTTTTCTTTAGGTCATAAGATGCTGGAGACTGTGATGATCTATGAAAATCTCACAATGCATGCTATAAAGATAATGCCTCCAAATATCAAGAGCAAAAACTACCGCACCAACTCCAAATCATGTGTATGGTAGTTGCTCATGCGCCTTAAGTTACCTCAACGCATAAGCAATAAAACAACCTTGCTACATTAATACACAAACCAAACCAACACCAAAAGCATCACAATACTTAATGAATCCCTCACCCATAAAAGAAAGAGCCAAAATAGGAGCTAATGTAAGAAAATCCTTGAGCTTCTGAAAGCTTGACTCACACTCCTCGAACCATTAGAAAAGAACCTCCTTTTGAGTCAATTAGGTGATAGGTGCTAAAATAGTAGCAATACCCTCAGCAAATCATCTGTAATAATTGGACAAACTAATGAAGCTATGAACCTCAGTTAGAGATGTAGGCTTGGTCCTATAATGAATGGCCTCAATCTTTGCCGTGTCTACTATAATCCCTTCCTTAGACACCATATGCCCAAGGAATGTTGCTAACACAATACAAAACTCATACTTAGAGAATTTTGAGACAAGCACATTATCACTCAAAGTCTGGAGTACAATCCTCTAATGCTGCGCATGATTCTCTCTACTCTTTGAATACATAAGGATTCCATCGATGAACATAATCATGAAGCAATCTAGATAAGGCTTGAACACTCGATACATCAAATACATGAATGGGCCTAGGGCAATAGTAACCCAAAGGAAATCACCATGAACTCATAATGACCATAACAGGTCCTAAAGGCTGTCTTGGGGATATCCTCAGCTCGAATCCCCAACTGATGGTAAATAAACCTAAAATTAATCTTAGAAAACATCGCTGCACCCTGAAGCTGGTCGAACAAATCATCAATGAGAGACACAAAATAACAATTCTTCACCATCACCTTATTAAGCTGCCTATAATTAATACACATATGCATGGAGGCATCCTTCTTCCTTATAAATAACATAGGCGTTCCCTAAGGGGATATACTCGATCTAATAAACCCTTACCAAGAAGATCATAAAGTTGAGAATTTAGCTTCTTAAGCTTTGTAGGATCCACATGGTATCGTGCCATAGAAATAGGTAAGGTGCCGGGATCAAGAATAATAACAAACTTAATCTCATGGGTAGCAGAAATATTGGGTAGATCTATTGGGAAGACATCAAGGAAATCAGATAGGAACAAAGTTGAGCGACATACTTTCCATACTAAAATCACTAATATAAGTAAGATAATACTCGTAACTCCTCAAAATAAGTCTCCAAGAACACATATAAAAAATAATTCCCATTGGCTCGTGGCTAACAACTTCCTACCATATAATTAGGGATATATCAGGTATGGCTAAGGTAATGATCTTAGAAAAACAATCCAAGTATGTATGATAGTGAGATAACTAGTACAGGCCCAAAATCACATCAAAATCCACTATGTCTAATATAATAAGATCAACATGAGTATCAATATCTCTAACAGTCAAAATACATGATCTAAAAACCTGATCCACTACTAAAGAATCATCCATAAGAGTAGATACATGTAATGGCATAGATAAAAAATCCCAAGATAACTCTAACCATAGAGAAAAATAACCAGACACATAAGAATAAGTGGATACTAGATCAAGTAAAGCAAAGGCCGACTGATGGCACACCAAAATCGTACCCATGATAACAACATCCAAAGACTCATCCTTGAGTCTAGAAGGTACTGTGTAAAATTGACCATGCCTGCCACTTGACTGATGATGCTAGCAAAACCATGGAAAATGAAAACCACACAAAAATAGAAAGAAACAATAGAAAATGAGACAAATAATAAAGGACAAAGAGATAGAAAGGTAGACACAAGATGATAATTAAAGGGCAATCAAAGGGTATTTAAAACCCTAAAATCTCACATAATGATTACCTCAAGCACCTAACGCTTACAGAGACCGAAAGGATATCAAATTCCTGTCAACTTTTTTTTCTAATTAACAAGTTCAACAAGAACTCAACAATAATTACATGTGTTAATTCATCCATATTCAACAATAACTTATGATAACACCCTAGAAGTTTCTATTTATAGTCTAAATAAGGTCCAAAAGTGACCTTGAAATTAAAGAGATAAAAAGCTCATGAAGTGGATATTCAACCTTGCAGTGACGACCATAGTGATGGCTAGTAGTGCCTGCGATGGTCTATTGCTCCTGCCATCACCTTGATCCAGTGAGTTTCCCAAGTTTCCTTATTAATAGGGAACAAGACCAAATCTTTCTCCTCGACCTCTAAATCCTCCCCTATGAGCTCCTCATCTATTCTGAACAAATTTCGTAAGCAAAGCTACTTCGTACAACTCTTTGTTTACTCTATGAGGTTTCTCACATTCCACATCCTCAATTTCGATTGGTTTATTATGGTATGCCAGGATTTGAGATGGTTGGTTTTAGATAATTGGATGGCTTAGTGGAGCCCCTTGATTGACTTTATTGAATTGGGGTTGTAGTGGGCGAATAGGATTTTGGTTGTTTAGATAAGTAGGGATTGGGAGGTTAGGTTCATGTACTTGTATTGGTGGATTGAGCATGTGATAAAATATTTTTGGAGTTATATTAGTGGAAGTGTTGTGAGCAAGACCACTAGATGAGGCATGAAGGTTTTGAGGAGTTGATGTGGTGGAGTCTAGATGCCCTTCAACATTAACCATCATTTCATTCAATCCCAATAATTCACTTCGTATTTTCTTTACATCTTGTGTCACATTCATTATGGCCACTATTGTAGATTTCAAGTTTATCTCTCCCAAAGCATTTTGGTTATCATCCCCTAATGCCATGGCATTTTTGAAGGACTCAATGAAATACTTAAGGACTTGAACCAAGAATTTATGATGATATAAAACTAGAAAAGTACACAAAGAAATAGATGTAGAAAGAAAATGAACTCAATAACTAATTCACAACTAAGTAGATTAATTACTAGTTGTTAATTAGTATTAGAATCAAATAAAGGATGTTTAAGAATAAATAAAACGAAACCAAGAATCTAGAATGAGCTTACGGAACATTGCCGGAGTGACAGAAGGTGTGACTGACCATCACGCTGGTTGTCACTCCTTAAAAAGTAAGTGGTCTTGGCGACATACAGGTGATGGGAAAGGTTACTGACCATCAGGCTTGTGGATGACCGTCACTATGGCCGTCACCCAGCATCAAGTGAAAATTTTCATGGGGCCCTTGTACTTTGGGAATATTTTTTGGGGAAAAACAAGAACAACTTATTTTTCTTTAATTTTTTTAGATTAAATTCTTACTTTGTGGCTTCTTCTTCAACAAGTCATCAGGAACATGAAGATCAGTCAAAACTTGACCCTCAATCAATCGGCCTCAAAATTTGATAAAATTTGAACTACACGCTCCTTTAAAGCTTCCAAAAAACCTTAATAGTTTTTATTGCCCGAAACTCACCCAATACTTTTAGATTTTCAAACCCACTTGAATTTTCTTGAAACTTAAGCTTCAACAATGGTGGGTCAATCAAAACTTGTTGGATTAAGCTGAAATTTTAGATATTGACTCAAATTGTACTAAAGAACACTATTCTAGCACTAGAAACACAAAAAGATACAAAAATCAAAAACTCAAAATTTCAGCACAAACCAAAACATGGATACATTTTTTTTGTGATTTTCTAGATAACAAACCCAAGAGTAGAATCATAGGAATGATCCTAAGATCGACTCTGATACCAGACGATGCAAGTGAAACCACAGAAAACAAAAACCACACAAAAATAGAAGGAAATAATGGAAAATAAGAGAAATAATCAAGGATAAAGTGATAGAAAGGTAGACACAAGATGATAACAAAAGGGCGATCAAAGTGTATTTCAAACCTTAAAACCTCCCTTAATGATTACCTCAAGTACCTAGCTCTAATGGATACCAAAAAAATATCAAATTCCTATTAGACTTTATTTCTAATCAACAAGTTCAACAAGAACACAACAACACTTACAATTGTTAGTTCATCAATATTCAACAATAACTAATAAAAATACCCTAGAAGTTTCTATTTATAGTCTAAATAAGGCCAAAAGTAACCTTGACATTAAAGAGATAAAACCCCCATAAAGTGGCAATATAGCCTTGTTGCGACGACCACCATGATGGCCAGTTGTGCCTGTGATGGTTAATTGCTCCTACCGTTGCCTTGATCTAGTGAGATGCTACCCTAGGATTCTTAGGATGGCGACAACGATGGACAGTCACCTTATTTATGGTCCTTTGCTCTTCCAGTCAAGCAAATCTAGTGAGATCCTTTCTCAATCTTGTTATTTTATCCTTCCAACTAGATCTCTAACTCATGGCATTCCTTGGTAGGACTCAACTGAAGCTCTAATATCTTTCTTTTGATAAATATTACTTATAAACCTTGTAGCCTTTAAATTTGACTTCTGGTGAATGGTTTAGATGATCCTTGGATCATATCATCCTCCCCTCTGAAAAAGAATTCATCTTTCAATTTGAACCCTGTAAAATAAAAATGTTAGTGTGAGGGATAATTGTAGTACCATTGTTAGAAATCATCAAGAGCTTGGGGTGGGTACAAGGTTTCCCTTCCTTTGTTATATTCATGTCTTTCTATGGGATGGGGTTTTCCTTATCTCTAACACTCATAGCTCACTCCATCATAAGGCTAAGATTCACTATCTTTCCCTTCTCAGGACAAACATCTTCAAATGGAAGCTTATTTATCAAATGATTGGGTATGCTAAGTTTCCCTTCACCCATTTCAATTTCACCTTCACCCTCGAAGTCTCCCTCACTATTAAATTCTTAATTCACCTTATCCATAACAAAGTAGGCATCACCAACCACCAAAATTATGTTTTTTATATTGGGACATTCACTTGCTCTATGGCCCCAACCTTTACACTTAAAACAAATGATACCTATAAGATTGGTGTTAGAGTATGGATTACCTTCAATCCTTTGTGGATACTTTGGGGTATC
This sequence comes from Capsicum baccatum var. pendulum, assembly GCA_030864225.1. Classification (NCBI taxonomy): domain Eukaryota; kingdom Viridiplantae; phylum Streptophyta; class Magnoliopsida; order Solanales; family Solanaceae; genus Capsicum; species Capsicum baccatum. The sequence continues at coordinate 131,722,991 of CM061557.1, forward strand.
CTTCTCAGCGGGCCTTTTCTCATAGGACTTGTTGGAATCCTTATTCTTGTTCCACCTAGATGAATTAGAATTTGCATAGTCTTTATTGAAGGACTCCTTTGTATTGTTGTACCTTTCAACCTCAATGGACATTTAAAAAAGGTCTTCTATTTGTTTAAACTAATTAATGATTAATTAGGAAATAATGTCACAGTCCAACCCACTTTTGAATTGATCCATACAATGATTTGGTGGTTTAACAATTTCAAGATGAAAGATTAAGTTTTAGAATTTCTTATAGTAATTTTCCACACTTTACCCCTTTGTCGCAAATCATAAATCTTGGTGAGTTACTCTTGTTTGAACCTTTTACTCACATATTTCTCTCTTATGAGTACCCTTAATACATCATAATATGGAAGGTTGGGATTATCATTTCTCTCTCTTTTTACTCTTTTAGTCTCCTATTAAGTAGAAGAATACCCTTCGAGTTGAGCAATTACATATGCGACTTTCTTGTGTCTGGTTAATTCATTAAGTTAGAAGATCCTATTGCATTGAAATTCACAATTAAGGTAGACAAATAGATCACTAATTCCTTTAAAGGTAAAGAGATGGATCTTGATAGAGTTGAAACAAGTGTCTTGTCCCATATTGCCTTCTTAATACCATAGAGGCTCTTCTGGAACTTGGCATCGATTTCCTAAGTTTTCTCTTCCATCAGGAACCAAACCAAATAATTCTTGTGGATCTCAAAATCCTCCCATATGACCTCCTTATCTATTCTGAACAAATTCTGCAAATAAGGCTACTTCATCCAACTCTTCATTTCCTCTATGAGGTTTCTCACCTTCCATATCCTCAATTTAAATTTGTTGATTATGGTTAGCCGATATTTAAGGTGGTTGTTTTTGGATAATGGGATGGTTTTTTAGAGATCATTGATTGAATTCATTGAATTGGGGTTGTAGTGGGCTAAAGGGATTTCGGTTGTTTGGATAAATAGGGATTTAGGGTTTAGGTTCTTGTACTTATATCGGTGGATTGAGCATTTGGTAAAGTGTTTTTGAATGTATAGTAGTGGAGGTGTTGTGAGCATGACCACTAGATGAGGCATAAAGGTTTTGAAGAGTTGATGTGGTGGAGTCTAGATGACCTTCTGCATTAACCATCCTTCTATTTAATCTCGACAATTCGCTTCATATTTCCTTTACATGTCGGGTCACATTCATTTTGATCACCACTATAGCTTCCAAATTTTTCTTTTTTAAAGTACTTTGGTTATCATCCCCCGATGTCCTGGTAGTTTTGAAGGACTTAAAGAAATACTTAAGGACTTGAATAAAGAATTTATGATGAAATAAAACTAAAAAAGCACACAAAGAAATGGGACGAAGAAAGAAACGAACTCAATAACTAACTCACAACTAAGTAGATTTATTACTAGATGTTAATTAATATTAGAATGAAATAAAGTATGTTTAAGAATCAAAGGAACAAAACTAAGAATCTATAATGAGCTTACAGAACTTTGTCGGAGTGACTAAAGGTGTGACTGACTATTACTTCTTGGTGACGGGAAAGGTGACTGACCGTCACTATGGCAGTCACCCAGCACCAGTTTAGAATTTTTGTGGGGCCTTGTACTTTGGTAATATTCTTTGGGGAAAAACTAGTACAACTCATTTTTCTTCAATACTTTTCGATGGTTTTAGGTGGGCTAGAGGTAGACCAAAGTAATATTTGATGGAGGTAATTAGGCATGATATGGAGTAATTATAACTTACAGAGGACATGACCCTTGATAGAAAGGTGTGGAGGACGCGGATTAGGATAAAGGGTTAGGGGGTGGGAGCACGACGGTAGTAATAAGGGAGTGCTTCTTTGGGTCTGGAGTTTTTGGTTCGTAGTGTTGTGGCTGTAGTTTTTGGGGCTAGTTGTGTTGGCTTTTTTGCCTCCCGTACTAGTTTATTATGCACTTAGCTTTTGTGTTTGTTATACTGTTAGTTTGTTTTGTGTACCATACTAGTTTATATGCGCTTACTTTTTGTATTGTTTATACTATTATTGGTCCTAAGACGAGGGTCTATCGGAAACAACCTATCTACTTCTCTTGAGGTAGTGGTATGGTCTGTGTACACTCTACCCTCCCCAGACCCCACTAGGTGGGAATACACTGGGTATGTTATTGTTGTCTTTTAGATCAAACTCTTACTTTTGTGGCTTCTACTTCAGAAAGTCATGAGGAATATGAAGAACATTCAAAATTTGACCCTCAATCAAATCGGCCTCAGAATTAGATAAAATTCGAACCCCAAGCTCCTTTCAAGCTCCGAAAAAAGCCTAATAGTTTTTACAGCCCAAAACTCACCCAATAATTTTAGATTTTCAAACCCACTTGAATTTTCTTCAATCTTAACCTTCAATAATGGTGGGTCACTAAAAACTTGTCGGATTAAGCTCAAATTTTAGATAACGACTAAAATAGTAGTAGAGAACACTATTCTAGAACTAGAAACACAAAAATCAAAAACTAAAATTTCAGCACAATACAAAACATGGATAAAACTCTTTTTTGTGATTTTATAGATAACAAACCCAAAACTAGAATCGTGGGAACGATCCTAAGCTCACATCTGATACTAGATGATGCAAGTGAAACCACAAAAATCGAAAAACACACAAAAATGGAAGGAAACAATGGAAAATGAGACAAATAATAAAGGATAAAGTAATACAAAAGGTAGACATAAGATATGGTAACTAAAGGGTGATCAAAGGGTATTTCAAACCCTAAAACCTCCCTTAATGATTAACTCAAGTACCTATCTCTTACGGACACCAAAAGGATATCAAATTCCTATCAACAAACTCAACAACACTTACAAGTGTTATTCAATCAATATTCAAGAATAACTAATGAAAATACCCTAGAAGTTTCTATTTATAGTCTAACTATGACCAAAAGTGACCTAGACATGAAAGAGATAAAAAGTCCACAAAGTGGACATACTGCCTTACAGCGACGACCACCGTGATGGCCATCGTTCCTGAAATGGTCATTTGCTCTTGCCATCACCTTGATTCAGTGAGCTGCTGCCCTAGGCTTCTTAGGACATCCACAACGATGTCTAGTCACCTTCCGTCGCACCAAACCAGTGAGATCCTTCCTCAATCTTGTCATTTTGTCCTTCAAACTCGATCTCTAGCTCATGGCATTCCTTGTTAGGCCTTAAATCAAGATCAAACATTTTTTTTGGTGAATGTAGCTTGTAAATATTGTAGCCTTTAAACTTGAATTCTAGTAAATAGGTTGGACAATCCTTTGATCATATTATCTTCCCCCCAGAAAGCATTTCTCTTTGAATCAGAACCCTACAAAAGAAAAGTGTTGGTGCTAAGCAAAATGCTAGTACCATTGTTAGCAATCATAAAGAGCTTGGGGTGGGTACACGGTTTACCTTCATTCATTATGTTCATGTTCTCCTCTTAGACGGGGTCTTCCAAGGCTCTAACACTCATAGTTTACCCTATAATAAGGTTAAGATTCACTATCTCCCCCTTATTAGGCCAAGCATCTTCAAGTGGAAAAATATTCATCAAACCATTGGGTAAGATAAGTTTCCCTTCAACCATATAAATTTCACCTTCACCCTCGAAGTCTTCTTTACCATCAATTTCTTGATTTACCTTATCTGCAACAAAGTAGGCATCACCTCCCACCAAAACTATGTTTCTTCTATTGGGACATTCACTTGATCTATGGCCCCAACCTTGATACTTAAAAAAAATGATACCTATAGGATTGGTGTTAGAGTATGGATTACCTTCAATCCTTTGTGGATACTTTGGGGTAGCAATTTCAGTGGTTTTTTCCTCATAGGACTTGTTAGAATCCTTGTTCTTGTTCCACCCAGATGAAGTAGAAGTTATGTAGCCTTTATTGAAGGACTCCTTTGCACTATTGTTGCTTTCAACCTCAATGTCCACTTCAAAAATTTCTTCTATTCGTTCAAACTATGAATGACCAATCGAGAAACAATGTCATAGTCTAACCCACATTTGAATCGAGCCATACAATGATTTGGTGGTTTGACAATTTCAAAATAAAGGATTACATTTTGTAATTCCTTATAGTAATCTTCCACACCCCACCCCCTTATTGCAAATTATAAAGCTTGGTGAATTGCTCTTGTTTGAACCTGTTCTTCAGATATCACTCTCTAATGTGTGCCCTCAATTCATCCTAATTCGTAAGTTTGGTATTACCGTTTCTCTCTTTGCACTCTTTTAGTCTCCCACCAAGTAGAATCATACCATTCGAGTTACCAAATTACATGAGAGGCTTTCTTGTGTTTGGTTAATTCATTGAGTTGGAAGATCCTCAAGCATTGAACTTCCCAATCATGGATATCGATGGATCACTAGTTCCTTTGAAGTTAAGGAGAGTGATCTTGATGTAGTTAAGACCCATAACTTGTTCCATATTGCTTCCTTGGTACCATTGAGGATCTTCTTGAACTTGGGGTCGGTTTCCCAAGTTTCCTCTTCCATAGGGAACTGGACCAAATATCTCTCCTCAACCTCTAAATCCTCCCCCATGATCTCTTCGTCTATTCCAAACAAATTCTGAAAACAAGGTTACTTCAACCAACTTTTCATTTCCTCTAAGTGGTTCCTCACCTTCCACATTTTCAATTTGGATTGGTTTATTATTGTTTACTGGGATTTGTGGTGGTTGGTTTTGGATAATGGGATGGTTTGGTGGAGATACTTGATTTACATTATTGAATTGGGGTTGTAGTGGGTGAACGGAATTTTGGTTGTTTCGATAAGTAGGGATTTGGGGGTTAGGTTCATGTACTTGTATCGATGGGTTGAGCATTTGGTGAAATGTTTTTGGAGTTATAGTAGTGTAGGTGTTATGAGCATGACCACTGGATGAGGTATGAAGGTTTTGAGGAGTTGATGTGGTGGAGTCTAGATGCCCTTCCACATTAACCATCCTTTCATTCAATCCCAACAATTCACATCGTGTTTTCTTTACATCTTGTGTCACATTCATTATGGCCACCATTATAGCTTCCAAGTTTATCTCTCCCAAAGCAGTTTGGTTATCATCCCTTGAAGCCTTGGTGTTTTTGAAGGATTCAATGAAATACTTAAGGACTTGAGCCAAGAATTTACGATGATATAAAACTAGAAAAGCACACAAAGAAATGGGACGAAGAAAGAAAACGAGCTCAAGAACTAATTCATAACTAAGTAGATTAATTACTAGTTGTAAATTAGTATTAGAATCAAATAAAGGATTTTTAAGAATCAAGGAAATGAAACTAAGAATCTAGAATGATCTTATGGAACTTTGTCGGAGTGACTGAAGGTGTGACTAAACGTCACTCTGGCCGTCACAACTTAATCAGTAAGTGGTCTTGGCTTTTTATTGGTGACGAGAAAGTTGACTTACCAGATGATGCAAACGAAACCATAGAAAATAAAAACCACACAAAAATGGAAGAAAACAATAGAAAATGAGACAAATAATAAAGGATAAAGTGATAGAAAGGTAGACACAAGATGATAACTAAAGGGCAATCAAAGGGTATTTCAAACCCCAGTAGACACAAGATGATAACTAAAGGGTAATCAAAGGGTATTTCAAACCCTAAAACCTCTCTTAATGATCACCTCAAGTACCTATCTCTTACGGAGACCGAAAGGGTGTTAAATTCTTATAAACCTTCTTTGCTAATCAAAAAGTTCAACAAGAACTCAACAACACTTACAAGTGTTAATTTATAAATATTCAACAATGACTAAAGAAAATACCCTTGATGTTTCTATTTATAGTCTAATTAAGGCCCAAAAGTGACCTTGAGATTATAGAGATAAAAAACACACAAAGTTGACATATTGCCTTGCAGTGACGACCACAGTGACAACCAGTCATGCCTGTGATGGTCAATCGCTTCTGCCGCTGCCTTAATCCAATGAGTTACTGTAGTAGGCTTTTTAGGCCAGCCACAACGATGGACAGTCACCTTGGTGACAGCCCGTCTCACCTCTAGTTATTCCAAACCAGTGAGCTCCTGCCTTAATCTTGTTATTTTATCCTTCCAACTTGATATCCAACTCATGGTATTCCTTGTTAGGCCTCAAATTAAGCTCCGTCATCCTTGTTTGGGTGAATGTAGCTTGTAACCTTATAGCTTTCATACTTGAATTCTGGTGCATGGGTTAGACGATACTTGGATCATATAAATTATGTTCCTGATTAATCTCCAGTCCTATTTGCCTGTGAACCTCCATGAACACCCTAGGGACGACCCTTACAACCATACATACCACCTCTAGCTGCAGGATAAACTGCTCTAATAGGGGAAATAGTTATCTGAAGCAAAAATCACCCCACGAATAGGGCACTCTTGCGAATAATGACCATGCCACCCACAACTATAACATGTCCCATGAACTGAACTAGAACTAGAAAATTCATCTAACCTGGAGTAACCACCACTACTAGAGTAATTAGAAGACGAACCACTCAAAGATGGACCACTACTCTGACCACGCTAATCACTAACACAACACTGACCTCCATTAGTAATCTGAACTGCTGCCTGAACAGGTCTAATAGGCTGACACTGAGGTTGATATGGCTGGCGCGGAGGGTATCTACTTTGAGAACCACTTCCTTTGAATCGGGAGCTACTATGACTCCCACTAAAACTACACTGATACCTAAACCTATTATTGCTTTCTCTTTGGGCCTCACGATGCATCTCCTTCATCACCCGAGCATGATAAAAAACCTCAGTATAAGGCATACCCAAAGCAACCAAACTCTGAGTAGACATGTGAAGAGGAAGTCTTAATCCTCAAATAAAGAAACTAACCCTCTCATACTCAATAGTCAGAATAAAAGTAGCGTGCCTAGCCAACTCATGAAAATGAATCTCATACTCTATAATAGTCATAGAGCCCTACTCTAATCTCAATAAATGATCCCTCAAATTATCCCTAAGGCTACGAGGCATGTATTTCTATAAGATAATCTCAAAGAACTGAGCCTAAGTCAAAGGAGAAGATCCATGTTGCCTGGAATCAAGTTGACCTCTCTACCAATGTCTAGCTTCCAAGTCCAACTAAAAAGTAGTGTAATCCGCACCATGAGTCTTAACGAAGCCCAAATTATGAAGCCTATCCTTACAAGCAATCAGAAACTCATATGCATCCTCGCTCGATGCACAAAAAAACCTAGGGGGAGCCAGTTTCAATAACCTACCCAACATTTCCTACTCCTTGATAGACATAGCAGGATAGGCAACCACTGACTGAGAAACTATCAGCTTAGCAACTACCAACAAAGAGGAACCTCAACTCTGGGAACCTCAGTACCACTCTGATTAGTAGATTATGCAGCATAAGATAGTGCGCCACCAACCAACCAAAAGGCTAAACCAAAACATCCTTGAGCACTGATGAAGAAATAAAACTCAATGGAGCATAGGCTGGTTCCTAGCCCATCGCTGGCTAGGGCAGAAGAATCTTTGGCTCAAGAGGGGGAACAGTAATAGGATACCTAGGCTCACCGAGGGTGGAGGCCCATCTATCCTTTCCCCTAGCTGGGGACACATCTCGAGGCCATCCATGACCTCTAGCTCCCCATTAATAGTAATAGGATCCCTAGTCTTGGTCTCGAGACCCATATCTCATGTAGCAGTAGCACGTGTCCTAGCCATCTGCGAAAGAGTAAAGTCAAGGGATGCTTTAGAAATTGACTCAGACACTTAGCACGAAGTAAGTGAAAGAAGTGAAGAACTCCTAAGAATGTCCCATAGTCTTCCAAATATAAAAAACAGACGTTATCATTCCAATTCGTAGGACTCTACTAGACACTTGCTCTTCTACCAATAATATCGGTGAAACTTAGGCTCTGATACAAATTTGTCACAACCCGATTTATGCGTCATGATGGAACCTACTAAATCCCACTAGTAGGTAAGCCAAACAGTTACCTAGAGCTATTTGCAATGGGTTAACTTAGTGTAAAATTCCCAACAATGGTGAAAATAGACAATACAACTCATAAATAAGCAAGAAAAAAGAAATAGTCTAAAGAAAATCAATAATATAGATAACCATCCCACGACTTGGTAGAGCCAGTACAAGAGATACTATAAATATAACTCAAGTTCTAAAAATAGTCAATATAATCCTATGTCGAAACTAAAGACTAGACATAGATAGATAGAGGAAAATGGGGAAACTCTAACTCCAAAAGCTTACCCTATCTCCAAAATCAATGACAACACGATCGACAAATCAACAATAGCAACTAGTACTTGGATCTGCACTAAAAAGGTACAAAGTGTAGTATGAGTATCAAAACACGGGTACTCAGTTGGCATAATTGGTCGACTGAGCTAAATCATGATATAAATATGATAAAATACAAGATAACATAACTAAGTCAAGGTAAGGAAGCAAACATAAAGTAACTCCAACATCACTGTACACAAATAATTAAATGACAAGAATTATAACATAAAATACATGTAATTATAACTACGAGATTGGGCCCTATAAGCCAATAAATATGGAAAAGAAAATAACCCAACGCAGGCCTCCAAACTCCTTGAGGGTACACCCAAAGATAGTATAACCAGAACCACCATCATTATTAACTCTCAAATCACAACTATAATCTATCCATTTTAGACCACCTTACATAATCCCTACTATTGAACTTGAACCGATCCTTACATAACCAATATCATAAGCATCAATACCATTTATGTCCTATCACCAACATCATAATTAATATCATAGCAAATTTTTGGACTCAAATCAGTAATTATATAATGAATATCATAATTGCCTTTTGGGACTTGAATCGGGTATGATGTCATCAATATCATCATCAATATCCAAACTTGAATTCATAAGTATATGTATATATATCATCGATATTACCCTCAAAGTCATGATCAATAACATAATCAATAGCATAACCAATAATATCAACTCCTAATATCAACCCATCTTAATCATCGAGTGCCCAAATTACCTTTTTTTGGTTTAATTTAGATATTTTATTAATAATCAACAACTGATGGACCAACTCGCCATACAAAGAAAAACCAACCCATTCTTATTCTTGACCCGGACAAATCCCATAATTCATTTAGAAACATATACATAGAATAGGGTTTCTAAAAGCAGTACTAGTTTCCAAATCCTAAACATATCTTCACCTCCTTCATCTTTTTGTCTTCCTTCCTCTTTTCTATGAATCGATCTATAATTGCTTTGAGGGTTCAATCCTGCATCATCTTCAAGGTAAGTGCTGATAATCCATTCTTTGACATCTCTATTGTACCTCATACTCTTTGATTATTGATTTTACTTGTGTTTCAGCTGCATTCTCCAGTAACTAAGATAAAGCATGTAATTTGGTCAGGTAAGATGGATCTAGTCTTCTTCTTAAAGCTGTATTAGCCTAGTAAATTTCCTTTTTCATTTCTTCTATTGTATTTTCCAGATCTACTTTGACTAAAATCTCTTATTTTTCCTTCATAGATATGGTACCGATGATAAAAAGGAGTTGATTGGCCCCACAAATGGTCAGCTTGCCTTCTTCCTATCAGGTGCATGATGCTCCTTCTGCATCAATCCTCTCATGTTGCTGGTACTCCTTCATGGTGACTGTAATAGCTGAGAAATAGTACCTTTACTACTAATTGTTGAGTAGATACTAAATGAAACCTTTTCATTAAAAGTTTCCTTCCCCTCTGTACCCCTTGACTTGTATGATTCTCAGCTATGGACTTTGCCATTTGTCACTATTTAGAATAACTCTACCTCTTCTCTGTAACTGTTGGAAACTTGTAATGATATAATCACCTGCATATATAGCCAAATTTGCTAGATAATCTACCAATTGGTTCCCCTTCTTGTATATGTGCTGATACTGTACTTGTTTATTCTTTATGAATCTGTGGATTTGTTTAACTATGTCTGCTATATTCCATGGACAAGGCCACTCCCCTATTAGTATTTTGCTGCATAAGTAAGGAATCCATCTGAAATATTATCTTATTGTACTGAGAATTTGTACCATGCTTAGCTGCATAGAAAACTACATAAGCTTATGCTTGCATACTACTAACATAATACTGTTGTTCTCCTTTAGTAAATATGATATCTCCCTTCTCATCCCTCAAGCAAAATGCATATGAGCTTCCTCCTTATGCACCTCTAACTGATTCATCTGTGTTACACTTTACCCATCTCTCCTCCGGTGCTTTCCATAATACTTTAACAGCCTTAACTTTTGTTTTTAAGATTCCCATCTCCTTAATTATATTTGGCCGTTCATTTGGAAAATCCAGTTCTGGCTTTCTGACCTCCAATAACATTCTCAGGTTTCTAGTAACATTGTATATTATCCTCAAACTCAAAATGTTCTTGTTTTCATGCTTCTTCCTATTCCTTTTCCTCCACAATTCCCATAGAATAATGCTAGGTATAGCAAAATAGTATGGTTGTTCCCTCCCTTTTACTTGTGTATTCCACGAGCTTAAAATTATTCCTCTCAGTGTCCAAATTACCTCAATATTACCTTAATGAGCATTTTCAAGGCATATAACATACATATAAAGGTTTACAAAAACTACACAAATGTTGGTGTAAGGCGAGTCGAAACCCCACTTTTAAACCTCGACATTCATTGCAAAGCAATTTCTACCCCAATCTGTGCTAAGGTATCTAAATCTACTCTTAGATGTTAACTAAGCCACAATTTAACCCTAAGATAGAAATGTTACCTAAAGCGTGAGAAACTAAGTCATTTATGCCAAAATTATAGTTTTCAAATAGACTAAATAGTCCAACTAACAAAAGTATTACCAGTCATATCACCAACACCTTTAATTTATCCCAAATCTAATAGGATATCATAAACATACTAAGAACTGTCTCAATCTATAATGAGGGTGAAGCCTAGCCTACTTGGAAGTTGAAAAAGCTCAAAGATCCGCTAAATCACAGATTTTACCTTTTGAGAAGTTTCCACAAGGTGCTGTACTATCAAAATTACAATCTACTCATTAAGATGAGAACAATGATACCCTTATTACACTATTGTGCTTTGGATCCAAAATACTCAAAATCCCATGTGGGTCCTATTTATGGAAATCGCATTTCCAAGGCCAATCTAATATTCCCCTATCATCAAGGAGTAATTATCCTACAAAATAGATAAAATCCGAGCTATATTGGCTCTAGAATCACGTCATCAAGTTTTAGGGATTTTAAAGAAGAAATGGGAAAATCTACCTTGAAATTAGAGAAATCTTACCACAAATTCAAAGGAAAATTGCGTAATAATTATTATCCAATATCCCCAAATTACCCCAAAGCTCCAATCCTAAGATCTCTCAATGTTTAGGGTTTAACTCTCTTAGAAATGGATGAAGAAGGGAAAAAATAGACTAAAAGGAGGATATTTATACCCTTCCCAGGTGCTAAGGAGTTGCTATCGCGACCCGACCCTCGCGATCGTGACATATAGTGGCTTCCAGGCGTGTCATTATCATTACAAAATGCACCGCAATCATGACATATGATGACATACCAAAGGTATCAAAATCAACACCCATGGATCGCTGTTAGTGAGTACACCAATACATCTGAGACGTAGAATTTTCCAAGTTTCCGTCAACCCCTTGGGACTTATCCAAAATCCCATATACGCAAATAGGCTATGTTACCCTTTGTCATTTTAGACTCAATGAAGCAATCAACATTTCCATCCCAAGGTTGTTTTGACAAAAAGTGGGTCCCGTACCCAACTTTTTTCTTAAGTTTTGACCAATAGCTCGAATGAGCCCGGATGACTTGGGACCCAAGCAAGGAGCCTATCTAGTCTAAAATCATCATTTCAGAGCTGTTGGAATAGTTTGAATTGATATATGAGGTCATTTGACTAAAGTTTTTTCTCAGTGGTCATTTGGAAATAATGGAGACTTAAAAATAGGGATTTGTCTCTAAAAACCAAAAGAATTGCTCGGTAATCGAACCATAAGTCCCAACAAGTCATAAATGACTGGGGGCAGCTGTAGAAAAGATCTAATGATTAAAATAAGCAAAAATATTAAAAAATGACTTGAAGTGTCATTAAACAAATAACCATAAATTCATCCTCAACAACCAACAAACCTCCAACCAAATCGAGCATGCCTTCAAACTCCAAACCTTACCTTTTCAAATTAAATCATATCCAATATCATCCAAGTCCTTACTACATAATCAAACCACACTAATCTCAAAAGATTGAAGCTGACCCATAGAAAATCTACACGGACTAGCATATGAACCATGCCCAATAGGTTTACCTAAATACCCAAATGGTGATGACTAGTGTTTGCAACCTCTACCAATCCACTAGCTAGTCCAAATGACCCTCAAAATCAATAATGTGAGGAACAATCTCTCAAAAATAAATGATCTACTATGAATATTTCATGGATTATGGTGAAACCATTCTAAGCCAAACTAGTATACATTTCTTCCATTGAGTAGACATACAAAACTTATGAGGGCAACTGAGAAACTAAGGTCAAAAGTAGTAGAAATTGATACAATGTGCCGATGGACCATCCTTCAAGAATTTGGCTAATTTAATCTTTTTGAACTAAAGAAAACTAAGCCTGTGAGCAATGAGTAGGCCTAGTCAACATATAACCAACAGTTTAACCAAAACAAATCTTGAAATTGAGGCTGCAACTAAGCTATGTAATACATAACAAAAATCTCCACATTGACGTTGAACTACTCTATCTTAACTATACAAACCAATATTATTGACGAGTAAGCATCCACATACCAAAATCTTTCACAACTCCCAAGTCGTTAGAGCTGTCAATATGGGTTGGCCCAGCCCATCTGGGCTAGCCCATATGGGCTTTGAGTTTGACGAGCTAGGCTGGGCTGGCCCATCAAAATAATGGGCCAAAAAACACCAAGCCCACAACATTACTCAGTGGCCTGCGGGCCTCGTGGGCCAGCCTATTTTTTAAAAATAATATTTTATAATTTAATCTTAGAATGTTAATAAACATAAATATTACCAGAAAATATTATATAGTGTTAATACTTGTTAATCAAGTCTCCAACACCCTAAAAGAATAATCCTAATAGCAAAATTAAATAACTTTTGACATGATATTCTTTAAACCAAATAAAACTACTAATAAGCAATCTAAATAGTTTCATGTATTTGACTTACGAACTGGCCCATGGGCTACCCAACCCACATTGCTCAAGCCCCACGAGCCACAGGCTTATTCAGGCCAGGCTAAAAATCCCTGTTCTTAAATGGGCTACAAAAATTGAAGCCCAACTCTATCAAATTATAGGTCGGGTCGGGCTGGCCCAACGGGCCTGGTCCATATTAACGGCTCTATAAGCCGTCATTCAAATGAGTCAAAACCATAAGTTTAGTCTACAAGATTTTAGTATGGTCAATACCCAAATCAAGCTTACCTTCATAGAATAAGCATATATCCAATGATTCCTACAAGGGTTAAAGCTGAAATATTGCCAAAGGACACATTCAAAACTAAGAAAAACCACAAGCTAAGGATACGAGTAATAAAATCCACATCTATTAAAGACATATCACATCAGGGCATAACAAAGCACTCACTAAGGCTGCAAAAGTACCAATAGTAGCTAGATCTTGAGTAAGTTAGAAAAATATAATCTTAGCTTGAATCTGGTCAAACCAATACCCAATCAATAAAAATGGACACTCACTCTCAAAAGACACTTACCTTGGTTATCGACAATTTATATACAAATATATATCGCTAAGTAGAAGCACTTTATGAAGTCATACCAGGCAAAAAGTACCAAAATAAGATTGTTTTGAACTTACCCATATAAACAATCCTTAATTCAACTAAACCATGAACCATATCATAGAAAGAACAAAGTACCCAACTCAAAATTGATACCAAGATCAAGTCTACTACCATGAGATAAATAAAAAAATGGAAAACATTAAAATCATAACATTAATAACTACAATATAAGGGGTAGGTGGAACAAAAGTGAAAAATACAACCAATACAATTATAAGATCACACCAAGGCAAAAATGCCAAAAGAAAGGACTTTAACCCAAATGCTACACCCCAAGGAAATCATTATACCAATCTGTTCAATTGACTAATAATAAAAATTATCTACAAGGTTAGTCAGAAATGCGTAAATCTACATGAATGCTTACAAAAATATATATACAAATTCCAAGGCATAAGACCACCAATGGGTTCGAAAACCCTACCTCATCCTATAGGGTTAGTCTCAGCAGGTTATATTGAACCTACTGAAATTGGAGCCATCGTTCCTCCTACTTTACCTCCACAATGTGAATTTTGATATTAAAAATGCCATGATCCAATTATTTAACTTGAAGGGTGTATTTTTGGGATCAGCTAATGATGATGCGAACATGCATCTTTCTAATTTTACCAGGATCTACATATCATATACTATTCTAGGGGTGGATTAAAAGGATTTGAGATTGAGGTTGTTCCTATTTTCATTGATAAGTGAAGCATCACTATGGTTAGGGGAACTTCCAAGAGCCTCAATCACTACATGTCATGAGTTGCATAAATAGTTTATGAACAATTTTTTCCCTCCTACAAGGATGGTGCTGTAGAAAGATAAAATTTATAACTTTAGATAGTTACCTACAGAATCTTTGTATGAGGCATGGTTTAGATTCAAGAAGAAGCTAAGCATGGTACCTAATCACAGAATCAGAGGATCAAATTTTTGAAAATCTTCTATAGATCATTGAATGTCAGTTTGAGAGAAATGACAAATATAATTTCAAGAGGTGAATTCATGCGTCATCGATGGGATGGTGCACAAGATATGTTGGATGATATTTCAGTAACTAATAGAGGTTGGCATACTAGAGATATAGAATATGATATAGGTACATATACTATTGGAGTGACCAATAATTATGGAGCTAGTCATGATTTGGTAGCACAATTTCATACTGATATTGGGTATCTTACAAAATAATTTGCAATAATAAGTACTGAGAAAGTGAATACAGTTGCAGCATAGGGATCTACTTCTAGAGATTTTGAGATTGAATCTAAAGAGGAAGCAAAGTTTCTTTATTATAGGTTGGTGGAGTTCCGAGGCCAAGGGAAAAGGAATCAAGGTTAGAACTATTATAATGATAGATACAAAGATAGAAGTAGAGAGATTTATGGTGATTGGTAGTAGAAAGATGACTATAAGGAGAAGAGTGACAAGTATGTTCCACCAGGTAATCATAATTCAGAATCCAAAATGAAGGCGATGTTGTCAAAATTAGTCATAGGGCAAGAAATTCAAGAGAGCTGTCTTAAGGATATTAAGGTAGACCTTTCAGGGCTAAACCAGAAAGTTGAGTCACATGCTACAATATGAGCTAGTAGACAATATTCATCATTGCAGTGCTGTATCTACTAGATCATTGGTGGTGGAGAAGGAGGATCCTGGTGTTTTCGCTATACCTTGAACTATTAGATCTTGCAACTTCGCTCATGCATTATGTGATTTGGGTGCTATCATCAACCTCATGCCATTTGTAGTGTTTAAATAGTTGGGGTTGGGGGCTCCCCAACCAACCACCATTAGATTAGTATTAGCAGATATGACTATGAAAAAGTAGTTGGTATTTTATATGATGTATTGGTAAAGGTGGCTTTTTTTTAATCTTTTATGCAAATTTTGTGATATTGGACTGTGAAGTGGACTTTCAAGTCTCAATTATTTTGGGAAGACGATTCTTGACTATAGGAAGGATATTGATTGAATTAGATCTAGGATATCTAATGGAGAGACTCAATGATAAACATGTGGTATTCAATGTATGCAAATCTATAAAGCAGACTGATGAGTTAAGAGTTGTATTCATGATTGATGTGTATGATGATAAAATAGATTCATTCTATGATTTGATTCTGTTACTCTTTGAGATGATGGGTTTGATGCTGCTGTTCCTATTAAAGAGAGGTTGGGTGTTGAAGTACTAGCAGTCATGATCATAAACGTTAACAGTAATGGCAATGAGGAGTATGATGAGATAGTATATGCACTTTATAGAAGTGGTTCTTACACTTATGCACCAAAGAAACTTGATTTGGATTTGAAAAATATAACTACTCCACCTACTCGCCCATCCATTGATGAGCTACCCTTCTTAGAGTTGAAGGATCTTCCTTCTCATTTGTGATATGCATTTTTGTTGGCCAAAAACACTTTATTGATTTGCATTTGATTTGATTGTCTCAAAAGTAGAAGTATTGTTATCAGTATTACAGAGATTCAATAGGGCCATTGTAGATATTTTGGAAATCTCACCGGGTTTGTGTACTCATAAAATTCAACTTGAACCAGAGTGTATTCTAAGTATAGAATATCACCATCGACTCAATCCTCTTATGCAAAAGGTAGTGAAGAAAGAGATAATCAAGTGGTTAAATACTGGTGTAGTGTATCCCATTACTGATAGCAAGTGGGTCAGTCCGGTACAATATGTTTTGAAGAAAGATAGTATTACTGTGTACCTAATGAGAAGAATGAGCTAGTGCCGATGAGGCTAGTCATAGGGTGGAGAGTATACATGGATTACAGAAAATTAAATGTATGAACTTAGAAGGACTATTTTCCCATGCCCTTCATGGACCAGATGTTAGACAGGTTTACGGTCAGAGGATGGTACTATTTTCTTGATGGGTATTTAGGCTACAATCATATCACTATTGCACCTGAAGACCAAGAGAAGATTACCTTTACTTGTCCTTTTGGGACTTTTGCATCCAGACGTATTCCATTCGGCTATGTAATACTCCAGCCATATTTTAGATATGTATGATGTCCATCTTCTCTGACATGGTAGATGACACCATCTAAGTGTTTATGTATGCTTTTTCAGTTGTTGGTGATTCTTTTGATGACTACCTCACTTGGAAAATGATCTTAAAAAGTGTAAAGAATGCAACTTGGTACTTAATTAGGAACAGTGCCATTTTATGGTCAAATAAGGTATTGTTCTTGGGCTCAATATTTCAAAAAGGAGCATAGAGGTTGATAGAGCTAAAATAGAGGTGATTGAGAAAATACCTCCACCAATTTCTGTGAAGGGAATTCAGAGCTTTTTAGGGCATGCAGGTTTTATAGGCATTTTATAAAGGATTTCTCAAATATTGCCAATCTTCTTTGCAAGCTTCTTGAGAAAGAGGTAAAATTTATTTTGATAATGCATGTATGAAGGCTTTTGAGAGCCTAAAAGAGAAGTTGGTTTCGACTCCAATCATTGTGTCTCCTGATTGGTCCTTGCCTTTTGAGGTTATGTGTGATGCAACTGGAGTATCTTTAGATGCTATCCTAGGCCAAAGAAAAAAAATATTCTCCATCCCATCTTTTAAGCTAGCAAAGCATTGCACCTTGCTAAAAAAAACTACACAGTGATTGAACAAGAGTTATTATACTAGTGGTTTTTGCTTTTGAGAAAGTTTGGTCTTACTTGATTGGGATGAAGGTAGTTTTGCATACTGATCATGCAATATTATGGTACTTGATAGCAAAGAAAGATGCAAAACCTAGATTTATTATGTGGGTGCTATTGTTGAAAGAATTTGATTTTGAAGTTAAGGACAGTAAGGGCATTAAAAACCAAGTTGCAGATCATCTGTCTAGACTTAAAGAGGAAGCTTTGAAGAAAGTAGAAGATGGGCTTAAAATTAATGACGGTTTTCCTGATGAGCAGTTATTGGCAACTTCCTAAGATCTAATTCCATAGTTTCCCCACTATGCAAATTATCTATCCAGTGATCTACCCCCAGAAGATTTTTTCTTTCAGCAAAGAATGAAATTTATGCATGAGGTAAGGAAATTTTTCTGGGATGAGCTATATCTATTTAGAATATATGCGGATAGGATTACTCGTATATGTATACCTGAGGTAGAGATGATGAGTATTCTTGAGGCTTGTCATACTTCGCCATTTGGGGGTCATCATGGAGGAACTCACACAACCCACAAAATCTTGCAATATGGGTATTATTAGCCAATAATCTACAAATATACACATGATTTTAATTCTGCTTGTAATCAATATCAACGACAAGGTAATATCTCTAGATGCCATGTACTTTCTATAACTCCTATTTTAGAATTGCAATTGTTTAATGTATAGGGTATAGATTTCACGGGACCTTTTGTGAGTTTATTTGGCATGAAGTATATACTTATTTCTATGGATTCTTTATCCAAATGTATGGAAGAAGTTGTGCTCCCCAACAATGAAGCACGTAGTGTCACTACATTTTTGAAAAAGCACATCTTTTATCAATTTGGCACCCCACGTGCTATCAATAGTGATGGTGGGTCACATTTTTGTAATTATCTATTCAAAAGTCTGCTTGAGAAATATGGAGTGAAACACAAGGTGGCAACACCTTATCATCCGTAGACTAGTGGACAAGTTGAAGTGCTCAACAGAGAAATCAAGTCCATCTTGGCAAAGACAGTGAATGCCAATAGGACTTATTGGTCACAAAAATTAGACAATGTATTATGGGCTTACCGAGCAATATTCAAGACTCTAATTAGTGCTTTACCTTATCAGCTAGTGTATGGTAAGGCTTGTCATTTACTTGTTGATCTTGAACATAAAGCATTATGGACCTTAAAAAAGCTTAGTTTTGAGTGTCAAGATACAACAAAGTTAAGATTGAATAACATAAATGATTGGATGAATTAGAACTCCGAGCGTATGAAATTTCTACACTTTACAAAGAAAACAAGAAGCGATATCATGATCGCAAGATTGAGAAAAGGATTTTCAAAAAAGGTAACCAGGTATTGCTCTACAACTCAAGACTTTGCTTGTTTCTAGGTAAGTTGAAGTCTAGATGGTATGGTCCCTTTACTGTGTTAAGAGTGTTCCCATATGGTGCTTTGGAGTTGAAGAGGGATGGTGAATCCCCGTTCAAGGTAAATAGGCAAAGAGTAAAGCACTACATGGATATCACTAAGGAAATAAATGTGATTTTTGAATTGGACCTTGGTGAAGTCTGAGTAGCCAAGGTAATTACATCGTGCCGCAACCTTAAATCAAGCGCTGCATGGGAGGCAACCCATGAGGCTAGTTGGTAAAATCTAAGTACCTAACTTAGTCATGTCGTGCCGCAATATTAAATCAAATGCTTCTTGGGAGGCAACCCATGTTTTGTACTTATTTTCTTATAGGGTAATATGTGTTTTTAGTGTGTAGGTCTAAAGATTGTTGAAAAGATCCAAACAAGTTCAAGAAAGTTAGGTCATACGAACTCTTCACGAGTTGTATCTTAAGGGTACAACTCGTGAGTAAGAGATGTAAGGACTTGGGAGATTATGAAGACTCAGGTAAAAGTTTCTGGTGTCTTTACGACTCTCAGAACGAGTTGTCCCCTCAAGGTACGACTCATCACATTGAGTCGTATCCACCCTAGAACCCAGGTAAGGTTCCAGGTCTTTATGAGTAAAGAAAAAGACCCGTAAACCTGGGTACGAGTTGTACATATGACTCACACTAAAACTTACTAGGGCAGGGGTCGCGGGTCAACCCGACCCAACTCATCTAATTTAAACAAAAAGAGCACCCAAAGATGGCTATCCGATACCCGAAAATTAACCCACCTCCATATTTTGTTGAATTTTGAGCTTCCAACACAAAATCAATCACAAACACTTTGAACTAGTTACAAAATTGTTCAAATCCCTTGCATTGCACGAATTGGGTACAAATTTGGGGAAAAATCTTGAAAACTCAAGTAACCTACAACTTCACTAAATCAAGTAATTGTTTTGAACTTAAATTCATTATATCTTAAGTGAAATTGCAAAAGTAAGATTTCTTGAAATCGCTTTGAATTGAATTTACTTAGTTCTTACAATTTAGAACACTAGTTCTTAGATTTGGGTTGAAAATGGAAGTGGGGGAGAATTTTGATATTTTTATGTTGAACCTGTGCATTTTTTATTGATATGGGGCTGGTAATGCTTTACAATGTTAAGGGTAGTTTGGGAAATACATATTAGAGTCAACTTAGAAATTGAACTTTTATGTTGCAGTGGATACAAGACCCCTTACTACTCATACCCACAATTAACAAGTCTTAACTAGACTCGTACCCACTGAGATAATAGAAGACCAATCGAGTGTAGATTTTGGTATGGGTATGACTTGCTTATATGAGTCGTATCCAACCCATACAACTCATACAAACAAGTCCTAAGGACCTGGGTAGATATCATATATTAGAGGATTATTTCTGGACTGCTTATGTCTATTGGTAATGAGTTGTACCTTGTCTGTATGACTTGTTAGGAGGACTCATAAGAAATCTAGTGATCAATTATCTATACACTATTTAGCATACGACTCGTCCATATGAGTCATACCTATTCAATACAACTCTTACTCCCCAGTTGTACCTTGCACAGAACCAGCTTACTGACAATTATTTTCTTATTTTTCTTTTCTTTTATTTATTTAATTATTAATAAGTGTTTGTACCTAGGTACCATGCCTCCTAAAGGTGTATCATCTTCCAAGTAAGCGGTTAATAAGGGAAACAAGAAGGATCCGTTTTTAAGTTCCAAATACACAGAGTCATCCAGTAGTAGTGGTGATCTAGTTGAGATTCTAGTGAAGAGACATGATCCTAGAGGCAAAACACCTACTCAGGGAAAGAAAATAGTAAACACACAGGACACACCTCCATGGGGGCCAAGGATAAAGATCCCAAGTACCTCCTCTCCTCACTCACCTCTACCTTCAGAGGCAGAAAATGTTAAATCCAGCTCTAAAGAAGTAAGTTCTAATAAGGTTAATGCTGCAGAAGATGTTGATGTGCCTCTGATTGCTGTACAACACCCTATAATAGCCCTTACATCTTCTCTGGTGCCCACTATTAAATGGTGGGGGTACTAAAATATACAGACTACCTATAATGATGGCTTGAGCAGACTCTGAAATGAAAAAATCAAAAGGAACCTGTACCTCGAGAGATGATTGACAACTATTGGGATGGTTGAGTTACCCAAGTTTGAGGAGTAGTTCAAGTAGTATGGTTTTAAGTGGATGACCAGAGCACCAGGCAGGTACAGCCCCACACTAGTGCAGGAGTTTTATGGGGCATACAAAGGGGAGCTGCAACAATAGTATCCACAGGGCCAGCTGTAAAGAGGTGGTGACCCCATTGCCTTATTATTCATTCGGGAAGTGTGGGTCAACATATTCCCACACACTATTTCCATATTCTTGTATGAATCGGATTATTAGCCTCTGGTATACGTTAGTGAAATGGATTACCTTCTGGAGGAGATGCGAAAGATTACTTAAAAATAAATAGGGTCGAATGAGAAGATAGGTTACTTCAGATGGATTGTTGGGCATACAACATCGAACAATGAGAATGCAGTGTGGGTAGTTGGTGGCCCAGGTGTGACATCACAAAATATCTAAAAGAATATGCTCAACTTTGAGGCTAAGGCAATGTGGAAACTTACCCGACACAGGTTATATCCCACTACTGGGGACAACATGTTGAGTCCAGTCCGAACATCTTTGATAGCTGAATTCATAGATGGCTATGAGTTTAATGTAGGAAAGTTTTTAGCTTGGGACATAAGGGATTGAGTTTTAGGTGGTTAGAAGTTGCTGCTAGCATACCCGTGCATGGTTATGCAAATATGTTTGGCTGTAGGGGTGCAGGAACTCTCAGGTATTAATGAGATGATAGAGGCCATGAACACCACGGATCGAGAGCTGATCGAAGGTACATCAAACCTATTGGCCAGACAGGTGAGGCATGGAGCAAATATGCTTGTGGATATGTATATATAGAGTGGTTAGACTGAGACTATTGATGTTACTGAGGTGGGTAGACAGGTTAAGACCGCATAGACTTCGAACGTAGTGGGTACATCTAATGCCCTACCTCCAGTGCAGTCTGTACCACCTCGCTCGAGAGGTATGATATTTGGGTTTATTATGATTTCACAGGCCATATGGATCAAGGCAATGATGAGATTGGGCAAATTATAGGCTAAGGTAAGAAACACAAAAGAGGGTGTAAAGCCCTGGGTTGATACTCAATTGGCAAACTAGGGTAAAAGGGTGCAGCTGAGACTAGATGCATTTGAGCTGATGATGGACCAACAGTTGAGTTATGGACAAACTCCAGATATTAAGAAGGTGAAAAACAAAAAATATGAGATCAAGAGGATGGTTATGAGTTGTATGCTTGACTGAGTATCTAAAAGCTCGAAGTCATGACTGTTGTGCTCGAGGTCCATGTTGATAACATTTGGGATGTTCCCAACCCGGTTGAGGAGACCAAAAAAGAAAGAAGAGGAAAGAAAAATAGGAAACATGCTGAGACAGAGGCTATAAAGGAAGCTACTGAAGATAGCTTACAGAGTGAGCATGACCAATAGGTGAGGGTCCAGGAGATGGCTGCTGGAGTCGGTGATTTAAGATCGACAGTTATTAATGTTGAGAGATACGGTGATGCAGACTCTCCAAGTGATTGACCATTGAGTACATCAACTACCACTGATGCCAATATTGCTGACTCAGTCCTGGTAATTGATGGGAATCATGATGATGTTAATGGGACTCGAGTTGAGGGCATGCGTGCTAATGATGTATGAGATGATGGCTTGAGTGCCCAGGTATGTTACCGATCCCTTGTAATTTATTTTTACATGCATTGGGGATAGTTGATAATCTTTAAGTTTGGGGTGGGGGTTTACCAAAGATCGCCATGGGTTATACTTTCCATGTTTCAAAGACCGTGGCCACAATCTAAAAAATTTGAAGAACTGACATATTTTGTGTTTTCACTTTGAGTTGTTTTTTTGTATTGGGTGCTGGGAATAGATGAAATAAGAGGAGAATTTGTATCTGTGGAAGTTGAGTGTTTTAAATGATTATACTTTTAAATTTGAGACCCCTCCTAAATTTTTTTGTATTTTTGTTTAAGCTGTGTGAACGTGTATGTGGGTGAGACGATCGTGAATCTGATAATGTCATTAGGATTAGGAATATAATAACTAGGGTAAAATTTTGCATAGCTGGATAGGTAGTGCTTAGCAATGTTAACCTGTGTGAGTGTATGTGAGGCTCTACTGAGTTCCCAGTGTATCAAAATCTAGAACTTTCCCAATTGATTTTACCTAGGTTTAGGATAGTCGAGTAGGAGGTGATAATAGTCCATTTTTGTTGTAAGTTCACTTGAGCCTAAATGCCCACCAAAATAAATCATGAATCCCTTTGATCCAAATATTTGAGCCTTAATTGACTGAATTTTTTGTTTACACCAATTCCATATTTTCATTTCTACAATGAACTTGTATTGGCCCTGGTCCTCCTTGGATACTATGCACCTCGACTAGGAAAATCACCTAAGTTGAGGGTGGCTATAATAGTGGTGCATCGAAAAAACAAGTGTGAAGAAAGACGTCTGAAAGAAAAAAATGAATGAAAAAGGACAGGTGCGGTACAAATAAAAGAAAATAAAAGAAAAAGAAAATTACTAGAAAAGAAAAAGAAAGTGAGAAAAATAAAACCACACCTGGTTTAACATGAAATGTTTTTGAAATAAAAAAGGGAGATATAGGGGAGGAAATAAAAGAGAAGAAAAGTGGAAAATGAGTCGACTAGAAAATAGTAGTGTCAAGGAGGTTTAGTCCCTAAAAATCCCCCCCCCCCCAAAAGATACCATACCATCCCCTAACCTATGTTACAAGCCGAATAAAGTCCTTTAGTGATCCTACCTCGACTGACCAAAAATTTAGGAAGAGAGCATAAGGGCAAGCCGATGGTATTCTGTATACACCGGTGTTACTTATGCGTGTGAAAGAGAGAGTATTTTTCTGTATCCTTGAAAAATTAATTGTTTCATATTGAGTAAAATAGGGATTTATTTGATTATGAGCGCTCATGGGATACATTGTTAGATTACTAGACTGTTCGGCAAATGTGATTTGTATATGCCTAGCTGTCTATTACTAATGTAATGCCATCGTTGGATTCCTTTTTGTCATTCCACGTACCAAATCATATACACAATTGTTTCTTGAAAAGTTGAAATTATAAGAGGGAATAAAAGTGTTGAAAATTGAATTGAATGTTCACTGCCATAGGTATCTTAGGATCTTCTGTTTAAGCATCGTTTTGTTTTATGATAGTTTTGATTTTTGTTTTGCCCAAGGACATGCAAACTTCTAAGTTGAGGGTGTTGATATATCATGGAAACACGATACTTTCGATGCTTAAAACCATAAAATTATGCTTGAACTTAGGTCATTTTAATGGATATGATGTGTTTTTGTGGTTATTGCAGGTAAAACAGGTCAATATAAGTGTTGGACTGAAACTGGAAGAAAAAGACTTGAAAGGATCAAAGTGCAGAAGGTATGAGTCTCCTCATGAGTCATTAACACCTCATACAATTTAGAGGTTGACTCTTAAGCACAACAAAAACCAAGGCCAGGAATAAAAACCAAGTATAGAGAAGATACGACTGAGACTATGAGTTGTAAGATGAGGGTACGAGCCGTATCATGAAGTCGTACATAGAGGTGAACCCAAGGATGCAAATCAAAGTTGAAGTCTTAATAGAATACAAGTCAAAAGTCTGAGTATGACTCGTATGGACAAGACGTTAGCATACCAGTGTCCAAAGAGTGAAAAGAAGAAGTCCCAGATGGAGGCAAGTGAAGGCCATGAGTCGTATTGGTCAAGGTACAACTCTTGAGCACAAGTCGTAAGAAGAACAAAAAGTTGAAACCTGGAAGATCAAACACTAGAGTGGATACGAAAGGTATAATATGATTCGTAAGAAGACAGTATGAGTGGACGGGCGGGTTGTACCCTATTCCGACATAAATTTTCCTTTTCCATTTTTATTAGGATTTCTAGGTTATTTTGAGATACTATAAATACCCTAGGGTTTATATTTTATTAGGTTACGTACTCTGACAATAATTTTAATACTTTATAATTATTCTTGAGATTTTGGGTTTTTATTCAATTGAAGACTCGGGATTTTATTCATCTTATTCTTATGCGATTAATTACATGTTTTCTTCATTGATAATCATGGATTCTTGCATGAACATGAGCGACTAATTTCCATGACTAGGGTTGTGGGAACCCTGGAGGATTAACTTCGTAAAGAAAGTGGGAGATTCATCTATTCTAGGGTTTATGTACGTATCTTAATCTTCTTCACAATAATTGACCTCAGAGCTACTGCAGAAGCTTGGGGATAGCTAGTATTTGCGAACGTCCCCACAAGGGAGTTTGTGATTAGGAAAAGAGGATTAAGACAGTAATTTGAGATTCACTTCCAACTTATTATTATTCCATCATCTCATCTTATCACCTGAGACTCAAAAGGTGAAAGTGAACTGAAGTCATAAACAAGGAGCAATAAGGCGACGCCCTGAGACTCACAAGGTAAAAAACGAGATTTATTAACACTTCAAAAGATGATTGATAATACATATCTCGTCGACTTTACATGTAGAGCAAAAAAATAGGTGTATTGAACACTAGAAATTTACGAAAGTGAGAAGCTAGGGGGAACACAAGTCAAGTGTTCATCTCCTATTGTTTACAACTCAAAGCATTCAAGATTCGGTTACTAGTTACTGATAATTCCAAATTTCCCCATTTACTTTCCACATGGCTTGTGAATTACATCAAGTTAAGTAATTAGTCAACGTCTTCTCTATGGGATCGACCCTAACCTAGTTGGGTTACTATATTTGGCATCAACCACAACATACGTTTTTTGGAGTTTAATTTTGTGCGACCTCAGGGAGACCTACACCTCCTACTATACAAGGCCTCAAAACTAAAGTGGTAACTATTATTATACGCAAACTCTAAAAGAGGAAAATGATCAACCCAACTACCACCATAGTCAATTAAATAAGATCTAATCATGTCTTCCAGTGTCTGAGTAGTCCTTTCCACTTGCCCATCCAATTATGGGTGGAAAGCAGTACTAAGGCTCACCTTAGTTCTCAAACCTCTCTGAAATGAACAACAAAAGTATGATGAGAACTGAGTACCATGATCCGACATGATAAAAATGGCGCCCATGCAACTTCACAATCTTTTGGAGGAATAACTTTGCATAGTCTTCTATCAAAAAATTAGTTCTCACTGGCAAGAAGTGAGAGACTTAGTCATCTTATCCACTGGCAAGAAGTGAGAGACTTAGTCATCCTATCCGCAATGACCCAAATCAAATCAAACTAACTCTAAAACTGAGAAAGGACGATAATGAAGTCAATATTAATTACTTCCCACTTCCATACAGGCAACTCAATGTCTTGATACAACCCTCCAGGTCTCAAGGGCTCAATCTTCACTTGTTGACACACCATGCATTTATCCACAAAACTAGCCACATCTCACTTCATATTATTCCATAAATAAATATCCTTAAGATCATGATACATTTTTGTCGAACCAGGATGAATGACATAGCGTGACTCATGAGCCTCAACCAAGACTCTCTCTCTCAACCCCTTTACATCGGAAACACATAATCTGCCTTGGTACCTCAAGGTTCCATCGCCACTAATCTCAAAAGCTAAAACCTTTACTGTCCCACATCTCTTTTAATCTTTATTAGGATAGGACCCAACACCTGTTTCTCCTTTATTTTAGCAACAAGAGAGGACTACGCCACCTTTTACACAAACGCACCACCATTCTTAGAGTCCAAGAGATGAACTCCAAGGTTAGCTAAACTGTGAATATCTTTCACCAATTCCTACTTATCCTCATCCATATGAGCTAGAACTGATAAGAGCATTAACAACTATATTAGCTTTACCTGGGTGGTAATGGAGACTCATGTTGTAGTCCTTTAGCAACTCAAGACACCTTCTCAGCCTGAGATTCAACTCCTTCTAGGAGGACACATATTGTAGTATCTTATGAACTGAAAAGCTATCTATATGGACTCCATATAAATAGTGACGTCAAATTTTCAATGAGAATAACACAACCAACAACTCCAAGTCATGAGTCAAATAATTTCTCTCATGAACTTTTAACTGCCTAGAAGCATAGGCCACCATCCTACCATGCTACATCAACGTCCCACACATAACACATCGTAATAAACCATGAACCCATTATTACCCTCAGGCAGGGTTAAAACTGGAGCTGAAGTCAACTTATCTTTCGGCTTTCCAAAATTACCCTTACAAGTATTAGATCACAAGAAATTCACCTTCTTCTGGGTCAACTTAGTTATCAAGGCAGCTAT
The DNA here is from genome assembly GCA_030864225.1 of Capsicum baccatum var. pendulum. Lineage (NCBI taxonomy): Eukaryota > Viridiplantae > Streptophyta > Magnoliopsida > Solanales > Solanaceae > Capsicum > Capsicum baccatum. The sequence goes on from CM061557.1 coordinate 131,750,394, forward strand.
AGTCAAGAAATACTCCACAAATATCCTATAGTAATTGGTTAAACCCAAGAAGATTCGAATATCGATTGGAGTCATAGGCCTAGTCCACTTCTTAACCGCTGTAACTTTTTATGGATCCACTATGATCCCTTTACTAGAAATGACATGACCCAGAAAAGTAACAACTTTTAACTTGAACTTGTACTTTAAAAATGTAGCATATAAATGCTGATCTTTCAAGGTTTGCAACACGATATGGAGGTGATCGACATGATCCATCTCACTCTTGGAATACACCAAAATATCATCTATAATACGTTAACAAACAAATCTAGAAAATGATAGAAAACTCTATTAATTAAGTCTATGAACGCCGCCGGTGCATTAGTCAAACAAAAAGACATGTTGAAGAACTTATAATGACCATACCGTGTCCAGAAGGCAGACTTAGGGATATACACCTCCATAATCTTTAGCTGATGATAGCCAGACCGAAGATCATTCTTTGAAAAGAACTTAGCACCCTGAAGCCGAGCAAAGAGATCAATAATCCTCAAAAATGGATACTTGTTCTTCACGATTGCTTTATTTAGTTGGTGGTAATCAATACATATTCGAATTGGAACTATCCTTCTTATACATAAACAAAATAAAAGGACCCCACAGAGAGATACTAAGATGGATAAAACCCTTGTTAAGAAGATCTTTCAATTGCTCCTTAAGTTCATTTAACTTAGCCGGAGCCATTCTATAAGGAGGAATAGAGATAAGACGAGTGTCCAAAATAAGGTCAATCCCAAAGTCAATTTCTCTATCGAGAGGGACACCAGGAAGATCATCAGGGAAGACCTCAAGAAATTCATTTACTATAGGAACGAAAGAAAATGAAGGACTCTCTAAGCTAGAATCTTTTACCCAAACCAAATGATAAAGACATCCTTTAAAAATCAACTTCTGGGCTCTAAGATCCGATAAGAATCTTCTCTTAGTCGCTAGAGAACCCCCTTCCCACTCAATAATTGGCTCATTGAGAATTTAAAAATGACCTTATGAGTTTGACAATCTAAGGAGGCTAATGACGAATGCAACTAACCCATCCCTAATATGAATTCAAAATCAACTATATCTAACTCTATCAAATCTACCAGAGTTTCTCTGCCACTAATAGATCCATACAACCCCTATAGATTCTTTTAGCAACCATAGAGTCACCTACCGGGGTAGAAATAGAAAAGGGATCAGGGATACACTCGGGACCTAAACCAAAATGCACAACCACAAATGGGGTCATATAAGAAAGAGTAGACCCTAGATCAAGCAAGTAATACATATCATGAGAAAGGATTCGTAACATACCCGTGAAAACATAAAGAGATGCTCCAAATTCTTAGCTAGTAGCAAGAGCATACAAGTGATTCTGGCCAGTGCTGGTACCAGAAGTAGAAGCAACACCCTTTGGTACAGGAGCTGACAAAGTGGAAACAAGAATCTTATTTGCCCTAGAAGCAACCTTAGGAGGACAATCCCTCTATAAATGACTAATCTGACCACATTTAAAACACCTATTTCCCTCTCTTCACAAAAACCACAGTACACCTACCCACAGAATCTACAACAAGGATACGATGGAGCTGACAGAGCCTTACTAGTCTGAGATAGGGCACCCTATACCATAATGGTACTATCATAATGTGAACAACGACTACCCAACGACTACGCGTAAGATGAACTATCCATAGAGTAGAAACCAAAACTCCCCCATTTTTTCTTAGACCACTTTCTACTATCTCTACTACTCTGCTACTGACCTTCATCTAATTAGAAAATCTAAACTTCTTACTCTGCCTTTCCCCTATCTCTGCTTTTCTTTCTTAACTTACTACATATATATAACCAATCCAGAGAGGTCCATATCCCTTTTTAACAAGGCATCCTTACTGTCTAGAATCAATTCACGTGATGACCCAGAACAAATTTTCTCATTCTAGCCCTCATGCTAGATAATAACTTAGGAGCATATCGAGATAAATGATGGAATTTCAAGTCATACTCCTTGATCGTCATCTAGTACTCAGAATGCTATACGGTTCTCATGACCTCTAAGGACCACAATCTAACCCACGACTTATATCTATACCTGTATACTGCATAAAATATTTTATAATGCAGAAATATGAACTCAAATGCTATAATGTTCAATACAGAACATGATCTGAATGATATGACATCTGTGTGGGTCTGGAACATGATAGTCTAGAAAGCCTCTAACTGACTGAACTGTCTGAGTAAGGAGTTGATAGGATATATCCCCAACTAAATCCAACTAATAAACTGATTAATGAGATAATAGAGAAAATAATCACGTCCTCAAAAGATGAGGACTCACTTCTAACTCTGTCTGTGGATATCTGGAATTTACTATTGCTTTGGAGCTTGTGTCTCTAATCCTATGGTATAGGACACCATAGCACAAATGCATCAGTAGTTTGAATATACCGATATGCATATTAGGTAGGCTGAATGCATGGGGTTCATATGCATGAACAATAATAATAACTGACTAACTATCATGAGCATGAGAATACATACATGAGATATAAAAACTGACACTAATATTGTGATTACATGATTACTGAATCTGAATATAACTGATAACATGAGTGACTGTATATGATGGTCCTGAATCTGATGGAACTATCTGAGTTTCGTACTGTATCTGAGTTGACTGTATCTAACAGTCTTAAAATATGAAGAACTATCTGAGTTCTATTGTTGAGACTGATTGACTATATCTGACTTTCTTGATTCTGTAACATAAAACTGTGGGAAGTAGTTATCTAACCGACATGCCCCTGATACGCCATTATGTCTGAGTTGGGGTCTAACCTATAACTCTAATTGGAAGGGTGTCAATACCACACCACCGGTAAGGATAAGATGTGGGCGACCCTTATTTGATAATGTCCCCTATATGAGAATGGTAGGGCCCTTATATGAGAGTGCTTATCCACCTTATCAACCCTTATTGGACAGTGTTAATGTCTCAACCTATACTAGCTACATAGTTCTAGAACGCAAGGATGACTTCTAAGAATCACACCCTCATCTGATAGTGTGTGTTCCTATCCTTGGGTTCACTTGATGCTAATTCCTACTCCCATCTGAATAGACTCTGAGCATGATTTACTGAACTGAACATGGGCTGAGTTACTAAATTCTATTGACTGACGGAATACTACTGATATCTGACAACTGACTGAGTTCATAAGATCATGGAGATTTCCTGAGTCATAAGACTGTCTGAAGTCTAAGGATCATAGCTTGACTGAGAGTATCGTGAAAACATGACATGGCTCTAGGCATACAGCTAATGTTTCGGGTACGAGTATCTCCAGGACTCGATGGAAGGAAACTGACCAAGCATAACTTACTTAAATATATAACTAACATCATAATCCATAATACATTTATAGAAGCATTTCATCAAAACATATGATAGGCATAACTTGTACATACATGGGGATTTCATGGTATCATGCTAGTTAGGCACTTTTCCTTCATCTAAGCATTTAATCAAACATATTTTAGGCATCATAAATGTAAACATCATTGTACAATAATTAAACATCATGGTTTAATTCTAATTTCATCATTAAAAGGTTTAGTCATAAGTTTGCATAAATCTATATCTATAATAATTTAACCCACATAGAATTTATCACCCAACATAGAGTAGAATTCAATTTCTTATTATCCACATGGACAAGAGCATCACAATCATGAAGTTCATAAGAAAATCCATAAACTTGAATTTAGAAAAGGGATTCTTGGGCTTCATGGATGAAAGGAGTCCATGAATGAATACTATGCATACCTTAGTTCATGATTTTGTGAAGATTGACGGTGAAACATTCTTAGAATTGGATCTTCTATGAAAACCCTAGCTTATTCTTAAGAGGTTTTTGAGAGAAGAGAGTGTATTTTGGGTTAAAAATGGTTGAATCACATGTTAAAGGGCTTAAATAGGGGTGGGAAGTTGACCCTTTTAACCCTGGACGCGTTATTTAATTTCAGTAAAATTTTCTCAAACTGAACCCCTGGTGTGACACGGTGCCATGTCACTGGAATTTGACAATTGGGAAACTAAGGGATGGCGCGATGCAGAACCATCGCGTTTCTCCTTCTTTTGCGACCTGGAACTTTGGTGTGACGCGGATAAAATCACTCTAAGACACTGAAAAAGGACAATTCTAAATTTGGGCCCTGGCGCGACGCGCCATAATCGCGAACTCCTACTAGAATTTGACAAATGCCATTTCCTCTTGTGGTGCGGCGTGCCACTGACTAATATGGCGCTGTTTTATGATGGGAACTTGAAATAGTCATAACTTTTGACCCAGTTATCGGATTTGGGCGAATCTTATATTGATGGAAAGCTTATTGAATTTCCCACATGACAAAAAATGAAAATCTTGAAAATTCCTTATGGAATAACCATAATTCAATTTAGAAGCTAATACTAGATATTATTGAGATGAAATTAGCTAGGAAAAAGTATGAGGTATTACAGAAGCAGACTTGAAAAGCATTAGAGAAATCATCTCACTTTATGGATTCAACATCATCTCCCATAGTCTATTTCCATTCCTCATACCATTGGTATGCTATATCTTTCAGTTGATATGCAACAAATTCTACACCCTCCACATTAGAAGCATGCATCACATGAAAGATCTTTTCCATATCATCAATAATATTTTGAGGATCTTTCTTAACTTTAGAACTAGTGAATACATGAGGACTCAACCTCATGAATTGGATAACTCAAGTAGCCTTAGAAGATGGAGTAAAAAAAGCTACATAATCAGACTGAAAAGCTACTAACTTAGCTAACAAATAAATATACTGACAAAATTTTGCATTTGACATATCAACCGGAGGAGCTTGAGGATGAGTAGAGGGGACAGTGGAACTCCAGAAGGGCAATCAGGAACTAGACCCCTAGACTGGGTCTATACCTCATAAGCAGGGTGTGTCCCTTCAGCATTATCCTCAAGTGGGACCAAGAAGTTTCCAAAAGCTTCAGATTGTCTAGGAGGCGTGATCTGAAATGTGAGCAAACAGTAATTAGAGGGGATTCAAGACCTTAGACTCTATAGATTAAAATAGAATAAAAAGAAAGGAAAACGTTCCTAAATGTCTCGTAGCTTCTCCCTTATAAGTGTGGTGGCTACACACCCATAAAAGAGACTCTACTTGACACAGCTTTATGGGATACCCAATTGACTATGAACCTAGGCTCTAATACCACCTTAACACGACCTAAACCTGGGCCGGGCTGTGTTAGGTATCTTAAGTCCAACAAGGATCGGAGACCACCTCCAACACCCAAATCGTAGACTATCTTACACCCATGTCAAATGAATTTTGAACATATAAAAAGATAAGAGAATTTGAAATCAAAGATACTATGATATGATTATGTCCAAACCAGCCAAAACCAAACCATCCCAAGTCCATAGTAATCCAACAAGGCCCTAACCAAACCAAATATCAATAAAGTGTTGAGACATGCCCCTGACTATAGAAAAAAATAGTATCCAATACTCTATAACTTAAAAAACCATAATCCTGTAATGGTGCCTTCGAAGCATGGAAACTAAAAAAAAAACATAATCCTGAATGGTGTCTTTGAAGCATGGAAGCATACCACTTCAAGTCGACTCTCGATCAATCCACAATTACTGAGCAGGAAAAGTATAAGTATGAACAAATCCTGCATCGCATGGGGATACAACATCTGGATATGGTTAGCGAGGCGAACGCTAGCATGTAACTCAAGGATAAGGATAATAGAATGACATGATCAATAATTTAATATTGGTTAAACAGATTCATATAATCAAATATATATACATATATATATATATTTCATGCCGGGATATGGAACAAGGTTTAGCATGTACTTTAAAAACCTTAACTTGGATTGTGTAGCTCAATCGTCATATAATGGTACCCATGGGATATATAGTCCCTATCTCTCACCCCCTAGCCATATGAACTGGAGAATAATCTCAGATATACGCATATGGGGGACTCGAACCTCCCAACATATACTAAGGTGACTTAAGTACCTGATCATGTAATAATTTATGAGGGACTCAAACCTCCCTAATCATAAAATAGTAATGAGAGAGGCTCGAACCTCCCTGGTCAGTTTGACCCCCTGTATTGGTAATGGGGTTTCCAATATCGGTCACTCAGACCTCTACTTTCATAACTCAGCTACATAACCATTATTAGAGCCCAATTAAAATAAGTATCACACATTACCGTTCATTTAAAGATATTCCATATTAAGGCATACATTGTTGGTATTATCATACCAACTACACTTGCAAGGTAAAAACAACATGCCAAAACAGTTTCCATTAACTTAGGGAAAATAACTCATTTTGTTCATTAATACAAGGTAGGGGAACAACGACTAACTTTGTTTATTAAATCAGACTATTGTATTTCAAATAATTATTTATATCATGCAATAGTTCAAGAATAGTTCAATTTTCCAAATTTCCACCTTTCTTATAACTCAAAACCAATTTCACACCATCGGGTTGGGGCCATAACCAACTCAAAATTCACAAGTTTGGGAAAAACATAATTCCCTAGTTCATCCACCATACCCATACCCCACAAGTTCAAAACCATATTTAAAGCATGATTAATCATAATTAAATCATGGGAAAACATTGCTCAACAATAAGCATTCAAAACCCAGAACCCTTATTTTCAAAACCAGAACAATTCCATGTGAACAACACTTTAAAACAGATAATTTTTAACAAATTAACAATGAGGGAAGAGTCACATGCCTGAAATAGTAAGATGTACGAAGAGAAATCACTCTTAAATGCCCTAATTGATCAACCTCTTGAAAACCTAAGTATGCTTTATGTTAAGGAATTTGAGAATGATGAGAAGTTACTTTGATGTGTTTATGAGGGATAATAATACCCTAGAGAGGTTATAAGACATGGGTTCTAAGTTGGGTAAGAGGGGAAATGTCTAGAATTCCCTAAAGTTAAAAAGGTCCGCCTTTGACTACGAGTTAAACCTTGACTCGTAGCCACTCCTTACAACTTATCATCATGAGTTATAACTAAGGCAGTACCACTAAGGCAACATACACTACTGAGCTTATGACTCAACCACAGGAATTATAATGAGACACTATGACTCATAGGGTCCAATCATAATTAACACAAAACCTAAATTGGGACGTACATTGGACACCCTATAATTACCCCTAACAAATCGTGACATATCCTTACAAATTTTAGTGAGCCACTTGTATTCATAGAAAAATCAAGCCACAAACTTATTGATTTAATTATGACTCATCCCAACGACTCATCAGGATACCCTAAACTCATAGGGTGAGCGTTACCAATCAGTGAGCTCAAAGCTCAAGAAATTTCTAAAGGCCAAAAATTTGTGGTGCTTCACCATATCAGCTATGTCCATCAGTGCTTGTATCCTTCCCAAGCTGCAATAATTTAAAAGTTGACTTTTGAAGCAGGAGCATTCCTTCCTCTATAGTTTTTATATGGTCCTTGAGCTCCTCTAATTTTTTCAACACAAGAAGCATGGGGTTAGAAACTAACTTGCATACCTTATAGAGATCTGATTTTGCTTTGCCCGAGTCCTTTTTGCACCATTATTTATCTATTAAGGTGTATCCCATACCGGTGAAGGCTTTGAAATCATAAGTGGTAGAAACTTCCAACCATAAGGTATGCATATAGATAAATAGAATAATATTAGAGGATCTGAGTGATCATCCGTCCGTAAGGTAAGTTGGCTGAGGCATGAGCATCTGCAACACTTTCAAGCATACCCAATTAATCTTATATATTTTTACCATGTAGTAGAGAACAAACACATCACGATAGGTTATGTTACTGAGGGAGCCTTTTCTGGGGATTAGAGTGGTGGTGATGATGTGAGTCATGATATGGTATTTAAAACAAAGAGATAGTGGACCAAATATAGATGTCACTATGTCTAGGTTGGATACAACCTTTTTTGCTTTCTCAAAACCGACTTTAAAATCTTCTGGCCATGAGCTATTCATAAAAGGGATTGCTCTAGAGAACTTTGTATCAAAATCTTTTTCAAATAGAAAATTACTGAGAATAATTATTGTTCCTAGCACAAGATTTTCTAACTCATTAGTGTCAGCAGGGAGGCAATAATTTGCATAAAATATACGAACGGGGTCCTCATACACTTCAAGTCCACAGAGGCAGAAAACTAGAGATAAGTCTTAAAACTTAAAGAAGAAACTTACATTGCAATATGATTTATTTAATTGACATATATCATGACACGACCGGGTATAACAGAGCAATTCTTGAAGGAAGTGAACTTGTCCTTTTGCGATCCGGTCTAAAACTTATGCATGTCTTCTAGAGAAAAGTGATCTAGAGGGGTTGAATAAGGTTTCTTGACTGTTGAATGAGTTTTCTCAACTGAAGAGGTTAAACTAGGGGCCGAACATTTTTTAGTGACAGTTGACTATCGAGAGTCAGACAAAGATTCATCAGAATATTCAAAGATGAGGACATAGTTATTCGAAAGAGGGTCTGGAAGGGATTTGGAGAGATTTTCCATAGAGTGAGTTCTGGTCATTAGAGATAAGTCTTTCCAATGGTTTTAAAAGGGTGGAGAGGATGATGAAGAGATAGATAGATTAAAATGAGTGAATGAATTGAGGGGAAGATGAAAAGAGGTGAAGTGAATACGGTGACTGCTGAAGTGAAAGGACATCAGGTAGGGTGTTGGGAAGCTAAAGGGGTAGAGAGGCAGAAAAAGTGCCGTAAAAGAGCTAAAAGTAATGATGATTCTTTTTTAAAAAGGTTTATCAAAATTAAAAAGAGTAAAACATAATAAGGCAGTTTTAAAGAATTTTCCAAAAATAAAAGCCATAAGTCTTTAATTCTGATAATACCAATTCTCTTTTAAAGGAAACAAAATCTTTCTTCTAACAGGGGCTTGGTAAAAATATCTACCAATTGATTGTCGAGGTCAACAAATGTTAGGGAAAATCGCCATTTTCAACATGATCTTGAATAAAATGATGTTTAATAGCAATGTGTTTAGCCCTAGAATGATGCACAGTATATTTAGACAAGCTAATAGCACTGGTGTTGTCACACATTATAGGCACAAATTTAAATGAGAAATTAAAATCAAGTAGTTGATGCATAATCTAAAAAATTAGAGTACCAAAATTTCCAACGGTTATCGAGCATTTGAAGTTTGCTTCTTGCTATGCCATTAAATCAAGGTATCAGCAAGAATTTGGCATGTTCCACTAGTGCTTTTTCAATCATTTTTATCACCTGCAAAACCAGCATCTGAATAGCCAATTAAGTCAAAATAAAAAGAGCGAGGGTACCATAGTCTAGTATCTTATGATCTAATAAGATATCTAATAATTTTTTGATGGCAGTCATATGAGACTCATTAGGAGATAATTAGAACTTTTCACACTTACACATACTGAACATGATGTCTGGTTGAATGGCGGTCAAGTAGAGGAGTGATCCAATCATTCCGCCATATATTTTTTCATCAATGTCTTTTCCAGATGAATCTGAATCAAGATTTGTGGATGGACTCATTGGGGTTCCATAGGCCTTTCCTTTTTTCCATGCCAACATTTTAGATAAGGTCCTTCATATATTTCGCTTGACTAATGAAAGTAACTTTGGGGGTTTTCTTTATTTGTAATCCCAAGAAAAATATGAGCTCTTCCATGAGGCTCATTTCAAATTCTCCTTTCATTAAATTAGCAAAATTCTTACACAAGGAGATGTTAGGACTACTAAAAATAATATCATCAACATAAATTTGCAGTATGAGTAAATTTGAGTCAAGATTTTTGGTAAATAGAGTTATATCAATTTTTTCTCTTTGAAAATTATTATTTAACAAAAAAGTACTCAACCTCTCATACCAAGCCTTTGGAGCTGGTTTGAGACCGTAAAATGCTTTTGACAATTTAAAAACATGATTTGGATAAGATGGATTTTCAAAATCAGGGGGTTGTTTTATGAAAACTTCTTCATGAATAAATCCATTTAAAAAAAACTTTTGACGTCCATTTGATATAACTTAAAGCAATTGAAGGCAACAAAAGCTAACAAGATGCAAATTGACTCTAACCTTGAAATAAGAGCAAATGTTTCATCATAATCAATACCTTCTTATTTGGAGTATCCTTGAGCTATAAGTGTGATCTTGTTTCTAATAACCTTACCTTCTTCATTAAATTTATTTTTGTAAACCCATCTGGTTCAGACTACTGAGCAGTTCTTGGTTCTCACAACTAGAGTCCAGACTTGATTTCATTCAAATTGATCCAATTCTTTCTTCATGGCCTTTACCCAAGATTCATCTTTGAAGGCGTCATCAGTCTTCTTGGGTTCGATCTGAGACATAAGAGAAACAAACCCTTTCTTTCTTAATGAGGCTCTTGTTTGTATCTTATCATCTGTATTCTCGATGATAAAATTATTTGGATAGCTAGCATTGTGTTTCCATTCTTTTGGAAAACTTGTTTTGGCAGTTAGACTATGGGAGTCAACTCTGGAGGGGATATAGTCTACTCATCTCTTAGTAGCTCTAGAGTTGTGCTTGTATTTGCTCCATATTATAGATCATTTACCTGTTCTTAATTGATACTCAAACTCATAAGAGGGTGATTAGTTTCATCAAATACAATATGTATAGATTCTTTGACACATGAAGTCATTTTATTATAAGATCTATAGGCATGATTGGTGGGAGAGTACCCAAGAAAATACCTTCATCACTCCGTGGATCAAATTTTCCAAAGTTATTCTTACCAATGTTATGGATGAAGTACTTTCATCCAAAAGGATGAAACCAGCTAATATTAGGCTTCTTCCCTCTCCATAATTCATAAGGAGTCTTCTTTAGAATTTGTCTGATGAGGCACCTGTTGATGATGTGATAACCTGTACTTACTGCTTCTATCTAAAAGTGATCTGGAAGATTGTGTTCTAGTAGCATGGTTATTGCATTATCCAGAAGAGATTAATTAATTTTATCCACTACACTATTTTTTAAGGAGACCGAGGTGATGAGAAGTTTTGAGAGTACCAATTCTGAGTACAGTATTCACCAAAAGTTTTATTTTCAAACTCTTCACCATGATAACTGTGAACATAGGTGATGAAGTGTCCCACTTCTCTCTGTACTTTTCTACAAAATATCTCAAAGTTTGTGAAGGACTTATGTTTATGAGCAAGAAATATTACCCAAGTAAAACGAGAATAATCATCAACAATAACAAAAACATATCTTTTTCCACTAATACTTAAAGTTTTGGTGGGACCAAACAAATCCATGTGAATTATTTGAAGGGGTTTGACAGTAATGATAAAATCTTTGACTTTGAACGATGTCCGAGTCTGTTTACCCAATTAGCAGGTATCATAGAGGTGGTCCTTCTTAAACTTGAGTTTTGGTAGACCTTTCACCAGTTCAAGACTAGAGAGTTTCTCAATGACATGCATATTGGCATGCCTAAGCTTTCTGTGCCACAACCAGGCATCATTGGCTTGTACGATGAGGCAAGTTAAAGTGGAATAGTTGGGACTATTTAGAACATAAATATTATCAATACGTTCACTAATAAGAGAGATTTCTCTTTTATCATGTTTGATGGAGAAACTTTTGTCTTTAAAGGAGACTCCAAATCCTGTGTCACATAGATGATTGTTATTAAGTAGGTTGTACTTGAGTTCGTCTACTAGATAGACTTCAATGAGTTTGTATGAAGAGTTTAGTTTTACTTAGATAACTTCGCTAACATCTCCGGTAGTGTTATCACCCAATTTGAATGACCCTCCTTCTATTTTCTTTAAAGTACAAAAAATTTATTTCTTTCCGATCATATGCCTGGAACATCCGCTTTCAATGACCCATATTCCCTTTATATCTTTTGCGGACGTGTTCCTGCAAAATAAGAAAATTAATTTTATTTAGGTATCCAAGTGGTCTTTAGTCCTTGAGGGTTAGAGGTACTTCCTTTAGTCCTCCAAACCCACACTCCTTTAGACCATTGCCTATAGCTGTGTGATTTATACCTTTTCTGTCCATATGTGTAGCAGATAGTTCCTTGAAAGGAAAAAAGGTTTTTGCTGATTTACTATTGGCTTCAACTAGGAGGTCTTCCTCTTCAGTTGATACAACATTGAAGGCTACTGGTTTCTTCTTCTCTTTCTTGTTGTACTTGTTGATATAATTTTGTTCGTAGGCAATCAAATTACCTCATAATTTTTTATATGTCTATTGTGAAGGTCTCCATCTTCTTGAATGGCAACTTTGGTTTCCCATGCTTTAAGAAGGTTGCAAATAAGCTTCTAAACTTATAAGTTGTAAGGATAGATCATCCTTAATGATTTCAGCTCACATACAATTTTGCAAATCAGGCAAACATTGAATCCATGTTTTCATCTTCTTCCATTTTGAACAACTCGTATTCATTGACCAGAGTAGTGATTTTTGACTTCTTGACTTTTATGGTATCTTCACAGGTTACTTCTAGTTTATCCAACATCTCTTTTGATATTTCACATGTTGATATCTTGTTGTATTCTTCTCCCCTTACTGCACAAAGAAGTAAACTTATAGTTCCTTCATTAGTTTGAATTACCTCTTGTTGTTCTTTGGTCACTTCATAATTTTCTAGGTCCTCTATGTCAATACTGCTTGATTCTTTGTCCTTGTCCTTCTTTTTTTCTTTGAGTCCTGGAATTGGATTTAGTCCCTTCTTAATGACAACCCATGCTTGAAAGTCATTTGATTGGATGAAGATTCTAAATCTGTTCTTCCAACAGGAGTAATGTTGTCCATTGAAGTTAGAACAGTCAATACGAGTCGGTCCAGCCCATCCGGGTTAGCCCACATGGGCTTTGAGTTTGACAGGCCAGGATGGGATGGCCCATTAAAATGATGGGCCAAAAAATACCAAGCCCTCACCATTACTCTGTGGGCTGCGGGCCTCACGGGCCAGCCCACTTTTTAAAAAATAATATTTTATAATTTAATTTTAGAATATTAATAAGCATAATATTACCAGACAATACTACATAGGGTTAATACTTGTTAATCAAGTCTCCAATACCTAAAAAAATACTTCGAATAATGAAATTAAATAACTTTTGACATGATATCCTTCGAACCAAATAAAAATACTAATAAGCAATCTAAATAGTTTCATATATTTGACTTACGGGACGGCTCACGGGCTAGCCCAACCCAAATGTCTCAAACCTCACGGGCCATGGGCTTATCAAGGCCGGGCTAAAAAACCCTGCAAAAATGAATCCCAACTCCATCAATTTACAGGCCAAGTCAGGCCGGCCCAACGAGCCTGACCCATATTGGCGGCTCCAATTGAAGTATGATGGTCTTGTGGAGGAGTGACCATCTTGAAGGAGAGCTCCTGGGATTTGGTAGTTTACCATTTAATCTTTACTCACGTGTGGTTAAGCAACACTATTGGTGAGACCTGCTTTGATTCAAATTGAAATTCAAGAAGAGGGGGTGAATTAAAAAATTTCCTTGAGTTGACTGTTGATCCTTCACAGTTAACTTACCTGCAAATTAGTATACTTAACAAACCAGATTATATTTAAACAAACAGGCAAGTAAATAAGTAATTTGAGATGAGAACACGAAGATTTATCCTAGTTCGGAACACTAATATGGTGCCTACTTCCAGTCCCCTTAGGTTTTAAGGTTTTCTTAGATCTTTTCAAAGTAGATTCTGAGTACAATAATGGTAAACAAGTTCTGAAAACTTATTTTATTTTTAGAACTTGTGACACAACCTCAATCGGTATGATAAAGATGACTCGATCTTATTCTTGTGTAACCATTGTAAACTAAGGAGTACAAAGCTTTATGAGACTAAGATTGAGACACCCTGAGATTATTTTTTGAAGTTGTGTAAGTGCTTCGATCTTCAGTCCTTCTCTTTTATATTCTTCAGTTGCTCCGGCTTCTTTTCTTCATAAGGAAACCCAAGATATTTCTTCCCAATCAAGGATTTGAATTGATTCCTTGAATGAAGGATGACACCATATGGTATGTCCATATCAGATATGTCCATACATGGTGTAACCTTCTTTATCACAGCCAAACATGTCCATATTAGATGTGTCCATGTAGGATATATGATCTTCTTTTCTTTTGCTTTTGTGGTGATTAATTCGTCTGCCTTATATTCACGAAGCTAGTAAGATCCATGATTGATACTATTCCTAAGTTTAGCACTGGCCACCTTGTGAGTGGATGCTTCCTTCCTTTTGCGAAATATTCTTGGATATATTGGATTGATTCCTTAAGGATCCTAGAATCTCTTTTGATCTTTTGCATCTTCAGTGTATCCTGCAAGATATTTGTTTATTAGTTTATCTTAATTAAAACATGTAGTGAGAATGTGGGGCTAACAACTAGAATGTTCTTTCTGCAAAGTTTTCAAAGTAAGCATTGCAAGTGGCAGAATATCAAATTGAAGGTAATTTTTAAAATAAAAATCTAGTATATAGCACCGATTAATTTAATTTGGCAGAATGGATGGTCTAACCTTCCCGGGGGTAGATTGTATAGGGTGAATCTCAAAAATAGACTCAAATTGGGGCAGCTTCCAAATTTTAGCCCTAAATAAAAAAGTTTTCTTAAAATAGCCTTTTACTTATTAACTAATATTCTTTTGGACAAAATTACCCCTGATGAATGGAGTAAATTACATAAATGATCCTCATAATGGATAACAACTCCATATTTATATCTTTCAACTTTTATTTTTTTTTCTCTTTTTAATTTTACTATGGTTTTTAATTTTTCTTTTCTCTTTTTATTTTTAATTTTCTCAACCCTTACTTTTTTTCTTTTTTCCTCTCAACTTCTTTTTATTTTATTTTTATTTTTTATTTTTTAAATTTTTTATTTTTTCTTTCCTTTTTTTGTTCTTTTTAATTTTTCTCAACACTTATTTTTTTCTTTACACCTTTCAACGTCTACTTTTATTAAAAAACTTTTTTTTATTTTTCTTTGATTCTTTTCTTTTAAATTTTCCTTAACCTTTATTTTTATTTAATCTTTTTTTAATCAACCTTTATTTTTTCCTATTCTCTCTCAACTTCTACATTTTCTTTGATTTTTGTTTTTCTAATTTTTCTTCATATTCTTCTTTTTCCGCTATTTATATTATTTTTGTTCTTTTCTTCGATTTCTTTCATTCAAGTTATATCTCATGAGCAAGATTTGACACACTCACATTATAAAGGCAAGACTTACGACTTTCGAACAATAAGCTACGTTTTATGGGCAAGAGTTGACACTACTACATTGTAGAGGCAAGACTTATGACTTTCAAACAACAAGTTATATTTCATGGGCATGAGTCGACACTACCGTATTATATTTTGATTTATGAGATATTTTATAACTCTTACCTTAGAGGAAAGACTTAGCTCAGGGACTTTCAAACAATAAATTAAACCCTACGGGCAAAAGTTGACTCTACCATGTTATGTTTTCATTTATGAGATGTTCTGCAACTATTGCCATAGAGACAAGACTTAGCTCAAAGATTTTCAAACAACAAGTTATGTTTCATGGGAAAGAGTCGACACTACCACATTGTATTTTGATTTATGAGATGTTGTACAACTATTTTCTTAGAGAAAATACTTAGCTTAGGGACTTTCAAACAACAAATTATACCCCATGGGAAAGATTTGACTCTATCACGTTATGTTTTCATATATGGGACTTTCTACAACTATTTCCGTAGAGGAAAGACTTATCCCAAGGACTTTCAAACAATAAATTATACCCCACGGGCAAGAGTTGACTCTATCACATTATATTTTTATTTATGAGATGTTTTACAACTATTGCCTTAGAGGCAAGACTTAGCTCAAGGACTTTCAAACAACAACTTATGCTCCATGGGCAAGAGTTGACTCTACCATATTATATTTTCATTTATGAGATATTCTACAACTCTTTCCTTAGAGGCAAAACTTGACTCAAGGACTTTCAAACTACAAATTATGCCTTACGGGCAAGAGTTAACTCTATCACATTATATTTTAATTTATGAGATGTTCTACAACTATTGCCTTAGAGGCAAGACTTGGATCAAGGACTTTCAAACTACAAATTATGCCCCAGGGGCAAGAGTTGACTTTACCACGTTTTGTTTTCATTTATGAGATATTCTACAACTATTGCCTTAGAGGCAAGACTTAATTAGCTCAAGGACTTTCAAACTATAAATTATTCCCCATGGGCAAGAGTTGACTCTACCACATTATGTTTTCATTTATGAGATGTTCTACAACTATTGTCTTAGAGGCAAGACTTAGATCAAGAACTTTCAAACTACAAATTATGTCCCACGAGCAAGAGTTGACACTAGCACACTATGTTTTTATTTATGAGACGTTCTACAACTTTTGTCTTAGAGGCAAGACTTAATTAACTCAAGGACTTTCAAACTACAAATTATGCCCTACGGGCAAGAGTTGACTCTACCACGTTATATTTTTATTTATGAGATGTTTTACAACTACCTTATAGGAAAGACTTAGCTCAAGGACTTTCAAACTACAAATTATGTCCTACGGGCAAGAGTTCACACTACCACGTTACGTCTTCATTTATGAGATGTTCTACAACTCTTTCCTTAGAGGCAAGAGTTGACACTACCATGTTATGTCTTCATTTATGGAATGTTCTACAACTCTTGCCTTAAAGACAAGACTTAGCTCAAGGACTTTCAAATAATAAACTATGCCCCACGGGCAAGAGTTGACACTACTACATTATGCCTTTATTTATGAGATATTCTACAACTCTCGCCTTAGAGACACGACTTATCATAAGAATTTTCAAAGAACTTCGTAACAACAATTCATGCCCTTAAATTTTCTTTGATGTCAAAAAAAGAAGATATATTTGCAGATTATCCAATTTTTATTTATTAACAAAATATAATAGAAGTTGAGCAAAAAAGAAAAAAACCGATAAAACAAAATAGAGAAAAAAAATTGAGAAAAAAGGAAAGAAAAAAATAAAGATCAAGAAAAAAGCAAAGAATTAAAAAAATTGAGAAAATAAAAAATGAGGGAAAAAAAAAGAGAACGGATAAAAATCAAAAATAAAAGAAAAATAAAGGTTAAAAACAAATGAATTAAAAAAAAGAAAAAAAAAGAAATGAATAATGCTTCAGAAAAAAGAAAAAAGAGAAAAAAATAAAGATTGAGACAAATGAATTAAAATATGAAAATAAAATGAAAGAAAAAATAAAAAATGAAAATAATAAAAAATAGAATAATAAAAGTAAATAAAAAATAAAAAAGTAAAAATAATAAAAAATAGAATAATAAAATTAAAGGAAAAATAAAAAGTGAAAATAATAAAAAATAAAATTTGAGAGACAAATAAGTATGGAAAGTTTAAAAAAGTATATTTGATGTGTAGAGGGGCAAAATGATACTTGTACTGTACTTACAAAGTAAGAAAGATTATTTTTTAAACATGTTTTTTATTGGGATCAAATATCTAAAGCCACCCATATTTGAGTTTATCACATGCAATTTCCTGGATTGTATATATCAGTGGATGGTGCAGCCCAATAGATATTGTGTAGCCTCAACAAGCAAATCACGATTGCGCCATTCTTTATAATAGACCTCCACTCGCAAGAAAAATCTGTAGTAATTTTAATAATTAAGGATTTGTTCCGCCTATATATGAGTAAGGATAAATTTATTTAATGCATCTCTTCTCCCTGTTACAATTGGGACAATTGTCAAAATTATTTCAACTTTCACATTTTTTTGTAGCATTTTGTGTAAGAAGAAGTTCATCTCTGTTATAATATTAGTAATCTTGCCAGGAACTTGAAGTATGATTCCTGTTTTATATGAAAATTCAATTAGTTAGATTGGTTTAGAAATGTAAACTAAGCGTGCACATTATGAAGGTTGTATGTTGAAAGTTACTTGTATAAATGCAACTAATCCTTCCAAAATAGAAACGAACTTCACTTCCTAGAATCTTTTCATTTCCTTTCTTGGTTTAACACAATTCCTTATTTTTGGCCATAACAGAAGCACATCTGTGTAATTTTATTTAATTAAAGTATGTCATTTGAATTATACCACCCAACACTCGAGGTAATTAGTTCTTCATGTTTGTACTTTGAAGATTCTATTTATTATCCATTCAGAAGTTTGTTGAAGTAGGAATTGGGCATTTTTTTTGGTAAAGAGACCCTTGAGGGGTCAGGGGCTAAGGAACAGCCCAGGTTTTAGCATTAATCCAACAAAGAACAAGTATATGGGATGGGGCATAAAACCTTACCTCCAAACAACCTAAGGTGGTACTAGAATTAGTGATCCTACTAAAATACACCAACTCTTTCCCATTCTAACTAAAACCTAGCAACTAGTCTAACAAAGAACTAGGAATGAAGAATGAGGGAGACTCTCCATTTAACAATCAATGAAGACACCCAAATTGTAATCAAGACTACGTACCATGCAGAGATGTTTATCTAACCCCAACATGCCTGTGATGTGTTGCAGCAAACTATAATAGTTCCAACAATGAGTTCCAAACCTATGGTGGTATCTTGATTCTCCTCTTTTTCCTTCTTTTGAAACTGACCATTCCCACCTTGTCCAACCTGAAAGAGGTAGTTTATTAATCAGCACAGGGTTTGTAGAATACATTACCAGTTCTATAGAGTTTTTCCATTTTGAAATGTTGTTTGATAAGAACACTACTGAATGGGATGGTTGTTATCAAGAAATTACCATGTTAAAGTAGAAAAAGAATTTAGTAAGATGACATTCTTAATAGTAATATATACACGACTAAAAAGGGTGGAGAATATCGTTCTAAATGGATGAACAACACAAAACCCAATAGTTAGTTTTTTACCTTTGTTTTTTCAAGAATTCCACCTTCATTTTCAACATAATCTCCCGACAACGTAACTACAGTGTGGTTAGACCTATGTATTAAAATTTTGAAATAGATATGTTACTGTAAGTGACTCATTTTGTATGTGAATCTATTTATATGTGTGATAGTTGTGTAATTGAGGCATACTTTCATTTATAACTATTAGCTCTCTTCTTAGTCTCCTTCCTTCCCAAGTTATTGGGTTCATGGTAACTGATATGGAAAATACATATGAAGAGAGAATATTTAGTGTGCAATAAATATGTTCCCAATATAATTCCAAATTCATAAAATAGTACTTACGAACAATAGTGCCTGCTTGTCACGACCCGATCCCCGGCCTAGCTGTGATGGGTATCTCAAGCCTACTGAGGGCCAGAGACCACCCCCATAGCCTTTAAATAGAAACAATACCAAGCGGAAGAAAACCAGAGAATAAAGCTAAAACAATTAATGCAACTCAAGGACAATCTCTAAGAGTCAACAACACCGTCCAACCCACACATGTCCACAAAAGCCGCTAAACCAATTTGAATATCCAAATAGGTGGGGACATGCCCTTGACCATGACAGTGACAATTATAATGCTAATGCTAATGTGAACTCTTAAATTCAAAAATATGGAGGGAAACCAATGGAATGACCAGGCTTTCCAAGAAATGGAAGCTCACTACTTCACCGTAAACCCGATAGTACTGCAACACCTAACACTGCACAAACCAACTAAGGAAATCCCTAGGAACCTATATCATGAAAAAATGTAGCGTCAAGGGATGGTTAGCATGTAACTCAAGAAAGAGATAAAATAATGCCATTTCAAAATCAAACCCAAACTCAATATACATGTTCACATACATGTATATATACATATATATTTAATGCTGGGATTGGGGACAAGGTTTGTCATGAGATTTAAAACCACTAACCTAGACTGTGGAGCATCAAATAGTCCTAAGGGAACCCACAAGCTATATGGGTCTAGATCTCCCCACCGGAAAGGATCCAATGTGTGTTAGCTGCATGAATCGAAGAAATCCAATGAAGGGACAGATTGCCTCAACCCCAGCCAATATAAAGTATGTATAAAGTGTGAACTATGCACACAGTCATAAATACCCCACACCAGCAAATGTGGTTTCTAGTATCGGTCCCCTCGGGACCACCACCTTCCACAATGAGCTACATAACCCCCCCTCTAAGCTAAATTAAAATATTTACACATAACCTCTTTTATTTAACCAAGGAAACTTCCATTAAGGCATCACTAAATGGTATCGTCAAACTGATGAGTGGTGAATTTACCACTTATTTTCACTCATTATACGTGCATATTACCATGTTTTGAATGAATAAGTGAGTCATATTTGAGATTAAATGCACTAATATCCATATTTTGCAGGCACATAGGTAATGAGATAAAAATATGTGGATGCGAGCTGAAAAAGATCAAAAGAAAGAAAGAACTGCAGATTGAAGACCTTTAGCAGAACATAGCCTCAGTTACTACGATCGCAGTTTTCAGACCGCGATTGCGGTCAGTCAAGATTTGTCATCGATGATAGGAATTCTATTGCGATTGCATAGACGTGATCACAACAAAGCTGATGCGATCGCGGTAGCATGGGATTTTGCCCTGGGGCAAAATTGTAATTTCAATAATCCATGCCTAAATCCCTAAAGGAAGACTCAAACTCTATCTCTTGGAGATATTCCATTACTCCCAATTATTATAACTTTTTCTAGTGCTTAGTTTTCAAACTTGGAGAACAAAAGTATTGTAATAATTTAGGGTGAAGAATATATTAGAGTAGCTTCTAAGTGGAGGATTAGAAAACTCCCATTGAAAATTTGTTGGAGTTCAAAGTTTGAAGTAACATTCAATTAGTCTTTCACAAAATTACATCAATGGAGATTTTGGATAAATCTTTACTTATTTATCTCATGAGTAGCTAGATCTTCCTCTTGGGGTTATGTATGAATATGGTCAACGTGTGTGTGGGTTGTTATTGTTAGCTTTAATTAGTAGTTCATGTTGATGGGTTTTGCAAAGGCTTTATGAAACATGGAATTTGTTGGTGAAAGCCTCAAATTTTGTAAGTCCCATATTATCCTTGAAAAAGGGATGCGGGTATCTTAGATCCTTCAACTACCCTTGAAAGAAGGGTTGTAGGTGACATGAGCATCTGTGAAAAATTACTTAGGTTTTAGTTCTTCCTTTTTTGTTATCTTAAAAATAAGGATAATTGTGGAATGGCTAGGCCTTAGGCATTATCCTAGAAGTAAGGATGCCTAAATTGAGGTTTGGTTACCAAAAGTTCAACATACCCATTTGGTATTCGAAAGAATGGGTGGGTGATAGTTTGGTACTTTGTCAAAAGGCAAGTATCAAAACCCCTAACCGAGCCTACCTCACATGATCTACTAAAAGTGAAGTTGATTGTTTTGCACCTATATGTTAGCTTTCCCTAATAAAACATAACCCCAAGATCCGTGACTAAATTATTTAAACTCCAATTATTCGTTGCCTCGAATTAATACTTGAAAACCCAAAAAGAAATATTAGTTGTGATACGTTCCAACCACCCTTATTATTACAATCTTATACTTTAGGTTTGAATTTAAAAAGTTTTCTTAGTTCTGAATTAATTTAATCACCACTCATATTGTTCCTCGTGGATTCGACCCTGACTCTAAAGTTAGGTAAATATATTGACAACGACTACCTTGTACTTAAATTGATTTGTAAGTTGAGAGTTATAAAAAATTATGTCATTTTCGGGGAACAATTTGGCATATTGAGTTAGTTTGGAATTTTTGCTTACTCTCTTAAATTCAAACTTGTAAATAAGTTTTTGTGATTTTCTTTTGTTTCTTGTGTTAGGTAGATTTTTATTTTTGTTTACTTCACTTCATGGAATCTTAGGATAAATATGTGTAAGACGCTGCAAAATCCTAAGCTAGATTCAGTCCATCTATACTTGATAAGGGGGTCCCATACATTGAAAATACTAGCTAAGTTACTAGACTTAGTTTATTTTTTGCCTGCAAAAGTTTGCAATCTCATTTTGCGATATTAACAATCTTAAATGGTCTATATTTCCATTAATTCATGATTAGGATGATTAATAGGTATTCCCGGATAAGTTTTGGATTTTTTGAAACTCGTTTAGACCACATTGGGAGTCCCAAAATAGTGGACCAACGGTGTCTTGGCGCGCCACATTGCCCATCGTGTTGGTTAACATCGTTTCATGTTGCCAAAGCCAAAAGTACTAAGGCCTGACGTGATCATGGAATGATGTGTCAGGTATCACGTCGGATCAATTGACGCACCGCATCGCTTATAGCGTCGGTGCTCAGTTTTCCAGTCATTAAATAACCGCATCATTAAGGGTAACTAGGTCTTTGTTATCCGACCTTCAACCCTCATAAATACAAAATTTAGCCCTCTTTTGAAAAAATACATTCATTATTTCACAAATTCTCAAGAACAAAAACCCCAAATCAATCAATTCAAGAATCAACTTCTAAGAGATTTCACCATCAACCTTAAAGAATTCATCAACTAAGGTAAGTCAAGTGTTCATTCAAGGGTACCTTCCATCCTTGGAGTCCAAGAAGCCTTTTCAAAACTCAAGATAATGTTTTTGGTAAATTTTATGATTTAGTTTGATTGTGTTCATGACTATTACGTTAATGGGTTCTCTAGTTTATGATTTTATCATAATATCTATGTGAAGTAAAGTGATATATGTGTAGTATCATGTGAAACCATGTTTAACCCTTGAAATTTGCCAATAGGAATGTGAATTATGATGCCTATTTGCTGAATAGTGTTATGTGCATATGTTATGCTCACTAGGTGTTTGATGAATTGCCCTTGTGGGAAATAAGAACAAGAACTCATGCCATGCTAGTTTATGAGCAAATTGTATCATGCAAGTGTTTGATAAATTTCCTATGAGAATGAACTAATGTCATGCTATAGTATGCTAATGTGTATTTCTCATCCATGTACAAGTAATTTATTACAAGTGTTCATTGGAAATGCTTTAATGAATGAATGATAAATATGTAGCCATTGTTGAGCTTTTACGCTTGTGCCATGATTTATTTATTATGCTATCGAGTCCTGGGGGTATTTAATACCCAATAATTTAGCTGTGTGCTTAGAGCCAGTGTCAATTTTCACGATACTCTCAGTCAAACCATGATCAGTAGAATTCAATCAGTCACATGACTCAGGAAAATTTAGTAAATTCAGTATCAATTCAGTACTTAGTAAATCTCAAAAATCTCAGTCATTTATCAGATCTCATTAGTATTTCGTTAGTCAATGAAATCCAGTAAAATTAGTTTAGTCCAATTAATCAGTACAATCAGTAACAGATCAGTCCAGTCTAGTTTAGTGTCTATTTAGATGGGAGTAGGATTCAGTACCGAGTGAACCCAAGGATGGGAACACACACTGTCTGCAGAGGGTATGATTCTTAGAAACAATTCTTGTATTACAGAACTATGTAGCTATCATAGGTTAAGACATCAAATCCATCAGTTGAGGGTTGATGAGGTGGATTAACACTGTCAGATGAGGGTCCCACCATTCTTTTTTAGGGATATTGTCAGATAAGGGTCACTCACAACTTATCCTTAATAGTGGCGCGGTATTGGCACCCTTCCAATTGGGGTTACAGATTGGACCCCAACTCAGCTATACTAACTTTTTAGGGGCATGTCAGTTAGATAAATTCTCCTAAAGTTTTAGTTGCAGATATCAAGAGTGTCAGATATAGTCACTCAGTATAGTATGGAACTCAACTAGTTCGATCAGAATCTAGACTGTCAGATACAGTCACTCAGTATCAGTTATATCAGTTCTCAGTAACTTATGTTATCGGTATTTAGACTCTATATTCAGTATTATCACAAATCTAGTTATAGGTACATATTTAAGTATGTATTCTCACGATCATGTTATACATTCAGTTAGCATTGTTTATGCATATGAAACCTTTGCATTCAACCTACCTTACTTGCATACCAATACATTCAATCGTACTGATGCAATTGTGCTATATTATTTTTATACCATAGGTTTAGAAGCACGAGCTCCAGAGCATTAGTAGCATTCTAGTTTCAGCAATTAGAGTCAGCAGTGAGTCCTCATCATCCAAGGATGTTATTATTTAATTATTTTATTCCTTCAATAATTGGTTTACTTCTGTAGTTCAGAGTTAGTTGGGGATATATCCCATCAACTCCATAGATTTCAGATAGTTTAGAGGCTTTCAGACTACAGTTGTTCAGATGGTTTATTTTAGTTTTGGGTATTTCTATACCCCGTTTAGATATTATTTTATCAGTTATGTTATAGTTTTGAACATTATGGCCTTACAACTTATATTCCACATTCATACAGTATATAATGTAGTGCTTAGTTACAAATATCAGTCATGGGTTAGCTTGTGGTCCTTCAAGATCATGGGCATCATTTAGTATTTCGGGTACCAGATTTAGGGAGTTACAAACTTTATATCAGAGCCTAAGGTTCAATAGTGTCCTAGGAAGTCTGAAAGATGTATCTAGTAGAGTCTTGTACATGGGTGTATTGCGCGCCATATTTATATACAGGAGACTATAGGATGTTTTAGGAACAATTTCCCTTCTTTCAGTATTCATATCGTGCCAGTGATCATAATCTCAAGTTAATCTCTAACTCTAATCCTTTTCTCTTCCATTTACAAAACATGTCTCCCAAGAAGAGAACTGGAAATGGTCAGCCCCTCAGCTCGAAGATCCTTTGGGCGAACATGTCTCTCATGTAGAGTTCAGAGCTACATTCACTACTCTTACCAATTCAGTTACTGCCCAGAATTAGCGACCAGCAGTCATGTATTCATGCGTCAGATATGCATCTCATTATGAGAAACTCAACTTAGCAGAAATCTCAGTCATGTATTCATGAATTAATTCAGTCATGAAATCATGTATCAGATATGGATGTTTAGTAGGAATTCCAGTTCATCAGTCATGTCAGTTATGTACTTATGTTTCAGTTGTTCTTGTTTAGTATGTACATTATCATATCATTTCTCCCATCTCATTCAGTCTCATTTGAGGACAAATATTCTCAAGGGGGAGATATTGTAAGACCCCACAAATCCTAATCTTAGTCCAGTCCATCAATTCTTGATAAGGGAGTCCCATACTTAGAAAATTCTATCAAAGTTTTCAGATTTAGTTTATTTTTGGCCTGCAAAATTCATAATCTCATTTCACGATCTTAACATTCTTAAATGGTCAATATTTCCATTAATTCATGCTCAGGAAGATCAATAGGTATTCTTGGACAAGTTTTAGATTTTTTGGAACTCGTTTAGACCACGTTCGGAGTCCTAAAATAGTAGACCAACATGATCTTGGTGCGCCGCATTGCCCATCGCATTGGTTAACGTCGTTGCAGGTTTCCAGAGCCAAAATTACTAAGGTTTAGCGTGATCATGGCGCGACGCGTCAGGTATCGCATCCGATCCATTGACGTGCTGCATCGCTTATAACATCGAAGCCCATTTTTCCAGTCATTAAATATTCGCATCATTAAGGGTAATTAGGTCTTTGTTCTCCAACCTTCATCCCTCATAAATATGAAATTTAGCCCTCTTTTGGCTAAATACATTCATTATTTCACAAATTCTCAAGAATAAAAACCTTAGAGCTATTAATTCAAGAATCTATTTCCAAGAGATTTCACCATCAACCTTCAAGAATTCATAAACTAAGGTATGTAAAGTGTTCATCCAAGGGTTCCTTCCACCCTTGGAGTCCAAGACACCTTTCTAATACTCAAGATAATGTTTTGGGTGAATTTCATGATTTAGTTTGATTGTGTTCATGACTATTACGTTAATGGGTTCTCTAGTTCATGATTTAATCGCAATATCTATGTTAAGTAAAGTGATATATGTGTAGTATCATGTGAAACCATGTTTAACCCTTAAAATTTGCCAATAAGAATGTGAATTATGATGCCTATTTGTTGAGTAGCGTTATGTGCATATGTTATGCTCACTAGGTGTTTAATGAATTTCCCTTGTGGGTAAATAAGAACAAGAAATCATGCCATGCTAGTTTATGTGCAAGTTGTATCATGCAAGTGTTTAATAAATTGCCTATGAGAATGAACTAATGTCATGCTATAGTATGCTAATGTGTATTTCTCATCCATGTGCAAGTAATGCATTACAAGTGTTCATTGGAATGCTTTAATGAATGAATTATGAACATGTAGCCATTGATGAGCTTTTAAGCTTGTGCTATAACTTATTTATTATGCTACCGAGTTCTGGGGGTATTTAATACCCAACAATTTAGCTGTGTGATTAGAGCCAGTGTCAGTTTCTGCGATACTCTTAGTCAAGCCATGATCAGTAGAATTCAATTAGTTACAAGACTCAGGAAAATTTAATAAATTCATTATCAGTTCAGTACTCAATAAATCTCATAAATCTCAGTCAGTTATCAGATCTCAGTAGTATTTCGTCAATTAACGGAATCCAGTGAACTCAATTTAGTTCAATTAATCAGTACAATCAGTAATAGATCAGTCCAGTCTAGTTTAATGTCTATTCATATGGGAGGAAGATTTAGCACCGAGTGAACCCAAAGATGGGAACACTCACTATCAGCAAAGGGTGTGATTCTTTGAAACAATCCTTATATTACAGAACTATGTAGCTAGTATAGGTTTAGACATCAACTCCGTCAGTTGAGGGTTGATGAGGTAGATTAACACTGTCAGATGAGGGTACCACCATTCTCCTTTAAGGATACTGTCAGATGAGGGTCACTTACAGCTTGTCCTTAATAATGGCACGGTATTGACACCCTTCCAATTGGGGTTACAGATTTGACACCAACTCAGCTATACTAGCTTTTTAGGGGCATGTTGGTTAGATAAATTCTCCCAAAGTTTTAGTTACAGATATCAGGAGTGTCAGATACAGTCACTTTGTATAGTATAGAATTCAGCTAGTTTTATCAGAATCTAAACTGTTAGATACATTCACTCAGTAATAGTTATATCAGTTCTCAGTAACTCATGTTATCGGTATTCGGACTCTATAGTCAGTATTATCACAAATCCAGTTATAGTTACACATTCAAGTATGTATTCTCACGATCATGTTATATGTTCAGTTAGCATTGTTTAGGCATATGAAACCTTTGCATTCAGCCTATCTCACTTACACACCAGTACATTCAATCATACTAACACAATTGTGCTATGTTGTTTTTATACCATAGGTTCAGAAGCACGAGCTCCAGAGCATTAGTAGCATTTTAGTTTCAGTAGTTAGAGTTAGCAGTGAGTTCTTTTCATCTAAGGATGTTATTAGTTGATTATTTTATTACTTCAGTACTTGGTTTACTTTAGTAGTTCGGAGTTAGTTGGGGACATGTCCCATCAATTCTAAAGATTTCAGATAGTTTAGAGGCTTTCAGACTATAATTGTTCAGATGATTTATTTCAGTTTTAGGTATTTCTATACCCCATTTAGATATTATTTTATCAGTCATGTTATAGTTTTGAACCTTACAACTTATATTCTGCATTATACTGTATATCATGCAATGCTCAATTACAAATATCAGTCATGGGTTAACTTGTGGTCCTTCAGGGTTATGGGCATCATGTAGTGTTTCGGGTACCAGATTTGGGGAGTTACAAACCTAATATCAGAGCCTAAGGTTTAATTGTGTCATAGAAAGTCTAAAAGCCACATCTAGTAGAGTCTTGTACATGGGTATGTTGCACGCCATCTATGTGCAGGAGGCTATAAGATATTTTAGGAATAGTTTCCCTTCTTTTAGTATTCATGTCGTGCCAGTGAGCATAATCTTAAGTTAATCTCTCAGTCTAATCCTTTTCTCTTCCAGTTACAGAACATGCCTCCTAAAAAGAGAACTGGAAATCATTCAGCCCCTCAGCCCAAAGATCCTTTGGGCGAACATGTCTCTCATGCAGAGTTCAGAGCTACATTCACTACTCTTGCCAATTTAGTTGCTGCCCAGAATTAGAGACTAACTATCGTTCCAGCCAACCCAGTGGCCAATTTAGAAGAAACCAAGATTCGAGACTTCACCCGAATAAATCCTCCATCTATTACCATGTCCAAGTCAGATGAAGATCCTTAGGAATTCCTTGATCAAGTTCAGAAGGTTACTAAGATCATGGGGGCATCAGTTATTGAGAGTGTGAAGCTAGCTGCATTTTAGTTACAGGATGTGGCTCATATATGGTTCAAATAGTGGAAGATAGAAAGGGCCACAAATGTAGGGCCTATTGAGTGGAAGGAGTTTGCCACTACCTTTCTTGATTGGTTCTTTTACCTATAGCTGAGGGAAGCTAAGGTTTTTGAATTTATCAATGTTAGGTAGGGCAACATGATAGTGAAGGAGTATTCTCTTAACTTTACTCAACTAGCTAGATATGCTCTTCATGTAGTGGCAGATAGCAGAGCCAAGATGAGTAAATTTATGTCAGAGGTAAATGATAGTGTGGTTAGTGAGTGCTGATCTACAATGTTATTATTGTTAATAAGTGCAGATCTACAATGTTGATTAGTGATATAGACACAGCCAAGTTTATGATCCATGCTCAACAGGTGGAAGAGCAGAAGATTAAGATAAGAGAGAAACTGAATAAGAAGGCTAGGACATGTATCTTTAATTTCAACCAACCTAAGTCAGAAGGTGGGAACATTCTTAGTTCCACCGAAAGTCATTTGTTCTAGGTCCTTCCTAAGCCAGTGCTTCCATTTCTAAGTTTAGGAAGGGGAATCAAAGATAGGGAACCAAGCTCTAAATCTCAGGCCAGTGTTAGCAGTGCCCTAACCAATCCCCTTTGTCAGACTTGTAAAAATCAGAAGGGTGTTTGTAGAGCTGGGAGCGATATGTGTTTCAAATGTGGCAACCCAGGCCACAGAGAGAGAGATTATCCCTAGTTAGGTTATCAAGGTCAGCAGAACTGTTCCTCATCCCTGTTTGGTCACCTAAATCAGCAGGGTGCCGCATCCAGTGCTACTAGTGGGAAACGCCCAAACAGACTTTATGCTCTCCAGTCCCGGTAAAATCAGGAAAATTCTCCTTATGTAGTTACTGGTACGTTATAGATCTTTCACTTGCATGTTTAGTATTTGATTGATCCAAGATCTTCCTTGTCTTTTTTAACTCCTTATATAGCTGTTGATTTCAAAGTCAGTCCCAAAATTTTAGCAGAGTCCTTCTCAGTATCTACCCAGTGGGTAAAACCATCATCGCCCAGTGGGTATACAAGAACTTCCCGATTATGATATTTCAGAAAGTCATCTCAGTAGACTTAGTTAAATTAAAGATGACTAATTTCAATGTCATTCTCGGCATAGATTAGCTTTATTCCTGCCATGCCACTGTCGACTGTAGAAACAAAGTTGTCTAATTTTAATTTCTGAATGAACCTGTCCTAGAGTAGAGGGGTAGTACTTCAGCTCTTAGAGGTCAGCTTGTTTCCTACCTTCGGTCATGGAAAATGATATCTAAAGGATGTGTCTATCATCTTGTTTATGTTAAGGATTCTAGTTCTGAGACTCCCAGTCTTGAATCAGTCCCAGTAGTGAATGAATATTCAGATATCTTTCTCGAAGATCTTCCAGGAAATCCTCCCGAAAGGGTAATAGACTTCGGCATTGACCTTCTTCCAAATACTTATCCCATATCTATTCCGCTATACAAAATGGCACCAGCAAAAATTAGTGAATTAAAAGAAAAGTTGAAGGATCTCTTAGATAAAGGATTCATCAGACCCAGTGTATCTCCGTAGGGTGCACCAATCTTATTCATGCCAAAGAAAGACGGTTCTCTCAAAATGTGTATAGACTATAGTTAGCTCAATAAAGTCACAGTCAAGAACAAGTATCCACTTCCCAAAATCAATGACTTGTTCGACCAACTTCAGGGCGCGAGTTATTTCTCTAAGATAGACCTCAAATCAGGCTATCATCAGCTTAGAGTCAAAGAATGTGATATTTTAAAAATAGCCTTCCGTACTCGGTATGGTCACTTTGAATTCTTAGTCATGTCATTTGGTCTTACCAATGCCCCAGCAACCTTCATGGACTTGATGAACCATGTGTTCAAGCAGTACTTGGACATATTTATCATAGTCTTCATAGATGACATTCTTGTCTATTTTCGCAGTGAGCATGATCATGCAGACCATCTCAAAATAGTATTGCAGACTCTCAAAAATCATCATTTGTTCGCCAAATTAATTAAATATGAATTTTGGCTAAGTTCAATAGCATTCCTTGGTCATATTATTTTCGATGATGGCATTAGAGTTGATCCACAAAAGACCAAAGCAGTAAAAAACTAGCCCAGACCCATCTTTCCATTAGATATCAGGAGTTTCTTGGGTTTGGATGGCTATTACAAATGGTTTCTTGAGGGATTTTCTTCTAATGCATCCCCTTTGTCCAGATTGACACAGAATAAAGTCAAGTTTCAGTGGTCAGATCCTTGCGAGAAGAGTTTTTAGGAGTTGAAGACTTGACTCACCTCAGCTCTAGTTTTGGCTCTTCTAGATGGTATAGAGGGGCTTGTGGTGTATTTTGATGCATCTAGAATAGGTTTGGGTTGTGTCCTTATGCAGCATGGTAAGGTTATAGCCTACGCCTCCATATAGCTTGAACCCCATCAGAAGAATTATTCAACTCATGATCTTGAGTTAACAACCGTAGTTTTTGCCTTAACGATTTAGAGGCATTATTTGTATGGTGTTCATGTAGATGTGTTCATAGATCATAAAATCCTTCAGTACATATTCTCTAAAAAAGATCTTAACCTCCGTCAAAGAAGGTGGTTAGAGCTCTTGAAAAATTATGACATAAGTGACCTTTATCATCTGGGTAAGGCCAATGTAGTGGCCGACACTCTCAGTAGACTATGTATAGGTAGTGTTTCTCATGTTGAGGATAGTAAGAAGTAGTTAGCTCAGGAAGTCCATCAGCTTTCCAGACTAGGTGTTGATGATAGGCGGATTTACACGCCTATATCAATATATTTTGCCCATATTTTAGCCTAGTTTTGAGAACTAATTATCTATTTCATGCACTTTTAGTCCTTTTTCCTGTAAATGAGCTAAGAAACATGATTAGGAAAGTTTCAGGTATAAATGATGCAAAATACAGCATTTTACGGCTTACTTGACGCAAAAGAAAGCTCACAAACGAAGTAGAAGGGAGCTGGACGCCTAAGGACCAAATTTGCTGCATGAAAAATCTGTCCCGGGCTAAAACAACATTTCTGAACACTTTGGGGACTTACAGACACAAAGCTGGATTTTTACAAAGATACATTAACCTAGTACAATTAGGTTATGTATTTCACTATTCTATTTGGATTATGATATTGTAACCTTACCCTAGTACATTTGGGTCAAGGATTTCATTAGTATATTAGGATTTGGTTATTTATTTCATTAGCTTAGTAGGAGTAGGATAGGAGTATTATAAATACCCTATCATGTTAGAGATTTTTATTCATTCTTCACTTAATTCAACAATTAATTTTCTTCCATCCCTCTCATCTTCCACCACAAACACTTCTAATCTACTCTTCTATTCTTAAATTCCACAACAAGAGAATCGTTACTTGCTAGGGAATCACCAAAACCACACGCCTATCACCTACTTCTCATGCCATCAACCATGCAAAATGTGATATCCTTCGCATTCATGGGTAACTAAACCTCTTAGTTGGGGTTATGGAAGCCGAATGAGTTACTATTTATTGCTGTGAGTTTGTGAGTTCAAGACACGTATATTGCTTATATCATTATTCTCTTCATCTTAATCTACATTCTTTGCGGTTGCAAACGCAAGAATACGCCAGTCTAATATTTAACTTGTTCGCGAGAAAGGTTATTTGTCTGGAAAAGAGATAATGTCAAGGTAGTAGGACACCCTTTCCTATTAAAAAGCTAGTGCCGTAACTGGACTAACCTCTTGGAGAATTCGTACCGTTAGACAC
Organism: Capsicum baccatum var. pendulum; assembly: GCA_030864225.1. Lineage (NCBI taxonomy): Eukaryota > Viridiplantae > Streptophyta > Magnoliopsida > Solanales > Solanaceae > Capsicum > Capsicum baccatum. The sequence continues at coordinate 131,782,527 of CM061557.1, forward strand.
GCTTTAAGCTCGCGAGAGTTAAAGTGAAATAGTCCTTGTTTAGTTCGCGAGACGCTTGGATTTACCATCGACTACAATTCTCTATAAGCAATTGCATGTCAAGACTCTACACACTCATAACCAATAGAGACGTATACCTCAGAAGGTGGACATAACCCCAACGCTTCAATTCTCATTGTTTCACAACCTACGAAATACTCTCTTTTTACTTTGCTATTTTCAGCTTTTATTTCATTACTTTGGTTACTTATTACAATCCCCCCTTCTTACGAGACTTGCACCAAAAGTCTATTAATTTTGCTTACTTGTTGACCAAGCTATTCCCTGTGGGATCGACACCCAACCCAGGTTGGGTTCTATATTTGCAAACGACCGCTTTACACTCCCACGAGAGCTGTAGATTGAGCGTTATCAAAAATTGGCGCCGTTGCCGGGGAATACGAGTGTCAATCAAGTTCGTGATAATTACTAGACCCTTTGGTCAAAGATTCTCGTACTTTTACGTTTAGTTTTTGTTTTTCATTCTTGCAGGTTTTTACTTTAGTGCATGCCCCATACTAGAAGTTCTGGTCAACCGTTATTACCAATCAATCCTGAACCATAACGAATTAGAAGAATGGAAGCACAAGCTGAAATCGACAGGATGGCTGCTCAACACGAGCAAGCAAGATTAGCTGCTCTTGCCGCTGCCCAAGTACACCAGCAAAACATTGATAATCCTGGGCGAGCAACAAACCCTGACGATGAGGATTTAGGCGATGACGAGTTGATAAACCCAAGGCATGGCGCTGAAACTGCAACACCTGCCAACAGAAGAGGTCGACAAGCTCGGTATAGATATGATCGCCAACCTGTGCAGCCAGCTTTCGACGATGATGATGATGATCTTGATGGTGCCGGAGCCACTGGAGCTATAATTCCACCACCATTAGCGCCCGGAGCCAAATTCAACATCACTAGCACCATGATTCAGTTATTGCAACTCAAGGGGTTATTTGGTGGACTAGCAGGCGATGATCCGAATATGCATCTCATCAACTTTATTTCTACATGCAAGTCTTTTGACAATCCTGGTGTTGGTCAGAATGCTATTCGATTACGTCTATTTCCATTGTCTCTGTCTGGGGAGGCAACACTATGGTTGAATGGGCTGACTCCTGATTCAATTACAAATTGGAGGCAATTGAGACACGCTTTCCTAGAAAGATTCTTTCTGCCATCCAAGAGGGCTCAATTGAGAGATGAAATCAGTAACTTTCATCAGCTTCCCTCTAAAGCTCTTCACGAAACATGGGAGAGGTTCAAAACAAAGCTAACGAGATGCCCAAACCATCACATGACTAATGTTCACCTCATGGAGATCTTGTATAGAGCCTTGAATTCAGTAACTAAACCAGTGGTGGACAACGCAGCTGGAGGTTCTTTTATGGACCTTACCTTTGGTCAAGCAAGCAATATGCTAGATCGCATGACAAAGCAAAGTAGAGCTTGGCATACCAGGGATTCTGAGGTAGCGAGCCCCACTTTATCTATTGGCATGTCTGCAGACCAAAGAAGAAGAGAAGAAGAATGTGAGCAAGACATGGCGCACATGAAAACACAATTGGATCTTCTGACAAAGCACTTATTATCAGGGAAGACCGAAAAAGTGAAAGCTGTGGCGCTGAAAGGAAGAGACGAATCTGATTCGGAAGAGGAGGCCTACTACTTGAACAACCAGGGGGGTTTCCATGGGAATGCCCAAGGAAACCAAGGTCGGAACTATTATGATAAATCTGGAAGCAAAGACCAAGGTAGTTGGAAGAAAAACAATGAAAAGAGTGGTTTGTACGTTCCCCCTGGTAGACGTGACACCACCACATCTAATTCTGGAAGTATGGAAGACATGATGGCTAAGTTATTGAAAGGAGTGGAAGCAACGAGCGCGGGAGTTACGGAGGTGATTAATGATTTGTCCTCCATGAAGCAATTAGTTGATTCTCATTCCACTTCTATCAAGCAAATAGAGCAGCAATTAAGCCAACTTTCAGCAGCATTCTATCAAAGAAAGGCTGGCACCTTACCGAGCGATACGGTGCAAAACCCAAGGAATGATGGGTCATGCATGGCCATCACTACCAGAAGTGGTAAGGTGCTGGAAACTTCAGCAACAGGTAAGAAAGTGGTTGACAAAATTACGGACATGGACGTTATACCTAGTGACGTTGCAAAAGGAGATGATGCCGCAACAACTACTTCCAACGTCAAGGACATTACACCTAGTGACGTGCAGCCTGAAAAAAGGGAAAAATGGAAGCAAGAGGGGAAGAAAGCCATGGAGAGAACACTTCCATACCCACCACCACCTTTTTCACAAAGATTGAAGAAGGTGGCCGATGACACTAAGTTCAGCAAATTTATGACTATGTTAAAGCAGCTGACCATTAATGTCCCATTGGTAGAGGCACTTGAACAAATGCCTGGGTATGCGAAGTTTATGAAAGATCTTTTGACTAAGAAGAGGGCAGCAAGTTATGAGCTGAAAGATGATGTGCATCTTTGTAGTGCAATTGCTACCCGATCGATAGTTCAGAAGAAGGCCGACCCCGGAGCTTTCACTATTCCTTGCACCGTTGGATCTTTGAACTTTGCCAAAGCATTGTGTGACTTAGGAGCCAGCATCAACCTGATGCCACTATCCATCTACAAGAAGTTGGGGCTAGGCGATCCGACACCAACCAATATGAGGCTCGTGATGGCTGATAGGTCGGTAAAACGACCTGTGGGTATCTTGAATGATGTGTTGGTGAAAGTTTATTCATTCATTTTTCCTGCAGACTTTGTTATTCTAGATTGTAAGGAGGATTCTGAAGTTCCCATAATCTTGGGACGTCCTTTCCTTGCAACTGGAAGTGTGCTTATTGACATGGAAGATAATGAGCTTTTGTTTCGAATTAATGACGAAGTGGTACGGTTTGATATATGCAAAACAATGAAGCAGCCCAGCGATATGAATGAGTTATTTGTAGATGATGTTCATCATGAGGATACGAAAGCATTATCTATAGAGAAACAGCCTACTGTTGAGCCATTGTCTGTTGTGCCACTAAAAGTTGAGCATGAAGATAATGAAGGTTATGAAGAACTTATGAGTGCTCTAATAGAAATAGAGCCTTATACTCCTAAGCAACCAGATTGTGATCTCAAGAATCAACCAAAAGCGAAGACTCCCGTTGACGAGCCACCAATGCTAGAATCGCAAGAGCTTCCCGATTATCTAAGGTACGTGTTCTTGGAAAGTAGAAATATACTTCCGGAGAGTATAGATGATTTAAGTGAACAGCACGTAGAAGCTCTCATCTCTGCTCTGAAGAGATACAAAAGAGCTATGGGTTGGACTATTGATGATATAATTGGAGATTCTCCGGGAAAATGTAAGAGCCATCTTGAAGAAGATCGCATGCCCACAGGTAAGCCTCATTATCGTCTAAATCCTTTCAGAAAATGATCCATCACTTACCTCGACGAAGTATAAGTACTCGAGGTAACTATGTCGAGCCACGACAATAAATAAGGCGCTAGATGGGAGGCAACCCATCGTTTTATTGTTTTATCATTTCATCATTTCATCATTTTGTCGTTTTATCGTTTCGTCGTTTTAGTATTTTTTTCTTTTTGATAAATGAAAATCCAAAAATAAGAGTCGTGCCACGACCAAAACTAAGGCGCTTGGTGGGAGGCAACCCATCGTACTAATCGTTTTCATTTTGTTTTGAGCAAATATAGGTGCAAGAAGTATGCGACGAGGAGATTGATCTCAATCGACGATTTGGACGCATTGTATGGTAAAATCGGTAAGTTAGGAATGGTGATGCATAAGGCTATGAATTGAGCCTTTCTCACGTCAAAATAGGCTTCGAGGAAGGCTAGGCCTTGGTAAAAATAGGCCACGAACGATGCACAACCTATTCTATAGCCTAAGGACTCAGAATCTAGTGTGCTATACACTATGCGCCGCCTATTCCTAGGTATGCTTTTGACTATGCGCCGCCTATGATATGGCATTTGGTCTCAGTATCTCATGTGCCATAGACTATGCGGCGCATATGTCTACAAATGCCATAGACTATGCGGCGCATATGTCCCATTATGCCATAGACAATGCGCCGCATATGTCATTGATATGCCGAGTGATATGCGCCGCATATGTGGTGTTCTTGTCCCCAAATCCGATTGTAAATGGGTCATAACCCGACCCATACTCTTCCTATATAAAGGGGACTTAGTTTTATAACACAACCACATTACAAACAACCCTAAAGGCGCCGCATAACCCTCCAAATCTTCTTAAAATTTTCTTCTTTTGCTCTTCCAATTCACAACAACTTCTCCACAAGCTTCAAGCAAGTAAGTACTCTCTTATTCTTCATCTATTTATCGTAAGTACTACGTTGCTATGCTTATTATAAATTGCTAAATCATGTGAGATTGGTGGTGATGTTCATGTGTTTGGATTATTGTTGCAAAATCATGTGAGTGAACATATACGTAGGGAATTCTTGACTTGTTTCCGACTTGAATTTTGTTTCAAAAGCATTGTTATGATATTTGCTGAATATATATGGCTATGAATATTGCTTAAGAGTGTTGTTTGGATGCTTACACAATAGACTATCCCGGCCATCGGGATAAGATTATAGTGCCGATCGACTTAGGAGGTTGTGCTTGTTGTACGAATAACGATTCCATGTGGTAACCCCTATGTCATAGTGTTGCTATATCCACCATGAAAGTAGTCCATTGGCTGCAAATAAGTGATGCAATGCTGATTTTCTTGTCGGAATACAATCCTACAACGTATGTCGACGAAATCTGAGTACTCGACCACTTTCACTTCATTGATTTGTGCTAACGAAATTAAGTGTGGGGTGGTACCCCTAGTGCTTTCATATAGATTGTATCAAGTGAGATTGTGCTGCAACTTACATTATTTCTAGTCTCAGGTACAATGGCACCTAAAGCAAGGCAAGGCAAGGAGAAGGCTACCACATCCCAAAAGGGCAAGAAGAGAAGTCGAAAAGCCCAAGGAGAATCATCCTCAGCACACCTACCACGCAGAATGTTCGGAATAAAATGGGTTCTTGAGGAAGAAGCCAAAGCATGGTACAGCAGCAACAAAGAAAGAAAATATGTGCACGTCGACTTGATCAACAAGGAGACCTTAGCAAAGAAGGAGCCGCGAATGTTGGCAAAAATAATGGCTTTGAAGCTGGATTTCATCTTCCGCGACATGGGAGAGTGCAATCTTGACTTAACAAGAGAGTTTTATGCCAACTGGTCACCGAATACAACAGGCAATGAAGTCAAAATTCGGGGCCAAGTGTTACAACTCACCGCGGATTGGATCAACTCTTTTCTTGGCTTACCTTCGGTCGACACAGCACCATTCAAAGAACTGTACAGCAGGCCTCCTTACAGAGCAATACGACACACGCTTTGTGGAAGCAGATCGATGGCAAGATGGGGCAGACATAAGGAAACAGGCCATCACAATACCTTCCCCTATGCTCCACTAAATAGGGAAGCAAGAATTTGGATGCACATTGTCAACTCATGTCTTATTCCTGGGACGCAATGCACCAAGATATCGAGAGATAGAGTGTGTTTGGTCTATGCTTTGATGACAAATGTCCCTATCAACTTTGGGGCAATCATTCGATCTACCATGAGGAAGGCCAGACTCGACAAAAGGTCCCATTTCACATTCGGCAATTTGTTGACAGCAATGTTGCGGAAGGAGGATATCGAAGAGGAACCAGCTGACCATAAACTCCCACATAACCCAAAGAAGGTTGACCTCACCAAGGTCAAAGATGCTGAAACAACTCATGGAGTCAACCTTACTACTGCGGAGAGACATGCTCGTGATGAGAGTTTCTTTTGTCATCTCTATGGCATGACACGATTTACTATGATGAGTGGTGGACGTATTCCAACTGCTGAAGAGCTCCAACAGCTGGACCACGACTACCCTATGAACATGCATGCCCGGGAGATGTGTGGAGTGAGCGTATATTTTGAGGAACCTCTAGACGATGACGTGCCGACTAATGATGATCGACGCTTACCTGATTCTGATGATGAGGAGAACTCTGACGACGACTCTTATGATGATTCCGACGAAGGGGGTATGACCCCCAACATTGATGAAGGGTCCGACTAACCAGGTTCTTCGAATTTATTTTCCACTGAGGGCAGTGTCCCGTCTAAGTGTGGGGTGGCAGAATCGCATGCTATACTTCTTTGTTTGCACCTATGTTTGTATGTTTGTTTGTTTACTTCCGTTTTGTATGTTTGTTTGTTTACTTCCGTTTTTTTTTGCCGTTTTTTTTGTTGTTTTTCGTTTGACGTTTTTTTAGTTTTTTTTAGGAGTTAAATTTTTCTAGCTTCGCATGAAATTATTTTGATAGGCAGCATGAGATTATAACAAGAGTATGTGCTACAATTATGACTATTGAGACGTTTAGGCTCTAGTTGTGACTCATTATGTGATATTGTGTGATTCAATTCCTTTAATTGTTGGGTCGAGAGTCTATATTACTTCCAATCAAGTCGACCATGTGCCTTGTGTGTGTGAGATAATAGTATATTCTATGTTTGTGGCTGATGCTAGAACTTGCCTGGTATGTATGCAAAGCGAAAATAAGGAATGTAAGTTTAGGATATGATTTAGGCATTTCTTTGGCAACCTATACATGTTTACCTTCAGTTTTACCTACCCATGAACATCATCCTAGTTAACCCTTTTTGAGCCTTTAGCCTATTTCTTTTACAACCTTGTATGTAAGCCTAATCCATTTCTTTCAAGACCATAATTTGATCCAAAATCCTGAGTGCTTTAAAGTGAAAAAGTCATGTGACAACATAAGAGGAAATTGGGTGAGTATAATGCTTTAAATTATAATGGTGCTTGAATGTTCTATGAAAAAGAAAGTGCTATCATAAGAGGTATGTTGTGAAAAGAAAAAGGAAAATAAAGTTGAAAAGTAAGTAGTGCTTGAAATTGAAAAACAAAATAGGAGAACAAAGGTGGTAGAATAAAAGAGTGAAGAAAGGTTGAAAGAAAAAAATGTCATTGATATAATGTGATGTATTAAAGCGCTTAGGAACCTAGTCACTATTCTTGGCCAAAATAGTCCTACCCGTCCCTTAGCCTACATTACAACCATCAAAAGACCTACTTGATCCTAATCTTAACATTCCGACATTTAGTAGAGTACTACATTAAAGGCAAGCCTATGGTCATTAGTTGCTACATATGAATTCTTTGTGAGAGTGAGAGCAAGGACACTTTGATACCCATGTTTGAAAAATATGCTATATTTGTGCGTGATTATGGGTACTAAATGGTGAGACACACATGGTTGATATGTTTGGATAGTTGTATATGATTCTATGCACTTGAATGTTTGCATGTGAGTTGATCACCATCACGAGTCTATGCTTGAGAGTAAATGGTTTCTATTTATAATCGGAAAGCTACTCTTGGTTGATAATCGTTGTGCTTGTCTTGATAAATGTTTTGTGTTGCTGCTGTAAATACCTTAAGTCGATGCTTAGAAGGACATGATATGTTGTTCGAGGACGAACAAAGCTCTAAGTGTGGGGTATTGATGATAGGCGGATTTACACGCCTATATCAATATATTTTGCCCATATTTTAGCCTAGTTTTGAGAACTAATTATCTATTTCATGCACTTTTAGTCCTTTTTCCTGTAAATGATCTAAGAAACATGATTAGGAAAGTTTCAGGTATAAATGATGCAAAATACAGTATTTTACGGCTTACTTGACGCAAAAGAAAGCTCACAAACGAAGTAGAAGGGAGCTGGACGCCTAAGGACCAAATTTGCTGCATGGAAAATCTGTCCCGGGCTAAAACAGCATTTCTGAAGACTTTGGGGACTTACAGACACAAAGCTGGATTTTTACAAAGATACATTAACCTAGTACAATTAGGTTATGTATTTCACTATTCTATTTGGATTATGATATTGTAACCTTACCCTAGTACATTTGGGTCAAGGATTTTATTAGTATATTAGGATTTGGTTATTTATTTCATTAGCTTAGTAGGAGTAGGATAGGAGTATTATAAATACCCTATCATGTTAGAGATTTTTATTCATTCTTCACTTAATTCAACAATTAATTTTCTTCCATTCCTCTCATCTTCCACCACAAACACTTCTAATCTACTCTTCTATTCTTAAATTCCACAACAAGAGAATCGTTACTTGCTAGGGAATCACCAAAACCACACGCCTATCACCTACTTCTCACGCCATCAACCATGTAAAACGTGATATCCTTCGCATTCATGGGTAACTAAACCTCTTAGTTGGGGTTATGGAAGCCGAATGAGTTACTATCTATTGCTGTGAGTTTGTGAGTTCAAGACACGTATATTGCTTATATCATTATTCTCTTCATCTTAATCTACATTCTTTGCGGTTGCAAACGCAAGAATACGCCAGTCTAACATTTAACTTGTTCGCGAGAAAGGTTATTTGTCTGGAAAAGAGATAATGTCAAGGTAGTAGGACACCCTTTCTTATTAAAGAGCTAGTGCCGTAACTGGAATAACCTCTTTGAGAATTCGTACCGTTAGACACGCTTTAAGCTCGCGAGAGTTAAAGTGAAATAGTCCTTGTTTAGTTCGCGAGACGCTTAGATTTACCATCGACTACAATTCTCTATAAGCAATTGCATGTAAAGACTCTACACACTCATAGCCAATAGAGACGTATACCTCAGAAGGTGGACATAACCCCAACGCTTCAATTCTCATTGTTTCACAACCTACGAAATACTCTCTTTTTACTTTGCTATTTTCAGCTTTTATTTCATTACTTTGGTTACTTATTACAATCCCCCCTTCTTACGAGACTTGCACCAAAAGTCTATTAATTTTGCTTACTTGTTGACCAAGCTATTCCCTGTGGGATCGACACCCAACCTAGGTTGGGTTCTATATTTGCAAACGACCGCTTTACACTCCCACGAGAGCTGTAGATTGAGCGTTATCAGGTGTCGACTTAGTTGATTCAGTAAAAGGTAGTATATGGGTTCAGAATAGTTCAGAATCATCTCTAGTTTTTGAGGTGAAAGAAAAATAGGATAGAGATCCCAATCTTGTTAAGTTGAAAGAATCAGTCAAAGATCAGAAAATAGAGGTTTTCTCCTAAGGGGAAGGTGGAGTTTTGTGCTATCAAGGTTATTCGTATGTTCCAGGAGTAGATGACTTGAGGAAACAAATTCTTTTAGAAGCGCATGGTGTGCACTACTCTATTCATCCAGGGGCCATAAAGATGTATCGCGACTTGCGGGAGATCTATTGGTGGAGTGGGAAGAAGGTAGATATTACTGAGTTTATGGATAAGTGCTCTATGTGTCAACAGGTAAAGATAGAGCATCAGAAGCCTTGTAGTTCCATGCAGGAGTTTAATTTTCCCACTTAGAAGTGAAAAGAAGTGAACATGGACTTTGTGATGGGTTTTCATCGAACTCGTCATCAACATAATTTAGTTTGGGTCATTGTAGATAGGATGACCAAGTCAGCTCATTTCCTTCCAGTCTATACCTCCTATTCAGCCAAGGATTACGTCAAACTCTATATCAGAGAGTTGGCTAGATTGCACGGTGTTCCTTTATATATTATATCAGACAGAGATACCCAATTCACCTCTTATTTTTGGAAAGCATTCCAAAAGGGTCTTGGTACCCAAGTTTATCTTAGTACAACCTTCCATCCTCAGATAGATAGTTGATGTTGGTCGTATTTATACGTCTAAGCACCATAATCTACCCATGTTTTAGCTAAGTTTTGAGGATAAAATATATAATTCTTGCACTTTTAGTCCATTTTCCTTTAAGTGATCTGACCTATGTGATTAACATGTTTTTCAGGTACCAATAAGCAATATTTCAGCACTTTGTAGACCTGTGGGCAGCAAAGGAAAACTTCACATAAGAGGGAAGGCATCTTTTTGACTGAATGTGCTGCATGGGAACTTTTTCCCGAGCAAAATCAGTATTTTTAAATACTTAAGGATGCAGTAGCAACTTATTAGACAAGGATGTTATTAAAAACCTTATTGCTGAATTTTCAGCATTCATTATTCATTATTCATTATTCATTATTCAGATTCTGTAATAGTGTGGAAATAGAGAAACACGGCTAGGCATGAGCAACGGATAAAGAGATGCACATCACTCTCTTATTGACGCTAATCTTCTCCATCGTGAAGATTGTTCTAATTTTGGTATGATGATTATGTGTACTTTGATTTCCGTTGTATTCATGAGTAGCTAAACTTATCTGTTAGGGTTATGGAAACATTGTAATATACTCTTTATTGCTATGAGTTTGTGAATTTATGATGTGTCATGCCACTTATATCATTACTCTCTTCGTTTTGATTGAATTCTCATGGTTGCAAACATAGGGAATGCGCCAGTATAGCTTTAACTTGTTCGATAGAAACGTTATATGTTTGGAAAAGAGAGTGTGACAAGAAAATAGCGTTTCCAACCTCTATTTATACGTTAATGCCTTAGCAGGATTAACTTCTTGGAGAATTCGTACCATTTGTTATACACTTTAGGTTCGAGAGAGCTAAGGTGAAATAATCCTTGATGGTTGAAAAACACTTGGATTTAGAATTAGAATACGACTCTCTATAAGTGCATGCATGTCTAAATTCCGTATTACTCATAGTTAATAGAGAAATAAAAACTACATGGTGGACATAACCCTAACCTATCATTCTCTGTGATTAAATATTATTACATATATCGACTCATTCGTTACACTAATAGTATTATTGTGCGTTTAAACAAAACCCCCCCTTTCCTTGGAATTTTCGACCAACAGTCTGCTAATAATCGCAATACTTAGTGACCAGAGTATTCCCTGTGGGATTCGACACCCAACCCAGTTGGGTTCTATATTTGACAGCGACCGCTTACACTTTTTAACGAGAGTTGTAATTTGAGCGTATCAAATCTTGGCGCCGTTGCTGGGGAATACGGTTGTCTACTAAGTTTGTGATAGTTAATAGACCCTTTGGTCAAAGATTCTCAAATTTTACTTTTTGTTTGTTGTTTTTGTGTTGTTCAGGTTTGGTAGAGTGAATGCCAAATACACGATGTTCTGGTCAGCCATTATTACCTCTAAATCCTGAACCATATCTTATTGGCAGAATGGATGCACAACGAGACATTGAAAGAAGGGATGCTTAACTGGAGCAGGCTAGATTAGCTGCATTGGTAGCTGCACAAGTAAATCAACAGAATGCTGATAACCCAGGTCGGGGAACAAATCTGGATGATGAGGACCTTGGTGATGATGAGTTGCTAAATCCAAGGTGTGCAAATGAGTTGGCGGCACCTGTGAACAGGAGAGATCGTCAAGATAGAATGAGACCTGAACGCCGAGCTATGTAGGCTCCTTTTGATAATGATGATGACGATTTGGATGGGGCTGGTGCCACAGGGGCTATTATTCCTCCACCCTTGGCACCCGGAGCCAAGTTCAATATCACTAGCACCATGATTCAGCTATTGCAACTCAAAGGGTTATTTGGTGGACTTGCAGGCGATGATCCGAATATGCATCTGATTAATTTTATATCAATATACAAGCCGTTTGAAAATCCAGGAGTTGGACAGAATGCAATTCGGCTACGCTTATTTCCATTGTCTCTATCTGGAGAGGCAACTCTATGGTTGAACGGGTTAACTCCTGACTCTATTACTAATTGGAGGCAACTGAAAGACGCTTTCCTAGAAAGATTCTTTCTGCCATCCAAGAGAGCACAATTAAGAGATGAAATAAGCAATTTTCGACAGCTTCCAACTGAAGCTCTCTACGAAACATGGGAGAGGTTCAAGAAGAAGCTTATGCGGTGCCTAAACCATCAGATGACCCATATTCACTTGATGGAAATATTATATAGGGCTTTGAACTCGGTGACAAAGCTAGTGGTTGATAATGCTGCGGGTAGGTCATTCATGTACCTTACTTTTATTGAGGCAAATGATATGCTAGATCGTATGACAAAGCAGAGTAGAGCTTGGCATACCAGGGATTTTGAGGTAGCAAGTTCTACAGTATCTATTGGCATGACTGCAGAACAAAGGTGAAGAGAAGAGGAACGTGACCAGGATATGGCTCACATGAAAATGCAGATGGATCTTCTTACCAAGCATTTATTATCAGGGAAGACAGAAAAGGTTAAGGCCGTTGTATCACAGGGAAGAGATGACTCCAATTCTGAGGAGGAAGCAAATTACTTGAATAATCAGGGGGGTTTCCGAGGCAATGCCCAAGGAAACCAAGGTCGGAACTATAATGATAAATTTGGATACAAGGACCGAGACCAAGGGAGTTGGAAGAATAAGTCTGACAGGAGTGGTTTGTACGTTCCTCCTGGAAATCGTGAAGCTGCTGCATCTGGCTCTAGGAAGATGTCCATGGAGGACATGATGGCTAAGCTGTTGAAAGGAGTGAAGGCAACCAACACGGGAGTAACTGAGGTAAGAAAAGATTTGTCCTCAATAAATCAATTGGTTGACTCGCATTCCACTTCAATAAAACAGTTGGAACAACAATTGAGTCAGCTATCAGCGGCACTCAATTAAAGAAAAGCTGGCACTTTACCTAGTGACACTGTGCAAAATCCAACGAATGATGGATCATGTTTGGCTATTACTACCAAGAGTGGTAAGGTGTTGGAAAATCCATCCAAAAGCAAGCCGGTGGTTGATAATATAGAAGAGAATGTTATTGAAACAGATTGTGATGATTTTGTAGAAGCTAAAAATCAGAATGAGAACGTTCATAATACTACACCTAGATGTCAGCAATCTAAAAAGATCGATAATGCGAAGCAAAATAAAAAGAAAGTGGTGGAGAAAACTCTTCCTAATCCACCACCACCTTTTCCTCAGAGACTGAAGAAGAAGGCTGATGACACCAGGTTCAGTAAATTCATGACCATGTTGAAGTAGTTGACCATTAATGTGCCTTTGGTGGAGGCACTGGAGCAGATGCCAGGGTACGCCAAATTCATGAAGGACCTGTTGATAAAGAAAAGGGAAGCAAGCTATGAACTGGCAGATAATTTTTATCATTGCAGTGCAATTGCCACAAGATCTTTAGTACAGAAGAAGGCAGATCCTGGAGCTTTCACTATTCCTTGCACGGTTGGATCTTTGGATTTTGCTAAGGCATTGTGCGATTTGGGGGCTAGCATCAATTTGATGCCGCTGTCCATTTACAGACAGTTGGGGTTGGGCGATCCTACACCAACCAACATGCGGCTCATAATGACAGATAGGTCGGTAAAATGACCTGTCGGTATCTTATATGATGTACTGGTGAATGTTTCTACCTTTATATTTCCTGCAGACTTTGTTATTTTGGATTGCGAGGTGGATTCTAAAGTTCCCATAATCTTGGGTCATCCTTTCCTCGCAACAGGAAGTATGCTTATTGATTTACAAGCTAATGAGCTTGTATTTCGAATGAATGATGAAGTGGTCCATTTCGATGTATGCAAATCAATGAAGCAGCCTAAAGATATGAGTGTGTTCTCTGTAGCTGATATTTATTATGAGGATGAGAAAAAAGTGTCTGTAGAGAAGCAGCTTACTATTGAGCCATTGACTGCTGTGCTTTTGAACTTTGAGCGTGAGGATGTTGAAGAATATGAAGAAACTATCTGTGCTCTAACAGGAATGGGGTCATATTCTTATGCCCCTAAGAAGCTGGACCTTGACCTTAAGAATCGACCTTCACCACCAGCGAAACCATCCATTGAAGAGCCACCAGTTCTAGAATTGAAAGAGCTACCCAGTCATCTAAAGTATGTGTTCTTGGGAATTGGAAATACACTTTTGGTTATTGTTGCGGCTGATTTAGGTGATCAACAAGTAGCGGCTCTCATCACTATTTTGAAGAGGTACAAGAGAGCCATTGGTTGGACTATTGCTGATATAATTGGTATCCCTCCTGGGATATGTATGCATAAGATTCAACTCGAGGAAGATTGCATGCCCACAATTGAACATCAACATCGTTTGAATCCACCTATGCAAGAGGTGGTGAAGAAAGAAATTATTCAGTGGTTAGATGCAGGGGTGGTGTATCCAATCTCAGACAGTAAATGGGTGAGTCCGGTGCAATGTGTGCCCAAGAAATGGGGCATGACAGTAATCGCAAACAAAAAGAATGAGCTAATTCCACTCAAACCTGTTACAGGGTAGAGAGTGTACATGGACTACCGGAAGCTGAATTCATGGACGTTAAAGGATCATTTACCAATGCCATTCATAGATCAAATGCTGGATTGATTGACAGGGAAGATATGGTTCTATTTCTTAGATGGTTATTCCGGATATAATCAGATTTGCATTGATCCTGAAGATCAGGAGAAGACCACTTTTACATGCCCGTATGGTACGTTCGCCTTTAAACGAATACCATTTGGGATATGTAATGCATCTGCCACTTTTCAGTGGTGCATGATGTCCATCTTATCTGATATGGTTGAAGACACATTGGAGGTGTTTATGAACGACTTTTCGATTGTAGGTGAGTCATTTGAATCATGCTTGGCAAATCTGAGTATGGCTTTGCAGAGATGTGTTGAATTCAAGCTGGTGCTAAATTGGGAGAAGTATCATTTTATGGTTAAGGAAGGCATTGTTCTTGGGCATAAAGTCTCTAAAAAGGGAATTGAGGTTGATCGAGCCAAGATTGAAGTTATCGAGAGAATACCACCTCCAATTTCTGTAAAGGGGGTTTGTAGTTTTCTCAGTCATGCAGGTTTTTATCGGAGGTTTATCAAAGACTTCTACAAGATTGCTATCCCATTATGGAAACTTTTGGATAAGGAGGCAAAATTTGACTTTGGTGAAGATTGCTTGAAGGTATTTGAATGCCTCAAAGGAAAGCTAGTTGAAGCTCCTATTATTGTAGCACCCGATTGGTCTCTACCTTTTGAAGTATTGTGTGATACAAGTGGGGTAGCTTTGGGTGCTGTACTTGGTCAGAAAAGAGAAAGGCTATTTCATCCAATCTACTATGCAAGTAAGTCCTTGAATGGAGCACAGAAGAACTATACCGTCATTGAACAAGAGCTTTTAGCAGTTGTTTATGCTTTCAAAAAGTTCCGTGCTTACTTGTTGGGAACCAAAGTAGTGGTTCATACAGATCATGCGGCTCTAAGATATCTAATGGAAAAGAAGGATGCAAATCCAAGGCTAATTAGGTGGGTGTTACTGCTTTAAGAATTTAATTTTGAGATAAGGGATAGAAAAGGTTGCAAAAACCAAGTAGCTGATTATCTATCTAGACTTGAGAGTGAGCACATAGTGCAAACCGAACTTGATATTGATGATGCATTCCCTTACAAAGAGATTCTAGCAACTATAGTGGAGGACTTACCGTGGTATGCAGACTTTGCTAACTATGTGGTAAGTAAGGTGATTCCTGAGCATCTCTCTTTCCATCAAAAGAAAAAGTTCATGCATGATGTGAAACACTACTTCTGGGATGAGCCGTATCTTTTTCGACGATGTGTTGATGGTATTATTAGGCGATTCATCTCAGATGTGGAGGTGCCTAGCATACTGGAAGCAAGTCATGCTTCCCAAGTTGGGGTCACCATGCAGGTGATCGAACGGCCAGGAAGGTATTGCAAAGTGGCTATTATTGGCCTTCATTATTCAAGGATGCCTACGATTTTGTAAGAAGATGTGATCAGTGTCAGAGGCAAGGCTCTATCTCGAAGCACCATGAGATGCCCATGTCTAAAATTCTTGAAGTAGAGTTATTCAATGTTTGGGGTATATATTTCATGGGCCCATTTGTGAGTTTGTTTGGGATGAAATATATCCTAGTTGCTGTGGATTATGTATCTAAATGGGTCAAAGCAGTCGCGCTAGCTAATAATGAAGGTAAGAGTGTTGTAGCATTCTTAAAGAGAAATATCTTCTCTCGTTTTGGGGTACCGCGTACCATCATAAGCGATGGAGGATCACACTTTTGCAACAAACTGTTCAGAGCCGTATTGGTGAAATATGGGGTTAAGCAACATAAGGTAGCTACACCATACCACCCATAAACTAGTGGGTAGGTAGAGGTTTCTAATAGGGAGATCAAGCTGATCCTTGCTAAGACTGTGAATGCCAGTTGAAAAGATTGGTCCAGAAAGCCGGACGATGCCTTATGGGCATATAGGACTGAGTTTAAGACACCAATTGGCATGTCACCTTACCAACTAGTTTATGGGAAGGCTTGTCACTTGCCAATTGAGCTAGAACATAAAGCACTGTGGGCACTGAAGCAGCTTAACCTGAATTGGGATGATGCTATTAATCTGAGATTAGAACAACTGAATGAGTTGGATGAATTCCGTCTACATGCGTATGAAAGAGCAGATCTCTACAAAGAAAGGATAAAAAAGTACCATGATCGGAGGATTATCCAACAAAACTTTTAGAAGGGTGATTTGGTACTTTTTTTCAACTCCAGACTGAAGCTATTTCCAGGTAAGTTGAAGTCTAAATGGTCTGGACCATTCAAAATTAGCCAAGTCTACTCATCTGGAGTAGTGGAGTTAGTCAACAATGATGGTGGTGTCTTTAAGGTGAATGGCCAACGAGTAAAGCCATATATCGGTCCACCCGACTCAATAAAATGTATAGCCACCATATATCTCGATGAAGTCTGAGTAATCGAGATAACCATGTCGTGCCACGACAATAAATCAAGCGCTACATGGGAGGCAACCCATCATTTTTAATCATTTTGTTTCACTAGGATTTTGTTTTTGATAAATAAATGTTCAAAAAGAAGAGTCGAGCCACGACCAAAACTAAGGCGCTTGGTGGGAGGCAACCCATCCTTCTAATCATTTTTGTTGTTTTTGATTAAGTGTAGGTGCAAGATGTACAAAGGAGGAGATTAGTCCCAAATTTTGATTTGAGAGTGAGCCATACAAAAGGTGGTAAGTTAGGAATGCTGGAGTAAAGGCTATAGGCTAGGCATTGCCTATGAAAATGTAGGCAATGCTATAGGCACCGCCTATGCCATTGCCTATGCTCACTGCCTCACATAGGCAATAGGCAAGGCACCGCCTATGCCAATGTAGGCAATAGGCAAGGCGCCACGTATGCCAATGTAGGCAATGATATAGGCGCCGCCTATGCTAGCATAGGCAAAGCAAAAGGCGCCGCCTACTTATGCTTTTTTGCCTCCTAACCCGATTGTAAATGGACAAAAACTGACCCATGGCTAATCCTTTAAATAGATCCTCAACCTTAGAACATAACTCAATTGTTTGCTCAACCTAGGCGCGGCCCAAGCTTTCCTATTCTCTCCAAGTTTTTCTTTTTTTTCATCTAATCTTGCAAGCTCATCTTCCTGATCCATCACCACGTAAGTTACTCTTTTATATTCCGTAGTTGTTGCAATACTACGCTTATAATGGTTTATTAGATTTTGAAGTGGTGTTTGGTGATAAGAATATGGTTGGTTTGTTATGATGCATCTAGTTGAGTGAAAGGATTCGTGTGGGTGTTCTTGACCTTACTCCGACTTGTATTTGATTGGTATTCACTGTTATATTTGTATGGAGTCGAAATTGTGAAGTTAATGCATAATCTTGAAAGTTGTAAGCTTGAACGTTTGAATGACTCGTTCATCGAAGGTATTGATCATGACTGACCACAAGCCTAAGATAGTGTGATTATTTCTATGCAATAACCTGATACGATTTCTATGTGGTAGTCTTGTTCAGAGATTGCATTAATCCAATGAAATAAAGTTGGAAAGGATAGTCAAGATTACATGATTAATAACATTGTGCAAACAAATTAAGTGTGGGGTGGTACCATCGCAATTTTCTTTTTCGAATATAGTAAATCTTCCAAGATGAAACTAACATGACTCTATTGTGATGTCAAGTAGAATGGCCACAAAAGGACGACAAGGAAAAAAAAGTGTCCACCTCACAAAAAGGTCAGAAAAGGGCAAAAAAAGACTAGGCTGTGTCCTCCTCTCTTCAGGTGCCTCGACGCACTTTTGGAATTAAGTGGGTTCTAGAGGAGGAAGGGAAGGAGTGGTATAGGAACAACAAAGTAAAAAAATATGTTCATGTGGATTTGATGCAGAAGGAAGTCTAGCAAAGAGAGACCCCCACATTTTGGCTAAAATCATGGCGCTAAATCTTGACTTCATTTTCCGAGATATAGGGGAATGCAATCTTGATCTAACGCAAGAGTTTTATGCTAATTGGTCCCCAAAGACTACCGGAAGTGAAGTAAAGATTCGGGGCCAAATCTTGAAATTGAACGCAGAGTTTTTCAACTCTTTTTTGGGCACTCCATCTGTGGATCCAGCACCACTCAAGGAGCTTTATCACAGACCTCCCTATAGGGCCATCAGACATACACTGTGCGGAACAAGGTCCATGACCTGGTGGATTTGTTACAAGGATAATGGTCATCACAACACTTACCCGTATGCTTCTTTGAACAGAGAGGCTCGCATATGGTTAAGGATAGTTAACTCTTGCTTGATTCCTGGGACACAATATACTAAGATCACACGTGATCGAGTCTACTTGGTGTATGCTCTGATGACAAATATCCCCATCAACATTGGTGCGGTTATACGATCGTCAATGCGCAAGGTAAGGCTGCACAAAAGGTCCCATTTTAGTTTCGGCAATTTATTGACTGCGATCTTAAGGAAAGAGCACATTAAAGTGGAACTCGCAGACCATAAGCTGCCACACAATCCGAAGACGGTTGATCTCACGAAGATTAAAGAGCCTGAAACTGGTCAAGGCATCAACCTTACCATTGCTGAGAGACATACTCGAGATGAAAGTTTTTTCCGCCATCTGTATGGCATGACTAGGTTTACCATGATGAATGGGGGTCGTGTTTCGACTGATGTAGAGCTTCGGCAGTTGGACTATGACTACCTGCTTAATGAGCATGCGCGGGCCATGTGTGGAGTGGGGGTACATTTTGAGGAACCTCTCGATGATGACGTGCTGACTGACGATGATCACCGACTGCCAGACTCAGATGTAGAGGACAACTCTGATGATGACGACTCTGATGATTATTCCGACGCAGGGGGTATGACCTCGGATATAGAAGAGGAGTTTGACTAATCAGGTTTTGCTTATTTATTTACATTGAGGGCATTGTGTCCCGTCTAAGTGTGGGGTGCGGGTATATGTCTGCTGTATTGTACTTGCTTGCCTATATTTATTCTTGTTTGTTTGAATTAGTCATAGTTTGTTAGCCATAATTAGTTAGTTTGAAATTGTTCTGATAGATGGCATGGTATTATAACAAGAGTTTATGCTAAATCATTACTATTGAGACACTTAGGCTCTAAGTTGTGACTCACTGTGTAATAATTATTTATGGTTTAATTCATTCATCTGTTGGGTCAAGAATCTATAATGCTCCTAATGAAGTTGACCATGTGCCTTATGTGTGTGAGGTTATTAGATATTCTTTGTTGTGACTGATGCTAGAACTTGCCTGGTGTGTGTGTGAAGTGAAATAAAGATTGTGAGTTTAGGAGATGATTTAGGTATTTCTTTAGCAGCCCTGAAATTGTTTACCTTCTTTTTACCTACCTTTGTACATTGTCCTAGTGAACACCCTTTGAGCCTTTAACTATTTTCTTTGGCAGCCTCATATGTAGCTTAATCCATTTTTTTTAAGACCATAATTTGATCCAAACTCCTAAGCGATTTAAATTGTAGAATCATGTGGCAAAATAAGAGGAGAATGGTGAAAGTAATGCCTCAGAGTGTATTGGTACTTGAAAATGTTGTGAAAAAAGTGGCTATCATAGGGATGCTTAATAAAAAAAGAAAGGAAAGACATAATAAAAAATAAAAAATAGAAAAACAAAAAGATAGTTGTGTTTATGATTGAATAACAAAATGGGTGAAAAGGGGTTGGTAGATGAAAGGAAGGTAGAGTGGTTTTTAAAAGTTAGTGTAAATGGCATAATGTAGTGTATTAAAGCGCTTAGGGAACGTAGTCACCATTTCTGGCCAAAATAGTCCTACCTCTCCCTTAGCCTACATTACAACCCGTAAAGACCTATTTGATCCTAAATTTAGCATTCTGATATTAGTAGAGCATTGCACTAAGGGAAAGCCTATGGTCATCAATTGCAATATAAGAATTCTTTGTGAGAGTGAGAGCAAGGAAAGTCTTATACACATGTTTCGAAAAATGCAAAACTATGAGTGATTATGGGTGATATCTTGTGTAAGCGCACATGGTTGATGATTGTTGGATAGTTTTATATGATTTTTTTTGGTTTAACTTGTGAATACGAATTAACCAACTTAATGAGTCCATGTTGGAGGGTGAGTTGTTTCTAGTAATGATCAAGAAATCTACTCTTTGTTAATAATTGCCGTGCATGTCTTGTTGAAAATTTTGTGTTAATATTGTGAAATTCTAGTTAGGTGTTTGCATGGATGTAACATTTTGTTTGAGGACAAACAAAGCTTTAAGTGTGGGGTGGTGATGTTGGGCGTATTTATACGTCTAAGAACCATAATCTACCCATGTTTTAGCTAAGTTTTGAGGATAAAATATATAATTCTTGCACTTTTAGTCCATTTTTCTGTAAGTGAGCTGACCTATGTGATTACCATGTTTTTCAGGTACCAATAAGCCAGATTTCAGAACTTTGTGGACCTGTGGGCAGCAAAGGAAAACTTCACATAAGAGGGAAGGCAGCTTTTGGATTGAATGTGCTGCATGGAAACTTTTTCCGAGCAAAATCAGTATTTTTAAATACTTAAGGATGCAGTAGCAACTTATTAGAAAAGGATGTTATTAAAAACCTTATTGCTAAATTTTCATCATTCATTATTCATTATTCATTAATCAGATTCTGTAATAGTATGGAAACAGAGAAACACGGCTAGTCTTGAGCAACGGATAAAGAGACACACATCACTCTCTTATTGACGCTAATCTTCTCCATCGTGAAGATTGTTCTAATTTTGGTATGATGATTATGTCTACTTTGATTTCCGTTGTATTCATGAGTAGCTAAACTTATCTGTTAGGGTTATGAAAACCTTGTAATATACTCTTTATTGCTATGAGTTTGTAAATTTATGATGTGTCATGCCACTTATATCATTACTCTCTTCGTTTTGATTGAATTCTCATGGTTGCAAACATAGGGAATTCGCCAGTATAGCATTAACTTGTTCGATAGAAAAGTAACATGTTTGGAAAAGAGAGTGTGACAAGAAAATAGGGTTTCCAACCTCTATTTATACGTTAATGCCTTAGCAGTATTAACTTCTTGGAGAATTCGTACCATTTGTTATACACTTTAGGTTCGAGAGAGCTAAGGTGAAATAATCCTTGATGGTTGAAAAACACTTGGATTTAGAATTAGAATACAACTCTCTATAAGTGCATGCATGTCTAAATTCCGCATTACTCATAGTTAATAGAGAAATAAAAACTACAAGGTGGACATAACCCTAACCTATCATTCTCTGTGATTAAATATTATTACATATATCGACTCATTCGTTACACTAATAGTATTATTGTGCGTTTAAACAAAAACCCCCTTTCCTTGGAATTTTCGACCAACAGTCTGCTAATAATCGCAATACTTAGTGACCAGAGTATTCCCTGTGATATTCGACTATATTTGACAGCGACCGCTTACACTTTCTAATGAGAGTTGTAATTTGGGCGTATTAATAGCCAAGAAGAAAAGACCATTCAGACTTTAGAAGATATGCTGCGAGCGTGTGCAATTGATTTCAAGGGTAGTTGGGATGTCCACTTGCCTTTGATTGAGTTTTTATACAACAACAACTATCATTCCATTATTAAGATGGCTTCATTCGAAGCTCTCTATGGTAGGAGGTGCAGATCTCCAGTCGGTTGGTTCGTAGTTAGTAAGGCCTCAGTTATAGGTACTGACTTAGTATTCTATGCCTTATAAAAATTCCAGTTGATCAGATAAAGACTCCGGCTTGCTCAGAGCCGACAGAAGTCTTTTGCAGATATACACAGAATAAATCTGAAGTTTGAGATTGCTGACTCTGTTTATCTAAAGATCTCTCCCATGAAGAGAGTGAAGAGATTCGGCAAGAAGGGAAAGCTTAGTCCCCGATATGTCGGTCCCTTCAAAATTCTCAGTCACTTTGGAAAATTAGCTTATAATCTCGAATTTCCTTCAGATCTAGCCTCAGTTTATCCAATTTTTCATGTCTCTTTCCTCAAGAAGTGCATAGGCGACCCAAAAGTTGTAGTCCCTATTCAGAGCATGGATATTCCTAACAACCTCTCTTTCAAAGAGATTTCGATCAAAATTCTTAACTATCAGACTTGCAAACTGAGAAACAAAGGAGTCTCTCTAATCAAAGTCTTTTGGCGGAATCAGTCCGTTGAGGGAGCTACTTGGGAAGCAGAAGAAGACATGTGTACCAAGTATCCCCACCTCTACTCTGCTAATTCAGACTCAGCCCAAGGTAGCAACTTTTCTTAAGCCTTTTAGTTTCATATTCAGATTTCAATTACAACTTGGTATCCAGTTCATGTTTAGAATTCCATTATAAACTTGGAATCAAACACCATTGCATATTCAGTCATATGTTCAAGAATCATGTCAGTCACGTATTCATGCATCAGATATGCATCCTCATTATAAAAAACTCAGCTTATTAGAAATCTCAGTCATGTATTTATGATTCAATTCAGTCATGAAATATGCATCAGATATGCATGCTCAGTATGAATTCCAGTTCATCACTCATTTCAGTTATGTATTCATGTTTCAGTTGTTCATGTTCAGTATGAATGTTAGCGTATTATTTCTACCATCTAATTTAGTCTCATTCGAGGATGAATGTTCTAAAGGGGGATAAAATTGTAAGACCCCGCAAGATTCTAAGCTTGATTCAGTCCATCTATGCTTAATAACGGGGTCCCATACTTTGAAAATTCTAGCTAAATGTCTAGGCATAGTTTATTTTTAGCCTTTGAAAGTGTGCAATCTCATTTCTTGATCTTAATATTCTTAAATGGTCTATATTTACATTAATTCATGACCAGGAAGGTCACTAGGTATTCTCGGACAAGTTTTGGATTTTTTAGAACTCGTTTAGACCACGTTCGGAGTTTCAAAATTGTGGACCAACACGATCTTGGCGCGCCGCATCACCCATCACATTGGTTAACATCGTTGAAGGTATCTAGAGCCAAAATTACTGAGGTTTGGCACGATCATGGTGTGACGCATCAAGTATCACGTCGGATCCATTGATGCGCCACGTCGCTTATAGCATCGATACCTATTTTTCCAGTCATTAAATAACTGTATCATTAAGGGTAATTAGGTCTTTGTTCTCCGACCTTTAGCCCTCATAAACACAAAATTTAGCCCTATTTTGGATAAATACATTCATTATTTCACAAATTTTCAAGAACGAAAACCCTAGAGCTATCAATTCAAGAATTAATTTCCAAGAGATTTCACCATCAACCTTCAAGAATTCATCAACTAAGGTATGTCAAGTGTTCATCCAAGGGTTTGTTCCACCCTTGGAGTCTAAAAAAACCTTTTCAAAACTCAAGATAATGTTTTGGGTGAATTTCATGATTTAGTTTGATTGTGTTCATGACTATTACGTTAATGGATTCTCTAGTTCATGATTTAATCACAATATCTATGTGAAGTAAAGTGATATATGTGTAGTATCATGTGAAACCATGTTTAACCCTTGAAATTTGCCAATAAGAATGTGAATTATGATGCCTATTTTTTGAATAACGTTATATGCATATGTTATGCTCACTAGGTGTTTGATGAATTGCCTTTGTGGGTAAATAAGAACAATAACTCATGCCATGCTAGTTTATGTGCAAGTTGTATCATGCATATGTTTGATAAATTGCCTATGAGAATGAACTAATGTCACGCTATAGTATGCTAATGTGTATTTCTCATCCATGTACAAGTAATGTATTACAAGTGTTTATTGGAAATGCTTTAATAAATGAATGATGAACATGTAGCCATTGTTGAGCTTTTAAGCTTGTGCCATGATTTACTTACTATGCTATCAAGTCCTGGGTGTATTTAATACCCGACAATTTAGCTGTGTGCTTAGAGCCAGTGTAAGTTTTCACAATACTCTTAGTCAAGCCATGATCAGTAGAATTCAATTAGTCACATGACTCAGGAAAATTCAGTAAATTTAGTATCAGTCCAGTACTCAGTAAATCTTAAAAATCTCAGTCAGTTATCAGATCTTAGTATTATTTTGTCAGTCAATAGAATCCAGTGAACTCAGTTTAGTCCAATTAATTAGTATAATCCGTAACAGATCAGTCCATCCTAGTTCAGTATCTATTCAAAGGGGAGTAGGATTTAGCATCGAGTGATCCCTAGAAGGGAACACACACTGTCAGTAGAGGGTGTGATTCTTAGAAGCAATCCTTGCATTCCAGAACTATATAGCCAACATATGTTGAGACATCAACACCATTAGTTGAGGGTTGATGCGGTTGATTAACACTGTCAGATGAGGGTCCCATCATTCTCCTTTAGGGACACTGTTAGATGAGGGTCACCTACAGCTTGTCCTTAATAGTGGTGCGGTATTGACACCCTTCCATTGGGGTTACAGATTAGACCTAAACTCAACTGTACTAGCTTATTAGGGTCATACCTATTAGATAAATTCTCCCATAGTTTCAGTTATTGATATCAGGACTATCAGATACAGTCACTCAGTACAGTATGGAACTCATCTAGTTCAATGAGTATCTAAAATGTCAGATACAATCACTTAGTATCTCTTATATCAGTTCTCAGTAACTCATGTTATCAATATTCAGACTTAATAATTAGTATCATCATAAATCCAATTACAGTTACACATTCATGTATGTATTCTCACGATCATATTATACAGTCAGTTAGCATTGTTTATGCATATGAGCGCTTTGCATTCTGCCTACCTCACTTGCATACCAGTATATTCAATCGTATTGAAGCAATTGTGCTATGGTGTTTTTATACCATAGGTTCATAAGCACGAGCTCCAGAGCATCAGTAGCATTCCAGTTTCAGCTGTCAGAGTCAGCAGTGAGTCCTCATCATTCGAGGATGTTATTATTTGATTATTTTATTCCATTAGTACTTGTTTTACTTTAGTAGTTCAGAGTTAGTTGGGGATATATCCCATCAACTCCATAGATTTTAGATAGTTTAGAGGCTTTCAGACTATAGTATGTTCAGACAGTTTATTTTAGTTTTGGGTATTTCTATACCCCATTCAGATA
Organism: Capsicum baccatum var. pendulum; assembly: GCA_030864225.1. Classification (NCBI taxonomy): domain Eukaryota; kingdom Viridiplantae; phylum Streptophyta; class Magnoliopsida; order Solanales; family Solanaceae; genus Capsicum; species Capsicum baccatum. The sequence continues at coordinate 131,807,953 of CM061557.1, forward strand.
TCATTTTATCAGTCATGTTTTAGTTTTGAACCTTACTGCCTTATAACTTATATTCCGCATTTATACTGTATATCATGCAGTGCTCAGTTACAAATATCAGTCATGGGTTCGCTTGTGGTCCTTCAGGGTCATGGACACCGTGTAGCATTCCGGGTACCAAATTTGAGGCATTACAATATGACTTTAGTAGTTGGAAATTCTATCTTGATGATCCATGTCCATATTTTGATGGACCTCACTTTAGGCAAGATTGTAGATATTTTCCCCGGAGAGAGATGGAAGCACTATCTCGATCCTATTGGGAGTATGATTGTTCTTTGTGTGGTGGTTGAGATGGATATTGGAGTGATTGTCCAAATGCTCCCTTCCCTAATTATTCTAACCCAATTGATAGTCCTTTTTATGAGTTTGATAGGTATCATGATACGACAAGGGAAGAACAACATGTCTGGTCCCATAGTTTTAAAGCAATGCTTCAAACCATTTTGGATCAGGTAGCTACAACAAGGGAGAATATAAAAGATATGCATTAAGCTAATGAGGTATTTGAAAGGGAGATTACCAAGATAGAGGAAATAGGTAAGGAAACAAATCCTGTAAATACTATCACCTTGACCACTTCCCTAGATGAGGTGATTTAAGAAGAGAATCCAAGCTATGTGGTCAATGAGGTGCTTGGTAGTGAAAAGTCCTCGATGATTTCCCAACAAACCAAACCAAATGTTTTTGAAGATGTCAAAGTCAAGGAAATAGTTCTAGAATCAAAAGAAGAAGCTAAGCCAATCTCTTATGATGAATCTAGCCCATTTTGAGGTGATGATGCTAACAAGGATGCAACCTCGAAACCAAGGGATAAGCCTTATTCAAACCATTTTTCAACTTTATGCTTAGAGAAGATGATGAAAGTCCATATGCCTAAAAAAAATAAAGGATCATGGGGAGAAGGAGCAACAACCCTACATTTCGGAGTTCATTATTTCAAAGGAGCATATGTGAGCCCCACACTTGAAGGCCAAGGAACTCAACTTCCGATTTACAACTAGTGGCCTCTTAATATTCCCACCGTTACCTAAGGATCTAAATTGGAAATTTGATATAAATATGGGTAAAAGATTCAAGTCTTTCAAGTGGTGAGATGGAAGCTCTATCGTCATGTCCTCATCCCTATCACTTTTTATTTTGGAAGATTTGAATCTTCCGTCCCTCTTCCGCTCAAATCATAGAGAGAGAAAGTTGGGAAAGAGATTCAAATCTTCTAAGTGGAAACATAAGTGATATTTTGTAAGGTGTCTAGTCACCAAAGATGGGAAATAATTTATTACACCATGAAAGTGGCATGTATCATTTTATTTATACATGGTAGAGTATATTTTATTTTTGTTTATGCATAATCCATGAAGTTGTGGTGCTATGAGGAGTGTTTATTGAAATTGAAAAAAGGTAAAGTGTGAAATTACCATGTTTTGAACTAAAAAAATGAGTGCAAAGGACCTAAAAAGTGGTCTCAGTTACCGGGATCACATCTCGTGTCACCACGATCGCTTTAGTCTAATATCTGCGATCACGGACATCTGATAGTGATTGTGGTCAAAGCAGTTTAAAAGGATCATCCGATTGCCATTCCTTATCCCACACCCCTTTTATAAAATTCTCTTAATTTTATCTCAAATTAATTCGTGTGTAAGTATCCATGTGTGCATTTTAACTCATTCTCATCCTCCAATTCAATATGTGTTTTCAACTCCTTCATTTTTATGTTTGATTTAGGCTTGAAACATGTTTTTAGGAATATGCCTACATTAGTATTTTCAATGCTAAATCTATGTTTGTATGTGGTTATTGTTATGATTAGCTATTGTAGTTGGAGTACACATCATCGGGGAAGTCTTGAGTACCCAAATTTCGGCCTAAAATGATAGAATTAACATGTACACCATGTGTTTGATTTAATGCCCCAATGGATTTCATGTTGCTTTCCTTATGTTTTCAGGGCATAATCTAGCATTCAAGTTTTGTGTCTAATGAATATAGTAATTTATTGGTAAATAGGGCCTTACTTTGGGGTTAAAAATTTGGTATTTTGGTGATGTTGTAGAATCTGTCGAAAATGGTCTCAGTTACCGCAATTGCAGTCATCGAGACTGTGATCACGTAACTGAAAGCACGATCAGTGTTCCGTGATCATGGAACTGAAATCACGATCAATGTTTCATAATCGTGATGAATGGTCCGCAATCTCCATAACTAAGATCAATTTTCAGCTGAGTCCAAAAATCCTGCATGCCCATTTCTCACCCCAAAACCATCCATAACATTACCACATGAGTTTATCTGATTAATCTAGCAGGATTTTGGTGTAAAAATGCTAATGATGGTCCAAATTATGTTGCTTACAGGTACTCTGCCACATAAATGAGAGACTATGACCACATCCACTTCATGGATCCAGAATGTTATAGCCTTTACTACTCTAAACTCTCATGGACCAAACTACTCTTGAAAAATGGTATTTCCTTAGACAAAGTAGAGGATAAATTCTCGAGATTCAATGCCAGACTTACTGTTACCGGATGGATGTGCTTTGCCCCGGACACTTGCTATGCAAATAAGAAATGGGTGTTGAGTACTACTCTAACCTTTGTGTAGTGTCTGCCACAAGCCTAATGATTAAAATTTGGGTAAAGGAAGTACATTTTGGAGTGGAGTGGATCAATGATGTATATGGGCTCCCGGATATAGATATGGCTCACTTCTAGGCAAAAGGGTGTGAGCCAGGGACCTGGATGGCGAATATATTATGCCTTGGCAAAGAAGTTCCTTGGGATGCCACACAAAGGGGTATCTCTATAAATGACTTCACAGCAGAGTCCAGGCTTTGGTTGACTATCATTTACAATAGGGTATTATTGTGTGCACATATGATTGCCATCACAGACTGTATAATGTCTGACATTACTCTGGACGTGGGACAAAATGTGATTTCATAGTGGAGGAACTTAAAGATTTAGGGGGTACACTTCTTTTTTTTCCTTCACTTATTACTAAGCATTACAGGAGGGAAGAAGTGGAGGAATATGTTGCAGATACCTGGGTGCACCCAGGCCCCTGCATCTTTCTAGTCAAAATCCAAGGTGAGGGAACACCTGGTCAGAGTAAAAAGAGAAAAATCAACTTAGGCAAATTAACAGCTGAGGAGTTAGAGTCATGCAGATTATCCACTGTTGGACCTCTAGAAGACATCGTGTAGACATTAGGGTCATTAGGGAGATGGTTTCAGGATTGCCTCAAGGACCGAGAGAGTCCTCTACTAACCTCCACTCATATGTAGCTTGGTGGGATTATGAAGTATACTTGGAGGAGCAGAAGAAGCAGGGAGCTACAGTTGCTAGATTGGACAGAGCCTATTTAACTTTGGTAAAATTGCACAGGGACCTTAAGGAGTCGCATGAAAGTGTGGCGAAGAGAGAGAAGAAAGTCAAATTCTTTACCAAGATGTGGAGAGGGGTGAAGGGCATGTTCACGGTGCTCAAACCCAAGGAGTGAATACATTCGTGGAGGGTCGAGAGTAATGATGAGGCCCCTGCCGAGTGGTTTGATGTTGATGATGGAAAAGATGATGTTGAGTTAGCAGGAGAGAGCAGCACTTGATGCTATTTTTGGGAGAACCCCTATCTTTTACCTATGTTTTTATTGATCATGCAGTGGGGACACTGATAGATTTTTAGTTGGGGTGCCTAGCGCTAGATTTATATTGTTTTGATATATTTCTGGATGTTTTTGATATCATTTTGATGACATTGTGGATGATTTTTATTTTGGTTTTGGATTTCTACATTTGGGCACTCTGCTGGATCCCACATTTCATGGATTAGTCATTTTGCTTTTACTTTTAGATTTTCTATTTTACTTTAGTTTTATTGTTGATTATGGTGATGTACGATAAGCTTTTCTAGATTGATTGACGACATTCTTAAGGGAAAAGCATCGTGATTGGGTTTTTATCAATTAATGCAGGGGAAATCTAAGTACCCATAGCATCAAAATCACAAATGTAAGGGAAGTTTGAGTACCCATGGCTTTGTGGATTTGGGATTGCACACATGCTATTGGCGAAGTCTGAGTAGCCGTATGGTTCGTTTTCCCATAGTAAGCCAAAATGTGAGACAAAGGCTTGGGTTTTTTCCATGGTTATCAAATTATGCATGGTGAAAATTCAAAGGAAAAACCCCCTCTATTTAATTTTTTTTGAAAAATCAAGGGCATGGACGTGAGCGACCTTGTAACAAAACATTTTCTCTTGTTGTGACTACAATTTTTTTGGCTTGTACATATTTATAGATACTCCTTTTTTGTCTCCAATGTGGGGGGAAATTGAGCCTCCTTGGCAAGTCCACATAACATGTGTGGTGATTTTATTTGTTTGAATCTCATGTATACTTGTGTGATCTAGACCTTGCCCCATTAGTTTCTCAAGGCTAATTTTTGATTGTATTTGGTTAGTGAGATGATCTTAGGCCATCTTGGTGACATCAGAAACCCACTTAGCCTAAAAGGCCTACCCATGCATAGATATTATCCCCAGTCACCCACTTTGAGCCTTTGGACCTTTCTTTGGGAAACACATTACAAGCCGTGAGCTTTTCAACTTTTACCCCTCTTTTGAACCATACCCTCCTTGAACTTAAGAATGCAACTTGAGGTTAAAATCCTAAGTTGGGAGTGGTGAAGAGTGAAGGAAGTAACTTTGGGCCATGAAAATAATATTGAGTGCCTACGTGCTTAAGAATTGAAACAAATAAATAGAACGAGAAAGGACTTAACAAAGAAAAGAATTGCATGAAATTTGCAAGAAAAAGAAATAGAAGAAAATGGGTGAAACAAGGAAATAAAAGTAGGCATATTTGTAAAAGAAAAGAAGTGGCCCATAGTAAGGTGGATTAAATAAGTGTAATGTAGACGTTCAAGGAAGGTATAAGCTATGATTGTTCCTAAATGATATCCTACCATACCTCGAACCTACGTTACAAGTTCAAAAAGTCCTTTAAGATATCCAACCATGCACATTCATTGTAGTGGCGACTGAAAATAGGGGTAAGCTTATGGTATGGCACTTGTTAGCATAGAGAGTTCTTGTGAGGGAGACAGTTTTGCACCTAAATTCCTTGGAGCAAATTTGGAGCATGGTGTGCAAAATTTTCCATCTTTTGAGGAGGCATGTGAACAAGTTGAGGCGGATGATTTTGTCATCTTCTGAGAAAAGAGGCAAAAAAGAGTATTATGTGGTTGGGGTCAAAAAGCATGTCACTCCTAGATTATCGGTGATTGTTACATTATTGCTCTTTGAAGTCCTTTGCATCCTTGCTTATTGCATTTTATGTTGAGGGGTGTTAGGAGAATTGCTTTGCCCATGTTTGAAGAGATACTTGAGGTAGTAACTAAGCTTGATGTCATTTTGATCATTGGGTCATCTATTTAAGGAAGTACATGCACATTGTCTCATGGTAAGAGGTAGTGTTACATGAGGAAAAGCAAAGCTTTAAGTTGGAGGTGTTGATGAGTGGTGAATTTACCACTCATTCACACTCATCATACGTGCACATTACCATGTTTTGAATGAATAAGTGTCACAACCCGATTTCCTTAGGTCATGATGGCGCCTACAATAACCCACCAGAAGGAAAGCCAACCTGTAGTTCGGAACAGCTAGTAATGGACTACTTAATAATATAAGGAAAAGAATGTGAACTATATGAAATAAAGATCAATACACAGAAGAATCCCAAAACTTGGTGATATCATTACAAGAGCTTTTAATATAAAAAGATTACAAAGTGAAATATCAAGAGACATACACTAGTACAACTTAGAGACTAGTCTAATACATAAGAGAGAGATAACTAATGCTCCGAACGTTAGGAGCTCACTCTAAGTCTCTGAACTAGGGATACTCCACAGGATGCATAAATCAACAACGATAACCCGTACTATGATCTGCAGGATGCAGAAGTGTAGTATGAGTACTAAACAGATGGGTACTCAGTAGACTATTCCCAACTGAGATCCAAAGATAAAACACATATATACAACATATAAATAGAATTGAAACTACACCCAAGAGTCCAGAAATCATATGACAAGTCAATGAGATAATAAAGAACAACTATACTATTCATGTCCAAGAGTCTGACATAATAAAACTAAGGAAGTATCAGGGTAAACTATCCTGTTCCAACTACATTTAATATATGTCAATGCTATACCGTATATCCCAGGTAAATATATGAATAAAGAGCAAAAGAAAAATATATATAGTACTATACAAGGCGAGGAAATGACTATAAAACATGAACAACAAAGGAAGGGATATACGGTAGTATCATAGCTTCATATAGCTAGGTATATATATAGGTATATATATATACATATATACACGAGGTCATCTCAAAGCACAACATATTTCAACATATTCTCATTTTGAGACCTCATTATAATAGAATCGGGATTTAAATACCATCTTACTCGAGGTTTCTAATCCACATGGTTAGACATGAAATAATCATGCATAATAATGCAATCATAAGATAGGAGAGGCCGAAGACATAACTCAAATCCCGATACCGGATCAAAGTCCAATCTATCATAAGCTAGCCATAATAATGATTATAACAACGATAATAACAATATCAATAACAATCTGAATAACCAGCTATTTCGGATAACCAAATACCTATCCGAGCCTATGCGTACCCCCACCGCCCCAAGATCGAAAGGTTCAATCAACATACAGCAACACAAGGAATATTCTTTACCCATATCTATGCAATCATCCCATACCGACTGATTTACATAGGTGCACACTGGTGATAAGCGATGTGTATACAAGAATGAATGCAAAGCATACAATCAATAACCCAACTTATCATCATCATAGTCAACCTCCGATCTTGCCGGATTTCAACATATCATCAACATATCCTCCGGCCTTGTCGGGTATCAACTTTATCATAATAGTATCCTCCAGCCTTGCAGGGTATCAATATCATCACAATAGTATCCTCCAACCTTACTGGGTATCAATATCATCATAATAGCATCCTCTAGCCTTGCCAGGTATCAATAGCATCATAATAGTATCCTCTGATCTTGCCGCATATCAATATCATCATAATTGTAACCTATGACCTTTTTGGGTATCAATATCATCATAATTACCATAACCGAATAAGATGCACAAAATACTCATAAACATAGACATATCACTATAGAATATCTATCTAATCAATGTTTCCTAACTACTCATTATTAGTTAACCAACACTAATTATAATAGAATCCCTAGTCCAATAGTCATCACATAACCTCTAGTTATTAGCCTAAACATTATCCTTACTCATAGGATAACAACTAACTACTATTCATTAAATAGCCAGCATCTAACATCTAGTCAAGGTTCATCACTAGACCAAAACCGCCAGTTATCCACCATTCATTATTATCAACTAATCATACTATATCTATTAATCATTAATAATCAACAATTTACCATTTATCATATAACCATTCTTTATTAACTAATATCCTTTATTAACTAACCATCCTTTACCAACTAATCCTCATTTATCAACTATTTAACATCATTATTAACCATGTATCAATCATCGCTAGTTACCTTATCTCAACTAAGCAAGGTTCATTTACTAGTACATTAGATTTCTAGCCATCAAGTACTATATCCACCTAGAAGACATCTAGCTACCACTTAGCTTAACCCTTAATTACGAAGAACAGTCATAAGATTGTATTTCAACTAAAATCACATCAATTACCGATATAATAATCATAAATGTACCCAATCTATGCATACCATCACCAGTATTCAATCAGTGGAATAGTAAGCATCATACCACAACTTTCTCCGTCCACATCTTCCTCCGTCCCATACCGGAGAGATATGTATACAAACATATACATATTCATATTCATAAACTATAATCACATAAGTTATAGTGATAAACACTTCTCGGCTATTGTATCAATATCATAACATGACTCTTAGCAATTAATTTATCCAGAATAATCACAACAACATAATCACGGCCCTAGGCCCATATACATATCCAGGATTATATTAATAATCTTATTTGAAAGCCGTAGCATACCTCTAATGATCTCACATATAGGAGGTATCACACATATAGGTGGCATAATATTAATAAGCATGTATCATCTCTCACACAAGTGGCATCTCACATCTAGGAGGAATAATATATATAGACAAGTAATCGTCTATAGGATATCCTATATCAATAGGTCATACATTATGACTTCGATGAATATCACTTCTCTAGGCCAATTTAAATATCTAAGAGGAACATCATCTCTACTAGTTCAACAATCATGACTGAAGGAAATAACTACTATATAGGCCAATCATCAAGTCTAAGAGGGAATAACATCTCTATAGGCCAATCATCAAGTCTAAGAGAAAATAGCATCTCTATAGGCCACATAACGTATCTAGGAGGAATATCATCTCTAAATGCACAATATCACTTCCACAAGGAGTATCATAACCATAACTCAAAATCCATATTCTAGGAATATCAATACAAGTTACCATGTTATGAAGTAACCTTATCCTAAGGTTTACTATCCTCAACTATTTCTAACATCCGCACTAAGTCCACAAGACTTAACACAAGCTTACGCCTAAGTGGACCGCACGTTCCCATTTCTAACCCACAATTTCCATAATTAGGCATACTATGCCCCAAATTAGGCTAAGGTATATAGTTCATCTTCTAGATGTCAATCAAGCCATTTTCAAGCCTAAGATAGCAACTTCAACTAGAAACAAGGGTACTCACGTCAACTCTACCCAACTTATGGTTTCAAGACTAACATACTAGCCCAATAAGGCTAAATATACAAATCATGCTCCAAATGCTAAAACCATATTCCAAACGTAGTAGCATATCATATCCATGCTATAACTAATCTAAACTAAAGAGGGAAGGAAATAGGACAAAAAGGGGTTATAAGTATGCTATCTTATATGTCCAATACCCTCTTCTATTCCCCAAAACATCAACAATCAAGGCCAAGTTATTCTACTCATAATCAAGCCTAACATCCATATTCACAAGCAACATATATCACATATTATCTATGAAGAAAAGTAGACAGATGCCTACCTCAAGGCCAAACCGCAAAGCCTCACTTTATGCACTACATGCTTGTCTTCACTTTACAATTCTCAAAGCCATCATACTATCAAAACCATAATCTACTCATCAATACAAATCTAATGATATCCATATTGTACTATTATGCTTCGGGTCCAAAAATGACACCAAAAATCCAAGTGGGTCCCACATATGGAATACGAGTTTTTGAGTCCAACCCAATGTTCACACATGAATAAGGAATCATAACCCTGAAAGAATGGGTGAAAACTAAGCATACTTTAGACTAAAATCAAGCCCTTAGATAATTGGGGTTTTGGGTCCAAACTAAGAAATTCAAGCATGAATTCAAGAAATTCTTGCCATAATCTTGAAGATAATCGTGATACAAGATGATAATTAAGCTCCCAAGTCACCCCCATGACAAATTTTAAGTTAGTACACTTATTTTGGGGTTTCTAGGTCAAATGGTGAAGGGGAATGCCCTAAATGCGTCTAATGGCCATTATATAGCCCTTACAGGTACTCAGATGTCGCAATCACGATCCTATGGGTTGCGATCATGCTTTTTACGATCGCACATTCTTGGCCACGATCGCGGTTGCACTAGATGACAACAAACTCAAAAATAAGTGTTTGACTCTTGAAACTCATCTGAAATCCAAAGAACATGATACAATAGTGAATTTTAAGTGTAAACAACATTTCCAATCTATTAAAATCATCAAAGAATTCATCGGAGATTGTTTAGGCAAAAAGTGGGCCCCACACCTATAGTTTTATTACTTTTCATAAAATCCGCTCAATAGCCCAAAATAAGTCCAGGAGCCTTAGGACATGAACCAAGGGTCCCCTTAGCCTAAAATCGACATTCTGGACATGATGACAAAGTTGGATTTTCAAGCCAAGGCCATTTCGACCAAATGTGGGTCCCATACCTATTTTTTTCAATTTTCAATTTTCTGACCAATAGGTCGAAATGAGCTCGGGTGAATTAGGACCCAAACCAAAGGTCTACCCAGACTAAAATCAATATTCCAAATCTACTGGCAAAGTCAAAATTTGCATCGAAGATCGTTTTACTAAAGTTTTCTCTTGGTGGCGATTTGGAACCAGCGAAGACTTTAAAATAGGGAATTGGCTCTAAAAACCAAACAAATTACCCGGTAACTGAACCGTCGGTCCCAGCAAGTCATAAATGACTTGGGGAAGCAATAGAGAAGCTCAAACAATGAAGATAAGTATAAATATGGAAAATAACCTGAAGGATCATTACAATATCCACTACTAAAAGGACTTTTATCCCCAAAAGTCAATACATATAAAGAATCTCAAAAGCTTGAAAAGATGAGATACTGGGCCCACATGCTCCAAGCATAACTTCCCAGATAACCTCAGCAGAGAGAAAACAATTAAAAGAGAGTTTTCCACAGGCATATTTTTTTAACTAGCACTCTCATTCTACTTCCAAAATAACCAACTCAACTTAACCACTAACTGCCTCCAACTAAACTAAAAAGGCTGATGCACCCACATCTGAATCACAACACACTAATACATTCTCTATATCTGCATAAATCCACAAAGGATCATCCAAGCCAAAAGCATACCAAGACATGAGTCATAAAACTGACTCCAAATCTAAAAATAACTTTCCTTTGCATTTCTGCACCTGCTATCTACTCCAAGCCAGGAGAAAAATCACTCGAGTATCATCCACACAGTATCATCATAGAGAATTCAAAGAACTGAAGCTGCTCCGCTGAAAGTCCATAAGGCAAACATAAGAATAAGATCATAAGGTTGTATCTAGGTATACAAATGGAGATAATCACAGAACGCAATCCATGCCAATGCTCCAACCAGTCCGAATGAAAATCAAATTAAAATCTCAATAGCCATGGTATAACTACTCATCCCTGAATATTCCACTCCAGGATGTCTCATCTACCGAGAATGAAGACATACTGAATCCAACTCGAGAATATTATTCCTACTGAGTAAATCATCCAAGATTCCTAAAGAAAGCTAAAACTCGAGGTCAAAACTAAAATAACTAATACAAGGCCTATGGGCTATCATCTGAACACTTACCAACTATAATCTAGCCGAAGTCTAGAAGATCGAATAGTCAACCACGGAGTAGGATCAAGGATCCTATAAATGAAATTCGAATTGAAATAACTCAAAAATAAAGGTTGCACGACAGTTTTACAACACCAAGCTGAAATCTCAATACCAAGGCTGAACCGCTCAATCTCAAATATCTAAATCAAAACTAAAAATAGGTAGGCATTAGTTCTCCAAATCTAACATACTTCCAAATCACTATTGCAAGGAGTCAAAATCCAAAACTGGGTCAATAAAGCTATATCAATGTCAACTATCTCAAATCGACTCTAGTATCCAGATCTGACATATTTGAGATAAATCATACCAACCCACAGTTGAGACATATCTATAGAGAAAAATCTCCATAGGGATAACCATTGAATGATAACACAAGCAACCAACTCTATATCAGCTGGAGGGAATAAAATGTAGCCGCAAAATAGAAGTTATGCCAAAGGAAAAATCACTAGACGAAAATGCATATAAACCACTCCATACCCACTAGAGGGAACGATCTATCCAAACATATTCAAAACTTCTCAAGGCTGAAAACCAAACCAGCAAAAGCAAAACTTTAGCAACTCCGAGAAATACAACTTAAGTTGGGAACTAACCAATGCAATACTTAATCTAGGCAAAGAAATAGCCACAGACTTATATCATCGAGAAGAATCACTCCACCAAGCCTCACTAAGACAAATAAATACTGAAATGGGATTTCCTGAATCCACCCAAGAACAACATCATCGAAGAAGAAATATCAATCTCAAAACCAAGGTCAGAGTCAAGACCACCACTAGAGTACCAATAACTTGAGATAAAGAGTTTCTAATTTGCCAACTTAAGAGGCGATCACAGAAAAGGCTGCCTTCCTCAAACTCAATAACACCACTTAAGGAAAAACAATCACAACAACAAAGGAGTATATAATCTCCCTACTAAAAACAAGGCAAACTATCCCAAGGGTACGGACCCAACATACATATAAGATGAATCCACGATATCTCAACATCAACATCAACATCAAAATTTCTATCGAATGATGAAATAGCCACAAATTAAGAACAAACCTCAAACTTGTCCATCTCACAAACTGGTTATACCAGAAGGGATAGCCAAAACAAAATCCTTCATAACCTAGGAGGCAATTCTAAGGATCTCAAACTCAAAAACAGGCAAAATAACTAAATTGCCGGCTCAAAATCCAAAAAAACCATAGGAGGTCAACTTACCTTTGACACTATAATACATTCTCGAAATCAATCTAATACAGCTAACCAAAGGGAACACATCCAACCTTGCCGCACTAGGGGAAAGAAATCATCAAATTGTACTATATATACTCAAGCCACCAAATAATATCATATGAAAATAAAAGTCTAACTAGATAACACTAGTCTATATAGCTACCCAGCGAGAATCAAATTCATCATGTAACAAAATCAAGTAATATCAATAACCTCACATAGTGGTAGCAATAACAATGACAATATCACTATCAGCATACTGAATAGGCGGTACCAAAATAAATATCAATATCATGTACCACTCAAGGGCCATAATAGGGCTAATATGCCAATATAAATAGGACTTAAATCCAAAACCACTCCCATAGGGGAAAAAATATCAATATAGATCTACTCCATCCATTACTAAAAAAAATAAACCATAGAGTAGTAACATAATTATGAATTCAACAATAAGGCACATAATGACCGATATAAATTCATCAAGACATACAATCATCAATGGGTATGAAAACCCTAATACATATAATAAGAGATAAATGTGAGAAATAAAAGCACACCAATTATGGTAACATCCACAATCACATGCCTGACGGGCATATGGAAAATAAATTTAAATGGGTCTAAATCAGACTGACTGACTGAATTATCAACTTAGGTGCCAACCACACCATCTATAAATGAAAATGTCATAACATTACAAGCTAATCTAACTAAGCTAAATGATTGGAATATCATGTTAGGGACACACCCTAGAATAGTAGTCGGTCTCTCGGCAGTCGTAGTAATTCCTAAAGCATCAATATAGAGAGAACACAAATAGAGCCCAAATGGATGGCCAACTGACACTAAGATAAATTCACAAAATTATGTCCAAACTTCCAAAATCACAACCTGTTTTAGGAACTCTAGGTTGGCAGGGAATACATGCAAACTCTAGCTGATCATCTATCTCATACCAGGGGCATTCTCTAAACCCGTGTCTTATCATATCATAACCAAACTAAGATCCTAGAATACTTTGAGATATTGCCCCTCATAATACAGAATGGTCGCCATGTCCTGATTAACCATACCATACTCTACACGTCTAATTGGGACTCTTTTCAAATCCTTTTTGGCTGCCGCTGAGGATCTTCTATATTCATCTCTGACCCTCTAGTCTGATGCTGCACTAAAATTCTAGAAATGCATATTGGAGTCTTGTCCGTATCTGTTAATAATATTGTATTGTCCTTCAGGGATAGAATAGAGTCAAAGAATGTGTTTAAGGTTCATAGAAAGCGGAAACATGATAAGAAGTCATAAAGTGAATTTCCTAAAATGTCACTTTAGCCTCTCAAAGATCGGTAACACATGTCTCAGCACCGATCCACCTAACTCTACTAACACTTAGCTCTTGTACTAATACACTAATGAGACCTAGGCTATGATACCAATTTATCATGAACGGATTTCATCAGGTCATGATGGCGCCTACCATAACCCAACTGGCAAGCCAACCCATAATATGGAATGGCTAATAGCAGAATACTCAATAACATAAGAAAAAAATATAGAATACATAAAATAAAGATCAATACATAGAAGTATCCCAAACCTGGTGGTATCAGTACAAGAGATTCTAATATAAAAAGAGTACAAAAGTGAAATATCAAGAGATATACATTGATACAACTTATCTCTAAACACAACTTAGAGACTAGTTTAATAAATAAGAGAGAGATAACTAATGCTCCAAATATTTGGAGCACACTTTAAGTCACTAAAATAGGGCTTCTTCACTTGATACAGACATCAATAATGATAACTCGTACTATGATCTATAGTCTGCAATTGTATAGTATGAATACTAAATGAATGGTACTCAATAGACTACTATTAACTGAGCTCCAAAGATAAAATAGATATATATAGCATATAAACAGAATGGAAAATACACTCGAGAGTCCAAAAATTATATGACAAGTCAATGAGATGATAAAGAAAAACTATCCTATTCATGTCCAAGAGTCTAACATAACAAAACTAAGGAAGTATCAGGGTCAACTATCCTATTCTAACAACATTCAATATACGTCAATTCTATCCATATATCCCAGGTTAATATACGAATAAAAAGTGAAAGAAAAATATATATAGTAATATACAAGGAGAAGAAATAACTATACAACATGGACAACATACATATAAAAATGAGGCCTTCTCAAAGAATAACCTATAACATTATATTTTCATTTTGAGATCTCATTATAATATAATTGGGATTTAAATACCATCTTACTTAGGGATTTTAATCCACATGGATAGACATGAAATAATCATGCATAATAATACAATCATAAGATAGGAGAGGCCAAAGACATACCTCAAATCCCAATACCAAATCAAAGACCAATCTATTATAAGCTAGCCATAATAATGATCATAATAATGACAATAATAATATCAATAACAACGTGAATAATCAGCTACTCTAGACAACCAAATACTTAGCCGAGCCTATGCTTACCCCTACCACCAAAAGCTTGGAAAGTTCAATCAATATACAACAACACAAGGTATATTCTTCACCCATATCTATGCAACCATACCATACCGACTGATTGACATAAGTGCATTTGGTGATAGGTGATGCACATACAGGAATGAATGAAAAGTATACAATCAATATTACAACTTATCATAACTATCCTCATAAGGACCATCATCATCATTGTCAACCTCTAACCTTGCTATTTATCAACATATCACAATATATCCTCCGACCGTATTGAGTATCAATCATGCTTCAAATGCTAAAACCATATTCCAAACATAGCATTACATCATATCCATGCTATAACTAATCTAAACTAAAGAAGAAAGGCAATACAATATAAAAAAGGTTATAAACATGCCATCTTACATGTCCAATACCCTTATCTATTCCCCAAAACATCAATAATCATGACTAATTTATCCTACTCATAATCAACCCTAACATCCATATTCATGCGCAACATATATCACACATCATCTATGAAGAAAAGTAGATAGAAGCCTACCTCAAGGCCAAACCACAAAATCTCACTTCATGCACCATATGCTTGTCTTCACTTTGTAATCCTCAAAATGCCATCACGCTATCAAAGCCATAATCTACTAATCAATATGAGTCTAATGATATCCATATTGTACTATTATGCTTTGAGTCCAAAAACGACACCAAAACCCCAAGTGGTTCCCACATTCAAGATCAACCCAATGTTCACACATAAATAAGGAATCATAACCTTCAAAGAATGGGTGAAAACAAAGCATACTTTAGGCTAAAATCAAACCCTAAGCTAAATTAGGGTTTCGGATCCAAACTAAGAAATTCAAGCACGAATTCAAGAAATTCTTACCTGAATCTTGAAGATAATCGCGATACAATATGATAAAAAAGCTCCCAAGTCACCCTCATGACCAATTTTGAATTATTACACATATTTTTGGGTTTTTATGTCTAAATGGTGAAGGAAAAATGCCCCAAACATGTCTTGGGGCCTTTATATAGCCCCTATAGGTATTCAGATGTCGTAATTATGGTCCTATAGGCCACAATCGCACACTCTTGCCCTCAATTATGGTTCAATCAGATGACAACAAACTCATAAATAAGTTTTTGATCCTCGAAACTCATCCAGAATCCAAAGAACATGATCTAATAGTGAATTTTGAGTGTAAACCACATTCCAAATCTATTGGAATCATCAAAACTTTCATCAAATATCATTTAGGTAAAGATTAAGGGCCCACACCTATAGTTTTATCACTGTTCATAAAATCTGCTCAATAGCCCAAAATAAATCTGGGAGCCTTGGGACCTAAACCAAGTGTCACCTTAGACTAAAATTGACGTTTCAGATATGATGGCAAATTCATATTTTCAATTCATAGTCGTTTTGACCAAATATGGGTCCCATACCTATTTTTTCTAATTTTCAACTTTTCGACCATTAAGTTGAAATGAGCTCGGGTGCATTGGGATCCAATCCAAAGGTTCACCTAGACTTAAATTGATATTCCAAATCTACTGGAACTATGAAAATTTACATTTGAGATTATTTCACTAAAGTTTTTGCTCGGTGTCCATTTGGAGCCAGCGAAGATTTCAAAATAAGAAATTAGCTGTAATAACCAAATAAATTGCCCGATAATCAAATCGTCAGTACCAGTAAGTTATAAATGACTTGGTGAAGCTATGGAGAAGCTCAAATGGTTAAGATAAGCATAAATATAGAAAATGACATGAAGGGTCATTACAATAAGTGAGGCATATTTGTGATTAAATGGAGTAATATCTACATTTTGTAGGAACATAGGTAATGAGATGAAAATATATGGATGAAAGATAAAAAAGATCAAAAAAGGAAAGAAGTATAGTTTGAAGACCTATAGCAAAACATAGCCTCAGTTAGCATGTCCACAGTCAGTTAAGATTGGTCATCTAACGTATAGCACCCCAAATCTGGTACCCGAAATGCTACATGGTGCTCATGACCCCGAAGGACCACAAGCTAAACCATGACTGATATTTATACCTGAACACTACATAATATACTATATAAATATAGAAATAAAGGCTAAAAGGCCATAAGGTTCAAAATTGAGACATAATATCTTACAAAAACAAAACATAACATCTTGATGGGGTATGAATACCCAAAACAACTGAAATAAACTATCTGAACATGATAGTCTAAAAAGCCTTTAACTGTCTGAATAAGGAGTTGATCAGACTTGTTCCCCCAACTAATTCCAACTACTATGATAAACTAAGTAATAAAATAATAGAATAATGTTCATGTCTTCGAAGGAGGCAAATTCACTGCTAACTCTGACTGCTGAGTACTCAGATGCTACTAATGCTCTAGAGCTCGTGCTTCTGAACCTATGGTATAAAACACCATAATGCAAATGCGTCAGTATGTTTGAATGTACTGGTATGCAAGTGAGGTTTGCTAAATGTAAAGGGCTCATATAAATGAACTATACTAACTAATTGGATAACATAAACGTGAGAATACATACATGAATACACAATAACTATAACTGAGTTCATGATAACATGATTACTAAATTTGAGTAATGATAAAATGAGATACTGATAATTGATATTGAGTGACCATAGTTGATAGTCTAGGTTCTGATGGAACTAGCTGAGTTTTGTACTATTTTGAGTTTACTGTATCTTACAGTCCTAAAATTTTGAAAAACTATTTGAGTTCTATTACCGAGATTGAGTCTGAATCTGTAACTATGGGAAGTATTCATCTAACCAATATGCTATTAATAAGCTATTATAGCTGGATTGGGGTAACCCCAATTGGAAGGGTGTCAATACTACACCACTAATAAGAATAAGTTATGGGTGACCCTCATCTGACAGTATCCCTAAAAGAGAATGGTGGGACCCTCATCTGACAGTGTTTATCCACCTCATCAACCTTCATCTGTCAGTGTTGATGTCTCAACCTATGCTGGTTACATAGTTTTGGAATGAAAGGATTTCTTCTAAGGATTATACCCTTAACTGTCAGTATGTGTCCTCATCCTTAGATTCACTCGGTGCTAAATCCTACTCCCTTTTGAATAGATACTGAACATGATTAACTGTACTGAACTGGACTGAGTTCATTGAGTTCTATTGACTGACAAAATACTACAGAGATTACTGATTACTGAGATTTTTGAGATTATTGGGATTACTAAGTTTACTGAGTTTTCCTGAGTCACATGACTAACTGAATTCTACTGAATATGGCTTGACTGAGGATATCATGAAAAAATAACACTGGCTCTAGGAACAAAACTTATTTGTTGGGTATTAGTTACCCCCAGGACTCGATAGGATAATAGTAATTCATGACATAAATTCTAAAGCACAACAATAGCTACATACATATCCATAATCCATTGACTAAGACATTTTATCAAATACTTGACATACATGAACTTGTTTATGAATGGGGATTTCATATTATCATACTAGTAAGACATTTTTCCTTCCCATAGGTATTTAATCAAACACATAGTGAGCATAGTATATGCAGACAACATTACGCAACAAGTAAACATTATGATTCAGTTCTAATTTCTCCATTCAAGGGTTTAATAATGGGTTCACATAAATCTACACCTATAATAATTAATTCCACTTAAAATTTATCACCAAACATGGATTAGAATTCAATTGGGCATTATCAACATAAACAAAAGCAAACCCAACATGAAATTCATAAAAATCCATATACTTGGACTTTGAAAAGAGATTCTTGGGCTTCATGGATGAAAGGAGTCCATGAATGAATGCTACGCGTTCCTGAGTTAATGAATTTGGAAGGACTGATGGAGAGTTCTTATGATTTGTCCCTTGAATTTGAGAGCTAGGGTTCCTTAGCTTGAGAGAGAGCTACTTAATTTGGAAAAAATAGAGTGAATAATGATATCTTTAGGTCATGTAGGTTTAAATTTCGTGTTTAAGGTTGAACTAAAATCATGAGAAACTACCCATTTAACCCTGGATGTGTCTTTTAATTTTTGTCAAAATCTCTCAATTTGGCAGGCTGGCGTGATACGGTGCTATCATGCTGTGTCACTGGAAATTGCCTACAAGGAACTGGGCTGACGACGCAACGTGGTTAAATCGCATTGTAATACTGTATGGGACCTAAAAGTTTGGTGCGATACGGAGACATCACACTGAGACACTGGAAAAAGGACAATTCTGAATTTGAGCCTTGGTGCGATGTGCCATAATCACGGAGGCTCACTGGATTTTGACAATTGCCATTTTAGCCTGATCTGTGATAGGTTAATGGCTCAGGTGATACACTATCTCACTATAAAGGCTCTAACTCTTCGCCTGGGTGTTGGATATGGGAAAATTTGGTATCGATGGAAAGCTTATTAAATTTTTCTCATGATTAAAGGTGAAAATCTTGAAAATTCCCCATGGAATAAAAATCATTCAATTTAGAACCTAATACTTGACATTCTTGGGACAAAATTAGTTAAGAAACTTTGGGGTATTACATAACGCGATTGCGTGAATTCTATCGTAGTCGCGTAGCTGGGATCGCGGCAAAGCTGATGCGATTGTGGTAGAATGGGATTTTTCCTAGGGTAAAAATTGTAATTCATTAATCCATGCCCAATTCCCTGAAAGAGGACTCAAACCCTATATCTTGGAGATATTTCATTACTACCAATTATTTTAACTTTTTCAAGTACTTAGTTTCCATTCTTAGAGAACAAAAATATTGTAATAATTCAGGGTAAAGAATGCATTAGAGTAGATTCTAAGTGGATGATTAGCAAACTCCCATTGAAGATTTGTTAAGAGTTCAAAGTTTGAAGTAACATTCACTTATTCTTTCACAAAAGTACATCAATGGAAATTTTGGGTAAATCTTTACTTATTTATTTCATGAGTAGCTAGCTCTTCCTATTGGGGTTTTGTATGAATAGGGTTGAAGTGTGTGTAGGTTGTTATTGTTAGCTTCAATTAGTAGTTCATGTTGATGGGTTTTGAAAATTCTTGATGAAAACATGGAATTTATTGGTGAAAACCTCAAATTTCCTAAGTCCCACATCATCCTTCACAAAGGGATGTGGGTATCTTAGATCCTTCAACTATCCTTGAAACAGGGGTTGTAGGTGACATGAGCATTTGTGAATAATTACTTAGGTTTTAGTTGTTCCCTTTTTGTTATCTTAGAAATAAGGATAAATTGTGGAATGGCTGCCTTAGTGGGTGATAGTTTGGTACTTTGTGGAAAGGCTAGTATCAAAACCCTTAATTGAGCCTACCCTCACATAATCTACTATAAGTGTAGTGGATTGTTTTGCACCCATGTGTTAGCTTTCCCTAATAAAACATAACCCCAAGATCGTGACTAAATTTCTTAAAATCTAATTATTTGTAGTCCTGAATTAATACTTGAAAATCCAAAAATATATATTAACCGTGATACGTTCCGCCCCATTTTTACAATCTTGTATTTTATGTTTGAATTTAATAATTTTTCTTCATTTCGAATTAATTTAATCGCCATTCACATTGTTTCTTATGGATTCAACCCCGACTCCAAAGTTGGGTAAATATATTGACAATGACCGCCTTGCACTTAAATTGACGTGAAAGTTAAGCATTATCACATACTAATAAGCTTGAAAGATTATAGAATTATTCCATTCCAATTATCCATCAGCCTGGGGGAATCCATACACCCAAGTTCTAATTTAAAAAGCATACCATGGCCGCCAAGGCCTTATAAAACCATTTAAAATCAAATAATGGACACCAAGTCCTTTCCATAACCATTTATGTTCTATTAACCTTTTAGGCAATGTAATAGTTCAAAAGTGGGTTAAATCATGCATATTTCCATGTTCCAAAACCAATTCATAGAGCAGGTTAAGTTTAATGCCAATTCCAAACAAATTTCAATAATTTTGGGGGAATGCCATGACCCCCTTCCTATTCACCATACCTATGCTCAAATTTAGTTCCAAGACCATGAGATAAACCATGAATAACAGTTCCAAAACCATAGGGAAACCAAACAAGTAATATAAATTCAAAACCCTCAACTCATCATTCAAAACCCAATAATTAAATTCACATAAACCATGATAAACATATGCTTTTATATAAAACCAAGTTAAAGAAGAGATACATGACTTAAACACTAAGGAATTTGGAAGAGAAATAACAATTCGAGCCCTAAATGTTCAATCCCTAGAAACCCTAGCCTTCCTCTTGATTGGGAAATTTTTGAGAGAACATGGTGTTTATGTTATGTTAAATGGGTTGAAATACGGATAAGGGAATTTTTTATGTCGTGGAATAGTAGTGGGGTAAGAGGAAAACACCACCACACCCTTAATGAAATTATGTAGGAACTTTAACTCTCTGTCTCTACGGGTCTTGTAACAACTCATGGTCACTGGCCACGAGTCATCACCATAACTTATAGTTTGGGAAGTGACTTAGGGCCACCTCACTGGTTTGGTCACGAGTTCCCCCTATGACTTATGACCAGACGTTACTGCTTATGGGGTCTTATTCGTACTTAAGATAGAAACATAGGTAATCCTCACTGGTTTGACTACAACATGCACTGAATGACTCGTATAGAGTGGCTACAACTCATAGGGTCTTAGTTATTGACTTGACAGTAAGCTTAACACACATGGAAATTTTTAGAGTCCAAAACCTGGGTATTACACTACTGTTACAGTATTATAAATACCCTATTTTGCTGCAGCTTTTTTTAGGAATCAATCATTCAACACACATCATTCTTCTCATCATTCACAGTTTAATTCATCTACAACTCTAAATGATTTGCTTTCAATTAATTGTTATTTACTTTCTCTTCATCTATTCGTCTTAAATTTTCACAACAAGAGAAACGCTACTTGCAAGGTCTTCACGCCACAAGCCATACCAAACCCTACTACACGCGAGATCTTTATTTTGGTATAATTATAATGACTATTGAGATTTCCCTTGCACTCATGAGTAGCTAAACTTCTCTGTTGGGGTTATGGAAGCCTTATGAGATACTATCTATTGCTATGAGTTTGTGAGTTCTTGACACGTATGTTGCTTATATCATTATTCTCTTCATCTTAATGCAAATTCTTGTGGTTACGAACACATAGAATATGCCAGTATAGCATTAACTTGTTTGAAAGAAAAGTTATATGTCTGGAAAAGAGATAATGTCAAGGTAATAGGGCACCAACCCCTGTTAAAAAGTTAGTGTCGTAACTGGATTAACCTCTTAGAGAATTTGTACCATTAGATACTCTTTAAGCTCGAAAGAGTTAAAGTGAAATAGTCCTTTTTAGGTTGTAATACGCTTGGATTTACCATAGAATACAATTCTCTATAAGCACATACATGACTGACTTCCGCATAACTCATAGCCAATAGAGACGTATAACTCATAAGGTGGACATAACCCCAACTCTCAATTCTCATTGGTTAAACATATTACTAAACATTCTTCCTTTTTTCTTTGCTATTCTCCGTTTTTACTTTGTTATTTTATTACACTATTGCACGTTACAAAATCCCCCCTTTTACGAGACTTTCACCAAAAGTCTACTAATCTTTGCTTACTTAGTGACCAGCTATTCCCTATGGGATTCGACACCCAACCCAGTTGGGTTCTATATTTGACAGCGACCGCTTAAACTTCTATGAGAGCTGTAGTTTGAGCGTTATCAAATTTTGGCGCCGTTGCCGGGGAATACGGTTGTCTACTAAGTTTGTGATAGTTACTAGACCCTTTGGTCAAAGATTCTTGTACTTTACTTTTAGTTATTGTTTTTGTTTTCTGCAGGTTTTTATCCAGTGCATGCCCCATACTCGAAGTTCTGGTCAACCATTAGTACCTTTCAATCCTGAACCACATCGTATTGGCAGAATGGAGGCTCAACAGGTAATTGAAAGAAGGGATGCTCAACAGGAACAGGCTAGACTAGCTGCTCTGGCCGTCGCTCAAGTGCATCAACAAAATATCGATAACCCTGGGCGAGCAGCAGATCCTGATGATGAGGACTTGGGTGATGATGAGTTACTAAACCCGAGGCATGATGCTGAAGTAGCGACACCAGCCAACGGAAGAGATCGTCAAGCAAGATTTTGGCCTGAACGCCGAGCCGTGCAAATACCGTTTGATGATGATGATGATGATCTTGATGGAGCTGGTGCCACAGGAGCCATTATTCCTCCTCCATTGGCACCCGGAGCCAAGTTCAACATCACGAGCACCATGATTCAGTTATTACAACTCAAGGGATTATTCGGTGGACTAGCAGGCGATGATCCAAATATGCATCTGATCAACTTTATTTCTACATGCAAGTCATTCGACAATCCTGGCGTTGGACAGAATGCAATTCGGTTGCGTTTATTTCCATTGTCTCTATCTGGGGAGGCAAATTTATGGTTGAACGGGCTGACTCCTAATTCTATCACTAATTGGAGGCAATTGAAAGATGCTTTCCTAGAAAGATTCTGTCCGCCATCCAAGAGAGCACAATTGAGAGATGAAATCAACAATTTTCGATAGCTTCCAACTGAAGCCCTCCACGAAACATGGGAGAGATTCAAGAAGAAGCTTATGAGGTTCCCAAACCATCACATGACCAATGTTCACTTAATGGAGATACTATATAGATCCTTGAATTCAGTAACTAAACCTGTGGTGGATAATGCGGCTGGAGGATCATTTATGGACCTCACCTTTGTTAAGGCAAGTGATATGCTAGACCGGATGACAAAGAAAAGTAGGACGTGGCATACCAGAGATTCTGAGGTAGCAAGCCTCAGTTTTTCTATAGGCATGACTGCAGAACAAAAGAGAAGAGAAGAAGAACGTGATCAAGATTTGGCGCACATGAAAACACAAGTGGATCTTCTTACAAAGCATCTACTATCAGGGAAAACCGAAAAAGTCAAAGCAGTTGCGTCAAAAGGAAGAGAGGAATCCGATTTTAAGAAAGCAACCAACTACGAGAACAATTAGGGGGTTTTCGAGGCACTACCCAAGAAAACCAAGGTCGGAACTATTATGATAAATCTGGAAACAAGGACCAAGGTAGTTGGAAGAACAAAAATGACAAGAGTGGTTTGTATGTTCCCCCAGGGAGACGTGATGCCACTGTATCTAGTTCTGCAAATATGGAAGACATGATGGCTAAACTGTTGAAAGGAGTAGAGGCAACCAGCGCGGGAGTAACTGAGGTAATAAATGATTTATCCTCGATGAAGCAATTGGTTGACTCACATTCCACTTCAATAAAACAAATAGAGCAGCAATTGAGCCAACTTTCAGCAGCACTCAATCAAAAAAAGGCTGGCACGCTACCTAGCGACACTGTGCAAAATCCAAGGAACGACGGATCATGCATGGCTATTACTACCAGAAGTGGTAAGGTGCTGGAAAATTCATCCCAAAGCAAGCAAGTGGCCAAAAATAAAGGAGATAAGGACACCATAGAAGCTGACCAAGACGTCCATGACGTCACCCCTAGTAGTTTACAGCCTGAAAAGATCTCCGAACCTAAGCATACTGAAAAGAAAGTCGTGGAGAAAACAATTCCCCTTCCACCACCTCGTTTTCCGTAAAGATTGAAGAAGAAAGCTGATGATACCAAGTTCAATAAATTCATGGCAATGTTGAAACAGTTGACCATTAATGTTCCGTTGGTAGAGGCACTAGAATAAATGCCAGGGTATGCAAAATTCATGAAGGATCTGTTGACAAAGAAGTGAGCAGCAAGCTATGAGTTGACAGACACTGTTCATCATTGCAGTGCAATTGGCACCCGATCACTAGTTCAGAAGAAGGCTGACCCCGGAGCATTCACTATTTCTTGCACCGTTGGATCTTTGAATTTTGCCAAGGCATTATGCGATTTAGGAGCCAGCATCAATTTGATGCCATTATCTATTTATAAAAAGTTGGGGTTGGGTGATCCTACTCCAACCAATATGAGGCTCGTAATGGCAGATAGGTCGGTAAAATGACCTGTTGGTATTTTATGTGATGTATTGGTAAAGATTTCTTCATTCATCTTTCTGGCAGACTTTGTTATTTTGGATTGTAAGGCAGACTCAGAAGTTCCAATAATCTTGGGGCGCCCTTTCCTTGCAACAGGAAGTGTACTTATTGACTTGAGAGATAATGAGCTTTTATTCTGAATAAATGATGAAGTAGTTTGCTTTGATGTGTGCAAATCAATGAAGCAACCTAAAGATCTGAACATATTCTCGGTAGCTGATGTTTATTTCGATGATGTGAAAGAATTACTTGAAGAGGAGCAGCTTATTGATGACCCATTGGCGGTTGTACTTATGAATGTTGAGCATAAGGAAGCTGAAAATTATGAAGAAACTATTGGTGCTCTAACAGGGTTAGGGTCGTATCCTCATGCTCCCAAGAAGCTAGACCTTGATCTCAAAAACCGACCTACACCACCAGCTAAACAATCTACTGAAGAGCCACCCACGTTAGAATTGAAGGAGCTGCCTAGTCATTTAAAGTATGCATTCTTAGGAAGCGGAAATACACTCCCAGTAATTGTGGCGGCAGACTTGGGTGAGCAGCAAGTTGCATCTCTCATCACTATTCTACGGAAGTATATAAGAGCCATTGGTTGGACCATCGCTGACATTATTGGTATTCCACCTGGGATTTGTACACACAAGATTCAGCTTGAAGAAAATTGCACACCAACCATTGAGCATCAAAGGCGTCTCAACCCACCTATGCAAGAAGTAGTGAAGAAAGAAATTATTAAATGGTTAGATGCAGGGGTTGTGTATCCTATCTCTGACAGTAAATGAGTAATCCCGATACAATGTGTTCCCAAGAAAGGAGGAATGACGGTAGTTGCGAATGAAAAGAATGAGCTTATCCCACTCAGACCCATTACAGGATGGAGAGTATGCATGGATTACCGAAAGCTGAATTCATGGACGCTTAAGGATCACTTTCCAATGCCATTTATGGACCAAATGCTTGATCGATTAGCAGGGAAAGGATGGTTTTGCTTCTTAGATGGTTATTCCATCTATAATCAGATTTGTATTGCTCCCGAAGACCAAGAGAAAACAACGTTCACATGCCCATATGGTACGTTTACCTTCAAACGTATGTCATTCTGACTATGTAACACACCAGCCACCTTTCAGTGTTGTATGATGTCCATTTTTTCTGATATGGTTGAAGATACGTTGGAAGTATTCATGGAAGATTTTTCAGTTGTGGGTGCGTCGTTTGAATCTTGCTTGGCAAACCTAAGTATGGCGTTACAAAGATGTGTTGAATTCAATCTAGTGTTGAACTGGGAGAAGTGCCACTTTGTGGTTAAAGAAGGTATTGTTCTTAGGCATAAAATCTCCAAAAGAGGAATTGAGGATGATCGAGCTAAAATTGAAGTTATCAAGAATCTACCACCTCCAATTTCCGTGAAGGGAGTTCGTAGTTTCCTCGGGTACACAGGTTTCTATTGGCGGTTCATCAAAGACTTCTCCAAAATCGCTAGTCCATTATGCAAACTTTTGGAGAAAGATGCAAAGTACGACTTCAATGAAGATTGTTTGAAGGCATTCGAATGCCTCAAAGGGAAGCTAATTGAAGCTCCTATCATGGTAGCACCAGATTGGTCCGTACTGTTTGAAGTCATGTGTGACGCTAGTGGGGTAGCTTTGGGTGCTGTACTTGGCCATAGAAGGGAGAAGTTATTCCATCCAATCTACTATGCGAGCAAGGTCCTAAACGAAGCCCAAAATAATTATACTGTCACAGAACAAGAGCTGCTAGCGGTTGTGTATGCTTTTGAGAAGTTCCGTGCCTATTTGTTGGGAACCAAAGTGGTAGTTCACACAGACCATGCAGCCCTAAGATATTTAATGACAAAGAAAGATGCAAAACCAAGGCTAATTTGATGGGTATTGTTGCTGCAAGAATTTGATTTCGAGGTAAAAGATAGAAGAGGTTGCGAGAACCAAGTGGCTGATCATCTATCTAGACTCGAGAATGAGCATATAGCATAGCCTGATCTCGAGATTGATGATACATTCCCTGATGAAGAGATCTAAGCCACAATAATGGAAGAGTTACCATGGTATGCAGACTTTGCAAATTTTATGGTGAGTAATGTGATGCCTGGAAATCTATCCTTTCATCAAAAGAGGAAGTTCATGCATGATGTAAAACATTACTTTTGGGATGAGCCATATTTGTTTCGACGATGCGCGGATGGTGTTATCAGGCGATGCATATCCCATGAAGAGGTGCCAAATATATTAGAAGCATGTCACACTTCCCAAGTTGGGAGACATCACGCAGGTAATCGGACAACAAGGAAGGTATTGCAAAGTGGATATTACTGGCCCTCAATATTTAAAGATGCCTACGACTTTGTGAGAAGATATGACCAATGTCAAAGACAAGGTGCAATTTCAAAACACCATGAGATGCCCATGTCAAAAATTCTTGAAGTCGAGATCTTTGATGTATGGGGTATTGATTTCATGGATCCATTTGTAAATTCGTTTGGAATGAAATACATCGTAGTTGCTGTAGATTATGTTTCAAAATGGGTCGAAGCAGTAGCGTTAGCCGACAATGACGGAAAGCGTGTTGTAGCATTCTTGAAGCGAAATATCTTCTCTCGCTTTGGAATACCACGTACTATCATAAGAGATGGAGGATCTCACTTTTTCAATAAGCTGTTCAAATTCGTGTTCGCAAAATATGGTGTCAAGCAACATAAGGTAGCCACACCTTATCACCCTCAAACTAGTGTATAGGTAGAGGTTTCCAATCGAGAGATCAAGCAAATCCTTGCTAAGACTGTAAATGCTAATAGGAAAGATTGGTCTCGGAAGCTGGACGATGCGCTATGGGCTTATAGGACTGCATTCAAAACGCCAATTGGCATGTCCCCTTACCAACTAGTTTATGGGAAGGCTTGTCACTTACCCATCGAACTTGAGTATAAAGCATTGTGGGCGCTGAAGCAACTAAATCTGAGTTGGAATGATGCTATGAATTTGAGATTGGAGCAGCTGAATGAGATGGATGAATTCCATCTACATGCCAATGAAAGATCAGACCTCTACAAGGAGCGGATGAAAAACTATCATGATTAGCAGATTGTTCAACGAAACTTCCAAAAAGGCGACATGGTACTTCTTTTCAATTCCCGACTGAAGCTATTCCCAGGTAAGTTAAGGTCCAAATGGTCTGGTCCATACAAGATTAGCCAGGTCTACTCGTCTGGAGTAGTTGAGCTAGAAGACAATAATTGTTTTGTCTTCAAGGTGAATGGCCAACGAGTAAAATCCTATATCGGTCATCTTGACTCGATAAAATATATGGACACCATCTATCTCGACGAAGTCTAAGTACTCGAGGTAACTATGTCATGCCGCGACACTAAATCAAGCGCTACATGGGAGGCAACCCATCATTTTTTATTTTTTTCGTTCTACTAAGTGTTTGCTTTTGATAAATAAAAATCCAAAAAGAAGAGTCGAGCCATGACCAAAACTAAGGTGCTAGATGGGAGGCAACCCATCGTTCTAATCGTTCTTGTTGTTTTTGAGTAAATGTAGGTACAAGAGAGGTAAAGGAGGAGATTGGTTTCAAATTTTGATTTGGAAGTAGTGCTTGTTAAAGGTGGTAAGTTAAGAATGAAGAAGCAAAATGCTATGGGTGAGGCATTGCTTATGAAAATATACACAACGAACAAGGCAAGGCCTATGTAAAACTAGACCACGAACAAGGCAAGGCCTATGCTATGGCCTAAGCTCTTGGATTCTAGAGTGCCATAGCATAGGCGCCGCCTATGCCTAAGAATGCCATAGCATAGGCGCCGCCTATGCCAAAGCCTTTTGTCTCTGAATCTCATATGCCATGGCATAGGCGCCGCCTATGCCTAACAATGCCATGGCATAGGCGCCGCCTATGCTCAACTAGGCTTTACAAAAGGCGCCGCCTATGCCAAGCATAGGCAAAGCAATAGGCGCCGCCTATGGTCACTTTTTGTTCCCAAATCCGATTCTAAATGGGTCAAAACCCGACCCAATCTTGCCCTATAAATAAGAACTTAGTCTTAGAACAAATATGCATTTCAATTTCACCCTAAAGCGCCGCCTACCTCTCCAAATTCTCTCAAAAATTTTCCTTTTGCTCTTTTATTTTGCAAGAATATCTTCCAAGGCCATCAACCAAGTAAGTACTTCTTTGTTCTTCTTTTATATTCCGTAAGTACTACACTACTACGTCTATAATGAATTGTTTAATCTTGAAGTAGTATTGATGATTTGAATATAGTTGATTTGTTGTGGTAAAACTAAGTGAGTGAAAGAATATGTAAGGATGCTCTTGACTTGTTTCCAACTTGAATTTGCTTTTGATACACTGTCATACTTTTGCGGAATTGACATGGTCAAGAAAATTGCATAATCTTGTAACTTGAAAGCTTTCATGTTCGGATGACTTGTTCATTAAGATGAAAATCATGGTTAACTACAAACATGAGATTTTGATTATTTCTATGCCATAAATTGATATATTCTCTATGTAGTAGTCTTGTTCAAAGTGATGCATGAAAACATAACCAAGATTACATGATCTAGAATTGAGAAAAGATAGTTAAGATGATACGAAAAGTATGACTGCACTGATTATATTGTTGGAACATAACATCTAAACGTATATCGATGAAATCTAAGTAATCGCCATCATTCACTTCACTAGTTCGTACAAACAAACTAAGTGTGGGGTGGTGCCACTACTGCTTGTTTACTGATTG
Source organism: Capsicum baccatum var. pendulum (assembly GCA_030864225.1). Lineage (NCBI taxonomy): Eukaryota > Viridiplantae > Streptophyta > Magnoliopsida > Solanales > Solanaceae > Capsicum > Capsicum baccatum. Next base: position 131,837,872 of record CM061557.1, read on the forward strand.
CATCCACCAAGATGAAGCTAACATGACTATTATTTTAATCTCAGGTACAATGGCACCAAAAGCAAGACAAGGGAAAGAAAAAGCAACCACTTCACAAAAAGGCCAAAAAAGGGGACGAAAAGAGCAAGGAGAATCCTCCTCGCTGCAAATACCTCGCCGTATGTTTGGAATTAAATGGGTCCTCGAGGAGGAAGGAAATGAGTGGTATAGGAACAATAAAGAGAAAAAATATGTTCATGTGGAGTTGATACACAAGGAAAGCCTAGCAAACAAAGAACCCCGTATGTTGGCTAAGATAATGACATTACATCTTGATTTCATCTTTCGAGATATGGGAGAGTGAAATCTTGATATAACATGTGAATTCTATGCCAACTGGTCACCGAAAACTACAGGGAGTGAAGTAAAGATTCGGGGCCAAGTTCTGCAACTAAATGCGGAGTTCTTCAACTCCTTTCTGGGTTTGCCATCTGTTGATCCATCACCACTCAAAGAGCTGTATAACAGACCTCCGTACAGGCAAATTAGACACACATTGTGCGGAACAATATCTATGGCACGATGGAGCAGACACAAGGACACCGGTCGGTACAACACCTTCCCATATGCTTCTTTGAATAGAGAGGCTCGGATATGGATGCGAATAGTCAACTCTTGTCTGATTCCAGGGACCCAGTACACGAAGATTACATAAGATAGAGTGTGCTTAGTGTACGTGTTGATGACAAATGTTCCTATCAACATTGGGGCAGTTATTCGATCTACAATGCGACAGGCCAGGCTACATAAGAGGTCCCACTTCAGCTTTGGCAATCTGTTGACCGCAATATTGAGGAAGGAGGACATCGAAGAGGAACCGGATGATCATAAACTTCCACACAACCTAAAGAGGGTTGACCTCACAAAGGTTAAAGATGCTGAAACCACGCATGGCGTCAACCTTACCACTGCGGAAAGGCATGCTCGGGATGAGAGTTTCTTTCGCCATCTTTATGGCATGACTCGATTTACCATGATGAGCGAAGGTCGTGTTCCAACTACTGCAAAGCTCCAACAGCTGGATTATGACTACCCAATGAATGAGCATGCAAGGCAAATGTGTGGAGTAGGTGTGTACTTTGAGGAACCTCTTGATGACGATGTGCTAACCGACGATGATCGTCGAATGCCAGACTCCGACGTGGAGGAGAACTCTGATGGTGATGACTTTGATGATGATTCCGACGAAGGGGGTATGACCCCAGACATAGAGGAGGAGTCCGACTAACCAGGTTCTTCTTATTTATTTTCCACTGAGGGCAGTGTGTCCCGACTAAGTGTGGAGTGCTGGTATTTGCATGCTAACCTTCTTTATCTGCATTTGCATTAATTTATGTTTGATTGTTTTGTTTTTTTTTAGTAAGTTTTTTTTAGTAAGTTTTTGCATGAAATTGTTCTGATAGGCAGCATGGTATTACGACAAGAGTCTGTGATAAAATCATTACTATTGAGACGTTTAGGCTCTAATAGTGACTCATTATGTGATAATTGTGTTCAATTCCTTCATCTGTTGGGTCAAGAGTCTATACTGCTTCCAATAAAGTCGACCATGTGCCTTGTGTGTGTGAGATGATAGTATATTCTATGTTTGTGACTGATGCTAGAACTTGCCTGGTATGTATGTAAAGCGAAATAAAGAGTGTGAGTTTAGGAGATGATTTAGGCATTTCTTTGTCAACCTATGATTGTTTACCTTTATTTTATCTACCCATGGACATCATCCTAGATAACCCCCTTTGAGCCTTTAGCCTATTTTCTTTGACAGGCTTATATGTAAGCCCAATTCATTTTTTTAAGACCATAATTTGATTCAAATTCCTAAGTGCTTTAAAATTGTAAAGTCATGTGACAAAATAAGAATAAATTGGATGAGAATAGTGCTTTAAAGTGAATTGGTACTTGAACTCGTTATGAAAAAGAATTGCTATCATAGAGGCGTGTTATGAAAAGAAAAATGAAAAGAAAACTAAAAAGTAGTTATGTTTAAAATGGAAAAACAAAAGAGGTGAGAAGGGGTGGTAGATTAAAAGAAAGTAGAAAGGTTGTTTAAAAGAGAGTGTTAAACGGCATAATGTGATGTATTAAAGCGCTTAGGAACATAGTCACTATTTCTGGCCAAAATAGTCCTACCCGTCCCTTAGCCTACATTACAACTTGTAGAAGACCTATTTGATCCTAAGCTTAGCATTCTGATATTTAGTGGAGCATTACACTAAGGGCAAGCCTATGGTCATCAGTTGCAACATATGAATTCTTTGTGAGAGAGAGAGCAAGGATAATCCTATACCCATGTTTCGATAAAAGTACTATACTTGTGAGTAATAATGGGTAAAATATTATGTGAGACACACATGGTTGATGAGTTTTGGGTAGTTGTGTATGATTCTCTGTGCCTTAACTTGTGAATACGAATTAACTATCATCACGAGTCTACGTTAGAGGTTGAATCGTTTCTAGTAGTGATCAGAAAACTACTCTTTGTTAATAATTGCTATGCCTGTCTTGATGAAAATTTTGTGTTGTTACTATGAAACCCTAAGTACATGGTCAGAAGGACAGGATATTTTGTTCGAGGACGAACAAAGCTTTAAGTGTGGGGTGTTGATGATATGCGGATTTACACGCCTATAGTGCTATAATTGACCCATATTTTAGCTAAGTTTTAAGGACAAAATATATAATTCATGCATTTTTAGTCCTTTTTCCTGTAAGTGAGCTAACAAACGTGATTAGCAAGTTTTCAGGTATAAATGATGCAGATTTCAGCATTTTATGGATAACTTGACACCAAAGGAAGCTTCACGAAAGAAGGGAAGGAGAGCTTGGATGCCTAGGACCAAAAGTGAAGCATAGGAAACCTGTCCCGAGCAAAAATAGCATTTTCCAAGACTTTGGGGATCAGCAGTAACCTATTAGGATTAGGATGATGATGCAGTAATTTGTTAGGATTAGGATAAGTACGCAATAGCCTAGTAGGAATAGGATATGGGTATTATAAATACCCTATTTTGCTACAGCGTTTTTTAGGAATCAACTCTTTCAACACACATCATTCTTCTCATCATTCACAGTTTAATTCATCTACAACTCTAAACGATTTGCTTTCAATTAATTGTTATTTACTTTCTCTTCATCTATTCGTCTTAAATTTTCACAACAAGAGAAACGCTACTTGCAAGGTCTTCACGCCACAAGCCATACCAAAACCTACTACACGCGAGATCTTTATTTTGGTATAATTATAATGACTATTGAGATTTCCCTTGCACTCATGAGTAGCTAAACTTCTCTATTGGGGGTTATGGAAGCCTTATGAGATACTATCTATTGCTATGAGTTTGTGAGTTCTTGACACGTATGTTGCTTATATCATTATTCTCTTCATCTTAATGCAAATTCTTGTGGTTGCAAACACATAGGATACGCCATTATAGCATTAAATTATTTGAAAGAAAAGTTATATGTCTGGAAAATAGATAATGTCAAGGTAATAGGGCACCAACCCCTGTTAAAAAGTTAGTGTCGTAACTGGATTAACCTCTTGGAGAATTTTTACCATTAGATACTCTTTAAGATCGAAAGAGTTAAAGTGAAATAGTCCTTGTTAGGTCGAAAGACGCTTGGATTTACCATAGAATACAATTCTCTATAAGCACATACATGTCTGACTTCCGCATAACTCATAAGGTGGACATAACCCCAACTCTCAATTCTCATTGGTTAAACATATTACTAAATATTCTTCCTTTTTACTTTGCTATTATCCGTTTTTACTTTGTTATTTTATTACACTATTGCACGCTACAAAATCCCCCCTTTTACGAGACTTTCACCAAAAGTCTACAAATCTTTGCTTACTTAGTGACCAGCTATTCCCTGTGGGATTCGACACCCAACCCAGTTGGGTTCTATATTTGACAACGACCGCTTACACTCCTATGAGAGCTATAGTTTGAGCGTTATCAGTAGTAGGTAAGAGAAAATCATAGTCTAGAATAACAAGTAAAAGGGTACCAAGCAGAAGAGAGATAAATAGGGTAAACTAGTAATTTAAAGTGATAGAAAGGGAAATATACACAAGAATGGCATACAAAAAGAGGGGAAGGGACAAAATATACAAAACAAATCCATTAAGATTTGGTAAGGCCAGTAAAAAAGCCACTATATACAAGAAGTACTAGAGAAGTTCAAAAAAGGATATACAAAGTAGACTCCAAAGATACGAAATAAGACTAGTACTAGAACAGAAGTTCTTATAGAGTGTAAAGAAATTCTGCCACTTTTTGATATTGCTGTTAAATAGTGTTGTTTGGATTTTTGTTATCTGTGGTTGTGTTAAACAACTCCAGATGGCATACAAATAGGAAGCATAAATAAGTAAAGAATATCATCATATAAAAAATATTTATCATCACGATCCAACAACTCAAGTATGATGGTACTTGCTTCATCCCACCAGTAGGTAAGCCAAAACATAGCCAGAATAACGAGTAATAGATAATCAGATGAAAGAGAGATACAAGGGTTAAAGTAGTAATTTATAGTGATTACAAGGCTAATATACATAACCATGGCATACAAAAAGTAAGGAAGGGACAAAATAGATAAAATGAATCCATTAAGACATGATAAATCTAGTACAAAGGCCAGGGAGTACTAGAATATATACAAAAATAGATATATAAAGTAATCATCGAAGATCCAAAATAAGACTAGCACTAAAATAAAAGGAAATAGATCAACTCCAAATGCTGAAATCTCATCCTAATCTCTAACCAATAGCTCTACTTAAAGTCGGTTTCAACGACGATGACTTGTTCTTCGATCTACATAAGGGAAAAAATGCAGAAGTATAATATGAGTACCAATGCACATGGTACTCAGTAGGAATCATAGGTTGGCTGAGCTGAATAAAAGTAAAAGCATAATAAAGTGTGAATATATACTAAGAGTAAAAGGTAATAAGAAGAGGATTCAGAATGGAAATAATAGGGTATGCTAAACAAATGTGAGGATCAAATGTAAATAACTCAAGAACATAAATAAAACCTAGTTTTAACCTAATTGGATCCCCATAAGCCCAAAAGTTACATACAATACGAACAAAACCCAACCAACCACCCATAAATATGGCGGGTGAAAACAAGGAGAAATATCAGAATAAAATCAATTGCAATAGAAAAAAACATGAATACTAGTCAAGATGTGTGATAAGCGTACCATATACTTTTTCTCCAACCATAAACATGAATTATTTTGGTCTCGAACCAAATTTACAATTAGAGATAAATAATAATGAATGTTAGACTCAAACTAAAACTAATAGATAATAATCAGTAATCCAAGTGTCAGACTCAAATTGAAGCTAAATAGGCAATACGACATGACAATTAAGAGTTTTGATATAAACCAAGACTAACTAGTCCTTTTTCCCACTTTAGAAGACCAAATTCCTTACAGATTTCCAAATACTATTCATTAAATTAAAAATAGTGGTTTAAGGCCAAAAATGCTAAGAAATTGGGAATAGCAAGTCAAAAACTATACTATAGCCCTTAAACTGATCTAATCTTGATAACTTCCTCACCTAAGTGTTTTTATCTATACACAATAAGAAAGACACTATCTTCGTAATTTATCTTTAAAAAGAATGATCATGTCAATTACAACCCCAAAAATCCAACCTAAGGGAAGAAATTACCCGAATCTAGACTAAGGAATCTATAACCAAATACAAGGATCTATGAATTCAAGGTCAATTCCTAAAGGAGAAACAACTATTGGACCTACGGAAATCAATGCAGAAATCTACTCTAAATCCCCCTAATCGACTGAAATAATCAGGAATTTGCACAAAGGAATATCCAAACCATAATAACCACCAATAATAAAGAAATTACCATGCTAATACACTAAATGAGGTTATTCTAGATAAAGGAAAGCCTAGCCTACTCAGATGCCGCCGAAAGCACTCAAAATCCACTAAACCAGAGCTTTTTCCTTTTGATAAGACTTCGACTGCTACCATAATATCAAAATGGTAATATAGGAATTAAGGCAAGAACAATGATATCAATACTACTAATTTACACTCTAGACCATTGAAAAAATATAATCCATTGATCCTTTTTATAAAATTCAAAAATTGAAACTGCAACAATGTCATTTGGGGAACAATGTGCTTGTGCTAAAAAATTAAGCTCCACCAGCTCCTTAATCAAACCCCAACACAACCCCAAATAAAGTTAGAAATACAAGAATAATTTAGAGAATTAGATTTAAATTAGACCAAGATCTTATGCATTAAAGACTGAAAACGATCACTTTAACGACCCCTAACTATTCCAAGCTTCAATGTAAGATTTCCTCATAATTATTGAGCCCCCACTATCAACAATGGAGTTTATACGTAGGAAAATTTGGTTTAAACAAGAAGGATAAAATATATGTATTACACCAGCTATGGCCGCTAAAGTGATAATTTTTACCGCTAAAGTGAAAAGGTGACGACTTAAGTAGTCATTTGTGATGTAACCCAACTCTTCTAAATTGGTTTCTTAGTCGCTAAAGTGGATCTACTAAAGTAGATAAGAAACCCTAAGCAGATGGTGTTGATTCCATCAGGCATCACTAAAGAGGTAAAAGGGCCTCTTAATCAGCTACACCAAATTTTTTTAGCTAACTATAAATATCCTAATTGGGTGTTTGGAATTTGGTCAGAGTCCTGTTCCTGTAAATAATATATTCTATCATACAAAGAACGACCTTCCACACTCAATGGAAATATCAAATTTCCAACAAAGGTCATTTCAAAAAAAAATTAGTCCTACACCTAATGTTTTATTTTTACCAAGGTTCAACCAATAGCCCAAAATGAGCCCAAAAGTCTCAAAACCAGAACCAAAGAACCCCTAGCCAAAAAACCATATTTCAAAGATAAAAGAAATATCAGAATTATTATTCGAGTCTATTTCTCTAAAGTATTAGGACGAGACTATTTTCTCAACTTTAGAAGCTCCAAAATCCTGTAAACCAAACTTTGAGTCCCATTAAGTCATAAATAAATAAGGATACTTATAATAAATCTCCAAATACATAAAATGCTTATAAAATTTAGAAAATAACATAGAGGTTCATTACAATATCCACCATTATAAGGACTTTTATTTGCAAAAGCTAATAGCTGAGAAATACCTGAAGGCTCAAATAGGTGTGGATATTAATTTGCCTTGGTTTCAAGGAACTTTCTATGCTCAAAATAAGGAAATTGTGAAAGTAATTAGGTATTCTTATTAAATGTGATGTGCTTGTGTGTTGATTTTGCATGAAAATAGAGTTTGGAGCTAATAATGAACAAAAATGACTAAAAGGAGTTGAGAAGGCTACCAACGAGCCAAGCTATGGCTTGTAGGTAGTACCTATACGCTTGTAGGTTGTCTACGTAGGTTGATTATATAAGTTGATGATGTCCGACGATTCCAACGCCTCTATCTATGAGGCATAGGTACTACTTATAGACCGTAGGAAACCCTCATAGGTAGGTGATCTGCAGCCTAAAGATTTCTCTAACTTTGACAAGCCTACTTACTACCTATAGGTACTACCTATGACTTGTAGGTAGCCTCGTCAGTGGGTGCCATCTCTGTTTTCCTACACTATTTGGGATAGAATTTTTGGTGTAACTATAAATGACCATTGGATGTTTTATTATCAGTTTACACACTTTATACACTTTTTACATTATTTTGAGTTTTGAGATACATTATTGATCTTTAAATTATTATTCTTGGTTTTTTGGGTTTGAAATTAATTTTAGATTTTAGTTTTTCATTATTATTCTTTGTAAGTTCTTTCTTATACTTTAATCTATGGAATCTATGTATGTTATTACAATTATGAGAAGCTATACCCCATAACTAGGGGTGTTGGAACCCTTATGGATTAACAAAGAAGATTGTAATACCCTAAAAAATCCAAACCAATATTAGAACCATGTACCAAGCTCATGCATAGTACATCATGGTTCTTTTATAGTTTTATGAGTATGTTAGATGTATATTAAGGCTTCAAATAACTCCCAGCTATCAGACGAATCAAAACATTCCTTACCGATTGAATTCTTGAGAAGGATATTGGTATAGTCAATTTCAAATGAGCATCTCTCTCATTATACTTGGAATTTTTGAGCTCATAACCTATCGATAGATATTTAATTGAATTATCTTTCCAATGATACCAATTTTTCCTAATTCTAATGTCGGAGCAAAGGATTATTCCTATTTTACTCTAGCATGTCAGGCTATAAATAGTATGACGATATTCGTGGTAGCTTACCACACTTGTGACGCCCTACCACGAAGGTCGTCAGCCTTAGAAAGAAACTATATCCTAAATTAAAACATTTGTGGTAGATTACCACACTTGTGATGCCCTACCACGAAGGTCGTCGGCCTTAGGCAGAAACCAGCTCCTAAGTGACGACATTCGTGGTAGCTTACTACACTTGTGATGCCTTGTCACAAATGTCATCAGCTATGATTTTCAGCAACTGGAAATTTATTTGATCATGGTATTTTGGTCTTTTCCTTCACCTTTCATGACTTATAACCCTAAAGAGGCGTAAATTTTCCTATTTTTCTTCAGTTAAGCATCTTAAAAACCCGCTCTTACGCTTTTAACTACAAGATTAGGGTTTCCACCAAATTCATCTCTCAAAAGCAAGATTCAAGACTTTTTCCAAGATAATTGAGAATTAAGTTTCCCAATCCAAGAACTCTCCAGCAAATCATCACGGTTTCCTTTCTAAGGTATGCATCGTGTTCATCTATGGATCCAATCCATTCATAGAGCTCAAGAACCATGTTTTAATTATTATTTTATAAACGTTTTATGGTGATATGAGTATGTACATGTTGACGATTATTGTTTAAGTTTCAAGATGATATCTAGAATGTTTTCATGGAATATATATGGTTGTTGGTTGAAAATCATGAATTTTGGGTGGTGTGATATAATGCAAGTATGAAATCCACCTATGCCTTAAAGAATGCATGTAAGGTGTTTGATAAAATTCCTAGGATGCTAGAAATTCCTATGTACATGATTCCAGGCTATCTAAATAACAATTTTATGTTACCTATACACTTCAATATGAATTTTCATGCTATTTATGTATTTCATGGTGGTGTCATGAAGCATGTATGATGATGGAGATATGAATTATGTATACAAAATATATCCATGTTTTCCTACTAGGTTAGTAATAATGATAAGGGTATTATGGATCTAATGGAAAGACTCATGAAATACAAAGAAAAGTAACACCTGGATGAGCGAGCTACAAGGAAAGAAGAAAAGAGGAGAAAAAGAGCATCAATGACACCGGAGCAACAGAAATAGCATGATCTGAAGAGGGCTCAAAAGAAATCAAGGAAATATGAAGAAAGAAGAAAGAAGAATGAAAAGTATAAAGTGGTAGGAGTATCTACTAGTGTTGCCCCAGCAAGGGGTCAAAGTTCAGGCTCAGTCTAAGAGATGATTCTTCCAATTCTGGAGGGGGAGGTTTTGAGTGCCCCTACAACCATAGGGGCCAACATTACACCAGGAAAGGATACAGGAACCTTAACATACTTCACAGATGCCTCAGATGAATAAGAGGCAATACAAGTATATCAATTCCCTTTTACTTTAATTTAATGCTTTGAGGATAATGCTATGTTTTTATGTGGGGGGGGGGGGGGAAGGGGTGTACTTATACCATGGGGATTGTGTTGTCGATATTCTGAACCCCTACCATGTGTTATCTAGGAAAATCGGCATGTCTAGGATCATGATAAGTTCGCATTTTTTCTTTTCTTGGTTAAACTTTAGATTTGCATTTTTCTTCTTTTTAAATCTTGTTATGTTGTTGAAGTTGGTCCATGAAATGAAAGTGTTATTTGTGTTAGTATGTTGTTGTAAATATGGATGATAAATGATGTTGGCATCAAACTATGACTATTTCCATTTGACTATTTACTTTTGTCTCCTAGGATGTGTGAGCAACTGTTAGTGAATCTATAGTTGGCATTAATCTGTAAATACGCATGACATGGATGCACATCTTAAGAATAGTAGAATGAGGTTGACTCAGTTGCCACTGTATGTGCGAGTAATTGTAGTAGTTCTTACATAGTATAGTACCTAGAACTTGCCTGGTTCAATTGATGATGTTCTGTAGTTGATGGGATAAGAAGTTATGGCAGGCCATCTTGTGCTTTTAGTCCACTTAGCCAAAGTAATTAACCCTACCAAAAATAATTTTTCATTTTTGAACCCTTCTTTGATCCTTTGTTAATTTTTCTTCATCACCAAGCATTCTACTTAACTCTCTTTTAGCTATTAACTCCTAGCTCTGGCCATGTCCTAGTAATGGGCAATGTGTACCTAAACTTAGGCAAAATACCTAGGTTGAGGGTGACTATTGTAGGGCTGTTAACTTCCCAATGAAAAGTTGGTCTAGAATTTGAATTTGAGCATTTGTCCCTGGTCTAGTTAAGACAATGTGCACCTTGACTTATGGCATCAGCCTAAGTTAAGGGTGGCTGATGCTTAAGTTAAGGGTGGCTGATGCTTGTGTACATATATATATATATATATATATATATAAAATAAAAAAAGGAAAAGAAATAGGAGTTATTGTGGTAAAGCATGAATAAATGGAAAAAGGTAAGTGAACTAGCAAAGCAATGGCTTTGGTAAGAAGAATTTGTAGGCAAAGAGAGTTAAACCATAGTTTTTAGTCACTTTTGCCCAAAATTCCTTTTTGACTTAGCCTGATACCTCATTACTAGCCTAGAAAAGACCTGTTTGATCTTGGAACTCAGCTATAAGAAGGCATTGGATGATAAAGGCAAGCTTATGAGTGTATGTTCTATGTGTGCAACTTCTTTGATGAGTGAAAGGGTTGTGATCTGATCCACAAAATATATTGAGTGGTGGATCTTCTTGACTGTGAGGGCAAACTGAGTTATACTTAATTTGGCTGATTTCTGTTGATTCTTGTATCCATGTTTGTGTAGATGAATTGAATTTGAAACAATGTCAGTTATGAACTCTGGCATGTTAAACCATATGATATGGATGGCAAGTGAATGATTATGTGAGAATTGGTTTAGTAGTAAATGTCTGTCATTATATTGCTCATATTTGCAATTTGGTGCTGAGTTGCTTGAGGACAAACAATTATCTTAAGTTGAGGGTGTTGATGTTCCAGTTTTTGACAGAATAATTTTCATTTTTTTATTGGGGAAATTACATGTTTTCAAGCAACCAAGGTTGCATTTAATGTTAGTTTTTAGTGTTTCAGGGTGAGGAGCTAGCTGAAGGAAAAAACTCAAAAAAATAGCAGAAAAAGACTTTTGACGGTCAAAATGGTGGACCGTCAGTCTTTCGACGGACCACCAGTTCAACCGTCAGTGTTAAACAGAACAAGGCATCCTAAAGAACTCAGCGATAGCCCATGTGGTGAACCATTAGTCTTGTGACAGATCACCAACTCAACCGTCAGGCCTAAAGAGAACCCATGTCTCCAGAAGGCTTAGCGATGGCCCATATGGTGGATCGTCAGTCTTTCGATGGACCACCATTTTGATCATCAGTTTTAAGTAGAACTAGGCTTTCAAGGACCATCAGTGACTCTAATTTGGTGAACCGTCAAACTTCCAATGTACCGCCACTTTGGTCGTCACTTTGGATGTGGATTTTATAATTTTTGAATTTTAAATACTTTTTACCTGGGAACATATAAATACCCAGTTTTAGGTATTTTAGGGATCTTTTATCCATATTTTATCTTTTATTAGGGTTTTCCATACTGAAAATACATTGTTACATATTTTTTCTCTAAGATTCATTCGAGATTTATGGATCTAGATTCCTTTATCATATTTTCTATTAAAGATTGAAGAACAACAATTGTGACTTTTGTAAGTAAACTTTGAATTAATTCATGAATAACACAATGGTTTCTTCTCTTTCTTGTGTGAAAATGTGTGGCTATGCTCCCATAACCAGGGTTATGGAAGCCTTGATGTGAAAAACTGATTTTTGGGTTGTGAATCTAGTAGATTCCCATGAGTAATTGATATTTCATAAACTCTTCTTCACTTTAATGACTTTTGTTGGTTGCAAACTTGAAAAGTGAGCCCAAGAACAACATTTGTTCAAATAGTAAAGTAAAGAAAGGGTTTATATAAATCTAAAGGCTTTAACCTTTGGATAGAAGGTAGATGCCTTAACCGGATCAACCCATGTGAGATTATAGTTGAATTAATACTATGTTCCTTAAGTTTGAAAGAATTAAGGGATAAGTTACTCATTTAGGTTGAGAAACTAATGAGAAAACCAATGAATTTAATTACTCTTGCAATAAGAATTGTTCATCAGGAATCCAAAATAGTTCACAACCCTAGCTGCTTAAGCATCTTGGTAACCATAAATCTAGTTTGACTTCTCTTATTGAATTACTATTAGCAATATAACCTATAGTTGGATTACTTTATGTGATAAATATTTGAATATAATTGATAAATTAAAATACCCCTCTATTCTGAGTATTGATGAAGAACAGGTGAAGGATCTACAATCTACAGCCAATACTCATCAACTCCAGAGCCATCAAAAGATGAGATAACTACACCCTTTCCAAAGTTGACTCATACAGTTAAAACAAATATGCTAAGAGAATGGAAACACATTTCGAGCTATCCAAATGCTTTTATCATTGTAAATCCAAATGATAGGATGCAGATAAAAGCATCTTTTAGAAAATAAGCATCTATTTCCCTTGTGTCTCAAATCAAACCCAAGAATACTGATGAGGACTCAAAGATAAATCCTGGATGGAGGCCATGAAATAAGAATTGGATCAATTCGAATGACATTAAGTCTGTACTCTAGCTGAGAGTCCCAAGAACTGCTCAGTAATCGAAAGCAGATGGGTCTACAGAAATAAACTAAATGAAGAAGGTAAATTTATCAGAAACAAGGCCAGACTTGTAGCTCAAGTCTATTCCCAACAAGAAGGTATTTATTATGATGAAACTTTTACTCCTATAGAAAGGTTAGAGTCAATTTACATTTTGTTAGCTTTTGTTGCCTTCAAATTCTTTAAGCTATATCTAATAGATGTCAAAAGTTTCTTTTGAAATGGATTTATTCATGAGGAAGTTTTCATAAAACAAACCCCCAGTTTTAAAAATTCATCTTATCCAAACCATGTTTTTAAGTTGTCAAAAACACTCTACGGTCTTAAGTCTTAGTATGAGAGATTGAGTACCTTTCTGTTAAATAATAATTTTCAAAGAGGAAAAATTAATACAACTCTATTAATCCAAAAACTTGACTCAAATTTACTTATTGTGCATATTTATGTTGACGATATTATTTTTGATAGTCCTAACATCTCCTTGTGTGAGAATTTTGCTAATCTGATAAAAGAAGGATTTGAAATAATCCTCATGGGAGAAACTTCAATTGACTTTGCAAGTGATAAAAATGATAGAAAAAACACTAGTGGAACTTGTCAAATTCTTGGTGATGCCCTGATTTCATAGCACAGCAAGAAACTTCAATTGCTATATCAACAACTGAAGTCGAATAGATAGCTGTTGGAAGTTGTGATACTCAAATTTTATGGATTATGCATTAACTACTTGATATTAATTTGTCCTTTAAATCTATATCCATAATGTGTGATAACACTAGTGCTATTCTGTCTAAATATTTTGTGCATCATTCTAGAGCTAAACACATTGATATTAAACATCATTTTATTCGAGATCATGTAGAAAATGGAGAGTTTTCTTTAATGTTTGTTGATTTCAAAAATCAATTGGCAGATATTTTTACCAAACCCCTGTTAGAAGAAAAATTATGTTTCCATAGAAAAAGACTTGGTATTATCAATATTAATAACTTATGAGTCTTATTTTTGGAAAATATTTTTTTGTCAATTTTGGAACTTTATTTATTGCGTTATTTTAAATTTTGAAAATTGGTTTTCAAAAAAGAGGGTTTCATCATTACTTTCAACATTTATTACGCTACCTCGGCCGCCTCTGTACCCTTTTATCTTCCCAACATCCCCCTTTTGTAGTCCTTTCACTTCCAACAGTCACCTCATGCACCTCAGCCCTTTCATCTCCCCTCAGTTCACTCACCCTCCTTCGTCTACGCTTCCCTTCATTTTCTTCTCCACCCTTTTAAAACCCTAGTTCAACCATTTTTCCTATGATAAAAAATCGCTCCATGGCAAGTCTTTCCAAATCACTTCCAAAATCTTTCTCCTACAATTATGTTCTTAATCCCAAATTCTCTGATGAACCTTCATTCGATTCTTTACAATCAACTATTATAAAAAAATGTCCAGCCCCCAAACCAGCCTCTTCAGTCAATAAACCTTGTTCAAACTTCCTAAATGCCTTCCCTCCCGAGAACATGCATAAATTCTAGACATGCTAGATAAAAGAAAAGTTCACAGCCTTCAAAAGTTGCCTCATTGTTTTCGGTCGCATAGTCAATCTCTGTCAATTAAAGAAAGCTCATTGCAATTTAAGCCACTTCCTTAGATTTCAAGAATTTTCACTAATTTTTTGTCTATGTGGACTAGAAGTTTATGAGGATCCCGTTCGTATGTTTTATGCCAATATCTGCCTCTCTCCCAACAGCGGTGAACTTGAGACTCTTGTGCTTGAAATAAGAATTATACTAAATGACTTTCTATTTGAAAAAAAATTGATACAAAGTTCTTTAGTGTAATCCCCTTTATGAATGGCTCATGGCCCGAAGATTTTGAAATAAGTTTGAAGAAGCTAAAATGATCCAGTCTGACCCGGACACAATATCTTCCAATTTTGGTCCCTTGTCTCTATGTTATAAATACTGCATCATGGCTCACATCATCGCCACCAAACTGATTCCAAGGAAGGGATCCCTTATCAATAAAACCTGCCACAATATGTTTGTCTTGTATTGCATGGTGAAAAGGCACAAGACAAATTGGGCCATTTGGATTTGTGAATATATGCTAGAGAGGGCAGCTGCCTCCACCAATCTGCCGTATAGATTGTTGTTGTGACTCAAGAGCACACACAAGTGCACATGATCGTTCAAGTAATATAGTGATTTAGACAATCAAATATTGTTCCCACAAGGACTAAACAACTAAAAATTTAACCAACTTTCTAATTCCTACACATCAATCGAAAACAACAAAATTATGTAAGAAAAAATGGGTTACCTTCCACCGAGCGTCTTATTTTTTATCATGGAATGACTCATTTTTTTGTATTTTTCTTTTTGTTCTACACTACTAAAAATTAAAATACCTATTACATTACACTTGTGGGTTGCCTCCCACATAGTGCATTATTTTACGTTGTAGCATGACTTAGCTTAACATTACTCATCAACAAAAGTGATACATTCCTTATGCTTATCCGGATGATCCACCCAATAGTGCTTAACATGATATCCATTTACCAGAAACTTTTTTTTCTTTTCTTTATTCCACAACTCTACAGCTCCATGAGGTGTCATACGCACCAACTCAAAAGCTCCAGACCATTTCGATCAATTTACCCTAAAATAACTTAATCCTTTAATTGAACAACAAAACAAGTTGTTTGGGTTTAAATACTCTCTCTTGAATTTGCTTATCATGCCATCTCTTGGTATTCTCCTTGTATAGTTTGGCATTTTCATAGGCATGAAGCCTAAACTCAAAGCTCATTTAACTACAATAATCTTCTTTCTCCTACCGCAGTTATCTTAAGATTCAACTTTTACACAGCCCAATATGCTTGGTATTCCAAATCCACAGGAATATAATAAGTTTTACCATACACCAAGCGATATGGAGATGTCCCAATGGGTGTCTTGTAAGCTGTTCGATAGGCCCAAAGTGCATCATCTAGCTTCTCCGCCCAATCTTTTCTCTGCCTATTCACATTCTTCTGAGTAATTGCTTAATCTCCCTATTGGACACCTCAACTTGTCCACTGGTTTGGGGATGGTACGCAGTAGCAACCTTCTGTCTAACACCATATTTAGCAAGAATATTTCTAAACTAAGTATTGATAAAGTGCGTACCTCCATCACTAATTATCGCTCTCGGTGTACCAAATTGGAAAAATATATTTTTTTTCACAAATTTCAGCACCACTCTTGCATCATTAGTCGGACTCGCCACAGCTTCCACCCATTTAGATACATAGTCAACCGCTACCAGAATGTATAAATTTCCTTTTGAAGGTGGGAATGGGCCCATGAAATCGATCCCCCAAACATCAAAGACTTCAACTTCTAAAATATTATTGAGGGGCATCTTATGACGCCTAGATATGGTACCCAACCTTTGACATTGATCACAATTCTTTACGGAAGCAATTGCACCCCTAAACAACGTAGGCTAAAAAAAACCTAATTGCAGCACTTTTCTCGTAGTCCTCTCACCCCCATGTTACCCGCCATAAGGATATGAGTGGTAATCTTCAAGAACCTTTGAAAATTCAGCCTCTGGGATACACCTACGAATGACTCCATCTGGACCCCGCTTAAAAAGATATGGTTCATCCCAAATATAGGCACGTGAATCATGGAGCAATTTCTTCCTTTGTTGTGTGGTGGAATCAAAAGGGTATACCTCACAAGCTATCAAATTCACAATATCATCATACCATGGAAACTCAACTACATCTAAATACAATAATTTTTCATCAGGGAAATCTTGCTTAATACTAAGATACAACTCAAGAATATGGTTTCGACTTTCCAGCCGTGATAAGTGGTCAGCAACTTGATTTTTAGCTTCCTTCTTATCTCGAAACTTAAAATCAAATTCTTGTAATAGAAGAATCCACCTAATCAGTCGAGGTTTTATATCATTCTTGTTCACAAGATACTTTATAGCAGCAAGTTTAGTATGAACAATGACCTTAGTGCCAACTAAGTAAGATCTAAACTTGTTGAATGTATATACCACTGCCAGCATCTCTTTTTTCATAATAGTATAATTAACTTGAGCATCATTCAACACTTTAGCATAAGCTTCCAAATTCATAAGCTGGACCAATTCCAATGCTTCCACATCTCCATAAAGATCATGACCCATCAAAGCTCTCTCTAATGGATCATCAGACAATAGAACCTGCCAGTCAGAAACAAGGTCAATAACCGATATGGATGACAACTCCTAATATATAGCTGGCAGTTTCAATGCCTTATACATATTAAAAACTTCTACTTTATCATGCGCTCACATTGTTATTTTCCTGGCTGCTACATCAATTAATAACTTTCCTTCTGCTAAAAAAGGTCGTCCCAAAATAAATGGAACCACAGGATCAGCCTTAAAGTTAAGAATTACAAAATCCACCAAAAAGATTAACAATCCTACTTGCACCAAAACATCCTCGATAATACCATCCAACCTGACAAGTGATTTATCCACCAGCTGCAAAATAATAGTAGTAAGTTTGGGACTCCCAAGGCCCATCTTCCGGTACCATAATGTGGGCATAAGATTTATGGTAGCTCCCAAGTCACACTATCCACGTGCATAAATATTTTTTCCAATGGTAATCTACAAAGTGAAACTACCCGGATCTTTAAGCTTCTTGGGCAATTTGTTTTGAATCTTGGACGTGCACTCTTGAGTAAGTGCAACTGTAGCATACTCAGTCAACCTGTTCTTATTTCCAACTATATCCTTTAAATATTTTGCATATTTTGGCACACTTTGCAAAATGTCAACAAGAGGAAGATTCACTTTAACTTGCTTCAGAAGATTTAAGAGCTTCTTGTAACTCACCTGCTCTTGATGTTTTCTTTCCCTTTGAGGAAAGGGTAAAAGGAGATTCTTTTTATCCATATGAATTTATTCACTTGCCATTTTTCCCTTGATTTTTTTTTGCATTATCTTTGGTGTTGTCATCAATAATTGTAGGACTTACCTGCTCCTGAATTGTCCCCTTAGTTTGCAGCCTACTCATTGTTGTAATCGTATTTTCTTTCTTGGGATTTGTCTCTTTATTGCTAGGTAATGCTCCTTGAGGTCTTGTATTCTGTTCCCCCATAATTTGACCCAACTGTAACTCTAAATTTCTCGTAAGCAATTATTGACTCTTCAACTCAGCTGTAAACTATGCATGTTGAGTCTTAATGTTAGCTGCAAATTACGCTTGTTGAGCCATAAAATGCTTCATCACTTCCTCCATATCGCTAAATTGAGTAGTCGCCTGAGTATTTTAAGCTGGCTGAGGATTTGGTTGTACTTGTCCCTTATACTGATTTGCATTCTGTGCCTGATTTTCACCCCATGAGAAATTGGGATGATTCCTCCAGTTGGGATTATAAGTATTACCAAAATTTTGTTGTCTCTGCCGATTTGCATTCCCCACATAATTGACAAAATTTGAATTAGCCGTACAAGCATCAGTTGTGTGCTCTCCACTTCCACAAACCTCATACCAAGAAATTAACCTATAGGACTGCATTTATTATGGCTGCTGGTTGTGTAACACCCAACTCTATGTTATTGAGCTGAGTAATCATATGCTTTTGCATGGCTGCGATCTGTGCCTATAATGCATTAAACTAATCTACCGCCAATACCCTTGCAATATTTTTAGGAGTACTCCTTGAGTCTGCATACCAGTTAGGGTTCCCTTGTGAAATCTGATTCAACGGTGTGTACAACTCCTCATATGTCTTCTCAAGAGCCTGTCCACCTGATACTGAATCCAAGAGAATCTTTATATTTGGATACAATCCTTCTATGAAAGTATGGACAAGAACATCATTGGATTGATGATGATGAGGGAAATTTATGAGCATACCCTTAAATCTTTCCCAAGATTGGTAGAGATTCTCTCCATCTTTCTGCCTAAAACTCAAGATTTTACTCCTCAAGCGTGTCGTATTTCCAAATAGAAAAAATTAAATAAGGAACTTTTGAGATAGATCTTCCCATGAAGTGATGAAGAGTGGTGGTTCATCATGTAACCACCTTTTTGTTTCCCTATTTAAAGAGAAAGGGAAGAGTGTCAATCTAACATAGTCGGAATTCACCCCTTCAGGAATGTATGTATCATTGATTTCCAAGAAAGTCTGCATATGTTATTGCAGATCTTCGTGTTAAAGGCCATGAAAATGCTTGGCTGAATTCAGCAATTTCACCATATTCTACTTTAAT
Source organism: Capsicum baccatum var. pendulum (assembly GCA_030864225.1). Lineage (NCBI taxonomy): Eukaryota > Viridiplantae > Streptophyta > Magnoliopsida > Solanales > Solanaceae > Capsicum > Capsicum baccatum. Next base: position 131,857,145 of record CM061557.1, read on the forward strand.
TCAAATCAACCTCCTGGTTCAGGCTTTAAAATAATGTTCGTCACATAAATTATGAGTGGGATTGCCACCTCACGAATAGGTCTAGCAGTTTGTTGAGCAAGAATAACTAGAATAACAGGAATGATAAGAGGTGGAACATTCTCGACATTTGGATCAATCGGTTCATTTCGTTGTTCCGTCATTCTTCGCCTTTGTTGAAAGATTTGCTCTGGTTCTGAAAAAGGCTCTACCAGTTCTTTATCTCTCGCCAGTCCTAGATTCAGCGAAACCTGTAAAAATTTAGCCACTAAGATTAAGTTGCTAACACCTAAACTTAATATCAAAAAAAAAAAATTTAGATATTTACTGATTATATTAATCCCCGGCAATGGCGCCAAAAACTTGTTGCGACTCAAGCACACACGCAAGTGCACGTGATCGTTCAATTAATATAGTGATTTAGACAATCAAATATCGTTCCCATGAGGACTAAACAACTAGAAATTTAACCAACTTTTAGTTTCAGACAATGAGTATTAGGTGTTGTATAGTATCAAGATGATTTGTAATTTAAGGTAAAAATGTAAATTACTAAACATGAAATAAAATTTTATGACTAGAGCAAACCAAGCTACGTTTGTAAACAATTATGATAAGAATTCCAGGGTTGAGACTTCTTGAACAATTACACAAATCTCTATTCTTATAGTAGTCTAATTGATTATCGGGTTGTTGGTTCGCAAGGTTTAAGCAATGATCTTGATCTCCCGACCTAAAATCTTTTATCTATTGAATATTGTAGATTCAACTCCTGCAGAGATACAATAATTCTTATAGATTCATTAAGTAATCTTCTTGCAATTGAACCAAACAAGGCTTTTAGGTATATCCCTATCCTAGATGCTAATTCAAATCCCTTATTTTATAAAAGAATAAGAACCTTGCTCCTTGATTTCCTCATTCTAATCTAGGATTATCCTTCCGGATTCACATAGACATATAAATTTATTCTAATGGTGGTCAGACATTAAAATAGTAAGCTCAAGAAATTAAGAACAACCCAGATGATAATCCAAAAAGAAACTACTATAAAGAATATCAAAGAGTAATCATGTTCTTGACCTCAACCCCAGAACAAGGGCATTTAGCCACTCATGTTTGATTTTAACATCATAAATAAGTAATTAATCATAGCCAAAATTAGTCTTGAAATAAAGAAGTTCAAAATAAATAATAGGAACACTAAAAGAAGAATTTTATGCTTTTCTGCCGCTTCTATGCTTGTCAAAAATTATTTGGAATTGTGCTCACGTGTTCCTTTTATACTTGGGAAAATTTCACCAGATCTGAAGTCATGACGCGATGCATTCCTAATCGCGTTGATCCACCCAATGCATCACATCAACATTGCGTTACCATACTGGAAGTCATCTTTGGAAATCACTCTAAGTCAAAATCTTCACTACTCAAAGCGATGTGTTGACATCGCGTTGTGTCACTGGAATTTTCTCCTCAAAATTTTGCTAAGTGTCAAAGTTTTAAGAATCGATGAGACGCGTTGACATCGCATCGATGCACTTGAAGTTGCACTCATAGAATTCTCTAAGGCACAAAACTTATGCACCAACATGATGCGTTGACATCGCGTTGATGCACTGGAACTTGTTCTTCAAATTTTTGCTAAGGTACAAATCTTGCCAGTCGACGCGACGCGTTTAGATCACGCAGTGTCACTGGAATTTTTCTCTAGTTCCTTTCTTTTATCTTTACTCTCGTGCATCTCCGTGTCTTTTTTACTTTGTTCCACATGATCTTTCATCTCTTCATTACGTGCATCCAATTTTCTTCCAAATCCATGGAAAATTATCTTGTATTTTTAATCATGTTTGTTAGCCACAAAACACAATTTAACTCACACTTCAATATAATTAGCACAATTTTTATTCTCAAAACAAGTCAAATTATAGGTAAATAGTGGTGTTTGGACATATAAATACACCCAAGATCAATTATTGATTACTCGAATTCTCTTGTATTACTATATTAACCTCTCTGCATACCCCCAATGGAAGTCTCTGCTACTTATGATTCTAAAACTTTTGCCAAGATGGGATATGTTTTGGTAGATAATGAATGGTATAAAAGGGACTCTGTCGAGCAAAATTTGAACTCCCTAAGGTAAGCAAGTCTATTTCTAACCCTATGATTACTGTGTTGAAGAAACTGGAGGAACTCAAAGATCGCTTCAAAGCTATTGCGAAAGGCGTAATGCTGCTTCAGGAGTTGATTTCCAAATTTCTAGATATTGGGAAGAGAACAAGCACTGATATTGGCTCGATACAACTGGCCTTCGATGGAATCAAATAAGAAGTCATCAAGTTGTTCACCAGATTGTTTACTCGCGGACTCCCTCAAGTCTCAAGGCGCCTCTTCAAATAATGATTTTGCAATATTCGTCCAGAACTCCTACTCCTTCTTCTTTAAAACCGTAGAAAATTCTTATGACAAATTTTGTCATAACCTTCACAACACCCTCGCATACTTTCTGGCCAAGCGATGAATGATGACTTTTATTCAAAAGGGGTCCTGTCCCCTTTTTTTGAGTTGTAAAATAATTTTTACACACTAGCTGCCATACTTTATTATTTTGTTTAATCCTTTGGTAATCAATTAGACTATTCATCTGCTATATGTCTATTTTTTTCTTTTTTTTCTATTTGTTGTGTTGTTCCTTATTATTATGCCAAAAGAAGGAGAAAGGTAGGAACATCAGAGGTACCTACAAGTCAGGGGGAGCAAGTCAGCTATCAAAGGATGAGAGTCAACTGATGCTCAAAGAAAAGAGGAACATCAGATTGCTCACAAGACAGGGGGAGTAATCCAACTATCAAAGTATGAGAGTCAACTAATACTCAAAGAAAACAGGAACATTAGAGGTGTTTGCAAGACAAGGGAGCACATTATTATAAAACAGAGAAGTCAACTGATGTTTATTATGTGTCAATCAAATGAGGGGGAGATTGTTATCCCCATATTCTCATTATATGTTTTAATAAGTACAAAATAATAAATAAATATCTTGCAGGATACACCGAAGATACAAAGGATCAAACATAATCAATCCAGAAAGGAAGCAAGTATCTACTCACAAGAAAGACGACTCCAAGATTGAAAGAATATCAATCACCTAGATTATTGACTTCCAAGACTTATATCAAGCAAATCAATAAAGATGAGAGAAAAATGAAAGAAGACCACAGTATTCATCACGGAGACTACTGGCCTCCCAAAATTATGGCAAACCGGATCAATCAAGTCTAATGATGAGATATATTTATTAGTATATTTTTTACATATCAAAATCAAGTATTTTAAATAAATGTGAATAAATATATCCTATTCTCGTATATTTTCAAACAAATCTTGTAGGAAAAATAAATTATGAAAAATAAAGAAAGAAGATGTAAACCAAGTAAGGAAGATACATCCACTACAAATTTATCAAAGACTACAGAAGGACAAGAAATATAAAATAATAAAATTATCATCAAGATCTTTTAATTTCTCATCAAGATTCCATGATAATATTCATGCCAAAATATCACCAAGATCTCATGATATATTTGCATGCAAAATTCTCTGCAAGATCTCATGATATTGATATTGTATTGGAAATTTTCACCAAAGCCTCCATTGAAATTTTTCTATAACTAGAAAAGGTTCTTTCATTATAAAGACATAATATACACCATGGAGCAAGATTCATTAGTCTTGTTTTCTTTATCTTCTTTCTTCTTGTTCTTTTAATAGGATAATATTTTCTTAGTAGTTTTACCTTTCCTTCATAATGGAATAATTTTTTTTGGTTGGGATAGTTGATGAACCTCGATATATATATTATTTAATTATTATTTTCACATCTATCTAGTTTATCTCTACGGTATTTTTATATTGATTTTATAATTCTCATGGACGAAAATTAATATATAATAACTAATGAGTAAAAGAGTGGATGGAGAGTAATCTTTAGTTAGTTATTATTTCAAAACTTTAATTTTGCTTCTTTTAGTCCTATTCTCGTGGAGGGATTAACCCAAGCAAGTTATTGATTTAATGATCTCTATCTTATTTCTTTTATTACTAATTCTCATGGAAGGATTAACTCAAATAAGTTTATTGATTTAAGTGATCTTTATCTTATTTCTTTCAATTCTAATTTTCACAGAGGGATTGACTCAAATAAGTTTATTGATTTAAAGACTAATCGCAAGAGGTCTTTACACCTTTTATCGCAAATCAGGCAAGAAAATATTTTGATTCAATTGTCATTAGTCTTAAATTATTTAATTGGCATAACCTCAAGGAGTGTTAATTAATTATTTATTTCTTCATAAACTAAATATAATTGTATAAGCAATAATAAATTATTATTTATATAAAATATATGTGAAAATTGAGATTATATTACAAAATATTATCAAGTGAATTCAACGATTCCAAACTCTTTTTATTTATAAATTTTTAGAAAAGTAATTTATTTAAGTTTTAAGTAATCTATAGAATTTTAATTTTACCTCTCATCATTTTAATTCTCTCAAATAGTAATAAAGATAATACAAATTTATAGCCTAGGTTATTTCAATCTCTGTGGGGTGATATCTTAAACTATACTACAATTTGACAGAGTACGAGCAAGAAAATCTTATACATATTGGCCTCGTCAAATTTTTGGTGTCGTTGTCGGAGATTGGTAAACATCTGCTTCAAATTATTTGTCTTATTACTATGAGTTTTTTTATTTCTTACTATATCTTCGAGTATTTTGTATTCTAATACTTGACAAATTACAAGAAACAAGACTTGGAGATATCATATCATATCATATCATATCATAGTGTAGTATATTATATTATATTATATTTTTTTTATTTTTAATTATTCTATTTTGTAGTACTTAATTAGTGCTAGAAAGCAGGTTAAAAAAGGTTCACTTTATGCACTTCAAATAATAAGAATTTCTACCAACCAAGTGAAAGTATTATTGAGTTGGTAGAAAAATATTGTCAAAAGACTATCACCTGTGGCTAATGTGGTGGCGATCATCAAAGCTTTGAATGTCAAACAAGTAACACATTCTTATATGTGGATTATGATAGAACAAATGATCTTGAAAGATCAATTGATAAGATTAGTGAAGTTTCATTACTTATTAATATTGTGGAGGAAGTCACCTTGGTCTTGAATGTCAAACAGGTATTTCATATTTCTTTGATTCTTCTTATGAACAATCTTACGTTGTTTCTAGTTCTTTCATGCATATTAATTTCAGTGAATATGATTGCAATTTGGAATGCAATCAATACTCACAAGAGAATCAAACTATTGAAAACGCACAATCTCAAGAGAAGAATGTGAACTTGAAGAAAACTATGCTTACTTTCATGAAAAATATAGATGAATAGTATGCATAGAATCATCGAGTCAATGCTGATATAACAATTCAAATAAATGAATTAATAATTATAATAATCTCCAATAGCGATGGTGAACTTCCAAATGAAACTACGTCTTGTAAGGATGGAGCAATTGATAAAATAAAACATCCTTGTGAAAAAAAAGCTTCTGCTCATAATGAAAAGACTAATCTAGTGAAACAGGTTAACAATAAAGGTTTAGTTGAATTCAACTCAATAAGTAATAAATGCATTTCTAATTTTTCTTATCCATATTTAAATTGAATAATTTTGGGGTAATTGAGAATGAAGAGATCACAAGTACAAAAGCAATATTATTTCACCATTATTCTTCAATTTCTTTTCATTATTACAATTCTGTGGATTTTGTTATTGGAGATTTTCAGAAAAGTGCATGGAATGATCTTCGTGAAAAAAATAAAATGGAATTAAAGATTATTATACATGGTTATTTGCCCACTCGTTACAGGTCTAACAAAAAGCGGGTGGTGTGAAAAAAGAAAATACATTAGAATGGTATTGACCAAGTGAGATTAAAGAGAAACCTCAATAATCGAAAACAAAATTTTAATTTATAATTTGGGATATTCACAAGCTCCCGCAAAAGAAATTGTCTATATATAATTATATTTCAGCAAATTTTATATGTATGTATATGAATAATTTCTTTTTATTTGGAGCATAACTCCTTTTATACACTTTCATGGATTTCTTTGTTCAGTTCTTTGCCATGATCATACTATTTTGAACTGAACGCTTTTTATGATATTTTGACTATCATTCATGAGTTGTAATGAATATCTTTTCAAATTCATATTTCTTTATTGGTGATTGAAATTATTATATTTACTAATCCCAAGTATATTGTGTTGTCAGGTTATATTTCTCAGTTCTCGTGCTTATTCAAAAATCTAGGACTTGCCATCAATGTGATTTAAGGTGAAATACTAGGTAGATTTTTAGTTGAAAAATGAAAGTAGGCCATCCTTGTTAAATAATGACCAAAATCAACCTACTTAAATTATGGTTATCCTTAGTTATCTCCTTTGAACCTTAATGAATTGTTTCTCATTTTGTTGATAAGCCAAATTTTATCCTGAGCCTAATCTTTGTTATCAACTCATTTGTAAACTCTATTCTCTTTCTTTCGATAAAAAGATTTAATGTAAAATTAATGTGGGGACTAGTTATTGAAAAAAAATGATTGTTGTTGAGTTTATTGATATTTTAAGAATGTTATCAAAATAAAAGAGGTTAAAAAGAAAATTTTTGATAGCGACATTTTGAAAAATAAATAAGAGGGAAAAAAGGGATGAAAAGTTTTTCAAAAAAAAAAAAGGTTTATTGGTTTAGAAAAGGGAGAGCAATGATGTTTAAATGTTAAATTATTGTGGTGCTTATGATGGAATTGAGTCAATTTTATCCATATATATCCTATCCATTCTTAAATCCACATTACAACCCTATAAAAGTCCTACATGATCTAAACTCAAAGACTCCTATATTAGTGGAGAACTACATTATAGGCAAGATTACGATAATTTCGAATAGTTTGGGGTACTTCTTTATTGAGAGTCAGAGAATTTTCCAACTATGCGCTTCTTTTGATTTAAATTGATATATTATGTGTTTTGTGTGATTTATGGGTCTTTATCTTCATTTGGTAAGACACATTGGGAATAAGAAAATATTGTAATTTTGATTCTCAATAAGTGAATATGATTACGGTTAAAATTATTTGAAATCATAATGTAATCTTAGTGGAATTTTGTTTGCAAAAGATTTTAAAATTTTAGCCATTATTTTGTTTTGCGTCCTTTTCTCGAGGACGAGCTAATATTCAAGTGTGGGGATATTTGATAAGATATATTTATTAGTATATTTTTTATATATCAAATTTCAAGTAATTTAAATAAATATGAATAAATATATCATGTTCTCGCATATTTTCTAACAAATCTTGCAGGGAGAATGAATTATGAAAAATAAAGAAAGAAGATATAAACCAAGTAAAGAAGATACATCCACTACAAATTCATCAAGGACTACATAAGGACAAGAAATATAAAATAATGAAATCATCATCAAGATCTTTGAATTTCTCATCAAGATTTCATGATAATATTCATGCAAAAATCTCACCAAGATTGCGTGATATATTTGCATGCAAAATTCTCCTCAAGATCTCATGATATATTGATATTGCATTAAAAAATTTCACCAAAGCCTCCATTGAAATTTTTCTATAAATAGGAAAGGTTCTTTCATTGTAAAGACATAATACCCACCATGAGCAAGATTCATTAGTCTTGATTTCTTTATCTTCTTTCTTCTTGTTCATTTAGTAGGATAATATTTTCTTAGTAGTTTTACCTTTCCTTCATAATGGAGTAATTCTTTTGGTTGGTATAGTTTATGAATCTCTACATATATATATATATATATATATATATATATATATATATATATATATATATATATATATGTATGTATGTATGTATGTATGTATAATACTATCGCAGTTTAATGCATGCTTCGCTGCAAGTTTCATTTACATCTTCATATTGTGCCGAAATAATAATTTTATCTAATTATTGTTTTCACATCTGTCTATTTTATTTCTAAGTTATTTTTGTATTGATTTTGTAATTATCACGGAGCAAAATTAATATATAATAATAATAAGTAAATTAGTGGATGGAGAGTAATCTTTAATTATTTATTATTTTAATTTTTTAATTTTTCTTCTTTTAGTCCTAATGCTCGCGGAGGGATTAACTCAAGCAAGTTATTGATTTAATGATCTCTATCTTATTTCTTTTAGTCCTCATTCTCATGGAGGGATTAACTCAAATAAGTTTATTGATTTTAGGGATAGTATCTTATTTCTTTCAGCTCTAATTCTCAGGGAGGGATTGACTCAAATAAGTTTATTGATTATAAAACTAATCGCAAGAGGTCTGTACACCTTTTAGCACAATTCAGGTAAGAAAATATTTTGATTCAATTGTCACTAGTCTTAAATTATTTTATTGGCATAACCTCACCAGGTGTTAATTTATTATTTATTTCTTAGTGAACTAAATATAATTGTATTATCAATAAGAAATTGTTCTTTAGATAAAATATACGTGAAAGTGAGATTCTATTATTAAAATATTATTAAGTGAATTCAACAATTTCCAACTCTTTTTAAGTAACTAAGGAAAGAAAAAAATATTAAAAGAATAAAAAATATTTAAGAGTTTTATAACTAAAATTTTACGTATTTGAATAATTTTAAATATAATTTGAAATTATTTTAATAACAATAGTAAAAATTTAAAACACTTTAGATGTGGTAGACATTGACAAGTTATAAAAATCATAAAAATTATTTAGTTCATAAATGCCAACTCTAGTTAATAACACCCTAAGAGAGTCACATGTTTATGTTTTAGTCCTTGCACCACTATGTACGCCGATTTGACAACTTGGATACCGTTACTTATATTGGTGTTGAATATATATGACCTCTAATTAAATAATTTTATTAATTGTCGTGTTTATATAAATTTAAACTACATATTTCAAAAGATTTTTTAATTATATAATTTGAAACTATTTTAATAATAAGAGTAAAAACTCAAAACTCGTTAGACATGGTAGACATTGGCACATTATGTCTTAAAAAATAATACAAATGTTTAAATAATTAAGTGATGACCTTAGTTTACAACAACCTAAGAGAGTACTCACGCATTAATGCTTTAGTTTTGCACCGGTATATTAAGCCGATATGATAATTGCAAATCGTTGTTTAAATTTATTATTAATGTGACCTCTAATTAAGTAATTTTATCATTTATTATGTTTAAATAAATTTAAATTATATATTTAAATAAGATTTAAATATAACTTGAAAATATTTCAACAAAGAAAATCAAAATTCAAAACATTTTAGATATGATAAATATCAACATATTTTAGAAATTACATAATTTATAAGTGTCGGCCCTAATTTTTTTTTGTAAACATAACTAGTACTATTATATATTAGAACAATATAGGAAGGTGCCCAGAGGCATTACCACAAGTACAACCATTAGTAGTACGAGTAGCAATGACGATCGTGTTACAAAACACAGAATGACATAAAAGCAGGGAAGTGGGATAGTCCATATTGGTACTAAATCCTTCCCTATCTTGTTCCAGGAGCTCTAGTACAAAGAGAGGAGATTCAAACAAAAAAGTGATGCAACTACCTATAATTGAAGTACCAAAATTTTCCAAACTATCAACTACCATGTTTAACTCCCTGTAGATGTGGTAGATAAAAGGATCATGGAGTAGCTTCAGGAGGGACTTGCAGTCATAAATTATCTATGAGTAGATAGTAAGTGATATGCCCAAATTACAACCCTCTTACTAGAGAGTAAGTGGTCGCTGTCAAATATAGAACCCAACTGGGTTGGGTGTCGAATCCCACAGGGAATACCATGTTCACTAAGTATTGTGACTGTTATTAGACTGTTGATCTAAGGCTCCAAAATAAAGGGGGTTTGGAAATGTTAATGGTGTTTTTTTGCATTGATGTTACACAAAAGCCCAGCTACTGAGAGTAAATTTAGATGTAATTCCAATGAGAAGAAATTAACTAAAGTTATGATCACCAAAATGTTCAAACAATCAGGGTTGTGAGTTTGTGTTCGAATTCTAACTTATGTATCCAATTGCAAGAATTATTGAATTCTAAAGATTACCCACATGTTTCTCAACCTAATGAGTATTTCACCCTTTACTTCTCTCGAACTTAAAGGATTCATACATTATTCAATAACACTCTCACGAAGGTTGATCCTTCTAAGGAATCAACCCGTTAACCCAAAGGATAAACCTATGAAGCTCATGTGAATCACTTCTATTCCCAACATCCACTTTCTTGTCAGACAAGTGGAGTTCATGGGTTCACTTCTCAAGTTTGCAACCAACAGATGTCATTAAAATGAAGAAATATTCACGCAATTTCGATAGAAGTTAGAAAACAAACCCATTCATAACCCCAAGATAGTTCTCTACATCAAGGCTCCCACAACCCTAGTTATGGGAGTTTAGCTACTCATCTCCATGTTAAAAATCAAAGTTATATTGATGTTCATAAATAACTTCATAAGAGTACTTACAGAAGTCACAATACTATTTTTCTTAATCTTTGATGGAAAATATGAAAAATAATAATCACGTCTCAATCTCTAGATTCAAATCTCAATGAAAAGTAGTACAAAGCTCTCAATAGAAGAGAAAGTATGAAACTGAAGACAAAAAATACGGAATAAACCCTAATACTTGGTATTTATTTGATTCCAGAGCTGGGGTTTTAAAATTAAAACTCAGATTCTCTGTGTTTTGGTCGACGGGTCAAGCGACAGTCCATCGCAGGTCCGACGGCTCGTCGCCTATATCGTTGCAGGGTGTCCAGTGACTCTATTTCTGCTTTTGGGCGACGGGTCAAGCGATGGACCATCGCAAGGTCAACGGTTCATTTCCTGCATCATCGCAGGACTTCCAATGATGATGCCTTCTATATTATGGCAGCAGTTCATCACAGGGCCAAAAGTCTGTCGCTTGGACTCTTGCAGGCCGTACAGAGTCTATGCCTTCTGATTTTTGTCGATGGTTTAGACCGACGGATCCTCGCAAGGTCAATGGTCCATCACCTGTGCCGTCGCTTCTCAATTTACCTTTGTTTTGCTCAGATTGTCCAAGTTAACCTTACACTCAGTCCTTACCCTGAAAACACTAAAATACCATGTTAAATACAACCATAGTTGCTTAAAAACACACAATCATCCTAAGGAAAAGGCCTAAAATATTTCGTCAAAAGCCGAAACATCAAACACCCTCAACTTAAGGTAATTGCTTGTCCTCAAGCAACTCAACACCGGGATACATATATGAACTATATTATGATGGGAGTTCACAATAAAACCAACAGAATCATACAATCATTCCACTACCCATTTGGTTATGCCATTTCAACACACATGGATCTACTATTGGCATTAACTACTAATCAACACATTAATAGCAAAAGATACAACACCACAAGGAACTAAATAGAACAGATATAACTCAACATGCCCTCACAGCCAAAGAAGTCCACCACATATCACATAGTTAAATCGTGGACAAAACTAAGCTTCTCACTCTTAGAAAAGAAGTTGCCAACACAGTGTACACCTATAAAGTTGCCCTTATCATCTAATGTTCTCTTATGATTGACTCGCTAAGATCAAGTAGGACTTGCTAAGGTTTGTAATGAGGCTTTAGGCTCGATAAAGGTTCTTCATTTGGGTAAGTGACTTAAGGAAACGACCCAAAATCACCTCCTGGTATGTCACACGGTGCTTAAGGCTATAAGTAACCCCAAGCTAACCTTTGAGCCTATCACTTCTCATAATAACTCATTCAGGAAGGAATATACAAAACACTGGCACTGCCATATCAAATAAAGAGAAATAAGAAGGTAATACTCGGTCCAAACGACCACAATACTGGAAATCTCAACACAATCACAGTCTGATAACTAGTATGACAAAGCCTCTACTACTCCATGAACTCGAGAGTCATTGGGACAAGTCCCCAACTGACTCAAACTAAACTGAAATTAATAACATAAACACTCAAATACTGAAATGTCTGAAGATAGGTCCTCGAACCATGAGGACTCACCACAATAGAAATATAGACGAAGGTACTTGGTAATCACTGATGAGGCTTGGACTGAGCACCCGAACCTACATTATAAGACAATGTAGCACATAGACGTATATATGGATCAGCACTTGGAAATGTACTGAGTATATGGGGGTGTATGCATTTATATAAAACAATATCAATACTCTTTAATCAAATCATGCATACAAATAGGAATGACTCACATGGCTTGAATAAGTCTAAAATGTAAAGCTCATAAATCATGTAGAATGAAACATGTAACATAAAACTTGTGAGTGATTATACTTTGTCTTTAAAATCTATGCTCTCCTCTTATTCTCATTACTTATAGGATGAAGGAAGCTTTAAACAATACTTTTAACTCATGCATATATCTCATGGAGAGTAAAACTTCTTTATTGAACTCAAACACTTGGAACTCGGAATCATATGACTTTGATTTAAAAAATGATGATCAACTCTTATTAGTAGAGAAAAATATTGTCTTCATTGAAAAATACTCAAAAGCAATTTGTTCACTTTAGAAAATATCACATCTCAAAGCTTTAGGGAAAATATTCTATCTCAATGGAAAATACTTTAGCATAGGGAGGTTCTCTTAACCGACATAAACCAGGCGAGCTTTATGGAGTCCAACATCTTGTCCTTCTAAGGAAGAAACCTTACATTGGGGAGAGGCGTCATACTCTTTCCAAGGATTATAACCTCAACTCAGTAATCATTTATCTTGGCCTTAGGCCCAATCATCTCGGCCTCAGGCCTAAAATCTCAAACGTACGGTGGCATGTAGTTCTGGGGTAAGAAACCTTAGTAACTTACCCAACTCGATGCTCAATACTACTCCATTTAGTTTATCTTGCACATCTCATAGAAATCCATTTTCAAAATAATCTCATGGTTCATAAGAACCCAACAATCAAATCTGTAATCTTTTATGGTAGAGTGGACTTCAAAACTCTATGACCATTAGGTCAAAATATTTCTCAATAATCTCAAAATACTCAAATCATGGGTGTTTATAGCACAATAGTTCATAAAATTGCAAGTTTCAAGTAGGGCTTAATGACCCATAATTCAATATCAAGTTAAAACTCAGCATAATTCATAATAGATAGCATATAGATTCACAATTCATGTAGAAATCTGGAAGTTACGGCAATTTGTCTCAAAATATCAACATACTTGTATACTTCAATTTCTAGAATATTAAAACTCTTAAACTCTCAAGGAGTAACAATATAGGGTATAAACCCAGCTTTAATTTCTTAAGAAAACATGCAAAATCATGCTATTTGATTTTCAATTCATGGGAAACATCAAGATATTGCAATCAATAACAATGGGTGAAAAACCCTTATTCAATACCATGTAAAATCTCATAGATTGCAGAAAATTATAGTTTAAATAAGCCTTTAGGCACAAGGGTGAAAGGATTACCCTTGTTCAAAACTCCACATACTTTAGATTATGAAATTGGATGAACCAGCTTGCTTCAAACTCTTCTTCTTACTCTTGAGAGAGGGTTCTTTCTCAACTCAATTTGTAGAATCTATGATGATTTCTTAGATTTCTTGAAGAAGGGTTTTAGATTGAACTTGAGGGAGAAACCCTAGCTCTTTTGTGTTTTGGATGATGAATGAAGTCATTTGCTTCGTTTGGAATATATCTGGTTTATAAAAGAGTGGAAAGATTGAAGATTCCCTTTTAAAAATGACTTAAAATACTGAACGGTCCGTCGCTAGCATGACAGTCTGTCGGATCATCTGTCACACGTTGGTCAGAAAAAAAACACACTACCTCGATGTAATGGTATCAGTAATGGTTCGTCGCAAACTCAACGGTCCGTTGGATTGTCCGTCGCATGTTGGCCAGGATGAGGCCACACTGTCTCAGCGGCGACGGTCTCAGGATGGTCCATCACAGTCTTGATGGTCCGTCATCCTGGCCATCGCACTTGGGCCAGAAAAAGGAGTTACTGCCTTGATTCTGATGGTCCATCGCACACTCGATGGTCCGTCAACCTGTCCATCTCACCTGGGTGATTCCGATAACTCTCGGTAAAATGACCATAACTTCCCACCCCGATGCCGGATTTGGACAAAATTGGTATCATTGGAAATTCAATTATCTACACTATAGGAAGTCATTTTCAGGAAAATTCAACAAAATTAAAACACTAATTTGGGAAGTCTCTTCTCAATCTTTTAGGGCCGAAATTACACTTTACTTGATACGCTCAAGGCTCAAACTATAATGGAACTTTGCGGGGTCTTACAATATCTCCCCCTTGGAAACATTCATCCTCGAATGTCGCTAGTTAGACTAGGAACACAGGAGAAACAGAGTACACATAGCTGAAGCAATTTGCTAAACAGGCTCAAAATCTTTCTAAACTCTTGAATACCTTGTAAATTACAAAATCTTATGCAAGGATAGATATATAGCTGAACTTTAGATTAGAAGGGCTGAATTAAGGAAGAATAGTACCTTCCCAAGTAGCGCCGTCAATTGATTGGTTCCGCCACAACACTTTGACCAAGGGAACCTCTTTGTTCCTCAGTCTACAGATCTGAAAATCTAGGATCTCAACGGGAATCTCACAAATGAAAGACTGTTCTGAATAATAGAACTCTCTACAGGATCTACCACAACGGAATCACCAATATGCTTCTTAAGCATGGAGACATGAAAAATAGGATGAACGGCTAACAACTCCACAGGAAACTCAACCTCATAGGATACTTTTCCAACACGGCTCAAAACCCTATACGGGCCAACATAACAGGGACTAAGCTTTCTTTTTTTACCAAACCTCTTCACCCCTTTCATGGGTGAAATATTTAAGTACACCAAATCACCCACCTCAAACTCAAGTTCTCTTCTCCTCACATCGGCATATGACTTTTGACGACTCTAAGCTATCTTTAACCTCTCTCTAATCAACTTAACTTTCTCCATAGCTTCAAATATTGCATCAGGACTAATCACGGTAGCTTCACCCACTTCAAACCAACCTATGGGTAATCTATATATTCTACCATACAAGGCCCTAAATGGTGCCATTCCCATGCTATCATGGTAACTTGTTATAGGCGAACTCTATTAATGGAAAATGCTCATCCCAACTACCTTTGAAATCAAGAGCACACGCCCCCAACATGTCTTCTAGGGTCTGAATGGTCCTCTCAGCCTGACCATCTATCTGTGGATGAAAACAAAAACTCAAAAGAACTTGGGTACCAAGACCCTGCTGAAATTCCCTCCAAAATTAAAAAGTAAACTGAGTACCCCTATCCAAAATTATTAATGAGGGAACTTCGTGTAGCCTGAATAACTCTCAGAAATATAATCTAGTATAATCCTCAGTTGTATAAGATGTATGTATGGGCAAGAAGTACGTGGACTAAGTCAGCCTATCTACAACAACCCACGTAGAATCATGATGACGACGCAAAAAAGTAACCTGGTCACGAAGTCCATATTCACCATCTCTCACTTCTAAGTGGGTATACCAAACTATTGCATCACACCACCAGGTCTTTGGTGCTCTACCTTAACTTGTTGGCACATTGCACACTATGCTACAAACTCAGCTATATCCTTCTTCATACCATTCCACCAATAGATTTACCGCAAGTCGTGGTATATCTTGGTAGTTCCGGGATAAACAGAATACCACGCGCCATGTGCTTTAGCCATAATCCTCTGCCTCAGATTATTAACTCACAAAACGAACAATCTACCCTGCAATCTCAACACGCCATCTCCTCTTTGGGATAAAACCTCTACCTTTTGGTCCTTAACTGTCTCTTTCAGTCTAACATAACTAGGATCTCTATATTGCTTCTTCTTTACTTTTGAAACTAAAGAGGATTCGGAACTACTTTGTACCAAAGTACTTACCTCAGCTAAATCAAGTAACCTAACACCCAATCTAGCCAGATAATGCACATCACTAGCTAACTCTTTCTTACTTTCCTCTACATGAGCAACACTACCCATAGACAATCTGCTAAGGGCATCTGCCACTATATTGGCCTTACCCAAGTGATACAACACACTCATATCATAGTCTTTGAACAACTCTAACCACCTCCTCTGCCTAAGATTCAACTCCCTCTGAGTAAACACATACTGCAGGCTCTTATGATCAGTAAACACATCAACATGAACACCATAAAGATAATGTCTCCAGATTTTTAAAGCAAATACCACAACACCTAACTTGAGATCATGGGTTGGGTAATTCTTCTCATGCGGATTTAACTATCTAGAGACATAGGCTATAACCTTACCTCTTTGCATCAACACACAACCCAAACCAACTCTAGAGGCATCATAATACACCACAAAACCATCTTTACTATTAGGCAAAGTCAAAACAGGGGCTGAAGTAAGTTGAGTCTTCTACTTCTGTAAACTCTTCTCACAGGAATCTGACCACTGAACTTAACTTTCTTTTAGGTCAACCGGGTCATGGGAGATGCAATAGAAGAGAAACCTTCAACAAAATAGCGGTAGTAGCCTGCTAGACCCAAGAAACTTCTAATATCAAGCAGAGAGATAGGTCTAGGCCAATTTATTACAACTTCTGTTTTTTAGGGATCAATTGTAATACCTTCGGCTGAAACAATATGACTCAAAAAGGCTACAGACCTTAGCCAAAATTCATACTTACTGAATTTGACAAATAACTGGTGACCTTTAAGAGTTTGTAAGACAATTGTAAGGTGATCAACATGATTATACTCACTACTGGAGTAGACAAGGATGTCATCTATGAACACTATGACAAACATATCAAGATATTGCTTGAACACTCAATTCATAAGGTCCATAAAAGCTACTAGGGCATTAGTTAGTTTAAAGACATGACTAGAAACTCAAACTGACAATAGCGGGTTCGGAAGGTTGTCTTTCGAATATCATATTCCCTCACTTTAGGTTAATGATAGCCGGATATAAGGTCTATCTTGGAGAAATAACTTGCACCTTGTAATTGATCAAACATGTCATCAATTATCAGAAGAGGGTACTTATTTTTTACTATGACCTTATTAAGATGATGATAGTTAATGCATATATAAAAAGAACCATGTTTTTTTTGCACGAATAGAATAGGTGCGCCACAAAGAGAAGTACTGGGCCTTATGAAACCTTTGTCTAAAAGATCTTTGAGTTTCTCTTTCAACTCCTTAAGATCAGCAGGCGCAATACAGTATGGAAGAATAAAAATGGGGCGAGTATCGGGAATAAGGTCAATCCCTAATTCTATCTCTCTATTGGGAGGTAACCCTAGGAGATCTTCTGGAAAAACCTCTAGAAACTCATTAACAATATCAACTGACTGAATAGTTAGAGCCTCGGACTTAGTGTCTTTGACTCTAACTAGGTGATTGATGCAACCTTTGGATATTAACTTTTTGGCTTTGAGATAAGAGATAAAATGACTCTTGGGAGAAATCGAACTCCCGAATCACTCAAAAATTGGATCATTAGGGAACTAAAACTTAACCACATGGGTATGACATTTTATAGATGCATAACAAGAATAAAGCCAATCCATACCCAGAATAAGGTCAAAATCCACCATGTTTAACTCTATCAAATCAGCAAGTATGACTCTATGAAGAACAGTAACACGAGAATCTCTATACACTTATGTAGCAATAACTGACTCCCCTACTGGTGTGGAGACTAGGAAAGGCTTAGGAATCTTTTTGGGACTCATTTAAAATTCACAGCCACAAGTGGGGTGACATAGGAGAGACTTGACCCGGGGTCCAACAACACATGAACATCAAAACAAAAGACGCGTAGCATACTAGTAACAACATCAGCAGAGTCCTCCTACTCCTGATGGGATGGTAAGGCATAGAATCTATTCTGGCTGACCGACAGTAGTGCTAGATGAACCGTCTTGAACAGGGGCGGGATAAGGGATAGGAGCTGGTGTACTAGTAGTCTGTGCCTATGGTCGGGTATCTCTGATTCCCTGCCTAGCATGTGGACAATATCTAAGTTGTGTCCCTACTTCCCATAACCAAAACTACCCATCAAATTTGAGAAACACTCACCGGGATGATCTCTACCATACTAAGCACAAGGAGGATAATGGTGCCCGTTACTAATACTATTTTGTGACCTACTATACATAAAAGACCTACTTCCTTAATCCTGCCTATCTTTAGGCGCGGGAGCACTAGCTGATGAAGGCGCTGGAATAAATGGACATCTCTGAAATTGAGGATAGTTTCCTTCATGGAACCTAGGCTGATTATACTCATGCTGCTTTGATCTATCCCTCTTGTTACCCCTCACTCTCTCTCTCTCTCTAATCTTATCAACCTCTATCTACTATGCATGCATCATCAACTTAGACAGGGTCATATCCTTATACAACATCGTAGTCCTATACTTTTTCAGCACCAAATCAGTAACACCTATCATGAACTTGCTCATACTAGCTCGGGTGTCAAAAATCAAATCAAGAGCATACTTGGCCAACTGGTTGAACTTTAATCATTACTCCTTAATAGTCATGGAGCCCTGCCTCAAGTTCGTAAACTCCTCAATCTTTGATTCCCTCATCTCAAGAGGAAAGAACTTGTCCAAGAATGCATCTTGGAACACCTGCCAAGTTATAGGAGAAGCATCCTCACCTCTACCCTTCCTCCATGATACAACCCAGTCATAAGCTTTGTCCTTCAACCTGTAAGATGCCAACTCAACACTTTCTTCCTCAGTAAAATGCATCACCTGTGTGATCTTTCCCACCTCCTTAAGGCACAACTATGTGTAACACCCCGATTCGCTGAACCAGAATGCTACACGGTGCTCATGACCCCGAGGGACAACAAACTAACCCATGACTGATATTTGTACCTGTAAACTGCATAATATCTCATAAAATATGTGGAAACATGAACTATAAGTCCATAAGGTTCAATACTGATTCATATTTGAAAAAAAATATAGTATAATAATACCAAAAAGAAACATAAATACTTAAGTCTGAACATCTAATCTGACATCTAGTTTGAAAGCCTCTAACTAAACTGAATAAGGAGTTGATGGGACATATCCCCAATTAACTCCAACTAATAAAATAAAGTGAAAACTAAAATAAAAATAAAATCATCATGTCCTCGAAGGATGAGGACTCACGTCTAACTATGACTGCTGATCCTGGAATCTATTGCTGATTGGAGCTCATCCTCTGAACCTATGGTGTAACATAAGAGAAAGCACCATAGCATAAATGTGTTAGTACGTCTGAATGTACTGAGTATACGAGTGAGGTAGGCTAAATGCAAAGGGTTATATGCATGAAAAATACTGACTGATATAAATGTGAGAGTACATACATACATACGTAACTATAACTAAACTCATAGAGATACTGACTACTGAGTCTGAATATTGACAACATGAGTGTATTGATAATGAGATTCTGAAAGACTGAGTTTACTGATATTGATATGTAAATCACTAATAAGTGATGGATCTGATACTGTATTACTGAATACTAAGAGACTGATATTACATTACTGATAAATGAATGATTGTTTCTAACAGTTCGAATTATGAAAAACTGGTAAGGACACTGCCCCAACTGAAGGGGTGTCAATACCGCGCCACTGGTAAGGATAGTTGTGAGAACCCTATACTGTCAAGTACTTAAATGAGAATGGTGGGAACCCTAAACTGATGGGTTAAGACACCTCATCAACCCTAGTCTGACGGCTTAAGATGTCTCAACCTACACTGGCTACATAGTTCTGGAACACAAGGATGACTGCTAAGAATCACACCCTGAACTAGTAGGTGAGTTCCCATCCTTAGGTTCACTCGGTGATAACTTCTACTCCCATCTGAAGGATACTGAACTGAATAACTAAGCTGAACTGAATAACTGAACTGAACTGATTAGCTGAACTGATACTGATTAACTAGACTGATACTAGTGGTATTGTTTAGCGGAGCTAAACTAAGTTTACTGGATTCCGATGACTGACAAACTGTACTTAGTTCTGAGGACTGGTTGAGAGTACTGAAGTTACTAAGATTGACTGTGAATACTGAGGTTGCTGAGGTTACTGAGCACTGAGATTACTGGACTACTGAGATTACTGAGATTTCTTAGTTTTCCTGAGTCACATGACTGACTGAATTCTATAGATCATGGCTTGACTAAGA
This sequence comes from Capsicum baccatum var. pendulum, assembly GCA_030864225.1. NCBI lineage: Eukaryota > Viridiplantae > Streptophyta > Magnoliopsida > Solanales > Solanaceae > Capsicum > Capsicum baccatum. The sequence continues at coordinate 131,877,514 of CM061557.1, forward strand.
GTATCGTGAAAAAATGACATGGATCTAGGCACACAACTATATTTTTTGGGAACAAGTACCCCCAGGACTCGATGGTAGGAAACTGACACAACTTGAATTTCTTGAGTACATGACCATCAATAACAATCCATAATACATAAGTGGGGGATTTCATGAAGTATATAGTCATCATAATATATATCATGAATAGGAATGCTTATAATCAAGTCATAAATCTCATATTCTAATATCATGGGCATTCTGACAACATATACTATTCATAGCAAGGGTATGGAAACCATTCAAGTATAAGGGAACGGCAACATGTAACATTTAGTTCATATTGTAATGATTTGGGGATATTAAACTTCATGTATTTATTCAACATCTCAAACATGGTAGGAAAATCATGAATATAATTCGCATACATAATTCATATCTTCATCATCACACATGCTTCATGCCACTACCATATGAATACATAATTAGCATGGAAATTCATATTGAAGTGTATAGATAACATGGACTTGTCATGTGAATATCATGGAATCATGTAAATAGGAATTTCTAGCATCCTAGGAATTTTATCAAACACCTTGCATGCATTCTTAAGGCATAGGTGGATTTTATACTTGCATTATATTAAACTACCCAAAGTTCATGATTTTCAACCAACAACCACATATATTTCATGAAAACATCCTTAGATATCATCTTGAAACTTAAACATCCATCATCAACATGTACATATTCATATCACCACAAAAAGTTTACAAATCAACATTTAAAAGCATGATTCTTGAACTCTATGAACGAATTGAATCCATAGATGAACACTACGCATACCATGGAAGGGAGGTTCTTGATGATTGACGGAGGAATTTTCTTGAAATTTGATCTTCAAGCTTGATTGTGCAACCCTAGTTGTTTTTCTCCTATGGTGCTCTTGGATGATGAGCTTTGAGATTTTAATAGGGTTGTAACGTGTTTAGAAGCTATATATTTCATAGGGTTAAGTTTAGGGACGTGTAAGGAGTGTTAAAAGACTTAATTACCCTTAAAATAACTCAAAACGGAGTGTTTTTGGCACCTAGAACTGACTTAGGTGGCGCCCAAGTGATTGCCTAAGCTAGGTTGGGCGGCGCCTAACCAATCGTCTATGTTTGGGTTGGGCGGCGCCTAACCAATTGCCTATCCTTACTATCTCTCACGAAAATGGGCATAACTTTTCGCTCGGGTATTAGATTAAGGCAAAATTGATATCGTTGGAAAGCTAATTCAATTATCTACAACTTGGTGGGTCTAAATCAGCCAGAATACCACATTAACATTCAGTTATACTTGTTCAAAGATGACCCTTGCAAAATCAAACACTAAAACTTGATGGATTCAAAAACTCTTAGCTTGTATTACCTTAAGTGACTCATATGAACATGCTTAATGTATCATAAGCTATCTTATCGCTAGGATACTCATTGTAAGTCATGCACTAAAATGCTACTCACAGGATAGGAGGTTTCATACGTAGGAAAAATGGTTCGTCTCCTAGCTTAGAAACATACGGGGTATTACACTGTGGGTCCTTGCCTGCCTTGGACCCAAAAAAACTCTGGAGGATTCATCCACATAAAATCATGGATTCTAGAAGCAGCTACATCACCTCCCTACTGATTTCCAACTGTGGCCTAGTTATTGTCCCAAATATTAGCGGTAATTTCTTGGGATAACGCCCTAAAGGACACCCGAAACTCAGCATAAGACATAGTCTCATTCAAAGGATCAACAGGTGGGGGTTGCTTATCATCGATTCTGCAGGCATTCATTTTTAGGAGAGGCATTTTCAAAAATAGGAGAGCATGAATTATTAGATGAGAGGGAAAACTGCAGGCATGATGGAATATGAAAGAAAGAAATAACTTTTCCTATAACGTCTTATAGCCTCTTGCTCATAGATGTGGCACGCTACATTCCGATGATCAAGACTCTAATCAACGCGGCTTGTCAGACTCCCTAAGATACCTTTAAAACCTTAGCCTCTAATACCAAGTTTTTAACGACCCAAAATTACCTCCCGGGATGTCACACGGTGCATAGGGCTGCAAGTAGCCCCAAGCTAACTCTTTGACCCTATCACTCCTCATAATAACTCATTCAAGTAGGAATATACATAGAACTAGCACTGTCATATCAAATGAAATGAAATACGAAGGTAATACTTGGTCCAAACGACCACAATATTGGAAATCTCAACACAACCACAGTCTAATAACTAGTCTGACAAAGCCTCTACTACTCTATGAACTTGAGAGCCGTTGGGACAGATCCCCAACTGACTCAAACTGAACTAAAAGTAATAACATAAACCCTAGAATACTGAAATGTCTGAAGATAGGTCCTCAAACCATGAGGACTTACCACTGTACAAATATAGATGAAGGTACTCAGGAATCACTAACGAGGCTGGCACTGAGAACCTGAACCTACATTATAAGACAATATAGCACATAGACTTATATTTTGATCAGCACTTGGGAATGTACTGAGTATATGGGGGTGTATCCAATTACATAAAACAATTTCAATACTCTTTAATCAAATCATACATGCAAATAGGAATGATTCACATGGCTTGAATAAGTCTAAAATATAAAGCTCATAAATCATATAGAATGAAGCAGGTAACACAAATCTCGTGAGTCATTATACTATGGCTTTAAAATCTGTGCTCTCCTCTTATTCTCATTACTCATAGGATAAAGGAAGCTTTAAACAATATTTTCAACTTATGCATATATCTCATATAGAGTAAAACTTCTTTATTGCTCAGGAACTTATAACTCTTTTAAACTCAAACACTTGGAACTCGGAATCATATGACTTTGGTTTAAAAACTAATGATCAACTCTTATTAGTAGAGAAAACTACTTCCTTCTTTGGAAAGTACTAAAAAGCAATTCGTTCACTTTAGAAAATATCTTATCTCAAAGCTTTAGGAAAAATATTCTATATCAATGGGAAATACTTTAGCTTAGGGAGGTTCTCTTAATCAACATAAACCATGCGAGCTACATTGATTCCAACGTCTTATAAGGAAGAAACCTCACGTTGGGCAGAGGCATCATACTCTTGCCAAGGAGTATAACCTCAACTTAGTGATCACTTATCTCGGCCTCGAGCCTAATAATCTCAGCCTTAGGCCCAAAATCTCAAACCTATGGTGGCACGTAGTTTTGGGGTAAGAAATCATGGTAACTTACCCAACTCGGTGCTAAATACTACCCCCTTTAGTTTATTTCGCTCATCTCATGGAAATCTACTTTTAAAATAATCTCATGGTTCATAAGAACCCAACAATCAAATCTGTAATCTTATGTGGTAGAGTGGATTTTAAAACTCTATGACCATTAGGTCAAAAAATTTATTAATAATCTCAAAATACTCAAATCATGGGTGCATATAGCACAATAGTTCATAAAATTACAAGTCTCAAGTAGGGTTGAATGACCCATAATTCAATCTCAAGTTAAAACTCATCATAATGCTTAATAGATAGCATATAGATTCATAATTCATGTAGAAATCTAGAAGTTACAGCAATTTGTCTCAAAATATCAACATACTCATATACTTCAATTTCTAGAACATTGAAACTCTTAACTTCTCAACGAGTAACAACATAGGGTATAAACACAGCTTCAATTTCTTAAGAAATCATGCAACATCATGTTATTTGACTTTTAATTCATGGGAAACATCAAGATATTGCAATCAATAACAATGGGTGAAAAACCCTAATTCAATATCATGTAAAATCTCATAGATTACAAAAAGTTATAGTTTAAATAAGCCTTTGGGCACAAGGGTGAAAGGATTACCCTTGTTCAAAACCCCACATACCTTAGATTGTGAAATTAAATAAACAAGATTGCTTCAAACTCTTCTTCTTAATCTTGAGAGAGGTTTCTTGCATCCCTTGAACATGCGGAACTTAAATCTGAACTCAATTTGTAGAGTCTATGGTGATTTCTTGGATTTCTTAGAGAAGGGTTTTAGATATGATCTTAAGGGAGAAACCTTAGCTCTCTTGTGTTTTGGATGATGAATGAAGTCATTTCCTTCAGTTGGAATATATCTGGTTGATAAAAGAGTGGAAAGTCCAAAAATTCCTTTTTTAAAATGACTTAAAATACTAAACAGAGGTTGCGACAGTCGAAGCTATGGTCCGTCGCTAGCATGACGGTCAGTCGGATCGTCTACCACACGTCGGTCATAAAAAGAACACACTACCTTGATGTGACAGTCTCAGTGATAGTTTGTCGCAAACTCGATGGTCCATTGGATCATCCGTCACACGTTGGCCAGGATGAGGCCACGCTGCCTCAACGACGACGGTCTCAGCGTCCGTCGTCCTGGACGTTGCACTTGGGCCATAAAAAAGAGTTACTGCCTTGGTTACGATAGTTTGAGCGACAGTCCCAGCGACGGTCCATCAAACCGTCAATGGTCCATCAACTTGTTCATCGCACTGGGGCGGTTCCAACATCTCTCGGTAAAACGGTCATAACCTCCTACCCCGATTCCGAATTTGGAAAAAATTGGTATTGTTAGAAATCTAATTCAATTATCTACAATATAGGAAGTCATTTTCAAGAAAATTAAACAAGATTAAAACACTAATCACTTGGGAAGTCTCTTCTCAATTTTTTAGGACTGGAATTACACTGCACTTGGCACGCACAAGGCTCTAACTACAAGGGAACTTTTGTAGGGTATTACAATATCTCCCCCTTGGAAACATTCATCCTCGAATGTCTATAGTTAGACTAGAAACACGGGAAAAATATAGTACACATAGCTGAAGCAATTTGCTAAACGGGCTCAAAATCTTTCTAAACTCTTGAATACCTTGGAAATTGCAAGAACTTATGCAAAAATAGACACATAGTTGAACCTTAGATAAGAAGGGCTGAATTAAGGAAGAATAATACCTACGAATCAATCTGAACTCATGGAAAAGAGGTGCGGGTACTTGGCTCGCATGTCTGCTTCTTCCTCCCAAGTAGCGCCCTCAACAGATTGGTTCCGCCATAACACTTTGACCAAGGGAACCTCTTTGTTCCTCAGTCTACAAATCTGAAAATCTAGGATCTCAATGGAAATTTAATTGAATGAAAGACGGTTCTGAATATCAGCACTCTCTGAAGGATCTACCACAGCGGAATCACCAATATCCTTCTTAAGCATAGATACATGAAAAATAGGATGAATAGTTGACAACTCTACAGGCAACTCAACCTCATAGGATACTTTCCTAACAAGGCTCAAAACTCTATACGGGCCAACATAACGGGAACTAAGCTTTCTTTTTACCAAACCTATTCACCCTTTTCATGGGTGAAATCTTTAAGTACACCAAATCACCCACCTCAAACTCAAGATCTTTTCTCCTCACATCAGCATATAACTTTTGATGACTTTGAGTTTTCTTTAACCTCTCTCTATTCAACTTAACTTTCTTCATAGCTTCAAACACTGCATCAGGCCTAATCATGGAAGCTTCACCCACCTCAAACCAACCTATGGGTGATCTACATCTTCTACCATACAAGGCCTCAAATAGTTCTATCCCATGCTAGCATGGTAACTATTGTTACAGGCAAACTCTATCAATTGTAAATGCTCATCCCAACTAACTTTGAAATAAAGAGCACACGCCTTCAACATGTCTTCTAGGGTCTAAATGGTCCTTTCAGCCTGACCATCTATCTACGAATAAAAAGCAAAACTCAAAAAAACTTGGGTACCAAGACCCTGCTAAAACGCCCTCTAAAACTGAGATGTAAATTGAGACCCCTATCCAAAATTATAGATGAGGGAACTCCGTGAGGCCTGAATAACTCCCGAATATACACTCTAGAATAATCCTCAGCTGTATAAGATGTATGTACAGGAAAGAAGTGTGTGGACTTAGTCAGCCTGTCTATAACAACCCAAATAGAATCATCATGATGACACGAAAGAGGTAACCCGGTCATGAAGTCCATATTCACCACCTCCCACTTCCAAGTGTGTATACCAAACTCTTGCATCACACCACCATGTCTTTGGTGCTCTACCTTAACCTGTTGGCATGTTGCACACTTTACTAAAAACTCATCTATATCCTTCTTCCTACCATTCCAATAATAGATTCATCGCAAGTCATGGTACATCTTCATAGTGCCGGGATAGATAGAATACAGCGCTCCATGCGCTTCAGCCATAATCCTCTGCCTCAGATTATCAAAACATGGAATGTACGATCTACCCAGCAATCTCAATAAGCCATCTCTACCTTGGGAGAAAACCTCTACCTTTCGGTCCTTAACTTCCTCCTTCGGTCTGATCAAACTAGGATCTCTATCTTGTTTCTCCTTCACTTTTGAAACTAAAGAGGATTCGGAACTATTTTACACCAAAGTACTTACCTCAGTTGAATCAAGCAACCTAACACCTAATCTACCCAGACAATGCACATCATGAGCTAACTCTTTCTTACCTTCCTCTACATGAGCAATACTTACCATAGACAATCTGCTAAGGGTATCCGCCACTACATTGGCCTTGTTCGGGTGATACAACACACTCATATCATAGTCTTTTAATAACTCTAACCACCTTCTCTGCCTAAGATTTAACTCCCTCCAAGTAATTACATACTGCAGGCTCTTATGATCAGTAAGCACATCAAAATGAACATCATAAAGATAGTGTCTCCAGATAACTCAAGATCATAGGTTGGGTAATTCTTCTCATGAGGCATCACAATACACTACAAAACTATCTGTACCATCAGGCAAAGTCAACACAGGGGCTAAAGTAAGTTGAGTCTTAAACTCCTGAAAACTCTTCTCACATGAATCTGACCACTGGAACTTAAATCCCATTTGGGTCAATCAGGTCATGGGATACGCGATAGAATAGAAACCTTCAACAAAAAAGAGGTAGTAGCCCGCTAGACCTAAGAAATTTCTAATGTCAGTTAAAGAGATAGGACTAGGCCAATTTCTTACATCTTTTGTCTTTTGAGGATCAACTCTAATACCTTCGGCAGAAATATTATGACCTAGAAAGGCTACACACCTTAGCTAAAATTCAAACTTACTAAATTTGAAGAACAGCTGGTGACCTCTAAGAGTTTTCAAGATAATTCTAAGGTGATTTGCATGATCATGCTCACCGCAGGAGTAGACAAGGATGTCATCTATGAACATTATGACAAACATATCAAGATATTGCTAGAACACTCGATTCATGAGGTCCATAAAAGCTGTTGGAACATTGGTTATCCTGAAAGACATGACTAAAAACTCAAAGTGACCATAGTGGGTTCGGAAGGATGTCTTTGCAATATTATATTCCATCAGTTTAAGTTGATAATAGCCGGATCTAAGATCTATCTTGGAGAAATAACTTGCACCTTGTAACTGATCAAACAGGTCATCAATTCTCGGAATAGGGTACTTATTTTTTACTATTACCTTATGAAGATGACGATAGTCAATGCACATACGCAAAGAACTATGTTTTTTCCGCACAAATAGAATATGTGCGCCACAAGAAAAATACTGGGCCTTATGAAACCTTTGACTTAAAATCTTTGAGTTGCTCTTTCAGCTCCTTAAGCTCAGCAGATGCCATATGGTATGGCAGAATAGAAATGGGATGAGTGTCAGGAAGAAGGTCAATCCTAAATTCTATCTCTCTATCGGGAGGTACCCCTGGAAGATCATCCAGAAAAACATCTGGAAACTCATTAATAGTATCAACTGAATGAATAGTTGGATCCTCGAACATAGTGTCTTTTATATCTAACTAGGTGATAGATGAAACCCTTGGATATTATCCTTTTGTCTTTGAGATAGGAGATAAAATAACTCTTGAGAGATACCGAACTCCCAGACCACTCAAAAACTAGCTCATCAAGGAACTAAAACTTAACCACATGGGTATGACAATCTATAATGCATAAAAAGAAAGAAGCCAATCTATAGCTAGAATAAAATCAAAATCTGCCATGTCTAACTCTATCAAATCAGCAAGTATGACTCTATGAAGAATACTAATAGGACAATCTCTATACACTTATTTATCAACAACTGACTCCCCTACCAGTGTGGAGACTAGGAAAGGCTCAGAAACCTTTTCGGGACTCATTTTGAAATTCACAGCCACAAGTACGGTCATATAGAAGAGACTTGACCCGGGGTCCAACAATACATAAACATCATAAAAAAGATACAGAGCATACCAGTAATAACATCGGGAGAGCTCTCCTGCTCCTGATGGGATGGTAAGGCATAGAATCTATTCTGGAACTGACCGCCAGCAGTTCTAGATAAAGTACCCTGAACAGGGGCAGGACGAGGGATAGGAGCTAGTGTACTAGTAGTCTGTTCCTGAGGCCGGGCATCTCTGGTCCCTTTCCTAGCATGCGGCTAATCTCATAGTCTATGGACCTCTTAACCACAACCAAAACAATACCTCAAAATTGCGAAACACTCATCAAGATGATCCCTACCATACTTAGCACAAGGAGCATAACGAGGCCTGTTACCAACACTGTTCTACGACCTAGACATAAAAGACCTGCTTCTTTGCTCCTATCTTCCTTTAAGCATTGGAGCACTAGCTGATGAAGGCACTGGAATAAATGGACATCTATGAAACTGAGGGCAGTTTCCCCCATGGAACCTAGGCTGATTACACTCATGTTGCTCATATCTATCCCTCTTGCTACCCCTCACTCTATCTCTTTCTAATCTTATCCTCCTTTATCTGCTACGCTTGCATCATCAACCTAGACAGGTCCATATCCTTATGCAGCATCGCAATCCTGCACTTTTTCAGCACCAAACCAGAAACACCTGTTATGAACTTGCTCATACCAGCTCGGGTGTCAGAAATCAAATCAGGAGCATACTTGGCCAACTGGTTAAACCTTAAGTAGTACTCCTTAATAGTCATGGAGCCCTGTCTCAAGTTCATAAACTCCTCAATCTTTGATTCTCACATCTCAAGTAGAAATAACTTGTTCAAGAATGCATCTTGGATTTCCTGCCAAGTCATAGGAGCAGCATCCTCACCTCTACCCTTCCTCCATGATACAACCTTGTTATAAGCTATGTCCTTCAACCTATAAGACGCTAACTCAACACTTTCTTTCTCAAAAACATACATCACCTGTGTAATTTTTCTCACCTCCTTAAGGAACAACTGTGGGTCCTTACCTGCCTTGGACCCATAAAAATCTAAAGGATTCATCCACCTGAAATCATAGATCCTAGAAGCAGCTACATCACCTCCCTTCTGATTGTAACTGCGGCCAAGTTATTGGCCCAAACATTAGCGAAGACTGCTTGGGCTAACGCCTGAAAGGCCACCCAAAACTCAACATAAGACACAGTCTCATTCTAAGGATCAACAGGTGGGGGTTTCTCATTATTATTTCCATGGGCATTTGCTCTTCGGTGAGGCATTTTCTGATATAGTATAGCACAAATTAATAGATAAGAGGTACAATTGCAGGCATGATGGAATCTGAAAGAAAGAAACAACTTTTTCCTAAATTGTCTTATAGTCTCTTGCTCATAGATGTGGCACGCTACAGATCGATGATCAAGACTCTACTCAACATGGCTTGTTAGACTCCCTAGGACACCTTTAAAATCTTAGGCTCTGATACCAAGTTTGTAACGACCTAAAATTATCTCCCGGGATGTTAAACGGTACTTAGGGCTACAAGTATCCCCAAGCTAACCCTTTGATCTTATCAATTCTCATAATAACTCATTCAAGAAGGAATATACAAAACACTGGCACTGTCATAAGCAAATTAAAGAAAATACGAAGGTAATACTCGGTCCAAACGACCATAAGACTGGAAATCTCAACACAACCACAGTCTGATAACTTGTCTAACAAAGCCTCTACTACTTCATAAACTCGAGAGCCGTTGAGACAGGTCCCTAATTGACTCAAACTGAACTGAAAGTAATAACATAAAACCTAGAATACTGAAATGTCTGAAGATAGGTCCTCAAACCATGAGGACTTACCACTGTACAAATATAGATAAAGGTACTCGGGAATCACTAACGAGGCAGGGACTGAGAACCCAAATGTACATTATAAGACAATATAGCACATAGACTTATATGTGGATCAGCACTTGGGAATGTACTGAGTATATGGAGGTGTATCCACTTACATAAAACAATATCAATACTCTTTAATCAAATCATGCATAGAAATAGGAATGACTCACATGGCTTGAATAAGTCTAAAATGTAAAGCTCATAAATCGAATAGAATAAAGCATGTAACACAAATCTCGTGAGTCATTATACTTTGTCTTTAAAATCTATGCTCTTCTCTTATTCTCATTACTTATAGGATAAAGGAAGCTTTAAACAATACTTTCAACTCATGCATATATCTCATGGAGGGTAAAATTTCTTTATTGCTCAAGAACTTATAACTCTTTTAAACTCAAACACTTGGAACTCAAAATCATATGAGTTTTGTTTAAACACTGATGATCAACTCTTATTAGTAGAGAAAACTACTTCCTTCTTTAGAAAATACTTCAAAGTAATTCGTTCAATTTAGAAAATATCTCATCTCAAAGCTTTAGGGAAAATATTCTATCTCAATGGAAAATACTTTAGCTTAGGGAGGTTCTCTTAACCAACATAAACCATGCGAGCTACATGGATTCCAATGTCTTGTCCTCCTTAGGAATAAACCTCACGTTGAGGAAAGGTATCATACTCTTTCCAAAGTGTATAACCTCAACTCAATGATCACTTATCTCGGCCTCAGGCCCAACCATCTCGGCCTCAGGCCCAAAATCTCAAACCTATGGTGGAACGTAGTTCTACGGTAAGAAATTATGGTAACTTACCCAACTCGATGCTAAATACTACTCCCTTAAGTTTATCTCGCTCATCTCATGGAAATCCAATTTCAAAATAATCTCATGGTTCATAAGAACCCAACAATCAAATCTGTAATCTTATGTGGTAGAGTGGATTTCAAAACTCTAGGACCATTAGGTCAAAATATTTCTTAATAATCTTAAAATACTCAAATCATGGGTGCTTATAGAACAATAGTTCATAAAATCGCAAGTCTCAAGTAGGATTTAATGACCCATTATTCCATCTCAAGTTAAAACTTATCATAATGCATAATAGATAGCATATAGATTCATAATTCATGTAGAAATCTAAAAGTTACAGCAATTTTTCTCAAAATATCAACATACTCATATACTTCAATTTCTAGAACATTGAAACTCTTAAATTCTCAAGAAGTAGCAACATAGGGTATAAACCCAGCTTCAATTTCTTAAGAAAACATGCAAAATCATGCTATTTGACTTTTAATTCATGGGAAACATCAAGATATTGCAATCAATAACAATGGGTGAAAAACCCTAATTCAATATCATGTAAAATCTCATAGATTGCAGAAAATTATAGCCTTTGGGCACAAGGGTGAAAGGATTACCCTTGTTCAAAACCCCACATACCTTAGATTATGAAATTGGATGAACAAGCTTGCTTCAAACTCTTATTCTTACTCTTGGGAGAGGGTTCTTGCAACTCTTGAACTTGGGAAACTTAAATCTCAACTCAATTTGTAGAATCTATGGTGAGTTCTTGGATTTCTTAGAGAAGAATTTTAGATTTGATCTTGAGGGAGAAACCTTAGTTCTCGTGTCTTATGGATGATGAATGAAGTCATTTGATTTGTTTGGAATATATATAGTTGTTAAAAGTGTGGAAATACTGAAGAATCCCTTTTTAAAATGACTTAAAATACTGAATAGGGGCTGCGACGGTTGAAGTGATGGTCCGTCAGATCGTAAAATGCACGTCGGTCAAAAAAAAAATACACTGCCTCGATGTGACGGTCTCAGCAATAGTCCATCACAAACACGACGGTCCATCGGATCATCCTTCGTATATCGGCTAGGATGAGGTGACACTATCTCAATGGTAATAGTCTCAGCGACGGCCCATCGCAGTCTTGACGATCTTTTATCCTGGCCGTAGCACTTAGACCAAAAAAGGGAGTTACTACCTTGGTTGTGATGGTCCATCGAATGGTCCATCGCACACTCGACAATCCGTAAAGTTGTTCGTCATACCAAGGCAGTTCTGACAACTCTCGATAAAATGGCCATAACTTTCCACCCCGATGCCAGATTTGGATAAAATTGGTATCGTTGGAAAGATAATTCAATTCTCTACACTCTAGGAAGTTATTTTAAGGAAAATTCAACAAGATTAAAATACTAATCACTTAGTAAGCCTCTTTTTAAGCTTTTAGGGCTAGAATTACACTTCACTTGACACGCTCAAGGCTCAAACTACAAGGGAACTTTGCGGGGTCTTGCACTTAAAGTACAAGAATTTCACTCTTTTTACCTTATTTGGTAGTTACTTACCAGAATTAAGGACCCTCTCATTCAATCACAGTTATTCTTCAACGCTCTTTTCATACCCCAAATTTTTGTTAATTGAGAACACAGCATCAGCCACCCTCAACATATGCTGATGCAAAAGATTGAGGTACACAATATCTATTTAGATTGCTAACTAGAATAGGGTCAGATTCTACCCCTCATATTATTGTCAACTCAACCTCCTGGAATCCAGCAGTAGCCACCTCCAACTTAGGAGATTTGCCTAAGTTAAAGTGCACAATGTCCACAATTGGACCAGGGCTAAATCTAAGTGTTTGACACCTTCTAGAGAGTGAATCAAACTTATTTAGACAGAAAAACACTACCATGGCTCAAAAGGGTTGACAAAGAGGACACAATGTTTTTGGTGGGTCAATTATTTGGCTAAGTGGACTAACAATACAAGAAGGCCTACTACCCTCTCTTATTGAGTCAAAACACACGACAACATATGATGAACTGGGAAAGTTCTAGGTGTAACACTTATGTTAGAACTACACAAACACTTACCCAAACAGGAACTGAGTTAATTTCTATCCTACTAATTTTTGGGATCCCGATCACATAGCTAGGCCTTGCTTTATTACTAACTTCTAATGCCATTAACAGAGCCACACATGGTTGCACAGCACTTTGCCACTTGGTAAAAGGAATTAACTATACCAAAAATAGAAAACACAATTTTGCCACCATTAGTTGTCATCCGCATATGTATAATAAGGTGCCAACAGGAATGGAACTTTTATTTCATGCAACCATATTACCAACCAAACATGAAACTGAAAATTCAACAAATAGAACATGAAAATGAAAAATTAACACTTAGACATGTCTATAATATTGACAACACATCCCCCCAACAAGCACACCCACCCCACATAAAAAATGCTTTGTCCTCCAATGCATAAAATTTTAAGTACAAAGGATGGGAAAATACTTGTTGCACCTCTTATTCAATCTGACATATCAGTGAAGTGTGTAAAGGTGTCAACATCCTAAACAGCTGCAATGTTAACTCCCATGGTGGTGGGAGTACTCAAAATCTCTCCCTCCAGAGTTGGCAATAACATATCTCTTACAAGATCTGAAATTTGCCCCCTGACTGGGGCTGAACTAATGGATACTCTAACCACTTCATCTTGTATCATTTTCTGCTGTTTCTCTGCCTCTCTTCTTGACTTCTTTACTGCCTACCACATCTGGCAATCTTTGAATTATTTAGGTGACATGGATGCAAGTCTTCACTTTTTCTCTTCTTTCTTAGCAGCTTTCTCAGTCTTCTTGTCTGATTCTACTACTTTCTTACCTTTGTCCTTAATCAGACGCCCAAATAAGTCCACAAGACCTTCGTCCTCATTACTAGCACCCTGGACTGGATCAAATATAGTCTTTTATGGCTGTTGACTTATCTTATCGACATCTGCCCGGAGCCGTCTGACCTTCTCGATCACTTTAGCAAAATCAGGAATGAACATTTCATCCAACTTTTTGTTTATATGCTCTTTCATGTTGTCCATGCATTGCTGGATATTTCTAAAAGGGCACAATGCATCCTCCACAATTTTCTCCATAAAGGGTTTGAAATTTTTCCCCCGGAGTGCTATCTATTTTTCAACTGTTTAGATGGTTCGCACAGTCTTTGCAAAGTTGTTAGGGTTCAGCCTGTACTCAAAAGTTTGGGGTGGGATAAACACAGATTCTAGGGTCCTGCATATTGTCATAGAAGCTAAACCTATAGAGGTGGTATGAGGCACATACATAGTCAGAGGCAACGGCATACCTGCAGGAAAATCTGATGATTCGGGCACCGGTGCTGACTGAGTTTATTTGGCTGGAGGTCTGTTGATTTACAAATCAAATCTCGAGTCATCCTTTGTCTTTTGAATGTCCTACTTATGCAGTGTTGTGACCTCTTTATCTATTATACTGATCAAAGAAACTTTAGCCTTTATGCACAACTCTGTGATAAGGCGTGGGAACGGCAGTGCAGTATGAGTTTTGTGAGCACGGAAAAACAACTCATCGAAAATGGTGTGCCCAAAATCTATGGTTAACCCTTCTATAAAAGCGGCAATAATCACAACTCTGGTGTTCTCTAAACGATCATCACCACCTGTTGGCATAAGCCTCAGTCGCACAATCGCCCACCAGAACTTTGCCTTGAAACTTAGTGATTTCTTTGATATTTTTTCATAGAGGTCAAGAAACCATGCAGGCTCTCCTTCGTCTATTAGTATCCTGGCCAACCATGGCCTTTGTTCAACCCATGAAAATATTCGATGCTCCAACTCCAGAATAGCCCCTGGTATCTGACAGTCAGGCTCAAATAAAAATCTGTTCAAAGTTCTCTCTGAAATATCAATGTCGACTCCTCTCACAGAAATTGCATCAAGATTGTTCATATCGGCAGTCAATGAACCTTTAGGGTAGTCCTTCTCTAGCAATGCCAAATAATTGACAAAAAATTCATGAATCAAGTTTTGTTGGTAAGGTCCAAGTGACTTGCTCATCCAGGCCAACTCATATACATTGAAATGGCGCTCAAGTTCTGGATACTAATGCAGGGTTGTTGTGATGATCTGGTGCTCCTTAAAAATTGTCCTTTTGATAGGCAACCTATCCATTGCTGACATCCCTTTGTAGAAAATGTCACGGGCACCCGCTACTTCCCATCTTATGGCTTTTCTTAGTTGTTGATCCTTGCGTCGAATCATATTTGGATCCTCTTGTTCTGGGATATTTTCTTGAACGGGGTTAGAAGTTTCAACCCCTACCTCAAGTGGAACTAAAATGGAGGTACTTCTGCTACTACTTTCTACCACCTCGTCAGACAAGGAGGATGAAAAAACCACTCGTTGACTTCGCCGAGTGTTATGGGATGGTGCGTCAGACCGGGCTACTTAGACTCTACCTCGGAATCTGATTTGTGGTAATTTGGGAGCCTTGGTACCTAAAAATGCAGCATTTATCAGTGTATAGACTTAAAACAGAGGATAGAAATTTTGCAGACCACCGACAGTACAAGGCAACTGTCCGTCGAACCTTCAATGATCCATCGACCTCCATTGTCGAGGTCATTCTAGAAAATTAGTTTTTGCGTCATGTGCGATGGTTAAAAGCGATGTGTCATCGGGTGTTCAACAGTCTGTCAAGTATATCGTCGACTGCAAATGTTGACTTTTATGCCTCATTGTGGCATTATGTTGAATACCTTGCATGCACTTCATTTAAGGGCAATTTTTACGACATTTTGGGTCGATAATACATTGACCTAATCCATTATTCTTGGTTCATGGGTTACTCAAACTTCCCCCAAGATAGTGTACACTAAATTTCAGCTAAAAGTGATGCCATACATCACCAAAACATAGAAAAAGAAAAGCAAAACTTATTTATTAATCATATTAAATAAAGATGAGGAATTAGGGGAAAGATTCATACTTGACTGTTGCACTATTAGTTCCATACTCTTCCTTTACACAAATACTTCTGATGACTAATGCTTTAGTGAAAAGGATTTAGTTTGCTTGTGAGGGAAAAATGAGAAGAAAGAGCATTTAAATAGAGAGAAAAAAGGGGAGATGGGAAGTTTTAAAGGAAAATGAAAAGGTGCAGGGGTTTTGAATAGTTGAGAAGTTAATTAACTATTTCACATTCTCATTTTAAAACTGTTTGGATCGGATAGAAATTAAAAATCAACTATTTAAAGCAATTCGACTCGATCCGCTGAACTAGGGTTAAGTATGATGGTGTAAGCGATGTTCGGTCTCCCATGCGATAGTCTATCATCTATACTGTCATACTTATCCAGTGAACTTACCTATTACCAACCTAGGACGGTTCAGTTCGACGGTCCGTTGGAATAGCGATAGTTTGTCGGAATAGCGATGGTCCATCGGGTTATACCGTCGGTTACCCTACCTTCTTTTTGCATCTGCTTTCCTTCATTTTAGTACCTGCACTCTTACATAAACCCTTCATTTGCACAAACTAACAAAATAACTAAAAAATAATATTGTATAACAACACATTGTGGGTTGCCTCCCACTAGCGCTTGATTTATTGTCGCGGCACGACTCAGTTATCTCAATTACTCAGACTTCATCGAGATAGACAGTAGCAATATTCTTTATCAAGTCCTTTGGATTTATATACTATTTCACATGTTGCCCATTCACCTTAAAGACACCACCATCTTCATTTTCAAGTTCCACTACTCCAGGCGAGTAGACTTGACTCACTTTAAATGGGCCGGACCATTGGATTTGAGCTTACCTGGAAACAGTTTGAATATGGAGTTGAACAGAAGCACCAAGTCACCTTTCTAAAACTCCCTCTTTTTAATTCTGTGATTAAGCTATTTCTTTATTCATTCTTTGTACAGGTCGGTTCTCTCATAAGCTCCAAGATAGAACTCATCTATCTCATTGAGATGCCCCAGTCTCATATTTGTTGTTTTATCCTAGTTCAGATTAAGATGCTTCAATGCCAACAGTGTTTTATGCTTTAGCTCAATCAGCAAATGGCATTCCTTGCCGTAAACCAATTTGTATGGCGACATGCTAATAGGTGTCTTGAAAGCTGTTTGATATGACCATAATGCATCGTCCAGCTTCCTAGACCAATCCTTCCTCCTAGCATTCACAGTCTTGGCAAGGATAGCCTTGATTTCCCGATTAGAGATCTCCACTTGCCCACTTATTTGTCGGTGATATGGCATAGCTCTCTTATGCTTCTTAACCCCATATTTTGCCAATATGGCTTGGACCATCATGTTGCAAAAGTGTGATCCTCCATCGCTTATGATGGTACGTGGTACCCCAAAATGAGAGAAGATATTTCTCTTTAAAAATGCAATAATTAGTTTTCCTTCATTATCTGCCAGAGCTACAGCCTCAACCCATTATGACACGTAGTCAACAGCAACAAGTATTTACTTCATTCCAAATGAGCTCACGAAAGGTCCCATGAAATCAATGCCCCACACATCAAATAATTCTACCTCCAGTATTTTAGACATATGCATCTCATGGTGCTTTGAGATGGACCCTTGCCTTTGACATTGGTCACATCTCTTCACGAAATCATAGGCATCCTTGAACAAAGAGGGCCAATAGTAGCCACTCCGAAGCACTTTCCTTATAGTCCGATCACCTACGTGGTGACCTCCAATTGGGGAAGCATGACTTTCTTCCAATACACTCAGCATTTCTACTTTTGGGATGCACCATCTAATAATACCATCTGCACATCACCGAGAAAGATACGGCTCATTCCATAAGTAATGGGTCATATCATGAAGACACTTCTTTCTTTGATGAAAGGAAAGATTTTCTGGTACTACTTCACTTACCACATAATTCGTGAAGTTAGCATACCAAGGTACTTTTTCGAGCACTGTATCCAATACTTTCTCATCAGGAAAGGAATCATCAATATCAAGCCCGTCTTTTACTTCTTGCTCACCTTTGAGTCTGGATAAGTGATCATCTACTTGATTTTCACATCCCTTACGATCCTTAACCTCGAAGTCAAATTCCTAAAGTAGCAACACCCATCGGATCAACCTTGTTTTAGCATCCTTCTTCGCCATTAGGTACCTCAAGGAAGCGTGGTCAGTATGTACCACAACCTTGGTACCTAGAAAATATGCCTAAAATTTCTCAAAATCATATACCACTGCTAGAAGTTACTGCTCTGTGATGGTGTAGTTTTTCTGAGCTTTACTCAGTGATTTGCTGGCATAATAAACTAGATGAAATAATTTGTCCTTCTTTTACCCCAACACAGCTCTGAGGGCAACATATTTTGTATCACACATTATCTCAAATGGTTTTGACCAGTCCGATGCAATAATAATAGGGGCCTCAACCAGCTTCCTCTTAAGGCATTCAAATGCCTTAATACAATCAGCATCAAAGAAGAACTTAGTTTTCTTCTCTAAAAGTTTGCAAAGTGGATTTGCAATTTTAGAGGAGTCTTGTATAAACCTCTGGTAAAAGCCAGCATGTCCAAGAAAACTACGCACCCCTTTTACTGAGATAGGAGGTGGTAGCTTTTCAATAACCTCTATCTTGGCTCGATCGACCTCTATACCTTTTGCTGACATTTTATGCCCCAGAACAATGTCTTCCTTCACCATGAAGTGGCATTTCCCCAATTAAGCATAAGATTCAATTCCACACACCTCTGCAAAACCTTACTCAAGTTCTCCAAACACAACCCAAATGAATCTTCAACCACAGAAAAATCATCCATAAATACCTCCAAGGTGTCCTCAACCATATTCGTGAAAATAAACATCATACACCTTTGGAAGGTAGTGGGTGATTACATAACCCAAACGGCACCCTCTTGAATACAAAATTGTTATACGGACATGTGAACGTGTCTTCTCTTGATCTTCATAAGAAATACAGATTTGATCATAGCTAGAATATCCATCCAAGAAGCAATACCACCCTTTTCCCACTAACCAATCAAGCATTTGATCCATGAAGGGCATTGGAAAGTGGTCCTTTCAAGTTCATGATCTTAGTTTGCGGTAGTCCCTGCAAACTCTCCAACCAATCACAGGCCTGAGAGAAATCAACTCGTTCTTTTCATTTGCAACAACAATTATGCCCCCTTTCTTGGGCACACATTAAACTGAGCTTAACCATTTACTGTCAAAAATAGGATAAATCACTCTTATATCTAGCTACTTAATAATTTCCTTCTTAACCATCTCTTGCATTGGTGGGTTCAGTCGACGTTGATGCTTAATGGTAGGAGTATATTATTTCTCAAGTTGTATCTTATGAGTGCAGATTCTAGGAGGAATGTCAATAATATCAGCAATAGTCCAACTTATTGCTCTTTTGCATCTTTGAAGAACCGAAATAAGTACTTCTACCTACTGCTCACCCAGGTCAGCCGCAATAATAATAGGTAGTGTATTCCCACTGCCTCGTAACATATACCTCAAATAAATGGGTAACTCTTTCAGCTCCAAGACAAGTTGTTCTTCTATAAAAGGCTTAGCAGGTGGACTAGGATGATTTTCTAAGTCCAAGTCCAACTTCTTGGGGGCATATGAGTAAGACCCCATGCCCGTTAAGGCATAAACAGTATCCTAATAATCTTTTTAAACCATCCTGATCAAAATTCATCAACACTGCAGCCAAGGTTTCAACAGCAAACTTCTCTTCTATTGGTACTTCCTGCTCCTTCTCATAATAGAAATCTACAATAGATAACACACTCATTTTTTTTTGCTGCTTCATTGATTGGCACACATCAAATCATACCATTTTATCATTCAGCCTGAATAAGAGCTCATTAGCTCGCAAATCAATTAGCACACTTATGATTGTGAGGAAAGGTCGATCCAAGATTAAGGGCACCTCAAAATCCACCTCACAATCTATAATAACAAAATCTGCAAGTAATATGAAACTAGCAACCTTCACCAACACATCATACAAAATACCAATAATTTATTTTACCGACCTATCTGCCATCACCAATCGTATGTTGGTGGATGTGGGGTCTCCCAAACCTAATTTTTTTGTATACAGCTAGCGGTATCAGATTGAGGTTAGCCCTTAAGTCGCATAAATCTTTAGCAAAGTCAAGAGGTCCAATAGTACATAGGATAGTAAATTCTCCCGGATCTGCCTTTTTTTTTAACCAGAGACCTTGTGGAAATAACACCATAATGATAAAAATTACCCATCGGCTCATAACTTACCGACCGCTTCTTTTTAATGAGGTCTTTCATGAACTTTGCATACCCGGGAATTTTCTCTAATGCCTTCACCAGTGGTAGATTAATCATCAACTGCTTTAGTATAGGCATGAATTTGCTGAACTTTATGTCATCGTCTTTCTCCTTTAACCTATGAGGAAATGGAGGAGGTGGCTTTAGAATAGTGGAAACCACCACTTCCGCCTCCTTTCCCTTATTCTTCTACAACTAATCAACCTACTGACTGTTGGATGATGAGTCATCAATAACCTCATTCAATTTCCTAGATTCCATCGAATGATAAATCTCTACTTCTTCAACACCATCAGCTACAATATCAACCGTAGGCTTACCCACAAGAGGGCTCGCCAATACCTTACCACTTCTAGTAGTGATAGCCATGCAAGAGATATCATTTCATGGGTTTTGAATGGTGTTACTTAGAACTATTACAATCTTTCTCTGATTCAAAGTTGTTGAGAGTTGATTCATTTATTGTTCCAACTGCTTGATAGAGGTAGAGTACGAGTTCACCAACTGACTCAGAGAAGATAAATTTCTATTTATGGTAGTCACTCCAGAGTTGGTAGCTTCAACTCCCTTTAATAATTCCTCCATCAACTCCTCGGACATCTTGCCACAGCTAGTTGCAGCACTATCTCTACTTCCGAGAGGTACATATAGTCCACTTCTATCATTCTTACCTTTCAAATTTCCTTGCTTTCTATCCTTATAACCAGACTTGTCATAGTTGTTTCGACCTTGATTTCCTTGGCTATTGACTCAAAAAAAACTTGATTATTCAAATAGTTAGCCTTTTCTTCCGAATAAGAATTATCTCTACCTTTAGCTATAATAGCCTTCACTTTTTCAATCTTTCTAGATAATAGATGCTTAGTCAATAGATCCCTCTGTATCTTAAAGTGTTCCATGTCTTGATCACGTTCTTTCTCTTTTTTAAGTTGTTCTGCAGTCATGCCAACAGACACAGTAGGGTTTGATACCACAGAATCCCTAGTATGCCAAGCTCTACTTTGTTTGGTCATCCGATCAAGCATCTTTGAGGCCTCTTAAAAAGTGAGATCCACAAATGATCCCCCTGCAGCATTATCAACAACTAGATATGTAATAGAGTTCAAATCCTAATAAAGAATCTCTATCAGATGAATATCTGTCATATTATGGTTCGGATACTATGTTAGCTTCCTTTTTAACCTCTTCTATGTCTCATGAAGGGCTTCGGTTGGGATTTTCCTAAATTTGCTGATCTTGACCCTCAATTGCACCCTTTTGGAAGGCGAAAAGAACCTTTCTAGGAAAGCCTTTTTCAATTGCCTCCAGTTGGTTATTGAATCGGGCGTCAGCTCATTAAGCCATAATATTGCCTTTCTAGACAGAGACAGTGAAAATAAACGTAGGTAGATGGCATTCTATCCCACTCTCGGGTTATCAAAGGACTTGCAAATAGTGATAAAATTCACTAAATTCATATTGGGATAATCTCTCAAGAGTCCACCAAACAATCCTTTTAGGTGAAGGAGTTAGATCACTGTACGGGTAATATTGAACTTTGATCCTGGTGCTAGAGGTAGAGGAATAATAGCTCCATTAGGACCAGCTTCGTCCATTCCATCTTCATCATCATTAATATCAAATTAAATAGCTTAACGATCAAGCCTCTCCCTAAAAGGATGATTTCTGTTCATATTTTTATTTACTGGTACAGCTACATTCTCTGCACGCCTTCGATTAGCAGGATCTAACAAGTCATCATCCCCTAAATCATCATCGTCAGTGTTAGGATGATATGTCTGCGAGCCATTATTCTACTGATTTAGTTGATCTCTAGCCAATGCGGCTAGTCTCTCAGCATCTAGTTATTCTATCATTCTGCCAATAAGTTATGGTTCCAGATGTATTGATAATAATAGTACACCCGATCTTCGTGTACTTATCATATACAACAACTCCCCTATACAAACAAAAATGACAAACAATAGTAAAATTTGGGAAACTTGACCAAAGGTCAATTAACTAACACAAATTTAATTGACAACCGTATTCCCCGGCAACGGTGCCAAAATGTGATACACCCAAATTACAAATCTCTTAAGAGAGAGTAAGTGGTCGCTATCAAATATAGAACCCAACTGGGTTGGGTGTCGAATCCCACAGGGAATACCGTGTTCACTAAGTATTATGACTGTTATTAGACTGTTAATCTAAGGCTCCAAAATAAAGAGGGTTTGGAAATGTTAACGGTGTTCTTTTGCATTAATGTTACACAAAAGCCGAGCTACTGAGAGCAAATTTAGATGTATTTCCAATGAGAAAAAATTGACTAGAGTTATGATCACCAAGATCTTCAAATAATCAGGGTTATGAGTTTGTGTTTGAATTCTAACTTATGTATCCAATTGCAAAAATTATTGAATTTTAAAGATTACCCACGTGTTTCTCAACCTAATGAGTATTTCACCCTTTACTTCTCTCAAACTTAAAGGATTCATGCATTATTCAATAACACTCTCGCAAGGGTTGATCCTACTACGGCATCAACTCATTAACCCAAAAGGTAAACCTATGAAGCTTATGTGAATCACTTCTTTTCCCAACATCCACTTTCTTGTCAGAAAAGTGGAGTTCATGGGCTTACTTCTCAAGTTTGCAACCAAGAGCTGTCATTAAAATGAAGAAATATTCAAGTAATTTCAATAGATGTTAGAAAACAAACCCATTCACAACCCCAAAACTATTATCTATATCAAAGCTCCAATAACCCTAGTTATGGGAGTTTAGCTACTTATCTCCATGTCAAAAATCAAAGTTATATTGATGTTCAAAAATAACTTTAGAATAGTACTTATAGAAGTCACAATATTGTTCTTCTCGATCTTTGATGGAAAATATGAAAACTAATAATCACGTCTCAATCTCTAGATTCAAATCTCAATAAAAAGTAGTACAAAGCTCTCAATAGAAGAGAAAGTATGAAACTAAAGACAAAAGATACAGAATAAACCCTAATACTTAATATTTATGTGAATCCAGAACTGGGATTTTAAAATTCAAATTCATATTATCCATATTTTGGTCGATGGGTCAAGCGGCAGTGCATCGAAGGTCCGATAGCTCATTGTCTACATTATTGCATGGTGTCTAGTGACTCTATATTCTTCTTCTAGGTTCCAGGTCAAGCGACGGCCCATAGCAAGGTTGACGATTCATCACCTGCATCGTCGCAAGACTTCTAATGATGATGCCTTCTGTATTATGGTGATGGTTCATACCGATAGTTTATTGTAGGACCGATAGTACATCTCCTGGACTATCTCAGGTCATCCAGAGTCTATGTCTTCTACTTTTTGTCAATAGTTTAGACTGATGGATCATCACAAGATCGATGGTCCGTTGCCTGATTCGTCGCTACTTAATTTGCCTTTGTTTTTCTTACATTGTCCAAGTTACCCTTCACACTCAGTCTTTACCCTAAAAACACTAAAATACCATGTTAAATACAACCATGGTTTCTTGAAAACACACAACTATCCCAAGGAAAAGGCCTAAAATAGTTTGTCAAAAGTCAGGACATCAGTAAGCAGATCAAATAATATGTTTAATACTTCCACAGAATCCACTACTATGCAAAGAGAAACATATTCATGTCAATATGATAGCTGGAGCCCTCATAGTAGTTCTAGAAGAACATGCATAATAGTAGATGTTTCAGTAGTTGAACCTACAAATCCTAATAATTAAACACCCCAAAATTTGGCCCTTATAAAATTTCTTGGGTCTCAAACCTTCTATGCATCATACAACCCACCATTCCCCTCATATATTATAGATATGGGTGTAGGACCTTAGTCGTATATTGGTCAATGTCATATTGGCCAATTTTGGTTCTTGGTATGAGAAGAATTCATACGAGTCGTATGATTATGATATGAGAAGTATAGTGAAAAACAGCATGTTTTTTAGTGTCTAACCTTGATATTTTACCTAGGGTACTAGTCGTATGGTTGGGTTACGAGTTAGGCTAAGGAGTTGTATGTTGGACAAATATGATGTCCAACATTCTAATCAATTTATGAGTGGAGGGTACCACTCCTTTGATGTGGGTATAAGTGGAGAGGCCAAACCATACCCACCTGGGAGTCCTTTACAACTTGTTAACTGTGGGTATTTTAGACATTCCTACCCCAATCCCATAAGATCCCACATCTTATAACACTATTTGGTCCTTTTTACCTCACTTGGGAAGATTAAAATACTCTCATAAACTCTCTAGAAACCTCTCAAAGAGATTAGGCTAAGGTTTCATCAAGGTAGTCATTTAGAGGCTTAAGGATCAAAATCTCTCTGTGAATCATCATAACTCAGTCATGTGACTCTTCTTTCATTGTAAGTTTACAAAAATCATGTGTTTTAAACATTGTTCTTGAATCATAAATGGTGGGTTTGAAATCCATGGTTGAGGGTTTGAATTCATAATGTTAAGTGTTATTCTCTCATGATTTCACTTGTGTTTGTACATGTTTTTGATAATGGTTTTGCATATATGGGTGCATGTGAATTGTGGTTTAATGAATAGGCCATGGTTAACCCTAACTTAGTGATTTTTTACTTGAATAATGGTTTGATAATGGTATGCCCTTAACCTGTTGTGTAAATGTCTATGAAAAGAATTTTGTCATATGATGAATTATGTTTTGAACTAATGCTTGGCATAATAATTTTAATTAAGGATGAATGATTTTGTAAGGGTCTTGATGGCCATGAATTGAATTGAATTGTGACTTGAACTAAGGCATTGGCCTATTAATGAACATGGTTGATAAATGGTTTCATGAAGGCCTTGTTGGCCATAAGTTGTTTTGAATTGTAACCTTAGTGATTTAAATGGTTAAATAGGTTTGAGTCCCTAGATGTTGAATTAAATTAATGTATTTTCATAGAAAATAGGTTTGAGTCCCAATGTTGAATGATAACAATTATGGCATATTGTACACTTGCAAGTGGGGTTGATATAATTTTACCAATGGGATGTCTTTGGTAAGTAATTGGACTAATAGCTGTGTGTATATGTAAAGAATATTTTAATTGGGCTTTAAAGCAGGATGTGTATCCGGCTATGAAAGTGGAGTCCAAAAGATAACACTGGAAACTGTTCTAGCTAGTGTAGGTGTTTATATGACTGAGAGGTTTGAGTCCCCTAAATGAATATATGAATGGGAGGTTCGAGTACCTCATATTGTATATATGGGTGAAGTCACCTAGATTATGCTAGGAGGTTCAAGTCCCTTATAAAGGCATATACATTTATGGATATTCTTTAGTTTGTGTAGCTACACGCACTAGAGACCTTTAGCTAGAGGAGAGATAGGCCCATATAACATGTGGGCACCTTGTTATATGATGGTTATGCTACACATCCCGTGTTAATGTTTTCAAAATTCATGCTAAGCCTTACTCCCTATCCCGACATGATATATATATATATGTATACATGTGATTTCTTATGATGGCTTGATTTGGCTTTAAAGATGGCATTATTTTATTCCCTTATCCCTGAGTTACATGCAAGCGTTCTAATCACTAATCGTCTCTGGATGTTGCATCCCCATGCGATACAGGGACCAAAGCTTCTTCTTTTCATATGTAGTGACTAGCTATTCAAGAGGCTCGTGAGTTAACATTAAAATAGTGAGCTTCTATAGTTTGGAAAGCATTCATTTCATGTTCTTTTTACTTTATGCCATAGACTATGTTAGACTTATATTTTGGCTATTGTCAGGGGAATGTCTTGATATTTTATTGACTTTGGATTATAGAGGCTTTATGGATTACAGTGAACTTGGCTGTGATGGTTTAGTGTGTGGTGGTGAGTAATGGTTTAGACATTTCATGGGTTGTTGTTAGTATTATATTGCTCTATCTTATTATATGGTTCAAAATTTATCTAACACTTGTGATTGATATATCGGTTAGGTAAGGTGAAGGGTGATCTCTACTTCACATGGGACTTGGGATACCCATCACGGCCAGGCCCTGGTTCGGGTTGTGACAAAGTAGGAATATTTCTCTTTTTTGTTTTCTAATTTTTTAGTTATAGAGTCTAAGGTCTTAGATTCTTCTAATTTTTGTTTGCTCATCTTTCAAATTATGCCTCCTAGAAGATCTGATATTCATGCAAACTCTTCTGTTCCATCTAAGGATAATGTGGATGGAGCTCATCCAACTTTTGAGGTTCAGACCCAGTCAAGAGTCATTGTATCTAACTGTCCCCATGGGGTTCCACTTATCCCCATTAATCCTACTCCTAAGGGTGACACTCATACTCAGTTGCCTCCCGAAAAGGTTACTAATGTTGCATTTTGTTGCTCCATTACTCTGTTGACTCAGTTGGTGACATCTCAATCATAACGGGTTAGTTTTGTTAGTGCTGCTATGGATTCATCTAAGGCCACTAGAGTTGTCCAATTCATAAGGTTGCATTCTCTGATATTTACTGGTACAAAAGTTGAGGAGGATCTTCAAGGCTTCATTGATGAAATAGAGAAGATCTTTCGTGTTATGCATGCTTCAGAGATTGAGGGTGTAGATTTACTACCTATCAATTGAAGGATATGGCGTACTAGTGGTATGAAGAGTTGGATTAGTTAAGCTGTAAAG
Organism: Capsicum baccatum var. pendulum; assembly: GCA_030864225.1. NCBI lineage: Eukaryota > Viridiplantae > Streptophyta > Magnoliopsida > Solanales > Solanaceae > Capsicum > Capsicum baccatum. The sequence continues at coordinate 131,904,411 of CM061557.1, forward strand.
TGGTAGTCCTGCTATGTGGGATGATTTCTCTAGTGCTTTTCTGACTGATTCTTCCCTCAGGATTTGATGGAAGCTAAAGCATAATAATTTGTTAACTTGAAGTAAGGAAAGATGTAAGTTAGAGAGTATGCCTTGAAATTCTATCAGTTGTCCCGGTATGCTCCTGAATTGGTATCTAATATGAGATCCCAAATAAGAAAGTTTTATTTAGGATTATCTCATGAGTGTATCCTTGAGAGTAAAGTTTCCTTATTAATTAAGGATATTTGACATCTTTAGATTGGTTATGTATATGCAACAGGTCGAGAAGGAGAAAAAGAAATAAGCTCATATTGGTGAGAGATAAAGTAAGAGGACTTTGTTTTCAAAATAGATTGGGGACCAAAAGTAGAGTAGGAAGTTTTCTAAGAGGAAGAGTTGGGGAGTCCTAACTCCTATTTGACGACTAGTGATCCCTACCTAAAGCCATTAGGATATAGATATTTTTAGGATGTTGATGCTTCTAGGGCAGTGGTTGCCCATTCTCAGGCCAGTGGGGCCCAATGTGCACCATCCTACCCTCCTTGTAGATTTTGTGGTCAGCATCATCATGGTCACTGTGAGAATGGAAGGAATCGATGTTTTATGTATGGTCAGATTAGACACATGCAGCGGGATTGTCCCTCTAAAGTTCCTTCTAGGAAAACAAGGTTCCTGTTGCCTCTTTATCATCTCATGCACCAAAGGGTGCCAGTTCCGGCTCCAGTATTGGCCAAAACTGCCTTTCTGTTCTCACTGCTCGTCAGTAGTCTAAGGCATGTTCAGATGTTATTACTGGTATGTTGAAACTCCTTTTCTGTGATGCGTACAATTTAATTAATTCAGGATCCTCTCTCTTACGTGACCCTATTTGTGAATGAGCATTTTGGTTTTGGTACTGAGTGTCTGTCGGACCCATTTTCTATTTGTACCCGGGTAGGAAACTCTGTGGTTGTTAGAAAAGTCTATAGGGGGTGTGTAGTAGCTGTTGGTAGCAGAGGAACTCCAGTGGACTTGATAGAGTTAGAAAAGGATAATTTTGATGTTATTCTAGGAATGGATTGGTTGCACTCGTGCTATGCTTTCATAGATTACCGGACCTGTAAGGTTGTATTTAAATTCCCTCATGATCCAATTATTGAGTGGGGGGTCCCAAAATCCTAAGGGGATCCTTCTTTGCATTCTGTCCTGATGGTGAATGAGTTTCCCGAGGTCTTCATCGATGGCATTCCTATTGTCCTTCCCGATAGATAGATTGATTTGGCATTGATCTTGTTTCGGACACCCGCCCTATTTCTATTCCCCATATTGTAATGACCTAAAAATTTAATAAAAATTATGGTTTTATATGATTTGACTATTTTACCCATCCCCGTAGTTGCATTATGGTATTTCTAGGGTGTGGGAGTCATTGACATGATTTATGATGTATTTTGGTATCATTAATGTGATACTGTGGTTTTTGATGGCTTTGAGAGCCTTATTTTGGACTTATGTGGATATCTTTTGATCCGTACGATGGATGACCGAATGGACTACGCCAACAGCTACAGAATATCAATTTTAGGCTAGGTAGACCTATGGTTGGGTCCTGGTGCACCCAAGCTCATTTTGACCTATTGGTCGGAGAGTTGAAGAATTAGAAATATGGGGTGGGACCCACATTTGGTTGAAATTACCTCAGATGGAAAATTTGACTTCGCCAGCAGATCCAGAACATTAATTTTAGGGTGGTGACATGTTTGGTGTACTTTTACGGCTTTTAAATATCATTTCGATCCTCGATTTGCAAAATTATAATTTTGGATTTCGGGGATTGACTTTATGAAAATGATATTTTTCTCAAAATTTTATTTATCGTGATTGAATTCGGAGCATCAAATTTAGTATGGTTGCATAGTTCATTTGCGTATATCAAACTCCGATCGAATTTCAAGCACCCTGTCGAAGTCCACTTCGAATTAAAAATATTTAGTGCACCAGGTTGCTAGTGCAACCAAATACATAAGGGGTAAATCGAGATTGAGGAATGAGTTTTATGTGATAAATGTCTGGTAACCCGAGTACAGCATAAATAGCTTTTTTTATCCCGTTTTTGCTCATTCTTTCACCTTCCTCTTGAGAGTTAAATCCTAAAATAGTGTGAGAACTTAAAAGTGAAGCTTGTGAGAGCTTGGGAAGTTAGATTAACATATATTTCTTGATTTTACTACGGATTTAAGGTTAAAAATCACCCTTTTCTTGGTAATTTATTGTTTAAAACCCAAAAAATCTTAGGGCCTAATTTTAAACCTCAATTTCACTCATTTTCACTTGAATAATGTTTTTATCTTATAATTACAAGTATTTCAATAATTTAACCCTCAGAACAAATTCGATTCTTGATTTTAACCCAGATTTCAAAGATTTTATCCGATAAAGCTCAAAAATGGTTTTTCTTCGATTTGAACCTCATTTTTTACTCAATTTGACTTGGGTTTTCAGCTGTAGATTCCTAAAAATATGAGAAACATGTTTTTGAGAAACATGGTTTTAAAGTAAAGTTTTGATTTTGCCCTTCTTTTTTGGAAATCCATTCTGGGGGTCCGTTTTGATCCCGAATCAAAAGTAGTCACTATGGATGTTGTTGGTTTAGTTTTGTTGTGTACATTCCATATTTGATGTTTTTACAAAAGTTTGGGATCATTCTTGGAAAGTAAGGTTGTGGATTCAAAGTGTAGCGGATCCGTTTTGGCTTTTGAGGTAGGTTATGGCTTAACTTTTTCAGACAGGGATGGACAGTAAATGATGATATAAAATGTATGTTAAGTGTTGGAACTAATCATAAAAAATAGCTATTTATGTGTTGTGCCCGTGTAGGGCCTATATGTGATATAATTGTCAAAATTGAGTTATTATGTGATATGTCTAATCGTGTGGGGTCCTATGGGATATTCATATCCTTGAACAAATGTGAATAATTGAATTGTGTTGTTAAGATGCTCAATATGGTACCATTTGTGTATTTTGATTATATTCATACTTTATTGGCATATGAGACATATGGAAATTAGTGGATGAAACTGAAATAATAAGTGGATATTGGCTCACGTGGTTGTCGAAATATATCATTATGGTTGATTATGAAAATACTCATTGTGATTGGTTGTGACCATTGTATACTCATATCATACTCAATCATGAAACATTGGCACCACCGTGGCAATATCTGAGAAACACTGGCAATACCCTTTCAAAACCCTCCACGAGGGATGTGTCGCGGAGGATATTTTGTAACATCTTATAAAACCCTTTTAGAGGGATATGACATAAATGATATATGAGATATGTAGATTGTTTAAGGTTTGAAGAGCCCTCCACCTACGTTGGGAAGTTTTAGCTCCGTAGGTGTATACGGGGATTGTGCGATGATCGTAGAGGTTGTGCGATAACCTCGTGAATCATCATCATCATCATCATATAAATTGAACTTACTTTATTGTGGTTATATTGTGTTGTATTTCCATATTGATTTGCCATCTATGTATTTGTCTTACTTTCCTTTACTTGTATTTGATGATCTTGTATCTACATGTTCTCCCTTATTTTATTTATATGTGACATAATGTATACTTATGTTCTATATCTTGGTATGTTGTTGTAATATATATTATATATTAGAACTGTTAGTGAAAGCTGTGTGGGCTATCGTTGTGGAATATTTTCTGATTGCAGGTGACATGCCCTTAGTGTATATTTTGTATACTTTACTTACTACTTTGCTTGGTCGAACTATGATATCTACTGAGTACAAGTGGATCATACTCATGCCTACTGCACTCGTTCGGTGCAGATCCTAGCTCAAGTACGCTTTAACTTGCTTGATTCGGGCAATTGTTGGAGCTTTCAAGGTAGCGGTTGACCATTTATGTATTCGAAGTTCACGTCTATCTTTCTATAGTAGTTATGTCTTTATTAGTTTTCAAAGATAAATATTATCCTTTTATGTTTATTTTTTTGATGTATTTGACTCTTGAATTGTATTAGTAGTTCTTACTTTATTGATAGCTGATTTTAGGTATGATTAGTATATTGGATAAGTTCTTTCTGCATTGTTATGATTACTTATGTGGTTTGGCTTTATTCTAGAAGCCTTACCTTTGGATATTTCTATCTTTTTCTCTTTTTGTATTGATTTAGGTGATAGGCTTACTTGTCAAGGTACGCTATGATAAATGTCATCATAATCTTTATTTTTGGGTCATGACAAATTGGTATCAAAGCAGATAGGTTTCATTGGTCTCAACTGTGTAAGAATGGGATGTCTAATAGAGTCTCGCAAATCGTTAGTAGACACCCATATATATCTTTGAGAGGCTATAGGACGTCTTTAGGGAAAGTTCCTCATTTTATCCTTTATCATGTAAAGCTTTTTCATACCGTGTATTCTAAGTTGTGTTTCACTCTTTCTACATTAAAGGTGTGGCTTATACTACCATCATTTGATAGATATTGTGAGAAGTTGGTAGAGATTATTTGTCGATTGTAGGCCTGTTAATGCTCCTGAGTTGTCTTGGGATCAGTTCGTTGAGGCTTTCCTTGAGAGATTTATGCCTTTCAGTTTGAGAGATCATATGCGGGACGAGTTTGATCATTTGGAGCAGGGCTCCATGATAGTTTTTGATTATGAGGAACCCTTCTATGCCCTATACAGATATTTCTATGATAGCATTTCTACTAAGTCTGAGAAGATTTAAATGTTTGTGAAGGGTTTGGATGTCTTCCTTCAGTTGGCTAGGTCTCAAATAGTTATGTTTGGGGCATCTTTTCAGAGTATTGTGGATCATGCTAAGATGATAGAGGGTATTCTTGTAGCATCTCAGGGAGGCACCAAAAAGGTGCGATGTTTTAGTGAGTTCAGGATTCATGCCTCTCGAGGGAGAGATTTTAAAGGTTCTTATGGATACTAGGGTAGGCTAGTGCAAGCGGCTTTATAGATTTTAGGTGATAGATCTTCTAATTCTGCATTTTAGGGTGGCCTTTCAGGACCAGTTGTACCTTCTTTTGTTAAGACTGGTCGTAGAGGTTGCTATATGTGTGATGATATTAGCCATGTGGCTAAGGACTGTCCCCGTTGGGTGATTTAAGCTACTCTTATTTTATCTATAATAAGTAGGGGCTACCAGAGGTGCAAGGGGCAGAGGTAGTAGAGCTCATAGGGGTAGTTGTGGGGCCACTCAGGTAGTTGGTGGTCGTAGGGCTAACCAAGCAACTAGTGGTCGTGGTCAGTGTTATGCTATACCGGCTATACCCAAGGCAGAAGCTTCTGATACTGTGATTACAGGTATCATGCTCATTTGTTTTAGACTTGCATCTATATTATTTGATCTTGGATCGACTTTCTCTTATGTTTCTGTGTATTTTGCATCGGGTTTTGATTTTTTAATGAGCCTGTTGTGATGCCTATTCGTGTATCTACCCCGGTTGGTGATTCTTTAGTCATGGATTGGGTGCATCGATCTTGTGTTATGATTTTTGTTAGGCATGAGACTTTTGTAGGTTTTCTTGTATTAGATATGGTCGATTCTGATGTTATTTTAGGCATAGATTGGTTGGCTCCTAATCATATTGTCTTAGATTATTTAGCTAAGACCATGACTTTAGCTTTGCCGGGTGTGTCAAGGATAGCTTGGAAAGGTAAACTTCATTCGGGTCCTAAGAGGATTATATCATATGTTTAGGGTTGTGAATTGGTTGAGAAGGGATAGATGTTTATCTTACTTGGCTCATATTTGTGACACCAGTGTTGTATCACCTCCTTCCTTAGATTTTGTTTGTGTTGTCCATGCGTTTATGGATGTAATCCCTACGGACTTTCCTGGTATGCCTTCGGATTGAGATATTGATTTTAGTATTAATGTTGAGTCGGGCACCAAGCCCATTTCTATTCCGCCCTTAAGATGGCCCCAACAAAGTTGAAGGAATTGAAGGATCAGTTCCAGGGGTTGTTGGATAAGAAATTTATCCAACCTAGTATTTCACCTTAGGTGTGCCTGTCTTATTTGTGAAGAAAAAGAATGGGTCTATGCAGATGTGTATTGATTTTCGACAGTTGAATAAGGTGACGATTAAGAATAAGAATCCTCTTCCTCATATTGATGATTTCTTTGGTCAGCTTCAGGGTGTTGTGGTGTTTTCAAAAAATAATTTGAGGTCCGATTATCACCAGTTGAGGATTAGAGCTTTGGATATCCTAAAGATATCTTTAAGGACTCGATATGGTCATTATGAGTTCTTGGCCATGTCCTTTGGGTTGACCAATGCCCCTGCCACATTCATGGAGTTGATGAACTCGGTGTTTCGACAGTATCTTGACTCTTTTATTATTGTATTTATAGATGATATCTTGGTGTACTCCAAGAGTAAGGTTGAGAATGAGGAGCATTTATGGATTGTGCTTCAGATATTGAGGGATGAGAAGTTGTATCCTAAGTTCTCTAAGTGCAAGTTTTGGTAGGAGTATGTTTCTTTCTTAGGTCATGTGGTGACTAAGAAAGGTATTATTATTGATCCAGCCAAGGTTGCAGTGGTTTGTGATTGGGCTTGACCGGCTTTGCCCACCAAGATTCAGAGTTTTTTTGTCTTGCATGGGTATTATCGGTGTTTCATTGAGGTTTTTTCATACATTGCATCTCCATTGACCAAGTTGACCCAGAAGAAGATTTCTTTTCAGTGGTCCGATGTTTGTGAGGCAAGATTTCAAAAGCTCAAGAATTTGTTGACTTCAGCTCCTATATTGGCTTTTCCCATGGGGGGCGTAGCTTTATTATATTTTGTAATGCTTCAGGTGTTGGGTTAGGTGTTGTGCTGATGTAGGAGGGCAAGGTAATTGCGTATGCATCTTGTCAGTTGAAGCCTCATGAGAGAAATTATCCTACCCATTATTTAGAGTTGTGCGTAGTTGTGTTTGCCTTGAAGTTGCTTGTATGGAGTCCATTATAAGATCTTCTTTGATCATCGTAGCCTTCAGTATTTCTTCACCCAGTGATATCTTAATATGAGGAAGCATCGTTATCTCGAGTTGCTTAAAGACTATGACTTGATTATTCTCTACCATCAGGGAAAGGCTAATGTGGTTATGAAGGCCTTGAGATAAAAGTCGACTAGCATGGGTAGCTTGGTGTATCTTTTAGCCTAAAAGAGGACTTTAGCCATAGAGGTTCAGTCTTTACCTAACCAGATGGTTAGGCTTGATCTTTTGATATAGAGGCATGTTTTGGCATTTGTGAATGCTAGATCTTATTTGATGGAGCAGATTCGAGCTCATCAGTTTGATGATGTTGGATTGACGTCGATTCGAGATAAGGTATTGAGTGGGGAAGCTAAGAAAGCCTCACTTGATTCATATGGAGTTTTGTAGATTGGAGGCCGAGTTTGTGTGTCGAGAGTGGGTGACTGGATAAGGTTGATCTTGGAGGAGGCCCATTGTTCCAGATATTTTATCCATCTAGGTGTGACTAAGATGTATCATAATTTTAGGCAGCATTACTGGTGGAGTGGTACGAGGAAAAATGTAGTAGATTTTGTGGCTCGTTTCCTATGTTGTCAGCAGGTAAAGGCCAAGCATATAAGGCCTGGAGGGTTACTTCAGAGGTTACCTATTTCCGATTGGAAGTGGTAATGGATTACCATGGACTTTGTGATTGGCTTTCCTCATACATATCATGGTTCTGACAGTTTTTGGGTCATCATGGATCGATTGAGCAAATCAGCTTATTTTATTTTGGTTCAGGTCTCGTTCAGTGTTGAGAGGTTGGATCGTATCTACATTCATGAGATTGTGCATCTGCATGGTATGCCAGTGTCCATTATTTCAAATCGAGATTTTGTGTTCACATCTCACTTTTTGAAGACTTTTCAAGAGGAGTTAGGTACGCGTGTTGATCTTAGCACGGTATTTTACCCCCAGACTGATGGCTAGTCAGAGCAGACTATCCAGGTTTTGGAGGATGCCCCGTGCATGCGTGATGGATTTTGGTGGCCAGCGGGAGCAACATTTGGCTTTAGCAAAGTTTGCATATAATAATAGCTACCATTCCAATATTGATGTGGCTCTTTTTGAGGCGTTTTATGGTAGGGGTTTCACTCCCCAGTAGGTTGTTTCGATGTTTAAGAGGTGAGACCTCAAGGTACGGACTTGCTTCGTGAGTCTTTGAATAGAGTTTGGGTCATTCAAGATAGACTTAGAGCGGCTCAGACTAGGTAGAAGTGCTTTGCTGATTGTAGACTCCGTGCCTTGAGATTTGGTGTTGGTGATTGTATTTTCCTTCCAGCTTCACCCATGAAGGGTGTGATGAGGTTTAGAAAAAGGGGCAAGCTTAGCCCTAGGTATATTGGTCCATTTAAGATTCTTTGGATAGTTGGTGATGTGGCTTATGAGTTGGCCTTTCTAGATCAGTTGTCCATCTAGTTTTTCATGTTTCTATGCATCATCGTTATATTCTTGATGAGTCTCATATTATTTGTTGGGAGTCAGTTCATCTAGATGAGCAGTGGTCATTTGTTGAGGAGCCGATCTCCATTTTGGCTAGGGATGTTAAGGGGTTGCACTCTAGAGTGATCCCTGTGGTTAAGGTCCAGTGGCGACATCGTCCTCTAGATGAAGATATTTGGGAGGTAGAGTCTAATATGTGTAGTTCTTATCCTCAGATCTTCATTGATTCAGATATTTCCTTGCCTTAGTTCGAGGACGAACTACATTTTTAGTGGTGGATGATTAACAACCTAAATATTTGATAAAATATATAAAATTTATGATTTTGTATGATTTGACTGTTTTATCCCTCCCCATAGCTGCATGTGGTATTTTTGGGGTGTGAGAGTGATTGACATGATTTTCGATACATTTTGGTATTATTTATATGATATTGTGATTTTTGATGGCTTCGAGAGCCTTAGTTTGGACTTATCTGGATATCTTTTGATCCATACGATGAATGGCCAAACAGACTGCGTCAGCATCTCTGGAATTGATTTTAGGCTAGGTAGACCTTTGGTTCGGGTACCCGTACACCCGAGCTCATTTTGACCTATTGGTCGGAAAGATAAAAAATTAGAAATATGGGTGTGAGACTCACATTTGATCAAAATAACCTTGCATGAAAAATCCGACTTTGCCAGCAGATCCAGAACATCGATTTTAGGGTGGTGACATATTTGGTTTAATTTTAAGGCTTTTTAAATCTCATTTCGACCTTCTATTTGGAAAATTATAATTGTGGATTTTGGGGGTCGGCTATGTGAAAATGATATTTTTTTTAAATTCTGTTATCGCCATTGAATTCGGAGCGTCGAATTTACTGTAGTTACATAGTTCGTTTGAGTATATCGAACTCCCATCGAATTCTGGGCACCCTGTCGAAGTCCGCTTCGAATTAACATATATTTCTTGCTTTTACTATGGATTTAAGGTACGAATTCACCCTTTTCTTAGTAATTTCTTGATTAATTTCTTAAAACCCCAAAATTTTAGGGCTTGATTTTAAACATCAATTTCCCTTTTTTTTTACTTGAATAATGTTTTTACCTTATAATTATTAGTTTTTCATCAATTTAACCTTCAAAATTACTTCAATTCTTGATTTTAACTCGAATTTTAAAGATTTTACGCGGTAAAGCTCAAAAATATTTTTTCTTCAACTTGAACCTCGTTTTTTACTCGATTTGACATGGTTTTTCATCTGTAGATTCCTAAAAATATTGGGAACAATTTTTTAAAGTAAAGTTCTAATTTTTTCCTTTTTTTGAAACCCCATTCTGGGGGTCTGTTTTGACCTTGAACCAAAAGTAGTCAATATGGATGTCGTTGGCTTTTTTTTACGCATAGATTCTATATTTGATGTTTTTGGAGAATTTTGGGATCATTTATGGAAGGTAAGGTTATGGGTTCAAAGTGTAGCGGACCGGTTTCGGCTTTCGAGGTAGGTTATGGCTTAACTCTTTCAGTCTGGGCTAACAAGTAAATGATGATACAAAATGCATGTTGTGGGAACTAATCATGGAAAATGGTTGTTTATGTGCTGTGTTCGTGTAGGGTCCCATATGTGATGTAATTATCGAAATTGAGTTATTATGTGATATGTGTAATCGTGTAGGGTCCTATGGGATATTAATAGCCTTGAATACATGTGAATAATTCTATTGTCTCATTAAGATGCTTAATATGGTACCATTGGTGTATTTTTATTATATTCATACTTTATTGGCATATGAGACATGGAAATTCGTGGATGAAACTAAATAATGAGTGGATATTGGCTCAAATGGTTGCAGAAATATATCACTATGGTTGATTGTGAAAATAAACATTGTGATTGGTTGTGATCATTACATCCTCATATCATCTCATTCATGAAATATTGGTACCACCATGACAACATTTGAGAAACACTCGTAACACCTTTTTAAAACCCTTTTCGGGGGATGTGTCGGGGAGGATATATTGCAACACCTTATAAAACTCTTTCTGAGGGATATGCTGAAAAGGAGATATGAGATATGTGGATTGTATATGGGTTGACGAACCCCCTATGTGTCCTACATTGGGAAGCTTTAGCTCTGTAGGTGTAAACGGGGATTGCGCGATAATCCCGAAGGTTGTGCGACGATCTTGTGCATCATCATCATCATATACATTGCACTTACTTTATTGTATTATGCTATGTTGTATTGCCATTTGATTTGTCATCTATGTATTTGTATTATCTTTTATACTTGTATTTGATAATCTTGTATCTACATGTTCTCCCTTGTTCTATTTATATGTGACATAATGTATACTTGTGTTCTATATCTTGGTGTGTTATTGTAATATATATTATATATTAGAACTGTTAGTGCAAGCGGTGTGGGCTACCGTTGTGGGGCATTTTCTCATTGCGGGTGACGTGCCCTTAGTGCATATTTTGTTTGCTTTATTTACGACTTTGCTTGATTGTCCTATGATACCTATTGAGTACAAGTAGACCGTACTCATGCCTACTGCGCCCTTTTGGTTTAGGTCCTAGCTCGAGTGCACCTCAACTTGCTTGATTCGGGTAATTGTTGGAGCTTCTAAGGTAGCGGTTGGACATTCATGCGTCCGAAGTTGACTTCTATATTTCTATAGTAGTTATGTCTTTATTAGTATTCGGACACAGATATTATTCCTTTATGTTTTATTTTTTAATGTATTTGATTCTTGGATTGTATTTGTATTTCGAACACTATTGACACCTGAATTTAGTGATGATTGATATTTTGGATTAGTTCTTTCTGCATTGTTATGATTACTTATGTGGTTCGACTTTATTCTAGAAGTCTTACCTTGGGATATTTCTGACTTTTTCTCTTTTTGTATCGGTTTGGGTGATAGGCTTACTTGTCAAGGTACGCCGCGACAAGTGCCATCATGACCTTCATTTTTGGGTCATGGCATATATAGAATAGCTCCAGCTAAGTTGAAAGAGCTTAAGGAGCAATTTAAAGACCTCTTATACAAGGGTTTCATCCATCCTAGTATGTCCTCATGGGGTGCACCGATATTGTCCATTCTAAAGAAGAATGGTTCCCTTTGAGTGTGTATTGATTACCATTAATTGAATAAGGTGACGATGAAAAATAAGTATCCCTTTTTGAGGATTGATGATCTCTTTGATCAGCTTCAGGGTGCCAAATTTTTCTCTAAGATCGATCTTCGATCCAGGTATCATCAATTAAAGATAAAGGAAATGGATATCCCTAAGACAATTTTTCGTACCCGGTATGGGCATTTTGAGTTCCTAGTGATTTCGTTTGGTTTAACCAATGCCCCTGCAACATTCATGGATTTGATAAATAGGTTTTTTTGTCAGTTTCTGGATTGGTTCGTCATTTTCTTCATTGATGACATCTTAGTGTACTCTAATAATGAGGAGGATCATGCAGATCAGCTCCGCCTTATGTTGCAAACCTTGAAGATCAGCAGTTGTATGTTAAGTTTTTCAAGTGTGAGTTCTAGTTGAATGTGGTAACTTTTTAGGTCATGTTTTGTCTAGTAGGGGGATTATGGTGTATCCTCACAAAGTTGTTATGGTTAATAAGCGGTCTAGACCCACAACTCCAACTGATAGTCGAAGCTTCTTGGGTTTGGCCGGATATTATAGGAGGTTCGTGGAAAGTTATTCTTCTATTTCTGTACCCTTGATCAAATTGACTCAAAAAAAAGTAAAGTTCTTGTGGTCTGATACTTGTGAAGGTAGTTTTGAGAAGATAAAAAATAAATCGATTTCAGCTCCGGTCTTGACTCAAACTGAGGGTATAGAGCGATTTGTTGTCTATTGTGATGCATCCCGAGTTGGTTTGGGTTGTGTTTTGATGCAGCATGGTAAGGTGGTTGCTTATGCCTCTAGACAGTTTAAGATTCATGAGAGGAACTATGCAACTCATGACTTAGAGTTGTTAGCTTTGGTGTTCTTGTTGAAAATTTGGCATAACTATTCATATAGGGTTTATGTTGACATCTTTTTCGATCGTAAGAGCCTGCCTGATCTCACGTGAGTTTATACACTTTGGTGTCATTATTCTAGCTTATTTCGCCTTGTTTTGAGGGCAATTCAACTGTTTAACGTGTTTATATTGATATAAATTAGCATTTAAGTATCCAAGTGTGTATTTACAAAGTCCAAAGTATTTTTCAAATAAATTGGTAATTAATTTAGTAATTTATCGTTCAACCCGGAAAACTAGTTTTACTAGCTTGAGCTAGGTGTGATGTCTATTTGATCGTGTTTAATTCTAAAGTGTTTAATTTATTGCAAATATTTTAATGATGTAATTATGAGTGGAATAACTTGTTTGTAATGTGCAAAGTTTAATTTGATTATGTCAAGAGTTGAAAAAATAAGTGGAAGATCATTGTGAATTTGCCTTATCTTAGCTCTTGTTTTGATTTGTTGGTGAGAATATTGTGTTGTTTTAATCTTTAATATGTGGTGTATGATATTTTAGGAGGCTTGGTGAACTAAATACGGTGATATATTGATGACAAAAAGGCTCAAAATTTATTGAAAATACACTACAAAAGGCATGGGAAAAGGATAGGACGTTCTACACTTAACCAAACTTTTGAATGCAAATTCCAGTGAGACGACGCGAAGTCAATGTGTCACATCGATGTGCCAATGCTTTGAGCAACACATTGCGTTGGTGTGTTAAACACAGTCAAATAAATGTTGCCAACACAAAAGTGGACCTTGTCCCACTTTCATTAAAATTTGTGTGGCACGTTTTCTGATGATTGATAGGACTCTTTTAAATCCTATTTCTTTTGGGATTAGGATCATATAGTATATATTTATTAAATATACAAGTTGAGGATAGCTGATGAGTTTTTTGGAGAGGATTATTTTTTTATCAAAAAACTGGCAACAACTTTTGACAATATTATTGGTCAATTTGTGAGACACGTACAGGTTATTAACGCTGGACATTATTTTTGGAGAAAAACTGCAGAGCGGCGACATGGTTTATTAGGTTTTAATTTTATTTTTAGTCTTTAATTTTTCACATCATGTATTTAAATATTTGGATCATGATAATGAATATTAGTGGCTGAAAATCCTCTTTTCAGGGTTAAAGCTAAGAACATGATTACTATTGTGTTGGATTAATTTTGATTAATTTTTGCTTATCATATTTGGTTGGTTGTTTATTCTTGTTTTAATTATTTTAAGGATTCGCGGCCCTTAGAATACATATATTGTCAACCTTTTGATCTCGGGAGAGGGAATAGGGAGATAGAACATGGGAATAAATAAAGTTTGGGTTCTTATTCTTTTATAAAATAAAGAATTAAACTTAGCGTCTAGGACAGGCATGTACTTAGATTCCTTACTTGATTCATACGTAGGATGATAGCTTTAATTAACTTAACTAGATTATTACATGCCCGCTCAACGATGTAGTAGTAATGTCCATATTAGGTAAAAGATTAGAGGTTGGAAAACCATGATCTTGCAATTAACCCTACGAATCAACAACCAAGATAAGCAAGTTGACGAATGAAATTCAAAAACATAGTATGATTGTTCAAAGTACTTTAACCCTGGGTTTTCTTTCATTGATTGTCCCAAGACTTTTATTTTTATGCATTATTCATTTTATTTTTAATTTACAAAATTATAAACTCTCTTCTTATTTATTTTTTCTCAATTAGTTATATTAAATTAGATAGGCGGCGAACGCAAGTCCCTGAGAGATCGATACTTGGGTTTCCTTGAAGCCACTATATTACTTGATAAGATCATGTACACTTGCGTGTGCGCTTGGGCGCTGTCAAGTTTTTGGCGCCGTTGCCGGGGACTTGTAACTAGGCAGCAATCTTATTTTATTTTATCTATATTAAGTTGTAAATAGTTTTTGTTTAGTTTCTTTTTATTTTTAATTACTTTTTTTATCAAACTTCTTGATATGTCAGCCTGGGATAGATAGTTTTTTAGCGATGATGATTCTTGTTATTTTTGTGGAGGACACCACATTGTGGCTTATTGTCCAGATTTTTATGAAAGTACATGGACGGGACCTTCAAAATATGATGCAGATACTATTCCAACTATGGAGCAAACTGCAACATGGTGTATGGTTTTTGGTCAAAGTGGTCATTCTGAATATATGTGTGCTTTCAACCCTAATTCAGTAATTTTTGTTGGCGATGATCAAAGGCAAAACTATATAAACAACTGCAATCGAACGGGGCTGAATCAGTGACAAATTCTATCATGGAACCACCAGCAGCATTTAAGCCACAACAACTAAACATTGCAGGCCACAATTCAAATAAGAAATTTAGAAGAGTTGATGAAATAAATGTTAGCGTCTCAGAAAGAGTATTTGGCATACATGAAGAACCAAAGAGAGGCTGCTGAACAAGTGACTTTCCAACCGATTGTAGATGGAGTTGCTGATAATTTGAGGAAGTTTGAGCACTTAAAAACTGAAATTGTTAAAATTATTAGGGAGATACCACTGGCACAATGTCTACAGTGGCTAAGAAAAAAATATATGAGAAGGATATTAGCCAAATTATGAAGCAAACACAAGAATCAGCAATCACAGCCACTCGATTGTCATCTTTATCTTGAGACTAAAATTAAGAAGGTGAATAAAAGTGAGTGTGTAATAGATAGTGTAAATTTTGAAGTAGGATTGGTTGGGCCTCACTCGAAGCATTTTTCTACATTATGTTTAGATGATATCTTGTTTGTGGAATCATTTAGTGGAAGAGTATGAAGATGAGGAACAAGAATCCTATACTCTTGATTTTACACCGGTGAAGCAATATAAAAACACATCTCACTTCAAGACCGAGTGGTTCACCATGCATATTCTATTACTCGGCTCATTAATTTATGTACCACCTCCTTATGATCAAGGCAAAAAGATGGATGCTATGTTAAGGGTAAAATTTATATCCTCAAGATTGGGGGAAAAGTTGATTAGGTCGTACCGCGACACTAAATTAAGTGCTTCTTGGGAGGCAACCCAAGTTAATTAGGTATGTTTTATTTTAGTTTTTAGTTTTTACTTCACATAGTTTTTATTTTTGGTTGAGTCACAGGTTAATGGGAAGTCTGAGTACCATAAACTTAAGCTTGAAGCATGGCAAAGAATGAGTGTGGGGTCTCACGGATCTCTTTTATGCAAAAAGATGGTACTAGCTAGGCCTAGAGGCCTTAGGAAGTATTTCTATCTTTTTAGTTTTAAATTCACTTTGGGGACAAAGTAGATTTTTAAGTGTGGGGTGAGGAAATTTCCAGATTTTGGCTCAATTTAAAAACAATTAGGTTAGAAATAAGTGAGATATTCTTGATTGGTATTTTTTATTACATGATGCAAGTGGGTTTGTTTGTAAAAGCATGTTAATTGATGTGAATTACTATTTTGGAAACTCCTAGGCTTAAGTTTATAACTTTTCTTGTTGGCTTAATTTTGAATTTATGTTATTGTTTGGTTGGGAGTTTATGATGATCCTATTGAGTTGAGCATGTGTCATGTGTGTGGGGGCTTTTTGTATATTCCTTGTCGTGTGTGATGTCTAGAACTTGTCTGGTGTGTGTGAAGTGAAATAAAGAATATAGGTTTAGGGGATGATTTAGGCATTTTTTTGATAGCCTATTATACCTTCTTTTAACCTACCCTTGTGCATAATCTTAGTTTAAACCCATTAAGCCTTTAGCCTTTTCTTTGTCAACCTCATAAGTAGCCTAATCACTTCTTTGATAGACCATAATTTGATCCAAAAATATCCTAAGTGCTTTAATTGAAAAAGAAATTGAGAATGGAGTTCGAGAAATTGAATAAGAAAAGGGTGAAATTGATGCCCCAAGGTAATTTTTATTAGTGTATAATTGATGTATGGTGGATGGTTGTGATATGATTTATGCTAAAAATATTGTCATGATTGTGAAAAAAAGAGAAAATTTGATTTTTGTGGTAGTAAACTATGCATCCACCAAGTGTTTATAAAAATGCTTAAAAGAGATAGGGTAAAAACAAAAGATATGGATGGATGGAAAAGTGTAATTTGGTTGTTAGAGATTTGTTTTAAATGTATGATGTAGTGTATTAAAGTACTTAGAGAGGTTAGTCACTATTCTTGGCCAAAATAGTTCCTACCCATCCCTTAGCCTACATTACAACCCAAAAAAGTTCTAATTGATCCTAAGCTTCACATTCGACTATTAGTGGAGCATTACCCTAAGGGAAATCCTATGGTTCATTGTGTGTAACTTGTGAATTCTTTGTGAGGGTGAGCGTAATTTGATTCTTGTACCCATTGTGCTATAAATTGCATTATTATAAGTGATTATGGGTAACTCTCTTGTTGTAAGGGGCACATGTTTGATGAATACGGTGATTTGTATGATATCCTTGATTGAGCAATATGCATGAGTTTTCCACTTAGAAGATTCAATTCTTGAGGCTAGGATGTTTTGGAGTAGTGTTCATGAGCTATCAATTGTGTAAATAACATGCTTTGTGTAGAAACTTGCATTCCATGTAGTCATTGTAGTACTAGCTCTAGTGT
Source organism: Capsicum baccatum var. pendulum (assembly GCA_030864225.1). Lineage (NCBI taxonomy): Eukaryota > Viridiplantae > Streptophyta > Magnoliopsida > Solanales > Solanaceae > Capsicum > Capsicum baccatum. Next base: position 131,921,512 of record CM061557.1, read on the forward strand.
CTTTATTTTAGTAGAAGTGTAGCGCCACCTCATATTTTTATTCTTAGAGTAAAGAGTTGTTCGAGGACGAACAAGAGTTTAAGTGTGGGGTGATGATCTCAGGTGATTTTATACACTTTGGTGTCATTATTCTAGCTTATTTTGTCTTGTTTTGAGATCCATTCGAGTTCTTAATGTGTTCATATTGATATAAATAAGCATTTAAGTGTCCAAGTGTGTATTTATAATGTCCAAAGCATTTTTCAAATAAGTTTGTATTTAATTTAGTAATTTAGAGTTCAACCCGGAAAACTAGTTTTACTAGCTTGAGTTAGGTGTGTATCTAGTTGATCTCGTTGTATTTTAATGTGTTTACTTTGTTTCAAATATTTTAATGATGTAATTATGAGTGGAATAACTTATTTGTAATGTGCAAAGTTTAATTTGATTAAGTCAAGAGTTGAAAAAATAAGTGGAAGATCATTGCGAATTTGCCTTATCTTAGCTCTTGTTTTGATTTGTTGGTGAGAATATTGTGTTATTTTAAACTTTAATATGTGGTGTATGATATTTTAGGAGTATTGGTGAACTAAATACGGTGATATATTGATGACAAAAAGGCTCGAAATTCATTGAAAATACACTACAAAAGGCATGGGCAAAGGATAGGACGTTTCACACTTAACCAAATTTTTGAACGCAAATTTCAGTGAGACGATGCAAAGTCAATGCGTCGCATCGATGTGCCAATGCTTTGAGTGACGCGTCGCATTGGTGTGTTAAACACAGTCAAATAAATGTTGCCGACACAAAAGTGGACATTGTTCCACTTTCATTCAATTTTGCATGGCACATTTTCTGATGATTGATGGGGCTCTTTTAAATCCCATTTCTTTTGGGATTAGTAGCATATAGTATATATATATATATATATACAAGTTGAGGATAGCCGGTGGTTTTTAGAAGAGTATTATGTTTTGATCAAAAACCCAGAAACAACTTTGGACAATATTATTGGTCAATTCGTGAGACACGTACAGGTTATTAACGCTGGACACTATTTTTAGAGAAACATTATGGAGCGGCGACACGGTTTATTATGTTTTAATTTTATTTTTAGTAGTTAATTTTTCATATCATGTATTCAAATATTTGGATCGTGATTATGAATATTAGTGACTAAAAACTCTTCTTCCGGGGTTAAAGCTAAGAACATGATTACTATTATTTAGGATTAATTTTGATTAATTTTTGCTTATCATATTTGATTGTTTGTTTATTCTTGTTTTAATTATTTTAAGGATTCGCAGCCTTTAGAATACATATATTGTCAACCTTTTGATCTTAGGAGAGAGAATAGGGACATAGATCATGGGAATAAACAAAGTTTGGATTTTTATTCTTTTATAAAATAAAGAATTAAACTTAGCGTCTAGGACAGGCATGTACTTAGATGCCTTACCTGATACGTAGGATGATAGCTTTAATTAACTTAATTGGATTATTACATTCTCACTCAATGATATAGTTGTAATGTCCATATTAGGTAAAAGATTAGAGGTTGGAAAACCATGATCATGAAATTAACCCTACAAATCAACAACCAAGATAAACAAGTTGACAAATGTAATTCAAAAACATAGTATGATTGTTCGAAGTGCTTTAATCCTAGATTTTCTTCCATTGATTTTCCCAAGACTTTTATTTTTACGTATTATTCATTTTAGTTTTAATTTATAAAATTACAAACTCTCTTCTTACTTATTTTTTCTCAATTAGTTAGACTAAAATTAGATAGGCAGCAAATGCAAGTCCCTGAGAGATCGATACTTAGGCTTCCTTGAATCCACTATATTACTTGATAAGACCACGTATACTTGTGTGTGCACTTGGGCACTATCACTGCCCTACATGTTCACCCATAATGAGCTTAATCTAAGGAAAAGGAGGTGGCTTGAGTGGCTGAAAAACTATGATATAAGTCTTCACTACCATCCAGGTAAAGCTAACGTGGTTGTTTATGCTCTTAGAAAGTTGTCCATGGGTAGCTTATTGTACATGGATACGAATAAATGGAAATTGGTGAATGATATTCACCGTTTGGCTAATCTTAAAGTTTGCCCATTGTACTCTGAGGATGGTGGTGTGATAGTGCAACAGGTAGCGTAGTCATCTCTTGGTTCCGAAATAAAGGAGAAACGGGTATTAGATTCTCTTTTGATGAAGATCAAGGATAATGTGGGTAATAAAAAGGTAATGGCCTCTGGGATCGGTGGAGATGGTGTCTTAAGGTACCAAGAGAGGTTGTGTGTTCTCGGCATGGATGGATTACGAGGCAAGATTTTGGCTGAGGCGAATGAATTACGGTTATGGTTCATCCTGTTTCAATAAAGATGTATCATGATCTCAATAAGATGTATTGGTGGAACAACATGAAACTGGATGTAGTTGACTTTGTGGCTACGTTTATGGTGTGTCAGCAAGTAAAGGTGGAGCACTTAAGGCCCGGTGGGCTACTTCAAGACATTGAATTACCGGTGTGGAAATAGGAGATAATCAATATGAATTTTGTTATTTGCCTTCCGCGATCACAGAATCAGTGTGACTCCATTTGGGTCATTATGGATAGGATAATCAAATCTGCTCACTTCTTTCCTTTGAGGACCACCTATTCTACCAAGTATTATGAAAAGTTGTTCCTTCAGAAAGTTGTAAAGTTGCATGGTGCACTTGTCTCAATTACTTCATATCATGGCACTTAATTCTCGTCGTATTTTTGGCACTTTTTTTAGTATGGTTTGGAGACCAAAGTGAGTCTTAGTACAACTTTTCACCCACAGTCGGATGGTCAAGCCAAAAGGACTATTCAGACTTTGGAAGATATGTTGTAAGCATGTGTGATTGATTATGGTGGTAGTTAGTTTGACCATTTGCCTTTGATTGATTTTGCTTATAATAATAGTTACCATTCTAGTATTGGTATGGCACCATTTGAGGCACTGTACAGTAGGAGGTGTAGGTCTCCTATTGGGTGGTTCGAGGTTGGTGAGGCAGAAATATTTGGCCCAGATTTTGTTCACCATTCTATGGAAAAGGTAAAGGTGATTTGGGATAGGCTTAAGGCCGCCTAAAGTTGCCAAAATTTCTATGCAGATGTAAGGCAAAGGGACTTAGAGTTTGAGGTTGGAGATTGGGTGTTCTTAAATGTATCTCCCATGAAGAGAGTGATGTGGTTTGGGAAGAAGGGGAAGTTCAGTCCCCGGTATATTGGCTCAAATATGGTTTTAAGAAGGGTTGGTAATGTTGTGTATGAGTTGAATTTACCCCTAGAATGAATTCTATTCATCCAGTATTCCATGTGTCTATGTTGCAGAAATACATCAGTGATCTTTCGTTGGTTGTTCCCTTAAAGGACACTGGTATTGCGGATTTCTTATCCTATGAGGAGGTCCCGGTGAGGATCTTGGATCGACAAGTTCACCGGTTGCGAATGAAAGACATGGCTTCGACGAAGGTTCAATGGTGGAACCAAAAGCCCGAGAAAGCTATTTGGGAAGCCTAGGAGGACAAGAAGTCTATCCATTCCTATTCATGAAAAATCGTGCTTGAGGTATGTGTTATTCTTAACACCTTTGTTTTATACCTTTGTTGATGATAGATTGTGAATATCTGGGTATTTGTTTTTGTCTTAAAGGTAAGAGTAGAGATGTTTGAGGTTTAATCTTGTTCGTAGTGCCTCATCATATCATTCAAGGATGAATGATCCTAAGGAGGTGAGACTGAAATACCCCGAACTTTAGCCCTTGCAAAATTTCCTGAGTCTTGAACCTTTTATGTATTATACGACTCACCATACCACTTGTATATTGTGGATATGGGTCTAGGACCCTAGTCATATGTTGGTCAGTGTCAAATTGGCCAAGTTCTATTCTTGGTATGATAAGACTCCATACGAGTCATACGATCATGATACGAGAAGTATAGTGCCAAACAGTATGTTGTTTAGTGTCTAACTTTGATGTTCTACCTAGGGTACAGTTTGAGGGTACTAATAGTATGGTTGGGGTATGAGTTAGGCTAAGGAGTCGTATGTTGGACAGAATGTGATGTCCAATATTCTGATCAAGGTATGAGTGGAGGGTAACACTCGTATGATGTGGGTACGAGTGGAGAGGCCAAATCGTACCCACATATGAGTCTTTTAGATCTTTTAAGCTACGAGTACTTAGACATATCCCAACCCAAGACCTTAAGACCCCACATCTTATAAAACTATTTGGTCCCTCATTTCTTACTTGGAAAGATCAAAACACTCTCATAAACTCTCTAGAAACCTCTTAAGGAGATTGGGCTAGGGTTTTATCAAGGTGGTCATCTAGAGGCTTAAGGATCAAAATATCTTTGTAAATCATCGTAACTCAGGCATGTGACTCTTCCTTCGTTGTTAGTTCACAAAAATCATGTATTTTAAACAATGTTCAAATAGTAGGTTTGAAATTCATGGTTGAGGGTTTGAATGCATAATGTTAAGTGTTATTCTCTCATGATTTCAATTGTGTTTGTACAAGTTTTTGATGATGGTTTTGCATATGTGGATGCATGGGAATTGTGGTTTAATGAATGGTCCATTCTTAACCCTAACTTGATGGTTTTTTACTTGAATAACCCAAACTTGATGGTTTTTTACTTGAATAATGGTTTGATAATGGCATGTCCTCAACCTATTTGTGAAAATATCTATGAGAAGAATTTTTTCACGTGATGACTTATGTTTTGAACTAATGCTTGGTATAAGAATTTTAATGAAGGATGAATGGTTTTGTAAAGGTCTTGATGGCCATAAATTGAATTGAATTATGACTTGAACTAAGGCATTGGCCTATTAATGAAAATGGTTAGTAAATAGTTTCATGAAGGCTTTGTTGGCCATAAGTTGTTTTGAATTGTAACTTTGGTAGTTTAAATGGCTAAATGGGTTCGAGTCACTAGATGTTGAATTTAATTGATGTCTCTTCATAGACAATGGGTTTTAAGTCCTAATGTTGAATGATAACAGTTATGGCATGTTGTACGTATGTAAGTGGGGTTGGTATGACAATACCAACGGGATGCCCTTGGAAAGTAATTGGATTAATAGTTGTGTGTATGTGTAAAGAATATTTTAATTGGGCTTTAAATCAGGATATGTAGCCGGGCCGTGAAAGTGGAGTCCAAAGGACTAACAATGAAAATTATGCTAGTTGGTGCGGGTGTCTATATGACCGGGAGGTTTGATTCCCCCGAATGAATATATGAATAGGAGGTTCGAGTCCTCCATATTTTATATATGGGTGCTAAGTCACCATGATTATACTAGGACGTTCGGTTCCCCCATAAAGTCATATACGGTTATGGCTATCTCAAGTTCGTGCGGCTAGAGCACTAGGGCCCTTCTATCTAGGGGAGAGCTGGGCCCATATAGCCTGTGGGTGCCTTGTTATATGATGGTTATGCTACACAGCGAAGGTTAATATTCTTAAATATTCATTTTAAGCCTTGTTCCCTATCTCGGTATGATATATATACATATATATATGTACGTATATATACATATGATTGTTTATGATGGTTTGACTTGGCTGTAATGATGGCACTATCTTATTCCTCTATCCCTGAGTTATATGCTAGGTTTCTAACCACTAACCGTCTTCGGATGCTGTATCCCCACGCGATACAAGGACTGAAGCTTTTTCTTCTTCTTTTTCTGCGCAGTGACCAGGTGTTCGAGAGGCTCGTGAGTTGACATAGAAGTGGTGAGCTTCCATAGTTCAAAAGGAATTCATTTTAATATCTTTTTACTTTATTCCATAGACTTTGTTAGACTTGGATTTAGGTTACTGTCAGGGGCATGTCCTGACATTTTATTGCCATTAGATTGTAGAGGCTTTGTGGATTACTGTGGACTTGGGTGTGATGGTTTAGTGTATGGTGTTAACGAATGGTTTAGATATTTCTTGAACAGTTGTCAGTCTTATATTGCTCTATCTTATTATATGTTTGGAATTTATCCAACACTTGTGATTGATATATTGGTTAGGTAAGGTGGTGGGGTGATTTCCGGTACACGTAGGTCTTGGGATACCCATCACAGCCAGGCCCTAGTTCGGGTCGTGACAAACAACTACTTATCAAAAGTATTTCTAAGGATGCCCCCAATATCTATTAACTCAAAAGATATTGGCACTGCAACATCAGCGTGGAGGAAGATGTTTGAAACATGGGATAGTTGTGGAAAGTGGTGGATAAGATAAGATGATGTAGTGCTTGGTAGAAATCACAACTAAGAGTAAGGATCATATCAAGAGACAGTCGGAGCTTGGTTTTCTTGAAAGTATGTTTACTTTGAGTCAACCATAAATGCCAAAGCAAGAAAGCATATAAAATTAGTCGTGGTAAGGCTGGTGCGCACGAAGGATGATGGTGCCAGTGACGTAATTGTCTGATCGAGATAGAGGGTGGAATGGTAGTGGATCCTATCATAGAAGGTATGTGAGATAGGAATTAGAGTTGACACCAAAGAATAGTAGTAGTGAAACAACGGAAGAGAATGGATTCAGGGGATTCTAGCATGTCCTGGTAAACAGTGCACAGTGGCAACTAGAGGAATCAGATGTGATGAAGGTAGGTATTAGTTAGCAAGCATCAGTGAATAAGGAGCCAAAGGAATGTGCACACTTTTGGAGATATTTCATATTTTCGAATCCATGAATAGAGTTACCTAGAACACCTTTGGATCGAGCTAGGGATCTGTCCAAAATTTGACATGGGATCCAGTATGGATTGGCCATGTAAGACCCTCCAGACAAATATTACATCCTCAAAAGAGAGATTTCCAAATTGCAGAGGGGGTCTGTATACAGGACCCTAAGAAAGGAATGTACTATGATAGCAAGACAGAAGCCCAAAGAGAATTCGGATTTTAAAATAGTCGCCAAGAAGTGGCGATGAGGAGAGAATCATTCTTTAGTTGAAGTTATTGGATTTTAAATCCTCCATCGCCTTTAAATTTAGTGATTTAATCCTAGGCCGGCGGGTGTAGTTTTTGGTTTTGTGAAGTAAAACCCCATAAAACATTAAGTCCGCAATGCTTAAGGTTGTTAATGACCTCAGCTAGAAGCTTAATGAACTGCATTACATGATTTGGCATCGCATTTAGCGTGGTTTGAATAAGGGTTAATCGACCCGCTAGTGACAGGTGATTGGTTTTCCAACCCGTAAGGTGCAGCTGAACTGAATCCAGGAGGAACTGACAATCACAAGCTTTTAGACGACCCTGGGCAATAGGAAAACCTAAGTATTTACCAAAGCAGGTGCCTTCCTGGATGTTGAAGTGACCAAAAACAAGAGCCTTGTCAGTTAGTGAGGTAGATTTCGAGAAAAAAATTCTTGATTTAAAAAGATTGATAGATTTACCCGAATAGGACATAAAAAGGTCAATGTGATCTCACAAGGACTTACAACTCAAAGGAGTGATCCTGCTAGTGAGAATAATATCATCAATGAAAAAGAGGTGAGATAAGGGTGGGGAATGAGCCTTGAATTTGATTGGGTTCCATAAGTTGTGGGTAACATCAAGATGTATACTCCGAGAAAGGAGTTTCATGCAAAGAATGAATAGGTAAGGAGACAGTGAGTCTCCCATTCTAATTCCTCGCGTTGGGGTGAAGAACTGAGTTTTAGTTTCATTGAGAAGTATAGCAATCCTGTTGGTGGAATCACAAGACATTATAAGTCGTATGAGCTTGTGAGGAGTCGGCCCTAATTATGTATACCAAACTATCTTATATTATGACTCGGTTAATGATAGATCCTTTATATTTTAAAATCAAAAACTTACATCTTTTGTATTATGAAAAGGGAAAAGGGTATATGCCCCTAAACTTTATGAAAATCTTTAAATATACCCTCTATTATAAGTTTGGTTCATTTATGTCCTCGTTGTTAAAGTTTAGGAGCATATGTACCCCTTTAGAAGTTAAATGATGTGCTGGAAATTTACAAGCCCCTTTTTTCTTTTTAAATTTTAATTGCCACATAAGCAAATTAATTTCTGCATCATTAAAAATAAACCCATCCAACTCTTCTACAATCTAAACCCGACCCATCAATTTGAATCATCCTATAACCCGACCCATGATCCACATCCCTTTCGGGTCGGTTAACATTACTTGGAATGTTAACTCCAATTTCATTGTAGTTCATTCGCTTACTTCAAATGCTACTATTTTGGGATTATTGAAGACTCTACCATACAATATATCTATTTTTACAGTTGATTCACTTTTGGTGCCAAATAGATTTGATCTTATGGCTTCGAAAACTCAACCTTCTTTGAGTCTTAATATCATAATGTATCATTAACAAATCTGTGCTCTAGTAGTTGATTTCTTTAAGATATCGTAATGTATTATTAACAAATCTTCAAAATTCATCAGGGAGGAAAACAGAGGAAATGAAATTTTCTCCACTAGAATATTTGCAAATACTCCCAAAAGCAATACTTTTGACTTTGAACAAATTCATCATTCATATAGCTAAACAAAAAAAATTGTCACTAATCTTATTTAGCAACAGATTATCAAAAAGTTATGTTGGATGCGAGCAACTAATGATGAGCATCATTTGTGTAATTCATTAGAATCAACACCAGAATCATAGCCACTTGGAGTTTCTCCAGGAGTTGTCATTGATGGTGTATAAGAACCTCCAGTTCCATTTTTTCTACATAATTTAGTAGTTGATTTCTTCAATGATTTAAAAATCTTGATTTTGATTTGTCCCTTTCGTGGATCATGGGTCGGGTCATGGGCTGATTCAAATTGATGGGTCGGGTTTAGATTGTAGAAGAATTGGATGGGTTTATTTTTTGTGATGTGGCAATTATTTTGCGTATAAAGCAATTAAAATTTAAAAAGAAAAAAAAAGCTTGTAAATTCCAGCACATCATTTAACTTCCAAAGGGGTATATATGCTCCTAAACTTTAACAGAGAGAAGCTTTTAGAAAAATTAAAGAATCTTTAATTAGTAATTATTCAGAATATATAAGTCTAAATAAAACAAAAGAAAACCCACAAAGATTAGTCTACCTAATTACCTTAATATCTAGTATTGAAGCAAAATTAATAACCCATTTAAAATCTAGGAGAATGAGACACATACCACCTAATTATGATAAAATTAGATTTAGATATCCACCAAGATATGGTTTGAATGAATAAAGCACAAAAATACAAAGAATTAAAACAAATTATTTCTGAAAAACGTAAAGAATTAAAAATAAGAATAAAAAGACTACATTATAATATATTTTCCGGAGTTAGTAAAAACTAAATAAATACACAAAAAGATGAAATATCAAAATTAGAATCACAAATAGACAATTTAGAATACATATATATCAACATGAACTATTCACAATAAAATGAACAAAGAGGAATTTATAATAGATGAAAAATATATGAAAATCATGAAGGATTAAAAATAAAAATAGTATTTTCTAATCTAGGAAGAAGATATAAGAAAATAGGTGAACATTTATATCTAATGTTAGAAAAAGAAAAATTAAAGTTAGAAGATAAATTGACAGCAATGTTAAGAATAGAAAAAGAAAATGAAGAAATAGATAGGAAAAAGGAAATAGAAAAAATAAAACAACAAACTACAGAAGAAATACGAAAAATAGAAGAAACTAAAAATAGTAGGATTGCTGAATTAGAAAAAGAACTACAAATGTTAAAAGATCTGTATGAACAAAGACAAAAGGAAAAAGAAGAAAAAGATAGAGAACAAAAATTACTGAACGAGATAAATCAGATAAATCAATTTAAGGAAAAATTGGAAATAAAAAACAAAGAATTAGAAATAAATAATATAGATGTTGAAAAGACAGATAATTATAATTCAGAAGATGGTGGAACATATACAGAAATATTAACAAATACAAAAAATTTAGAAATCAATGAAAAACAAGAAGTAATTAATGAGGAAAACTTAGAAAGTACCAACACAGAAATAAATACTCTTGATAAAAAAGAAGATGAAAATATAATACCTAAAACAGCAGAAATAAGAAAACCTATATATTATAAGAGTAAGTTTAAAAAATATAATGAATATGACAAATGGACACCAAAACAAATAGTTAATAAAAATTACAACTTTTTAGACCTAGACTGTGTAATAGATACAGAAAAAATAATACAATTATGGATAGGATATATGACAAAACAATTATTAGATAATAATATAAACATAACAGATGCACCAGAATATATAGAAAGAACACTAATAGGATCAGTAAAATTATGGTTTACAAATCTAACTGAAAATAACAAGAAGGTATTAAGAACTAATAAACCTATAGAAGGAACATCATCAACAACAACTAAACTAACACCTATAGAATTATTAAAAAAATATGAAACAGCTATAAAAGATGAATTTGGTAGTATGACAACAATAGAGGAAGAACAAGATGAAGAAAAAGATACAAATAGGAATTTAATGTTAAAATTAGCAATATGTAATATGTGTTATATAGATGAATATACTTGCGCATTTAAAGAGTATAAAGGAGCATATAGTATAGAAGAAAGTAAAGAAATAAGAAAATTACATTTTAATAAATTACTCAAACCATTTAGTTCAAAGATAATAAAAAGTTGGGAAGAAGCAAAAATAGTAGATACGTTAGGAGCAAGAATAAAATTTTTACAACAATGGTATAGAAACTTATGCGAAAAATATAGAGAAGAATTAAAAATGGAAAAACATTGATAAGAAATTTAGCATGTTGCAAAAATAAAATAGCACCCCAATTTGGATGTGAAGAAAGATATTATAAGAAAAGAAAAAGACACAAGAAATATAAGAAATATAAAAAATTAAAATATAAATACAAGAAACCAAGGAAAAGATATTATGTAAAAAATTATAAATACAAAAGACCATATAGAAAGAAGAAATCTATAAAAGAATGTACTTGTTATAATTGTGAAAAGTTAGGCCATTTAGCTAGAGATTGTAAATTACCTAAAAATCCAAAAAATAAACAAATATCAGAAATAAAAATAGATAATACAGAATATATGCAGATAGATTATATAGATTATGAATTAGAAAGTGAGGATAGTATATATGAAATTTCAGAAAACGATACAAATAATGAAGTAGCTAGTGAAATAGATGAATCAAATGACTGAAGAAGATATAAAATAATAACAAAGGAAGAATATTATGTAGTATGCCAAAAAGAACACGTAATAGACTGTAGATATGCAAAAGGCAAAGCTAGTATACCACTAGTAACAAAAAGAATAATTAATAAAGAGATAAATGATATAAAAAGTAAAGGATATCCAATAAAATATGTACACCTTGGAGGTACAGAGATATTAATAAAAGCATGTTTTTGAGAAGGAATAGATACACCAACAGAATTATATTTAGCAGATGATAGAATTATAAAACCTATAGAAAAAAGCATAATAACTGCCGTAAAAGGAAATCTAATATATCAAAAATTCAAATTTGTAATAAGTGCAAATTATTCAGTAGCGGTAATAGATAAAAATATAGATAAATCACTAGTATTATATTGGAAAATATCAGGAATAGAATTAACCCCAGGAAGTAAAATATTTACAGCAAGATGCAAAAACTTATATGTATTAACAACAAAACATAAATAGGAAAAATAAGATTAACAAAATACGAATAGAAAGTCCATTCGAACAGATTGTAAAAACAATAGATTATAATGATTATAGCTATAGAGACATAGATATAGAAGAAAATTTAGAAATAGTAAATGATAGAATAAGTACAACGAAAAGAATAGCTAATGAAAAACCAGAATTCAATAAGTAATTTAAACCAATATTACATAATAGGAAAAATAAATAAAAAAGAATATTTAATACTCTTAAATACAGGACAAGAAGAAAATTATATAGCAAAATATCTAGTAAAAAAATAAAGAAATAAAAACTGATAATGATATGTGCCCAGATCTACCAAGAAGTTTAATAAATAGTAAAAATATAGCAAAAAAGGAAATAATAATAGGAGTTAGAAAAACAAAAATAGAATTTGAAGTAAAGGAAGAAATGCAAAAAGCAGATATAATATTAGGAATAAAATGGCTAAAACAAGTAAAACCATATAATATAGAACATACACAATTAAACTTAACATATAACAAAGAGAAATTATTCTTAAGAAGAGCCACAACATAAAATGAAAATATATGTATTAATGAAGATAGTAGTAGAAGGATATTACAGTAGATATTATACGCCTATGATAGATACAGGAGAAGAAGCTAATTTATGTAGATATAATTGCTTACCAGAAAGTAAATGGGATAAATTAAAAACACCAATAATAGTTAAAGGATTTAATAATGAAGGAAGCTTAATTACTTATCAAGCTAGGAATGTAAAAATACAAGTATGGGATAAGATATTAACAATAGAAGAAATTTATAATTATGAACTAACATCAAAAGATATACTTTTAGGAATGCCGTTCTTAGATAAATTATACCCACATATAATAACTAGAACAGACTGGTGGTTTACAACACCATGTAAACAGAAAGTAAGAGCAAAAAGAGTTAATAATAAAATAAGAAAGAAAATTGATTGGATAAAAGGAAGTGAAAAAATTATACAAAATTTAGAAAATATAAAAAATACTGAAAATACAATAGAACTAGTAGTATTTTTTATAAATAAAACAGAAATAACTATATTTTCAATAAATAAGATAGAAATAATTAAGAAAAAATTAGAACAATTTTATAGTGAAGATCCATTAAAAGGATGGGAAAAAATATAAAACTACTATAAAAATTGAATTAATAGATAAAAATAGCATAATAACCCAGAAACCATTAACATATAATGTTGACGATTTAAAAGAATTTAAAATGCATATAGATGAATTATTAGAAAAATAATATATACAAAAAAGTAATAGTAAACATAATAGTCCAGCATTTATAGTAAATAAACATAGTGAACAAAAAAGAGGAAAAAGTAGGATGGTTATTGACTATAGAAATTTAAATGCAAAAACTATAACATATAATTATCCAATACCAAATAAGATATTAAAAATAAGGCAAATACAAGGATATAATTATTTTAGCAAATTCGATTGTAAATCAGGATTTTACCATCTAAAGTTAGAAGAAGGATCTAAAGAATTAACCGCATTTACGGTACCACAAGGATTTTATGAATGGAACGTATTAACATTTGGATATAAAAATGCACCAGGTAGATATCAACATTTTATGGATAATTATTTTAAGCAATTATTTAATTGTATAGTATACATAGATGATATATTATTATATACAAAAACTAAAGAAGAACATTTAAAATTATTGGAACAGTTTACAGACATAATAGAAAAATCGGAAATCAGTCTAAGCGAAAAGAAAGCTGAAATTATGTAAAATCAGATAGAATTTTTAGGAACACAAATAGATAAAAGTGGAGTAAAAATGCAACAACATATAGTACAAAAAATAATAAATTCGAAAGAAGAATTAGATACAAAAAATAAATTACAATCATTTTTAGGATTAGTAAACCAAGTAAGAGAATATATTCCAAAATTAGAAGAAACTTTAAAACCACTACAAAAAAAAAAGGATGTAGAACATAACTATAATGAAGAAGATAAAAAACAAGTTCAAAAAATAAAATTACTTTGTAAAGAATTACCAAAATTGCAATTTCCAGATGAAAATAGAAAATTCATATATATAGTAGAAGCAGATGCTAGTGAATATAGTTATGGAGGAGTACTTAAATACCGATATGAAGCAGAAAAATTAGAACACCATTGTAGATACTACTCAGGTACGTTCAATGAGACAAAAATAAAATGGGAAATAAATAGGAAAGAATTATGTTCATTATATAAATGTTTGTTAGCATTTGAGCCATATATTGTATATAACAAATTTATTGTACGAACAGATAATACACAGGTACGCTGGTGGTTAACAAAGAAAATACAAAATTCAGTTACAACAAAAGAAATTCAGAGACTAGTCTTGAATATATTAAATTTCACATTTATAATTGAAGTAATCAGTACTAACAAAAATGTTATTGCAGATTACATATCAAGACAAAGCTACACAGACTGAAATAATAGAAGAAGATACTCTAGAAAAAATACTCAACACCCTAACTACGCTTTCAATGAAAGTGGACAGTATGGGTAATGAGATAGAAAAGCTAAAGACTAATGAAGATAAACTGAAGTCTATAGCTACAAATCAGCTAACTCAGTAGTGTGCAGAGCTATGTCGATCAGAAGACATTAAAATTCCAGAGCTAGAAGGAGACGATGGGACACTCCATAAAACCCATAACGTTTATCAATCTACTTCTGCAGGTACAAGCAAAGGAGTTAGTAGACAAAGATACCAGAACATGAATATGAATAAGATATTTGAGAAACCATTTATACCAAAAACACAAAAAGACCCCTTGTTCATACCTCCACAAATTACCACATACCGAGATAGTCTAAACCAAGATAAAAAAGTTTACAACTATACAGCCCAAAAATACATAGAAAATATCTATAGAGTACAAACTTTCCTAAACCTTAACCCCAGAGCTACAAATATCAAAGAACCAAACACAAACTATATAACCCAAAAATTACAAGGATATAACAAGCTAATTGCACTATCCAAAACCAACCCAAGCCTAGTGAAAACTTATTTTGACTATGGATTATTAAATACCATATACATCCAAGACAAAGAAGAACTAACATCTATGGAAGAATTACATAAGATATTCACCACCTACAAAAGGATAACAAAAGGAAATCTATTTTATATAAAGTGTTATACTGCACCAGCAGAGATATTATACGATAAAATAAAACCAGTTATACAAGTTGTAAAAATAGGACTAACTAGAGATATAATCATACCGGAAGATATTACACAGCAACCAGAGATACCCAGAATTGAGATACCTGATTTCTACGCAAATAAACGACTCATTAGACTAGCTACGTTATTCAAGAATTAGCAAATAATTATACTAATGGCACCCAATATGGAGCTATTATTCGAGAGACCACCAAATGATTTATTCAAATTCAAAAGAGCTACGACAAGCAGATATGGAAGATGTTAGGCAATGGATAATGACATTACTTAACCCAGAAAAACAATCTAACGCAAGAGCAATTAAAAAAGGATTTATTTCAGACGGATTACTGACAAGATATTGTAAGATAATTGGACACAAATATCCAGACCATCAATGTTCAAGATGTAATGGAGAAGATAACATTATTCCAGAAGTACACCTAGAATAAAAATCAAGAAGATGAGCATGCCAGCTGGAAAGATAAGATAAGAAGCAATAATGGAGATATAGCAGATACAACAACGAGAAGATATCAACGGAGTAATAGAAGACAAGATTATTTACGTAAAAATTATTGTACAGAATTAGTAGACTTTAGCCTTTTCTTTTTAGCCTTCTAGCCTTTTTGACTTTTTTAAAGGCTATAGCATTAACTTTTTAGTCTTCTAGCCTTTTTGACTTATTTTAAAGGCTATGACACTTAGTTTTAGGCTTTTAGATTATTTTTTTTACGTGTAAAAACTTTGTAAAGATTTTCATTCTATAAATGAAAGAAATCGAAGGCATTGCAAAGCAAGCCTTCATGTGTTGAAGCAATACTCTCTCCAGTCCACAACAAATATTTTGCTCAGTTAATTAAAAAACAAACATACTTCAATGGAAAAAGCTATGGAGGAACAAACTTCACAAATATCAAAACTACCCGAACAGGTATATTTATTTATGATTATGAATAGCTAAATTCATAATTTCCAACAATCATGATATGATAAAATAAATTCATATTAGTTACTTTATAGTAGAATTATTTGAAGAATAATATGTTAAGAAGTTTATTAGCAAAGTGGAAACGGAGAAAAATCCCTAAGAACTATGTCATCCTAAAGGTGAAACCAATGAGGCAAGAAGTCGTAGGGGGAGTAACCAGAGTAGAGGCGCTGTTTAAGGGAAAAAGTATCCAAATTACCATGCTAATAGTGATCGAAGAACATGTTATTTAAGAATAATCTAGTATATAGTAATCTAAGATGATCATATTTTGTTATGTACATGGTTGAAGGGAATATTTTGAAAAAAGCAATTTTATGAAAATGAATAATTATTTATCTGATGTGATGGTAGATAAATTTAAAATACTTATTTTGTATGCACTTAAAGATATAAAAGTAGTAGATATAAGAAAAATCATATTAGAAAAAGCATTTGGTAAATATTACATGACTAGAGTAAATTATATACCATACCTACCTAACTACTCTTACAAATACTTACCATGATAAATTACGTAGAATTTTTAGAAAAAGATATGAGAAACATACAGTTACTAGAAAAA
Organism: Capsicum baccatum var. pendulum; assembly: GCA_030864225.1. Taxonomy (NCBI): domain Eukaryota; kingdom Viridiplantae; phylum Streptophyta; class Magnoliopsida; order Solanales; family Solanaceae; genus Capsicum; species Capsicum baccatum. The sequence continues at coordinate 131,937,998 of CM061557.1, forward strand.
CAGATGAAAATAAATATAGACAAATACATGAAAAATAAAGATATAAAATATATAGAATTTCTTAATAAAAATATGCAAGAATTACTAAGGCTAAAAAAAACAACTACAAAATATTATAATAAAATCAATTTTAAAAGATAGATCATCTAGATTATCTTAAAGTCTTAATCTTATATATACTTAAAGATATAGAAATTATAGATATTAAGAGAATAATATTAGAAAAGGTAATAGACTATGAAATTGAAACCATAAATTGGATAAAACAGTTATACCAAGAAATTTACCCAGAAAGATGTTATTTAGATTAAGAGATGTTAGAATATATTAGGAAAACTAGAGAAAATCAAGATAATCTAAATAAAGAAATTAATTATAGAAACCGAATTAGAAAAATAATGGAGAATCTAAAAGAAAAATTAATATGGATAGAAGAAATCTTAGAAAATTTAGAAAAAAGTACATGTGATAGTTTATATAATTTAAAAAACTCACTACGAGAAGAACAACACAAGATAATAAATAACATTGAAAATCTAGAATTAGATATACATTACAGTACAGTTAGGATAAATTATTATACAGAAATTTGTAACTCTGCAATTACTACAAGATAAAATAATAAACTAAACAAATTAATAAATACATCTTACGAAAAGAATAAATCATTAAAAGATATTGAAACAAAATTTAAGAAATATCCACGCACAAGGAAAAATAGATTCATTATACATATAATAAACCTATTTCATAAGTTAGTTATCCGCCTATATCCGCACCCCTCTACAAATTATATTTAGACGTTTTCATAAAGTTTAGGGGCATATTTGACCCTTTTCCATTATGAAAATCCTATAGTTATACCCCATGTAATGTTATCCATATTTTTCTAAAAATATTTAAATCTTGCATATAATCCTACATAAATGAAAGTCCATCCAATTAATAGGTCTCTTTATTATTGTTGAGTATTGAGTTTTCACATTTTCCAAAATTCATAGGTCTCTTTATTATTGTTGGACTATAATATAATGTGGCTGAAATTCAAGAGGGTGGAGGGGTGAATTAAAAATTTGTGAGTTGAATATTGAGTCTTTACAGTTGACTTACATGCAAATTAATATATTCCAGTCCCCTTAGATTTCAAAGTTTCCTTAGATCGTTTCAAGTAGGGCTCGAGTAATGTTGGTAAACAAGTTCTAAAGACTTATTTTATTTTTCAGATCTTGTGACACAGCCTCAGTTTGTATTACAGAGTTGGCTGAATCTTATTCTTTGTATAACTATTATAAACTAAGAAGTACAAAGCTTTGTGAAACTAAGATTGAGACACTCTGAGATTCTTTCTTGAAGTTGCGTAAGTGTTTCAATCTTTGGTCTTTTCTTTTATAATCTTCAAATGCTTTGGCTTTTATTCTTCATAAAAAAACCCAAGAGATTTTTCCTCAATCAAGAATTTGAATTGATTTCGTGATTGAGAAATGACACCATAAAGTACGTCCATATCAGATATGTCTATACATGGTGTAGCTTCTACAACCATACATGTCCATATCATATATGTCCATGTAGAGGGTGCAGTATTATTTTCTTTTGCTCTTAGTTGACGAGGACAATATGTATAGGATTTCCTTGCTCGCACTCTGTCAAATTCTAGTATAGTTTAAGATATCATTCCACATAGATTGAAATCACCTAGGCTACAAATTTGTATTATCTTTATTACTATTTGAGAGAATCAAAATGATGAGAGGCAAAATTAAAATTATATAGAGTACTTAAAACTTAAATAAATTACCTTTTTAAAAATTTATGTATTTTTCTTATCATTCATACATAATTTAAGTGTAATATTAACATGAGGTAAATTTTAGTTATATTGACATTTTAAATATTAGGACTTTATATATATTTCAATAAGAAAATCTTTATGTAAAATTTTCAAATATCATATTGACTTTTTCTCGCTCTGTTTCTAAAGATAGATAGAATAAGTTTGAAGTAAAAGAATCACTTGAATTATCAAGAGAAAAATTATATTTTAAATAAAACCACATAACTGAAATCATAACAAAAATGATTAACTTTTTGTGTTGGAAATTTTAATAATTGCTTATTTTATGTAATACAAAACTAAGAATTATATTTCAATCAAAAAAAAGAATTATTTAAATATTAAAAATTTATTATATAGAGAGAGGGGGGGGGGGGTAGAAGAGGCGAAACAATAGAGATAGAGAAAATAGAGGAGGCGAAACAACGTGATGATGCTAATGTCATTATCATAAATTTCAAATTAAAGATTAAAAAATTAAAAATTATCTATATGATAAAAACACATAATTAAGTAAATATAATATATAAAATATAAACTTATATGTAGATTTACTTTGGCCACATTGATTTTCGCCATATGAGAATATAATTCATTAATTTTATGATAGACTATTTCTATGTAATTTGTCCATTCCCATATATTGGGATAACTTTTAATGTATTGAAAAATGGTGATAAATAAAGTGATGATAAAATTTTTAATTTAGGATGACTGAGGCAAAAATGTTTAAAAAATAACTAGTTTATAGTGTGAATAGATTTATTTTATTACTGTGGTCAAGTTTGAACCAAATTTTTATGGCTGAAAGGATTTACTCTTAGCAATATATATTGAAAAATGATTTGGAGAATAAGTAATTAATTCTAACGAAAAAACATGAAAAAAAATATTTTTTCTTGATTTGTCAAAAATGATGAGTAAAAATGAAAATCGAATTAGAAAAATACTGATAAGTAAAATCAAACAGAGGGAGTACATTATATTATTCTTAATGAAAGAGGTAAATTAAATGAAAATAATAAGCTATCTTGATTTGCTAAAATGACCCATTAAAAGGAAAACCTAATTTTGTATGAGAACCAAGTAAAATGAAATGAAGTGTACAATAAATTGAACCTATTTGTCCATAAAAATTATTCATTTTTTAGGATAATGTTTCACTTTATTTTAAAATTGATATTGGATCATGAAAATTCAAACCCAACTTGAAGTTGCATATTTCATCCCTCGTATTATGCTAGTACTATCTCCTGTATCTTGACTTGTGTTTGATTTGTTGATATTGTATGTTGTCGTTTCTTGCACTGCTTTTATTGGGTTATCGGCTCGGCGCTCTGTTTGGGGTTGTGGGTGTTGAGCATAGTGGTGTTTGCTCTCTATTTGACTTTAGTTTTGTTTCTTCATTATTTCTTCGTATTTGTGTGAGCCTTGTATTTCTTGCTGCTGCTTTGCTACTACCATTGTTTATATTCTCTTATATTTGCTTCTAGTAGTGGCTGTGGACGGTGATGGATGGATAGGGTCATGTCCGAGGGGGTTGGGGCGTGGGGCTGTTGTGGGGGCGGGGGATGAGGAAAGGGCGGGAGTAGGAGGGAGGCCAAGATTTGGCCTCAGGGTTGGTAGAGGAAGACGTGGATATAGTGAGGGTAGGCTAAGAGTTGGGTCTTGGAATATAGGGACCCTTCAGGGTAAGTCCATAGAGCTTGTGAAGATTCTTAGAAAGACGAGGATTAATATTGCGTGTGTTCAAGAGACCAAGTAGGTAGGGTCTAAGGCTAGGGATGTGGATGGTTACAAGCTGTGGTACTCTGGGAGCGAGAGGCATAGGAATGGAATTGGAATCTTAGTAGATGAAGAGCTTAGGGATCAGGTAGTAGAGGTGAAGAGGATCAACGACAGGTTGATGACTATTAAGTTAGACATTCGGGGGTCTACCCTGAACGTGTGTAGTGCTTATGCGCCGCAAGTGGGATCGGAGGGGGAGGAGAAGAGGCGGTTTTAGGAGGCTTTGGATGAGGTGGTGAGAGGCGTGCCTAGCTCGGAGAAGATTGTTGTAGCAGGAGATTTCAACGGGCACATCGGGGCGTTACCGGGAGGCTTCGGTGATGTGCATGGTGGTTTTGGTTTTGGGGAAAGAAATGAAGAGAGGGCTACTCTATTGGATTTCGCGAGGTCCTTTGGGCTGGTGGTGGTGAACTAGGGATTCCCGAAGAAGGACGACCACCTGATCACCTTTCGAAGCGCGATAGCCAAGACCCAGATTGACTTTTTGTTGCTTAGGAAAGGGGATAGGGTGTTGTGTAAGGACTGTAAGGTCATCCCGAGTGAGAGCCTTTCTACCCAGCAGAGGCTCTTGGTTATGGATTTGGGTATAAGGAAGAATAGAAAGAGGAGGGGTGAGAAGTGTCGACCTAGAATTAAGTGGGGCGGCTTGATGCCAGTGAATGCATGGGAGATAGGGGAGAAGTTGGCGGGAATGGGGGTGTGGGAGTGTAGGGGGGACGTGGATAGTATGTGGGATAGGGTGGCTAGGTGCATCAGGGAGAATGCAAGTGAGGTATTGGGTGTTTCTAGGGGCCGGGATGGGCATCATCTGGGGGATTGGTGGTGGAATGAAGAGGTTAAGAAGAAAGTGGGGACCAAGAAAGAGGCGTATGATAAGTTGGTTGAGAGTAAGGACGAAAAAGAGAAGTGGGTGAACAGGAAAGAGTACAAGCTAGCTAAGAAGGAGGCTAAGTTAGCAGTTACGGCAGCTAAGACGGCCACTTTTGAGAGCTTGTATGCAGGGTTACAGGGGAAAGGAGGGGAGAAAAAGTTGTTTAGACTCGCTAAGGCTAGGAAGAGGAAGGGTCGTGACCTCGACCAGGTGAGGTGTATTAAGGGGGAGGACGGTACAGTGCCGGTGGAGGACGGCCACATTAAGAATAGATGGCAGTCGTACTTTCATAGGCTCTTGAATGACAAAGGGGATAGAGCTATTGTGTTAGGGGAGCTGGAGCACTCAGAGGAGTGTCGGGATTTTAGTTATTGTAGATGTTTTAAGGTATAAGAGGTTAGAGAGGCTGTTCGCAGGATGCGAAGGGGTAGGGCGATGGGGCCGGATGAGATACCGGTGGAGTTTTGGAAGTTTGCTGGAGAGGCTGGTGTAAGGTGGTTGACTGGATTGTTTAACGAAATCTTCAAGACGGCAAAAATGCCCGAGGCTTATAGGTGGAGTACCATGATCCCTCTCTATAAGAATAAGGGTGACATCCATAGTTGCAATAACTATAGGGGGATTAAGTTATTGAGTCACTTTATGAAGATTTGGGAGAGAAAGGTCCAGGTGAGGATGAGACGGATAGTGTCTATTTCATAAAACCAGTTTTATGCCTGGCCTCTCGACGACGGAGGCAATTCACCTGGTACGGAGGCTGGTGGAACAGTATAGGGAAAGGAAGAAGGACCTGCACATGGTGTTTATCGACCTGGAGAAGGCATACGACAAAGTCCCCAGGGAGGTGCTTTGGAGATGCTTGGAGGTGAGTGGAGTCCCGCTGGCGTATATCAGAGCAATTAAGGACATGTATGATGGAGCGAAAACTCAAGTGAGGACGGCGGGAGAAGACTCAGAGCATTTCACTGTCTTGACAGGATTTCATCAGGGATCTACTCTTAGTCCCTTTTTGTTTGCTTTGGTGATGGATGTGTTGACGCGGCATATTCAAGGAGAGGTGACTTGGTGTATGCTTTTTGCAGATGATGTAGTTTTGATTGATGAGACGCGAGGGGGTGTGAATGACAAATTAAAGGTGTGGAGACAAACGCTTGAGTCTAAAGGGTTCAGGTTGAGCAGAAGCAAGACAGAGTATTTGGAATGCAAGTTTAATGACGTGAGGCTGGAGAATAAGATGGTAGTAAAGTTGGAATCACAGGAGGTATGTAAGAGGGATAGTTTCAAGTATCTCGGGTCCGTGATCCAGGGTAAAGTCAAGATTTACGAGGATGCCTCGCACCGTATTGGGGCGGGATGGATGAAGTGGAAGCTCGCGTCGGGGGTGTTGTGTGATAAGAAGGTACCGCCCAAGCTTAAAGGCAAATTCTACAGGGCGGTAGTCCATCTGACCATGTTGTATGGAGCGGAGTGTTGGCCAGTTAAGAACTCCCACATCCAAAAACTGAAGGTGGCAGAAATGCGGATGTTGCATTGGATGTGTGGGCTGACTAGAGGGGATAGAGTTCGGAATGAGATTATCAGGGAGAAGGTGGGTGTGACCCCAGTGGAGTATAAGATGCGGAAGGTCCGATTGACATGGTTCGGATACGTGATTAGGAGGGGCATGGATGCCCCGGTTCGTAGGTGTGAGAGGCTAGCGTTGGACGGTTGATAACGCTCACTCTACAGCTCTCGTGGGAGTGTAAAGCGGCCGTTAGCAAATATAGAACCCAACTGGGTTGGGTATCGATCCCACAGGGAATAGCTTGGTCAACAAGTAAGCAACGATTACTAGACTTTTAGTGCAAGTCTCGTAAGTCGGGGGGATTGTAATGTGTAACAAAAGTATTAATATAAAAGATGAAAATAGCAAAATAAAAAGAAAGAATGTTTAGTATGTTGTAAAACAATGAGAATTGAAGTGTTGGGGTTATGTCCACCTTCTGAGTTATACGTCTCTATTGGCTATGAGTGTGTAGAATTCAGACATGTATGTGCTTATAGAGAATTGTATTCGATGGTAAATCCAGGCGTCTTTTGACCTATTCGAGGATTATTTCACTTTAACTCTTTCGAGCTTAAAGCGTGTCTAATGGTACGAATTCTCCAAGAGGTTAATCCAGTTACGGCACTAACTGTTTAATAGGGGATGGGACCCTACTACCTTGACACTATCTCTTTTCCAAACAAATAACCTTTCTTTCGAACAAGTTAAATGTTATACTGGCATATTCTTGTGTTTGCAACCACAAAGAATTTAGATTAAGATGAAGAGAATAATGATATAAGCAGCATACGTGTCACGAACTCACAAACTCATAGTAATAGATAGTATCTCATTCGGCTTCCATAACCCCAACAGAGAGGTTTAGTTACCCATGAGTGCGTAGGAAATCACAATTGGCATAGTTGTTATACCACAATAATGATGAATTTCGTGTAGAACAAAAGTGGTAGGCGTTTAGGCGTGAATTCCTTAGCAAAGTAACGTTTCTATTGTTGCGGAAATTAAGAATTGAATAGATGAATAGAAGAAGAAAATAGGATTAAAGGAAGAATTCGGAATTGAGAAGTAGAATGTATATTTGAATGATGATTGTAAAAATCTGAATGCCTTAAAAATCTCTAGCATGATAGGGTATTTATAATACCCATATCCTAATCCTACTAAGCTAATGAAATATCTAACCAAGTACTACTAAGCTAATGAAATACTTAACCCAATTGTACTAGGTTAATGTATCATTATCCAAATCCAAATAACTAATGAAATACTTAACCCAATTGTACTAGGTTAATGTATCATTATCCTAATCCAAATAAGTTACTGCAAGTCCCCAAAGTCTTCAGAAATGTTGTTTTAGCCCGTGACAGATTTTCCATGCATCACTTTTGGTCCTTGGCGTCCAAGATTTGCTCTCCTCCTTTCGTGAAGCTTTCTTTGGCATCAAGTTATCCATAAAATGCTAAATTTTGCATCATTTATACCTGAAACTTTGCTAATCATGTTCGTTATCTCACTTATAGAAAAAAGGACTAAAAGTGCATGAAATATATAATTTGTCCTCAAAACTAGGCTAAAATATGGGCAAAATATATTGATATAGGCGTGTAATATCGCCTATCATCAACACCCCACACTTGAAGCTTTGTTCATCCTCGAACAAAATATCATGTCCCTCTCAACATTACTTTAGGTTTCACAGCAACAACACAAAATATTCGTCAAGACAGGCACAACAATTATCAACAAATAGTAGTTTTCCGATCATTAGTAGAAACAGTTTAACCTCTAGTATAGACTCGCGATGGTAGTTAATTCGTATACAAAAGTTAAGGTACGAAGAATCATACACCACTACCCAAAACTCATCAACCATATGTGTCTCACAATATATTACCCATAATCACTCTCAAGTATAGTATATTTATCAAACATGGGTATAGAAATATCCTTGCTCTCGCTCTCACAAAGAATTCATATGCAGCAACTGATGACCATAGGCTTGCACTTAGTGTAATGCTCCACTAAATGTCAGAATGCTAGGCTTAGGATCAAGTAGGTCTTTTGATGGTTGTAATGTAGGCTAAGGGACGTGTAGGACTATTTTGGCCAGAAATAGTGACTATATTCCTAAGCACTTTAATACATCACATTATATCATTAACACGTTTTCTTTCAAACAACCTTTCTACGTTCTTTTATTCTACCACCCTTTTTCTCCTCTTTTGTTTTTTTTTCATTTTGAACATAACTAACTTTTTAGTTTTCCTTTCCTTTTTCTTTTCATAACATACCTCTTATGATAGCACTTTCTTTTTCATAACACATTCAAGCACCAATACATTCTTAAAGCATCATACTCACCCAATTTCCTCTTATTTCGTCACATGACTTTATACGTTAAAGCACTTAGGAATTTGGATCAAATTACGGTCTTGAAAAAAATGGATTAGGCTTTCATATGAGGTTTGTCAAAGAAGTAGGCTAAAGGCTCAAAAGGGTTTAACTAGGATGATGTCCACGGGTAGGTAAAATGAAGGTAAACATGTATAGGTTGCTAAAGAAATGCCCAAATCATCTCCTTAAACTTACACTCCTTATTTTCGCTTTGCATACATACCAGGCAAGTTCTAGCATCAGCAACAAACATAGAATATACTATTAATCTCACACACACAAGGCACATGGTCGACTTTATTTGAAGTAGCATAGACTCTCGACCCAACAAGTGAAGGAATTGAACCACACAATATCACATAATGAGTCACAATTAGAGCCTAAATGTCTCAATAGTCATGATTTTAGCACCTACTCTTGTTATAATCTCATGCTGCCTATTAGAATAATTTCATGCGAAGCTAAGTAAAAAAATTACTACTAAAAAAACTTAAATTAAACTAAAAAAACACACACAAAAATGAAATAAATAAAACAAAGTAAACAAAGTGAACAAACAAAGTGAACAAACATAGATGCGGTAGAGAAGTATAACATGCAATACCGCCACCCCACACTTAAATGGGACACTGCCCTCAGTAGAAAGTAAATACGAAGAACCTGGTCAGTCGAACTCTTCCTCAATGTCGGGGGTCATACCCCCTTCATCGGAATCATCATAAGAGTTGTCGTCAGAGTTCTCCTCCATGTTGGAATCTGGCAAGCGTCGATCATCATCGGTCGGCACATCATCGTCTAGAGGTTCCTCAAAGTATGTGCCTACTCCACACATCTCCCGTGCATGCATATTCATTGGATAGTCATCGTCCAGCTATTGGAGCTCTGCAGCAGTTGGAACATGACCTCCACTCATCATTGTGAACCGTGTCATGCCATAAATATGTCGGAAGAAACTCTCATCTCGAGCATGTCTCTCTGCAGTAGTAAGGTTGACACCATGTGTTGTTTCAGCATCTTTGACCTTTGTGAGGTCAACCTTCTTCAGGTTATGTGGGAGTTTGTGATCAGCTGGTTCCTCTTTGATGTCCTCCTTCCGCAAGATTGTTGTCAACAGGTTGCCAAAGGTGAAGTGGGACCGCTTGTGTAGTCTGGCCTTCCGCATTGTAGAATGAATGATTGCCCCAATGTTGATAGGGACATTCGTCATCAATGCATAGACCAAACACACTCTATCTCTATTTATTTTGGTGTACTGGGTCCCAGGAATAAGGCATGAGTTGACGATGCGCAACTAGATTCTTGCTTCCCTATTCAAAGGAGCATAGGGGAAGGTGTTATGTCGTCCGGAGTCTTGGTGTCTGCTCCACCTTGCCATGGATCTACTTCCACAAAGTGTGTGTCGAATTGCTCTATAAGGAGGTCTGTTGTACAGCTCTTTGAATGGTGCTGGATCGACCGAAGGTAAGCCAAGAAAGGAGTTGATCAAATCCGCGTTGAGCTGTAAAACTTGGCCCCGAATCTTGACTTCGCTGACTGTGGTTTTCGGCGACCAGTTGGCATAAAATTATCTTATCAAATCAAGATTACATTCTCCCATGTCGCGGATGATGAAATCCAGATTCAATGCCATGATTTTTGCCAACATACGCGGTTCCTTCTTCGCTAGGCTGTCCTTGTTGATCAAGTCGACATAAACATATTTGTTTTCCTTGTTGCTCCTATACCATTCTTTGGCTTCCTCCTCAAGAACCCATTTTATTCCAAACATTCGGCGGGGTAATTGCATTGAGGATGATTCTCCTTGGTCCTTGCGACCTCTCTTCTTGCCCTTTTGGGATGTGGTAGCCTTATCTTGTCTCGCTTTAGGTGCCATTGTTCCTGAGATTTAAACGATATTTCATGTTAGCATCAAATCAATGGAAACAATCTATAAACAAGCCATCGGGGTACCACCCCACACTTAGGTTCGTTGATACAAATCAATGAAGTGAAAGTGGTCAATTACTTAGACTTCGTCGACATATGTTTAAGGAGCTATATTCCGACAAGAAAATCAGTGATGTATCACTTCTTGCAAACTTTTCAATACGTTCATGTTAGGTAAATCAAGACTACTACATAGGGGTTTCATCATGGTATAGTTTCTATCAACAATTACAACCTCGTATGTCGGTAGGCAACTATAAGTCGTATACCGATGAACGGGATAGCCTAACATGTAGGTATACAAGTGACAAGACTATGCAATGTTCATAACCATAGTAATTCCGCAAAGAGTATGACACTGCAATTAAAACCAAATTCAAGTCGGAAACAAGTTAAGATTATCCTAACGTACATGTTCACTCACATGGTTTTGCATCAACAATTCAAATACTTTAACATCACCAATATTTCTTCAAGATGTAGCAATTCATGATAGACATAGCAACGTAGTACTTACGAGACATAGATGAAGAATAAAAGAGTACTTACGTGATTGAAGCCTTTGGAGATGTTCTTGTGAATTGAAAGAGCAAAAAGAATAATTTTGAGATGATTTGGAGTGGATGTACGGTGCCTTTAGGTCAAGTTTCAATGTGTTTATGTTTCAAGACTAAGTCCCCTTTATATAGGAAAATAATGGGTCGGGTTTTGACCCATTTAAAATCGGTTTTGGAGACAAAAAGGGACCATAGGCGGTGCCTTTAGCTTTGCCTATGCATGGTATAGGCAGCGCCTAATGCAAAGCATAGGCGGCGCCTAGTGTAATGCATAAAGGGACCATAGGCGGCGCCTAGTGCATGGCATATGAGATTCCGAGACCAAATGTTTTTGCATAGGCGGCACCTATGCTATAGCATACTTGAGCATGGGCAGCGCCTATGTCTTTGCACACTAGATTCCGAGACCTTAGGCTATAGTATTGGCGTTGCCTTGTTCGTGGCCTAGTTTTACCTAGGCCTAGCCTTGCTCGATGCCTATTTTGTCATGAGCAATGCTCAATCCATAGCCTTATGCATCTTTATTCCAAACTTACCACCTTTACCATACACTACGTCCAAATCGTTATTTGAAACCAATCTCCTCGTTGAATACCTCTTGCACCTATATTTGCTCAAAACCAATGAAAACAATTAGTACGATGGGTTGCCTCCCACCAAGCGCCTTGGTTTTGGTCGTGGCACAACTCTTATTTTTGGATTTTCATTTATCAAATGCAAAACACATACTAAAAAAATGAAAAATGATAAACGATGGGTTGCCTCCCATCTAGTGCCTTATTTATTGTCGTGGCTCGACATAGTTACCTCGAGTACTTAGACTCCGTCGAGATAAGTGATGGCAAGATAATTCATCGAGTCAAGAGGACCGATATAAGATTTAACACGTTGACCATTCACCTTGAAGACAACACCATTGTTGTCTTCCAATTCAACTACTCCAGACGAGTAGACATGGATAACTTTGTATGGACCAGACCACTTAGACTTTAACTTACCTGGGAACAGCTTCAATCTAGAGTTAAAGAGAAGCACCATATCATCCTTTTAAAAGTTTCGTCGAACAATCCGCTGATCATGATACTTCTTCATCCGCTCCTTGTATAGGTCTGACCTTTCATATGCATGAAGACGGAACTCATCTAATTCGTTCAGCTGCTCCAACCTCAGATTCATCGCATCATCCCAATTCAAATTCAATTGCTTCAATGCCCACAATGCCATATGCTCGAGCACGATGGGTAAATGACAAGCCTTCCCATAAACTAGTTGATAAGGGAACATGCCAATGGGTGTTTTGAATGCAGTCCTATATGCCCATAATGCATCATCTAGCTTCCGAGACCAATCCTTCCTATTAGCATTGACCGTCTTCGCAAGGATTTGCTTGATCTCCTGATTGGAAACCTCTACTTGTCCACTAGTTTGTGGGTGATAAGGCGTGGCTACCTTATGTTGCTTGACACCATACTTGGCCAACACGGATTTGAATAGCTTATTGCAAAAGTGAGATCCTCCATCACTTATGATAGTACGTGGTACTCCAAAGCGAGAGAAGATATTCCTCTTTAAGAACGCTATAACACGCTTTCCTTCGTTGTCAGCCAATGCTACAGCTTCAACCCATTTCGAGACGTAATCTACAGCAACTAAGATGTACTTCATTCCAAACGAATTAACGAATGGACCCATGAAATCAATACCCCATATATCAAAGAGTTCTACCTCAAGAATTTTTGACATGGGCATCTCATGGTGTTTCGAAATAGCACCTTGACGCTGGCAGTGGTTGCACCTTCTAACATAGTCATAGGCATCTCTAAATATCGAAGGCCAATAGTAACCACTTTGCAATACTTTTCTTGCCGTCCGATTGCCTGCATGATGTCCTCCAAATTGGGAAGTGTGGCATGCTTCCAAAATATTAGGCACCTCTACATGGGATATACATCGTCGAATAATACCATCCGCACAACGTCGAAACAAATATGGCTCATCCCAATAGTAGTGTTGTACGTCATGCATAAACTTCCTCCTTTGGTGGTAAGATAAATTGGCAGGTATCACATTACTCACCACGAAATTTGCAAAGTCGGCATACCATGGTAATTTTTCCATTGTTGTCGCTAATATCTCCTCGTCAGGGAATGCATCATCAATCTGAATTTCAGGTTGCGCCACATGCTCATTCTCCAGTCTAGATAGGTGGTCGGCCACTTGGTTCTCGCAACCTCTTCTATCTTTGACCTCGAAATTGAACTCTTGCAGCAGCAATACCCATCGAATTAATCTTGGTTTTGCATCCTTCTTTGTCATTAGATACCTAAGAGCTGCATGGTCTGTATGAACGATCACCTTAGTACCCAATAGATAGGCACGAAACTTCTCAAACGCATACACAACCGCTAGGAGCTCTTGTTCTGTCACAGTGTAGTTCCTTTGGGCTTCATTTAGGACCTTACTCGCATAGTAGATAGGATGAAATAATTTCTCCTTTCTTTGACCAAGCACAGCTCCAACGGCTACACCACTAGCATCACACATGACTTCGAACGGGAGAGACCAATCTGGTGCTACCATGATAGGGGATTCAATGAGTTTTCCTTTGAGGCAGTCGAATGCCTTTAAGCAATCTTCATTAAAGTCAAACTTCGCATCTTTCTCCAAAAGTTTACACAATGGACTCGCAATTTTGGAGAAGTCTTTGATGAACCGACGATAGAAACCTGCATGGCCGAGAAAACTATGAACTCTCTTCACCGAAATTGGAGGCGGTAGCTTCTCAATAACCTCTATTTTTGCTCGATCAACCTCAATCCCTCTTTCGGAGATCTTGTTCCCAAGAACGATACCTTCTTTTACCATGAAGTGGCACTTCTCCCAATTCAGCACTAGGTTGAATTCTACACATCTTTGCAATGCCATGCTTAGGTTTGCCAAGCACGCTTCAAAAGACTCACCAAAAACTGAGAGATCGTCCATGAATACCTCCAAAGTGTCTTCAACCATATCAGAAAAAATAGACATCATACAGCGTTGAAAGGTGGCTGGTGCGTTACATAACCCGAATGGCATACGTTTGAAGGCAAACGTACCATATGGGCATGTAAACGTTGTCTTCTATTGGTCCTCGGGGGCAATACAAATCTGATTGTAGCCTGAATAAACGTCCAAGAAACAAAACCATCCTTTCCCCACCAATCGATCTAGCATTTGGTCCATGAATGACATTGGGAAGTGATCTTTGAGTGTCCAAGAATTCAGCTTTCGGTAGTCCATGCATACTCTCCATACAGTGACGGGTCTGAGTGGAATAAGCTCATTCATCGCATTCGCGACCACCATCATACCTCTTTTTTTGGGAACACATTGTACCGGGCTTACCCATGTACTATCAGAGATTGGATATACAACCCCCGCGTCTAACCACTTGATAATTTCTTTCTTCACCACTTCTTGCATAGGTGGGTTTAGACGTCTTTGATGCTCAATGGTGGGTGTGCAATTCTCTTCAAGCTGAATTTTATATGTACAAATCCCAGGTGGAATACCAATAATATCCACAATGGTCCATCCAATGGCTCTTATGTACTTCCGTAGAATAGCAATGAGAGCTGCAACTTGTTGCTCACCCAAATCTGCTGCCACAATGACTGGAAGTGTGTTTCTGCTTCCTAGGAATGCATACTTTAAATGCCTTGTCAGCTCCTTCAATTCTAATGTGGGTGGCTCTTCAATAGATGGCTTAGCTGGTGGAGTGGGTCGATTCTTGAGATCAAGGTCTAGCTTCTTGGGAGCATAGCGATATGTCCCTAATCCCGATAGAGCACAAATAGCTTCTTCACAATTTTCAGCATCCTCAGTCTCTCCATTCATGAGCATAACCGCCAAAGGGTCATCAATAATTTGCTCTTCTTCAAGTAATTCTTTCTTATCATCAAAGAAAACATCAGCCACCGAAAATACAATCGGATCTTTGGGTTGCTTCATTGATTTGCAAACATCAAAGCGAACTACCTCATCATTTATTCGGAATGAAAGCTCATTAGCTCTCAAATCAATGAGCACACTTCCTGTAGCAAGGAAAGGGCGCCCCAAGATTATGGGAACTTCTGAGTCTGCCTCACAATCCAAAATAACAAATTCTGCCGGAAAGATGAATGAAGAAACCTTTACCAATACATCACATAGAATACCAACAGGTCGTTTTACCGACCTATCCGCCATGACAAGCCTCATATTGGTTGGAGTAGGATCACCCAACCCCAACTTCTTGTAGATTGATAATGGCATCAAATTGATGCTGGCTCCTAAGTCACATAATGCTTTGGCAAAATTCAAAGATCCAACGGTGCAAGGAATAGTGAAAGCTCCGGGGTCGGCTTTCTTCTGAACTATTGATCGGGTAGCAATTGCACTACAATGATGCACATCTTCTTTCAACTCATAGCTTGCTGCCCGCTTCTTTGTCAAAAGATCCTTCAGAAATTTTGCATACCCAGGCATTTGTTCAAGTGCCTCCACCAATGGAACATTAATGGTCAGCTACTTTAACATAGTCATGAATTTGCTGAACTTCGTGTCATCCGCCACCTTCTTCAATCTTTGGGGAAAAGGTGGTGGTGGGTATGGAATTGTTCTCTCCACGGCTTTCTTCTCCTCTTGCTTCTGTTTTTCCACTTTTTCAGGTTGCACGTCGCTGGGTGTGACATCCTTGACGTCTTTCGCGGACTTCTCTCCTATTGTGTTGTCATCCAAGTCCGTAGCTTCGTCAACCACTTGCTTGTCTTTTGCTGAAGTTTCTAGCACCTTACCACTTCTGGTAGTGATGGCCATGCATGACCCATCATTCCTTGCGTTTTGCACAGTATCGCTAGGTAGAGTGCCGGCCTTTCTTTGATTGAGTGCTGTTGAAAGTTGGCTCAATTGCTGCTCTATTTGCTTGATTGAATTGGAATGTGAATCAACTAATTGTTTCATGGAGGACAAATCATTAATTACCTCTGTTACTCCCGCGCTTGTTGCTTCCACTCCTTTCAATAATTTAGCCATCATGTCTTCCATACTTCCAGAATTAGATGTGGTGGTGTCACGTCTACCAAGGGGAACGTACAAACCACTCTTTTCATTCTTGTTCTTCCAACTACCTTGGTCCTTGTTTCCAGATTTATCATAATAGTTCCGGCCTTGGTTTCCTTGGGTATTCCCACGGAAACCCCCCTGATTGTTCAAGTAGTTGGCCTCTTCTTCCGAATCAAATTCGTCTCTTCCTTTTGATGCAATAGCTTTCACTTTTTCGGTCTTCCCTGATAATAAATGCTTTGTAAGAAGATCCATTTGTGTTTTCATATGCGCCATATCTTGATCACGTTCTTCTTCTCTTCTTCTTTGGTCTGCAGTCATGCCAATAGATAAAGTGGGGCTTGCTACCTCAGAATCCCTGGTATGCCAAGCTCTACTTTGCTTCGTCATACGATCTAGCATATTGCTTGCTTGACCAAATGTGAAGTCCATAAAAGATCCTCCAGCTGCATTATCCACCACTGGTTTAGTTATTGAATTCAAGGCTCTATATAATATCTCCATTAGGTGAACATTAGTCATATGATGGTTTGGGCATCTCGCTAGCTTTGTCTTGAACCTCTCCCATGTTTCATGAAGAGCTTCAGTGGGAAGATGACGAAAGTTGCTGATTTCATCTCCAATTGTGCTCTTTTGCATGGCGGAAAGAATATTTCTAGGAAAGCGTCTCTCAATTGCCTCCAATTTGTAATAGAATCAGGAGTCAGCCCATTTAACCATAGAGTTGCCTCCCCAGACAGAGACAATGGGAATAGACGTAATCGAATTGCATTCTGACCAACACCAGGATTGTCAAACGACTTGCTTGTAGAAATAAAGTTGATGAGATGCAATTCGGATCATTGCCTGCTAGTCCACCAAATAATCCCTTGAGTTGCAATAACTGAATCATGGTGCTTGTGATGTTGAACTTCGCTCCGGGCGCTAATGGTGGAGGAATAATGGCTCCTGTGGCTCCGGCTCCATCAAGATCATCATCATCATCGTCAAAAGCTGGTTGCATGGGTTGGAGATCATACCAAAACCGAGCTTGACGACCTCTTCTGTTGGCAGGTGTTATGATTTCAGCATCACGCCTTGGGTTTAGTAACTCGTCATCACCTAAATCCTCATCGTTAGGATTTGTTGCTCGCCCAGGGTTATCAATGTTTTGTTGGTGTACTTGGGCGGCGGCAAGAGCAGCTAATCTCGCCTGTTCCTCTTGAGCAGCCATCCTTTCGATTTCTGCTTGTGCTTCCATTCTGCCAATACGTTGTGGTTCAGGATTGATAAGTAATAACGGTTGACCAGAACTTCGAGTTTGGGGCATGCACTAAATAAAAACCTGCAGTAAACAAAAACAAAAACTAAAAGTAAAAGTACGAGAATCTTTGACCAAAGGGTCTAGTAATTATCACGAACTTAATTGACACTCGTATTCCCCGGCAACGGCGCCAATTTTTGATAAAGCTCAATCTACAGCTCTAGTGGGAGTGTAAAGTGGTTGTTAGCAAATATAGAACCCAACTGGGTTGGGTATCGATCCCACAGGGAATAGCTTGGTCAACAAGTAAGCAACGATTACTAGACTTTTAGTGCAAGTCTCGTAAGTCGGGGGGATTGTAATGTGTAACAAAAGTATTAATGTAAAAGCTGAAAATAGCAAAATAAAAAGAAAGAATGTTTAGTATGTTGTAAAACAATGAGAATTGAAGTGTTGGGGTTATGTCCACCTTCTGAGTTATACGTCTCTATTGGCTATGAGTGTGTAGAATTTAGACATGTATGTGCTTATAGAGAATTGTATTCGATGGTAAATCCAGGCGTCTTTCGACCTATTCGAGGATTATTTCACTTTAACTCTTTCGAGCTTAAAGCGTGTCTAACGGTACGAATTCTCCAAGAGGTTAATCCAGTTACGGCACTAACTGTTTAATAGGGGATGGGACCCTACTACCTTGACACTATCTCTTTTCCAAACAAATAACCTTTCTTTCGAACAAGTTAAATGTTATACTGGCGTATTCTTGTGTTTGCAACCACAAAGAATTTAGATTAAGATGAAGAGAATAATGATATAAGCAGCATACGTGTCACGAACTCACAAACTCATAGTAATAGATAGTATCTCATTCGGCTTCCATAACCCCAACAGAGAGGTTTAGTTACCCATGAGTGCGTAGGAAATCACAATTGGCATAGTTGTTATACCACAATAATGATGAATTTCGTGTAGAACAAAAGTGGTAGGCGTTTAGGCGTGAATTCCTTAGCAAAGTAACGTTTCTATTGTTGCGGAAATTAAGAATTGAATAGATGAATAGAAGAAGAAAATAGGATTAAAGGAAGAATTCGGAATTGAGAAGTAGAATGTATATTTGAATGATGATTGTAAAAATCTGAATGCCTTAAAAATCTCTAGCATGATAGGGTATTTATAATACCCATATCCTAATCCTACTAAGCTAATGAAATATCTAACCAAGTACTACTAAGCTAATGAAATACTTAACCCAATTGTACTAGGTTAATGTATCATTATCCAAATCCAAATAACTAATGAAATACTTAACCCAATTGTACTAGGTTAATGTATCATTATCCTAATCCAAATAAGTTACTGCAAGTCCCCAAAGTCTTCAGAAATGTTGTTTTAGCCCGTGACAGATTTTCCATGCATCACTTTTGGTCCTTGGCGTCCAAGATTTGCTCTCCTTCTTTCGTGAAGCTTTCTTTGGCATCAAGTTATCCATAAAATGCTAAATTTTGCATCATTTATACCTGAAACTTTGCTAATCATGTTCGTTAGCTCACTTATAGGAAAAAGGACTAAAAGTGCATGAAATATATAATTTGTCCTCAAAACTAGGTTAAAATATGGGCAAAATATATTGATATAGGCGCGTAATATCGCCTATCATCAACGGTGTTAGGCGGGGTAGGGGTAGGCCGAAGAAGTACTGGGGTGAGGTGATTAGGCGGGACATGGAGCAGTTACAGCTCACCGAGGACTTGACCCTATATAGGAAGATCTGGAGGACACGAATTAGGGCAGAAGGCTAGGGTCAGTTTGGGTCGCTAGTGTAGGGAATTACTTGGTGGGGGTATTATTCTTGTTATGGTACCTTGTTCCATGTTTTATTACGAATCTGTGTGCTTTTCTCTATTTTTATTACTTATGGATGCTATATTTATGTTATGAAATCTTGTTCTGTGCTTTACAATGTATTTGTGCGGTATCTCGTGTCTTGAGCCGGGGGTCTATCGGAAACAGCCTTTCTACCTCTTTAGAGGTAGAGGTATGAACTGCGTTACATCTTACCCCCCCCCACAGACCCCACTAGGTGGGAATACACTGGGTTTGTTGTTGTTGTTGTTGTTGTAAGTTTTTCCCTAATATTAGGAGAATAGTACGTATAGTCTGTCATGCAAAAAGATTTCTACGGATTGTTTTTTTTTTTGGTTCAAAGTTGGTTTAAGAATTTTTAGTATGACCTCACTGGAAAAGGAACTAAATGCGAAAAGTTGAGGAAACCTTTCGTAGGTAAACAGGAAAAAAGTAAGGAAGAGTCTAATTAGAAAAGGAATCTAAATAAAAACCTACATAGATTAAAAAGACACCACAATAGAAGTACCCAATAATGAATTGAGTTTGATCGCTAGCGACTAAAACTTATGCTTCTGCGTATCAAATAACCGTGAACAAATACCTTTAGAAAGTTGGGCACAATTTATTTGATCATTATTTGGTCAGTTTAGAGATCAAGACCTATAATTTTATATATTTTAATTAAAATTTGCTAATTCTTTTGATGGAAGCAATTTTAATTCTATTTTTTCAAGAAACATATTTTTTCTTATGGAAGACCAATTAATATAAGGTATGCATAATCAACAATTGACAATGAATTATTCATTTTTATAATTTTTTGTGTTTCTCTTTCAGTTGAAAATTTTTGATTGAAAAATTACACGTAACAATTATGATGCCACCGAATGAAGTTGCCAAAAATTAAATATTTATCTCTTTTCTTTTTCAACTATTTTTTATGGAAAGTTCTCTTTTAGGTTGTCTCAAGTTTATCGTAATGTCAACCTAGGGATTGGTAGATAATTATGCCTCATGTAAAACGCTAGACAAATGTTACTGGTAAGTAAAAATTTTGTAAAAATTAGTTGAGTACAGATTTATTTAATATGCAACGTTCATTTTACGAATAGGAGTTAAGGAGAATTTCTTAATTAGAGAAGCAATTTTGTTGTTCCAGGATTTTTGTTTTTTTTTTAATTCTAGTCACTATCCATGTTGCACTCACCTATGGTATTGGTCTATACAATAAACCAATTTTGCTAATAAGTTCAATTATAACATAGTCCATTAATGTCATTTGCTTAATGATATCAGTTAGTAAATTTCATTTATGGTGAAATTTATGATTGTGTAGAAGATTCTTTGAGAGTCTTGCGAATTGTGCTTGTGTAATATCCCAAGTTTTTTAGCTTTGAACTTACCAAGAGATAGATAATTGAATTAGCTTTCCAATATCATCAGTCTCGCCTTAATTTGATATCGGAATAAAAAGTTATGACTAAGTTACTAAGGCACTGCCAAAGCTGCCAGTAACGACGCCTCTAACGATGACTCGTTATCAAACTATATGACTCATCACGAAGACTCGTCATCACATTAGTAAGAAACCAAAGAATTCAGTCCCTTGACTATGGATCTTCATGACGACTCATGGTCAGACTAAACGAGTCATCAGTAGGATTCGTTGTCATAACAATGAGTAGCCAAGATTTTAGTCCTCTGATCACGACTCTCGACCACGACTCGTGGTCAGGCCCTTACAATTCGTAGCCTGAGCCATCGCGACTGCCTCCATTAATTTTATGCACGGTGTCAAAAGGGCTTGTTGATCTTTTCCTACTCTTTTAACATCCAACCTACATCGTTTTAGATATCCCAAGGCTGAATATTGGGGGATAACACTATCCTAAGCACTCATTACTCAGAATAACATTCAACACTCAGTTTTAAACAGAGAAAAGGGGTGATTATCTTCTCCAATGGACAAATTAGGGTTCCTCAATTTCAAGCTCAAATTCAAAAGAGTCTTCCAAGGCTTTCATATTTAGGTATGTGTGATTTCATTAAGGGTTTCCTTCCACCCATTGAGTCTCAAAGACTTCTCAAATTCTCAGGTTAAATTCGCCCTTTAAGTTTAGGGTTCCATGGCAAGTATAAGTTTTCTTAATTTTCTTTAGTTTATACCTGTAACAAAACCATGAGTACATGTCTTAGTTTATTCCTATAACTAAACCATGAGTACATGTTTTCTCGTAAGTTTGATCATCTTCCCATACTCAGAATCACAAAATCCCTTTTGCATGGCAAAATTGTTGATTTTGGGCTTAAATTATGAAATTTCTCATCATGATCAGATTTTGATATTGTCTTGTGTAGTTGTATTCTTCAGAGCTGGTGGGTTATGAACACCCGATACCTAGCTTGGAATTCATGCATACATCAGTTTACATGTTCTTGCGTACTTCAGATTATGCATTTATTGTATTTTTTTAGAATATTATTACATTAAGCATTCCAATTTTCAATGCCATTCATCTGGTAGTAGTACTTAGCACCGAGCGAACGCAGGGATGAAGGCTTACCCATCAGTTAGGAGTGAGACCTTTAGTAGAAGTTCCTATGTTCTAGAACTACAACGCCACCTTAGGTTGTGATAGGTCACTATCAGATTAGGACTGACACTCAAGTATTTTTAAACAATAGTTTAGTGGATCCACGTCAGCTAGTGTTCGTACCCTTAGCAGGGTACTGAACAACCTTTCAATTGGGGTTACAGGTTAGACCCTAATTAGCTCAGAATGGGTATATCAGTTATTGTTATCTCCCACGGTTAAGGCCGACAGTTCATCACAGAGTCGATGGTTCGTCGCTTGGACTGTCGCGGGATATCCAGAGTCACTGTCTTCTATTTTGGGCGACGGTTCAAGATGACGGTTTGTCACGAGGATAACGATCCGTTGACTGAACCGTCGATGATTATTTTTCCTTTGCTTTTCCCAGTTTAATCCAATTCATCCTTTATATAATTTTTATCCTGAAATCACTAAAGTACAATGTTAAATACAACAGTAGTTACTTGAAAACACACAATTATCCTAAGAAAAAGGCCTAAAATGTTCCGTTAAAAGCCGGAACATCAACACCCTCAACTTAAGGCAGTTTTTTGTCCTTAAGCAACTTAACACCACGATACATATATGACTAATGTCTTGATGGGCATTTCACAATAATATCAACACGATCATACAATCATTCCACTACCCATTTGGTTATGCTATCTCAACACATATGGATCTATTACTGACATTAACTACTAATCAGCATATTCACAGCTACAGATACGACACCTCATAGAAATAAGTAGAACGGATATAACTCAACATTCCCTCACAATCAAAGAAGTCCACCTCACATTATACAGTTAAATCGTGGACAAAACTAAGCTTCTCACTCACAGAAAAGAAGTTACAAAACACAGTGTACACTTATAAGCTTGCCCTTATCATCTAATATTCTCTCATGATTGACTTGCCAAGATCAAGAAGGGCTTGCTAAGAGTTGTAATGATGTTTTAGGCTTTGTGAGGGTTATTCATTTGGATAAGTAACTTAAAGTACAAAACTTCACTCTCCTTACCCTTTTTGGAAGCTACTCACCAGAATTAAAGGTCTTTTCATTCATTTGCATTCAATATTATCCATTTGTGCCCTTATCGCAACCCAGATTTTGTGTTTTTTTTTAAGACAGCATCAGCCACCCTCAACTTATGCTCATGCAGAGAGTTGAGATACACAATATCTATTTAGACAGCTAACTAGACCAGATGCTACCTCTCAAATCAATTTTAACTCAACCTCCTAGGCTACTAACAATCCAACAGAAGCATGCCTAAGTTAAAGTGCACAATGTCCACAATTGGACCAATCAAACTCATTTGGACAGGAAAAAAAACTAACATGGCTCAACAGGGTTGACAAAGGAAACACAATGTTTTTGGTGGGTCATTCATTTGGCTAAGTGGACGAACAAAACAAGGAGGCCTACTATCCTTTCTTATTGGGTCAAAATACACGACAACATCTAATAAACCGGGCAAGTTCTAGGTGTAACACTTATGCCAGAACTACACGAATACTCACCCACACAGGCACTGAGCTAATTTCTATCCTACTAATTCTTGGGATCCAGATCACATAGTTATGCTTTGCTTCACTACTAACTTCTAATGCCAGTATTAGAATCATACATGGTTGTACAGTACTTTACCACTTGGTAAGAGGAAATAATTATACAAAAATTGAAAAACAAAACTTTTCCACAATCAATTGTCATTCATATATACAACAAGGTGCTAACAGAAATGGCATTTTTATATCACACAATAACATTAATAACTGAACAGAACATACGAAAGGAAATATGCAAACCTACAATTAATGAAAATACAGAAAAATCATGGTACAAGTACGTACGCCACCCCCCATAAATACAAATATGCATTGTCCTCAAAGCATCAAATAAAAGTACAAAGGAGTATGGTATACTTGTTTTGCCTCTCATTCATCTGAGGCGTCGGTGAAGTGTGGCGAGGCTCCAGCGTCCTCACCAGGTGCAATGTTGACCCCCATGGTGGTGGGAGTACTCATAATCTCTCCCTCCAGAATTGAAGGTACCACATCTCTAGCTAGATCTACAGGTTGCCTCCTAGTTGGGGCTGAACTGGTAGACATTCCAGCTGTTTTATCCTATGTTTTTTTCCTTCTTCTCTCCTCATCTCTCCTTGATCTCTTTCTTGCTTTAGTCATATTATGTTGCTTTTTTTCCTTCGGTGTCATAGCTTTGAAACTCTTTCTTTTAGCGGCTTTCCTTGCAGTTTTCTTAGTTTTTCATCTATTTCAACTGCTTTCTTACCTTTTTCCTAGATTGGTCTCCCCATTAAGTCCACAAGACCTTTGTCTTCATCATATTTGATCTGGACTGGATCAAATATAGATTGTTTTTGTTGTTGATTCATCTTATCTACATCAACCCTGATTTATCTGACCTCCTCAATTAATTTTGCAAAATCTGGAATGGACATAGCATCCAGCTTCTTGTTGATTATCTCCTCCATGTTTTTCATTCTTAGTTGTATGTTCCTGAAAGGCCTCACTGCTTTCTCTATAAATCTTTTAATGAAAGGTTTAAAATTTTCCCCTCATATAGCCAACTGTTTTTCAGACCTTTTTTGTGCTTGGACTATCTTTGCAAAATTCTCTTGGTTCAGTCTATACTCAGAATAATAGGGTGGAACTGATGCATAATCTATGGTCCCACCCATAGGAATCAAAGATAAACCTACAGATGTGGTCGGACGCATGTACGTAGCAAGAGGTAGTGGCATACCTAAAGAAAATTATATTGACTCAGGGATTGGCGCCGACTAAGTTTGTTAAGCTTAAGTTCTTTTGACTCACATGTCGAACTTCGATTCATCCCTACTCTTTTCAATATTCTGCTTGTGTATGGCCTAGATCATATTATCTATTCTACTGATCAAAGGCACCTTCGCCTGCTTGTATAATTCTGTGATAAGACATGGAAATGGAAGTGCAGTCTGAGTCTTTTGAGTGCGGTAAAACAACTCATCAGAAATGATGTGGCCAAAATCCATTGTCAACCCCTCAATCAAAGCAGCAACAATTACAGCTCTAGTGAGTTCTCGGTGGTCATCCCCTCCTGTTGGCATCAACCTCAACCTCATAATTTCCCACCAAAACTTAGCCCTACAGCTTAGGGATGACTTGGATATCTTTTCGCGGAGATTATGCAGCCATGCAGATTCTCCTCTATCTGTCAATATTCAGGCTAACCACGGCATTTTTTGAGTTCACGTGAATAATCAATGCTCCAAGTCTGGTATTACACCCGGTATATGATATTCAGCCCCCAACAAGAATCTATTAAACGTACGCTCCGAGATGTCTATGCTAACTCCACGAACAAGAACTGTGTCTAGATTGTTCATATCAGCAGCTGACTTTCCTGGGGGATAATTCTTCTCTAGTAATGCCAAGTAATTGGCAAAAAACTCACGTACCAAGTTTTTTTGGTAGGATCCAAGTGGTACGCTCATCCATGCCAACTTATATTCATTGAATTGGCATTCAAGTTCTGGGTACTCGGGCAAGTTTGTTGTCACAATCTGATGTTCTTAAAAAATGGACCTCTTTATGGCTACCCTATCTGTTGGTGCCAACCCTTTGTAGAAATGCTTTCGAGCACCCTCAACCTGCCATCTTATAGCTTCTCGCACTTATGGATCCTTGCGTTGAACTAAACCTGGGTCCCCTTATTCTGGACTCTCCTCTTGGACAGAGTTAGATACTTCAACCCCTTCCTCAACCGAACTTGAACTTGAGTTGCTGCTGCTACTGCTTTCACCCTCTTCTTCAGATTGGGAGGATAAGGAAATGACTTTATGATTATGTCAGTTTTTTAGTGTCGGGGCATCTGCATCTTGTGCTAACCCTTGTCTGTCCCCTTGGCCTCTACCTCTACCTCTGGTGGTTGGTAATTTGTTTGCCATGATACCTGCTAGCAACAGGTTATCAATTCGCAAACTTAAACTAAAAAATAGGAGAAGTTATTAGCCAGCGATGGCTAGGGTGATGGTCTATCGATCCTGCGATGGTCCATCGACGCAAACCGTCAGGGTCATTCTAGAAACATTGACTTTGAGGAAGTGGTGAAGGTTTGAGGCGATGGGTCGTTAGGTATTCAACGGTCCATCGCTCTGACCGTTACCTGTTATTTTCTCTTTCAGGCTTCGTTTCGGCATTTTATCAAATGTCTTGCATACTTTTATTTTAAGCACGATTATTCATGGCTTTTTCACCAATAATACACTACTCATTTTGTTTTTTCTTGATCCATGGGCTATTCAGACTTCACTCAGGATAGAGTTTGTCACAGTTCAGACCCACACAGAAGAACTCAAGATCAGAGAGAAATATTTTAATATTGCAAACTTCACATGCTTTATTTATTCTTGGGGTTGAATAACATAGAAACTAATGCAGAGAACATACCTTAGTGTTGCAGTACTTGATTATTCTCCTAACTTATACTCTAAACACTGGGCAGAATATAACTCCTTACTTTTATGAATAACTCGTGCTGCTTGTAATTGAAAGAACAAAGAGAATATACACTTTAAATAGATGGAGAAGAGGGAAGTGAAAAGTCTTCAGAGAGAATGAAAGGGTTCAGGTGCGCTGAATAGTTTGGTAGTTACTCAACCGCTTCAAATTATCTATATTTAAAAATCATTTGGGTCGGATAAGAATAAAACATTTGGCTATTTAAAACGATCCGACCTGAATTGACCCGACCCGAGCCACTGAAATAGGGTTATGTGCGACGGTTAGCACGATGATTCGTTGCATAAGTGACGATCCATCGGGCGACCCGTCAATCCATTCCAGAGAGCTTACCTTGGGGAGTATTTTCAATGGTTTAAACGATGGTCCTTCGCACATGTGATGTCCATCGATCAACCCGTCGCTATTCTTCTAGTATATTGGTTTCTGGACTTTGTTATGACGGTTACTACAATGGTCTGTCGAGTCACCAACGGTCCATTGGGTTGCCCATCGGTTATCCCAAACTTTCTCAACTTATATTTTACTACACTGTCAGACCTGCACACTTACACAAACCCTTCAGCTTGTACAAAATAACAAAACAATCACCTAAAATAACTTTAACTAGTTCTTTACAACAATATATTGTGGGTTGCCTCCCACTAGCGCCTGATCTATTATTGTGGCACGACTTAGTTATCTCGATTACTCAGACGTCATCGAGATAGATAGTATCAATACTCTTTATCGGGTCTATTGGACCGATATACAGTTTCACACGTTGCCCATTTACCTTGAAAACACTTCCATCTTTATTTTCAAGTTCCACTACTCTAGATAAGTAGACTTGCCTTACTTTAAATGGGTCGGACCATTTGGATTTAAGCTTACCTCGAAACAGTTTGAGTCTGGAGTTGAATAGAAGTACCAAGCCACCTCTCTGGAAGTCTCGCTTTTCAATCCTATAGTTATGGTACTTCTTTATTCTTTTCATGTATAGATTAGCCCAATCATAAGCTCCAAGACGAAACTCATCATCTCATTTAGCTGCCCCAATCTCATATTCGCTGCCTCATTCCAATTCAAGTTAAGCCACTTCAGTGCCCACAATGCTTTATGCTCTAGCTCAATCAGCAAATGGCATGCCTTTCCGTAAACAAATAGTTATGGTGACATGCCAATAGGTGTCTTGAAAGCCATTCGATATGCCCATAAGGCATCGTCCAGCTTCCTAGACCAATCCTTTCTTCTAGCATTTACTGTCTTGGCTAAGATAACTTTGATTTCCTAATTAGAAATTTCTACCTTTCCACTATTTTGCGGGTGGTATGGTCTAGCCACTTTATGCTGCTTAACTCCATATTTTGCCAAAGTAGCTCTTAATATTTTGTTGCAAAAGTGTGATCCTCCATCGCTGATAATGGCACATGGTATCCAAAAGAGAGAGAAGATATATTTCGTCAAGAATGCAACAACTCTCTTCCCTTCATTATCTACTAGAGCCACTGCCTCAACCTATTTTGACACGTAGTCAATGGCCACTAATATGTACTTTATCCCAAATGAGCTCACGAAGGTCCCCATGAAATCAATAACCCAAACATCAAATAATTCTACCTCCAGTATTTTAGATATTGGCATCTCATGGTGCTTTGATATGGACCCTTGCCTTTGACATTAGTCACACCTCTTTATTAACTCGTAGGTATTTTTGAACAAAAAGGGTCAGTAGTAGCCACTCTGAACCACTTCTCTTACAGTTCGATCACCAGCATAGTGACCCCTAACTGGGGAAGCATGACTTGATTCTAGTATACTCAACATATCTACTTCTGGGATGCACCATCTAATAATACCATCTGCACATCACCAAAATAGATACGTCTCATCCCAGAAGTAGTAGATCACATCATCGAGAAACTTTTTCCTTTGATAAAAGGAAAGATTCTCTGGAATCACCTCGCTCACCACATAATTTGCAAAATCAGTTACCAAGGTATTTTCTCCATAATAGCAGCTAAGATTTCCTTATCTGGAAATGCATCATTGATCTCAAATTCATCTCTAACTTCTTGCTCACCTTCCATCCTGGACAGATGATCCACAACTTGGTTTTTACAACCCTTTCTAACTTTGACTTCAAAGTCAAATTCTTGAAGTATTAGTACCCATCTGATTAACCTTGGTTTTACATACTTTTTTGCCATCAAATATCTCAAGGATGAATGGTCAGTTTGGAACACCACCTTGGTTCCTAACAAATACGCCCAGAACTTTGTAAAGGCAAAGATAATTGCAAGAAGTTCATGTTCTGTGATGGTGTAGTTATTTTGAGCTCCATTCAGTGCTTTGTTGGCATAACATATTGGATGAAACAATTTGTCTTTCTTTTGTCCCAGCACAGACACATTATCTCAAATGGTTTTGACCAATCCGGTGCAATAATAATAGGAGTATCAACCAGCTTTCCTTTAAGGTATTCAAATACCTTTAAGCACTTATCATCAAGAGAGAATTTAACTTCCTTCTCCAAAAGTTTGCAAAGGGGATTTGAAATCTTTGAGAAGTCCTTTATAAACCTTCTATAGTAGCCAGCGTGACCAAGAAAACTTCACACTCCCTTGATTGAAATAGGAGGTGGAAGATTCTCTATAACATCAATTTTAGCTCGATCAACTTCAATCTCTTTTGCAAAAATTTTGTGTCCGAGAACATGCCCTCCTTCACCATAAAATGGAATTTCTCCCAATTAAGTACAAGATTGAAATCCTCACACCGCTGTAAGGCCCTACTCAGATTTACCAAGTAGAGCTTAAAAGAATCACCGATAATCAGGAAATTATCCATAAACACCTCTAAGGTTTCTTCAACCATATCAGAGAATATCGACACATGTACCGCTGAAAAGTGGCAGGTGTATTACACAACCCAAAAGTCATCCTCTTGAAAGAAAATGTGCCATATGGTCATGTGAATGTCTTCTTCTCCTGATCTTCAGGAGCAATAGAAATCTGGTTGTAACCAAAATACCAATCTAAGAAATAGTATCAACCTCTTCCCGCTAGCCGATCAAGCATATGATCCATGAAAGGCATTAGGAAGTGGTCCTTTAAGGTCCATGAGTTTAGTTTGTGATAGTCCATTCAAACCCTCTACCCAGTCACAGGACTGAGAGGAATCAACTCATTCTTTTTATTTGCAACAACAGCCATGCCCCCTTTCTTGGGCACGCTGATATGTGACCCTATGCTAACATATTTGAGGCTTTTAACTTTAAATAATTGCAAGGTCTTGAGCAAATTTAGTTGTTTTTGATTAGTTTTACTTTGATTTTATAGTAAAGGTTGAGATGAAGGGAAACCAATAATAATGGAAGCAAAAAGGCTAAAACCTAAAGTAATTAAAAGACAAGTGCAGCTAACGTCATTCATGACAGGTCGTCAGCCTGTTATTAGGATATCAAGGACATTGTCAGCCTTAAATACAGAATAAGTTCCATCTGGTAGAATTAATGACATTTTTTTATAGGGCGTCATAATGGTGATAAGTCGTCAGGAATGCCGTCAGACTTAGGCAGGACATAAGAATTTGAGCAAAAGTGTGACGATATTTCTGATAAGTTGTCACAGTCCTGATAAGCCATCAGACATTGCCGTCAACCTAAGATAGGACTAGTGCAGATTTGAAGAAGACCTAATGACATTCTTTATAAGTCATCAGGATCCTGATAAGGCATCACCAAGAGTCGTTGTCTATTCCAAGAAAAAGTTGTAACCTTGATTTTGTTTCCTTATTTAGGGTGAGCTATTTAAAGCTTTATTTTAGGGTTTTCTAGGGAGAATTCTGGAGAGAGTCAACATATTGAATTTTGAAATAGTATATTTTGATATTTTTCTCTCTCTACTTGTGGCTTAAAAAAACAAAATACTTTGAAGAGATTATTATCAGTATTTTGGGATTTCCTTTGTGATCTAATTTGCGATTCACTAGTTATTATTCATCTATTTAATTTTATCTTTTAAATCATGAATTCAATTATGTGTTTAGTTCATTTCATCATGAGTGGCTAAATTTCATTAACCTGAGTTTTGAGATCTAGGGTTAGGTCTTGATAAGGTGCTAAGTGTTCAAAATTCGAAAGGTGGTACGATTTCTTGATAATTCTAAAGCTTTAATTAACGTCTATTGGTTGCAAACAGGAGACACAACTACTTTGATTTACTTGAGAAAGAAATCAAATATAGTAGGAAGTGAATTATCAATAGGGACTCGAAAATACTTCGTTTAATAATCAGCGTTGTAACAAGGTTGGTTAACCTGAGGTAAAATTTGGGCAGTGAAATAAAATTTCCTAAGTTCGAGAGGATTAGGAAATTAAACTCTTAAGTAGGTTGAGAGATATTTAAGCATAACGTTGATAAAGATAGCTTGGTGTCCTACCCACTGTGAGAATCTTGAACCACTTTGAGCATCTGTCATATATTGGAAGTCCTAGTGAACATAATTCTGGTTATTTCATAAACTCTTGATTACAAATACTAAAATTAAAGTGACAAACAAATACTTATTAAACCTAAACCCCCCATTTCAGGAGACATAAACTATCAGTGGATTAAATTGCAAACAACTTGAGTTCACACCATATTCCCTGTGGGATTCGACACCAACCTAGTTGGGTTTTATATTGACAACGATCGCTTACACTCTCGTTGAGAGGTGTAGTTTGAGCGTTATGAAAAATGGCACCTTTGCCAGGGAATACAGTTGTAAACTGAAAGTTTGTGTGTGATAATTGACTATTAGGTAAGTTTCCTAGATTTAAGTTTATTTGTTCTTTTTGTTTAATTGTAGGATTTTAATAGTGTATGTTACGAACCAGAAGTTTTGGAGAAACATTATTATCTCTCAATTCAAAACGGCAATAAATTAGAAGAATGGCAGAACAGCAAGAGGCTGACAGACTGATAGTCGTAGCTAGAGCTCAGGTGAATGTGCAAAATGTCGGGTAATAGGCACGACATCTAAACCCTGAGGATGAAGATTTAGGGGATAAGGAGTTATTGAAACCTGGTAACCTAAGGCGTGCAGATCAGATAGTTGCACAAGTGCCATATAATTTTAACCAGAACCATTCATTCTAAAGAAGATAAGAGTACCAGCCGATCCAGTATGATCTAAATGATGATGATGATGATGGCATGGAAGGGGCGGGAGCAACAGGTGCAATCATTCCTCCACCGTTGGTAACTGAAGCCAAGTTCAACATTACAAGTACTATGATCCAACTCCTTAACCTGTAGGGGTTGTTTGGTGGCCTTCCTGGGGATGATCCAAACCTGCATCTGGTGAATTTTGTCACCATTTGCAAATCTTTTGATAACACAAGAGTGGGCCAAAATGCTATCCGGTTGAGGTTGTTCCTATTGTATCTGTCTGGGGAGGCAATATTGTGGTTGAATGAGCTAACGCCTGATTCCATTACCCACTGGAGGCAATTAAAAGAAGCATTCTTAGAATGATTTTTTCCACCCTCCAGAAGGGTATAGTTGAGGGACGAGATCAGCAACTTTAGATTGCTCCCTACAGAAGCTTTGCATAAGACTTGGAAAAGATTTAAAAAGAAGCTGACACAATGTCCAAACCACAATATGATGTACCTACACTTGATGGAGATTTTGTATAGGGCCCTCAAATATGTTACAAAGCCAATTATAGATAATGTTGTCAGTGGTTCATGTGTTGATCTGTCATTTC
Organism: Capsicum baccatum var. pendulum; assembly: GCA_030864225.1. NCBI lineage: Eukaryota > Viridiplantae > Streptophyta > Magnoliopsida > Solanales > Solanaceae > Capsicum > Capsicum baccatum. The sequence goes on from CM061557.1 coordinate 131,969,944, forward strand.
AAGATACCTCAGACATGCTAAATAGGATGATCAAACAGGGTCGGGCTTGGCATACCAGGGAGTTTATGGTAGCAAGCCCCACTATTTTTGTTGGTATGTCTGCTGAACAATACAGGAGAGATGAGGAGCTGGATCAAAACATGGCCCATCTAAAGACTCAGATGGAATTTCTCACCAAGCACTTATCATCAAGCAAGACTGAGAAAGTGAAGGTTGTAATATCTCCAAACTGAGTTGATGTGGATCCTGAAGAAGAGGCAAATTATGTTAATAATCAAGAGGTTTTTGAGGCAATAGCCAAGAGAATCAAGGTCGGAACATTTATGACAATCCTGGTTACAAATACAGGGAGCAAGGAAATTAAAGAAGCAATAATGACAGGAGTGGTTTATATGTTCCTCTTGGAAATTGGGACACTGCTGCAACTAGCTCTGGAAAGATGTCCATGGAGGACATGATGGAGATATTGTTAAAGAAAGTTGAGGCTACCAACTCTGGTATAACCACCATGAAGATCGATCTGACATCCATCAGTCAGTTGGTGCACTCATACTCTACTACAATCAAATAGTTGGAGCAGAGCAGCGGATGAGACAACTTTCTTCTACATTCAACTAGAGAAAAAGCATAATGTTACCAAGCAATATGGTTCAGAATCCGTGAAATCAAGGCTCGTGTATGGCGATTACTAATAGGAGTGGTAATATCTTACTTAGCCCTTTTGTGGGCAAATTTGTAGATGGTGAGGTAGGTGTTGATGAATCCGAAAAAACCAATCCAGTGGAGTCTGCAAAGCTAGATAGTTCTGTTGATGCTTTGGAGAAGGAAAAATAGAAGAAAGAGGAAGTGGTGTTGAAAACTATCCCAAGACCACCACCTCCCTTTTCGCAACGACTAAAGAAGAAGGCTAATTGTGCGAAATTCAGCAAATTCATGGCAATGCTCAAGCAATTGACAATAAATGTACCTTTGGTTGAGGAACTTAAGCAAATGTCAGGATATGAGAAGTTCATGAATGACCTTGTGACCAATATATGGAAGGTTAGCCATGAGCCGAAGGACAATCTTCTCTATTATGGCACTATCTCTACAAGGTCTTTAGTGAAGAAAAAGGCAGATCCGAAAGCGTTTACCATTTCGTGTACTATTGGTTCCCTAAAATTAACAAAAGCACTATGCGATCTGGGATCTAGTATTTACCTAATTCCACTTGTTGTGTACAAGAAATTAGGTTTTGGGGAATCCTACCCCCAATAAATATGCGGTTGGTGATGGCAGATAGGTCTGTGAAGTGTCCTATGGGCATATTACACGATGTTTTGATGAAGATAGCCGATTTTAGTCTGCCTGCTGATTTTGTAGTCCTAGATTATGAGGTGGATTATAAAGTGCCCATCATCTTGGGTAGGCCATTACTTGCAACTGGGAGAGTACTAGTAGACATGGAGTTGAACGAGCTAAAGTTTAGGTTCAATGACAAAGTAGCATGCTTCAAAATATATTTTATAATGATGGTAAAGGGGTATCAATAGGTTGTTTTGGCAAAGTCTGAGTAGTTAAGATAACCAAGTCGTGCCGCGACAGTAAATCAGGCGCTATTGGGAGGCAACCCAACATTTTTATATTCCAATAAATTATTTATTTTTGTAGTTAGGATTTAGTTTACAGAAGGTGGAATCTATTTATTCAGCCAAGTGCCATGATGACATTTTTTATGGGTTGTCCCGATTGTGATAAGCTATCTGATTTATCATTAGAAACCTCAACTCTGAAGAAGGGTCTAGAAAGGCTGATGACATTTGTGATAAGCTATCACAATCATGACAGCTTATCAAAAATGTCATCACAAAAACCCTTAAAATTTGCTGAAAGTCTGAGCCTAAGTGAAAGGATCCGATCAGGCCCAAAACATGGCCTTTCCACCTTTCCTCTTATTTTTATTTCCTTTTAAGTTATTTTTCTTCAATATTTAGAGTATTTTATTTCCTTCTTTAAAATTCTTCTCAAGTAAAAAAAGAGAAACATCTTCCTTATGAGAGTGGATTTGAGGCTAAAGCCAAAAACAAGGTGTTCTCTCCCTTCCATCTTCATCTGCTCTACCCTACTCAAGAAGCTAAGTCGCCTATCAGGTATCTTCAAAGTTTAGTTCTTCTGTTTTTATGGGTTAAGTGGTAATCTTGTAAGAAAATTAGGTGTACAAAGAGAATGAGTAAAGTTGGTGTTGCCATTGTTGTTAAAAATCGAAACTTAGGGTTTACAACGATGTATGAATTGCAAAATCCTAAAACCCTAGTTCAAGAATTGAAAACTCCATGTGATCCTAAGTGGGATTTGGTTTGAAAATCAAAAGATAAAAAAAATCCTATTTTGTTTTAGGCTGACAACATAGCTGATAAGCTATCACAGTCGTGATAGCTTATCAAGAAATGTCATCACACCTAGTACCTAAAACATGAATTAGACCCTCTTGAGGAATGTGGAGTTATGTTGATTGGTTTTTGGGAGTTATATAATCATGGGTACTAACTACGTGTTTTCTACTGCTACAGGAACCTTATAATGGCACCCAAAGAAAAGAACCCCACACTTACAAAGAAGGAACAACAGAAAAGTATACGCCGGAGACTCATCGATAAAGAATCTAATTATGAAGAGGAAGAACCTTTGCTCAGGAAGCAAAAGAAGAAGCAAATCCCTAACAAGCCTCTACCACCCCTACCAGTTGAGGAGGAGGATAGTGAGGACACTGAAACAACATCTTCTGAGAAGGAGGCATCAGAATATTTTGAACATGAGCAGCATGAGTCTGAACATGCTGAATCTGAGAAAGAAGCACATAAAGGGTCTAAGGAGCCTGAGTCTGAGGGAACAGCATCTGAATCCTCTTCTACTGAACAACAAGATTATGAGGAGTCTCCAATTCGGGGAACACTTATCAAATGTAAGAACCCCAAAGTTCGAGACAATGCTAGATGGGAAATTCCTAAGGCAGAGGGCATCTTCACTGTTGGGCTCCACAGAACTGATAAAAGAAGAACTAAAAGGCTGATTCAGGAAGAAAATATGATTATCACAAAATGTTTGAGTAGGTATCCTTAAGCGGAACAAAAGTTCCAAGAGTACGGCTTGGGATGGACTGCAAAAGGAGGAAGCTTATTTTACCCTGCACTGGTTCAAGTGTTTTATGTGAACTACCAAGCTCAGTTGGAAAACATGTGTAGGTCAGGAGGAAGAGTTACAGACCATCCCCTATTGGATAGAGTTTACGTAAGGGACGTAAAGGTTAATATCTCAATCAGAACTATCAACAGGTTCTTGAATATCCCCAAATTTACTCCTCAGGCTACTTCACCATCAGTTTATGCTCAGATTAAGAATCGGGCAAAAAAACATCTATAGTTGTCCAACATCATAGCTGAAGGAGAACCAGAATTGTGACCAACCCAAATGAGAGAATCTATAAGTCCTTTTTGACTCAAGAGGCAAAGTTTTGGTAAGGTATAGTGCGTATCTAGCTGATGCCCACTGATGGAGACAACATTCTAGGTGACGACCGAGCTATCCTAGTAACAAGCCTGGTGCAAAAGCTCCTCCTAAATTTTAGGGAAATCATTGTTGATGAGATGAAAATTAGAATGTCAAGACCCGATACTGCTTATCCTTTCACTTGTCTTATCACAGAGTTGTGTCGGGCTGCTAATGTACCAAAGATTACAGGGGTTGATGATGAAATTCCTGCACAAAAGACTAACAACCCCATACGGTATGATGAAAATCAGCCAGGACTGAGACTTGATAGAGGTGCAGAGGTAGCAGCAGACCCTCCAGTTATAGATGTTGGTTAAGCACCTAATATAAAAATACAAGATTTTAAGACTGCGCCACCAACTTTTTCAGCACAGGCAGGTTTAGTGCCTGAGAATGAACGTAACTCCTCAACTCCTACAGTATCAGCAAGATTTGTATTTCATCTGATCGATATCAGAAAAGTGGCCAAACAAGCCAAATGATGTGAGGCACAGCTACATGCCTTTACCAAATAGTTTGCCACTACAGTAGACAAAAGAATCTAGGTTTCCCTTGAGCCTTTTGTGACTTTGCCTGGATGGGTTGCAAATTTGGAGAATCACTTTGATGCACAGGTAAAAGAAATATTAGGGGTAGATCTTGCTAAATTTAGCACAACCTTAAACAAGGTAAAGGCAGATGTTAGGGTATTGCAGCAGCACTAATTTATGGTGCCGACAGATTCGGCTGTGGCAGAATCTGAGAAAGAAATTCCAATGCTTGACCTCATTGGAGATTCACCAAAGAAGAATGAGAAGGGGGAAAAGAAGGGAAAAGATAAGAGAGAAAATCCTGACAGTGAGAAAGAAATAAGAGTGAAAAAAAAAAGGAAAAAAGAAGGCCAAAAACAAGGAATTAAAGAAAGCAAGAATGGAGTCCCTAGCGGACAATAAGAAATGGGAGGAGGCTTTAAGAGCCAGGACTGTCGGTGCCTCATCTAGCAGACCCCTACCCACTTTAAGGATAGACGCTCTCGATAGAGAAAAGGTAGCAGATGATGCGGCAGCAGGGTTAGGAACCCATGACCCCCGAGCTTGAGTCACTCTAGGTATGCCCTAAACCCTGGGTTTATTTTATTTTCAATTTTAAGTTGAGGGTGTAGGGAAAAGGTTGTTGTACTAATTTTTCGTAGATAATTAGGATTAATGCAAGTACTTAAGGTAGTTAGCTTATTTTATGAATTTTGAGCACCGCTCCATTGATCTGAGTTTATAACTATGTGAATTGCATTCATTTGTGACCGTAGTGCATCTTTTTGTGGCATTAATCTAGAAACTTGACGATTTTTGTTGAACAAATTGCATGAATCAGAAAGTAGTGATATGTGATATACTTGTGTGCCATGTGTATGTGAGGTTTTACTCAGTTCCTAGTGTGTGCCAAATCTAGAACTTTCCCTATTAGTTCTACGTAGGTTGTAGGATAGGGGTTAAAAAGGGATCATAGACCATTTTTTATTGTAGCCCACTTACAGACTAAATGGTCTTCCCAATGTGAATAATATCCCTTGATCCTTGAGTTGAGCCTATAGTCCTATTTTTTTCTATGACACCTCTCACCTTTCTGTTTACTGTGCACTTTGACGTAGGTAAACAGCCTAAGTTGAGGGTGGCTATCATAAGGGTACGTGATGCAAAGTGAGTATGAAAAGAGGTAGAATAATAGAAATGAATAGAAAGTTGGGTGCAGTAAAAAAGGAATAAGAAAAGAGAAAGTTGTGTAAAAGATGATTGAAAAGACCGCATCCATCTTGATCATGTATGATCAATAAAAGAGAGGAAGAAAAGAAGGTTGAGAAGTGAAACCCAAAGAGTTTAGTGTAGTGTCAAGGAGGCATAGTCACTCTAAAATATCCATGAATATCATACCAACCCCTAGCCTACAGTACAAGTCTAAGAAAAGCCCTATAGTGATCCTAACTGACCTGTCTGAAGACTTGGGTACTGAATATAAGGGAAGGCCTATGGCATTTGACATGCAGTGTTTAGAACTTCATTCTGATAGTGAGCCTTGTGATTATCCCTATGTTTATGTATGTGAATTCTGATATGAGTAAAAAAGGGATTTCTTTGTTGTGAGGGCACACTGAGTATGTTCTAGTCATTGACTTGTTCAGATAGTGTGATCCTGGTATGGCATGGTTGTTATTGCTGAATTTTTGACATATCTTGATTCTTGTGAGTTGCATGGTTGTTCTTCAAAACCTCCACAGTGAGCTTTAAATTGACTAACCTTGGAGATGGTAAATTTATTCTGAGCTTAAATGAATAATTGACTACCAAATTGTACTTTGTATTCTCTTAGTTATGTTTTGGTTGCTTGAGGACAAGCAATTATTTTAAGTTAAAGGTGTTGATGTGTGAGCCTACGCTAACACATTTGAGGCTTTTAACTTTAAATAATCGCAAGGTCTTAAGCAACTTTAGTTGTTTTTGATTAGTTTTACTTCAATTTTGCAGTAAAGGTTGAGATGAAGGGAAACCAAAAATAATAGAAGCAAAAAGGCTAAAATCTAAAGCAATTAAAAGGAAAGTGCAGCTGACGACATTCATGATAGGTCGTCAGCCCGGTGATAGGCTATCAAGGCCATCGTTAGCCTTAAACAGGAAATGAGTTACAGCTGGTAGAATCAATGATATTTTGTAATAGGCCATCATTATGGTGATAAGTCATCAGGAATACCGTCAGACTTAGGCAGGACATGAGAATTGGAGCAAAAGTGTGATGATATTTCTAATAAGTTGTCACAGTCCTGATAAGCCGTCAGAAGTTGTCGTCAACCTAAGATAGGACTAGTGTAGATTTGGAGAAGACCTGACGACATTCTTGATAAGTCGTCAGGATCCTGATAAGGCATCACCAATAGTCGTCGTCTATTCTGAGAAAAAGCTGTAACGTTAATTTTGTTTCCTTATTTAGGGTGAACTATTTAAAGCCTTGTTTTAGGGTTTTCTATGGAGAATTCCGGAGAGAGTCGACACATTATGTTTTGAGATAGCATATTTTGATATTTTTCTCTCTCTACTTTTGTCTTAAAAAAAGCAAATACTTTGAAGATATTATTATCAGTATTTTGGGATTTTCTTTGTGATCTAATCTGCGATTTAGTAGTTATTATTCATCTCTTAAGTTTATCTTTTAAATCATGAATTCAATTATGTGTTTTATTCATTTCATCATGAGTGGCTAAATTCCATTAACCTGAGTTCTGGGATCTAGGGTTAGGTCTTGATAAGGTGCTAAGTGTTCAAAATTTGAAAGGTGGTAGGATTTCTTGATAATTCTGAAGCTTTAATTAGCGTCTGTTGGTTGCAAACAGGAGACACACCTGCTTTGATTTGCTTGAGAAAGAAATCAAATATAGTAGGAAATGAATTATCAACAGGGACTCAGAAATACTTCATTTAATATTCAGTTCTATAACAAGGTTGGTTAACTTGAGGTAAAATCTGGGCAGTGAATAGAAATTCCCTAAGTCCGAGAGGATTAGGAAATTAAACGCTTAAGTAGGTCGAGAGACATTTAAGCATAACGTCGATAAAGATAGCTTGTTGTCCTATCCACTCTGAGAATCTTGAACCACTTTTAGCATTTGTCATGTATCGAAACCCTAGTGAACATAATTCTGGTTATTTCATAAACTCTTGATTGCAATACTAAAATTAAAGTGACAAAAAAGTACTTGTTAAACCTAAACCCCCCATTTCAGGAGATATTAAAATATTAGTAGATTAAATCGCAAACAACTTGAGTTCACAACATATTTCCTATGGGATTCAACCCCAACCTAGTTGGGTTTTATATTGACAACGATCGATTACACTCTCATTGAGAGGTGTAGTTTGAGCGTTATCACACGCATTGAGTTGGGCTTACCCATTTACTGTCGAAAATAGGATAAACCACTCCTGCGTCCAGACACTTGATAATCTCCTTCTTAACCACCTCTTGCGTTGGTGGTTTAAGTCAGCATTGATGTTCGATGGTTAGAGTACAGTCATTCTTAAATTATATCTTATGAGTACAGATGCTAGGTGGAATGCCAATAATATCAGCAATAGTCCAGCCTATTGCTCTTTTGTGCCTCTGAAGCACCGAAATAAGTGCTTTCACTTGCTGCTCACCCAAATCATCTGCAATAATAACAGTTAGCGTATTTCCATTTCCCAGAAACACATACCTTAAATACCCGGGCAGCTCTATCAATTCCAACACCTACGGCTCTTCAATGGATGGCTTAGCCGGTGGTGTTGATAGATTCTTTAGATCAAGATCTAGCTTTTAGGAGCATAAGGGTATGATCTCATTCATGTCAAAGAACAAATAATCTCTTTATACTTCTCAATGCCTTCCAGATCAAAATTCATCAGCACTGCAGCTAAGGGCTCGACAGCAAATTTCTCCTCTATAGGCACCTCCTGCTCACCCTCATAACATACATCAATAATTGAGAACACACTTATTTCTTTATTTTGCTTCATTGATTGTCACACATCAAATCATACAACTTCATCATTCATCCTAAATAAGAGATCATTAGCTCACAAATCAATTAGTATACTTCCGATTGCGAGAAAAGGTTGACCTAAGATTATGGGCACCTCTAAGTCCACCTCGCAACCCAGAATGATGAAATATGTTTGAAATATAAAGTTAGCAACCTTCACTAGTATATCATTCAAAATACCACTAGTTTATTTTACCGACCTATCCGCTATCACAAGTCGCATATTGGTGGGTATGCAGTCTCTCAAACCCAACTTTTTATTAACAGCTAGCGGCATCAGATTGATTCTAGCTCCGAAGTTGCATAGAGCTTTTGCAAAGTCAAGATTCCCAATAGTGCATGGGATAGTAAACACTCCTAAATCTGCCTTATTCTACACCAGTAACCTTGTAGAAATAGCACCACAATGATAGAGATTGTCCATCGACTCAAAACTAACTGACCGTTTCTTCGTGATGATATCTTTCACAAACTTTTCATACCCGTGCATTTTCTATAATGCCTCTACCAATGGCAGATTAATTGTCAACTGCTTAAGCATAGCCATGAATTTGTCAAACTTTGTGTCGCCGGCCTTCTTCTTCAATCGATGAGAAAATGGAGGAGGTAGTTTTGGAAGAGTGGTAACCACCACTTTCGCCTCCTTTCTCTTATTCTTCTCCAACTCATCAACCTGCTGATTATTGGATGGTGCATCATTAATAACCTCATCCAATTTCCCAGACTCCACCGGATGATTAATCTCTATTTCTTCAATATCATCTACTACTACATCAACCATAGGATTGCCCATATGAGGGCTTTCCAATACCTTACCACTTCTAATGGTGATTTTCATACATGATCCATCCTTCCTTGGGTTCTAGACTGTGTCGCTTGGAAGGGTGTCAGCCTTCGTCTAATTGAACACAGCAGAAAATTGGTTCATTTCCTGCTCCAACTATTTTATCAAAGTAGAGTGAGAGTCAACTAGCTGGTTCATTGAGGATAAATCACTTTTCTTCTCAGTTACCCCAGTACTTGTTGCTTCTACTCTCTTCAATAGCTTGGTCATTATGTCCTCCATGGACACCTTCCTCAAACTAGTTGCAGTGGCCTCACGATTTCCAGGAAGGACATACAACCCACTCCTGTCACACTTACTCTTCTAATTACCTTAATCATGGTCCTTATATCCAGATTTGTCATAGTAGTTTCGACCTTGGTTTCCTTGGAGACCACCTCAGAAACCCCCCTGATAGTTCAAGTAATTGGGTTCCTCCTCAGAATTGGAATCAGCCCTTCCCTGTGATGCTACAGCTTTAACCTTCTCTATCTTCCCTAATAACAAATGCTTGATGAGAAGATCCATCTGTGTCGTCATATGAGCCATGTCCTGGTCACGCTCTTCTTCTCTTTGCCTCTATCTATAGTCATGCCTATAGATACAGTAGAGCTTGCTACCTCAGAATCCCTGGTATGCTACGTTCTACTTTATTTCATTATACGATCAAGCATATCAGTTACTTCAAGAAAAGTGAGGTCCATGAATGACCCACCTGCCATATTGTTCACCACTGGCTTAGTCACAGAGATCAAGGCCCGATATAATATCTCCATCAAGTAGACATTGGTCCTCTGATAATTTGGGCACTGCATGAGCTTCTTCTTGAACCTCTCCCAAGTCTCATGAAGAGCTTCAGTTGGAATCTATCTGAAATTCCTTATTTCATCTCTCAATTGTGCCCTCTTGGATGGCGGAAAGAATCTTTCTAGTAAAGCATCTTTCAGTTGCCTCCAATTAGTAATAGAGTCAGGATTTAGACCATTCAACCATAAAGTTGCCTCTCCAGATAGAGACAACAAAAATATCCACAACCAAATAGCATTTTTTCCAACCCCTGGGTTGTCAAATGACTTTTATGTTGAGATAAAATTAACCAAATGCATATTCGGGTCATCACCAGCAAGTCCACCAAATAATTCTTTGAGATAAAATAGCTGATCATAGTGTTTGTAATATTAAATTTGGCTCCGGGTGCTAAGGGCGGAGGAATAATAACCCCTATTATACCGACTCCATCCAAGTCATCATTATCATCCTCAAGATTAAATTAAGCAGCTTGGCGTTCTGGTCTCGCCCTAGCAGGGCAATTTTTGTTGACATTCCTATTTGTCAGAGCAGATGAATTATCTACACGTCTCGGATTAACTGGAGCAAATAAATTATCATCACCCAGATCCTCATCATTTGGGTTTTGTCACCGGGCTGCATTATCTGTATTTTGTTGGTTTACTTATGCAGCTGCCAAGGCGGCTAGTCTAGCTGTTTCCTGCTGAGCAGCTACTCTTTCTTGGTCTTGTTGACCATCCATTCTGCTAATAAGTTGAGGTTCCAGATGAATAGGTAATAAAGGTTCACCTGATCTCTGAGTACTTGGCATACAAGTTGATCACCATGCACAAAACAAAAACAACAAATAAAAAGTAAAATTTTCGGAAAATTTGACCAAAAGTCAAGTAACAAATACAAACATAATTTATAACCATTTTCCCTGACAATGGAGACTGTTGATCAAAAGTTTTGGGATAAAGGGGGTTTTGATATGTTAACAATGTTCTTTCGTATTTGTATCATACAGAGGGTAATTTCAACAAGAATTAATTAACTAGATTTAAGCTCACCAAGATGTTCAAACAGTTAGGGTTGTGAATTTGTGCTCGTATTCTAGCGTATGTATTCAATTGCAAGAATTATTGAATTCAAAGAATTACCCACGTGTTTATCAACATAATGGTTGTTTCACCTATTACTTCTCTCAAAATTAAAGGATTCATACATTATTCAATAATACTCTCATGGGGGTTAATCCAGTTAAGGCATCGACCCATCAACCCAAAGGGTAAACCTATGGATTTCATGTGAATTACTTCTTTTACCAGCATCCATTTTCTTGTCAGACATGTGGTGTTCATGGGCTCACTTCTTGAGTTTACAATCAAGAGATGTCATTATATTGAAGAAGGGTTCATGCAATTTTGATAGATGTTAGGAATCAAACTGACTCACGACCCCAAATATTTCTCTATATCAAGGATACTATAACCTTAGTTATAGGAGTTTAGCTACTCATATCCATATAAGAGATCAAAGATCTATTGATGTTCATAAATAGCTTCAGAAGGGTACTTACAAAGGTCATAATATTGTTCTTCTCAATCTTTAATGGAAAATATAAAAAAGCTAATAATCAGATCTCAATCTCTAGATTCAAATCCCAATGAAAAAATGTTACCAAGATCTCACTAGAGAAGAAGGTATGAAACTAATGACAAAAGGTGCGGGATAAACCCTAATACTTGGTATTTATATGAGACCAAAACTGGGGTTTTAAAATTCAAACTTGGAATTTCCGTTTCATGATCGACGGGTAGGGCGACGGTTTATCGAGAGGCCGACGGTGCATCGCCTAGACCATCGATGGACCTCCCGACTTCTATTTTATATTTCTTATCAATGGTTAGGGAGACGGTTCATCGAGGGGCCGACGGTCCGTCGCCTGGACCGTCGCCTAACTTTTAGTGTTTCCTGATTCTATTTCTTGGCAACAATTAAGGCCAACGGTTCATCCAAGAGTCAACGGTTTATTTCCTAGACCATCGCAGGATATCCAGAGTCACTATCTTCTGTTTTGGGCCATGCTTCAAGCCGATGGTTCGTCGCAAGGTCGACGGTCCATCGAATGAACCATCAATAATCATTTTTTCTTTGCTTTACCCAGTTTAATCCAAGTCATCCTTCACACAGTTTTAATTCTAAAATCACTAAATTACACTGTCACACTACAGTATACTATTAAATACAACAGTAGTTACTTGAAAACACACAATTATCCTAAGAAAAAGGCCTAAAATGTTCCGTCAAAAGCCAGAAAATCATACATCCTATTATTTTTGGACCCTACTTATGAGATTGATTTTTAAGTTTGATTGGTGATTCATGATTTTTATTATGATTGTATGACTTCAAATGTTGTTATATCCTCTCTTTTTAGTTTTAAACAAATACAACACAATTAGAATATGGCTAGCAAAAGGCTCTTACGTGATTTGTTTATTTATAAAAGTAATCATACTTTCCATTAAATATTAGTTCCATTACCACAGGTGTGTTGTACTTGTGGGGTTGTTTCATTTTGTGCTAATTAACCTTTTGTAGTAATATATCTTTTTTTCTGTTTGGATTATATAGGCGGTGGGGTTGGTTGGAGCAGAGAGGTATCTTGGTATTCATTTTTACAGTGTACTCAAAGAGTTCTCCAACCAGGTTAAAGGCTAAATCCACAGGTATTTATTACGTAATATTTCATAATGTATCGTATTGTATTGTATTTTTTTAATACTACAATGTTTGGATAAGATTGTATTTTTTTCGTCTTTTGTTTGGTTTAGAAATATTGGTGGCAGAGATATTTTTATAACTACTTTTTTATGAGCTTTGAAGATGCGGTCTATAACAATTTCATTAATTTCACGTGTATATTATAGATGAATGTTCGATCAAAGGTGAAAGCTCTTAGAAAAGATATATGATTGCAATGAGTTAAGACCAAAAGGTAAGACCGTTAGAAAGGTGATTCAAACTTTTTCCAATCTATCTTTTCACCTTTTTACACCAACTAAATTTCTTAAAAATAAATTTGGGCTTAACATTAAGAGCTTGTGAGTTTTTTTCTGAATTAGCATGGTGATTATGATCAGACACTAAGATGATCACAAGAAACAAATAAACTAATAGTATTATGTTGTTAATCTTTTTAAATATCTTTTAAAGCTCTTCTAGTTTGTAATGATATGGTTGAGAAAGTAAAAGAAAAAGGGATGGGAGAGGGAGGCTTTTATTAAGTGTTGAAAGAGAAAAAAAAGGGTGGTGATATTTTTGGTTTGAAATTTTTTTGTATAGTAGTAGTATTAGTTGGTGGAATTGTCTTAGTTTAGTGTAAAGTTTAAGTTTTATACATCAAGTGTTGTAGTTGGTAACTTTGTCTTGCTATGGTTTAGTTTCATTTTGAGTTTAAGTCACAATCATCAAGTCGTCGTTTTAGCAGGTAACTTTGTCTTGCTTTAAAGATTTCACATTTCATATTTAACTGCTTTTTGTCTCTAAATATCTTTAGATGATTTGATAATATAAAATTTTATTACACTAACAATCCATATTTTGTGCGTAGAGGGCAAGGCTGAGCTTGGTAAGGTAAGGGGGCTTCATCCGTTTTTTCTTTGTCGAAAAATTTATTCCATTTATGGAGTATATGATTGAAATTATTTTACATATATGAAGTATATATTAAATGCTTTTAACTTTTTGTGTGTTTGCTTCTTTATATTTTAAAATCTTTAATGAAAATCATGGCTCCACCATTGATAAAGACTAAAGGGGAGGGGGAGAGGGGGTGATGTCGGGTGGGGATGACTTGTGTCTAAAGTTTACCTTCGAAGATAGTGAATTTGGCTGCTTTTCTGATAAATATCTCTACAGTTTTCTACTCTAATTTAATAGCCAAATATATTGGAGGACAAAATAAATATTTCTAAGACAAGTTCTCGAATAAATAATGTAAAAGTTACTTTAATTATGCAAAGATATACTATTCTCTCTGTCTCACATAGGTCACAAATTAGAATAAAATATTAAATTCTTTTTGCTTTATGAGTCATATTTTTTCTAATGGTGTAGTTTTATGTGCAATTTACTTCTAATATAGTATGATTAAAGTATGATTAGATTACATGTAGGTTTTTAAGAATTCAAATCTTCCACTAAAAAATAGAAATTTTAACCGCAAAAACCATCACCTACATTTTGTCGAAGAAATTTTATATTACATTTTAAAAAAGAAATGGTTAAAGATTTTAGAGAAACAAATAAGTCAAATCACATATAACCAAATTTAAGAGAAAAAGATAAGATGATGAAAAGAAAAAGAAAATAAAAGAGTTAAATTAATAAATTATTTATAGGATTCAAGTGAAATATTTTATGTTGGGTACTTCTAATCGACATGTGTATTTGATGTCATCTATAAATTGGTTAAAGAGACTAACCATGTCTAACTTTAAGAGTAAAGTCTTTCTTGGATGAACTAAAGATTCAAATGTTCACTCACTTTAAATATGCATGTGCAAAAGTGAATAGATCAAACGTACCGGCATATATGCAATACACAAAATTTACAAAGTATTGCATATATTGATACGACATGAAAAATTTATATTTCTTAAGTTGGATTGAAAAATTAGTTTCTAATAGAATTTAGAAGAAAATATAATTTCTGATTGAAATATTGGATAAAATAAGCATGTCGTCGATGAATGAGGTAGTTGGAAAAATTAAAGTTTTATCTCTTTCTTTATTTAATTTTGTTGAGAATTAGATCTCAAGTTGGGTCGAAACTCGAGTCCCGATTAGAGGCATGGGTCGATTGTCGAGTTTCGGGATTGGAACCGAGTCTAGAGTCAGGTCCCATATCAAAGTTGGATCCCGAGTCTAGGGCTTCAGTTTGGTACAAGGTCGAGAGGTAGGATTTAGATTTAAAGGTATGGAGTTGGATCGTAAGTTCAATCACGGGTCAAGATATAAATTCGTGTCCCATGTCAGGTCAGGAATCAGGATCTTGGGAGTTGATTTTACGATTAATATTGGGTCTCCATTGAGAGTCAAGAGTCGTAAATATCAAAGGTTTTAATCACTGAATTGTTAGTTAATATGCAAATCTTCATTAGACTGTTACCTAATTCTTTATTCTAATATCTACTTTTTAATTATTTAATTTTTCTTATGTATACTTTTATTTATTGACATGAGATACACGTGCAACGCACGTATATTAGACTAGTTAATTTATATATGCAAAAGCGACCACATGTGGTCTCATTTTTTTTTGATTTTTTTAATCATAAAGCGACCACAAGTAGTCGATTTTTAAAATAATTTTCTTTATTAATTTTTTTTAAATCCGAAAGCGACCACAAATGGTCATTTTTTAAAAGTTATTTTTAATTTAATATTTAAAATAAAAACAACCACAAGTGGTCGATTTTTAAAAATTATTTTTAATTAAATTTTTTAAATAAAATCAGGTACACAAGTCGTTTTTTGTAAATAATTTTGTGGTCACTTTTTTTAGAAATATTTTTAATTTATTTTTTAAAGAAAAGCGACCACTTGTAATTGCTTTTCCAAAATATTTTTCTTTTTTTTATAAATCCAAAATCGACCACTTGTGGTCGTTTTTTTTGTAAAATAATTTTTTTATTTTTTATCAAAAATCGACCAAAAGTGGTCGGTTTTTTTATAATATTTAAAATTTATTTTTAATTTAATTTTACAAAAATAATTTTTTTAATCAAAAATAGACCATTTTTGGTCACTTTTAGCTTCCAAAAAATGTTATAACTAATTTAAAAAAAATTGAAATGATTATTTGATTATTTTAGAATATAAAAAGTGAGCACTTGTGATCACTTTTTTATTATTTTATTTTTTAGAAAAAAATTAAAAAAAATCACATATGGACGTTTTTATTGTGACCACCAGCTGTGGTCACTTTTTTGTGGTCACAAAAACTATATTTTTAGTAGTGAATATGAGTGTGAAAAATATTCACTCAAGTTTAGTCAGCTAGCAAAGTATCCTCCAACTATGGTTGTTGACTCTAGGGCTCGAATGAGCAAATTTGTGTAAGGTATTTCTGAGGATGTGGTCAAAGAGTGTAGGATGGCTATGTTGGTTAAGGATATGGACATCTCTAGATTGATGGTCCACGCTCAACAGATTGAAGAGAAAAATCAAGGAGAAGGAAATAAAGAATAAGGGGGCCAAAACTGGTAGGTTTAATTTCTCTAAGTAGAGGTCAGATAGTGGTAATCATTCTCAGTTTTAACAGAAATCTTTAGTTCTAGCCCCATCTTCTGCTAGTGCTCTAGTTCCCAAGTTTAGGCAGGATACTTGTGATACAGCGGCAAGCTAAAGGTCCCATGGTAGTGTGAATCGTGTTTTCACTTACCGAGTATGTAAGAAATATAGTAGGAACCACAAAGGTGAGTGTATGACAGGTAGTGATACTCTTTTTGGGTCTGGAAAGTCAGGATATCGAGTGAGGGAATGTCCTGTGGTTATGCAGAGAGGTAAGAATGTTCGTCAGTAGAGTCGGTCTAACTCTTCGACAATTCCAGCTGATTGCCTGACTCAGCAGGGCATCACATCTAGTACAACTGGTGAACATCATCATGGTAGGTTTTATGCCCTTAAAACTCAACAAGATCAGGAGGGTTCTCCTGATTTAGTCACTAATATGTTTCAAGTTTTTCATATTCATGTTTATGCATTGTTAGACCCCGGGGCCACACTTTTCTTTGTGACCTATTATATAGTAGTAGATTTTAGTGCCAGCCCTAAAATCCTTGTAGAATCCTTCTCAGTTTCTACTTCGGTCAATAGTTCAATCATAGCCAGAAGGGTATACAGAAATTTCCCGCTCATAGTATCCCAGAAAGTCACTTTAGTAGATCTTGTAATGTTAGACATTACCAATTTTGATGTTATTCTTGATATGGATTGACTCCACTCTTAATATGCCTTAGTTTATTGTAGAAATAGTGTAGTCTAGTTTCAATTTCCAAATGAACCAGTCTTAGAGTGAACGGGTAGTACCTCAATGCCTATAGGTTGGTTTGTCTCTTTTTTTAAGGCAAGAAAATGATTTCCAAAACGTACATCTATCATTTTGTTTGAGTCAATGACTCAAGGTTTGAAACCCTAAGTTTTTGTCAGTTCCAGTAGTGAAAGAATGTCCAGAAATATTTTGTGAAGATCTGCCCAGAGCTCCTCCCGAGTGGTAAATTGACTTCGTAATAGATCTCCTTCAGATACCCAACCTATTTCAACTCCACCCTATAGGATGGCTTCAGCGGAGCTTAAGGAACTACAGGAACAATTGAAAGATCTCTTAGGAAAGGGTTTTATCAAGCTTAGTTTCTCTCCATGGGGTGCTCTAGTTCTCTTCATGCACCAAAAAAATGGTTCTATCAGAATATGCATCGACTACCGTCAGTTAAACAAAGTCACAGTCAAGAATAAGTATCTTATCCCTAGGATTGATGACTTATTTGACCAACTACAGGGTGCCAATTATTTCCCTAGGATAGACCTCAGATCTGGCTATCATCAGCTCAGGGTCAGAGAATGTGACATTTTAAAGACAACTTTCAGAACCCGGTATGGTCACTTTGAATTTGTTGTTATGTCTTTCGGCCTAACGAATGCTCCTACAACTTTTATAGATTTGATGAATAGGGTTTTTAAGCAGTACTTGGAAATGTTCGTTATAGTCTTCATAAATGACATCCTCATTTATTCTCAAAATGAGGATTAACACACAGTTCATTTGAGGATAATTTTACAACCTTTAAGGATCACCAGCTATTCGCTAAGTTTAGCAAGTGTGAATTCTAGATGAATTCAGTAGCATTCCTTGGTCATATTATTTTTGTGAAGGCATTTGACTTGGTCCTTAAAAGACCAAAGTAGTGAGCAACTGGCCTAGGCCCATCTCTTCATCAGATATTAGGAGTTTCTTAGGCTTAGTTGGTTATTACCGATGATTTTTTGAAGGATTTTCCTCTATTACTTCTCCCATGTGCAAACTAACTCAAAAGAAAGTCAAATTCCATTGTTCTGATTTTTGCGAGAAGAGTTCTCAAAAGTTAAAGACTCGACTCACCTCCGCTCTAGTTTTGACCCAGAGGGTTCAAATGGTTTTGTAGTTTATTGTGCAGCTTCTAAAATTGGTCTTGATTGTGTGTTAATGCACCAAGACAAGGTTATAGCATATGCCTCTAGGCAACTTAAACCTCATGAGAAGAACTACCCAACTCATGATATTGAGGTAGCAGCAGTTATTTTTGTCTAAAAGATTTGGAGGCATTATATTTATGGGGTTCATGTTAATGTGCTCACTAATCACAAGAGCCTTCAGTATATATTCAGACAGAAAGATCTAAATCTTCGTTATAAAGGTAGCTAGAGTTGTTGAAGTATTATGATATGAGTATCTTGTACCACTCGGGTAAAGTCAATATTGTATCAATGCCCTTAGTAGATTGTTTATGGGTAGTGTTGCTCACGCCGAGGGTGAAAAAAGAGGAGTTAGTTTGTGAGGTTCATCAGCTTGCTAGGTTGGGAGTTTAGTTGGTTGATTCAACCGAAGGTAATCTTTTAGTTCAAAATAATTCAGAATCTTCATTGGTAACTGAGGTAAAGTAAAAGAGAAATATAGTGATCCTATTTTGCGTAGGTTGAATGAAGCAATTCAGAGTCAGAAGGTTGAGTTTTTCTCCCATGGAGGAGATGGTGTTCTTCGCTGTCAAGGCAAATTGTGTGTTTCGAATGTGGATGACTTAAGACTATGGATATTGGTAGAATATCATGATTCTCGATATTCTATTAACCCAGGAGCCACTAAGATGTACTGAGGTTTATGAAAAGTCTATTGGTGGAATAGCATGAAAAAGGATATTGCAGAATGTATGGCTAAGTGTCTAAATTGCCAGCAGGTTAAGGTTGAGCACTAGAGACTTGGTGGTATGCTTCAGGAAATCAGTATTCCTACTTAGAAGTGGGAATTAGTGAATATGGACTTAATTACAGGGTTGTCTCATACTCATCGACAACATAATTCTATTTGAGTTATCGTGGATAGAATTGACTAAGTTAGCCTACTTTTTGCCAGTTAATACTTCAATTCAACCAAAGATTATGCTAAGTAATATCTTACTGAGTTCATGAAATTGCATGGGGTTTCTTTTATTATTATTTCAGATAGAGGTACTCAGTTTAACCCATGAAAGGGGTGAAGATATTTGGTAAGAAGGGAAAACTCAGTCCCCGCTATGTTGGTCCTTTTAAGATTTTGAGTCGATATAGTAGTGTAGCCTATGAGTTAGAGTGCAGATAGATTTAGCATCAGTGCATCCAGTCTTCCATATTTCCTTGTTTAAAAAAGTGCATTGGTGACCCAGCATCAATCGCTTTAAAATACATAGGGTTCTGGCCCTTGTAAATTTCTCGAGTCTTGAACTTTTTGGTCCTCATAAGACTCACCATATTATTCGTATGGTGTGGGTATGGGTTAGGTGAACCAATCGATAAGATATCCAGTGTTTGGTGGTTGAGTTTTTTTTGTGGTTCTGGGTTGGTGGTGACGGGTCATACGATCATGATACGAGGGGTATGGTGTTCATCTGTGTGTTGTCCAGTGTCCAGCCTTGATGTTCTACTTAGGGTACAACTTAAAGGGTATTTGTCATATGGTGATAGTACGAATTAGGCTAAGGAGTCGTATGTTAGACAAAATATGGAGTCCAACTTTTTTATCAAGGTACGAATAGAGGGTACCACTCGTATGATGTGGATACAGGTTGAGGGTTCCAACCGTACCCGCGTACGAGATTTTTATGTTTTAAGTTGGGGATATTTTGGAAATTTCCTCTCTTAACTCCTTTTGAACCCCCACAATATAAGACACCCTTGGAGGCTTCCTTAACTTATTATTCACAATCAAATACTCTCTAAACACTATTAAATCTCTCTCATGCTCTTGGTTCAAGAAATGGCTAGGATTTTTTTCAAGTCAATTAATTAAGGATCTAAAGGGTGGTTTCTCTCCGTCTTCTTAGTTGTCTAAGGCATATTACTCCTCTTTCATTGTTAGTTCAACTAAAAGCGTGTTTTAATGGATGGTTTTCATGGTACTATTATGGTAATTTTTGGGTTTTCAAATATATGTTGGGGGTTTTGGTTGTTCTTAGTTGGATAATATTTTCCCAAGTTTTTCTTATAGTTTCAAATTATAATTGTGGTTTGAACATGTGGTTGCGAGGGAATGGTCAATTGATTCATGGTTTTTGGTTTTGGAAATCTCATGCCCTCAACATGTTTGTTAAAATACCTATGAGAATGCTTTTGTCACATAGTTTAACTATTATCAAAAACTTTGTATTGCATGAAATGGTAATGGTATTTAAATTGGTTTGGTTTATTTTAAGTGAATTGGGAAGGCCTTGGTGGCCTAAATTTGGTTTAATTGGAAATCTTGTGGGATACATAGGAATCCCCTAAGACTTGGCTAATGACATTGCTTGCAAGCTATAATTGATATGACAATACCATTTCATAATGCCCTGGTAATTGAATCTTGGAATTGGTGGTTTGGTTATGTGCTAAATATTTTAATTGGGCAATAATGGCGGGTTGTAATAGCTATCCATGAAGGTATGAGTTCGATGGACAGACACTAGAAACTCATGTTTGCCGATATGGGGGTTGGTCATGATGACCATATGTTTGTGGGTTACATGGAAATCCCTCAAGTTATACTTGTATATATGTATCACGGAGGGCAAAGGATACACGAGAACCTCTGAACCCTATGATATCTGTGGTTCATGCAGCTACATGTACTGGGGCCCATTCATGGAGTAATACTGGACCCATATAGACCCTGGGTAGATTATGACGGTAAAGAGATACAACCCAGGTTAAAGGTTTTAAATACAGACTAAACCCGATTTTTTTCCGACATGGTATATATATGCATGTATGTGATTGTATATGGTTATTTACTTTAGTTTTGAATAATGAGATTATTTTATTCTTACTCCTGAGTACATGCTATTGTTCACCCGCTAACCTATCTCCGGCCGTTATATCCTCACGCGATACAATAACCGGCCATATTACTCCTTCTACTCAGTGATCTTAGATTTAGGAATAGCTTCTTATTGGACTAAAATGGCGAGCTTCCATACTCCTACAGACTCCATTTCATGTCATGGACTTTTTTTTATATTTTTATTTCTTTCTTGGACTTTGGTTTTGGCAATGGTCGGGGGCATATCCCGACCGAATGTTCTTTGTTTTTGGTTAGAGGCTTTGTGTGACTACTATAGGAACGGACGGTGTCCGTATTGGTGTTAGCCTTTGCATTAGTACTGATATTGGGACTGTCACCGGTTGAATGCTTGGTTGGATGTTTGGATAGTTACAATTATGAATTTTATTAAATGTCTTTCATTTATAATTGTCATATCTTGCTATATGTTTGAAATTCATCCGACATAGGGTACAGGGCAATTATGGTTGGGTATTGGGGTGATCTCCAGTCCAGGTCAAACTTGAGATGCCTGACACGACTAGTCCCTGGTTTGGGTCGTGTCAGATTGGTATCAGGTCCCTAGTTTCATGGTCACTTGGGAGTCCGCAAAGCTATGTCAAGTAGAGTCTCTTTTAAGGGTATGTATCATACCACACTCATAAGGAAGAGGCTACAAGGCATTTAAGAATATTTCTCTTTTTTGTGTTCTATTTCTGAACTGCAGAGTCTAAGGTCCTGAATTCTTCGCTAATTCCTATTTGTTCGCTTTTCAAATTATGCCTCCTTGATGATCTGAAGCTCATGGAAACTCTTCTGTCCTACTAAAGGACAATGTTTATATGACCTATTCTACTTATGGGGTCCATACCTAGTCTAGGCGTCTATTTCCTGATTGTTCTCCTCGAGTTCCACCAGTTTCCTCCATCCCTTCTTGATATTCTCAAGCTGATGTGATGAATATCAATTTTTTCAGTCTATCAATATGTTGGCATAATTATTAGCTTCTCAGGACGTGTGTGGTGCTTCTGTTAATCTGTCTTCTGAGGCCACAAGGGTTGGACAGTTTATGAGGTTGAACCCTCATATGTTCACTAGTATTAAGGTGGGGAAGGATACATAAGATTTTTTGAATTAAATGAAAAGGATATTTTGTATTATACATTCCACGAATATGGATGACGTGGAGTTTATCGCCTACCAACTGAAGGATGTGGTATACTAATAGTACGAGGAATGAGATCAGTCAAGGGGTGATGTGTTCAGTCAGTTTTATAGGAGGATTATTTTAATACTTTCCTAGACCGCATATTTCCTCAGGAGTTGAGGGAAGATAAGGCAGAAGAGTTTGTTAATCTGAAGCAAGCCAAAATATAAGTCAAAGAGTATGCCTTAAAGTTTTACCAGTTATCTCGATATGATCTGGAGATGGTTTCTAGCATGAGAGATAGAATGAGAAACTTTACTTCCAGGTTATCCAGAGATTTGATATTAGAGAGTAAGGTTGGCTTGTTGATCAAGGACATGGATATCTCCTGGTTGGTTGTGTAGATGTAATAGATGGAGGAAGAGAAAAAGAAGCAGGCTGAGATAGGGGAGATACAGGGCAAGAAATTTATGTTTTCTGAGCAAGAAGGTGGCCAACAGCAGAATGGCAGGGATGGTAGTAACTGGCCCAAGAAGAAGTGGGGAAATTCTGGATCTCACTCGACGGCTAGTACTCCCTACCCAAAGCCGTTGGCTGGCAGGCATTTCTAAGGTGGTGACAACTTCAGGGCACAGGGTGCCTAATCTAAGGCTAGTAGGGCCCAGATAGCTCCATCGTATCCTCCCTATAGGTTTTATGGTAGATTGAATCAGGGTTGTTGTGATAAGGGAGGGACGGGTGTTTTAACTGAGGTTAGCCAGGGCACATGCTTAGAAACTGTCCTGTTGGTAAGGCTGCCTCTGGGGAAAATAAGGTTCCAGTTGCTTCATCATTAGCTCCAACACCAAAGGGTGAACCATATAGTTTTGGAACTAGTCAAAACTGTCTTTATGCTCTTATTACCCGACATGAGTCTGAGGCATCACCTGATGTCGTGACTGGTATATTGAAACTCTTTTCCTATAAAGTATACTGTTTACTTGATTTGGGGTTCACTCTCTCTTATATGACCCTGTTTATGGCCGTATATTTTGGTTTAGGTCCAGAGTGTGTTTCAAATACTTTTCTACTTCTACCTCCCTGGGTGACTCTGTGATTTCTAGAAGAGTCTATAAGGGGTGTGTGGTATCTGTTGGTAGAAAAGACACTGTGGTGAACCTATTTGAATTATATATAGTTGATTTTGATGTCGTATTGGGGATGGATTGCAATTTGAATTAGATGTGGTTGATTTTGATATCATATTGGGGATGGATTGGTTGCACTCATGTTATGTTTCTCTAGACTGTCAGACCCATTAGGTCGTCTTTAAATTTGTTAATGAGCTAATTATTGAGTGGAGGGGTGGTTCCCTATCTCCCAAGGATAAGTATATATCATATCTTAGATCTCGAAGATTAATCTCCAAGAGTTCTCTCTATCATCTAGTCCGAGTTTAAGACTCCAACTCGGAGGGTCCTTCTTTGCATTTTCTCTCAATGGTAAATGAATTTCCTGAGGTCTTCCCTGATGACCTTTTTGGTGTTTCCCCATGATAGGGAGATTGAGTTTGGGATCAATCTTGTTTTGGAAACTTATCCAATTTCTATTCTTCTATATAGAATGGCTCTAGCTAAGTTGAAAGAGCTTAAGGAGCAACTCAAGGATCTTTTAGATAAGGGTTTTGTTTGTCCTAGAGTATTCCCATGGGGTACGCTGGTGTTATTCGTGTGTAAGAATGATGGCTCCCTTCGGATGTATATTGATTACCGACAGTTGAACAAGGTAATGGTAAAGAATAAGTATCCTCTTCCAAGGGTAGATGATTTGTTTGATCAGTTGCAAGGTACTAAGTATTTCTCCAAAATTGATCTTTGATTTAGGTATCGTCAGCTAAAATTTAGGGAGATGGATATCACTAAGACTGTATTGTACCCTATATGGGCATTTTCAATTTCTGGTTAAGTCTTTTGGCTTGACCAATGCCATGGATTTGATTAATAGGGTCTCTTGTCAGCTTGTCGACTTGCTGGTCATTATTTTCATAGATGATATTCTGGTATACTCTAAAAGCAAAGTGGACCACGCTAATCATATTCATATAGTATTACAGACCCTAAATGAGCAGCAGTTGTATGCCGATTCTCAACATGTGAGTTCTGGTTGAATGTTATCACTTTTTTATGTCATATCATTTCTAGTGAAGGGATCATGGCGGATTCGCAGAAAGTTGCAGTGGTGAAGAAGTGTCTTATACCCACGACTCCAACCGATATTTAGAGTTTCTTAGGTTTAGCGAGTTACTACAGAAGGTTTGTGGAGAGCTTTTTGACAATAGTTTCCCCATTGACTAAATTGACTTAGAAAAGGGTAAAGTTTCTATAGTCTAATATTTGTGAGGAGAGTTTTGAAAAGATTAAGGATAAGCTAACTTTGGATCTGGTCTTGACTCTGTCTGAAGGCACTGAGGGGTTTGTGGTCTATTGTAATGCATCCTATGTAGGGCTTGGTTGCATCTTGATGCAGCATGGCAAGGTAATAGTTTATGCCTTTAGACAGTTGAAGGTGCATGAGAGGAATTATCCGACCCATGAATTGGTGTTGTTGGTTGTGGTACTCGCATTAAAAATATGGCGTCACTATCTGTATAGGGTGCATATGGATATCTTTTCTGATCATAAGAGCCTGCAATATATGTTTACTCAGAAAGAGATTAACCTCAGGCAAAGGAGATGGATTGAGCTTTTCAAGGACTATGATATAAGTCTTCACTACCCACCAGGTAAAGCTAACATAGTTAATGATGCTCTTAGTAGGTTATCCATAGGGAGTCTAGCTCATGTGGATAAGGAGAGATGGGAATTGGTGAAGGATATTCACCGTTTGTCTAACCTCGAAGTTTGCTTTTTGGACTCCGAGAATGGTGGTGTATTTGTGCAGGAAGTGGTGCGATCATCTCTTGGTGCTGATATCAAAGAGAGACAGGTGTTAGATCCTATTTTCATGAGGATCAAGGGAGATGTAGGTAGACAAAAGGTGATGGCCTTCGAGATCAGTGGGGATGGCACCTTGTGGTACCAAGAAAAGTTATGTGTTCCCGACGTCGATGGCTTGTGAGAGAGTATCTTAGCTGAGGCGCATGAGTCACACTATGTTGTTCATCCTGGTTTGAAGAAAATGTATCATGACCTCAAGGAGATATATTGGTAGAGCAATATGAAGAGAGATGTAGCTAATTTTATAGCCAAGTGCATCGTGTGCCAGCAAGTGAAAGTTTAGTACATGAGGCCCAGAGGATTGTATCAAGAAATTAAGTTGCCTATATGGAAGTGGAAAGTGATAAATATGATTTTCGTTATCAGTCTTTCTTGGTCTCAAAATTAGTTGAATTCGGTTTGGATCATCATGGATAGGATGACAAAGTCTGCCCATTTTTTGTCGGTAAGGACTAGTTTTTCGGCTGAGGATTATGTGAGGTTGTATCTCCATGACATTGTGATATTGCATGGGGTACCTGTTTTTATCATCTTTAATCATGGTACGTAGTTCTTATCTCACTTTTGGCAGTTATTTCAGAAAGGTTTCGGGACCAAGGTGAGTCTTAGTACTACTTTCCACCCGCATTCAGATAGAAAAGTAGAAAGGACTATTCAGATATTGGATAATATGCTTCGGGCCTGCATGATTGACTATGGTGGTAGTTGGGTTGATCACTTCCCTCTTGTACAGTTTGCTTACAACAACAGCTACCGTTATAGCATTGGGATGGCTCTATTTAAAGCGTTGTATAATAGGAGGTGTAGGTCTTCTATTGGGTGGTTTGAGGTTGGTGAGGCGGATATGTTTTGATCGAACTTGGTTCACCAAGCTATGGAAAAGTTCAAGGTGATTCGAGATAGGCTTAAGGCTTCCCAAAGTTGCCAAAAGTCCTATACAGAGGGACTTAGAGTTTGAGGTTGGAGATAGGGTATTTCTAAAGATGTCTCTCATAAAGAGAGTGATGAGGTTTGGGAAGAAGGGGAAGCTACTCCCTGGATTGTGGGTCCTTGTGTGATTTTAAGGAGGGTTGGTAATATTGCATATAAGTTGGAATTGCCCTCTAGTTTGAGCGCCATTCACCCGATATTCCATGTCTATATTGAGGAAGTGTATAGGTGATCTATCGCGGGTTGTGCCTATCAAAGATATTGGTATTTTGGATTCCCTATCTTAAGAGGAGATATTAGTTGAGATCTTAGATCGTTAGGTTCATTAGTTGCGGACCAAGGATGTGGTCTCGGTAAAGGTTCTATGGAGGAACCATAAGAAGGAAGAGGCTACATAGGAAGCTGAAGAGGACATGAAGTCCAAATATCCGTTCCTATTCCCCGTTTTGGAAATTTATGCTCAAGGTATGTGTTGATTCTTAACTTCTTTGTTTATTGTCTTCGTTAAAGGTTAAAAGGTGAATTCCTTGGTGTTTAATTTTATGTATTAAAGGTAAGCGTAGAGACATTTGGGGGTCTAATCGTGTTTGTACTGCCTTGATTCCATCATTCGAGAATGAATGATCCAAGTAGGGGAGAATTAAAACACCCTAGGTTTTAGACCTTGCAAATTTCTTGAGTCTTGAGCTTTCTAGTCGTCATACGACTCACCATACTAGTAGTATAGTATGGTTACGGGTCAGGTGATCCAATTCATAAGATGTCGAGTGTTTGGTGTTGAGTTTTTGTTGTGGTTATGGGTTGGCGGTTACGAGTCATATGATCATGGTATAAGGTGTATGGTGTCCATCCGTATGTTGTCCATTGTCTAGCCTTGATGTTCTGCTTAGGGAACGACTTGAAGGGTACTTGTCGTATGGTGATGGTTTGAGTTAGGATAAGGAGTCATATGTTGGACAGAATATGGTTTCCAACTTTCTGATCAAGGTATACGTAGAGGATACCACTAGTATGATGTGGATACGGGTTGAGGGGTCTAACGGTACCCACCTGTGGGACTTTTACAGTTTAAGTTGGGGGGTATTTTGGATATTTTCTCTCTTAACTTCTTTTGAACCCCATGACATAAGACACTCTTGGAGGCTTCCTTAACCTATTATTCATATTCAAACTCTCTCAAATCTTTTTCAAGCTCTTAGTTCAAGAAAAGGCTAAGGTTTTTTTCAATTCAATCAATTAAGGCTCTAAAGGGTGGTTTCTCTCCATTTTCCTTGTTTTCTAAGGCATGTTATCCTCCCTCATTGTTAGTTCAACTAAAAGAATATTTTAATGGATGGTTTTCATAGTACTATTATGGTATTATTTGGGTTTTGAAATATATGTTGGGGATTTGGTTGTGCTTGGTTGGATAATGTATTCCCATGTTTTTCTTATGGTTTTCATGTTATAATTGTGGTTTAAACATGTGGTTTCATGGGAATGGTCAATTGATACATGGCTTTTGGTTTCGAAAATCACATGCCCTCAACATGTTTGTTAAAATGCCTATGAGAATGCTTTTGTCACATAGTTTGACTATTAACAAAAACTTTACATTGCATAATATGGTAATGGAACTTAAATTGGTTTGGTTGATTTTAAGTGGATTGGGAAGGCCTTGGTGGCCTAGATTTGGTTTAATTAGAAATCTTATGGGGTACATGGGTAGACTTGGCTAATGACATTACTTGCAAGCTATAGTCGGTATGACAATACCACTTCATAATGTCTTGGTAATTAACTCTTGGAATTGGTGGTTTGGTTATATGCTAAATATTTTAATTGGGCAATAATGGCGGGTTGTAATATCTAACCGTGAAGGTGTGAGTCTGATGGACGGACATTGGAAACTCATGTTTACCGACATGAGGGTTGGTCCTAATGACCATATGCTTGCGGGGTACATAGGAATCCCCTAAGTTATACTTGTATATATGTATCATGGAGTGTGAAGGGTACACGGGAATTCCCGACCCCTATGATATCTCTGGTTCGTGCGGCTACATGCACTGGGCCCCTTTAGGGAGTAACACTGGACCCATATAGCCTGTGGGAGGATTATGACGATAAAGATATACAACCCAGGTTAAATGTTTTAAATGCATGCTAAACCCGGTTCCCTTTCCCGGTATGGTATAATATGCTTATATGTGATTGTATATGGTTATTTATTTTGGTTTTGAATAATGGAATTATTTTATCCTTACTCCTGAGTACATGCTAGCATTCACTCGTTAACCTGTCTTCTGGCATTGTATCTCTACATGATGCAGAAATAGGTTATACTCCTCATCTTGCTCAGTGATCTTGGATTTGGGAATAGCTTGGTGTTAGACTGAAGTGGTGAGCTTTCATACTCCAGAAGACTCTATTTCATGCCATGAACTTCTTTTTATATTTTTGTTTATTTCTTGGACTTTGATTTTGGCTATGGTTGGGGGCATGTCCTGGCCGTATGTTCTTTGTTTTTGGTTAGCAGCTTTGTGTGACTACTATGGGCATGGGTGGTGTCGGTATTAGTGTCAGTCTTGGAACTGGTACTGGTATTGGGGATAACACTGGCTGAATGCTTAGTTGGATGTTTGGATAGTTACGGTTATGAAGTTTATCAAATGTCTTTCATTTATTATTTTCATATCTTGTTATATGTGCGGAATTCATTCGACATAGGGTACAAAGAAGTTATGGCTGGGTATTGGGGGCGGTCTCCGGTCCAGGTCGAACTTGAAATGCCCGAAACAACTAGGCCCTGGGTTAGGTCATGTCACATTTCTTTAGAGATTGTGGGTGTAAAAGATATTCTCTCTTATGAAGAGATCCCAGATGAGATCCTTGATCTCCACATTCGTAAGATCAGAAATAAAGAGGTCGCTTTAGTAAAGGTTATGTGCAGAAGTCAGTCAGTTGAGGGAGCTACTTAGGAAGCAGAGGCAGATATGATGACCAAGTACCCCTGTCTTTTCTCTTCGAACTCAGTCCTAACTTAAGGTAATAGCTTCTCTTAATTAATTAATTCTTTATAACTCAGGCCACCCAGTTATTTTCATGTCATAACGTACATTTATGAGTTTGGTTCAGTACATATATCAGGTATAGATTTTGTTATCAAGTCATTATTTTTGTAGCTCTGTTGCATTCTTACCGACACAGTTAAAACTTTTAAAGGAGATATTGATCATCATCTCTTCTTTGAAACAATGATATCATCGGAGGCTTAGTGTTGTTGGTGGTTGATTTATGGCTCGCCGGCCAGAAAATGGTGGAACAACCGAGGTTTGGCATGACGGGGAGGAGAAAATAGAGAGGGTGAGGTGGAGTTCGCCGGTCGGAGCAATGGGGATGGCTGTACATTGGTGGAGCAACGGCTGCTGTGAAGAAGAGCGAAGAAGAAGCGTGGCGGGGCACAGTGGTCCACCGGCCGTAGGCGGTCGGCGGTGGTAATGTTGTTTAGAGAGAGAAAAAAAGGAGGTTGATGTTGTTGGGAATGAAATTAGGGTTTTGATTTTGTATATAATTAAAAAAGAAGTAAACAATTCACTTAATCTTGAACGTTGAATGGTTGGGATTAAAATTGAGGAGACAGGTTAATTGCGATTAGAATTGGGTTTAAAAAAAAGATTGAATTGGGGATTTTAATTGAGCCAAACTAAACTCAATTGGCACATACGGAGTATAAATGATTAGAATTTAATTAAATTAGAAAAATTGAATTGAATAAGGTAGATATTTAGTAATATAATAACTATATAATAATAAAAAAAAAATTATTCTCAAATTAATTATGAATAAATTATGTAAATAAAATTAATGATTTCGATTGCATAATAATGTCAGTGTATTTCATATATGACAAATAATTTTTGATTAATTAACTTTTGAATACGGTATTATATATACCTCATAATACAACGTATTGATCTGATGAATTATCAGTTAATTAGTTTCATTATTATAACTTCAATAGTGTATTATTACCTCGATCGTATGATATCAATGTATTATTCAAAATACTTGGATACATAGATCTAGATAGCTAGCTTTTGACTAATATGTATATCACTACATGAGAGAGAGATACAAAAGAAAAAAATTCGTACTATATACATCGCATACATGAATATATTACCTCATAATACAACATATTTCATATATACTCAGAATTATTGGTTAATTTAGCTTACATTTTTATATTATAACTTCAACAATATATTATTACCTTGATCAGTCGATCATATGGTATCAATATATTCAATATATAACTGAATACATTCAGTTAGCTTTTGACTACGTGCATAACTACATAAGATACGCACATATATATGTGTTACTATCTAATAAGAGGGAAAGCAAGCAGCCCGTCAACATGCTTGCTTGCCGAACCGTTCAGTTGTTTGTTTCGTAATTTTACTATATCACCCCTAATTAATTATTATATGACAATTACGTATTAGAAAATTAATAATATTTAATTAAAAAATAAAATGAACATTTATGACATGTACGCTCCAGCTGCTTCATCCGCAATTTTACTATATTACCTGTAATTAATTATCATAAGTCATCTAAATATTAAAAAATTGATATTAAAAAATTCTTATAAAGTCATCTAAGTATTACAAAATTAATAACATTTAGTATCAATTACTATCTAATAAGAGGGAAAGCAAGCAGGAGCCTGTCAACATGGTTGCTTGCCGACACGTTCAGTTGTTTGCTCCGTAATTTTACTATATCACCCCTAATTAATTATTATATGACATTTACGTATTAGAAAATTAATAATATTTAATCAAAAAATAAAATAAACATTTATGACATGTATGCTCCAGCTGCTTCAGCCGCAATTTTACTATATTGCCTGTAATTAATTATCATAAGTCATCTAAATATTAAAAAATTGATATTAAAAAATTCTTATAAAGTCATCTAAGTATTACAAAATTGATAATATTTAGTATCAAATTAACTTGACATCTTATATGAAACTTACTTAATTTTTTTTACAAGTATTTTTATAGTAATTTGTTAATAACTACTAATTAGTTGTTGTGAGTCATTTAAGACATGTCTGTCTGCTTCAATCGTGATTTAACTATATCGTCCTTAATTAATTATTATGATCATCTAAGCATTGTACCACTTAAATTAGAATATAAGAAAAAGTATTATAAATCACAATAATTAAAACTTAAATTATTTTTAAAATATAATTGACTATCAATGTCATAAAAGTTTAGACAAGGAAAATAACAAATGAGTGTATTATAAATTAAAATAGTCAACAATTTAAAATATCAACAACAACAAAAAAAAAAAGATTAGTCTGTTATATATTTCAAAAAAATACTATAAACCACAATAATTAACAATTTTAAAAAATAAAAAGATATAACATGTTTGGTTGACTCTCAAAATTATATCAATGTCATTTAAATTGGAATCAAAGAAATGTATTATAAATCACAATAATCAAAAACTTGAATTATTTTTAAAATATAATTAACTATCAACGTCACAAAAGTTTGAACAATGAGAGTAACATATATTACTTTAAAACTACATAAAAAGTATTATAAATTACAATAGTTGACAGCTTAAAATATCTAAAAATAGATTAAAAGTATGATTGATTATCTAAATTCTATTTGTGTCGCATAAATTGTGATCAAAAATAGCATATACTGAGTCCGTGTTATCTGAAAAACAGTAATATAGGGCCATCGAATTTTACTTTTCACACTCTTTATTAATTTATACATTTGTAGAGTTTAATTTTGATCGGGAATTAAATTTTTGAAACAAAATCATATATTTGAATAATAAATCACAATAATTGATAATTTAAAATATTTTAAGAATATATGAAAAATTACTTTGAAAATAAAATTTATTTAAATTTTAAAATTCAAAAGATTTCACATTAATTGATACGATTATTGTTATAATATTAATTTAGAATAAATATTGGGCCTGTGCGTTGCATGGGCTTCTCGTAACTAGTATATATATATATAGGAGGATTATAGATATGTCTATATGACGCCTCTCTTTGGCCAAAGATTCTATTTATCTATTTTCTCCTTTTTTGGGAGGTTTTCTTACATTTTTTTCAGTTATTTTATTTTTAAAATCATTTTCATAACTCACATTTCTTTATGTTCATAATAAATTACACTCTTAATTAATATTAATAAAATTCATAACTCTAAAACCTTTTATATTCATAACCTCCAATTATTTAATTTTGCATTAAAAAATCTAATGACAATTGTTTATTTAAATAGTGTGAAACATTGGCAATTGTTTCTTGAAAAAGTCTAATGACAATTGTTTCTTACAAGGTATGTTCACTCTGAAAGTCACTCCTCTAAGCTTTATTTATTTTTTTAGAGTAGATTTATTTTATGCTATGCATAGTCTATTAATAAACTTCGTACATTTTTATATTTTTTTAAAGAGTTATGTATTACTTTATTTGAACATCTTTTATATTATGTGCCCATTAGTTGATTTTTTGCAATCTTGTATTTCTCTTTATCTTAATCTCATTAATTTTTTTTTATTGTAGATGAAAAGAAGATTACTATCATGACTGGTTTTTTTTTGTCCTTATCTCACTGTGGGTATAATACATAGCAAATAGCAACAAAAAAGTCTCACCGGCCAAGATATAGTTCAAAGTACAATATTTTTGATATTTCAATTTATTAAATTTCATATCCAACTGCTCTTAGCACTTTTAGTTAACAATTTAGTTGTCCTTTTTCTGTTTCATGCAACACTTAGTTTTTTTTGTGTTTTTTTTTTACTTTTTTAAGGCTCGGTTGACATACAAATGAAGTAGGATATTGGGATGACAAGAATCTAACTATTACTTTTTAAAATTCTTTTGAGAGAATTTATATTTATATGTGTGATAATTCTTCTTTCCTCTTCAATTCACAATATAACATTTTCAAAAGTTTATATTAATTTAGTTAACTATTTTTCTGGATTTTTTTTTCCTTGGTGATGTCAACTTATTATGTACGTGTCTAGACCAGAGTGTTTATTTTCTAAAGTAAAAGCAAAGGAAGGAGGCAAACGTATACGTGTGCTACTTAAGAAAGTATCTATGGATCCTTCCGCAATTATGTACATCAATTTTAGTAAATCTTTTGATAAAATATGAGAATGTAACATTAGTTTATAATTTTTAAATGACATTTTAATTCATATGAAAGTTGTTTATTGATTCGTTAAATTGTAGTTTTTGATTTTTCACATTTTATAGTTTAAAGAGAAATGAAAAGGACAAAATAAGAAAAAAAATATGAGATTCATATAATTAGATTTGTGTTATATATAAATAGTAAATAAGTTTAAAACTTACTAAAACTGGGCATGAAAATAAATTCAATTTTATAGAATCTTTTCTTTTTCTCTACTTTCTTTTAAGAAAAATGAAATTACTGTTTCACTTATAAAATATATTATATGAAAATCAAAATTTTAGAAGACTGAAAATACATAATTGGTGAAAATTCACATAAAAATATATTTATACACTTAAGAATGTATACATTCAATTACATAAAATCTACGCTTAAGTATTAGTAATGTCGACAACTCTTAAGCCTTTCATATTCATAACACTCAATTAGTTAATGTTCAAGAAGACCATTTTTTTTTTCAAACTCTAAATATTTTGCTAATTATTTTTATCTTCCTTTATAATTAATGTAATTGATTGTATTAAGTAAAATTTATATCTATATATAATTAAAAAAAAAATTATACTCTTAATAATATCATTAATTTCATGACTTTTAAATTTTCATTTTCATAACCTCCAATTATTTAATTATAAAATTTAAGATAACTTATGATATTCCTCCATTTTCATCTATATAAAGATATAATATTTTGTTTCATGGGACCTATACTCAAAAATATCCTTTTCATTTTATATTTTAAATAGTGTTCTTCATATTATTATTTATAGTATTAAATTCAAGCTTATTAAGAAGACATTTGAAGGTTGATTGTTCGTCAAAGAGGCTATCGGACAAGAGCTTAAAAAAATTGTACATTAATTTTGTATTTCTTTTTCGTGTATTTTCTTATGGTTAATGTAAGAAAAAATTAGGTGTGTGTGTTAATGTTCATGAGTATGTTCTCTATATGTAACTTCTATAATATGAATTTTCATGATTTTTTTATTATTGTAAATTTTATAGACTTTTGAAAGGTTGATCGTTTGTCAAAAAGGCTATCGAACAATAGCTTAAAAAATTATACACTAATTTTGTATTTCTTTTTTCGCCCATTTTCTTATGGTTAACGTAAAAGCAATAGGTATGTGCACGTGTGAGTGCTCATGGCTATGTTCTCTATATGTAATTTCTATAATGTGAATTTTCATGATTTTTTTATTATTGTAAATTTTATAGACTTTTGAAGGTTGATCGTTTGTCAAAGAGGCTATCGAACAAGAGCTTACAAAATTGTATACTAATTTTGTATTTTTTTTTCATCTATTTTCTTATAATTAACGTGAAAAAAATAGGTGTATGTGTGTGAGTGTGTATGTTCTTTATATGTTACTTCTATAATATGAACTTTCATGATTTTTTTTATGATACGAATTGCAATATGCACATTAAGGTAATTATAATATGGAGTTAATCAGTATATAGTGTTGACGACTTAAAAAGATTTATGCTATTGAAATTGTTTTATCTATATAATGAGAAAGAAATTATCTTACCATCTTAGTACATTTATAAGCACACATAAGTACATTATTTCAAATTAAAATCTCAACTTCATTCAATACGCAATAGAAATGAAATAAAATTGTTATTAGAGAATATATTTTAATTTATTGATAAAGAATATATTATCCATTATTTAATAAATGTTAAATTGTTAAAAAAAAAAACTTTTATAGAACAAAACATTCTTCATAATATAACTATAACAAGTTATAATATTACGATTAGATAATAAATCTAAAGTAAATATAAAATTGATCAAAACAACAACAACAACACCACCACTTAATATTCTAATTTCAAGCAAGCCTCTCAGAAAAGGCTACCAATTTATCGACATCTCTTCCTTTACTATCTAGAAGATGAACATGTACATAACTTTCCATATGAGCAATTCTAAGTTGGCACAGAGATACTTGTGGTACTTGTGCTAGACAAAGGCAAGGAAATTGTTACGACCCATTTCCCGATAGGAGAAAGCTTTCATGGAAGCATATTTGGACAGGGAAATTGTATTCAACACATAATTCTGAAGCTTGGGCGGAAGCACCAATTGGATATCCAGCCATTTTTGTTAAAAAGGATCACCTGTTGGAGAAGAAAACATAAGAATGGAAGAAAGGAAATTTATGAAAATTAATTCAAAATGACTTTATATTCTTTATTATGATGATTTATTAGTTCAATTCTTCTTTATCTTCAGAGACTCCTCATTTTGTAACGTGTCCATATTTAATAAATACAATTAATGTGAAAAGAGATAACTTTTATCTTTGAAGATTTTTCGACAAAATGTGAAAAGAATTTCAAAATTATGAGAAAAAGGATTAATAGTAATACTGAACAATGCCAGCATGGCACATCAGCGTGTTCATACTTAGCTTTATGTTCATACTCAGCTTTATTATTATATATAGACTATAGACCATTCCACGATAAAAAATTCACCTACTTTCACATAATTACATACCATGTCTCAAATACATAATGGGTCCCATTGTACCTTGCAATTTATCATAAATGAAAGAGTTTAGGTTTAAATTTATTATATTTTAATAATATATATTAATTATTTATAACTACATATTTGAAGTAAATAAATTTTATTAATTTAATTAGTTATCATATTCAAAATAATTAGTTTATTTATTTATTTTAGTAAATTAAAAAAATATTATTTTTGTTTTATACAGAAACATTAATATTCAAATTTTAAAATATAATTAGTAAAACTAGTTTAATAAAATAATTCCTAATTAATATTTTCTTAACAATTTTAATAATATATATTAATTATTTATAACTACATATTTTAAGTAAATAAATTTTATTAATTTAATTAGTTATCATATTCAAAATAATTAGTTTATTTATTTATTTTAGTAAATTAAAAAAATATTATTTTTGTTTTATACAGAAACATTAATATTCAAATTTTAAAATATAATTAGTAAAACTAGTTTAATAAAATAATTCCTAATTAATATTTTCTTAACAAAGGGAGTAAATATTTTATTTGATAATTACGTAAAAAAATACTATAAAACACAATAATAAGCAAGTTAAAATATCTAAAAAGAATCGATAAAAATTTTACTTGACTCTCAAAATTTTATTGGTGCAACATAAATCGTGATAGAATAAAAAATATGTACTATAAATCACAATAATCAACAACTTAAAATATTTACAAAATATATAATAATTTAGTTGCCTCGTGAAATTGTATCAACGCCACATAAATTGGTACAAAGGGAGAAACATATATTATTTAAAAATTATAAAAATATATAATAAATTAAAATACAACTTAAATCATCTAAAACTCAGTACAAAATTATAACTGGCAATCCAAATTCTATTTGTGTTGCATAAATTGAGACAAATAAAATAATAGAGAATGGACAAAAATGGCTACTCGATCAAAAAAATTGCCACCGAGTGACCATTGATTTTGCATTTCTAAAATTATTTTTTTTCCAAGACAAAAATATCTCTACCATAAATACATATTTACCAAATTAATTTTTAATTGTATAAGATCTCAATTCCTTTTATAACCTCAAAATTGATCTAGTTTTGGGGGACAATAATTCGAGTTAGTCCAATATGTGCACAACATTATTAATAATTACTCGTTCGGTCAATCAATTAGAGGTCAAAACACTTTCATTTTTTATTTTTTTTTTAATTCTAAATTTTTTGTCTGAGTTAATTTTTTTTTTGAGGTGTTTGGTCAATAAGTAAAAGTGTTATTAAATAGAAATAGAAATAATTTTTCTATGATTACGATAGAAGTTTTCTTTAAAAAATCCTTTTTTTTTTAAAAGTAAAATAATAATTTTTTTTTTTCAATACAAAAACATCTCTACCATAAAAACCTATTTACCAAATTAATTTCTAATTACATAAGAACTCATTTGGTTACTACATGTAGCAACTCATTTCCTTTTATCAGATCTTAGTAGTACATTTAAATGATAATATGCACGTGCTAAATTTAATTAAATAATATTATAACATAATTAAAATCTTTCATAATTTTTCTCTATAAAATACTCATAGTAGTAAAAGTGCATTAACATGTGATTTTTTCATAATTTGACACTCAAAAGTATTTTTAAAAAAATATTACACAAACACAATATGCTTATCAAAAAAACTCAAAAACATTTTTTCCAAATAAATTAGTGAAACATAAATTGTTTTACTTTTTTTTTTTTTCAAAAATACTTTCCTATGACAACTTTTGCTATGAGTTTTTTTAGTGTTTCGTCACTAAAAGTCTATGACTCCTGTGTTTAAAAGCGAAATATAATTTTGTTCACTGTGATGAATTTTGTTTTGTAGCTAATAATATTATAAATAGTGACAAACTTTGTGTCCTAGCTAATAGTATTATAAATTTAGTGACGAATTTTATGTCGTAGCTAATAATATTATACTTTTAGTGACAACATATTTTTGTATCTAAACTTATACGAATTTAAAGGTAGGGGTGGGCGTTCGGTATTCGGTTCGGTATTTTCATAATTTTAGTTCGTTAATTCGCTAATCGGTAAATGACAGTAGATACCAAATACCATATCATTAAACTTCGGTTCGGTAATTCGGTAATCGGTAAATTAAATTTTGGTTCGGTACGGAATTCGGTATTACCCTATTAAAGTTGGACATGCTTATAGTGATCCTATTTGGTGATAATAGTGGTGATTTTCAACCAACGTTTTGAGAAAAAAATAATTTTGTTTGATAGTTTTACACCTCTGAATACACAATTTTACACCAGAAAAAATCAATTTTGTTTGGTCTTGTTACACGTTGATATGTGCGGCTTAATTAATGAAACATCTTAAAACCTATGTTATTGTAGTTTGATCTAGCTCCAAAAAGGAGAGAACTGGATGTAACACGAATAGCATTTACATCAAACTGGATGAAACGCGAACTGAATGTAACGAACTGGATGTAAATGTGATGCAAAGTCATAATATTACTTCTTATAAATATGATAGAGAGCAATATATGTTATGTTGTCTGCCAAGTGCTGAGTTTTTCGATAATTTCCATCTGCTGTTGACATGTGAACACAAGGATTAAGAAGGCTTGACCAAGTCCCCTTGGTTAAAGCTATATTCCAACCTATGTTAGGAATATTAGAGTTGGGCAAGTGCAGCGAGCAATGGTGTTATGTATCATGTCATGAAGACTTCTTTTCTGTTGTTCCCTTCCACGGCCCGATTTTCATTCTTAGAGTGATATTTTCGTCAAAAGTTGTCACATGTTGATTGCAAGGAAGTTTGTTGTGTAAAGTTAAGAGTCTACTTTATGTCTATGTTTAATAGTTCAAAGTTTACTTGAGCAATATTCACACAAGTATGTGGCCTTTGAAGTGTGGACTAGGTATGTGGCCTATGAGTCACTTAACTATTATTGGATATTCGGGAAATATCAAATACCAAACGGTAGTAATATTTTTTACCAATCCCGAACCCAAATACCGTAATTTTAAAATTTTACTTCCAAATACCATCCCAAATACCAAATACCGAACATCAATTACCAATTTTTTTGGTTCGGTAAGGTAATTCGGTTTTTGATATTTTATGCTCACCCCTATTTAAAGAAAAATAATAATTTATCACAAATTGTTTAAAATATTAGTGACAAAATTGATCGTCCTAATATCCTCAAATTTGTGGCTAAAATTAGCTAATAATTGGCACCAACTTATTTTTTTGGTAGAAAAAATTTGTAGATAAAATATTTGCTACAAAATTTAATTTACGTCACTAAAAGTACGTGTCTCATACATTTGAGCACGAAATATAATTGTTGTCACAGAAAGTGCATAATTAGTGAGGAATTCTGAATGGTAGCTAAAAATTCAAATTGGGATATATCGGTTATTGTTAGCTCCCATAGTCCATATATTATGTTTCAGTTTCAGATTTCACATAGTCTTGTATTCAGTTATTCAGCTTATCATATAGTACATGCTATATACTTGGTCTTGCACTCAGTTCATCATGTAACATGCATTATGTTCAGTTGCATAAGTTATTTCTCATCTCATATACTCAGTACATTCAAAGTACTGATCGCATACTTTCTCTGCACTATATTGTCTTGTAATATAGGTTTCGACGCTCAGCATCCAGATCGAGCTTAGCACGTTTTCGTATCATATCAATAGCAACATTTGGTGAGTCCTCATCATTTGAGGACTATTTATTCGTATTTCTTTTTAGTATTTTCCTTTATTTAGTTTCAAACAATTTGGAGTTGGTTGGTTATAGAAAAACACAGAGCAAAATAGTGTGCACCTTGGTAAATTTGCAGAGGAAATTGATTTTGCAACCGAAAGGATCTGTCCCAAGTCTAATGTGAATCTCTTGGAAACATAGCCGTAGAATCACAAACTAAAATGCCTTAAAAAATTCACTGCTTTGCTATTGTTTTTGTTTTTCTTTCGTTACTGCCACTTCTTTATAGAGGAAGAGAACTTCAAATATATTGGGGAAGTGGAACAGTAACCGTTCCCCCCAAGTTTCAAAAATACAACTTATTTTTTTTTCCCTTATTTTTTTAGATAATTCAAAAACAAAAAATTGGGTCGAGTCGGTCCACATAGGCGACCCATGACTTGTAATTCAACATCTCTCATTTCGCATATGGTGGACAAGACCCAGAGCAGTATGACACCAACATGTCATCTATTTATAAGGTAAATAGTTCGTGCGACCTGTGAGCATCTTGAGCTTTACCCATAAGGTTTTACAACCTACATATAAGAATCCAATCACACGTGGAAAGAATTCCCTATTAATATGAGGATTTTAATACTTATAATACCCCATATATTAATCACTACTTTAGTAGTTACTTATCCGATCTCTCATCCTCTTTAAAAAGCTGAACTCGAGTTCACGATTAACTTTATAGACACAGTTACATTAGATACCTATATGGTTAGTGTAACAGCCGGCTTGTGTAGACAACTTAAAATATTTATTTTAATCGTCTTCCCTTTCTACTCGAATCTATCTGTTTCAATCAACTACTTTTCTAGACATGCACCGCATTGCCGAATCTCTTATGTCTATTAGTAACATGCTAAAGTAGCAACACCGATCGAAACTTCAAGAAACAGTTAAAGGTCTAAGGGTATTTCAATGAAAAGTTAAAATAACTTTTAGGATCTCACATAATGAAGAAGAAGAGATTCATTCTTCCATTAACCCATTGGTCGCTAAGCACACGTGGTATGAAGCACTTGCTATGACGTTTTCACCTTATATTGGTGCGTGTGTCTCATTCTTTTAGTCATTCAACATCGTACAATCTAGGTCTAGACACCTCTAAATGTCTAACCTAAGTTTCTCTCTTCAATAATCCCCAAATCCACATTCTTAGAGAAACTCACATCTGGCTTTACAAAAATAAGTCATTATTTTATGGTGGAAATTTTCTCTTCACAATCCTCAATGTAAGAGGCGAATGCTCGTGTGCGAGACCCAATCTCACAACTTGTTTGACACACTCTTTTAATAAAACATATTTTTACATGCACATAAGATTGAACATAAATTCAAGATTCTTACATCGATAATAATTACAATCAAGTCAACTACAATACAAAAACATAATCATCCTACGTAATCCTAGAGCCATAATATGTTTCTCAAACAAGTCTCTAGTTATCGCCTTAGTAAAGAGATCAACTATCATTTCTTGTGTAGGAATGTATTGTAAATTTATTTCTCCACTAGCTACTATGTCTCTTATAAAGTTATACTTAATATCAATGTGCTTGGTCTTGCTGTGATATTTAGGATCCTTCATATATGCGATAGCCACTTGATTGCCACAATATAAAATTATGGGACCCTTAGAATTCTTTGCGATGTTCAAATGCTTAAAGAATCTCTCAACCAAACACCTTCTTGTACCGCAGATGCACAAGCCATAAATTTAGATTCCATAGTTGATAGGGTTGTGCAAGTTTGTTTCTTACTTTTCCACGAAATTGCACCACCATTTAGCAAGAAAGAATAATCAAAAGTTGATTTTCTATCATACCAGTCACCAGCCCAATCAACATTTGTATAATCTCTTATGGATAAATCGGATCCACTGTAGCATAGTGAATAATCAACAGTTCCCTTCAATTATCGAAAAATTCTCTTTACTACTTTCCAATGATCTCTTCCAGGATTGGATTGATACTTGCTAACCAGACCTATGGCATAACAAATATATGGATAAGTACACATCATAACGTATATTAAACTCCCAACTCTATTGGAATATGGTACTCGAGCCATGTCTTTATCTTTTTTCAGTCTTTGAACATATTTCAAGGCTTAAAGTTTTGTCTCTTGCTATAGGAGTATCCATGGATTTGCAACTATTCATTCGAAAGCATTATAGAATTTTCTTTAAGTATGCCTCTTGAGAAGGACTTAAAATTTTTTTAGAACGATCTCTTTAGATTTTAACACCCAATATATAGTTTGCTTCACCCATTTCTTTCATGTCAAATGAATTTGAAAGCCATGACTTAACAGTTTTCACATACTCCAAATTATTTCCATCTAATAAAATATCATCTATGTAAAGTGAAAGAATCAGAAACATTTTATTAGACTTTTTCACATAGATGCAATGGTCATCATTGATTATAGTGAAATCAAATGAAATCACTTCCTTATGAAATCTCAGGTACCACTGCTTTGTAGATTGTTTTAGGCCATATATCGACCTGTTTAATTTACAAACCTTCTATTCTTGGCCTTTTGTAACACCCCAAAAATAGGTTCTAGGACACTACATGGTGCTCCAGACTACATGTAGTCCCGATCTAACCCTGAAAGACTGCTACTCATTTTGATGACCCAAGTAAAGATAATATAAACATGCGGTACGCTAAAATACTATAATACTGTCTGAACTGAACTGAGTTTAACTGCATATAATATCTGAAAGTACTCGATTAAGAAAATCTAAAGAACCAACACTGAAAAACTGAAATTTATCTAATAGTCGGACAAGTCTCTAATGCTACTACTAGAGAGTCACTGGGGCAGACACCAGCTGACTCGAACTGTCTGACATAACTGAATAAATGAATCTGGAAAGCTGGAAATTCGAATAACTGGGTCACCAAACTATGAAGACTCACCAACTATTGGGATATAGATAGAGATACTCACGGTCAATCACACTACTGGAACTAAGCACCCAAACCTACATTATGAGATAATATAGCATATAGACATATATGTGGATTAGTACTTTTTGAATGTACAGAGCATGTGGGGGTGAATGCATAAGTAAAATAATATTTTAATATTCATATAAACTCATAAAAGAATGCATGTTAAATGTAAATGGCTCACATTAGCTTGAATAACTGAAAGCTAAAAATCATAAATTATGAGTAATAAAACATACTGTATAGATCATGCGAGTCATGACACTTAGTTCTAAAAGCTGTAATTTTACTCTTTCTGCTAGTAGAATAAGTAGGGCTGAAGTCAACTATATTTTCAAATCATGCAGGCTAACTGTAAAAGGACTCATCTTTATCATCTGTAAACTAAAGCTGAAATCTCATGACCAATGACGTGTAAAATAATATCTGGGTAAAATCATGAGCCTTTCCACTTAGTTTCTAAAAGCTTTTCTGTTATTCTTTTCTATTCTGTAGGCTGTAGGGAAATTCTTTTAAAAACTATTCTGCAAGGAAGGTTCTTCTAACTGATATACACTATGTGAGCTATCATAGTGTCCAACGTCTAGTTCCCTTATGGGAAAACCTCACGATGGAGAGAGGTGTCATACTCTTGCCAAGAAGTATAACCTAATTAAAGTGATGGCAATCCACATCTGTCATCTATATAGAAATGGGAATAACTGATAATCTGAACCTGCATTGTCTCGTAGTTCTGGGAAAGTAGGATGCGCTAAACCTACACTTCCCGCTCGATGCTAAATA
This sequence comes from Capsicum baccatum var. pendulum, assembly GCA_030864225.1. Lineage (NCBI taxonomy): Eukaryota > Viridiplantae > Streptophyta > Magnoliopsida > Solanales > Solanaceae > Capsicum > Capsicum baccatum. Next base: position 132,013,054 of record CM061557.1, read on the forward strand.
CTACTGCCCTTAATATGTATGCTCATTCTGTAGAAAATCCACTTTAAAACTAGCATAAGGGTTTATAATGAAAACCGGTTATGAGTCTATCTGTTTTAAGTTGTAATCAAAACTAATCTATTTTCTATAAACTGAAATAAAACTGTAAAGTGGATTCCATAACTTAACTGAGGATCAAAAGATCAAATCTTTTCTAAAAAATCTGAATATAAGCTAGTCATGGAATGCTTAAAAATATCATCTTCTTGAAATATCAATACTTATACAACCCATATTTTAAACTCATGTTAAACAATAATAAAGTCATGCTCAATAATCCAAATCTTAAAATTCTTCCATAATCCTAGTCACGATAGTAAAATTTAATTCTCAATGTATATAAAATCACTTCACACGTATAAATATGTATAAGTAGAGAGGCAATTTAATATTTAATCACTTGAAACATCAACATCTTCAAATAATGATAATTGGGTATGAACCCTAAACTGTAAATCATATATATTCATGTAAATTCAACTTTGAAAACTAGTTTTGGGCACAAGGATGAAAGAGGATCCCTGTTCATAACCCCACATACCTTGCTTGATGAATTGAATGTAAAAGCTTGAACTTTTGAATCTCTAATGGCGTTCTTGAAGCTTCTTCTTGAAGTTCTTGAGCCTAAAACTTTGGATTATAAGCTTTCTTGGAGTAGAAGTTATGGAATTATTCTTGATTCTTGGAGCTAGGGTTTTGTTCTTGGAGAGAAAAAAGATAAATAATGATGCATCTATGCTATTTGGGGCTAAAATTCTGTGTTTTGGGAGGATTTGGTAAGGGTAAATGACTCAAATGCCCTCATAAACCCTTCATCTAACAATACAAAACTAGGCACCAACGCGATACGTCGCTCACTGCGATGCGATTAGTGACGCATCACGTTGCCTACTCGACGCGGCGACCGATGTATCACGGCAATATCATATTGATGTTCTATTTTGGCCAACCAAACATGCCCCAATCCTTCTCCAAAAACTCCGAAACTCACCTCGGAGCTATTATGGACTACCCTAATCATAAAACAACTTAGAAATTGACATTCCAAGGTCAGAAAGGTCGAGAATAAAGTCGTCAAAGTTTAGAGGCCAAAAATGAGACTAAGTCACCAACACTTGGCTGAAATTTCAGGTCCTAAGTCTCTGATGTGTCTTTTTTGAGCTGAATTGAACTAGAAAGAATACGGGGTATTACACCTTTAACAATAAAACCTATAGGTTATTCCACGTAGATTTTCTCGTTTAGTTCTCCAATAAGAAAAGCAATCTTCACGTTCATTTGGTGTAATTCTAAATCTAAACTTGTAACTATAGCCAAAAGCAAGCGAATTGAGGTAAATTTTACAATTGGTGAAAAAGTTTCCTCATAATCTATCCCAGCTTCTTAAGTGAAACCATTTTCCACCAATCCTAGTTTATGCCTTTCTATTAAACCATCTGATTTGCGTTTAACTTTGAGAATCCATTTGTTCCCAATAGCATTACGCCCAGAAGAAAGTTCGACTAGATCCCATACTTTATTGGTTTTCATGGACTCTAATTCTTCTTTCATCCTTTTATCCATTTATCATTTGCAGGACTCGATAAAGCCTCAATCACAGAACTAGTTTCATCTAATTCTGTGGGAGATACCAAGAAAATATAATCCTCAATCTCATAAGATCATTAAGGTACATAGTTTCTAGTACCCTTACGTAATTGAAGTTCAGATTCTTCAATAGGATTTGGGATTCACAACTCCCACTTGTACCAAGAATCATTTCTTGATCTATTGAATTATCAAGCATGGCCAACAACATTATTTGATCATCTGAATTCAACATTTCATAAAGAGGTTCATTTTCCTTTATTTCACCCTTTTTTGAAAAATTATTTTCTAGGAATGTGACATCTCAGGATTTAATTTCAGTAGTACTTCTATCTTCCAATTCACCAATGAACACATACCTTTTGGAGTGTTCTGAGTATCTTATAAAGATACATTTCTCTCCTTTTGGAATTAGTTTTCCAAACTTACTAAAATGATCTTTAATATATGTAGCACAACCCCAAGGTCGTAGATCATCAAAGTTTGGTTTATTACCCGTCCATAGTTCATAAGGACTAGAAGATACTGATTTAGAAGATACTTTATTTAATATGTAGGTTGCAGTTAATAACGCATCTCCCCAAAAAAAGATTGGTAAATTTGCCTACTCCATCATAGACCTTGTCATATCCAATAATGTCCTATTCCTTCTTTCGACTACATCATTTTATTGAGGTGTACAAGGAGTAGCTAATTGTTTGATTATGCCTTTTTCAATACAAAGTTCTTCAAATTATTTTGACAAATATTCATGACTTTTATCGGTTCTTAATGTCTTTATACTTTTGTCTAATTGATTCTCAACTTCATTCATATATCTTTTGAAGCTATCAAGTGCTTCAGATTTATGAGATATCAAATAGACATAATCAAAGCGCGTGAAATCGTCAATAAATTTAATGAAATACGAAGCACCAGTCCTTGCCCTCACATTTATTGGACCACAAATATCAGAATGTATTAATTGTAGTAGAAATTTGGCTCTTTTAGCCTTCCCAAATGATTTACGTGTAATCTTTCCGGCAAAATGATTTTCACAAATTGGCATTTCAATTTTGGAGAAAGAACCTAGATGTCCTTCCTTTACCAATCTATTCATCCGATCTTGCCATATGTGACCCAATCTAGCATGCTATGTAAGTATATCAACATCATTATTGCTAGAATAACATGACATTATACAACGGTCAACATAATAGTCATAAGTTGAAGAATTACAATCTAAAACAATAAAGCAATCATAACGATGTCCAAAACCATAAAAAAATATTATATAGAGTAATTCTTACACAATTACGACTAAAAAACAAATGAAAATCAACATTTAAAAGAACAAACACAGACACTAAGTTTCATCAAATTTTTGGAGCATATAGGTTGTCATGCAACATTAAAGACCGGCCTCCACGCAAATTTACTTTGCAAGTGCCATTCCCTTTGACTTCTAGTCTTGCATTATTTCCTACATAATTCTGCCCTGATCTTGGTGAAACTCGACGAAACTCTACAAATAATTCTCTATCTTAACTTACATGGTCGGTGGCTCCTGAGTTTACAATCCACATAGTATAAGATTCTGTTAATAAAAAAGTGCTAGAAACATATGTAACACTTAGAGATGCATTTAGATATGCTACCTTTTTCTGCTCAGTACATTCATAAGCAAAATGCCCCAAAACTTTGCAATTCTAGCACTTCATCTTGCTCTTGTCTTTCTTCTTGAACAACCTTTTTCCCCTCTTGGAATTTAGCTTGTTCTTTTTCTCAGAGGGTCCTTTTTCGGTCTCTTTATCCTTTTCATTCTTTTTCTACTTCTTCTTGCGTTTTAATCCTGAAGAATTCTTACCACTTGATTCTGCCATAAAGGTATTAGAAGAAGCTTTAGTAGCACCAAGCCGCTCATCTTCAGGTTCAACATGACGGGTAACAACAGAAAAAGTTTTGATGCTATCATTGTGGGTTAAGTTGACCTTCAAGTGTTCCCAACTGTTGGGAAGAGATCCGATCACTTCTTGAACCTTCTGCTCATCCGAGAGAATGTGACCAACACTTTTGAGTTGAGCTATCATATTCGGCATTACCCTAAGATGTTGTTTGATGTTTGGATCATGACGCTTCTTGTAAGTGTCAAACTTGATAGTCAGCTGTCTGAGGCGGGTAACAGAAGTACCCCCATATGTTCCTCGCAAGTGTGGCCAGATAGCATTGACGGTAGAAAATTTCTCACACTCATGTATAATGTCATCAATCACAGAACTTATTATAATTCCACGTGCAATGGAATAAAATTTTTTCCAAGCCGTATAAGCTTCAAGGTCTCTTCTGTGTTGTGCAATATTACTCTCTTCTGGTAGACATAAGACATGGTTAATAACCTCAAGAGTATTTTGCTCTTCCAGTACTTACCATATTTTACGACTCCAAATATTGTAGTTGTATCCATTTAGTTTTTTTCCTTTGTTCAAGTCAACAATTATGCTTTTTGATGCCATATCTATTATTAAGAGACAATCACACAAGTATTTTATCAATTATTTACGCAAGTTACACATTCAAGAAAATCATTTCACATAAAGGTTTCATGTTTAGTGTATAATTGAAAGGACACTTCTGAATCTGATCATCTCTACGAACTAAATATTTGACCAAAATTAGAAATTAATTTCTTAATGTGTATTAGACTGATAACTTTAAATTAAGTCGTTTTAAACTCAAACAAATGAATGAAATTCAAATAAAAGGAGATAAACAACTTAATAATTATATAATATAAAGTTAATAAATAAATTCATGTTACAAGTAAATATAAAAATAAAAGTCATTCCACAAATATTTTAGACGACTTATATACACTCAAAAAGACTCGCTAGGCCAAATCTCATAGTAAACATTAATTAATCTCTTACCCCAAGGATCACAGAGAGAATTTGATAAAATAGTTAACGTTTCCTAATCTGATATTTCTACATAATTTTCCAATTCTACACATTTCAATTCAAACAAATGTATAAAACTAGCAATAGTAATGTTTGGGGTCATCTTAAAAGACTTGAATTCTTTCAATTTCTTTTCTTTTTCCCTTCGTTTAGCCCTTTTATTTCATAACTGGTTTTTCCTCGCTATGAGGACACTATTTTGTAAGATCTCACGACCTCAAAATGGGTTTCGAAATGTCACACGATGCTTCAGACTACAAGTAGTCCCGAGCTAACCTTGAAAGCCTACTACTCATTCTGATGACCTAAGTAAAGATAATATAAGCATGTGGTATGCTAAATTACTGTCATACTATCTGAACTGAACTCAGTTTAACTGCATATAATGTCTAAAAGTACTCAACTAAGAAAATCTGAAGAACCAACACTAAAAAACTAAAATATATCTAATAGTCGGACAAGACTTAAATGTTACTACTAGAGAGTCGCTGGGACAAACCCCCAGCTGACTTGAAATATCTAACATAACAAAATAAACTAATCTAGAAAGTTGAAAATCTGAATAACTGGGTCCCCAAACTATGAGGACTCGCCAACTGTCGGGATGTAGATAGAGATGCTTACGGTCAATCACGCTGCTAGAACTGAGCACCTGGACCTACATTATAAGACAATGTAGCACATAGACGTATATGTGGATCAGTACTTTTGAAATGTACTGAGCATGTGGGGGTGAATGCATAAGTAAAACAATATCTCAATATTCATATAAACTCATAAAAGAATGCATGTTAAATGTAAATGGCTCACATTAGCTTGAATAACTAAAGGCTGAAAATCATAAATCATGAGTAATAAAACATACTGTATAGATCCTGTAAGCCATAACACTTAGTTCTAAAAGCTGTACTTTTACTCTTTCTGCTAGTAGAATAAGTAGGGCTGAAATCAAGTGTAATACCCCGTATTTCTCAAGCTTAACTTAACCCTCAGTTCATGAGTTATCTAATATAAATTTTTTAAAATACTTAGTATTTTTCAGTTTAGATCCTTCCATTGCATAGGAAATTGAATAAGTTTTCAACCGATATAAAATTCGCCTAAATCTAATAATCGGGTAAGAAGTTATGGCTATTTTAAGTTTGAGTCGTTAAACACCATCATTTAGGCCAGTAGTGCGTCGCAGAGTATGTCAAAATGACAATTGTCAGTTTTCAGTGTTGTTCCACGATATTGGCGCGTCGCGCCAAGGCTCATTTTCATGTTTGTCACTTTCCAGTTTATCAATGCGATCCCACCGCATCGCGATGAATCTAAATTTAAGAACCAAAGGGGCACCGCGATCTCGCCGCGCCGCGCCAAGCCCTCAATTCCTAGTTGTCATTTTCCAAAGACACGACGTGATAGCACCGCGTCGCACTAGGGGTCCAGGTCGAGAAAAATTCTCAAAAATTAAAAGTGACGTATAGGGATAAATTGGTCTTTTCCCATGATTTTTGCATGCCCAGATATGAAATTTAATCCCAAAAAATGTTTTTAAGGTCATTCTTAATCAATTTTCCCCCAAATTAAAAGCATTCTCTCTTAAGAAAATATACCCTATCACCAAGAAATCAATATCAATCTCAATAATTTCTCCAAGAATCTTCAAGAACAAATATTCCAAGGTATGTTAGGTGTTCAGCTATGGGTCCCTTTCACCAATAGAGTCCACGAATCCACTTTTAAAACTTCAAGATCTATGATTCATAATTTACATGATTAAAATTTTATTGTATTAGTATTCTTGATGTTAAATGAGTTCCAATTCATGATTAATTATAGGTTCCATGAAGTTTGAATAGCATGTACATTGAATTGTGAAATTCCCATGTTATAATTCATGAATTTGCAAGTTAGGACATTGTAATTACCATGCTTATGTGTTGACCATGATTATGTGCATTAAGTTGTGCTCTCTAGGTATTTGATAGAATGTCCATGTGAATGAATTAAAGAAATCATGGCATGTTAGTAAATGTATAAGCTGATGCCCTACAAGTGTTTGAGAAAATTTCTCTATGAATGATTATGAACAAGTGTACATTGTTATGTCTTTCAAGATCATGTTATGTTTTATTTTTCATGCTATCGAGTCCTGGGGGTATTTAATACTCAAAAATTTAGCTGTATGCCTAGAGCCAGTATCAGTTACTGAATAGTATCAGTCATGTCACGATCAGTAGTACTCTAAGTCAGTTACAAAACTCAGTAGAACTCAGTAAGTTACAGAACTCAAAAATTCAATAAACTCAGTATTAGTTCAGCTCAGTCTAATTCAGTATAATTAGTTCAGTGTCTTTTAGTTAGGAGTAGGATTCAACACCGAGTGAACCCAAATATGAGGGCTCACATACCAGTAGAGGGTGTGATCCTTAGAAGTAATCCTTCAATTCCAGAACTACGTAGCCAACGTAAGTTGAGACATCTAACCTGACAGTTGAGGGTTGATGAGGTTTTTTAACATAACAGATGAGGGTTCCACCATTCTTATTAGAGTACCAACCAGATGAGGGTAACTCTTCAATTTGTCTTTACCCGTGGCACGATATTGACACCCTTCTAACTGGGTCATAGGTTGGACCCCAACTCAGTTATCTTATCTTATTTGGGGCATGTCGATTAGATGATTACCTCGCACAGTCTCAGTTTCAGTCTTCAGAATAAAACTTAATTTAATTCTACAGAATCAGGACTGTCAGATACAGTCAACCAGTGGCAGTAAATCAGTTATCAGTAACTTTAGATATCAGTTACTCAGTATCGGAATTCAGGACTTAGCTTCAGACAAGCTTAGTCACAGTATTTATTTATATGTGCATTAGTGCACACTTAATATTTACAGTAGTATCAGTTATCTATGTACTCTCATGTTCAATTACTCGATATCATGCAGTCAGTTATTGTTCATGCATATGAACTCTTGCATTCAGCCTTACCCCATCTAGCATACCAGTACATTCCACATACTAACGAATACTCTGTTTTTGTGCTATGATGTCTTATATCATAGGTTAGAATGCTCAGGTGCCACACCGCACATAGATAGATTCAGATTCAGCCAACAGCAGAAGATTAGCAGTGAGTCCTCATCATTTAAGAATATTCTTTTGTTTCATTATTTCAATAGACTCAGTATTTTAGTAGATGAAGTTAGTTGGAGGATTGTCCCATCAACTCCATATTAAGACAGTTCAATTTAGAGGCTTTTCAAACTAGTTTTCAGACAGTATTCAGTTTTACAGCTTTTTATTATATTTTGATATTCCAGCAGTATTTTAGATATTTGAACCTTATGGCATTTCAGCCAATTATTTTGCATTTATTTCAGTATACTCTCTTCGTTTAAAAAAGAATGACCTACTTTGACTTGACACAAAGTTTAAGAAAATAAAAAAGACTTTTGAATCTTGTGGACTTGAATTAAAGTTGTGTCAAATATACCAAAATACCCTTTGATCTTGTGGTCCTAAACATGTTATATGGAAAGTTGAAGTTAAAGTATTGCCAAAAAAGGAAAGGGGCAATTTTTTTTAAAACAGACTAAAAAGGAAAATAGATCATTCTTTTTTAAATGGAGTGAGTATTATTCAGTATCAGTCATGGGTTAGCTTGGGGTCATTCGGGGTCATAAGCACCGTGTAGCATCCGGGGTACACACTCGGGGCGTTACATCAAGTTTATTTTCAAATCATGCAGGCTAACTGTAAAAGGACTCACCTTTACCATCTGTAAACTAAAGTTGAAATCTCATGACTAATGATTTGTGTAAAATAATATCTGGGTAAAATCGTGAGCCTTTCCACTTAGTTTCTAAAAGCTTTTCTGTTATTCTTTCCTATTCTGTAGGCTGTAGGGAAATTCCTTTAAAACTATTCTGCAAGAGAGGTTCTTCTAATCGACATACACTATGTGAGCTATCATAGTGTCCAATGTCTAGTTCCCTTACGGGAAAACCTCACGATGGAGAGATGTGTCATACTCTTGACAAGAAGTATAACCTAATCTAAGTGATGACAATCGATATCTGTCATCCATATAGAAATGGGAATAATTGATAATCTGAACCTACGTTGGCTCGTAGTTTTAGGGAAGTAGGATGTGCTAAACCCACACTTCCCACTCGGTGCTAAATACTACTCCCTTTAATATGTATGCTCATTCTGTAGGAAATCTACTTTAAAACTAGCATAAGGGCTTATAATGAAAACCAATTATGAATCTATCTATTTTATGTTGTAATCAAAATTAATCTATTTTCTATAAACTGTAATAAAATTGAAAAGTGGATTCCATAACTTAACTGAGGATCAAAAGATCAAATCTTTTCTAAAAAATCTGAATATAAGCTAGTCATGGAATGCTTAAAAACATCATCTTCTTGAAATATCAATACTTATACTTATGGCATAAAACCTATATTTCAAACTCATGCCAAACTATAATACAGTCATGCCCAATAATCAAAATCTTTAAATTCTTGCATGATCCTAGTCAAGATAGTGAAATTTAATTCTCAATGTATATAAAATCACTTCACACGCATAAACATGTATATGTAGAGAGACAATTCAATCTTTAATCACTTGAAACATTAACATCTTTAAATAATGATAATTGGGTATGAACCGTAAACTATAAATCATATAAATTCAACTTTGAGAACTAGTTTTCGGAACAAGGATGAAAGAGGATCCTTGTTCATAACCCCACATACTTGCTTGATGAATTGAATGTAAAAGCTTAAACTTTTGAATCTCTAATGGCATTTTTGAAGCTTCTTCTTGAAGTTCTTGAACCCAGAACTTTGGATTATAAGCTTTCTTAAAGTAGGATTTAAGGAATTGTTCTTGATTCTTGGAGCCAGTGTTTTGTCCTTGGATAGAAAAAAGATGAATAATGAAGCATCCATGCTATTTAGGGCTAAAATTCTGTGTTTTGGGCAGATTTCGGTTAGGGTAAATGACTCTAATGCCCCCATTAGAGTAGGGTAAATCAGTTCTTTTTAGTTTAGCTTTTTCTTCATTATTCTTAGTGTTATTTCTTAGTGTTATGCCAAATCATGGGTTACATTGAAGTCACTTGTGACTCTAAGCATTGTGTTACGACTAGGGGACAGTCTCGGATGGTGATAGATCTTTGTTTCATTGTATTGTCATCCGATATTTTGAGAATTGAAGTATCTAATTATTATTTGGGTGTAAATTGTAGGCACCACACAAGATCCATCTTATCCACATTATCCTCGATACGACTAGCAATATCCTCCCTATCATTGTCAGTGGTAGTGGTAAGACAAAAGATAGTAAGTTAGTGTGTATTTCATTGATGTTTTGGTACTTTTACTTGATGGTGTACTCATCTTCTTGAATTTGACTATTTAATACTAATCTTATTTGTTTCATTTATGGTATCTGGAGAACAATCTTGGTATAATTGCTAGGTCTGTGATCAAGGAATTTATGGAGTCACTTGTTGTCGGTGTCGATGTAAGCATGATTGGGTAATTTGATGTTTGTTTCTATTTTGCTGGTGAAGATGTAGGCATCATAAACTTTCAAGATAAAAGTTTTAATTCGCACTGACCATAATTGAGGAGTTCTAGAATTTCTTATGTATGAGTGCATAATTTAAGCATGAGAAACGAAAGTTGAATAAATTGCCTAATATGATTGTGTATCCTTATTAATAAATTTATATATGACTTGCTGTATTTTTAAGAATAAATACAACCACTTCACTATGAGTATTTCATGAATTTACATTTTGTGAAAATATTCATTTTATTACTACAACAAGATTAATTTTATATATTTCTGTTCCAAACTGTAGATTAATAAATGTGGGCAGTTTGAAAGACGTTAAAATTTCAAATAATCATATAGTATTTTATAGGAAGAACGCTCACATTATCTGACTTAAAACAAATCAAAAATTTAATAAGAGTGTTTCAAAATTAATTTACTATTTGTATATCTATCATTATTCTTGTAATTGCTATGGTTTAAACTTAAAATCCAATCAAACATATAAGTGCATATAGATGGGTATAAAATTCCTGATGTTAAACATACGTGCACCACACATATTCTAAGCTACTAGTTTCCAAAGACAATGACATCCTAGTTTTTGGGTATCAAATATAAGAAAAATGATTTTCTACTTCTTTATAGATTTTTAAAATTGTATATTTTTTTATAATTTATTTTTTTATATTAATTTATTTTAATTTTACACAAAAAGATTTAAAAAAATTATTTTATTATAGTCTTAAAATTATAAAAGGAGAAAGATTTCATTTGCTCCGAAATGTGTTTGCTGACGTACATTTCCTTCCGCGTGTCCAACTCCTTGAGGCCTTGCTTCAATATCAATTTTCCATTACGACATTTCCGCTCTCTCTCTCTCTCTCATCTTTGTTGATTGAAGCATGTTTTCAAACAGTTTAAATCCTTACTAGTATTTCCTTTTGTCCTCTCTGTCAGACTTGTCCGGTGTGTTCCGAGATCTGCAATTCTGCATAGCGTTTTGCTAGATTTTAACATTGCCTTGGCCACTTTTCCCTACAAATCGCCCCAATGTTGTGTAAAGGGCCATTATTGCTATTTTCTCTTGCAACAGCTTTCTTCCTTTTCTTGACCCTCACCCTTGGAGTATCTGAATCTGATTTTCCTTCCTTCCAAACTTCAGGTATTTTACTTTTTTCTTTGATGGAGACTCAAAATATATCTCTTTCTGTTGATAAATGGGGGTATTCCTTCTATTGTTTTAAGGTGAAATTAGGAATGAGAATGATGTGGTAGTTTCATGGGGGACAAAAAGGTTTCTTGCTGAAAGTCCTGATGATGGTGAATCTCCATTGAACTCATCACTTATCTTGGCTGCTAAGAGAACACATAGAAAAGATCCTCTCAACAATTTTAAAAGATATACTGGAGGCTGGAATATCAGTGAGCGCCATTACTGGGCTGTAAGTATTCTATCTTTTTTACTTGTAAATCTATCTTCTCGCCTTTTATTAAGGGACCGACATACTTTCACCTGTTTACGTCACAGTGTTTGAAAGTTGATAACATGTTATGGGGAAAGGAGTAACAATTTCAAAGAGTGTTTTCTGAAATTAATTGCTGCATTTTGTTCTTTGTTCCATTCGAATTGAGAGATATTAGATAAATTGTTACAATATGTAAATAACAATATGTAAATACACACAAGATGTCTAGTTAGTTAGGAATGGTAAATACAGTTAGTTTGGTATCAGCAGTTAGTTTGTTATCAGTTAGTTAGAGGTTGTTAGAGATGATTAGCTGTCAATGAGCTGGCATGAGCTAAGATATTTTTCACAAGCTCACTTGCTCTCACTTCATCTATAAATAGATGTAACCACACAATGTACAGTTAGTTTTTCAGAAACAATAAAACATTTCCCTTCTGCTCAGCTATTTCTCTGCATCCATCAATGGATGTAGGAGCTATGGTTTAGATTTTCAGATGGTATCAGAGACGAGATTCTCATTGAGAAGGTTAAGATTCTTCTCATACAGCTTAGAAATCATTCAATTGTGGTTTACTTGTCGATCGAAATTAGGAATTTCTCACATTTCGAACTAACTGTTTTCCTACCATGGCGCCTATCAAAATTGACCAAAATCATCCACTTTACATTAGTGCATCTGATAGTTCGAGTGCTGTCCTTGTACCTATCAAGTTGGTAGGATTTGAAAATTACAGTTTATGGAGTCGTTCAATGAGGATCGCACTCTGGGAAAAAGGAAGTATGGATTTGTTACTGGATCTTGCAGCAAAGCCATCTACAGGGATGAGCTTCATGAACAGTGGGAAACATGCAATGCCATTGTGCTTTCATGGATAATGAATACAGTAAATGGAGATTTGCTTAGTGGAATTGTGTATGCTACGAGTGCATTCGCAGTCTGGGAGGACCTCAAGGAAAGGTTTGACAAGGTGAATCGCATGCGTGTTTATCAATTGCATAGAGAAATCAACATGATTTCCCAAGGTACTGATTCAGTCTCAGTCTATTTTACAAAATTGAAAAGCTTGTGGAGTGAAATATGATACTCTAGTTCCAAATCCCAGTTGTGAATGTCCTAAATCAAAGGAGTATGTCGATCACTTGTATGAGTTGAGATTGTTGCAATTTTTGAGTGGATTAAATGAGTCGTATGACCAGGCTCGCAGACAAATTCTGTTGAAAAGAGTCTCCTACCATTAACCAGGCATATGCCATGATCATAGAGTATGAAATACAACATTCCTCTTGTATGGTTGTTGTACATGACAAGTTAGAACCCATGGCTATGCAAATGAATCGAAATTCTAGTTCTGGACAAGGGAGTTCAAACTACAGAGGTAGGAATGTGAATATTGTCATTTCACAGGTCACACCAAGGAAACTTGCTAAAATTAATAGGCTATTCCACTGATTGGAACAAAAGAAGAAATTAGGCTACAATACTAACAACCATAGATCATACAATTTTGGAGGATTTGGTAATATAGGATCTGATCACCATTTCGTTGGTAACAATGGAGTGCAATCACAGGTGAATTGTGCACAATCTAATACAACAAATGTGGTTCCTGGACAAGCTAATGTGGTCACCACTAGTCATGCCACGAGTACTCCACAAATGGCTAAGGTTCACAATTTCGCAGAAGAAGAATATAGTCAGATCATGAACATGCTGAACAAAGACACAAAGGATCTGAAACAAACCGAACAAAGACACAAAGGATCTGAAACAAACCAACATAACAGGTATTACCACTTGTTTTTTTATCCAAAACTTGTTCGCAGAGTTGGATTGTGGATTCAGGAGCTACTCATCATGTATCTGCAAACAAACAATTACTCAAAGATGGGCATGGGATCATTCAAGGTCATAGAGATAAGCTGCATCTACCTACTGGAGCTGAAGTTGATATATCCCACACTGGAGAAGCTTACGTATTTGCGGATAAACTGTTCAAGGATGTCCTCTTTGTTGCAGAATTCAAGCTTAATCTGCTATCAGTAGCTAAAATAACCAATGAACTATCTTGTTTTGTTTCCTTTTACCCCGATTTCTGTGTGTTTCAGGACCTCTTCAGTGGCAAGGTGAAGGGGATTGATAGGCAAAGAAGGTGGACTTTACATCTTTAAAAGTGACTGGCAAGTAAGAAATGACAATGCTGGACAAGGACTTGATAGAATGATTGCAGAAGTTGCACACTTTGGCATAAGAGGCTTGGTCATCCAACATCACAGGTTTTAAGGTTTTTGAACATCTTACAGAATAATAAAGATGTAGAAGCTCTAAATAAATGTACAGTTTGCGCTTTAGCTAAGCAAACCAGATTTTCTTTTCCTACTAGCAATTCTACATCTTCTGGTTGTTTTGATCTTGTACGCATGGATCTTTGTGGCCTTTATAAAATCCTACCTTTGATAATAAGTATTATTTTTTGACCATGGTGGATGATTATAGTAGATACACTTGGGTTCATTTGCTGCAATTAAAGTCTGAGACTATAGTAGCCACTAAGAACTTTATTTCTATGATCAAAACTCAGTTTGGAGTGTTGATAAAGTCTATAAGATCAGATAATGGGACAAAATTCATCAATCATCAGTGTGCTAATCTCTTTCAATCCCTTGGTATTCTGCATCAAACAAGTTGTCCTTATACACCACAACAAAACGGTGTTATGGAGAGGAAGCACAGACAAATACTAAACATAGCAAGAGCTCTTAAAGTCCAATCTCATTTGCCCATCAGATATTAGGGGTTATGTGTGAAAGCAGCTGTGTATTTAATGAACGGTTGCCCTCTTCAATCCTAGTTGTTAAAAGCTCTTTTGAGCTTCTATTTTCTAAGGAGCCTAAACTTTCCTATTTGAGGGTCATAGGATGCTTATGTTATGCCGCAGTACTTCCCAAAGGAGACAAATTCTCTGAGAAGTAAAACCAACTGTGTTGATGGGATATTCTGAATGTCAGAAGGGGTATCTTCTACTAGACATGAACTCCAAAAAGTTTGTGAGCAGAGATGTTAGATTTCAAGAAGATAGTTTTCCTTTTGCACAATTACACCAAGTGCAAACTTCAGATGTGACTGACTTCTTAATTCCAACAGATAATGATATTATTCAGGAGGATAATTCATCTTCATCATCATCCGGTGAAGCTGATAACACTAATTCTAGTGTGAGACTAGATGCAGCTGCAAATTCTTCCATTGAAGACACCAATGCAACGACAGACTTGCCTACTATGGATACAAACTTACACAACACAACAGGTCCATCATTGGTCGAAGCATCTTCCAGGACCATCAAACCACCTATATGGATGCAACATTTTGTCAACCCTACTAGAGGTCTGAAATGCCAATATCCTCTAGCTAATAGCTTATATTACAGTAGAACAAACAAAGGCTATCAATGTTACTTGACCAAGTTTTCCAGCTTCATTGAACCTCAGTGCTTTACACAAGCTGTGAAGGATGCCAGGTGGGTAGAAGTAATGCAGTTGGAGATTGAAGCCTTGGAAGCTAATAACACATGGGTTGTAGTAGACTTGCCTAAAGGCAAAAACGCTGTTAGTTCAAAGTGGATCTACAAGATCAAATATCAAGCAAATGGTTAAGTAGAAAGGTTCAAAGCAAGACTAGTGGCCAAGGGCTATAACCAGCAGGAGGGGCTAGATTATCATGAGACATACTCACCTGTTGCAAAAATGGTGACAGTTAGATGTGTAATTGCAGTGGCTGTGTCCAGAGGGTGGCCCATTCAACAAATGGATGTATATAATGCCTTCTTACAGGGTGATCTTGAAGAAGAGGTGTACATGGAAATACCAGAAGGTTTCAGGAGACAGGGGGAGAACAAAGTTTGCAAACTGCTCAAGTCTTTGTATGGACTCAAGCAGGCTTCCAGACAATGGAATCTTGAACTCACTACTGCCCTGCTTACAACTGGTTTCAATCAAAGTGCACATGATTACTCCCTATTCACTATGAAGAAAGCAGAAGATATAGTCCTTGTTTTGGTGTATGTTGATGACCTACTCATCACAGGAAGTAGTGCAGAATTGATCACTGTAACTAAGGCAGTGTTGCATCAACAATTTAAAATGAAGGACTTGGGTGATCTCAAGTACTTCTTAGGTATTGACGTTTTGAGGTCTGATATAGGAGTCATCCTAAACCAAAGAAAGTACATACTTGAGTTGATCTCAGAGACAGGACTTAGTGGTGTCAAACCAGCAAATACTCCTTTGGAATCAAACTTGAGACCAACTACTGTTGAATATGATCAATCAACAGGTGTTCATGAAGATGACTTACTGACAATGTTTCTTCTTATCAAAGACTCATGGGAAACTTATGTATGCTACCATTACCATACCTGATATTAGCTTTGCTATTCAAACTCTCAGTCAGTTCATGCAACATCCCAAGATATATCATTGGGAGGCTGCTACTAGAGTAGTGAGGTATCTAAAAGGGACAGTTGGGTAAGGAGTTTGGTTAAAAGCTCAAACTTCTAATTCTCTCATATGCTGGTGTGATTCAGACTGGGCTGCATGCCCTAATACTAGAAGATCAGTCACAGGCTATGTGGTTCACTTCGGTAACTCTTTAATCTCTTGGAAGTCCAAGAAACAACATACTGTATCCCGAAGTTCTGCTGAGGCTGAGTACAGGAGCATGGCCACAGCTGTTGCTGAATTAACTTGGTTAGTTGGCTTATTCCAGGAGCTCAATGTTCTCGTTACGATGCCTATCCCTGTGTTTAGTGACAATAACTCTTTCAACTGGCAAACAAATCCTGTGTTTCATGAAAGAACCAATGTGGAACTCGAAACCAAAATAAGCCACGAAATTAAAAAAGTGATCAAAATAGGCCAACTATTTAATTAGTTACCAAAATAGGCTAAACGTAATAAATTATTACGTTTTATATATCTTTCTTAATGGTCAACTGACGAAAATGAATAGTAAACACTGTTTGTAAAACGTAATAATTTATTACGTTTTCCACAAAACACAAAAAAAGGAGAACATTGTGTTGTCATATTCACCTTTAGTCAAATCATCTAGTTTGTAATAATTTATTACGTTTTACAAACACTGTTCGTAAAACATAAAAATTTATTACGTTTTACAAACAGTATTTGTACATTGTAATAAATTATTACAACTTATACTTGCCCATGTCCCATCACCTTTACTTTTCTCTTTTAAATGAAACCCCACCCTACCCCACCCCACGTAGCTAACTCTACCACCCCACCCCAACACCTTACCTTATTTTAAATGTAACCCCCCACCCTACCCCAACCCCACCTAACCGCCCTTGCCCCTTTACCCTAATTTAAATGTAAATCCGCCACCCCCACCCCTAAGTAAGCTGCCTCTTTCCCTCTCCTCTTTACTTGTTTTTTTTTTTTGTGTGTGTTAAAAATATGAAATTAATTTTTTCGATTAATGTTTTATATTAGTTTCTGATTAGTGTTTCGATTAGGATTTTAAGAAGACTCACATGAACAAAAGAAATCACAATTTAAGTTACGAGTGTATAAAAACCGAACCGATAAAGATGTTATTGATTTATCTTTATTTGGTTAACGATTTTTTTAAAAAATTATTGGGTTATTGGTTCAGTTTTGATTTTTTTTATTGGGTTATTGGGTAAATCGATAATCGAATAAGATTATACGATATTATTATTTTACACCCTCCATATATATAAATATAACTACAAAAAGAGTTGAAAGGAAAAAGGTGTAAAATAATAATTTTGTATAATCTTATTCGGTTATCGGTTTATCCAATAACCCAATAAAAAAATCAAAATCGTGTCAATAACCTAATATCTTTTTTATAAAATCATTAAAAAATCGTTAACCGAATAAAAATAAATCAATAACATTTTTATCGGTTCGATTTTTATACACCCGTAACTTAAATTGTGATTTCTTTTGTTCATGTGAGTCTCCTCAAAATCCTAACCGAAACACTAATCAGAAACTAATATAAAACATTAATCGAAAAAATTAATTTCATATTTTTAACACACACACAAAAAAAACTAAGTAAAAAGGAGAGGGGGAGGGGTAGCTCGCTTGGGGGTTGAGGTGGGGGGGCTTTACATTTAAATTAAAATAAGGGGGCAGGGGCGGTTAGGTGGGGTTGGGGTGGGGTGGGATGGTTAGCTACATGAGGTGGGGTGGGTTTCATTTAAAAGAGAAAAGTAAAGGTGATGGGACATGGGCTGGTATAAGTTGTAATAATTTATTACAATGTACAAACACTGTTTGTAAAATGTAATATTATAAACTACATGATTTGACTAAAGGTGGATGTGACAATACACTGCTCTCCTTTTTTTTTTTGTTTTTTGTGGAAAACGTAATAATTTATTACGTTTTGCAAACAGTGTTTACTATTCATTTCCGTCAGTTGACCGTTAAGAAAAATATATAAAAAGTAATAATTTATTACGTTTAGCCTATTTTGGTAACTAATTAAATAGGTGACCTATTTTGATCACTTTTTTTATTTCGTGGCTTATTTTGGTTCCGAGTTCCACATTGAGATTGACTGCCACTTTGTCAAGGACAAGATTAAAAGTGGTCTAATTTAGGCTATTCTTGTTACTACTCATGATCAAGTTGTTGATCTTCTCACCAAGGGGTTAAGTCATGCTCAACATATTCATTTAATAGGCAAGCTTGGTGTGCTGAACATTCTACACCCTACAGCTTGAGGGGGAGTGTTACAATATGTAAATACACATAAGATGCCTAGTTAGTTAGGGATGTTAAATACAGGTAGTTTGTTATCAACAGTTAGTTTGTTATCAGTTAGTTAGAGGTTGTTAGAGTTGATTAGCTGGCATGAGCTAAGATATTTTTCACAAGCTCACTTGCTCTCACTTCATCTATAAATAGATGTAACCACACAATGTACAGTTAGTTTTTCAGAAACAATAAAACATTTCCCTTCTTCTTCCTCTGCTCAGCTATTTCTCTGCATCCATCAATGGATGTGTAGGAGCTATGGTTTAGATTTTCACATAAATCACCACCTTTTCTGCCCTTAAAGTTAAAAATTACTTAAATATAGTGATTTTATCAAATCTTCATTTCAAACTTATTTACACATTATGGAAGGGAGGTTTCAAAAAAAGTTTACACCTCTTTCTTGGGTTGTATAGAGAAGAGGAAAGGAGAAACGAATAAAAGGTAAAAAAACACACACGAATAAAATGTAAAAATTCTTCAACTATGTGATCCAATATGATTTCAGAACAGAAAAATTCTCATTTCTTTTATTCCTCTCCCATCAAACTAAGGTCGAAGAAAATACATAACTGGTCCATTAACGATACCCTTTGATTTGTCTTTTATGTTTCTTCTTCCTTCATATCGTATCTGGTCAAGCATATGATCCCACACACAGATTCTTTGCCTTTGGAACCAAATTGCAGATCATTTCAAGTTACGGTGTCTTCGTAAAAGTTGCCATCCATTCATTGCTAAGTGGTAGTTAACCAACTATAAAAAATGTTACTCTTTTCATGATTAAGATTTTACCTAATCTGGCAATGGTAAAATGGTCCAGGCCAGGAGGGAAAATTTTCTTTCCACTACTCTGAGGAGTGTCATGAGTTATATTACCATCATAATATTCAATGATGGACTACCGACTAGTGATGGAGGAACTCATCTGGTCTCCAGAATGCAGATACTTTAATTTATGTCACAAGATTCTATAAACCATCAGCACAGAGATTGCTCTGTCCTATACATTCCAAAGATTAAAAGTCATTATCATTTGATTGATCAGAGAGAAGTGTAGTTGCATCTCCAAAAAAAGACGCTCTTCAGTGACTTCAAAATTTTAGTTTTCCTTATCAGTACGATTAAAGATTTAGCCCATGCATTTCAAGATAATGATGCTAAAATAGGTGTTTTGCAACGACTTAAGATTGCCTTTGTGTCCGACAAAATCCATGTAGAGAGCAAATTTTCATATTGCAAATATTTCATTACATTTTAATAATTCCAATCCTTTATTATTGACAAATTAAACCTTGTATAGATACTTTTTAAAACTTGTCCTACAATCTGTACTTGTCTGTACATTCTCTTTGTGCTTTTTCTGACTTTGAGCAATGAAGTATGTACTCGGCCGTCCTTAAAATTTTACTTGCATAAAATCTATGTTCAATTGTTTCTCATGATATATTTGCTTATGTGCAGTCTGTGGCTTTCACTGCAGCTCCATTCTTTGTCGTTGCTCTGATCTGGTTTGTGATCTTCGCGCTGTGCTTATTGTTCATCTGTATCTGCTACTGCTGCTGTAGAAGAGTACCTTATGGCTACTCTCGAGTAGCTTATGCTCTCTCTCTCATACTCCTCATACTTTTTACCATTGCTGCAGTGTATTCTTCTTCTCTCTCTCCACCTAGCATATACATATGCTTATGGATGTCTACACAACATTGATATCTGTTCTCACATTATGAATGCTGCCACTTTGCTCAACTTTTCACTTGCAAACATAGAAGTCACATTCCGTTCTCTCTGTTCTGGTGTGCCCATTTTATAACTTGAGTATTTTGTTCCTTGTGCAGTGTTGGATGTATCATTTTGTATATTGGCCAGGGAAAGTTTCACAGCAGCACAATTAACACGTTGGATTATGTGGTCCATCAGGCAAATACCACTGCTGATAGCCTCAGAAACATCTCAGGTTATCTAGCAGCTGCCAAACTTATTGCTGTGGATCAAGTCTTGCTTCCTGGTTCAGTTCAAACAGACATAGACCGCATCCAAACCAAGATTAATTCTTCTGCTAATACCCTCGCTACTAAAACAGAAGACAATAAGGATGACATAGCTGGTTTGGTAGAGTCTGTGTAAGTGATTTTTGATCCCATGCTTGCCATAGGTCAACAACCAACTAAAGTTCTCCATACTTCTTCACTACTCGTACAGGCTAGCTATGTTCTTGCTTATCTAGTTGCGCTTCAATCCACCAAACTCAGATATCCTTCGCTGTTTTGGGTTCTAAAATGCCGGTGGTAATATTTATGCAGGAGATTGGCTCTTATCGTTCTATCAGCCATTATGCTTTTGTTGGCATTTCTGGGATTTGGTAAGATGACCATTACATTGGAATGCTGTTGTGTAATAATTATTTAACAATTTCTACTAATGAATTTGCTCTGGTTTCTTTTCTCGTTCCAGTACTTTCAATTTTCGGGATGCAGGTTTTCGTTTACATGTAAGTGAACATTTTATATTACTCGGCTGTTCATTCTTGTATTTCGTTTCCTTGGCTCTGCTCTTCTGTTTAAACAAATGCTCTCCTGTTCTATTTTGTGCAGCTTGGTGATTTTTGGATGGATTCTTGTCACTGGGACTTTAATTTTGTGTGGCATATTTCTTGTTCTCCACAAGTAAGCCCTGTTCTGCATTTTATTTCTGACAGCGTGCTGTTTTACCAAGTTAGTAAGAACAAGACTTCTCTTATCTTCTTGTGTGCGGGAAATCTTCTCCAGCTTCAAGTGATAGGTGGTTCTGTTTTACCCCAGAAAGGATATTCAAAGTTAGCTTCTATGTGATGTTAGATTCAGTTAGTTCTGCATTTCTGTAGCCATCATCAACATAAAATTGCTGGTTTCAGCTGGTGGCAGCCAGCCAGGCTTTAGATATTGGTATTTGATCATTTACCCACTTTAACTTTATGGGCAACTTTATAGGCGACCTTTTACCTTGTGGCAGAGAAACTGTATTCCAATTCTTGAAAGAGCGCGAAAGATGTAAAAACTGCTAAAATCTGATTAA
The DNA here is from genome assembly GCA_030864225.1 of Capsicum baccatum var. pendulum. Classification (NCBI taxonomy): domain Eukaryota; kingdom Viridiplantae; phylum Streptophyta; class Magnoliopsida; order Solanales; family Solanaceae; genus Capsicum; species Capsicum baccatum. The sequence continues at coordinate 132,034,519 of CM061557.1, forward strand.
ATTGTGCAAATGTCAATCTTCAATCGGATGCTATTCCGTTCCAATTCATGTGTCACCATTTGACATGACAGAAAATTCAAGAAAGAAATTTTGACTTTTGAAATAATTAGACTTAACATTAAAAATCTTCCTTCTTTTTTACTCTCTATTTGTTTTCCTTTTTTTCTTTTTCTCTTTCTTTGTCCTGTTAGCCAGACTAAATTTCCACCACCCACCATCTCCATTTTCATGCTAAGAAGCCACTGAACTGGCATGAATTTTATCTGTACTATGTTTTTCGTTTGCTACCATTTCAGTTTTTTTAGGTGGAGAAGCTCACCGTCCGGAAAGGTACCAAATTTGCAGAGAAATAAAGCCAGTAGTGAAACCAATCCAACACCAATTTTTACTACTTTCGTCCCTGAACTACTCCGGTGTTATAGACATACATTGACTTGAGAACCAACAACTAAGAATCTGCTACAGCTGTTTATTTCTATTAAATGCCGGATTTGCTGGTTGGAAATATCTATTGACTGTTGAAATTGACATCCAAAAAATGAAGGTGACAGAAATGCGGATGTTGCGTTGGATGTGTGGGCTGACTAGAGGGGATAGAGTTCGGAATGAGATTATCAGGGAGAAGGTTGGTGTGACCCTTGTGGAGTATAAGATGCGGGAGGTCCGATTGACATGGTTCGGACACGTGAGGAGGAGGGGCAGGGATGCCCCGGTTCGTAGGTGTGAGAGGCTAGCGTTGGATGGTTTTAGGCGGGGTAGGGGTAGGTCGAAGAAGTACTGGGGTGAGGTGATTAGGCGGGACATGGAGCAGTTACAACTCACCGAGGACATGACCCTAGATAGGAAGATCTGGAGGACGCGAATTAGGGCAGAAGGCTAGGGTCAGTTTGGGTCGCTAGTGTAGGGAATTACTTGGTGGGGGTATTATTCTTGTTATGGTACCTTGTTCCATGTTTTATTACGAATCTGTGTGCTTTTCTCTGTTTTTATTACTTATGGGTGCCGTATTTATGTTATGAAATCTTGTTCTGTGCTTTACTATGTATTTGTGCGATATCTCGTGTCTTGAGCCGGGGGTCTATCGGAAATAACCTTTCTACCTCTTTAGAGGTAGAGGTATGGACTGCGTACATCTTACCCCCCCCCCCCCCCCCCCCCCCCCCCCCAGACCCCACTAGATGGGAATACACTGGATTTGTTGTTGTTGTTGTTGTGATTTACTTAGCAATAAAGTACCGAAATGCATCCAAAACCAAAATTGCTTAATAAAACCTATTTGATAGGGTAGGCAGCCTACTAGATTGCCTAATTTAACTTATTAATTTCTTATGAGTGAAACAAGTTTCATAACGTGTTTCAACTAAGCTAAAGCAGTATAAGTAAATGAGACAAGGATTTTCACATGGAAAACACCCGACTCAAAAAGGTGTGAAAAACCACGACCTGCACCGCTATAGGATTTCACCCCAAACTCCACTAAACAACTTTGAGCCTCGACAAATGACAAATTACAAGACTTATGTAATCTAGTAATTATAAACTCTAACTCTTGCTCAACACAACTCACAAACCTCCCAAGGTATGTGATCCCAAGTCTTCGAGTTCCCCAACTTGAAAAGAATAATCCTAATCCAGTTTAGATTTCACTGAAACTAGAATTACATCAATATTACAACTCAAGAACCTAACCTAATACATAGAAACTAAGACACCTTATTTCTAAGTAAAAGAAGACTTGTTCCCTCAAGTTGTGAATTGCTAAGTCAATTTATCAATTGCTTTTTTCTTTGTAAGTGCGTGAGTGATTGTGTCCTCTATTTAAACACAACTCTCCAAAAATTTCCAGTGAAACTCCCAACTCTTTAGAGTTTGTTGTGAAGTGAAACTCCTTTTTCAACCTAACTGCCCTTCTCTTCATGTGTTGTAATCAAACTCAGTCTCTTTATCTTCACACGTGATAATTGATTTGAGTTTATCACTGCATCAGCTCATCCACCCCTGACACCAAGTCATCTTATCCTATTATTTTTGTGAATTCTTTGTGGGTTGTCCTTTTTTAACCTGTATGTTCGTGAACCACTTCAACTAACATGTTTCAACTATCTTGTCAGTCACCAAAACTTCACGAGCTCTAATAAATTCCCCTTTTTGGTGATAACAAACCTCCTATCTTTGTGCAACTCCTTACTTTTCTTGTAGTCACTAAGTCGAGAACATTCTATCAAGAAACAGGTTAGTTATGAGTCATAAATTTTGCACGACCCAAGTCTTCCCCCTTTTGGCATCATCAAAAAGTTCAGATAGAACATGATCAAGGCCAGTGTGCAATGCTAAACAAATCATGGCCACTGGGGTTATCACCAAAACAATTAGAGTAAGATTATGTAATTAAACAGTGCAATAGCTAATACAGAAAAAGAGTAGACATAAGCAAAAGAAAGGTGATTTCATTGATTTAGCAAAATATGATCTACATTCGAGCATAAAAAAGAGTAGCATCATGAACAATCTAGGCACTAACAAAAAGAGGCTTAAAGGAACAAATTCCTAAGGAACTAAAAGGGTGGAGCTGAAGAGGTTGAAGGAACATGTGCAATCAATTGTGTCAACTTGTGAATGGCCTCTGGATTTTCTGTTTTTTTCCTTGGCAAGGTCTGCCTCCAATGTGAGAATTCTGGCCTGAAGAAGTTCCTTCTCTTGAGCATGAGTGGCATGAGCCTCCTCCAACCCAGCCAAGGAATCAACCAATTCATTGCACAACCTTTGAGTAGTTGTGTCAGTGCCTCATTGAACCAGGTAGAGTAGCATGGTTCAATCTACCAAAGGCACTAAGTAGAGAGCATTTTGAAAGGAATAGGTTAGACTTGGGGATGATTAAAATTGCATGAACTCCCCTCAATGATTAACTAGAATAATCATTTTTCTTTTTAATCTTATTAGCTGAAAATTTATTCTATTCAGTCTTGCACATTTAGCTGTGTGTCCCAATTTCAGATTTTTGACTTTTCTAACCTAATTTTGTATTAGATTATGCAGAAAAATAGGTACGAGAAAGCAATTATGACCACAAAGTTCTTCTTATCAGGTATGTTCTACACTGACATAAGCATAGGCTGTTTAAGTTGAAACAATTGAGCACACCTGTTCAATTCCACACACTTCATCCTCTCGTTGTCTAATAAAGCTAATGAATTGTTGACCAAACTTTCTTTGATTCTCTCTAAATGGGTGTGCACAAGTGTGTTAATCCTATACCCGAAATTCCTTCTTCTTTCTCAACCAAAATATCAATTGTGTACCATGGATTTGCCAAGCTTGATCATCAATCACATGCAACATATGTTTCTGAAGAATGAAAAGAGAGACATGCTTTCCTTTTTAGTTCCTAATTGGTAATTTTTTTTTTTGGGTTTCTCAGTCCTAAATCAGGTTTGACTTATAAAAAAAAATTGATGTTCTTGAACAGATGAATCATGTTGCTCTACCTATTTCAATAAGGAGGGCTAAGACTCATTTGAGAAAAAAAAATTCTAAACTAGAAGCTGCATAAGACAGTTATGAAGTGGAATAAGAGGTTCTTAAGGCTAGGATCATGACTTTGAAGATTGACCTTGATTGATAGAGGAATGAGAATGTTGAAGCCATTCATCAATTGACACAGTTGATATCACCTGTTCCACCTTCCTCATCAACTCCTTACTATTTGTATCCTTAGCCATGTCCCACTTTTATATTGTATTTTTTTTAATGCTCAATTGTTTTGCTTTGTTCAGTACTAGCTTAGGTTTAATGTGGAACATGCTCTGTCAGTTAAATGGAATGGTTATCTTTGCTAAATTGACTCATATTTTTGCTCTCTTTAATACATTACTAGGTTGGCTATAGTCTTTGTCTGATTGTTTTGGTGATAGCTCCAGTGGCCATGAATAGCATAACAAATCACTTTGGCTAGTATATTATTGCATTGAAATGGTTTTTCGATGATGACAAAAGGGGGAAGATAAGAGGGTTGTGTAATGTTTATAACCCATTGACTAACTTATTTCATTCTAGTATTTTATACTTTAGTGCCTACAGATGAAGATGTTTGGATGCACAAAGACGAGGTTTGTCATCATCAAAAAGGGGGAATTTGTTGGAACCTTGAAGTTTTGATGAATGACAATATGAATGAAACAAGTTGATATGAGTTAATTCAATGCAACTGAAAACTTCAACTTACTGATCACATGGGGAATAGAACAAGTTGAATTTGATTCAAACACTTGATGATAAGGGAAAACAAGTTGAGTTGAAAAAGGAGTCCTACGTAAAGAAGGAGTTTCACTTCTGAGTATATCTTGAAGAGTCCTATGTGTGGGAGGAGAAAGATTCTGATAAATTAATATGTGTTGATTTAATGAATTGGAATTTGACTACAACACCAAGGAGATAAGAGTTGGAATTGAAAAAGGAGTCTCACTTAAAGTAAAACTCTATGCAATGAGAGTTTTGATTAGAGGAGGAGTTTGAAATAAAGAATGACTCTTTGAAGAGCTGTGCTTAAATAGAAGATGCAACAGTTAGAATAATTTACACACTTAAAAAACAGAAAAGCACAATCGACAGATTGACTTAACGAAGTGCTACTCAATCACTGAAGAAACACGTTGAAGAACCTGGTCCTCAGTATAGAATCCAGCTAAGAGTTTTAGCGTTGATTTTTAGAGTTGTTCATTGTGTTTGAACTATTGATGTAATATTAGTTTCAATGTGTTATAAACTGAACTAGGAGCTAGTTTTTGAGTTGGGAAAACTCAGAGACTTTGGGAACGCATACCTTGGGAGGTGTGTGTGTAGTTAGGAATTAGAGTTTATAATTCCTAGTTGTTGAGTTATAGGGATTAGCGTTTATAATTCCTATTTGTTGGTTACAAAAGTTTTGTAATCAGTCGTTGTTGAGGCTCAGAGTTATTTACTGAAGTTGGGGTTAAATCCTGTGGAGGTGCAGGTCGTGTTTTTTTTACACATTTAGAGCGAGTGTTTTCCACGTAAAAATCCACTATGTTCTTTACTTTCTGTTTTACTGCTTCCGTGGAACACGTCAGGCAACCCGTTTCATCAATAGGCAACAGTTAGGCGAAAATAAGATAATCAGTAGGGCACGAATTCTTAACAATACTCACTTCAAAGGATTCTTGGTTATACTTCAAGTATGTACCCCTTTGGCGTGATGATGTTTATTATTGTGCTAACCCTAACCCTTTATGCCATGAGGATGTTGTGCTTGTTTGTCCTTTCTCTTATTTTGCAAGGTACGGATTCGAGGTCGAATCCTTTTCAAGAAGGGGAGGCTGATACAAGTGAAATGGTCGCCTTAGCTTTCGATGATATCATTCAAAGTCACTACGTGAAGAATCAAGCTTTGGTCTCATGGAGGGCATGGGATCATACTTGTAGGGGTTATTTTGAGCATGGCATCAAACAAACCCGCGTGTGGAAGATTGCTTGGAGCCTTGAAGACTAGAGGACTCACGGGTTTGGACCACATTTGATGGTTCACGGTTTTGGCCCCTTTTATTAAGGTCATTTTGGTCTTTTAGCCTTGTCAAAATGACACTCCATTGCCACCTACCTCATTAAGGGCATTGGAGTCATTTTATCTTTATTTTGTAATATACTATATATAGTCTATTTTAGGTCATTTCTCTTTAGTTAATGAATGATGAACATTTTGAAAGACTTATTCTCTCTTTGGAAAGTGCAACACCTTAGTATAGTTCTTAGTTAAGGCTTGGAAAAGTCATCCTTAGTATAGGGCTTGGAAAAGCCAATATTGTTCTTTGCTTGGAAACGGTGGATCTTGAGGTGAGTGATTCCCTTGGCGGTCACCGTAAGAGTGTGGTGTTGTTGTTACATTAATTAGGGGTTTAGTGTTTGAATCACACTTTGTTTCTAAGTCTTGTAACAAATCTATATCTCACTATCTATTCTTTTATTTTTGTAATCTTGTTATTGTTTGTAGTGGATTGTTTTTGTGTCTTGTTGAATCCGAAAATTTGTGTTCTTGTTGTCATCTTGTTCTTCACGATTTGTGGTTGTTTTGGGTGTCAAATACACCTTTGTTTCTTGTATTCTTGTTGTATTTGTCGAATCCGAGTGAGGTCTCCATTTGGTCCACGATTTGTTGTGATTTGTGGACTGTTTTGGAGGGTGTATTGGACTATTTTTGTGGCTGTTTCGTGTTCCTCTTATTTGTCTTGTATCAGACCACCAGCCTTGCCTTGTTCCTTGTAATTGTTCCATGTTCATCAACCTTGTTTCTGTACACCCACATAGTTTCAATTTTAGTTTTGTCTTGTGGGGGTGAGACTAAGTGCCAAACGTTGCTTCTTTCAAACTGATGGAGGTCCTCTTGCATGGCAATGATACACACTGCTTCATGAAGTGCTTCATTCCCCCTTTTTGGTTCAATCATTGATAGAAAAGCTTTGAATGCACACAGATTCTTCAGCCCTGATCTTGTGGTTGTCCCTGAAGTAAGATCAGTGAGAACATTCTCAATAGGATGTGATCCCTGATACTTATAGCTCTTTGGCACCAATCCTTGCTAGCTACTAGGACCACTGAAAATGGTTTGCGCTGGAGGAGTTGGTGATTCGGTTCCCCCTGTCAATGTGCCGCCAGTCTGCTCAGTGGTTGGACCAGCTTGACTAACCTGTTCCTTCTCCTGTTCTTCAGTTTCACTTTCATTTTGCACATTTGTCTCAACACAAGATTCATTAAAAACAACATGCACACTTTCTTCAACACAGTTTGTTTTTATATTTAAGACCCTCTAAGCTTTACTATGGTGAGAATACCTTAAGAAAATTCTCTCATCACTCCTTGCATCAAATTTTCCCAAATTATCTTTTCCATTATTATGAATGAAACATTTGCAGCCAAAAGTTCTTAAATGAGAAATATTAGGTTTTCTATCTTTGAGTAATTCATAAGGAGTTTTCTCAAGGATAGACCTAATCATGCATCTATTCATAATGTAATAGACAATATTTATGGCCTCAGCCGAAAGATTTTTTGTAAAATTTCCCGCAAACATCATTGTTCTAGCCATATCTTCCAAGGTCTTATTTTTTCTTTTCTACTACTCCATTTTGTTGTGGTGTTGTAGGAGAAGAGTATTATGATCTATACCATCTGTTGAACAAAATTCCAAAAACATAGCATTTTCAAATTCAGTTCCATGGTCAGATCTTATGGAAATTAAGGAAGTGCCTAGCGTTTTTTTCATTTTCTTGATGAATATAGAAAAGATATCAAAAGCATCTTCCTTGGAGGCTAAAAACAATGTCCATGTAAACCTAGAATAGTCATCAACAATTACAAAAACATACCTTTTGCCTCCTCTGATTTTTACCCTCATAGGACCACAAAGATCTATGTGGACCAGGTCCAAGCACTTGGTTGTGCCGACATGGTTCTTTGATTTGAAAGAATTTCTTACCTACTTCCCCCTTACACAAGCACTACTAGTGTTGTAAAAGGCGAGCGCCTCGTTGCCAATGGCGAATGGCGAGGCCTGATCGCCTCTTCACGGCGTGGCGCTGCGACATTCAAAAGGCGTCGCCTTTGGGAGAAAGGCGACGTGGCGTGGCGACAAAAGCGTCGCTTTTTTTTTTTTTTTTTTAAATTAGAGTTTTAGGTATATAAGCTAATTTTAGGACTTATTTACCCCTTTTGGCTCTACCAACTTACTAATTGGTGACTGCGGCTGCTACCATTTATCTCACAAGTTCGATTTCGACGACCGGCAACGTACTTCGGCGACTCTCGCTATTCTACTCCGGTAAGTAGTGAACTACTGATTTCTATTTTTTTTTCTTCTTGGCCTCTCTCTAAACCTAAGCCTTCCCCGACCCACGGCCCCGTCGCCGACCTCCGGCCCTCGCCCCCCCCTCCCCCCCCGCCGCTCCCTCCGGCTCCGACCCGCTTCCCCCCCTCTGTTCATACCTCAACGGCACTCGCCCGGCGTCGCCATCGGCGAACAGCGCCGCCACAGAAATAGCCGACCACCGCCGCCGTAAACCCTAACTCCGGCGACAGGCGACCGCCGACCCTCTCCGTCTCAGCACCAGCAGCCGCCGCTCCCTCTCAGCACCGGAGCACCGGCGATCGCCGCCTCTCTCCGTCTCAGCACCGGCGACCGGAGCCCGAGCTACGTTGGATTTTGGTTTCCGAC